>OY723400.1:25327999-26606571 GCA_963210345.1 Inga oerstediana | reverse complement strand
TCCAAAAAAATAAGCCCAGGGTAATTTTAAACATTCGAGATATTGCAATCTCCATCATGAAATTTTCTCAGAACAATTAACAAATAAAGGCATTAATCAAATAGAAGAAAACTGAAAATTTTTTGTTTCGTATTCCATCCTATTCAATTGATGATAATTGAAAAAAAAATAATAAGTATTTGATTATTATTATTATTATTATTATTATTATTTATTTAATAAATTTTATGGCAATCTGATTATAATGTGGAAAACTAAGAGAAATGGAGGGGTGGGTAAGGACAAGTAAACGTGGCACGCATTAGTGAGTAAGGACATACGTCAGTATCCCTCTTCCATAATAATTGCTCTCTTCGGGCCTGTTTGGTACAAGGAACATTTTAGAAGGGAACGGAAAGGAAGGGAAGATTGAGAGGGAATTTAGAAGAGTGAGCTATTTGGTAGACATGGGAACGGAACATAGGTTGAGGGAAAATAAAGTGTTTGGTAGCAAGAAAAAGAATTGGAATAAGTGGGAAGCAGTGGGTAAAAGCCCATAATACCCCTGGCATAAATTAGTAAAATAAGCTGTAAAATGTGACGAAATAAATGTCATCAGAGAGAAATAGAGGCTTAGCCGAAGTGGGTATGTGTGTTGGGGAAGAAGGGAAATCGAAGGTGGTGTGGATGGGATTTGTGACGGTGAGGAGCAGGACGGGAGCTGGAGATGAGAACGAAGACGTAGATGGCAGAAGTCATGGATCCAGCAGCACATTGTTTAAAGACACAGGTTAGTTTGGAAAGGAGGATGAAGGGAAAAAAATCATGTGTGCATGTGTTGCTAATGTGGGTTAGTGTCATAATTTTGTTAATTTTTTGTTTGGAGTCAGTAAAGACCGAATGTGTGTGGACAAGTGAAGAAGAAAATATGCTGGTCGAATTGCTAGTGGAGAGGAGAAAAGCAGGGAATAACATGGCTAAATCAGTGTGGTTGGCAGCAGATTTAATGCATTTGGAGTGGAGGATGGAGGAGAGGTTGCCAGGGTGTGGGTTGAAGGCCAAGACTGATATCCGGAGGCGAATTAGGAGTCTAAAGGTCGATTGGAAGATTGTGTGTAACATGTTAAATGGAGAAATTGTGAATGGTTTTAGTTGGGACAGTGTGAATGCTTGTGTGAAGGCAGACGAGAATGTGTGGGATGGCTACTTGCAAGTATAAAGAGATAGTTTTGGTCTTGTCAATTAGATTGGTTACTAAAACTTGGAAAGCTGAAGTTTGATGTTTATATTTTAATTTGTTGTTTTTCAGGTTAATAGGAGGGCTGCTAAGTTCAAGGCCAAAGATTGTTCACACTTTGAAAGTCTATGCTTTACTTGGGGAGAGTAGAAGAGAGAATGATTATGAAGAAAATGATACTATTGATAATGCTGGGAGATGAATATGTGACCTAAGCAAACATTGTTGTCTTTTTTAATTTTGTTTGTAAGGAGAACAATGTGAATGTGGTAATCTTCTTGTAAACTTTGTAAAGATGTAAAAATTGTTGGATGTGTAAGCAATGACTAAAGCTGTGACAATGTGATGTTAAGTGGGATTGAATGGAAGAAATATGGAAATGAAGAATTGAATATGTTGGTATTTGAATTGAAAAATGACTAGTAATACTACTACAAAACAATTTGAAAAGTAATTTGACATTTCTTGATGTCATTGCTTCTAAAATTTTTTTCGTTATTTTGATTCCGTATAAAGTAAAACAATGTGATTGTGGTAATGTTGTTGTAAGCTTGGTAAAGATGTACAAATTCTTGTTTGCTTAAGCAATGGGTAAAGCTGTGAAAATGTGCTTATGAATTGAATTGAATGGAAGAAATGTGCAAATGATGAATATAATATGTTGGTTTTGAAATTGAAACAGGAGTAGTAAAACTACTACCAAACATTTTGAAAAGTTATCTGACATTTGCTGCTGTCATTGCTTCTAAAAATGTTTTTTTTAATTTTGATTTTGTATAAAAGGACAACAATGATGTTGCAGCAATGTTGTTATGAGCTTTATCAAGATGTAAAATTTCTTCTATGTACAAGCAATGGCTACAGGTGTGAAAATGTGAGGTAGCATGCATGTATGTGTTGTGTGAATAAGCAAGTGATGAATGCACAATGTTGCTAGTTGAGGGGATAGTTGTTAGCATGATGTCAAAAGGGCATGGGGAAGAAAAAACTGAATATAGTTCAATTGGCCAAAAAAAAAAAAAAAATTAAACAGCAACAACATAATGGTTGAGGCAGTACATGTAGAAAAGAAATGTCAATTTCAAACATGGTAGCACATTGGCCACTTCCATAAAGCACTGACAGATATAATTAGCAACAACAAACTTTGAACTAAATAGATAAGTTCGAACACAACATAAGCACATCGGTTGTTTCAAAATGACAGTAGTTAAAATTTGAACTAAACAAATAAGTTCGAACATAACATAAGCACATAAGTTGTTTCAAAATTACTATAGTTAAAATTCGAACTAAATAGATAAGTTCGAACTCTGTTAATAAGTGATAACAACATGGAACATTAACAAAATACAGGCACACATATGTCCTGGCTGTAGCATCACAAAAAACAAAGATAAAAAATAACCAATGCAGCCCTAACTCTTCTTCTTCCTCTTAGCTGGGGACCTTTTGGATTGGGACCTGGTTGGGATGCTGACTGCGAACCAGGGAGGTTGACAGGGATGAACTTGGGGCGAGCAGATATTATAGGTTGCGGAGGAAAGGATGCGGCACTTGTGAACAAATGAGGCATATTCTCAGCAGCAAGGCCAGATATAAAAGCCTGTACGGGTATGAAACGCAATGGCCGAGGGTCAAGTATTGGTCTTGAGGGCGTATGAGGAGGGTTGGCAGGTTCAAGTAGAGGCACGATTGACAGTGGGGTTATTGGATCAAGATTATGTGTGTCAACTGGGATGCCTGGTTCATGCACATTGGGGGAGGAGGGACACTGGTTGTGGGGGACTCTGTAGAGAAGTCAATAGTGTCATAAAATGTGCCACCTTCTTCATGACCTTCACTTTTGTTTGGAGATGGAACATTATCCTGTGCAGGGGAATGAGATTCATTTCCAGGATGCGTAGAAGGCCCTGTTTCCTTATAATAAGAAGCCTAATATGAAGCAAATTCCTTGAACTCAGTAGAGTCGAGGTGAATGAATTCTCGTAGGTGCTTGAAATCTAGTGCAAGCTCAGACACATGTGAGTCCATGTGAGCAATGGTTGAATCCATGTGTCCAATATGTGCACCAAATTCCTCAAACTTGTCCTTGACATAACTGTGCAACTTTACCATATGATCCTTAAACAGTTCTTTCACATAGCTTTGCAACTTCACTACATATTCCTCAGTTGCCCAATCCTTACCTCCAACTGTGCTTGAAACTTCATCATTGTTTGGTCAATAATTTTTCCAATGCTTTCTGTGAACGCTTCAGGTTGATCTAAAGGAGTTGATCTCTAAGTATGGGAAGAAGGACCAGCTGCATCATGTGGAGGGTTATGAACATCAGCCTTGTTTATGTCATATGCTGCCTTAGTCCTTGCTTCACTTCCTATGGGTATTTGCATTCGGTTCAAGGCCTGTTCACCAAATTCCTCAGTCCAAATAGGTGCTTCCCCTTCCTCCAAATACCATACTTTGTTCTGTTGTAGTATAAGAGACATAAGGGAGGGATAGGGCAGTTCTGAATTCTTCTTGCCTAGAGTAGCAGCCCTTAACATTGTGTCTATAATCTTCTTGGCCATATGAAAAGGCTTGTCCTTGATCATACATGTGAGGATGTGTTTGTCTTTAGGGGTTAATGAAGTGTAGTGCTTGCCTTTATTAACAAAGTTCCTACTATATAAGTAATGTAAGACCCAAAACCTAGGAGGCAACTGTTTTGGTCTACACAGAGGAGTCTCAGCTAGCTTTTTCCCCTCAAGTAGTGTTGTATCAATTTGTGCTTGTGATAAATCAGTGTCTGTGGACTGTGGGCAGGTCACATCTAACCAAGTTAGAATGTTGTGTTCATTGATTTCTATAGTCTGGCCTCTAACACAAGTGGACACAATCCCCTTTCTAGACATTCTGAGGTTGGTGTAAAAACCTTTAACCATTGATTCAGAATAAGGCAATGACAATTCTAAAATGCATATAAAAGGCTTCAATATTGTTCCTAATCGAAACCTAAATTCACTATCAAAAGTGTCCACTTTGATCCTACTCATTTTATAGCATGTGCGCCCCACTAACCTGATATCATATTCTTCCAGGGCTGAGTTGTTGAAATCTTGCTTTGCCTGAGGTGCAACATTGGTCCTTTGTTTCAACCGAAGCTTCTTTAACAACTTCGCTCTAACCTCATCAAGAACCACATTGTCATTGTCTTCAATATTTATAGCCGTTGAAGCTTCTTCATCAGACCTTACGCTACTTCTTTCTTTTTCAGAAGCCGATGAACTCCCACTCTCAACCACACTCTTTTTCCCTTCCTTGACTTCCTCTGTCTTACGCCATTTATCAGAATTAGAGGACTCTGCCGACAAATCCTCCTCCTCCTCCAACTGCTGGTTTCTCTGACCTCTCTCGTTGGCCTTGTGTTTCACTTGTTCTTCCCTTTGTCTCTTCTTCAGTTCCTTTGCAACATTATCGCGTTTCCACTTTGCAGCTGCCTCATAGTTGTCATACTAGTTGCTTTCTTTGGTTTTGTACTTTGATTGCCCAGACTGATTACAGTGCCATATTTGTGCCTTGTGCTTTCTAAAATTCTCCACATCTTCTATTGTGATGCCCATTTCTTTCATTCTCTCGTCTGTCCTTTTGGTCTTAGCCATTACAACATGCTATCACAGCACTAGGAGATTGGGATAACTACAGCGCAAGGGAGAAAAGAGAGAAGTATAGAACAAGTAATGAATGGGTAAGGTAGTTGTGGTCATTAAACAGAGAATGCGAACAGTCTTTCGAATGGTTGATCTAAAATTCGAACCCAACTCAACTGAGATCTTAATGCGTGTCAGCTTTCAATATTTAAATTAAATTTGCAGTTACTTTTTCACATGGATGCTTTCTGAAGTTCAAACCAGATACCTAAGTTCGAACTTGGGTATCCACTGTGATGGGTAGAATCAAAGTACACTTACATTTGTAAGTTCGAACTTACATCACGCATTCAAACTTCATAGCCAATTTAGACAAACAATTCAAATTAACTTTTTTGACAGTGAACCAGATTACACACTTGTGTGAATGTCAACCAGTGCATGTTAGGTTCAAATTGCGCGTCAGATTTGTAAGTTCGAACTTACATAGTGAATTCGAACTTCATACCCATTTTATTCAATAAATTCGAACCAATTTATCAGACTGTCAATCAGCAACCACTGATCTGTGAATGGCAATCTGTGCATTCTAGGTTCAAGTACTTAGATACAGAAACAAAATAACAGACATGTGAAACAACATAATTTTTTAGAATATAACATATTTGGGAACATTACATTTCATCCACAAAAATTACAAGTTGTCCCACTTCACATATTTGCCTAGCATAATTACATATAAAAAGTTTGCAAACCATAATTATACAATCACATTGCATTGGACACAAACTTTGTCCCATGTTTACATTTCCTTTAATTCTGAGTTAACATGGTGCAAAGTTTGTAGACCATTTCTATGACTTAAAAAAGATATACACTTGTGTCTCCTTACTATATTACACCTAAAGAGATAGACACTTGTGTTTCTACACTATGTTACACCAAAATCATCATTACTGTCATTACATACATACTAATCTTTAAAAGGTGCGTTTGCATTACATAACTACTTCTTCAGCAAGCTACGGATCCATGAGGGTTTGTACACCGTAGGTATTTTTGCAAACGCATTCAGTAGTTGATCAGAACCCAAAATCTTGATATGAGCTGCATTTTTTTCAGATAGTGTCAAGCCTTCGACCTCAATAATTTCCATGAACAGGTCATCACCTTTTGCACCTAATTGTGCTTGCCTTTCGTGACTTGACAATTGGTTTCCTAGTTTCTCAAACACATGCACAATGGTTCTGTCCAACGATGTAACTTTTTACCTTAAAATATTAGCAATAACCTCAGAGTTGTTCGCTCCGCGCTTCTTCCTTGAATAGAAAGAGTTATCTTTGATATGGGTTGTGTTTGGAGCCGTTTCACCCATGTTTTGTGATAAGTTTGCGTCAACACCTACAATTTAAGGTGATTCTGGAAGGTCATCAACTTCAACATTAACTTTATCTTCCATTGCACCAGGTGATATTCCTTCTTCCCCAACTGCTCTGTCCCTAGCCCATACAAAGCACAAATTCTCAAAGTTTGGGAATGACTTGGTCTTAAACTGTGTTGACCTTGGTTGAACTTGAAAGTGCAACAAAAATATTTTTAAGGACATGTACCTTAGCCCTACACTAATCACTTTTTTACTTAAATGCAATTAACTCCTCAACAAGTCCACTTACCTTCACATACTCATCCCACACCTCTTTCTTTGCAGTCACAATTTTTTTTCTCAGGATCCCAACCAAAGCCTGATGTGTTGGTACCATAAACCATATCATAAGCCGCCTGCCACTGACATTTCAAGGTCTTAATCCTGGAGGTTATGTGAGGGCATGCTTTAATCCCACATCTAGGCAGCTTCTCTTTTATCATTGCCTGTAGAGCATTAGAAAATCCAGGCTTGAAACCATTATCGGCCATGAACTTTTGCTCCATCCTCAGACTTACAAGGCAGTCAACTGGGACCTTATCCTTCTTAGACGACCACATTTTAAGCTTTAACTTGTTTCCCTCTTCACTCTGGTCCATCTATTAAGATTCAGTCATAAAAGAAAATGTTGTTTCCAACAATAAACTAGTATACACACACCGGGCAGAAAGTTGCTCTTAAATTAAATTGAAATGCACATAACACAAACTTTGTCCATACACACAAACATAGACAAGTCAATATTCATAATTTTTCAAACATTTTTCTACAACATCATCAATCATCCCTATGAGCCACATAGGCAGCAAAAATCTCATTTGCTAGCTCTTCCCTAAAGTTTGTCCACATATCACTACTTTCCATAATCATCATGGGGATGTTGTCAATTGTTGGTGGTGGTGGTTCAAACTAGTCAAGCTGTTTATCTAGCGGAACTTGAATTCTTTCCCGATGAATTAGGTTATGTAACAAAGAGCATACCATAATGTATCTGTTTTGAATCTTCACCAGATAAAAAGAAGTACTCCTCAGCATTGCCCAACACAACTTTAGTATCCCGAAGCACCTTTCAATGACATTTCACGCTGATGAATGGCGCATGTTGAAGCACTCATGCGGAGTTTGGGGTTGGTGTCCCTGCCTCTACTCATTTAGGTGGTACCTTTGCTCTTTATAAGGTGCCAAAAACCCTTGGCAATCCGTGTACCCCGCATCAACCAAGTAGTACTTTCTTGCCCAAGGCAATAAAAACATTTATATGAGTAATGCTCGTAACTTGCGCATTACATGTCCTAATCATACAAACTTACACTAAAAATATACTACTGTAGGCCATACCTTGTGGTACTCTTAGCCTATGTTGTGTCCTTATAGCATCCCTCAACACCCTCCCATCCATAGTTGAGCCTTCCCAACCGGTCAATACAAAGATGAATTGCGTATCCGGTGAGCATACACCTAGCACATTGGTTGTCACCTCTCCTTTTCTGTTTCGGTACCTACCCTTATGCTTTGCCGGGACTTGTACACGTATGTGAGTACCATCTAATGCACCTAGGCACCCCTGCAAACACAATCAGAATTTACAGCCCATCATATATACAATTAACTTTTGCATACGAAGTAAATACACTTTATGACACAACTACAAAATTTTTATACCTTGAACCACTTCCATCGATGATCATTTGAGTCCTCCGGACTGGCCTTTGCTCTTTTCAAAAGCAATGATTGTATTCTAATTGTTGCATTCAACACAATTTTAAAGTATCTACTAATTGTTTCACCCGACCTACTAAACTCAAACTGAATGACCCTGTTCTTGACATGATGCCCCAATATGTGCAGGAACATTGCTACTTGCTTATCAACTAACATATGTTTTGTTTGTCTTAATCCACCAATTGTGTCTAACAGGTGACACAATTTATCAAAAGTTGCCCGATACATCCTAATTTGGTTGAAGCAAGTGGTGTCACTACTGTATATCATTGCCCTCAAATTTGCTCGCTTTGTATGAAAATAAAATCTAAAAGACCTATCTGGTACGTGCCTCGGTCTACCTCCTCCCACAGTAACTATTATAGTTAAAAGCAACCTCCTAACTGCAAGAAGCAAAGCTAGGCACCCAGCCAATATGGCAAACATCTAATCCGATTGTGGCTCCATATCTTCACAATTTTTCCCACACTGATTCGTTTTACAGTATAATCTACCAACTCCTCTTTTCAAACCACACTAACACATTTAAAAAAAATTGCATTTTAAATTAACAGCCAATGAACATAATTACACCCACACTTTTCTCACATTAAACACAACCTACTTATCTTATGCATAAACCGTCTAACCCATTCTATCTTTCTACTGACTTTGTTGATGTTTCACTACTTGCATCTACCAGTGTTCATTCCACATTACCCATGGCCATCAAAACTTTAACTTCA
Organism: Inga oerstediana; assembly: GCA_963210345.1. Classification (NCBI taxonomy): domain Eukaryota; kingdom Viridiplantae; phylum Streptophyta; class Magnoliopsida; order Fabales; family Fabaceae; genus Inga; species Inga oerstediana. The sequence continues at coordinate 26,597,856 of OY723400.1, read as the reverse complement.
TTCACAGTTAAGCATTCATGATATAAATTACATCTACTTAAAATTAAAACCCAATTGCAAGACACCAAACAGAGCACACTGTAAATTAGCAAGCAACCAAACACATTTCAGCTTTCGACTCTGCTTTTCTTTCACATCTGTTCAGCCAATACGACCCACATCACAAACATACCAATTTATAAGCTTACACTAAATTAACCCACATACACACAGCCTTATAGCATTTTGTGCATCTCTCCGATTGTTCAACAGATAGCGCAGACAGCAAACATATTGCCCACTTCACGCCATAAAACACAACATAGTCAGACCAACATTACCTTGATTCGGAGTTCTATTTCGCACGCTGTTCGCCTCTTCCCTTTTCCAGACAAGCTTTTAACTCTATACCAAGCTGGTTCACCAAAGCCTTCCACACGTTGTGCCTCTGTCTTTTATCTATTTTATATGTTTTCAGGGGCATTTTTGTCCCACATTTTATCTTGCCGGGAACATTTTGAAGTTCATCCCACTTTTGGTGGGAACTCACTTTCCCATATTTAAAGGAACATTCGACTTGGTGGGAATATGAGTTGCCGTTACTTAGGCAGCCAAACGCGTTTTTAGCTAAGGAACATTGCAATCTTCCCTTTCCCTCCTCAACTTTCCGCATGACAAACAGGGCGTTACTTTATGAGATCTTTTCTCTAGTTTTGTCTTGTCTTTCTATCATTGTCATCAAACAAGCAAATTAACTCACTTAGCTAACCATTTTCAACTTATAAAATCATGTTAACATGCTCTTATACTTGCGCTAATCGCAATTTTAATTAAACTCGGAAGTCCATTCACCGATTTTACTATTTTTATATTTTTAGCTTGCAAAATCTTACCGACTCACTCTTAAATTTATGCTACATTTTTAGATTTGGTTATGTTTAATGACTTAATATGTGAACTTCAGAGAAACTTGTTGTTGAGTATAATGAAAACTATGGAGGTTGACGAATCTAATTTCAATTATTTGGATTTAAAATGTATTTAAGCCAAATTATTTTATTTTTACACTTTTGTTATTAATCATATACTTTTAATAGCTATTTATTGATGAAAGTAAACACTTTCGATTTTACGGTTCGAGTTCACAATCCAAATTTATGAGTTTTCATAAATTTGTGAGTTGACAACCTTACTTTCTAATAAAATAATAATTGTTCTCTTTATTTCACATTGCGGGTTACGTGTTACGACAGATTTCACATATCGTAAACGAAGGAGATGGCCATTAGGGATCTCCAAGTTAGGTTAAGTCATATGTGCATGTTAGAGACCATCAAAACCAAAACTCCATTAGCTAACGAGATTAATAAATTCTAGAGATTGCACTCCTATAGAAATGACATTTTATACAAGTTAAAATTGATATGTTACATAGGTTTTGGACTACTTTCTACACTCCATACACCTCTATCTTTGAAAAATATCATAAAGATTGGGATTGGCAGACAATAAATATTGGTCTAGTTTATAAGAATTTGGCTAATAAATCGCAAGGTCGTAAGTTCAAATCTCACTATAAATGTGCAAATCTTGCTAGTGGGCAATATATAAATACATTTACAACCGTTCTTTAAATCCAGAAGTATGTCTTAATTTTGGTGAGCTTTCAAAACCTAACTACCATAAATCTTTTTGTATAAAATAAAAAATTGGGAGACACACCATCTTGTGCATTCTATGCTCTTGATACCACCTCGACGTGGTTCACGTTTTAATATTTAAATATTTTTTATTCTATTTGTGTTATAATCAATCATCACACTTAGCAATTTTAAACATTCGAGATATTGCAATCTCCATCATTAAATTTTCTCTAAAAAATCAACAAATCAAGACATTGATCACATAGAAGAAAACTGAATTTTTTTTTTTTTTTTTGTATTCCATCCTATTCAATTGATGATAATTGAAAAAAATATTAAGTATTTGATTATCATTATTATTATTTATTTACTAAATTTTATGGCAATCTGATTATAATGTGGAAAACCAAGAGAAATTGAGGGTTGGGTAAGGACAAGCAAACATGGCACGCATTGGTGAGCAAGGACATGCGTTAGGATCCCTCTTCCACAATAATTGCTCTCTTACTTTATTAGATCTTTTCTCTAGTTTTATCTTGTCTTTCTATCATTGTCATCAAACAAGCAAGTTAACTCACTGAGCTAACCATTTTCAACTTATAAAATCATGTTAACATGCCCTTATATTTGCGCTAATCGCAATTTTGATTGAACTCGGTAGTCCATCCACCGATTTTACTATTTTTATATTTTTAGCTCGCAAAATCTTACCAACTTACTCTTGAATTCATGCTATATTTTTAGATTTGATTATGTTTAGTGACTTAATATGTGAGCTTCAGAAAAACTTGATGTTGAGTATAATGAAAACTATGGAGGTTGATGAATTTAATTTCAATTATTTGGATTTAAAATATATTTAAACCAAATTATTTTATTTTTATATTTTTGTTATTAATCATATCCTTTTAATAGTTATTTATTGATGAAAGTAAACACTTTCGGCTTTACAATCCAAATTTATGAGTTTTCATAAATTTATGAGTTGACAACCTTGCTTTCTAATAAAATAATAATTGCTCTCTTTGATTTCCCATTGGCGGTTACGAGTTACGACAGATTTAATGTAACACGTTAGTTACATTTGCGTTCTGATAAGTCATTCGTAGTGAATCTGAACTGCTAAGTGATATTCTGCATGCTCACCTCGACATGGTTCACGCTTTAATATTTAAATATTTTTTATTCTATTTGTGTTATAATCAATCATGACACTTAGCAATTTTAAACATTCCAGATATTTCAATCTCCATCATTTAAGTTTCTCTAAAAAATTGACAAATAAAGGCATTGATCAAATAGAAGAAAACTGAAAAGTTTTTATTTTGTATTCCATCTTATTCAATTGATGAAAATTGAAAAAAATAACTATTCGATTATTATTATTTATTTAATAAATTTTATGCAATCCGATTATAATGTAGAAAACCATGAGAAATTGCGGGCTGAGTAAGGACAACCAAACGTGGCACCCATTGGTGGCTACCACAGATTCTGCCCATGCTTTAGTTGTAATACCCTGAATTTTGGAGTTAGAAGTTTGGGAATAAGCCTAAATTAAGTGAACTGCTAAGCCCTGGTTTAGCAGGTGTCCCAAATTTATTTTCTAATATTTCTTATATCTTTGAGGTATTAAAGAGAATAAAATAGTGAATTAAAGAGTAGGGAACTTATCTCTCTTACATGCATTTGGTATTTGTGTTGGTATATTGATGCATGTTATTGCTTTGCTTGTTTATGGGAAACATATATGAACAATTAAAGTTCTATTTTTATTTATACTATGGCCATAAGTATATTGTTTGAAACATTAAGTATGCAGATATGTCATTGTGTGAGCATGAGTTATGTAATGTGATCATATCATGCATTAATCACTTATTCTCAAGCCTCTAATCCCAAAATTTGGAGTATTACATTAGTATCCCTCTTCGACCATAATTGCTCTCTTACTTTATTAGGTCTCTTCTCTAGTTTTGTCATGTCTTTCTATCATTGTCATCAAACTAGCAAATTAACTCATTGAGCTAACCATTTTCAGCTTATAAAATCGTGTTAACATGCTTTTATACTTGTTCTAATTGCAATTTTGGTTGAACTCGTGAGTCTATTCACCGATTTTACTACTTTTACATTTCTAGCTTGCAAAATTGTGCCGACTCACTCTTAAATTTATGCTAGATTTTTAGATTTGATTTTGTTTAATGACTTCAAATGTGAACTTTAGAAAAAATTATTTGTTGAGTATAGTAAAAACTATGGAGGTTGATGAATTTAATGCCAATTATTTGCATTTAAAATATATTTAAAATAAATTAATTATATTTTTATATTTTTTATTTAATCATATACTTTTTATAGCTGTTTATTCATGAAAATAAACACTTACGAATTTACAATCCGAGTTCACCATCCAAATTTATGAGTTTGCATAAACATGTGAGTTGACAACCTTGCTTTCTAATAAAATCTCTTGATTTCACATTGGTGGTTACGACATATTTCACATATCGTAAATGAAGGAGATTGCCATTAGGGATCTCCAAGCTAGGTTGTGTCATATGTGCTTGTTAAAGAGTATCAAAACCAAAAATTCATTAGTTCATGAGATTAATAAATTCTAGAAATTACACTCCTATGGAAATAGCTTTTTATACGAGTTAAAATTGACATTTTACAACGGTTTTAGAACCGGTGTTGCAAGTGAACTTCCTACACTCCTTATGCTTTTTTTTTTTTTTTTTTGGATATGGCTATAACCAGTATATAATGTCCACTCTCTACATTAGTCCTACTTAAAACCAAAGCAAAACGTGGCATTTTTTTTAAAAAAATAGGGGCTTTTTTTTTTGGGTTGGAGGTTATTTTCAGTCCAATAAACAAAATGCCCTATATTTTTTATTCTTCTATAAATTCTAATAGATCTCATAAGAAATAATAATTTCATAAATTCCGTTCATTACATAATTTTAATAATATTTGTAACATTATAAAGATAAAAAACCTAGCTACTCAAAAGAGACACACACAAAGAAGACCCTATCTGCAATTTCAAGAGACCAATTCAATGTGAGAAAAAAAGTGTATTTCAAGACACTATGGAAAATGTTCACTGAAGCACTCCCTCTGGTCCTTAATATATGACATATTAACGGATGAACTTTGGGCGTGTTATGGATCTTAAAAGTGCTTGGGATGGGAACCATAGAAGAGTCTGCTTGTTATATGATTCTTTATATGAAATTAAGCTTATCAAGGATGAAGATAATAGTCTTCATGTGTAAACTAGCCAGAATTTAATTCAGGAAAGTCAAGATATGCTCAAATGTGATTTGGTGGTTGATTTTGAACACATGAGAAGAGGGAGGAACTTTTTTTTGGTTACAAGGGCAAGCAAAGCTTGAAGTTAATAAAAAACTATAGGCTAGAACCTATTAAGTGATCATGTGGTAACAATCCACGATCCAAATCAAAAAGATGGATACATTCCACTGGGGGAAGTCCTAATACCACGTAGTCATGTGGAACCCCATGAGCCATTCTTGCTAGGTAGTCTGCACAACTAATGCTCTCCCTGTGGGTGTGGGAAATTTCCAACTCCCAGTCGCTGTAAACAAGAGATCTGGTATCAACGATAACCTCATACAAAGGATGATCCGGATCACAATGAGTGAAAAGCAGGTGGACTGCTTGTAGAGAGTCAGTGAACAACTTGATCTTCTTGAGCCCCATCGTTTTACAAAGTAGAAGACCTCGCTGAATTGCATGGATTTCAGCAGCAGTTGGGAAAGTATGTCCTAACTTCTGCTGGAATCCGCGAATCCAGTTCCCCTGGTGATCCCGGATAACACCCCCGCAAGCAGCCTGACCATCTCCAATCACCGAACCATCTACATCAATACGATGAAAACCCGGATCCGGGGGATGCCAGTGAAGAAAACCTCGCTCTGGAATTTGGAATATCTGGTGACGATACCTGCCATTCTCCACCCCTTCCGAGAGATGGAATAAACACCTGTGGACTATTCCTTTTGGATTGTCTGATACTCCATCAAAGGCTTGGCTGCAACGGTTTTTCCAAAGGAGCCAGCATGTGTAACTGAAAACTTTATGCCATTGCCATCTCGCCATCTTGTTGTTTCCTGGTGATTGATGTAGATTCAAATTGAGCCAGTCCTGCAAATTACCAGAGAAAAATATACTATAATATAGAGGGTTAATTAAAGATGACCAAACTCTCTGTGCATGCTCACAATCTCTCAACAAATGAAGGGTACTCTCCTCACCACCACACTGAAACGGACAGGTGTTTATAACGCTCGGGTTATGTCTTGCTCTTTGCTCGTTAGTCGGAAGCCTGTTATGGAAAACTTGCCACAAGAAAAATTTGACTCTTTCAGGAATTCCCCAGTGCCACAGAGACTGCCAGTGATGTTGGAGCCTAAGGCTGTGCTGATGATAGATAGCATCATAAGCTGATCTTACGCTGAAGTTCCCATCAGTAGCATTCCTCCAGCAAACCCTATCTTCTTCGTTTCCAATAGGAGGTGATACCAACATTATTTTGTCAACTACCCAGTTCAGAAGGAAAGAAGCCCATTTAGCTCTATCCCAATGACCCGATGGAGTTGTGAAAGAACACATAGAGGCGTTCAGATCGACTAAGTGAAAGTTTTTGTCAACAAGGAGCTCGAGCGGCTGATCAACCGGGGCCCAGTAATCTTTCCAAGCTAACGTATTCCTGCCGCTTTTCAGACATATGCCAAGTCCACTCTTGAAGTCTTCCCAGACAGCCACAATTCCACTCCAAACAGCGGATTGCTTGCGTCGCCTCTGGATGAGAAGATCAGTAGGAGAACCACAAGAGTATTTTGTTCGCAGACATCTAACCCAAAAGGCATCCGGCTTTTTGATTAAGCACCAGCACAATTTCATAAGGAAAGCTTTATTTTGGCAATGCAAGTCTTTTATTCCCAAGCCACCCTCATTTTTCCTTAGTTTAAGAACATCCCAAGAAAGCAGATGCAACTTTTTGGAATCTTCATGATGGTTCCAAAAGAAATCACGGCTGAGCTTTTCAATAGCTGACAGCACCCCTTTCGGAACAAGAGTAGATTGCATCTGGTATTGCGGAATAGCCGAAAGGACCGACTTGATAAGGGTCGTTCGACCCGCCATACTCAGGAATTTACCTTTCCAGTTTGCCAACTTTAATTTCACCTTTTGTAATAACGGTGCAAACGTTCTCTTAACCATCCTTTTATGCAATAGGGGCACGCCTAAATATTTCCCAAGATCTGCCGTCAATCCAACTCCAACAATCTGACTCATTTCATAAGCCCTGTTAAAATGGACGTTTCTTGAAACGAACATTTTGGACTTGCTCAGATTAATCCTGTGGCCAGAGACACGACAGAAAAGAGTCATAACATCGCGAATCTCAATCATCTGATCCATAGAAGCTTCCCCAAAGAGAATAAGATCATCAGCGAAGAAGAGATGAGAAATATTGGGGCCAGAAGAGCTCAATTTTAAAGGATGCCAGTTCCCCATCTCAACTTCTTGATGAATAAGTTGACCTAGCAGCTCCATGCAAAGGACAAACAGGAATGGACTCAGAGGGTCACCCTGTCTTATCCCTCTAGAGGGGTGAAAGTGATATGAAGCAATCCCATTCCAGATAATGCTCATGGAAGGGGATGACACGCAAGTCATAATTAGTTTAACAAAATCCGCTCCCAAACCAAGGCTGTGAAGAGTGAATTCAAGGAAGCGCCAGTCCAATCTATCAAAAGCTTTTTCCATATCCACTTTCACTGCAACGAATCCCTTGTTACCTCTCTTAGAACGCATGGTATGGATAGCTTCCTGGGCAATAATGATATTATCCACCCCCTGTCTTCCTGATATAAAGCTACATTGGTTTTCAGCAACCAGATGATGCATGACACCCTTAAAACGGTTGGCAATAACTTTGTTAACAATTTTGTAGCTCACATTACATAAAGAGATAGGCCTGAAATCCTTGAGAGAAGTAGGATGATCAATCTTGGGAATTAAAGAGATGTTAGTATGATTAATATCCTGGATGACCTCCGGGTGCTCAAAGATCCTCATCACCAGCTCACAAATCTTCTGCCCAATAAGATTCCACTGGGAATGGAAGAAATGGGGATTTAAACCATCCGGGCCCGGAGCTTTAAAAGCTCCCATCTCAAAGGCTGCATTTTTTATCTCAGTAGGGGAAGGAATACTTTGCAGCTGCGCCAATTGAAAACCGTCCAGAGTAGGGAATCTTGCCTGCCATGGAGAAAAAGGGAAGGAAGAGTTTTCAGCCGTGTAGAGATTCTTGAAATAGTCAAAAGCCATGCCTCTTAGAAGAGTCTCGTCCGACACCCAGTTGCCAGAATCATCTTTGAGAGCCTCAATCCTGTTCCTTTTCCTTTTAGCAGCAACACTGGCATGAAAGAATCTCGTATTCCTATCCCCATCACCAATCCACTTGCATCTTGACTTCTGGAACCAAATCAATTCCTCTTGTAAAGCAATTTTGTGGTACAGATCCCAGAGGTGCTTTTCAATCTTGAATAGGCCATTAAGCCCGCCTCCTCGACTCCTGACACGGTCAATCCCTTCCAGCCTACGAATGATATTTCTCTTTTTAAAGGCCACGTTTCCCACCACTCTAGAGTTCCACTCCAAGGCATCTTTTGAGAAGCGCTCCTGACCTTGGATCCAACTTTTCCCATACCAAGCATCTTTGACCACATCACTAAAGCCATCTTCAATACTCCAAGCTGCTTGATAAAGGAAATGACCACCCCTCTTGCGGCCAGATGAGATATTACTGTCCGTAACAACAATCACCCGATGGTCAGACTTGAATCTAAGATTATGGAAAGCTTTGGAGGAAGGATTTAAAATCTCCCAGTCAAAGTTACAAAACACCCAGTCAAGCCTTTCCTTGACACCGGTTTTCTCCCAAGTGAAGATATCCCCAACAACCGGAACCTCGAGAAGATTGCAACTATCAATACAATCTTGGAAATCCTTCATGGAGCTGAGAGCAGGAATAGCTCCACCATTTTTGTTACTAGGGTTAAGGAAGGTATTAAAATCGCCCAAAACCAGCCATGGAGAGTTAACCGACTGCTTGATAGCAAGCAACGACTCCCACAGAACCCTTCTCTTAGAAATACTAGTGTCACCATAAACAAACGTCAAGAGCGTGGAATTAAGGTTATTCTTAGGGGAGATCTTACAATGGAGAAGTTGAGAGTTCGAGGAGATGTAATCAATTTGGAATTCCCAATGGTTCCATAAAACCCAAATACCCCCCGCAAAACCAGTGGCTTCAATTCTCAACCAATCATTGAAACCCAGATTTCTAACAACCTTGTCAGCTCTATTCCCACTAATCCTGGGTTCCACTAAACACATCACATTAATACCATATTTATTAACCACATCTTTCAACACACGTGGGAACGTGCGACCACCCGCCCCACAACAATTCCATGATGAGACAATCATAAAATAAATAAATAAATAGATATGAGAGGATGAGGCATCAGAGAGCTTACTTATCCGGGGGCTTGTCTTCCATCAAGACCACAACTTCCAGGTGGGACACCGAATGAGTCCTAGAACCAGGATCATCAATGACATCATTTGAGGCAGCACCATTAGGATGTAGAGGAGACAAACTTAACGGATTTGAAGAATCAGTAGCGTCCTGCTTCCCAAGTTTCTTAGTGTGCCGCACCTCATCTTGAGCAATAAGAGCCTCACGGGTCTGGACATTCCTAGGAGGAATAAGAATTTGGTCAGAATTTGGAGGCCCAAGCGCAGCCTTTTCCCCCTGAGAAGGCCCAATGTCCTGCATGCACCCTTTTATTATTTTGTGGGTCCTTGACGTTGTGGCTTTGGAGTGCTTTGTTGACTTAAGTCCATCAATACCCACGTGATTCTCTTTGCTGACGTGATCCCCTTCTCGAAGAGGGAGGAACTTTAAAGTTGATATGTTAGCTAAGCGTACTTTAAAGATGCCCAGATTTCACTTGGTTCCTTTACACGTTTTTTGTTTGTTTATTTCTTGTAAAATAGAGTAGTCTCTACCACTTTCTTACATTATAAAAAACGGCATGCTTTTTCGCAAAATAATAATAATAATAAGGATGATGATGATGATGATGATGATCATAAACTATCATCATCATCATCATCAATATCATCATCATCATCATCATTATTAAATAAATAATGACAGCCTTGCATGCCAAACTCAATCCATCCGGAAAAGTCATGGGAAGAGAGACTGTGAGATGATTTGCATACATACGATGAGGCGTACATGCAGGATATCTGATATCAATTACTAATTTCTTTGAGTCTTCTATTAGTCTAAATTCATGAGTGGGTAACTTCTTTATTTTCTTTTCTTGTCAAGGTTAATGAGGGCCTGGCTCAATGGATGATTTGTGAGAGTCTTGATTTTATTGGTTTTGTTCTATTGAATATTAAAATATTTTTTAGAATAAAATGTATATAAACCTGCTGTAAAATTGAAATATATATTTCACAAACCTTCCTAAGCTATTTGAATTGGTATCTTATTAGTACCTTAGTACTTAGAAACTATCAATCCACATAAAAACAACACTCAAATTTTTCTAGGGGATTGCTTAATTACCTTTCTTCATGATTTCTCAACGCAGAAATTATCCCTAATTCAGCATGAAGATAAGAAGGTGAAGAGTATAAAATTTATATATATATCGAGAGAGAGAGAGAGAGAGAGAGAGAGAGAGAGAGAGAGAGAGAGAGAGAGAGAGAGAGAGAGAGAGAGAGAGAGAGAGAGAGAGAGAGAGAGAGAGAGAGAGAGAGAGAGAGAGCACTCGTTTTTATTTAAACATACATAAATTTTATTCCACGGCAAACCATTTGCCATATATTTATACTCAACACACACATAGTACAACACATGACTGGTGTACTTCATATAGAAGCAGCACCAGTTTTTCATACTCAACACACACATAGTACAACACATAATAAGTGTACTTCATATAGAAGCAGCACCAGTTATTTAACACCCAACACATACTTGTGTATTTATACCCAATAAATGGCATATCGATTGCCATTTCCAATTGTTGGAGGGTGTCCTTCATATAGAAGTTGCAAGCTTCAAAGCTGGTATTTCATTATTCGCTTTGGTTTTGATTGGGTATGCACCAGAACATTTTATGTTACATACCCCTGGTTTGGAGCCGGTGTTTCTTTTGACGCGGACGTAACCTTTTTCACCCCATCTGGTCCCCCATGAGTTTTTTACAATCCAATAATCTTCACCATTCGATGAACCATATCCTACTATTAATACAGCATGATTTATTTTGCATGAACCAACGCCTTTACAATCATTCCCCTTAAAGATTCCCTATCAAAGTTAAGAAAACAACTGTTAATTACTTTTCAAATGTGTCTGGTTGGATGGTAATTAGAGATGAAGTCGTGAGGTAATGAGAATTAGACTTACACCATTGTAGGACTTAAATTCCTTGCTTGCATACAGGGAAACACTAACAGGTTGTTTGTAAACATAACCACGAAGAGAACTCTCAGATATAGGATTGTGACGCCAATACTTATAGCTATTGATAGTGGCGACTACTTTTTTCTCCTGCATCAATAAAAAATAAAACGAACACTAAAGCCATAATTAAAAACTACATATATTGAACTAACCAATTAGTAGACACAATTATAGACTAACCTTTGCGTGATTGCCAGGAGTCTCTTTACCTACATATGGATAAATTGCTTGAGAGGTAATACCACCATTGCCGATGACATATCGAAATGCCCGGACGTACCACCCTCCTTTACAGCCTTTGTTACTTTTATCGCAGGATACGAGTTGTTGTTCAGAAAGATCCAGAAGCCGTTTTGTGACTATTTTTGTTATTCCTTCTATAGCTCCAGTTGTAGAGAATGCCCAACAAGCACCTATTAAAATAAATTTGATTTGATATTGTGCTTATATGCTATATGGTATAGGTTATAATAAACAAACAAAAGAAATTTAAACTTACCACATCGGCCCTGGTCTTTCACACGAGTTACAGCTCCTTTGTTCCTCCAATCCCAAGAAGGGGGTCGTGCATTTGGATAGGATGCATGGTTCAATATCATGTTGCTGTCGTTGCCTTCCATTATGGGATTCTCTATCTCATGCAAATAGATTTCGCTGAACTCTTCATAACTCATATCTGAAAATTGGTTCAAACCTAGACGATAGTCGTCGGGTGAGTTTCTTTCTGCATTTTTCTCTTTGACATACTTCAAATTACTTTTGAAAATCTGAAACCTCACTTCCTCCTCTTCTAGGGTTTGGTATTCTCGTTCATTCTCCTTTTTCCACATTTGGAATAGATGGAAGACTTCTTTCTCAGAAGTGTACATGTCTAGATCTAGATTCGAAATGGAATACTCATCAAGCACACTAGACGCGAGACAAATCGAAGCATACCAAACCAAGAAAAGGGGAAGCAATTTAGTAACAAGAGAACTCATTGTGCACTCAAAGGCAATAGATATCAAGTGTTTGGATTGTGATTGTTGCATAGCATTTTTTCCATATATATAAGGGGAGAGAGAACCACAATCCGTTTATCACAGTTCACATTTTTTAAATTAAATTGAGTTCGCTTACTTGTCATTTGAAAAATGTGATGAAAATAAAAAAAATATCTCACATCCTTATATTGATATATTTAAACTAAACTTATGCTGAGTGAGAGTCACATCATCAGCTATCAACCCTGTTTCTCTTGCAGTTTAATAAATTAAAAGTATAGAGATCAATACCTATAACTCAAAAAATTATAAGGACCTAATAAAAAATTTACTAAAATTTAATTAAAAAAAGGTATTTTTTTATAAACTTACATATTAATTTTTTTCTTTAATGTATCCAAGTTCAGGAGAGTCCACCCCTTTATTCCCTTGTATTACCAGGGGCTGAGAGAGTCTAATTTTCTTTGATATGATGAGAAGAGAGCCGCCGATACAACGTACGTGTGACCACATAATTCACAAATAAATGCATTAATCAACGGATGGAAATTGAAGAATTTTTTTTTGTACTCCGTCTTATTCAATTGAAAAAAAAAACTACGTGATTATTTTGTTAAATTTTATGGCAATTGAATTATAATGTAAAAAACCATGAGAACTTAGGTAAGGACAAGCAAACGTGAAACACGTTGGCTCTTGCTGATTCTGCACAATGTGTCCCTACGCGCTACTTCCGCAATAATGCTGAGTCAGACCCCAAGGCATGTGTGCTCGTGTGGTCACATGGAGATTAAAGGCCCTGTTTGTTACGTGGAATTGGGGGTAGGGGTTGGGATTGGGTCAGAGATTGAGCCAAGTAATGTTCTCAAGCCTTGTCTACTGTAATAATTAGCAAGTTTAGTGTATATTTACTAAAACGACTTTATATTTTTAAGAAATAATTCTTCCCTCCTCATGGTCACAACTCGCTAGCACTGAATTTCCTGCAACCACCCACCAGCGCGCGGCCGGCTGCTGGAGCTACCACTGGGGTGACATGATAAATATTAGCAAATGACTTTGACGACACTTGAACTTTGGACCTCATAGTTACCAAAAATATCTATCAACATTGAGCCATTATTAAAAGAATGCAAATTATATTATAGATAATAAACTTAGGTAGGTCATCAATTTGCTATATTCAAGTTGTAAATGCAGTTGTCAAATTTGTTATGATATAGTTGTGAACTTGTTGCATTGAAGTTGTCAATATTTGTTTAGTAGTTGTTAATGGGCTTGTCGGCATAAAAAATTATAGTTGTTAATGTAATTATCAAATTTGTTATGATACAGTTGTGAACTTGTTATATTGAAGTTATTAATTCTTGTTGGTTAGTTGTTAATAGAGTTGTTTAGTTAGAAAGTATAAAATCGAGCCATTTGTTAAAGCGGATGGCGGTTGAATTAGCCCAACCATTATGTTCAATTCTTCTACTATCTCCTATCCTATATATATATATATATGTAGAATCTAATTTATAGTGTAAGTCCTATGTTTAGGATTAGAGGAGTATCATTATTCTGGCATATTCATTCTCCTTATCCAGTCATCCATTCAAATCAAACATCATGGTATGTCCAGTAGGATCTCCCCAAGCTTTAGTATTCAAATCATTACCACACACATATGAAATAGGCAATGGGCAAATCAATGGAAATTACAAGCCTTCAATGAAACAAATAAAAACTAAAATTATATATCAGATTATAACCTTGTAAATCTTCAATGGTTTAATCAGTGTAATCATAAGAAATAATAATGAAGATAATAAGAAAAAATTGTCTTTTTAATTTATTGTTAAATTGCACGTTTTCTATTTTGAAAGAAATGGGCAATAATTCAAATAACACATTGGTGTGTGTTTACCAAGTCAACCCCTCGCTTTTGTTGAAAATTGCATGTCCGAGAAGGGCAAATTTTGATATTTTACCCATGAATTCTACGATTTTGCACCCTTACGTAAGTTTATGAACTTTTCTTGTGTGGGTGTGAATTAATTTAACCTGCACAGTTACACTAACCGATTCGGAACCCCTCCTCCTCCCTTTACATCCTCTTCCTTTTCTAACCTAATCATCAACATTTGAATGTTCTATATTTGGTTTTATACAAACTATTATTTATATTTTATTTATTTTAGTATTTAATTATTCATATTAAAATTTAGCAAGTTGTATTTAATTAATTATTTTTTTATAATTTAACATTTTAATAATAATTTTATAAAAGATCAAATCTGAACCATTATCAAATGGTTACATTTAATTCTTTTATCAAAATTATTATCAAAATGTTAAATTATAAAAAAAAATTAGTTAAATTTAAATTGCTAAATTTTGTTATGAATAATTTAATACTACAATAAAAGAAATAAAAAATATTTGTATAAAACTAAATTTGAAGCATTCAAATGTTGATCTTACCATTTGAAAAGGAAGAGGAGGAGGATGAAAGGGAAAAAGGAGAGGTTCCTCTCCTACAAGACCAACTGATTTTTAACCTCTGCATTTTATCTTTTTGAATTCAAATTAAATGTACTCATATTTTTAACAATAGATCCATTAAATCCCATATTCTGGTTCGTTTTGTCCGTTAATTTGTTCATAATTTATGTTTGTATTCTCGTTAAAAAAGACAAAGAAAGTTATTTTTTATATTTTCTTGTTGTATTATTATATAGATTTGTATACCTTTTTCTATAACAAATAATTATGGGAAATTTCTAAAAAATTACCTTGGAATATGCAAAAGGACAAATCAGAGCTGTGGAATTCGAAAATCCTAAGTTAGTTTGGTGTCAGTACAGAGGAGTAGTATGAGATTATGAAATCTCAGTGAAAAGACGAACCTGCCCTCAGTTGTCCCTCTCTTTTAGCTTGGAATAACAACACCGGTCTTTTTATTAACAACACCGCATTCTCCATTAACAACTCTGCCTTATTCTTTCACATCTTCATATCTCAAATATGGTGTTGTTAATGTAAAATATGGTGTTGTTAATAAAGAGAGGTGTGTTGTTATTGATCCTGAAACTTAAATTGTGAAGTTGTGAAATAAAAAAAATGGAGTTGTTAATGTAGAATACAGTGTTGTTAATATAGAGACCGGTGTTGTTATTGTGAAATAAGAAAGTCAAGTTGTTAATGTAAAATACGGTATTGTTAATAAAGAGACTGGTGTTGCTATTGTGAAAGAAGAAAGGGGAGTTGTTAATGTAGAATTTGGTGTTGTTATTCCGAGCTGAGAGAGGGGGGGAGCTGAAGAGCAGGTGCGTCTCTTCGCCAAAATTTCATAATCCCATATTCCTCCTCCATACTAACATCGAACTAACTTGGGATTTTTGAATTTCAGAGCTCTGATTTGTCCTTTTGCATATTCCAAGGTATTTTTCTAGAATTTTCCCAATAATTATCTACATTTTTTAGGATGATGCTCAATTAAATATTTTGAATTTCTAGATTTGACTTACAAGATAATAAAATTTTAAAGAGAAAATTATCATCTAATGAATAACAATTATCATCAAAACCTTATGAGTCAAATCTCCAACGCGTCACAACAAACTAAATTTTATATTTAATAGATTGGCCATTATATTTAAGAAAAAGGAATTAGCTACCTCAATGAATGTAGCTACTAACTACTAAGCGTTCATAATTAAAAAGAAAAAGGTGGATAAATAAATACTATGGAGTGCTTGGATCGACTGGCTTGGGTCATTCCAACTTAGCCAATAGTCTTGTATTCGAGTCATGACTATACTGTTTCAATAATAATTTATTAAGCTTTGGTAATAATCTGTAAAAATGTAGAGGAACGGCTTTATTTGGTTCATGGGTTACCTTATTTGATTTCCTCAATCTGCCGCGTGGAACGTGCCATCGATACTTTGATATATTTAATTACTTTTCACAGACCAATCAGCGTCAAATCGATTGCTCAACAACCAACTCTCTGTTCCATTACAAATGACTCAACTCTCTGTTCAATAATTTATTTATCTTTGGTAGTAATCTGTAAAAATGTAGAGGAACGGCTTTATTTAATTGATGGATTACTTGTGCTTGTTTGGAACAACGATTAGAATACTCAAAAGTAGCTTTTTAATCATGATTTACGATATATGAGGTAAGTATATATATGAGAGGAGTTTTGTCTAGATTTACATGAAAAACAACTTATAAGCAATCTCAATGCTATAACAAACGTACCCTTGACTTCATCAATGGGTGCGAGGAATATGTTTTCATATATTTAATTATTTTTCACAGGCCAATCAGCATCAAATTGATTGCTCAACAACCAACTCTTATAACTATGTTCTCCAAATCCAGGGTACAATGGATAATCTGAGAATTAGTAGTCTCTAAGACGTAATTAAATTCCCATTATTTAAGTCCTAGACATTTAAAACAAAAAAGTGTTTAAGAAAAAAATATTAAGTTTGTTTCCTATCAATTTGAAATTTATGCAATTAATCTAGCACAGTAGCGTCCACCCTTTATTCCCTTGAGCTGAGTCTAATTTTAGGAGAAATGACACTAAAGTTTTAAGACATAAATTTAATTTTAGATAATAGAAAAATTCAGGTGAGTTGGGTCCCAAGACTCATAAGTTAGGTTCAAAAATTTTTGCTAAAAAATTAGTTGAAAATATTGGTTCAAACAGTTATAAATATGGAATCTTATATGCAAATAAATGGGACTGGGTCACTGAGATATAAATTCTAATTCCTGATTTGCAAATCATATAAAATATTCGATTATTTACAATTGTCTAAATTAATATTTGTTACTACTTGTTACAATCCGGAAATTTGAGAATTTTTAAAATCAACAATAATTAATTATTTGAATATGTAAATTGAGAGAGAGAGAGAGAGAGAGAGAGAGAGAAGAAATTTTCATAGTCCTATAATTAGAATAATTATTTCACTCTTAATTACTATTTTAATTATTTGTTTTAATTATGTTTAAAAAAAAACGTGAATGATAATTTAGTGGAATTTGTGTTGATGTTTATCGTTGTGTCTTAGATTAGAATCCTCTCTATCATAAAGGATAATTTTATGTTGTTTTTTTTTTTTGGGTGCATTGGGAGATTACTATAAAGATTTTCTACTTTATAACGGCAACAACAAAATAAACAAAAAAAGAAAAAAAAGAAAAGCCATTAGATTTTTTATGTGCTCCACCGACCTTCCTTTTCTCTGGGGGTGCGATGAACATTAAGGGAAGGGGGGAAGAGATTTCTAGAGGCCCTCTCACGTACTGGATTTCTTGCTCTCAACGCTGAAGGTCTCGCCAGATTCGTGCTCTCATTCCCTTTCCTTTTGTTCTTCCTCCTTGCTGACGGTGTGTCTGTGATTCTGCAACGTCAATCTTTTTCACTCCTCTCTGTTTTGGTGGTTTAGGAGTGAGCCGAGCTTCATCTCTTCTATTTTTCTGATGCTAAACATCTTCCCTTGTTCTGGTTTGTGGCTGCTGTATCAACGGTCCAGGTCTTCTTCCTTTGCTTGATGAAGTGTCGTTGTGAGTGGGTGTATGGAAAGCTTCAAAATTTTCGTCTGATATGGGGTTTTGTGTAATATGTTCAAAGATCCTCCTTTTCCCCTACTTTTAGAATGCTGCGATCATTCTTTTTGGTAGAGTACAGCCTTTTTCCTCTTTGTTCGGTCGTGTGGATGGATTGGGAATTCTAAGGGCCCGTATGATACGCTGTATTTGATTTTGATGGAAATGGATATGGAGATGGAAATGGGGTTCAAAAGTGTGTTTGATATGTCTTGGAATTGAGATATAATTTTTATATAGAAAGACCATAATACCCTAAGAATTAAAAAAATAGAAAAAACTTGCCACACAGTAGCATCGATGAAACCAAATCTGGAGAACCACCATGGGCCACCAGTATTAGATTTACATCCTCCTCGCCGGAAATTGTTAGATCTCACATGTTTTGATGATAACAAAGAATGGATGTGAAAAAGATTTGATAAACAAATAAGTTTGAACAAAGTAATAACAGAGCAAATCATCACTTGAAGTAAGCACTGGAGTAATGAAGAAAGGCCAAGAGAAAAAGCTGAGAAACTTCTTCACTGGCAAAATTTCTAAGGGGTTACTCGAGTAAGAACTCGAGTAATGAGACAGAAACTTGAAGTAACCAGAGTCAACCCTCAAGTAACCTGCCAACGTTACTCGAGTAACCAGGTAAATCACTTGCAGTTGCTCTCGGCCTGCCAATGTTGTTCGAGTAAGTACTCGAGTAATCAGGTAAATTACTTTCAGTTGCTCTCGGCCTGCCAACGTTACTCGAGTCAGTACTCGAGTAATCAGGGAAATTACTTCCAGTTGCTCTCGGCCTACCAACGTTACCCGAGTCAGTACTTGAGTCCCCTGCTTCAAGAAATATGTTGCTCTCGGCATTTTCAATCCTGCCAATGTTACTCGAGGAGCAACTTGAGTAAATCACTGTGGTAAACAAAACTTGAAGGTAATACTCGATTAATCTGAAATGTTATTATCACACTTCACTCGAGGCACTACTCACGTATGCAGGTATTAAATTATTCTATGTCAAAGAATTGAACTAGATTACTCGAGTCTGTAATCGAGTAATCTGTAGAGTTCTTAACAATGCACTTGAAGAATCTACCCGAGTAAGCTATGCAGAAAATAGATGTTTACTCGAGGCGGTACTCGAGTAAACAGGAAAGCAAACTTGAAGTGTTGTCGGCCCTGAAATCTTGCCAACATTACTGGAGTAAAGCATCGAGTAACTTGTGAAGAAAATTATACCATACTCCAGTAAGTACTCGAGTAAACAGGTATTTCCAAGGTTTGTAAATTTGTTTACTCTATGCACTACCCGAGTAATGTGATGTTCATTTATTAACTTGTTCTCTATCAATACTTTCACGAAGATACTCGAGTAATTACTCGAGTAAACTTAATGAATACTCGAGGAACTACTCGAGTATCCAAGTCCAGAAATTCAGAAATTATTCCAACGTTCATTGATTTGTTTCCTATGTGATTAACCTTTCATTGTATTAGTATTCTTAGCATATTCGCAGATAAACAATGAAGAGATCTTACCAAATAAGGAAAGTCAAATGCAACGTTCAAATGCTACCTACCGCAAACGGATATTTTTCAAAAACTGGAAAAGTCAACAGTGGCTGCGCACACTCTAACGGGCGAGAAGAAAATGTTCCAACGGTCATTATCAACACATCTATATATATGGGAACTTCCAAACAGAGTTAACAACAAGAACACACACACATGAACGCATTATCAAGTTCACGTTCAATACTCTGTTTTTTACATACTTGTAATTCTGTACTTCAGTGATTCTTATTTACTCTGTAAGAGAGATATTTCATTCAAACTCAATATTTGTTATTGAGGTAACTTAAGGTTGTGGAACCTTGAGTTGGGATTGGATTACAACTTGTAAAGGGGAGCGAGTGTCCAGGCGAAGGAACTTGCTTGTACCGAGGTGCCAAGAACCCACTGAATCTTAGAAATTATAGTGAAACTCTCGGAGATACTTTGAGGACTGGACGTAGGTCAAAGTGGTTGTAGCCGAACTAGTATAACTCCCGGTGTACACTTCGTTGATATTTCTCCTTACTCTTTACTGCTTTATATTCACCGTCAAGTTTTATATTTGCAAAGAAAATTTTTAGTATCACCCAATTCACCCCCCTCTTGGGTGAAACGCTTGCTCTAACAGAAATATCAAACCAACTATAGAGAAACTTTGCTTAAACATCAAATCAAACTTAGGAAAACTCTCTTCAATCTCTTGAACATATGAAGAATCAAGTAAAACAAAGTTAATCAATTGTTGAATCTTGCCCAAAATCGAAGATGATATAGTGATGGATGAAGTTGTATGTCTGGGATCACCAGCGAGATTTGTGAATGAAAACGGAGACGATGAGTAACCTTTGGGTGTCCATCGTCAAAATCAAAGGCAAGAAATGAAGGAGGGAGGAAGAAGACGTCGTCGCCGTTGTCTAATGAAGGCTGTCATTTTTGGTTGCGTGGTTGAAGACACCGCCGTCATTGTCTGATGAAGGCTGTCATCATCGCAAGGTCCGACCTTCCATCGCAAGATCTGAATAAATGGCACAAGATGTGGGTTGTCGTCATTGTCGTTGAGGAGGCCACCATCACCATTTCCGAAAGGGGCCACCATCACAGTAGTTGGAGGTGGTTATCGTCACTGCCGCTCACCTGCGTCATCGGAGAAAGGTCCAGGAGGCTTTGTCGAAGATGAAGAAAAGTGGGAGAGGGTGAAAATTGTAAAAAAAATCTCACTTCCATGGAGCTCTCTACAATTCCATGGGTTAGCACATGGAAGCCATTTCCACCTATTTTGGTGGAAATGGAAATGGAAATGGAATTTTTCTCAATTCCATCATACCAAACACACATTGTCATGAAAATCAATTCCAATTCCATTTCCATACCCTCTAATTCCATCATGCCAAACAGGCCATAAGTGGTGCTAGATTTGGGCTCTATCAAGTTTCGGTGACTAAATAAAGTTGAAAAATTGCTATAATGTAAGAAAGTTGGGGCTGTAGTTTTAGGAGGAACATTTTTTTAGATCTAAATGCACCCTAGGTGTTTGATAAAATGATTGAAAGGCAAGATATTGGTATTGAATGAAATATTGAGATTTTTGTGAAACTACTTTGATGCCTGGGTGTTGGGTGGTAGTTAAATGGTGAAGTATGATGTTTGTTTATAAGTTAAAAGTTAAGGAATTTAATTTAAGTAAATTTGTGAAACTACTTTTAATCGTTTTACAACATTAAAGTTGTGAAGCTAAATGTAATTGCCTTGCAGTTATGATGTATCTAGTATAAATTTTTTCATAAAATTATTTGGATTGTGAAGTATATAATGGTCATCTTATTTTTGTATATTTTGTAACTACTGTAGTAATTGTTTCTCTGTTTTTATTCCTTTAAATTTAAAATTGGATGTTATTAATTGAAAAATATTTTTTCCTGATCTTTGATCTTTGATAGTGCAGCTGATCCTGCTCCTCCTGTATATCATTGAAGATCTATGCTCCTAACCTGATGTTAAAGCATCAGTTTGAGTGACTCTTAGATAATGTAAAATTTTAAATTTTGTGTGTGTGTGTGTGTGTTTTTTTTTTGGTAACTTAGGCACTCCACGTATGCTGTAGGTAGAATCCTCACTTTATTATTGTTTTGTATGCCTATTGGCATGGAGCAGAGCTCCCTTTATGCCTGAGTTTTGATGATTTTGTTGTAGTGAGTTTCAATAAGGCTTCATTTATATGGGAGACTTTATCAAAAATTTCCTTACGAAGTTTATAACTTTTGGTAAATGACTTATATTTATAGACTTTATATTATGCAGTGTGAATATATTTATATTTAAGTATGTGAAACTTTATATATCTAAGGCTTGAGAGATGTGAATTCTCTTATATTCCAAGCGGTCAATCGTCGATTTTCGGGGCATGACACAATTCTTTTAGCAAATCTTTTTTTGGAGACTTTACTGGGTTTTGGAGTTTGAGAGTCATTTTCCCTGGTTTTTCTTGAGATGTTATGAAGAAGGCATGTGCTTTGTACCTTGGTAACTTCTTCAAAATTTAACTAAGGATTGTAATATAGGATGCAATCCCGGATCGTCTCTTGATGAGCCTTTTATTAATTATCTGAAAACTAAGTGTAATAATTGGCATAAAATGATAGAAAGGGAAAAATTTGGTCTTTTGAAACTACTTTTTACAATTTAAAATTTACTTGTTCTAACTAATTCTTTTCGGGATTTTTCTTATAAAATGAAATGGAATGATGATGAAATTAATGAAATGAGAGATATAAGAAGATAATGGAATGAGCATTCCTTCACGGTAATGACACAAGCAATCCTCACTTCAAATGATTGTGGGAGGTTAATCATGCTAGTTTTAAGGGTGTGTTTGGTTTTAGGGGAGGGTAAGGGAGGGAGGGGAGGGGAGGGGGCAAAATTACAATATTGGACAAAACAAACATAAAATTTACCCTTTCATTCTTTTAAATTTTGGTTTCCCGCCCAAATTTTATCCTCTCATTCCTTTTAAATTTTGGATTCCAGCCCAAAATTTAAATACCTTCAACCCAAAAAGGTAATTTAACCCCTCTCTCCTCCCCTCCCTCCCTTATCCTCCCCTCAAACCAAACACACCCTAAGATGCTCTAAGGGTCACCCCTTACACTAGGCTTAACTTAGATTGATTAATACCTTGACACCTTGCATTTTAATATCACTAATTTAGGTTGATTAAATACTCTAGCAATTAAATAAACTCAAAAATTATATTTAACTTTTAATCCAATAATCGAGCCACTTTGCATTATTACTTAATTTTCTTATTAATCTTAATTTAACAATAGCCACCCATATAATCAAGATTAATGATGCTAAAGCCCAATGCTAAATACAATTAATAAATTCACATTCAATTAACCAATGCAAACACAAGACACCATTGATCCACTAACCAAGTCATCTTGAAATTAGCACAAAATGTTCACAAAATCATCAATTCAATGACTAACTAACACAAAGAAATGATAATTAAATTAATTAACCACAATGTCAAGTGTTTAACAAATGTTTAAACCACATCCAATTTCTAAATACATCAAAATTAATCAATTCAACATTATAAAATTTGCCCTAAGATCTAAGAATCACAATTATAATGTAGAATTAGGGAAATTGAAGAGCAAAAACTCTCCAATTGAATTGAAGTTTCAAATTCATGCCATTACATGTTGTTACAAGGGATTAAGAAGTTTTAGCCACTGCCAGCCATCAATTCAGCTTCACCAAACAATTCCCCAATTTCAGACATGTCGAACACCAATTAAAGGGGTCAATTAATATTGAATAAAGAATGTTGGTGTTAAATTTAATATGCACACAGAACAAGCAGCCACGGCCTGTATTGGTTAAAGGCAGAGATGAGGCTAAGGTGAAGGTTCTGGAGGCTGTGGCTGTAGCTTGGACTGAAGAAAGCAATAACGACAGCTATTTCCGGTGACAATAACGACGGTGTTGTGGAGAAGGAGGAAGACTGACGACAACAGAACAGGGGAATGGTTGGAGAAAGAACTCGGTGAAGGACAGAGGAGAAGAGTCGGTGATGGTGTGGTAGTTAGATGAAGTCGAAGGTGATGGGATAGTGAAGAAGCTGAAACTCTTCCAAACGGCAGCTTCGCCGAAACTCCCCACATGTTGTTACAAGGGATTAAGAAGTTTTAGCCACTGCCAGCCATCAATTCAGCTTCACCAAACAATTCCCCAATTTCAGACATGTCGAACACCAATTAAAGGGGTCAATTAATATTGAATAAAGAATGTTGGTGTTAAATTTAATATGCACACAGAACAAGCAGCCACGGCCTGTATTGGTTAAAGGCAGAGATGAGGCTAAGGTGAAGGTTCTGGAGGCTGTGGCTGTAGCTTGGATTGAAGAAAGCAATAACGACAGCTATTTCCGGTGACAATAACGACGGTGTTGTGGAGAAGGAGGAAGACTGACGACAACAGAACAGGGGAATGGTTGGAGAAAGAACTCGGTGAAGGACAGAGTAGAAGAGTCGGTGATGGTGTGGTAGTTAGATGAAGTCGAAGGTGATGGGATAGTGAAGAAGCTGAAACTCTTCCAAACGGCAGCTTCGCCGAAACTCCCCCAAGCTCTGATTCCTCTCTGCTTCACGGGTCTGTGCAGAACAGAGAAATAGCTCCGCCGCCGGCAACAATGGTGTTGAGAGCGATAGTCACCGGCAACGGAGACGGTGATGCTTGGTGATGAAGACGATGAAGGGAATGAGAAAAATGGTGGAAGGTCCGTACTTTCTGTGTTCTTCGCCCCTCTCGTTCGTGAATCTGAATCAAGCGGGAGCTCTGAAACTGACCTAATGGTTGCTGTCAAAACGCTGTAGTTTTGACAGGGACCAAACTGTCATTTTCTGAATTCGGTCCACTATAATGTCATTTCCAAAATTCAAACCCCAAATTGCCATTTTCTGATTTAATCAAAGTTTTCAAGTACCTACAATTGAAAACAATTAAACCAACATCAAATACTCTCAAAAAATCAACGATTAAGAGTAGTTACAATTATTTTAAAAATTTTACCCCTTTTTGTCCTAATGTAATATGTTTACTCTTAATCTCAATTTATTTTATGAAAGGCATTTTAAGTTTAATAATTATGACAAAATCCCTAATTAAAGTATAAAAATATATAATGAAAATAGAGATTTGTCATGTCATTACACAATTCCAAGTTTTATATAGTATTTATGTTCTTTTTAATCAGTTTTTACACCTAAAAATTGTATAAATAACATGATGTTGTGACAATAAATAAATATGTTACTACAGCATTAAAATTTAAGTTAACTGTTTTGACAGATGCATCCCTAACTTTAGTGAAAATTGTATGTAGGGAGAGTAAACTTTGATATTTTGCTCCTTTAATTTTATGATTTTGCACTCGTGCCAAAATTTACCAATATTTCTAGAAATATATTTTAAAAATATGTCAATAACAAATTTTTGTAATTTGCGCACAGAAAAAAAGAGAGATTCTAAATGGGACACTTCTATCTTTGAAAAATAGCATAAAGATTGGCATAGGTAGACAATAAATATTGTTATAGTTTATAAGAATTTGGTTAATAAATCAAAAAATCATGAAATTAAATCTCATTGTCAATATGAAAATCTTGTTAGTATCTAATATGTAAATATCTTTATAACTGTTCTTTAAATCCAGAAGTATGTCTTAATTTTGGCCAGCATTCAAAACCTAACTACCATAAATCTTTTTGCATAAAATAAAAAATTGGGACACGCACCATCCTGTGCATTCTGTGCTCTTGATACCCCTTGGTGTGGTTCACGTTTTAATATTTTAATATTTTTTGTTCTATTTGTGTTATAATCAATCATGACACTTAGCAATTTTAAACATTCGAGATATTGCAATCTCCATCATGAAATTTTCTCTGAACAATTAACAAATAAAGGCATTAATCAAATAGAAGAAAACTGAAAATTTTTTGTTTCGTATTCCATCCTATTCAATTGATGATAATTGAAAAAAATAATAAGTATTTGATTATTATTATTATTATTATTTATTTAATAAATTTTATGGCAATCTGATTATAATGTGGAAAACCAAGAGAAATGGAGGGGTGGGTAAGGACAAGCAAACATGGCACGCATTGGTGAGTAAGGACATGCGGCAGTATCCCTCTTCCACAATAATTGCTCTCTTCAGGCCTGTTTGGTACAAGGAACATTTTAGGAGGGAACAGAAAGGAAGGGAAGATTGAGAGGGAACTTAGAAGAGTGAGCTATTTGGTAGACATGGGAACGGAACATAGGTTGAGGGAAAATAAAGTGTTTGGTAGCAAGAAAAAGAATTGGATTAAGAGGGAAGCAGTGGGTAAAAGCCCATAATACCCCTGGCATAAATTAGTAAAATAAGCTGCAAAATATGACGAAATAAATGTCATCGGAGAGAAACAGAGGCTTAGCCGAAGTGGGTTTGTGTGTTGGGGAAGAAGGGAAATCAAAGGTGGTGTGGATGGGATTTATGACGGCGAGGAGCAAGACAGGAGCTGGAGATGAGAATGAAGACGTAGATGGTAGAAGTCATGGATCCAGCAACACATTGTTTAAAGACACAGGTTAGTTTGGAAAGGAGGACGAAGGGAAAAAAATCATGTGTGCGTGTGTTGATAATGTGGGTTAGTGTCATAATGTTGTTAATTTCTTGTTTGGAGTCAGTAAAGACTGAACGTGTGTGGGCAAGTGAAGAAGAAAACACACTGGTCGAATTGTTAGTGGAGAGGAGAAAAGCAGGGCATAACATGGCTAAATCAGCGTGGTTGGCAGCATATTTAATGCATTTGGAGTGGAGGATGGAGGAGAGGTTGCCAGGGTGTGGGTTGAAGGCCAAGACTGATATCCGGAGGCAAATTAGGAGTCTAAGGGTCGATTGGAAGATTGTGTGTAACATGTTAAATTGAGAAATTGTGAATGGTTTTAGTTGGGACAGTGTGAATGCTTGTGTGAAGGCAGACGAGAATGTGTGGGATGGCTACTTGCAAGTATAAAGAGATAGTTTTGGTCTTGTCAATTAGATTGATTACTAAGTGTGTGTTTGGATCAGCTTTTTTAATAAATTTTACGACTTACGAGGTAAATATGTGAGAGGAGTTTTGTCTTGGGTTTTGCAAACCATGGTTTGGAAAAACTTGGAAAGCTGAAGTTTGATGTTTATATTTTAATTTGTTGTTTTTCAGGTTGATAGGAGGGCTGCTAAGTTCAAGGCCAAATATTGTCCACACTTTGAAAGTCTATGCTTTGCTTGGGGAGAGTAGAAGAGAGGATGATTATGAAGAAAATGATACTATTGTTAATTCTGGGAGATGAATATGTGACCTGAGCAAACATTGTTGTCTTTTTTAATTTTGTTTGTAAGGAGAACAATGTGAATGTGGTAATCTTCTTGTAAACTTTGTAAAGATGTAAAAATTGTTGGATGTGTAAGCAATGACTAAAGCTGTGACAATGTGATGTTGAGTGGGATTGAATGGAAGAAATATGGAAATGAAGAATTGAATATGTTGGTATTTGAATTGAAAAATGACTAGTAACACTACTACAAAACAATTTGAAAAGTAATTTGACATTTCTTCATGTCATTGCTTCTAAAATTTTTTTCGTTATTTTGATTCTGTATAAAGTAAAACAATGTAATTGTGGTAATGTTGTTGTAAGCTGGGTAAAGATGTACAAATTCTTGTTTGCTTAAGCAATGGGTAAAGCTGTGAAAATGTGCTTATGAATTGAATTGAATGGAAGAAATGTGCAAATGATGAATGTAATATGTTGGTTTTGAAATTGAAATGGGAGTAGTAAAACTACTACCAAACATTTTGAAAAGTTATCTGACATTTGCTGATGTCATTGCTTCTAAAAATGTTTTTTTTTAATTTTGATTTTGTATAAAAGGACAACAATGATGTTGCAGTAATGTTGTTATGAGCCTGATCAAGATGTAAAATTTCTTCTATGTACAAGCAATGGCTACAGGTGTGAAAATGTGAGGTAGCATGCATGTGTTGTGTGAATCAGCAACTGATGAATGCACAATGTTGCTAGTTGAGGAGATAGTTGTTAGCATGATGTCAAAAGGGCATGGGGAAGAAAAAATTGGATATAGTTCAATTAGCCAAAAAAAATTAAACAGCAACAACAGAATGGTTGAGGCAGTACATGCAGAAAAGAAATGTCAATTTCAAACATGGTAGCACATTGGCCACTTCCATAAAGCACTGACAGATATAATTAGCAACAGTAAACTTTGAACTAAACAGATAAGCTCGAACACAAATAAGCACATCGATTGTTTCAAAATGACAGTAGTTAAAATTCAAACTAAACAAATAAGTTCGAACACAACATAAGCACATAAGTTGTTTCAAAATTACTATAGTTAAAATTCGAACTAAACAGATAAGTTCGAACTCTGTTAATAAGTTATAACAACATGGAACATTAACAAAATGCAGGCACACAGATGTCCTAGCTGTAGCATCACAAAAAACAAAGCTAAAAATAACCAATGCAGCCCTAACTCTTCTTCTTCCTCTTTAGTTGGGGACCTTTTGGATTGGGACCTGGTTTGGGATGGCGACTGCGAACTAGGGAGGTTGACAGGGATGAACATGGGGCTAGCAGATATTGTAGGTTACGGAGAAAAGGATGCGGCACTTGTGAACAAATGGGGCATATTCTCAGAAGCAAGGCCAGATATAAAAGCCTGTACGGGTATGAAATGCAATGGCCGAGGGTCAAGTATTGGTCTTGAGGGCGCATGAGAAGGGTTGGCAGGTTTAAGTAGAGGCACCACTAGTACAAAAAAGGTGATTTAGACCGGCACATTTAAACCGGTTGTAGTAAATGAGGTTTAAAAGAAATGCGCGGTGGCATTTACGTAATTATAAAGAATTTGGGAGATTGGTTATTATGTTTAACCGGTCTAAAAAATACAATTTAGACCGGTTGCTAGAGAACCGGTCTTAAATGAAGCTTTTTAAGGCCGGTTGTCTCACAACCGGTCTTAAAAATGAGATTTTTAAGACCGGTTGCTAGAAAACCGGTCTTAAATGAAGCTTTTTAAGACCGGTTGTCTAACAACCGGTCTTAAAAGATGATTTTAAGACCGGTTGTTAGACAACCGGTCTTAAAAAGATTGATTTTAGACCGGTTAGTCTACTTAACCGGTCTTAAAAAGTTCCCCAAATATTTCCCCCCAACCCCTGCCACGCGCCCTCTCCATGTCTGAAATTTTTCATCCCAATCATTTCTCTTCTCAGTGCTCAACTCCCCCCTTACCTGATCTAATCGGAACGATCGAATCCGGCAGGTCGCTGCTAATTGTTGTCGCTGTTGGGTCGCCAATTGCTGTCGCTGTTTGGTCGCCGTCTCGCTGTTGGGTCGCCGATTGTTGTCGCTGTTGGGTCGCCGTCTTCGTTTGGTCCTGGTTTTCGAGCTCCGTCCGTCATTCACTGCTGCGACTGAAGGAGGTCTTCGTCTTCATCGCTTGTTTGAGGTATGCTTCCTCGATCTACATTTACCACTCGATCTAAATATGTGTGAACGGTGAATTAGAAAGCGCATCATTTTTATAGAACACAGGATTTGTGATTTAATGGTTTGTGTTACTGCATATTTGTCTTTAGTTGTATTTGGACAAGAAATTTTGGTTTTTTTGTTGCTTATGTTATGTCAATTCTATTGTGTAGATTTATAAGATCTTGAGCACCGAACATAACCAATTAGATTTCTGCACCATTGATTTTCTGGCTGTCACCACCAGTTTGATTTAGAAACTGTAGCTATCACCATTGAAACGCTTTCGTTGTGATAAAAACATATTGCTTCCTGCAATGTCTTTTTTGTGCTTGTTCTGTTCTCATATCATAACCTTGGCCCGCCAAGGTTTAGTTTGAAATTTATCTGATGATTTTTCCAACTTTTGTTGAGTTAGAACTTCATAAATTGGGCAACTGATTTTGCATGAATGGCACCACCTGTTCCTAATAGGGATGGGATCATGGTAAACTGATCTTATCATGTACAAAAGAAGGCATGCGGCATGGCCATTTTCTTTAAAATAGCCTTCTCTTCTATTTATTGTGCTATATAAAGTAAGCATGTTTTAAATGTATGATGTGGTCAGAAACTCATCTCGCTTGGATTCAATAATAAATATTTTGTTTTTATTGTACTTAATCTTATTTTGTTTCACTTATACCATAGATTTAAAAATTACAACTGTTTCTTGTTGAGGATTGAGCTTCTATCTCTTATATTGATAGCGAACTCTTTTGTAGTTATACTTAATTCATTGTTATTGTGGTGTCTTGAAACCTTGCTACATTTTAGGATAACCTGAAGCGTTTGTGACCACAATCTGAATTAACATTATATAAATTATGAACCTATCACATTATGTGATATAAACTGATTTCAATACTGAGATGTTGTGTGGTAGTTGGTCTGGTTTAGTGGAATTGAAGTTCAAAAGCCATTAAACATGTATGTGGTTCGGTTGGGTAGTGAAAAACGAAAAGTGGAAATAGTAATGAAGAAGGACAATTAAGGGGACTCATAAAAGCATGCACAAAAGGGATGAGTTATTACCAGCTGATGCAAATACAAATAATTGAGTTACATAGATTAAAAAATTGATTAAAATTTGTTAAAGGTCACTCAATATATACACACAAATAGAGAGGGAGAGATGAGTTATTACCAGCTGATGCAACAAGAAACAGAACCACCAAGCAAGCCAATTTGACCAAAGCTCTTCCCATTCCTCTCTGAGATTTTAAATCAAAGCTATCTTTGAACCAACGTCCAAACGTGCCTTTGATTATCAATATATACATGCATGGATATATATATATATATATATATATGACCATGGTCCCAGGTCCGTTAATAGAAATCAATTGCATGCTACTAATAAATATCAGTTAACAAGATTTATAATTCATCTTAATATGTTGAAAACAAATGGAGTATCGAATAATATAATATAAAAAACGTTTATTATTGTAAATACGTACAATAAATGTAAATTAATACATCGAATACTCGGCTACAAATGTTAGACATTTTTATATCTAGCTCTTTAATTATTTAGATATGCACATAAACAAGGTTTTGAACTTTTGAATTTTGATGATCGTGCACTAATTCCATTGATTTGCAATTAGTAATAATTAATTAATTACCTCATTGGTTCAACTCCATCCGTTTATTTTTATCTGTCATTTAAGGTGTTTTCAAATTAATAGATGGTTTTTTAATATTCTCTAATATAGTAAGCCTTTAACTTAGATCTTCATCTATGTTGAAATAGAGTCTATAGGAATGTAGTCATTTATTCATATTGCTTAGAAGCAATTAACTTGATTTTGTGAGGGTGTGGGTGTGACCATCCCGGATATTTATCCATATAGGGGCTGGAATATTATTCGTTAGAGTTCGAGAGGACCTTTGTACTGCCGATTAGCCAACTAAGAGGGATGGAAGGAGATTGCATTTTAAATTCTTCCATGATGATACCATCTCCATCTTCATTCAAAAATGGAGGCCCCGAGATCACTTCTGCTTTGCTTTAAAAATAAAAAATAAAAAATGAAGGCCCCGAGATCACTTCAGTCTCTGTAAGCAGCTGCCATTTTTCATGCATATCTGGGATCTCATTTTGAAGTAGGTCGATAACCTCGTAGGAGTCGCACCTAATCAACACTTCTCTGAACCCCCCATCCCAAACTCTTTTCATGCCCATAAGGCAACCCCAAATTTCAGCACTCAGAGCATCACCAGTACTGAGCCTCAACATAAATCCCTCTACTTATAGTTCTTTTTGCTATGTTTAACTAGTTACCTTCTATTGGTTTCCAACGGTATTGCTTGGATATTATTAGTCGAAGGACCAAAGTCCCTTTACTTCTAGTTACACTATGTACTTGGGTGTAATGATTGCATGCTCTCATCATTCTCCTACCTTTTCCAGGGAAAAAGTACAAAACAAAAAAAAGGTGTTAGAATATATGGATCGTAGTTGGATACAAGCTAAACGGACGAGTGTTGAATATGATGTTGGGGTCAAGGGTTTTTTAGACTTTGCAAAAAGAAATGCCGATGATGATAGTGGGATGTTTTATTGCCCTTGTGTAAAATGTTTGAATGAGAAGCGATTAAGTGCTGCAGATATATATACACATTTAATTTGTGAAGGGTTTTGTAAGACGTATGTAGTATGGGTATGGCATGGTGAACAATTAGAAATGCCAAGTGCATCTCAACAGGGGGAAGTGACTTGTGATGATAATGACACGGATATGGATGATCGGATAGAGGACATTATTCGTGATGTAGGAGAAGAGGCTTTTGAACAATCACATGCATATGGTAATATGTGCAGTGATGCTGAGAAGCCATTGTACCCGGGGTGTAAAAAATACCAATTGCTGAATGCTGTATTGAAATTGGTAAGCTTGAAAGCACGGCATGGATGGAGCGACAAGAGTTTTTCAGAAACGCTTGAGGCCTTTAAAGATATGCTTCCTGATGATAATGTGTTGCCTTGTGATACTATGATGCTAAGAAAATACTGTGTCTACTAGGGATGAAGTATAAAAAGATCCATGCTTGCCCTAATGATTGCATATTGTATAGAAAAGATCATGAAGAGAAGGAGCAATGTCCGATATGTGAAACTCTGAGGTATAAATCAAATAAGGGCCCTGCAAAAGTGTTGTGGTATCTTCCAATCATTCCAAGGTTCAAGCGCCTGTTTGCTAATGAAATTGATGCCAAAAATTTGAGATGACACGCAGATGAGCAGATTTTTGATGGAAAGCTTCGGCATCCAGCTGATTCTTCTCAATGGCAGAAAATCGATCAATTATTTCCTAGCTTCGGTGAAGAACCTAGGAATCTCAGGCTTGGGCTTAGCACAGATGGTATGAATCCTTATGGTAGCCTAAGCAGTATACATAGTTCATGGCCTGTTCTGTTGGTAATTTACAACTTATCTCCTTTGTTATGTATGAAACAAAAGTACATAATGTTGTCTATATTGATTTCGGGACCAAAGCAACCCGGAAATGACATAGATGTTTACCTACAACCCTTGATCGAAGACTTGAAAGAGTTGTGGGATAAAGGAGTCGATGTTTTTGATGCGAACAAGAAGGAGACTTTTAATATGCGAGCAATGATCTTTTGTACTATAAATGACTTCCCTGCATATGGGAACTTGTCAGGATATAGCGTTAAAGGCCACAAAGCTTGTCCGATATGTGAAGAAGGCACATGCTACCATCAACTTCAACATGGAAGAAAGACGGTTTACCTTGGGCATAGGCGATTTCTAAGACGAAGCCACCCTTATCGTAGATTAAAAAAACTTTTTTCGGTGGCCAAGAGTTTGAAGATGCTCCAGAGGCATTGACTGGGGAGAAAATTTATGAAAAGGTGAAAAATATCAATACTATGTTTGGTAAGTCATCAAAGAGTAGAAATGAGAAAAATATATGGAAAAAAAGGTCCGTCTTCTTTGATCTTCCATATTGGCACAATCTTGACGTCAGACACTGTATTGATTTCATGCATGTGGAGAAGAACGTATGTGATAGTATTGTTGGGACACTGCTCAACATACAGGGAAGTTCTAAGGATGGCGTGAAGGCAAGATTAGACTTGCAAGAAATGGGAATACGAGAAGATTTACATCCAAGGCCATACGGTAATAGAACATTTTGTCCTCCAGCTGCTCATACTTTGTCTAAGGTTGAGAAAAGAAGCTTTTGTGAGTGTTTACATGGCGCTAAAGTTCCCTCAGGGTATTGTTCAAATTTTAAAAAGCTTGTATCGATGAAAGACTTGAAGTTAATAGGGCTAAAGTCTCATGATTGTCATGTCTTAATGCAACAACTACTCCCAGTAGCTATTCGAGGCATTGCCGAATATGATCTTCAACACATATTGACTAGACTTTGTTTCTTCTTCAATGCCATTTGTTGTAAAGTCATTGACACGGAAAGATTGGAGGAATTGGAAAATGAAGGATACATTATCTTATGCCAGCTTGAGAAGCTTTTTCTTCCGTCCTTTTTTGATATCATGGTACACTTGGTTGTTCATCTAGTGAGGGAGATAAAGTTGTGTGGCCCTATCTATTTCCGGTGGATGTACCCGATCGAAAGAACTATGAAAATACTAAAAGGGTATGTGAAGAACCCCAATCGGCCTGAAGCATCTATTGTTCAAAAATATGTTTCTGAAGAAGCTATGGAATTTTGTCAACAGTATTTGTCAAATGTACGACATATTGGCCTTCCTAAGCGTCATGATCAAGAAGGGGGTAGACGCGGGGCAACAGTAAAGAGCATAGATGCTGATGAATTGCAACAAGTCCACCTGTACATCTTGAACAATGTTGATGAAGTTCAATATTACATGAATGCCCATAAAGAAATTGTACGGAAACAAAATAGTCGAATGAGTGAACAAAGGTTAATCAGGGAGCATAACAGAACTTTCGCACATTGGTTCAAACAAAAGGTTGACGGAGAAGAATGTGTTTCTGATACAATAAATTGGTTAGCACGTGGTCCTAAAGTTGATGTCATAAGTTGGACTTCATTTGTGATCAATGGTTATACCTTTTACACGAAGTCCGTAGATGATAAGAGCACCGTCCAGAACAGTGGTGTTGTATTAGTGGCTGAATCTATGCACTTCTCTAGTTCGAAAGATAAGAACCCTACGTTGGCTGCCATACCTTATTATGGGGTGATTGAAGAGATTTGGGTGGTTGACTATGTTAAAATTAGATTTCCCATTTTCAAATGCAAGTGGGTTGATGTCAATAATGGTGTGAAGATTGATAGGTTAGGATTTACATTAGTAGATCTGAATAGTAGAAGTTTTGGAGATGAACCTTTCATTATGGCAGATCAGGCGCAACAAGTGTTCTATATCACTGATCAGGAAAATAAAATGTGGTCTGTAGATCTCCAAGGAAAAAGGGTCGTTGATATTGACGAGAAAAGTCACTCAAATTATGATCTTCTTGAGACGCCTTCTTTTTCCAGGGGTCTACCAGAACTGAACGAAGAAGATGAAGCAGATAATGCGCACGGCATAAGAAATGATCATCACGAGGGAATATGGGAGGATATCTCTTTATGATTAACTAACTAAAGTAATTATGATTATGATTATTATCTGAAGAATATGTTTAGTTATTTTATCGATATAGTCTTCACATGTCATAGCTTAGGATTTATCTTTCTTTGTTGTCGTTACAGGAAAATGACGGATCCCCAGCGTCCTAGTGCAGAGGATCAGCCACCTCCTCCACCTCTGGGTCAGTCACCTAGTGCTCAGGAGAGTCAGCAGCCACCTAGTGCTCAGCAGAGTCAGCCAGCTAGTGTTAACTAGGGCGAGCCTAGCAATGCTCCGAGCCAGGGTCGTAGTGAGCGCAGTAGCCAGTCTGTACGGAGGGGTAGACGTGCCACACGGTTGACAGATGTTTCCCTCAGTCGGAGTGCAGGCCAAAAGATACCGATTGAGTTTGATAGACATTGGAAACCAATCGGGCCTAATGCACAATGATATAGGAGTTTCGTCGGCCTCCTTGCACGTAACAAGCCGAGCATCTTGATAGAGGAGTGGAGAAATGTCGATCCAAAGGTGAAGCAGCATATTTGGGACACTATTCAGGTATACAATTCTCTTCTGTATGTAATTAATTATTATCAAATGTCACTTCATTTGTCACTTACTCCTTCAATGCATGCATTTCAGCTCACCTACGACGTTCCTCAGAGTGAGATCTTGTACAACAAGACGATGACGTATTGTTATGAGCGCTGGAGCAAGTTTAAGACAAGTCTGACCAACAATTACATTCATATTGAGGTGCAAGATGGTCAGCCTCGTCCTAATCCGTGCAGCACGTATACATTTCTTGATCAAGCGACTTGGCAAGAATTTGTTAGGCTTCGGACTACTCCGGAATCTTTGGTTAGTTGACTTATTTTTTATTTTATTTACTTAGCAATTATCTTAATTGATTATAACACTTTCCTTTTGTATCATTTCTTATTCGCAGGCAAAAAGGCAAAAAGCACAAGAGAGTGGTAGAAAGAATGATTGCCCTCATACAATGTCTCGTGGGGGTTATGCAAAGGCTGAAAGAGACTTGTTAGCGGCCAAACGGAAGAGATTGGAAGAAGCATCTCAATCCGATCCTTCTGTTCTTCTTTCTCCGCCATCTCCGATTCGTCGAGAAGAAAAATGGCAATTTGCCCACCAAAAGAGGAGTGGGACTTATACGAGTGAACAATCTCGTATAGTTGGTGAAAGAATTGTAAGTATATATCGTTATTGTAATTAATTACATAAGAAACGTACATTATGACTTATGTTTGTTATTTTGTATTATGTTACAGGATGAACTTAGAAAACAACAAGCTGAGGGCTCTTTTAAGTCGGAGGGCAGGAATGACATCCTCACAGTTGCTACTGGCAAACACGAGCATCCAGGTCGTGTCAGGGGAGTTGGAGGAGGGGTAGGGATACGGGATTACTTTGGAGCCCCCGTACACCATTCCTCAAACATCGTGACTAGGGAGGAATTGGAGACTATGTTGGCCATTGCAAGAGCAGAAGCAAAGGCCGAGGTTGAAGCATCTTTTGATGCACTAATAGAGACCCGATTGAGCAAGATGAAAGAGGAAATGATAGTGTTTATGAGCTCAAGACAAGATACCAGTGCTCCCCAGCCACAATCGATTGATCCTAATAAGCAGAGCACTAAAGGTAGTTGTTGCAACATCGGGCAGTCATCAGAGGGTCCTAACCCGCAAATTACTGGGCTTTGTGATCTTTTTGTCGAGGATCCTCTGAGACGGTTAGTTGCACGGGGTAGTGTGCATAACCTGGGATCAACTGTCCACCACCGACAAATGGAAGGTGATCAAGTCCGGGTGTCAGTTGACGAGGTGATTATTACGGATGCACCTGTCCCTATCCCTTCTGATGAATTCAAGGTCGTTAGCGATGTCTTGGGCACATTCATCTTGTGGCCAACGAACCTTGTTTCTGGTCGAGCCGAGGATAGTCCGATCAAAGGCCCACCACCAAGTCCGATCAAAGCCCCACCAAGTCCAGCTCCCTTCACTCAGCAAGAAGTTTCACAGCCTCCATTGAATATCATGCAGCAAGTGATTCTGATGGCATATGATACATCCTTCAAAACAAGAGAGTGGCCTACGGATTCAGTTGTTGGACAGTCAGGAGTGACATGCTATCTTGAGAGGGATGATTTGATGTCCCTGGTAGCTCCTGGACAAAATCTTACGATTGGGATTGTTCAACTGTTCTTAATGTAAGTAGCTTCTGCAATTCAAAGTAAATATTTTAAAAGTTTCACCGTTTACCTTTTATTTATGTGCTTGCGTTATTGTAGGTACATGCATCGTAGGTTGGTCTCCTCTGGCAAAAGCGAAAAATTTGGATTCTTATGCCCCCATCACATCCAAGAGAAAGGGACCACTGCTGCTACTAGACATACATACTTGTCACAGAGGCTTAGTGAAACTGGAACTGAGTGTTTCTTGGCTCCATATGTGCATAGGTAAGAAACATATTGATATTTTATAATTTATATAATGTTTTATGTTTGCTTATTAATATTCTTCTGTTTTTTCAGTGATCATTGGCAGTTGCTTCTTCTATACAAGAGTAGTTACACTGTCATCCTCTTATGTTCCCTCCACTTCAAACCAGGGAATGATTTGAAAAAGACCATTAATTCGTTAGTTTTCTTGCATTCTTACCTTTTGTATGCAAAGTTTATAGAATTTGTGTAAAACCAATAACCTTTGTCATTGTGATGATCATAGGGCTATGCGGACATTCCTACACAGTGCTTGTGGTAAGCATGTTCGTGACTTAAAGGACCCTACATGGATCATGCCAAAGGTTAGTACATATGGATTTGTTTACAGAATGTAATAAGACATGCCTTTTTATTTGTTTTAATGATATCATGTTTTTTCTCAGAGCCGTCGGCAACCAAAGGGGTCCAACTTATGTGGTTTTTATGTTTTGAGACATATTTACAATATTATCACTCTAGGCACGACTGATTTTACTCAAGAGGTAAATTTATATTTCAGAACTTTTGTTTTACTTTATTGTTTTTAAGTTACTAAGTCAATGTTTCGTCTGGTTTTGGTGTTACAGATGTTTGATCTTGCTGATCCCTTTCCTGAAGAAGATATTGATTTCATTCACACATGTTGTGCTGAATTCATCCATGAGCTATTACAAAAATAGTGAGTTTTTGAATCCAATGTTCATTGTACATTATTGTAAAAATGTACCCATATTAGGTTAGATTATTATGTCCTTTGTGAAGCTTGAAGACCTTTTTGAGATGTTTTATCTCTGATTATGAATATGAATGTAGATATTTAATGACAGATGTTTCTAGCTGTATTTGGCATTTGTTAGTTTGTCCCTTTTTTTATTTACAAGATGGATGTCAATGGATCAAATCGCATATAATTAAGCACTATTTGATTATTATGTATTTCATAAGTATCTCCAAGTAAGCTTTAAATGTTATTGGTTTGGGAGCTGTTTTTCAATTAGAACTGAGGAGGTCGCTAATATTTGTAGTTTGGTGTGTGATAATTAGTTGTATAACGCTGCAGGGAACTGATGTATGGTATTTAGTTGGTGGAATGAATCTTTCATTGGCAAAAAAAATGTTATAAACAGGGAAGCATGTTCTTGAGGCTTAAGTAAGTAATTCTAGAGCTAGTGAGGGGGTTGAAGGTATTGTGTATGCCTCCAATTTCTGTGTATTCCTATAGAAGAGGCAATTAGAGGGACTTTTACATTATTCCTATTGGGTTTCAATTTTATGGGACTTTTACCAAAGGGCATGTTCATTGCGTTTGTTTTACTGCTGTCATTTGGATACTGTATATTGCAAATGAATCATCAATATATATATGACTGTACTGCCTGGTGATTTTGAATTTTGAAATTGAAATGAATGATTGTCATGTACTGCTGTTTAAAATTGGAGCATTCTGTGCGTGTACATACAATAAAAAGGAAGTTTTTTTAAAAAAAAATGAAGCTTTAAGACCGGTTGTAGTCACAACCGGTCTTAAAAATTACTTTAAGACCGGTTGTGGGAACAACCGGTCTTAAAGGTGGGACATTTAAGACCGGTTGTGGTAACAACCGGTCTTAAATGTCTAATCTTTAAGACCGGTTGTGCCACAACCGGTCTTAAATGTAGAACCTTTAAGACCGGTTGTGCCACAACCGGTCTTAAATTTGGAGTTTTTAGACCCGTTGTGGATACAACCGGTCTAAAAAATAACAGACTTTTAAGACCTGCTGTATCAAGACCTAATACAGAACCGGTCTAAAAAGTCATTTTTAACCGGTCTAAAAAGTCATTTTTCTACTAGTGCACGATTGACAGTGGGGTTATTGGATCAAGATTATGTGTGTCAACTGGGATGCTTGGTTTATGCACATTGGGGTGAGGAGGGACACTGGTTGTGGGGGACTCTGTAGAGAAGCCAACAGTGTCATAAAATGTGCCACCTTCCTCATGACCTTTACTTTTGTTTGGAGATGGAACATTGTCCTGTGCAGGGGAATGGGATTCATTTCCAAGATGCGTAGAAGGCCCTGCTTCCTCATAATGAGAAGCCTTATATGAAGCAAATTCCTTGAACTCAGTAGAGTCGAGGTGAATGAATTCTCGTAAGTCCTTGAAATCTAGTGCAAGCTCAGGCACATGTGAGTCCATGTGAGCAATGGTTGAATCCATGTGTCCAATATGTGCACCAAATTCCTTAAACTTGTCCTTGACATAACTGTGCAACTTGACCATATGTTCCTCAAACAGTTCTTTCACATAGCTTTGCAACTTTACTATATATTCCTCATGTTGCCCAATCCTTACCTCCAACTGTGCTTGAAACTTCATCATTGTTTGGTTAATAATTTTGCCAATGCTTTCTGTGAAGGCTTCAGGTTGATATAAAGGAGTTGATCTTTAAGTATGGGAAGAAGGACCAGCTGCATCATGTGGAGGGTTAGGAACATCAACCTTGTTTATGTCATATGCTGCCTTAGTTCTTGCTTCACTTCCTATGGGTATTTGCATTCGGTTCAAGGCCTGCTCACCAAATTCCTCAGTCCAAATAAGTGCTTCCCCTTCCTCTAAATACCATACTTTGTTCTGTTGTAGTATAAGAGATATAAGGGAGGGATAGGGCAGTTCTGAATTCTTCTTGCCTAGAGTAGCAGCCCTTAACATTGTGTCTATAATCCTCTTGGCCATATGAAAAGGCTTGTCCTTGATCATATATGTGAGGATGTGTTTGTCTTCAGGGGTCAATGAAGTGTAGTGCTTGCCTTTATTGACAAAGTTCCTACTATATAAGTAATGTAAGACCCAAAACCTAGGAGGCAGCTGTTTTGGTCTACACAGAGGAGTCTCATCTAGCTTTTTCCCCTCAAGTAATATTGTATCAATTTGTGCTTGTGATAAATCAGTGTCTATGGACTGTGGGCAGGTCACATCTAACCAAGTTAGAATGTTGTGTTCATTGATTTCTATAGTCTGGCCTGTAACACAAGTGGACACAACCCTTTTTCTAGACATTCTAAGGTTGGTGTAAAAAACTTTAACCAGTGATTCAGAATAAGGCAATGACAATTCTAAAATGCATCTGAAAGTCTTCAATATTGTTCCCAATTGACACCTAAATTCAATGTCAAAAGTGTCCACTTTGATCCTACTCATTTTATAGCATGTGCGCCCCACTAACATGATATCGTATTCTTCCAGGGCTGAGTTGTTGAAATCTTGCTTTGCCTGAGGTGCAACATTAGTCCTTTATTTCAACTGAAGCTTCTTCAACAACTTCGCTCTAACCTCATCAAGAACCACATTGTTGTCGTCTTCAATATTTGTAGCCGCTGAAGC
The DNA here is from genome assembly GCA_963210345.1 of Inga oerstediana. Lineage (NCBI taxonomy): Eukaryota > Viridiplantae > Streptophyta > Magnoliopsida > Fabales > Fabaceae > Inga > Inga oerstediana. The sequence goes on along the minus strand of OY723400.1, from coordinate 26,557,416 downwards.
TTCTTCATCGGACCCTACGGTACTTGTTTCTTTTTTAGAAGCCGATAAACTCCCACTCTCAACCACACTCTTTTTCCCTTCCTTGACTTCCTCTATCTTACGCCGTTTATTAGAATTAGAGGACTCTGCCGACGAAACCTCCTCCTCCTCCAACTGCTGGTTTCTCTGACCTCTCTCATTGGCCTTGCGTTTCACTTGGTCTTCCCTTTGTCTCTTCTTTAGTTCCTTTGCAGCATTATCGTGTTTCTACTTTGCAACTGCCTCATAGTCGTCATATCAGTTGCTTTCTTTGGTTTTGTACTTTGATTACCCAGATCGATTGCAGTGCCATAGTTGTGCCCTGTACTTTCTAAAATTCTCCACATCTTCTATTGTGATACCCATTTCTTTCATTCTCTCGTCTGTCATTTTGGTCTTAGCCATTACAACACGCTATCACAACACTAGGAGACTGGGATAACCACAGCGCAAGGGAGAATCAGAGAGAAGTATAGAACAAGTAATGAATGGGTAAGGTAGTTGTAGTCATTAAACAGAGAATGCGAACCATCTTTTGAACAGTTGACCTAAAATTCAAATCCATCTCAACTGAGACCTTAATGTGTGTCAGCTTTCAATATTTAAATTAAATTTGTAGTTACTTTTTTCACATGGATGCTTTCTGAAGTTCGAACCAGATACCTAAGTTCGAACTTGGGTATCCACTGTGATGGGTAGGATCAAAGTACACGTACATTTGTAAGTTCTAACTTACATCAGCATTCGAAATTCATAGCCAATTTAGACAAAGAATTCAAATTAACTTTTTTGACAGTAAACCAGATTACACACTTGTGTGAATGTCAACCAGTGCATGTCAGGTTCAAATTGCGCGTCAGATTTGTAAGTTCGAACTTACATAGTGAATTCGAACTTCATACCCATTTTATTCAATAAATTCGAACCAATTTATCAGACTGTCAATCAGCAACCACTGATCTGTGAATGGCAATCTGTGCATTCTAGGTTCAAGTACTTATATACAGAAACAAAATAACAGACATGTGAAACAACATAATTTTTTAGAATATAACATATTTGGGAACATTACATTTCATCCACAAAAATTATAAGTTGTCCCACTTCACATATTTGCCTAGCATAATTACATATAAAAAGTTTGCAAACCATAATTATACAATCACATTGCATTGGACACAAACTTTGTCCCATGTTTACATTTCCTTTAATTTTGAGTTAACATGGTGCAAAGTTTGTAGACCATTTCTATGACTTAAAAAAGATATACACTTGTGTCTCCTTACTATATTACACCTAAAGAGATAGACACTTGTGTTTCTACACTATGTTACACCAAAATCAACATTACTGTCATTACATACATACTGATCTTCAAAAGGTACGTTTGCATTACATAACTACTTCTTTATCAAGCTACAGATCCATTAGGGTTTGTACACCGTATGTATTTTTGCAAACGCATTCAGTAGTTGCTCAGAACCCAAAATCTTGATATGAGCTGCATTTTTTCTGACAGTGTTAAGCCTTCGACCTCAACAATTTCCATGAACAGGTCAGCACCTTTTGCATCTAATTGTGCTTGCCTTTCCTGACTTGACAATTGGTTTCCTAGTTTCTCAAACACATGCACAATGGTTCTGTCCAACGATGTAACTTTTTATCGTAAAATATTTGCAATAACCTCAGAGTTGTTCGCTCTGCGCTTCTTCCTTGAACAGAAAGAGTTATCATTGATATGGGTTGTGTTTGGAGCCGTTTCACCCATGTTTTGTGATAAGTCTGCGTCAACGCCTACAATTTGAGGTGATTCTGGAAGGTCATCAACTTCAACATTAACTTCATCTTCCATTACACTAGGTGATATTCCTTCTTCCCCAACTGCTCTATCCCTAGCCCATACAAAGCACAAATTCTCAAAGTTTGGGAATGACTTGGTCCTAAACTGTGTTGACCTTGGGTGAACTTGAAAGTGCAACAAAAATATTTTTAAGGACATGTACCTTAACCCTACACTAATCACTTTTTTACATAAATGCAATTAACTCCTCAACAAGTTCACTTACCTTCACATACTCATCCCACACCTCTTTCTTTGCAGTCACAATTTTTTTCTCAGGATCCCAACCAAAGCCTGATGTGTTGGTGCCATAAACCATATCATAAGCCGCCTGCCACAGACGTTTCAAGGTCATAATCCTGGAGGTTATGTGAGGGCATGCTTTAATCCCACATCCAGGCAGCTTATCTTCCATCATTGCCTGCAGAGCATTTGTAACACCCTTCATAATTATATCCGAAATACAACATTAGAGTGAAAAAGAGACCAATAATAATCAAAATTCATTTATATTCCCCATCCTTAAGATAGGGTTTTCACAAATACATTTCAAAATCAAACACTTTAACCTGGTCTCACATTCACATTTCGAATACAATTACATTGCGAAGATAATTAAAATTCATAATATATCTGAGTGCACAATAACAATCCCGGCAATTCCGGGTTCATATATTCACTAAAGGTTTATAGGGCAATACGCCCATTACAATTTCTCAAATGGGGATTACACAATACTTAATCCAAATACACATTCCAATATATCATCCGAACATATACAATTATCCCAGCAAATAACGATAACCAACTATCAAATCTAAATGCCCATAAGGGATTCTCGCCGCCCCTAGTCGCTTGCTCCTTCCTCGAGCCACTTGTCCTGTCTAAAATGTTGGTAGGGGAGGGTGAGATTCTAGAGAATCCCAGTAGGAAACAAATACCAATATGCATGCAAGATAAGTGTTTAATGCATGACATGCTTGCATCACAATAACTCATGTTCACATAATGATATATCCCCATGCTCAATGTTTCAATAACATACTCATGGCCATAGCATAAATAGAAACAGAGCTTCAATCATTCATATATGTTTCACATAATCAAGCAAAGTAATAACATGCATCAATACACAAACACAAATATCAATACATGCAGGAGAGGTAAGTTCCCTACCCTTATTCTTTCCACGTATGCTCCAACATCGGCTACTCACGATCTAAGCGGATATCAAACCATGATCAGGGCAAATACCCAACCCTATAACCAAATCAAGGACATAGGGTCATTCTCTTTTCCAAATTCTCATTTGCATAACACTTAAAGTTGGTTATCATAATTGACCCTTAAGAGGCCACAAATGCCTCTAATAAAAGCCCTAAAAGGTCAGGAAACAATAGGTTAGAGATTTCCTTTCAAAAACTCAAAGTGCTGGAACACAGGGGTTGGCCGCGGCCAGTCCTTCCTTGGGCCGCGGCCAAAATATGGTCAGCAGGTCACTGGCCGCGGCCTACCATCCATGGGCCGCGGCCAGAATCAGGCCAGAAAGGTTTGGGCCGCGGCCAAGAAATTCCCTGATTCTTGGCTGAACTTCCAAAATTCATAACTAATTCTAGAAAAATCAAAACGAGGTGATTCCAAAGCCAAATGAAAGGTACTTAAGTAAAATTTATAGGAAAAATATGTACCATTACTGGAAATCACCACAAAATTCCAGAATTACACAAAACTTCATACTGCCCCAAAACAGAGTTCAGTTTCAATCCCAAACTTTGGATGACCATATCTCACAGAATACTAAACGAAATGACACAAAATATATGTCCATTTTGAAGCCTCCTCATGACGGCTTCCGTTCCTCGAATTGTATCTCATTAGAACAATCCATTCAAGACCACTTGTACAATAACACGTTACAGGTCCGATTCTCACAAGAATCTCAACGGACCAGTGTGTCGTGGCTCATTTTTTTTTCTCTCAATCACTTTACCAATTCACATGCCCGGAGACACTCTCACGAGTGTGTGATCTCCATTTTCAAACTCTAGAGGTCTTTACCTCATTCGATCATATTTTGGATGGACTGCACTCGTGCATCTTGACTTTGAGTCACTCTAATAACATGTATCAAGTCACCTTCCCTTTTCAGGTACAATTCCAACCACCACAGATTCATTGCGTACAATCGACAACTTCCGTTGTATTCACATATACCCCAGCTTCCGCTATTTTCAACAATACTTCAACTTACGCTGTATCCACTTCCATAACATTGACCTCACTCGTACACCCACCAGTTACTCTTTTAGTGGTAACCGGGACTTTTAGGCATTCACAATCACATCAGGCCACTTCGGAATCTCAATCTCTTCTATCCGAAGCACCCTACCGTAATGGCCCACCTAGAATCTCAGTCTCTTCTATCCAGGTGATCGATTGAGAGTCTCAATCTCCCAACACCACCTTCATCCTCTTTCACCCACACAAAGCAACTACAACGGCAGTTCAACGGCCGAGCTAGAGATGACCAGCGTCAATCCCTAAACGGCTCACGTTGACCTGCACACGCTGCATTGCACCTTAACATAATTCACACAATATACTTCACCACAGCTAGGATTCATATAAAGCATTTCATACACAAGCCACACTGGCAAGATGGACAACATACAGCCCACGGCTGGATTCACAACACACCGCCCCACGGGTCGAATTCACAAAGATCCATGTTGATTACAATGGCAGTTCAACGGCTGACCTAGAGATGACCAGCGTCAATCCCTACACAGCTCACGCTAACCTGCACACGCTGTAATTCACCATAACATAATTCACATAATATACTTTACCACAGCTGGGATTCATATAAAGCATTTTATACACAAGCCACACTGGCAAGATGTACAACATACAGCCTACGGCTGGATTCACAACACACCGCCCCACGGGTCAGATTCACAAAGATACATGTTGATTACAACGGCAGTTCAATGGCCGACCTAGAGATGACCAGCGTCAATCCCTATATGGCTCACGCTGACCTGCACACGCTGCAATTTGTCACATCCCCCGCCGGTGCTCTCGAGGACGCCTACTCCGGCACAACCGGCTACGGCACCAACCGTAGTGCCACCTGCACTACCATCCTTAAGATAGGGTTTTCACAAATACATTTCAAAATCAAACACTTTAACCTGGTCTCACATTCACATTTCGAATACAATTACATTGTGAAGATAATTAACATTCATAATATATCTGAGTGCACAATAACAATCCCGGCAATTCCGGGTTCATATCTTCACTAAAGGTTTATAGGGCAATACGCCCATTACAATTTCTCAAATGGGGATTACACAATACTTAATCCAAATACACATTCTAATATATCATCCGAACATATACAATTATCCCAGCAAATAACGATAACCAACTATCAAATCTAAATGCCCATAAGGGATTCTCGCCGCCCCTAGTCGCTTGCTCCTTCCTCGAGCCACTTGTCCTGTCTAAAATGTTGGTAGGGGAGGGTGAGATTCTAGAGAATCCCAGTAGGAAACAAATACCAATATGCATGCAAGATAAGTGTTTAATGCATGACATGCTTGCATCATAATAACTCGAGTTCACATAATGATATATCCCCATGCTCAATGTTTCAACAACATACTCATGGCCATAGCATAAATAGAAACAGAGCTTCAATCATTCATATATGTTTCACATAATCAAGCAAAGCAATAACATGCATCAATACACAAACACAAATATCAATACATGCAGTAGAGGTAAGTTCCCTACCCTTATTCTTTCCACGTATGCTCCAGCATCGGCTACTCACGATCCAAGCGGATATCAAACCATAATCAGGGCGAATACCCAACCCTATAACCAAATCAAGGACATAGGGTCATTCTCTTTTCCAAATTCTCATTTGCATAACACTTAAAGTTGGTTATCATAATTGACCCTTAAGAGGCCACAAATGCCTCTAATAAAAGACCTAAAAGGTCAGGAAACAATAGGTTAGAGATCTCATTTCGAAAACTCAAAGTGCTGGAACACAGGGGTTGGCCGCGGCCAGCCCTTCCTTGAGCCGTGGACAAAATATGGTCAGCAGGTCACTGGCCGCGGAAAGAGGGAAAATGCATAAAAAAATGGTGCTTTGACTTTTCACCTCATCTCTCTTCATCATCAAGTGACACTTGTCCATATCTTATGCATTCTCATAAAGTAAGTAACCACTTAGTTACTCTACTCATTCTATTAGCCATTTAGTTACATATCTCATTTTCCTCTTAGTTAGAAATTAATTTCTTCCATTAATTACTAATTTATGGCTATGCTTTTAATTTCTCAATAATTATGGCATATTAATTAATATAGCCACCAGAACACATAATTATTCCACATAATCATTCACAAGAATTGTAATTAGCCCTTAATTGAAATTTGGGGTGTTACAGCATTAGAAAATCCAGGCTTGAAACCATTATCGGCCATGAACTTTTATTCCATCCTCAGATTTACAAGGCAGCCAACTGGGACCTTGTCCTCCTTGGACGACCACATTTTAAGCTTTAACTTGTTTCCCTCTTCACTCTGGTCTATCTATTAAGACTCAGCCATAAAAGAAATTTTTGTTAACATAAATTAAATCCAACAATAAACTAGCATACACACATCGGGCAGGAAGTTGCTCTTAAATTAAATTGAAATGCACATAACACAAACTTTGTCCACACACACAAACATAGGCAAGTCAATGTTCATAATTTTTCAAACATTTGTCTACAACATCATCAATCATCCTTATGAGCCACATAGGCAACAAACATCTCATTTGCTAGCTCTTCCCAAAAGTTTGTCCACATATCACTATTTTCCATAATCATCATGGGGGTGGTTCAAACTAGTCAAGCTGTTCATCTAGCAGATCATGAATTCTTTCCCGATGAATTATGTTATGTAACAAAGAGCATACCATAATGTATCTGTTTTGAATCTTCACCAGATAAAAAGAAGCACTCCTCAGCATTGCCCAACGCAACTTTAGTATCCCAAAGCACCTTTCAATGACATTTCATACTGACGAATGGCGTATGTTGAAGCACTCATGGGGAGTTTGGGGTTGGTGTCCCTGCCTCTACTCATTCAGGTGGTACCTTTGCCCTTTATGAGGTGCGAAAAACCCTTGGCAATTCGTGTACCCTGCATCAACCAAGTAGTACTTTCTTGCCCAAGCCAATAAAAACATTTATATGAGTAATGCTCGTAACTTGCACATTACATGTCCTAATCATACAAACTTACACTAAAAATACACTACTGTAGGCCATAACTTGTGGTACTCTTAGCCTATGTTATGTCCTTATAGCATCCCTCAACACCTTCCCATCCACAATTAAGCCTTCCCAACCGGTCAATACAAATATGAACTGTGTATCCAGTGAGCATACACCTAGCACATTGGTTGTCACCTCTCCTTTTCTATTTTGGTACTTGCCCTTATGCTCTGCCAGGACTTGTACACGTATGTGAGTACCATCTAATGCACTTAGGCACCCTTGCAAACACAATTAGAATTTACAGCCCTTCATATATACAGTTAACTTTTGCATACGAAGTAAATACACTTTATGACACAACTACAAAAGTTTTATACCTTGAACCAGTTCCATCGATGATCATTTAAGTCCTCCAGAATTGCCTTTGCTCTTTTCAAAAGCAATGATTATAATTTAATTGTTGCATTCAACATAATTTTAAAGTATCTACTAATTGTTTCACCCGACCTACTAAACTCAAACTGAATGACCCTGTTCTTGACATGATGCCCCAATATGTGCAGGAACATTGCTACTTGCTTATCAACTAACATATTTTGTTTGTCTTAATCCACCAATTGTGTCTAACAGGTGACACAATTTATCAAAAGTTGCCCGATACATCCTAATTTGGTTGAAGCAAGTGGTGTCACTACTTATATCATTGCCCCCAAATTTGCTCGCTTTGCATGAAAATCTAATCTAAAAGACCTATCTGGTACGTGCCTCGATCTACCTCCTCCCATAGCAACTATTATAGTTAAAAGCAACCTCCTAACTGTAAGAAGCAAAGCTAGGCACCCAGCCAATATGGCAAACATTTAATCCAATTGTGGCTCCATATCTTCACAATTTTTCCCACATTGATTCGTTTTACAGTATAATCTACCAACTCCTCTTTCCAAACCACACTAACACATTTAAAAAAAATTGCATTTTAAATTAACAGCCAATGAACATAATTACACCCACACTTTTCTCACATTAAACACAACCCACTTATCTTATGCATAAACCGTTTAACCCATTCTATCTTTCTACTGACTTTGTTGATGTTTCACTGCTTGCATCTACCAGTGTTCATTCCACATTACCCACGGCCATCAAAACTTTAACTTCATTCACAGTTAAGCATTCATGATATAAATTACATCTACTTAAAATTAAAACCCAATTGCAAGACACCAAACAGAGCACACTATTAATTAGCAAGCAACCAAACACATTTCAGCTTTCAACTATGCTTTTCTTTCACATCTGTTCAGTCAATACGACCCACATCACAAACATACCAATTTATAAGCTTACACTAAATTAACCCACATACACACAGCCTTATAGCATTTTGTGCATCTCGCCGATTGTTCAACAGATAGCGCAGACAGCAAACATATTGCCCACTTCACACCATAAAACACAACATAATCAAACCAACATTACCTTGATTCAGAGTTCTATTTTGCACATCTTTCGCCTCTTCCCTTTTCCAGACAAGCTTTTAACTCTATACCAAGCTGGTTCACCAAAGCCTTCCGCGCGTTGTGCCTCTGTCTTTTATCTATTTTATATGTTTTCAGGGGCATTTTTGTCCCATATTTAATCTTGTCGTGAACATTTTGAAGTTCATCCCACTTTTGGTGGGAACTCACTTTCCCATATTTAAAGGAACATTCGACTTGGCAGGAATTTGAGTTGCCGTCACTTAGGTAGCCAAACGTGTTTTTAGCTAAGGAACATTGCAATTTTCCCTTTCCCTCCTCAACTTTCCGTGTGACAAACAAGGAGTTACTTTATTAGATCTTTTCTCTAGTTTTGTCTTGTCTTTCTATCATTGTCATCAAACAAGCAAATTAACTCACTTAGCTAACCATTTTCAACTTATAAAATCATGTTAACATGCTCTTATACTTGCGCTAATCGCAATTTTAATTAAACTCAGAAGTCCATTCACCGATTTTACTATTTTTATATTTTTAGCGTGCAAAATCTTACCGACTCACTCTTATATTTATGCTACTTTTTTAGATTTGGTTATGTTTAATGACTTAATATGTGAACTTCAGAAAAACTTATTTGTTGAGTGTAATGAAAACTATGGAGGTTGATGAATTTAATTTCAATTATTTGGATTTAAAATGTATTTAAACCAAATTATTTTATTTTTACATTTTTGTTATTAATCATATACTTTTAATAGCTATTTATTGATGAAAGTAAGCACTTTCGATTTTACGGTTCGAGTTCACAATCCAAATTTATGAGTTTTCATAAATTTGTGAGTTGACAACCTTGCTTTCTAATAAAATAATAATTGTTCTCTTTATTTCACATTGGCGGTTACGTGTTAGGACAGATTTCACATATCGTAAATGAAGGAGATTGGCATTAGGGATCTCCAAGTTAGGTTAAGTCATATGTGCATGTTAGAGACTATCAAAACCAAAACTCCATTAGCTAACGAGATTAATAAATTCTAGAAATTGCACTCCTATAGAAATGACATTTTATACAAGTTAAAATTGATATGTTACATAGGTTTTGGACTACTTTCTACACTCCATACACCTCTATCTTTGAAAAATATCATAAAGATTGGGATTGGCAGACCATAAATATTGGTCTAGTTTATAAGAATTTGGCTAATAAATCGCAAGGTCGTAAGTTCAAATCTCACTGTAAATATGCAAATCTTGCTAGTGGGCAATATATAAATACATTTACAACCGTTCTTTAAATCCAGAAGTATGTCTTAATTTTGGTGAGCTTTCAAAACCTAACTACCATAAATCTTTTTGTATAAAATAAAAAATTGGGACACACACCATCTTGAGCATTCTATGCTCTTGATACCACCTCGACGTGGTTCACGTTTTAATATTTAAATATTTTTTATTCTATTTGTGTTATAATCAATCATGACACTTGGCAATTTTAAACATTCGAGATATTGCAATCTCCATCATTAAATTTTCTCTAAAAAATCAACAAATCAAGACATTGATCACATAGAAGAAAACTGATTTTTTATTTATTTTGTATTCCATCCTATTCAATTGATGATAATTGAAAAAAATAATAAGTATTTGATTATCATTATTATTATTTATTTACTAAATTTTATGGCAATCTGATTATAATGTGGACAACCAAGAGAAATTGAGGGTTGGGTAAGGACAAGCAAACATGGCACGCATTGGTGAGCAAGGACATGCGGTAGGATCCCTCTTCCACAATAATTGCTCCTTACTTTATTAGATCTTTTCTCTAGTTTTATCTTGTCTTTCTATCATTGTCATCAAACAAGCAAGTTAACTCACTGAGCTAACCATTTTCAACTTATAAAATCATGTTAACATGCCCTTATACTTGCGCTAATCGCAATTTTGATTGAACTCGGTAGTCCATTCACCGATTTTACTATTTTTATATTTTTAGCTCGCAAAATCTTACCAACTTACTCTTGAATTCATGCTATATTTTTAGATTTGATTATGTTTAGTGACTTAATATGTGAGCTTCAGAAAAACTTGTTGTTGAGTATAATGAAAACTATGGAGGTTGATGAATTTAATTTCAATTGTTTGGATTTAAAATATATTTAAACCAAATTATTTTAATTTTATATTTTTGTTATTAATCATATCCTTTTAATAGTTATTTATTGATGAAAGTAAACATTTTCGACTTTACGATTCGAGTTCACAATCCAAATTTATGAGTTTTCATAAATTTATGAGTTGACAACCTTGCTTTCTAATAAAATAATAATTGTTCTCTTTGATTTCCCATTGGCGGTTACGAGTTATGACAGATTTAATGTAACACCTTAGTTACATTTGCGTTCTGATAACTCATTCGTAGTGAATATGAACTGCTAAGTGATATTCTGCATGCTCACCTCGACATGGTTCACGCTTTAATATTTAAATATTTTTTATTCTATTTGTGTTATAATCAATTATGACACTTAGCAATTTTAAACATTCCAGATATTGCAATCTCCATCATTTAAGTTTCTCTAAAAAATTGACAAATAAAGGCATTGATCAAATAGAAGAAAACTGAAAATTTTTTATTTTGTATTCCATCTTATTCAATTGATGAAAATTGAAAAAAAAATAACTATTCGATTATTATTATTTATTTAATAAATTTTATGCAATCCGATTATAATGTAGAAAACCATGAGAAATTGCAGGCTGAGTAAGGACAACCAAACGTGGCACCCATTGGTGGCTACCACAGATTCTGCCCATGCTTTAGTTGTAATACCCTGAATTTTGGAGTTGGAAGTTTGGGAATCAGTCTAAATTAAGTGAACTGCTAAACTCTGGTTTAGCAGGTGTCCCAAATTTATTCCCTAATATTTCTTATATCTTTGAGGTATTAAAGAGCATAAAATAGTGAATTAAAGAGTAGGGAAGTTATCTCTCTTACATGCATTTGATATTTGTGTTGGTGTATTGATGCATGTTATTGCTTTGCTTGTTTATGTGAAACATATATGAACAATTAAAGCTCTATTTTTATTTATACTATGGCCATAAGTATGTTGTTTGAAACATTAAGCATGCAGATATGTCATTATGTGAGCATGAGTTATGTAATGTGAGCATATCATGCATTAATCACTTATTCTCAATCCTCTAATCCCAAAATTCAGAGTATTACATTAGTATCCCTCTTCGACCATAATTGCTCTCTTACTTTATTAGGTCTCTTCTCTAGTTTTGTCATGTCTTTCTATCATTGTCATCAAACTAGCAAATTAACTCATTGAGCTAACCATTTTCAGCTTATAAAATCGTGTTAACATGCTTTTATACTTGTGCTAATTGCAATTTTGGTTGAACTCGTGAGTCTCTTCACCGATTTTACTACTTTTACATTTCTAGCTTGCAAAATTGTGCCGACTCACTCTTAAATTTATGCTAGATTTTTAGATTTGATTTTGTTTAATGACTTCAAATGTGAACTTTAGAAAAAATTATTTGTTGAGTGTAATAAAAACTACGGAGGTTGATGAATTTAATGCCAATTATTTGCATTTAAAATATATTTACACTAAATTAATTTTATTTTTATATTATTATTATTTAATCATATACTTTTAATAGCTGTTTATTGATGAAAGTAAACACTTACGAATTTACGATTCGAGTTCACCATCCAAATTTATGAGTTTGCATAAACATGTGAGTTGACAACCTTGCTTTCTAATAAAATCTCTTGATTTCACATTGGTGGTCACGATATATTTCACATATCGTAAATGAAGGAGATTGCCATTAGGGATCTCCAAGCTAGGTTATGTCATATGTGCTTGTAAAAGAGTATCAAAACCAAAAATCCATTAGTTCATGAGATTAATAAACTCTAGAAATTACACTCCTATGGAAATAACTTTTTATACGAGTTAAAATTGACATTTTACAACGGTTTTAGAACCGGTGTTGCAAGTGAACTTCCTACACTCCTTATGCTTTTTTTTTTTTTTTTTGGATATGGCTATAACCAGTATATAATGTCCACTCTCTACATTAGTCCTACTTAAAACCAAAGTTAAACGTGGCATTTTTTTTAAAAAAAATAGGGGCTTTTTTTTTTTGGGTTGGAGGTTATTTTCAGTCCAATAAACAAAATGCCCTATATTTTTTATTCTTATACAAATTATAATAGATCTCATAAGAAATAATAATTTCATAAATTCCGTTCATTACATAATTTTAATAATATTTGTAACATTATAAAGATAAAAAACCTAGCTACTCAAAAGAGACACACACAAAGAAGACCCTATCTGCAATTTCAAGAGACCAATTCAATGTGAGAAAAAAAGTGTATTTCAAGACACTATTGAAAATGTTCACTGAAGCACTCCCTCTGGTCCTTAATATATGACATATTAACGGATGAACTTTGGGCGTGTTATGGATCTTAAAAGCGCTTGGGATGGGAACCATAGAAGAGTCTGCTTGTTAAATGATTCTTTATATGTAATTAAGCTTATCAAGGATGAAGATAATAGTCTTCATGTGTAAACTAGCCAGAATTTTATTCAGGAAAGTCAAGATATGCTCAAATGTGATTTGGTGGTTGATTTTGAACACATGAGAAGAGGGAGGAACTTTGAAGTTGATATGTTAGCTAAGCGTGCTTTAAAGATGCCCAGATTTCACTTGGTTCCTTTACACGTTTTTTGTTTGTTTATTTCTTGTAAAATAGAGTAGTCTCTACCACTTTCTTACATTATAAAAAACGGCATGCTTTTTCGCAAAATAATAATATAAATAATGATGATGATGATGATAAATCATCATCATCATCATCATCATCATCATTATTATTAAATAAATACTGACAGCCTCACATGCCAAACTCAATCCATCCGGAAAAGTCATGGGAAGAGAGACTGTGATATCAATTACTAATTTCTTTGAGTCTTCTATTAGTCTAAATTCATGAGGGCCTGGCTCAATGGATAATTTGTGAGAGTCTTGATTTGATTGGTTTTGTCCTATTGAATATTAAAATATTTTTTAGAATAAAATGTATATAAACCTGCTGTAAAATTGAAATATATATTTCACAAACCTTCCTAAGCTATTTGAATTGGTATCTTATTAGTACCTTAGTACTTAGAAACTATCAATCCACATAAAAAAAAACACTCAAATTTTTCTAGGGGATTGCTTAATTACCTTTCTTCATGATTTCTCAACGCAGAAATTAGCCCTAATTCAGCACGAAGATAAGAAGGTGAAGAGTATATAATTTATATATATATCGAGAGAGAGAGAGAGAGAGAGCACTCATTTTTAATTAAACATACATAAATTTTATTCCACGGCAAACCATTTGCCATATATTTATACTCAACACACAAATAGTACAACACATGACTGGTGTACTTCATATAGAAGCAGCACCAGTTTTTCATACTCAACACACACATAGTACAACACATAATAAGTGTACTTCATATAGAAGCAGCACCAGTTATTTAACACCCAACACATGCTTGTGTATTTATACCCAGTAAATGGCATATCGATTGCCATTTCCAATTGTTGGAGGGTGTCCTTCATATAGAAGTTGCAAGCTTCCAAGCTGGTATTTCATTATTCGCTTTGGTTTTGATTGGGTATGCACCAGAACATTTTATGTTACATACCCCTGGTTTGGAGCCGGTGTTTCTTTTGACGCGGACGTAACCTTTTTCACCCCATCTGGTCCCCCATGAGTTTTTGACAATCCAATAATCTTCACCATTCGATGAACCATATCCTACTATTAATACAGCATGATTTGTTTTGCATGATCCAACGCCTTTACAATCATTCCCCTTAAAGATTCCCTATCAAAGTTAAGAAAACAACTGTTAATTACTTTTCAAATGTATCTGGTTGGATGGTAATTAGAGATGAAGTCGTGAGGTAATGAGAATTAGACTTACACCATTGTAGGACTTAAATTCCTTGCTTGCATACAGGGAAACACTAACAGGTTGTTTGTAAACATAACCACGAAGAGAACTCTCAGATATAGGATTGTGAAGCCAATACTTATAGCTATTGATAGTGGTGACTACTTTTTTCTCCTGCATCAATAAAAAATAAAACGAAGACTAAAGCCATAATTAAAAACTACATATATTGAACTAACCAATTAGTAGACACAATTATAGACTAACCTTTGCGTGATTGCCAGGAGTCTCTTTACCTACATATGGATAAATTGCTTGAGAGGTAATACCACCATTGCCGATGACATATCGAAATGCCCCGACGTACCACCCTCCTTTACAGCCTTTGTTACTTTTATCGCAGGATACGAGTTGTTGTTCAGAAAGATCCAGAAGCCGTTTTGTGACTATTTTTGTTATTCCTTCTATAGCTCCAGTTGTAGAGAATGCCCAACAAGCACCTATTAAAATAAATTTGATTTGATATTGTGCTTATATGCTATATGGTATAGGTTATAATAAACAAACAAAAGAAATTTAAACTTACCACATCGACCCTGGTTTTTCACACGAGTTACAGCTCCTTTGTTCCTCCAATCCCAAGAAGGGGGTGGTGCATTTGGATAGGATGCATGGTTCAATATCATGTTGCTGTCGTTGCCTTCCATTATGGGATTATCTATCTCATGCAAATAGATTTCGCTGAACTCTTCATAACTCATATCTGAAAATTGGTTCAAACCTAGACGATAGTCGTCGGGTGAGTTTCTTTCTGCATTTTTCTCTTTGACATACTTCAAATTACTTTTGAAAATCTGAAACCTCACTGCCTCCTCTTCTAGGGTTTGGTATTCTCGTTCATTCTCCTTTTTCCACATTTGGAATAGATGGAAGACTTCTTTCTCAGAAGTGTACTTGTCTAGATCTAGATTCGAAATGGAATACTCATCAAGCACACTAGACGCGAGACAAATCGAAGCATACCAAACCAAGAAAAGGGGAAGCAATTTAGTAACAAGAGAACTCATTGTGCACTCAAAGGCAATAGATATCAAGCGTTTGGATTGTGATTGTTGCATAGCATTTTTTCCATATATATAGGGGGAGAGAGAACCACAATCCGTTTATCACAGTTCACTTTTTTTAAATTAAATTGAGTTCGCTTACTTGTCATTTGAAAAATGTGATGAAAATAAGAAAAAAATCTCACATCCTTATATTGATATATTTAAACTAAACTTATGCTGAGTGAGAGTCACATCATCAACTATCAACCCTGTTTCTCTTGCAGTTTAATAAATTAAAAGTATAGAGATCAATACCTATAACTCAAAAAATTATAAGGACCTAATAAAAAATTTACTAAAATTTAATTAAAAAAGTTATTTTTTTATAAACTTACATATTAATTTTTTTCTTTAATCTATCCAAGTTCAGGAGAGTCCACCCCTTTATTCCCTTGTGAACTTGTTATATTGAAGTTATTAATTCTTGTTGCAATAGAGTTGTTTAGTTAGAAAGTATAAAATCGAGCCATTTGTTAAAGCGGATGGCGGTTGAATTAGCCCAACCATTATGTTCAATTCTTCTACTATCTCCTATCCCATATGTAGAATCTAATTTATAGTGTAAGTCCTATGTTTAGGTTTAGAGGAGTATCATTATTCTGGCATATTCATTCTCCTTATCCAGTCATCCATTCAAATCAAACATCATGGTATGTCCAGTAGGATCTCCCCAAGCTTTAGTATTCAAATCATTACCACACACATATCAAATAGGCAATGGGCAAATCAATGGAAATTACAAGCCTTCAATGAAAAAAATAAAAACTAAAATTATAATCAGATTATAACCTTGTAAATCTTCAATGGTTTAATCAGTGTAATCATAAGAAATAAAAATGAAGATAATAAGAAAAAATTGTCTTTTTAATTTATTGTTAAATTGCACGTTTTCTTTTTTTTTTTTGGATTACAAAGGCAAGCAAAGCTTGAAGTTTAGAAAGACCTATGAATAGGTGTTAAATGCCTATCCTGCGACGGTAAGTCACACTGGAGTGCAAAAAGATGAGTACATTCCCTAGGTGATGACCCAATATCTGTGTAGGCCTGGATATTCCTGTAAGCATTCTTTGCTAACCAATCAGCACATCTGAGATTTTCTCTGAACGAATGGGAGATTTCAATATCCCAATCCCCATAAATGATGGACCTAGTATCAATAATGACCTCATATAGAGGGTGATCGGTTCCACAGTCAACCGATAAAAGCTGAATAGCCTGTAGTGAATCTGTGAAAAGTCTGATCTTGGTGAATCCCATCTGTTTGCATAAACGGAGTCCTCCATTGATTGCATGGATTTCCGCAGCAGTTGGGAAGGTATATCCTAACTTCTGTTGAAATCCACGAATCCAGTTGCCATGATGATCTCTAATTACTCCCCCGCAAGCTGCCTGTCCGCCAGTATGTCTGGATCCATCCACATCTACCCGCACAAAGCCCATTTCTGGTGGTTCCCAGCGTCTCGGCCCCCTCTCTGGTATTTGAAAGATCTGATGTCGAAATCTACCGTTCTCCACGCCTTCCGAGAGATGATACAAGCACTTGTGAACTAATCCTCTTGCATTGTCCGCTCGTTCTTCAAAAGCTTGATTGCATCTATTCTTCCATAGGAGCCAGCATACAGTACCGAACACTTTATGCCATGGCCATTTGGCCACCTTTCTAGTTCCCGGGCAATACTGTATATTCCATGTAAGCCATTCCTGCAAATTACCAGAGAAAAACATAGGATAATATATATGGTTAGTTAAAAGAAACCACACTTTCTTAGCCTGCTCACAATCCCTCAGAACGTGTATGATACTCTCCTCACACTCACACTGAAATGGACAAGTGTTTGGGACACTCAAGTTATATCTCGCTCTTATTTGGTTCGTAGGGAGTCTCTCGTGGAAAACTTGCCACAAAAACAGCTTAACTCTTTCCGGAATATCCCAGTGCCATAAACGCCGCCAATGACATTGTTGTCGTTGCTCATGCTGCTGAAAAACCATGTTGTAAGCCGACTTCACACTAAAGACTCCCTCAGATCCGTTCCGCCAGCAAAAGACATCATCCCCTGAGCCTGTAGGAGGGGTCACCAGCATAATTTTGTCCACGACCCAATGAGGAAGAAACAATCCCCACTTAGTACGGTCCCATTGACCTGAATGAGTGACGAAAGAGTCAACCCGTGCTTCCATATCTACTAGCTGTGTATTTCTGTCGATGTAGTATTTTAAAGGCCTATCAACAGGCGCCCACCGCTCCTCCCAAACTCGGGTATTTCTGCCACTTCTTAACTTCTTACCAACACCGCTCATAAACGCCTCCCAGACTGCCACAATACCACTCCACACTGCTGATTGACTATGGCGTCTATGCACCTCTGGAAGTTTCTCATCCCCGCATGAATATTTAGCCTTTAAGCACTTCACCCACAGGGCTTCCGGTTGGGTGATCATTCTCCAACACAATTTCATGAGGAAAGCTTTATTCTGACAGTGAAGATCTTTTATCCCCAATCCTCCTTCATTCTTCCCACTCTTTAGTAAATCCCAAGCTAACAAGTGCATTTTCTTGGAATCCTCATGCTGGTTCCAAAAGAAATCACGACTCAATTTTTCTAATGCTGTCAACACTCCTTTCGGGATTAGAGATGATTGCATCTGGTATTGGGGAATAGCTGTTAAGACCGACTTGATCAAAACCGTCCTGCCCGCCATACTCAAAAAACGCCCTCTCCATTTGGTCAGCCTTGATCTGACCTTCTGGATAAGCGGCGCAAAAGTCATCTTGACCATACGCTTATGAAATAACGGAACTCCCAAGTATTTCCCCAAATCTGCTGTCAATCCAATCCCCACAGTCTGACTCAACTCATAGGCTCTGTTAAAATGAATATTCCTTGACACGAACATTTTAGACTTGTTCAAATTTATCCTATGCCCCGAGACTCGACAAAACAGCTCTATAACTTTCTTAATCTCATCCATCTGCTCATTCGTGGCTTCACAGAAAAGAACCAGATCATCCGCAAAGAAGAGATGCGAGATCCTTGGTCCAGACATACCCATCTTTAGAGGTCGCCAATTCCCCGACTCGACTTCCCGGTGGATAAGTTGGCCCAATAATTCCATACAGAGAACAAACAGGTACGGGCTCAACGGGTCACCCTGCCTTACACCCCTCGACGGTGTGAAACTCTCAGAGGTATCTCCATTCCAAACAATCCTCATGGACGACGATGAGACACATGACATAATGAGTTTAACAAAATCTCCTCCCAAACCTAGGCTGTGAAGAGTGAATTCCAAGAATCGCCAGTCAAGTCTATCAAATGCCTTTTCCATGTCTACCTTTATTGCCACATACCCCTTCCTACCCTTCTTAATTCTCAAGGAATGTATAGCTTCCTGAGCTATAATAATGTTGTCCACCCCTTGTCTGCCATTTATGAAGCTGCACTGATTATCGGCCACAAGATAATTCATAACACACTTAAAACGATTGGCAATAACCTTAGTGACAATTTTGAAGCTAACATTGCAGAGAGATATAGGTCTAAAATCCCTCAAAGATGAAGGCTGATCAACCTTGGGAATAAGGACAATATTAGTCTGATTGATATCATGAACATCCTCTGGGTTCTCAAAGATGTTACAAACCAGGTCACAAATCTTCTCCCCAACGCGTTCCCATTGTGATTGAAAGAAGTGAGGATTTAATCCGTCCGGTCCCGGTGCTTTGAACGCCCCCATTTGAAATGCTGCGTTCTTAATTTCAACAGTCGAAACGGGTCTTTGAAGTAGATCTACCTGGTTTGCCTCCATAGAAGGGAAATTAGCCGGCCATGGTGAAAAAGGAACCGTAAGATTCTCAGCCGTAAATAGATTCTTAAAATACCCAACGGCCATACTACTCAAGAGACTCTCATCAGAAATCCAATTCCCCTGCTCATCCTGAAGTGCCTCAATTTTATTCCTTTTTCTCCTGGCAATGGTGCTGGCATGAAAGAACCTCGAATTCTTATCCCCACCACTAAGCCATTTGCACCTTGACTTCTGGAACCAAATCAATTCTTCCTGCAGGCTCAGCTTATGAAATTCATCCCACAACTGCTTCTCAATCCTGAAAAGGCCATTCCTGTTGCCCTCACAACTCCTCTTTCGGTCAATACCTTCTAATCTTCGAATGATTTCTCTCTTTTTCTTAGCCACATTACCCACCACTCTGTCATTCCAAGCCATTGCCTCTTGTTTAAAAAATTCATGCCCTTGGATCCAACCTTTCCCATGCCATGCCGATCTAACCACTTCACCGAACCCCTCCTCCGCACACCATGCTGCTTGGTACTGAAACCTTGACTTCCTACATAGACGCGGCATACCTGACCTGTCAAATTGCACGTTTTCTATTTTGAAAGAAATGGGCAATAATTCAAATAACACATTGGTGTGTGTTTACCAAGTCAACCCCTCGCTTTTGTCGAAAATTGCATGTCCGAGAAGGGCAAATTTTGATATTTTACGCATGAATTTTACGATTTTGCACCCTTAAGTACGTTTATCAACTTTTCTTGTGTGGGTGTGAATTAATTTAACCTGCACAGTTACACTAACCGATTCGGAACCCCTCCTCCTCCCTTTACATCCTCTTCCCTCCTCTTCCTTTTCTAACATAATCATCAACATTTGAATGTTCTATATTTGGTTTTATACAAACTATTATTTATATTTTATTTATTTTAGTATTTAATTATTCATATCAAAATTTAGCAAGTTGTATTTAATTAATTATTTTTTTATAATTTAACATTTTAATAATAATTTTATAAAAGATCAAATCTGAACCATTATCAAATGGCTACATTTAATTCTTTTATCAAAATTATTATCAAAATGTTAAATTATAAAATTAAAAATAATTAGTTAAATTTAAATTGCTAAATTTTGTTATGAATAATTTAATACTACAATAAAGGAAATAAAAAATATTTGTATAAAACTAAATTTGAAGCATTCAAATGTTGATCTTACCATTTGAAAAGGAAGAGGAGGAGGATGAAAGGGAAAAAGGAGAGGTTCCTCTCCTACAAGACCAACTGATTTTTAACCTCTGCATTTTATCTTTTTGAATTCAAATTAAATGTACTCATATTCTTAACAATAGATCCATTAAATCCCATATTCTGGTTCGTTTTGTCCGTTAATTTGTTCATAATTTATGTTTGTATTCTCGTTAAAAAAGATAAAGAAAGTTATATTTTATATTTTCTTGTTGTATTATTATATAGATTTGTATACCTTTTTCTATAACAAATAATTATGGGAAAATTCTAAAAAAATACCTTGGAATATGCAAAAGGACAAATCAGAGCTGTGGAATTCGAAAATCCTAAGTTAGTTTGGTGTCAGTATAGAGGAGGAGTATGAGATTATGAAATCTTGGCGAAAAGACGAACCTGCCCTCAGTTGTCCCTCTCTTTCAGCTTGGAATAACAACACCGGTCTTTTTATTAACAACACCACATTCTCCATTAACAACTCTGCCTTATTCTTTCACATCTTCATATCTCAAATATGGTGTTGTTAATGTAAAATATGGTGTTGTTAATAAAGAGAGATGTGTTGTTATTGATCCTGAAACTTAAATTGTGAAGTTGTGAAATAAGAAAATGGAGTTGTTAATATAGAATACAGTGTTGTTAATATAGAGACCGGTGTTGTTATTGTGAAATAAGAAAGTCAAGTTGTTAATGTAAAATACAGTATTGTTAATAAAGAGACTGGTGTTGCTATTGTGAAAGAAGAAAGGGGAGTTGCTAATGTAGAATTTGGTGTTGTTATTCCGAGCTGAGAGAGGGGGGAGCTGAAGAGCAGGTGCGTCTGTTCGCCAAAATTTCATAATCCCATATTCCTCCTTCGTACTAACATCGAACTAACTTGGGATTTTTGAATTTTAGAGCTCTGATTTGTCCTTTTGCATATTCCAAGGTATTTTTTAGAATTTTCCCAATAATTATCTACATTTTTTGGGATGATGCTCAATTAAATATTTTGAATTTCTAGATTTTACTTACAAGATAATAAAATTTTAAAGAGAAAATTATCATCTAATGAATAACAATTAACATCAAAACCTTATGAGTCAAATCTCCAATGCGTCACAACAAATTAAATTTTATATTTAATAGATTGGTCATTATATTTAAGAAAAAGGAATTAGCTACCTCAATGCATGTAGCTTCTAACTACTAAGCGTTCATAACTAAAAAGAAAAAGGTGGATAAATAAATATTATGGAGTGCTTGGATCGACTGGCTTGGGTCATTCCAACTGAGCCAATAGTCTTGTATTCGAGTCATGACTATACTGTTTCAATAATAATTTATTAAGCTTTGGTAATAATCTGTAAAATTGTAGAGGAACGGCTTTATTTGGTTCATGGGTTACCTTATTTGATTTCCTCAATCTGCCGCGTGGAACATGCCATCGATACTTTGATATATTTAATTACTTTTCACAGACCAATCAGCGTCAAATCGATTGCTCAACAACCAACTCTCTGTTCCATTACAAATGACTCAACTCTCTGTTCAATAATTTATTTAGCTTTGGTAGTAATCTGTAAAAATGTAGAGGAATGGCTTTATTTAATTGATGGATTACTTGTGCTCGTTTGGAACAACGATTAGAATACTCAAAAGTAGCTTTTCAATAATGATTTACGATATATGAGGTAAGTATATATATGAGAAGAGTTTTGTCTCAATTTACATGAAAAACAGTTTATAAGCAATTTCAACGCTATAACAAACGTACCCTTGACTTCATCAATGGGTGTGGGGAACGTGTTTTCATATATTTAATTATTTTTCACAGGCCAATCAGCGTCAAATTGATTGCTCAACAACCAACTCTTATAACTATGTTCTCTATATCCAGGGTACAATGGATAATCTGAGAATTAGTAGTCTCTAAGACGTAATTAAATTCCCATTATTTAAGTCCTAGACATTTAAAACAAAAAAGTGGTTAAGAAAAAAATATTAAGTTTGTTTCCTATCAATTTGAAATTTATGCAATTAATCTAGCACAGTAGCGTCCACCCTTTATTCCCTTGAGCTGAGTCTAATTTTAGGAGAAATGACCCTAAAGTTTTAAGACATAAATTTAATTTTAGATAATAGAAAAATTCAGGTGAGTTGGGTCCCAAGACTCATAAGTTAGGTTCTAAAATTTTTTGCTAAAAAATTAGTTGAAAATATTGGTTCAAACAGTTATAAATATGGAATCTTATATGCAAATAAATGGGACTGGGTCACTGAGATATAAATTCTAATTCCTGATTTGCAAATCATATAAAATATTCGATTATTTACAATTGTCTAAATTAATATTTGTTACAACTTGTTACAATCCGGAAATTTGAGAATTTTTAAAATCAACAATAATTAATTATTTGATTATGTAAATTGAGAGAGAGAGAGAGAGAGAGAGAGAGAGAGAGAGAGAGAGAGAGAGAGAGAAATTGTCATAGTCCTATAATTAGAATAATTATTTCACTCTTAATTACTATTTTAATTATTTGTTTTAATTATGTTTCAAAAAAAACGTGAATGATAATTTAGTGGAATTTGTGTTGATGTTTATCGTTGTGTCTTAGATTAGAATCCTCTCTATCATAAAGGATAATTTTATGTTGTTTTTTTTTTGGGTGCATTGGGACATTACTATAAAGATTTTCTACTTTATAACGGCAACAACAAAATAAACAAAAAAAGAAAAAAAAAAAGCCATTAGATTTTTTATGTGCTCCACCGACTTTCCTTTTCTCTGGGGGTGCGATGAACATTAAGGGAAGGGGGGAAGAAATTTCTAGAGGCCCTCTCACGTATTGGATTTCTTGCTCTCAACGCTGAAGATCTCGCCAGATTCGTGCTCATTCCCTTTCCTTTTGTTCTTCCTCCCTGCTGACGGTGTGTCTGTGATTCTGCAACGTCAATCTTTTTCACTCCTCTCTGTTTTGGTGGTTTAGGAGTGAGCCGAGCTTCATCTTTTCTATTTTTCTGATGCTAAACATCTTCCCTTGTTCTGGTTTGTGGCTGCTGTATCAACGGTCCAGGTCTTCTTCCTTTGTTTGATGAAGTGTCGTTGTGAGTGGGTGTATGGAAAGCTTCAAAATTTTCGTCTGATATGTGATTTTGTGTAATATGTTCAAAGATCCTCCTTTTCCTCTACTTTTAGAATGCTGCGATCATTCTTTTTGGTAGAGTACAGCCTTTTTCCTCTTTGTTCGGTCGTGTGGATGGATTGGGAATTCTAAGGGCCCGTATGATATGCTGTAATTGATTTTGATGGAAATAGATATAGATATGGAGATGGAAATGAGGTTTAAAAGTGTGTTTAATATGTCTTGGAATTGAAATATAATTTTTATATAGAAAGACCATAACACCCTTAGAATTAAAAAAATAGAAAAAAAATTCCCACACAGTAGCATCGATGAAACCAAATCTGGAGAACCACCATGGGCCACCAGTATTAGATTTACATCCTCCTCACCGGAAATATCAAACCAACTATAGAGAAACTTTGCTTAAACATCAAATCAAACTTAGGAAAACTCTCTTCAATCTCTTGAACATATGAAGAATCAAGTAAAACAAAGTTAATCAATTGTTGAATCTTGCCCAAAATCGAAGATGATATAGTGATGGATGAAGTTGTATGTCTGGAATCACTAGCGAGATTTGTGAATGAAAACGGAGATGATGAGTCACCTTTGGGTGTCCACCGTCAACATCGAAGGCGAGAAATGAAGGAGGGAGGACGAAGACGTCGTCACCGTCATTGTTTGATGAAGGCTGTCATAATCACAAGGTCCGACCTTCCATCACAAGATCTGAATAAATGGCACAAGATGTGGGTTGTCATCATTGTCATTGAGGAGGCCACCATCACCATTTCCGAAAGGGGCCACCGTCACAATAGTTGGAGGTGGTTATCATCGCTGCCGCTCACCTGCGTCATCGGAGAAAGGTCCAGGAGGCTTTGTCGAAGATGAAGAAAAGTGGGAGAGGGTGAAAATTGTAAAAAAAAGCTCACTTCCATGGAGCTCTCTACAATTCCATGGGTTAGCACATGGAAACCATTTCCACCTATTTTGGTGGAAATGGAAATGGAATTTTTCTCAATTCCATCATACCAAACACACATTGTCATGAAAATCAATTCCAATTCCATTTCCATACCCTCTAATTCTATCATACCAAATAGGCCATAAGTGGTGCTAGATTTGGGCTCTATCAAGTTTTGGTGACTAAATAAAGTTGAAATATTGCTATATTGTAAGAAAGTTGGGGCTGTAGTTTTAGGAGGAACATTTTTTTTGATCTAAATGCACCCTAGGTGTTTGATAAAATGATTGAAAGGCGAAATATTGGTATTGAATGAAATATTGAGATTTTTGTCAAACTACTTTGATGCCTGGGTGTTGGGTGGTAGTTAAATGGTGAAGTATGATGTTTGTTTATAAGTTAAAAGTTAAGGAATTTAATTTAAGTAAATTTGTGATGAAGCTAAATTTGTGAAACTACTTTTAATCGTTTTACAACATTAAAGTTGTGAAGCTAAATGTAATTGCCTTGCAGTTATGATGTATCTAGTATAAATGTTTTCATAAAATTATTTGGATTGTGAAGTATATAATTGTCATCTTATTTTAGTATATTTTGTAACTACTGTAGTAATTATTTCTCTGCTTTTATTCCTTTAAATTTAAAATTGGATGTTATTAATTGAAAAATATTTTTTCCTGATCTTTGATCTTTGATAGTGCAGCTGATCCTGCTCCTCCTGTATATCATTGAAGATCTATGCTCCTAACCTGATGTTAAAGCATCAGTTTGAGTGACTCTTAGATAATGTAAAATATTAAATTGTGTGTGTGTGTGTGTGTGTGTGTTTTTTTTTTTTGGTAACTTAGGCACTCCACGTATGCTGTAGGTAGAATCCTCACTTTATTATTGTTTTGTATGCCTATTGGCATGAAGCAGAGCTCCCTTTATGCCTGAGTTTTGATGATTTTGTTGTAGTGAGTTTCAATAAGGCTTCATTTATATGGGAGACTTTATAAAAAATTTCCTTACGAAGTTTATAACTTTTGGTATATGACTTATATTTATAGACTTTATATTATGCAATGTGAATATATTTATATTTAAGTATGTGAAACTTTATATATCTAAGGCTTGAGAGATGTGAATTCTCTTATATTCCAAGCGGTCCCTCGTCGATTTTCGGGGCATGACACAATTCTTTTAGCAAATCTTTTTTTGGAGACTTTACTGGGTGTTAAATTTATCTTTTGGAGTTTGAGAGTCATTTTCCCTGGTTTTTCTTGAGATGTTATGAAGAAGGCATGTGCTTTGTACCTTGGTAACTTCTTCAAAATTTAATTAAGGATTGTAATATAGGATGCAATCCCAGATCGTCTCTTGATGAGCCTTTTATTAATTATCTGAAAACTAAGTGTAATGATTGATATAGAATGATAAAAAGGGAAAAATTTGGTCTTTTGAAACTACTTTTTACAATTTAAAATTTACCTGTTCTAACTAATTCTTTTTGGGATTTTTCTTATAAAATGAAATGGAATGATGATAAAATTAATGAAATGAGAGAAATAAGAAGATAATGGAATGAGCAATCCTTTACGGTAATGACACAAGCAGTCCTCACTCCAAATGATTGTGGGAGGTTAATCATGCTAGCTTTAAGAGGTTGTAAGGGTCACCCATTACACTAGGCCTAACTTAGATTGATTAATACCTTGACACCTTGCATTTTAATATCTCTGATTTAGGTTGATTAAATACTCTAGCAATTAAATAAACTCAAAAATTATATTTAACTTTTAATCCAATAATCAAGCCACTTTGCATTACCACTTAATTTTCTCATTAATCTTAATTTAACAATAGCCACCCATATAATCAAGATTAATGATGCTAAAGCCCAATGCTAAATACAATTAATAAATTCACATTTAATTAACCAATGCAAACACAAGACACCGTAGATTCATTAACCAAGTCATCTTGAAATTAACACAAAATGTTCACAAAATCATTAATTCAATGACTAACCAACACAAAGAAATGATAATTAAATTAATGAACCACAATGTCAAGTGTTTAATAAATGTTTAAGCCACATTCAATCTCTAAATACATCAAAATTAATCAATTCAACATTATAAAATTTGGCCTAAGATCTAAGAATCACAATTATAATGTAGAATTAGGGAAATGAAAGGGCAAAAACTCTCCAATTGAATTGAAGTTTCAAATTCATGCCATTACTTGTTGTTACAAGGGATTAAGAAGTTTTAGCCACTGCCAGCCATCAATTCAGCTTCACCAAACAATTCCCCAATTTCAGACATGTCGAACACCAATTAAAGGGGTCAATTAATATTGAATAAAGAAAGTTGGTGTTAAATTTAATATGCACACTGAACAAGCAGCCACGGCCTGTATTGGTTAAAGGCAGAGATGAGGCTAAGGTGAAGGTTCTGGAGGCTGTGGCTGTAGCTTGGATTGATGAAAGCAATAACGACAGCTATTTCCGGTGACAATAACGACGGTGGTGTGGAGAAGGAGGAAGACTGACGACAACAGAACAGGGGAATGGTTGGAGAAAGAACTCGGTGAAGGACAGAGGAGAAGAGTCGGTGATGGTGTGGTGGTTAGATGAAGTCGAAGGTGATGGGATAGTGAAGAAGCTGAAACTCTTCCTCGCGGCAGCTTCGCCGAAACTCCCCCCAGCTCTGATTCCTCTCTGCTTCACGGGTCTGTGCAGAACAGAGAAATACCTCCGCCGCCGGCGACAATGGTGTTGAGAGTGATAGTCACCGGCGACGGAGACGTTGATGCTTGGTGATGAAGACGATGAAGGGAATGAGAAAAATGGTGGAAGGTCCGTACTTTCTGTGTTCTTCCCCCCTCTCTCGTTCGTGAGTCTGAATCAAGCGGGAGCTCTGAAACTGACCTAATGGTTGCTGTCAAAACGCTGTAGTTTTGACAGGGACCAAATTGTCATTTTCTGAATTCGGTCGACTAAACTGTCATTTCCAAAATTCAAACCCCAAATTGTCATTTTCTGATTTAATCAAAGTTTTCAAGTACCTACAATTGAAAACAATTAAACCAACATCAAATACTCTCAAAAAATCAATGATTAAGAGTAGTTACAATTATTTTAAAAACTTTACCCCTTTTAGTCCTAATGTAATCTATTTACTCTTAATCTCTTTAAGAAAGGCATTTTAGGTTTAATAATTATGACAAAATCCCTAATTAAAGTATAAAAATATATAGTGAAAATAGAGATTTGTCATGTTATTACACAATTCCAAGTTTTGTAGTATTTGTGTTCTTTTTAATTAGTTTTTACACATAAAACTTGTATAAATAACATGATGTTGTGACAATAAATAAATATGTTACTAAAGCATTAAAATTCAAGTTAACTGTTTTGACAGATGCATCCCTAACTTTAGTGAAAATTGTATGTAGGGAGAGTAAACTTTGATATTTTGCTCCTTTAATTTTATGATTTTGCACTCGTGCCAAAATTTACCAATATTTCTAGAAATATATTTTTAAAATATGTCAATAACAAATTTTTGTAATTTGCGCACAGAAAAAAAGAGAGATTCTAAATGGGACACTTCTATCTTTGAAAAATAGCATAAAGATTGGCATAGGTAGACAATAAATATTGTTATAGTTTATAAGAATTTGGTTAATAAATCAAAAAATCATGAAATTAAACCTCATTGTCAATATGCAAATCTTCTTAGTATCTAATATGTAAATATCTTTATAACTGTTCTTTAAATCCAGAAGTATGTCTTAATTTTGGCCAGCATTCAAAACCTAACTACCATAAATATTTTTGCATAAAATAAAAAATTGGGACACGCACCATCCTGTGCATTCTAATGCTCTTGATACCCCTTGGTGTGGTTCACGTTTTAATATTTAACTAATTTTTTTTTCTATTTGTGTTATAATCAATCATGACACTTAGCAATTTTAAACATTCGAGATATTGCAATCTCTATCATGAAATTTTCTCTAAACAATTAACAAATAAAGGCATTAATCAAATAGAAGAAAACTGAAAATTTTTGTTTCGTATTCCATCCTATTCAATTGATGATAATTGAAAAAAATAATAATTATTTTATTATTATTATTATTATTATTTATTTATTTAATAAATTTTATGGCAATCTGATTATAATGTGGAAAACCAAGAGAAATGGAGGGGTGGGTAAGGACAAGCAAACGTGGCACGCATTGGTGAGTAAGGACATGTGTCAGTATCCCTCTTCCACAATAATTGCTCTCTTAGGGCTTGTTTGGTACAAGGAACATTTTAGGAGGGAATTAACGAAAAGGAAGGGAAGATTGAAAGGGAACTTAGAAGAGTGAGCTATTTAGTAAACATGGGAACAGAACATAGGTTGAGGGAAAATAAAATGTTTGGTAGCAAGAAAAAGAATTGGGTTAAGTGGGAAGCAATGGGTAATAGCCCATAATACCCCTGGCATAAATTATTAAAATAAGTTGCAAAATGTGACGAAATAAATGTCATCGGAGAGAAATAGAGGCTTAGCCGAAGTGGGTCTGTGTGTTGGGGAAGAAGGGAAATCAAAGGTGGTGTGGATGGGATCTGTGACGGCGAGGAGCAGGACGGGAGCTGGAGATGAGAATGAAGACGTAGATGGCAGAAGTCATGGATCCAGCAGCACATTGTTTAAAGGCACAGGTTAGTTTGGAAAGGAGGAAGAAGGGAAAAAAATCATGTGTGCATGTGTTACTAATGTGGGTCAGTGTCATAATGTTGTTAATTTTTTGTTTGGAGTCAGTAAAGACTGAACGTGTGTGGACAAGTGAAGAAAAAAACACGCTGGTCGAATTGTTAGTGGAGAGGAGAAAAGCAGGGCATAACATGGCTAAATCAGCGTGGTTGGCAGCAGATTTAATGCATTTGGAGTGGAGGATGGAGGAGAGGTTGCCAGGGTGTGGGTTGAAGGCCAAGACTGATATCTTGAGGCTAATTAGGAGTCTAAAGGTCAATTAGAAGATTGTGTGTAACATGTTAAATGGAGAAATTGTGAATGGTTTTAGTTAGGACAGTGTGAATGCTTGTGTGAAGGTAGATGAGAATGTGTGGGATGGCTACTTGCTAGTATAAAGAGATAGTTTTGGTCTTGTCAATTAGATTGATTACTAAAACTTGGAAAACTGAAGTTTGATATTTATATTTTAATTTGTTTTTTTTCAGGTTGATAGGAGGGCTGCTAAGTTCAAGGCCAAAGATTGTCCACATTTTGAAAGTCTATGCTTTGCTTGGGGAGAGTAGAAGAGAGGATGATTATGAAAAAAATGATACTATTGACAATGCTGGGAGATGAATATGTGACCTGAGCAAACATTGTTGTCTTTTTTAATTTTGTTTGTAAGGAGAACAATGTGAATGTGGTAATCTTCTTGTAAACTTTGTAAGATGTAAAAATTGTTGGATGTGTAAGCAATGACTAAAGCTGTGACAATGTGATGTTGAGTGGGATTGAATGGAAGAAATATGGAAATGAAGAATTGAATATGTTGGTATTTGAATTGAAAAATGACTAGTAACATTACTACAAAACAATTTGAAAAGTAATTTGACATTTCTTGATGTCATTGCTTCTAAAACTTTTTTCGTTATTTTGATTCTGTATAAAGTAAAACAATGTGATTATGGTAATGTTGTTGTAAGCTTGGTAAAGATGTACAAATTCTTGTTTGCTTAAGCAATGGGTAAAGCTGTGAAAATATACTTATGAATTGAATGGAAGAAATATGCAAATGATGAATGTAATATGTTGGTTTTGAAATTGAAACAAGAGTAGTAAAACCATTACCAAACATTTTGAAAAGTTATCTGACATTTGCTGATGTCATTGCTTCTAAAAATATTTTTTTTTAATTTTGATTTTGTATAAAAGGACAACAATAATGTTGCAGCAATGTTGTTATGAGCCTTATCATGATATAAAATTTCTTCTATGTACAAGCAATGTCTACAGGTGTGAAAATGTGAGGTAGCATGCATGTGTTGTGTGAATAAGCAATTGATGAATGCACAATGTTGCTAGTTGAGGGGATAGTTGTCAGCATGATGTCAAAAGGGCATAGGGAAGAAAAAATTGAATATAGTTCCATTGGCCAAAAAAAAATTAAACAGCAACAACAGAATGGTTGAGGCAGTACATGCAGAAAAGAAATGTCAGTTTCAAACATGGTAGCACATTGGCCACTTCCATAAAGCACTGACAGATATAATTAGCAACAACAAACTTTGAACTAAACAGATAAGTTTGAACACAACATAAGCACATCGGTTGTTTCAAAATGACAGTAGTTAAAATTCGAACTAAACAAATAAGTTTGAACACAACATAAGCACATAAGTTGTTTCAAAATTACTATAGTTAAAATTCGAACTAAACAGATAAGTTTGAACTCTGTTAATCAGTGATAACAATATGGAACATTGACAAAATGCAGGCACACAGATGTCCTGGCTGTAGCATCACAAAAAACAATGATAAAAAATAACCAATGCTGCCTTAACTCTTCTTCTTCCTCTTAGTTGGGGACCTTTTAGATTGGGACCTGGTTTGGGATGGTGACTGCGAACTAGGGAGGTTGACAGGGATGAACTTGGGGCCAGCAGATGTTGTAGGTTACGGAGGAAAGGATGCAGCACTTGTGAACAAATAGGGCATATTCTCAGCAGCAAGGCCAGATATAAAAGCCTGTACGGGTATGAAATGCAATGGCCGAGGGTCAAGTATTGGTCTTGAGGGCGTATGAGGAGGGTTGGCAGGTTTAAGTAGAGGCACGATTGACAGTGGGGTTATTGGATCAAGATTATGTGTGTCAATTGGGATGCTTGGTTTATGCACATTGGGGTGAGGAGTGACACCGGTTGTGGGGGACTCTGTAGAGAAGTCAACAGTGTCATAAAATGTGCCACCTTCTTCATGACCTTCAATTTTGTTTGGAGATAGAACATTATCCTGTGCAGGGGAATGAGATTCATTTCCAGGATGCGTAGAAGGCCCTGCTTCCTCATAATAAGAAGCCTTATATGAAGCAAATTCCTTGAACTCAGTAGAGTCGAGGTGAATGAATTCTCGTAGGTCCTTGAAATCTAGTGCAACCTTAGACACGTGTGAGTCCATGTGAGCAATGGTTGAATCCATGTGTCCAATGTGTGCACGAAATTCCTCAAGCTTGTCCTTGACATAACTGTGCAACTTGACCATATGTTCCTTAAACAGTTCTTTCACATAGCTTTACAATTTCATTACATATTCCTCATGTTGCCCAATCGTTACCTCCAACTGTGCTTGAAACTTCATCATTGTTTGGTAAATAATTTTGCCAATGCTTTCTGTGAACGCTTCAGGTTGATCTAAAGGAGTTGATCTCTAAGTATGGGAAGAAGGACCAGCTGCATCATGTGGAGGGTTAGGAATATCAGCCTTGTTTATGTCATATACTGCCTTAGTCCTTGCTTCACTTCCTATGGGTATTTGCATTCGGTTCAAGGCCTGTTCACTAAATTCCTCAGTCTAAATAGGTGCTTCCCCTTCCTCCAAATACCATACTTTATTCTGTTGTAGTATAAGAGACATAAGGGAGGGATAGGGCAGTTATGAATTCTTCTTTCCTAGAGTAGCAGCCCTTAACATTGTGTCTATAATCCTTTTGGCCATATGAAAAGGCTTGTCCTTGATCATACATGTGAGGATGTGTTTGTCTTTAGGGGTCAATGAAGTGTAGTGCTTGCCTTTATTGACAAAGTTCCTACTATATAAGTAATGTAAGACCCAAAACCTAGGAGGCAGCTGTTTTGGTCTACACAGAGGAGTCTCAGCTAGCTTTTTCCCCTCAAGTAGTGTTGTATCAATTTGTACTTGTGATAAATCAGTGTCTGTGGACTGTGGGTAGGTCATATCTAACCAAGTTAGAATGTTGTGTTCATTGATTTCTATAGTCTGGCCTCTAACACAAGTGAACACAACCCCCTTTCTAGACATTCTGAGGTTGGTGTAAAAAACTTTAACCACTGATTCAGAATAAGGCAATGAAAATTCTAAAATGCCTCTGAAAGGCTTCAATAGTGTTCCCAATCGAAACCTAAATTCACTGTCAAAAGTGTCCACTTTGATCCTACTCATTTTATAGCATGTGTGCCCCACTAACCTGATATCGTATTCTTCGAGGGCTGAGTTGTTGAAATCTTGCTTTGCCTGAGGTGCAACATTGGTCCTTTGTTTCAAATGAAGCTTCTTCAACAACTTCGCTCTAACCTCATCAAGAACCATATTGTCGTCGTCGTCAATATTTGTAGCCGCTGAAGCTTCTTCATCGGACCCTACGCTACTTGTTTCTTTTTCAGAAGCCGATGAACTCCCACTCTCAACCACACTCTTTTTCCCTTCCTTGACTTCCTCTATCTTACGCCGTTTATCATAATTAGAGGACTCTGCCGACGAAGCCTCCTCCTCCTCCAACTGCTGGTTTCTCTTACCTCTCTCGTTGGCCTTGTGTTTCACATGGTCTTCGCTTTGTCTCTTCTTCAGTTCCTTTACAGCATTATCGCATTTCTACTTTGCAGCTGCCTTATAGTCGTCATACCAGTTGCTTTCTTTGGTTTTGTACTTTGATTGCCCAGATCGATTGCAGCGCCATAGTTGTGCCCTGTGCTTTCTAAAATTCTCCACATCTTCTATTGTGATGCTGTTAACTTCATGAAATTCTTGTTAGAATTTCATATTTCATCCTGTTTTACCTCACTTTGGGTATATTAGTGGGCGTTCGAGAGTGTTAAAGTGATGAAATGTGTTTTTCTCATGCTATGCACAGTAGATTGCAAATGTGGAGGACATTATTCACTAACTGCTATGAATACCTAACTATGTTTGTGAGTCCTTTGTGTGAACTGTTACAGATTCAGTCATAGCTAGCCCAGAGGAAGCCATATGCAGTGAGAAGGAGGCAAAAGAAGTTGAAGCCATCAACTATTCCAGGGGAAAGCAAGTTGGGAGGAGAACAGGGCAGAAAAGGGAAGATAAACTCTAGAAGGAGTCTGGCCGCTGCCAACCATCCCATGGGCCGCGGCCAAGATGTCCCAAAGCAGCACAGAAAGGCATGGGCCGCGGCCAGTCATCTCATGGGCTGCGGCCAAGAAGAACCAGCAGCAGCACAGAAAGTCATTGGCCACGGCCAGCCATCTCATGGGCCGTGGCCAAGATGAACCAACAGGAAGTCAGATACTTGTTGGCCGCGGCCCAAAGATAAACAGAAGCTTGTTGGCCGCGGCCCACAGAGTGGCTGGCCGTGGCCAACCCCCACAAATGAAGCTGCGCGTTCTGACATCTGAGGAGCTATAAAAAGCAAAACCTAGGGTTTGAGAAAGGGGATTCCCAATTAGGAAAAGACGGAGAAGGTGGCTAAACATCCTGGAGCTTGGGGCTTACACTGAATCAAGGAGAATCAAGTGAGATTGAAGATTGGAAGAGATTTCATCTCCATTTATCTTGACCTTTCTATATTCATTCCTTTTCTCCACTGTGATTCTGTCATGACTACATTGAACACTGTTATCTGTAATTCGTTTTTGCATATTAGTAGCTAGTTTTTTTTATTCTAGGATTGTTCCACACCTTTGTATGGATTAAACTTGAATCCTTCTTCCTTTTAGTAGCTAATGGTATATATGTGTTTCCTTGTTTTTACTGATATTCATGATTTG
Source organism: Inga oerstediana (assembly GCA_963210345.1). NCBI lineage: Eukaryota > Viridiplantae > Streptophyta > Magnoliopsida > Fabales > Fabaceae > Inga > Inga oerstediana. The sequence goes on along the minus strand of OY723400.1, from coordinate 26,522,832 downwards.
CTAGCACTATGAATGATTTGTTCAATTAGATTAAGCTTGAGAGAGTTAATCTAATTGTAGAACTTGGGTAAAATTATGCTACACTTGAAGTTTAAAAGAGTAAATGGATGGTTGGTTAATAACATAGAGATATAGTTATTAACCTAGCATTGCCTAGTTAAGGAGGTTGTTTAATGATTATTTTCCTTTAAATACAGCAAGAGATTGTGTATTTTAATGGAGGATATAAGTTTGGTTATGACTCGAGAGAGCTTAATCAATGGTTATTGAACCTTAGACAGACATATATATATTCCATAAAAGTAATATTGAAAGGAAGGAGATTGAGTTTATGATATATAAAGGGATCGAACAATCCTAGGTTTACTCTAATTGATTGAATTCACTAGAATCGTAGTTTTGTTTAGTAATTTTTAGTTGTTATCAACATATCTTTCAAATTTGTTTCTCTCACACTCAACATTTGGTTTCGGTTCAACTTAATCAAACACATCAAGCCCATTGTTTAACTAAATTGTTACTCAAATCCTCGAGGGAACGATCTCACTTATCACTGTATTACTTGGCGCGACCCGTGCACTTGCGGTAGCGAACAAGTTTTTGGCGTCGTTGCCGGGGATTGGTTTAACAAATTTTTTTAGTTGACCTTAGGCTTGTGTTAGTAGATTCCGCTTGGGTCTTTAGTTAGATTTATAATTTTTCTTTCACTATTTTCTACAGTAAATTTCACTTGTTTTAGCTTGATACTTGCTGGTTTTTGCCTTTTCGTAGGTATCAGCCCAGTTCATGCAACATCTGCAAGGGAACGAACTGATAGTGTTACTTGACGAGTTACCACGCATTGAAGAAGAAACTGATTCAGCAGCAGAATTAGAGTCCGAGACAACTGAAACAGAATCTGAAACTGAGTCTGAAACTCAAACTGAGGCTGAAACAATGGCGGATGAATATGATAGAGCCACTGTCAATGACTTCGCTAGCCGGAACATGAGAGGAACTCAATCGTGCATCCGAATGTCGGAGATGCAAGCACACACTTTCGAGATCAAACCGGTGATGATCACGATGTTACAAATGTATGGGTTGTACCATGGCCTTTATAATGAAGACGCCAACAAGCATTTGATGTATTTCCTGGAGGTGTGTGATTCCTTCAAGCAGAATGGTGTCCCCCAAGATGTGCTGAGGTTGCGGCTATTCCCTCTCTCTCTACAAGGGAAAGCTATAGATTGGTTCAACAATCTCCCGGTAGGATCTATAACCTCTTGGGCTGATCTTGAAGCAAAATTTAGAGCTCGATTTTTCTCTGATGATAAGTCAGTGGAAGCAAGGGACAAGTTTCTAAGTTTTAGACAACAGCCGGATGAGCATTTGTATGCCGCGTGGGAAAGGTACAAGATGTTAATGAAACAATGCCCTAATCACGGGGTGGACAAGTGGGTAGTGATCCAAATTTTCTGCACACGCTTGAATCCTCAATCTAAAGCAATGGTGGACTCTATGACTAATGGAGGTTACCAGAATGTGCCTGTCAATGAGGTGTTTAGACTTTTGGATCAATTATCTGCAAACAACACCCAAGGCAATGATAGGAGAACTACCCCAGCCCTACTCAACACAAAAGAAGACTCTTCATCACAAATTGCCACCATTTTGTCTGCATTGAGCAAACGTTTTGATGTCTTAGAGTCTCAAATACATAAGGGCAATGCTCATGGTGTGCATTCTGTTCAATCCACTCTGATTGTGTGTGAGCAATACAATGATGTCCACATGCCTGACAATTGCCCTATCTACATGGGCACTGAATCTGTCAACTATATGAGCAAATTTCAACCTTCTCAAGGTAATCCATACTCACAAACTTACAACAGTGCTTGGAGAGCTCATCCCAACTTTTCTTGGAGTCAAGGTAACACCTTGAACCCTCCTCATGAGTCTACTTCTGGCACCAACCCGGTCCCTCCGCCGGGTTTTCCAATGCAATCAAGGCAAGCTCCTGTAAAAGAAGAAGAATCCAAGACGGATAAGATATTGTCCCGTATCTTAACAGAAGTGGAATCTTTAAGAGGTGAGAGTAAGGCTACCTTTTATCTTCATGAATTTGCTATTAAGAACCTTGAAGTTCAAGTGGGACAATTAGCAATACAAGTGAATGCCATGGCTCCAAACGGTCTCCCAAGTGATACCATCCCTAATCCAAAGTGGGGTGGAAAAGAAGAATGTAAGGCCATTCATTTGAGAAGTGGTAAGGTGCTTTCAAACATGCCTAGCTCAAGCACAACAGGACCCAAGCAAGATGAGCAAGTGGACATTGAAGTTGAAGAGGAGGAAGTTATAACTCCAGAAATTATGGTGGAAGACGAGGAAACTAAGAAGAGAAAGCAAACTGAGGGCGGATTGGATGATGTTAGCAAAAGTAAGAAGAGGGAATAAGAGCTGAACAATGAAAAGAAGAGCAAACCAACCACCTCCACTATCATGCCTCCTTTACCATTTCCTCAAAGATTCAAAAAGAAGGAGGAAGATGCACAATTCAAAAAGTTTGTGAATATGTTTAAGCAACTACATGTCAACATTCCTTTTGCTGAAGCTTTAGAGGGGATGCCTAAATATGCCAAGTTCCTAAAAGATGTATTGTCCAAGAAGAGGCGATTTAATGAATTTGAAACTGTGGCTTTAACTGAAGAATGTAGTGCCGTGATCCAAAGGAAGTTACCCACCAAGTTGAAAGATCCGGGGAGTTTCTATATTCCTTGTAATATTGGAACAAACTTCAATGGTAAGGCTCTATGCGACTTAGGTGCTAGCATCAATTTGATGCCCTTGGCTGTTTTTAACCAATTGGGGTTAGGAGAGCCAAGGCCTACCACAGTGACCCTTTTATTTGCTGATCGGAGTATTTCTAAACCTAGAGGAATCATTGAAGATGTCTTAGTAAAAGTAGACAAGTTCATTTTCCCAGCAGATTTTGTGGTGCTTGATTGTGAGGTTGATTGGAAGATCCCACTCATTTTAGGCCGTCCATTTTTAGCTATAGCAAGAACTCTAATTGATGTGGAGAAGGGGGAAATCACTTTGAGAGTGGACGACGAAAAAGTGATCTTTAACATGCTGAAAGCTTTGAAGTTCCATGATGATTCAGCTCAATGTTCATCTGTGGATATAATGGACTCACTTGTTCCTCAAGAGTCATATGCTTCAATGATCAAGGACCCGTTAGAAGCATTTCTAATTGGGGAGAAGAGTTTGGATGAATTTGATGAAGAAGCTATTGCAAACCTTTTTCGTATGGAAGCATTCCCTCACTCAAGACAAAGGAACTTTGAGCCACTTGAGGTGGCTGAGGCATTGAGCACTCCTTTGAAGCCGTCTATTGAAGTTCCACCATCTCTTGAGTTGAAGCCTTTACCATCTTATCTTAAGTATGCTTACTTGGGAGATGCCAACACTCCCAGTGATTGTATATTCACCAAAAATTCCTTGCACCTTTGTGACATCAAATGTGAATTTTGACACATAGAAAAGAATGGCAAAATATTGCAAATAGTGGACACACACCTCAGAGTTGTTCGCTCTGCGCTTCTTCCTTGAACATAAAGAGTTATCATTGATGTGGGTTGTGTTTGGAGCCGTTTCACTCATGTTTTGTGATAATTCTGCATTAATGCCTACAATTTGAGGTGATTCTGGAAGGTCATCAACTTCAACATTAACTTCATCTTCCATTGCACCAGGTGATATTCCTTCTTCCCCAACTGCTCTGTCCCAGCTCATACAAAGCACAAATTCTCAAAGTTTGGGAATGACTTGGTCCTAAACTGTGTTGACCTTAGGTGAACTTGAAAGTGCAACAAAAATATTTTTAAGGACATGTACCTTAGCCCTACACTAATCACTTTTTTACTTAAATGCAATTAACTCCTCAACAAGTTCACTTACCTTCACATACTCATCCCACACCTCTTTCTTTGCAGTCACAATTTTGTTTCACAGGATTCCAACCAAAGCCTGATGTGTTGGTGCCATAAACTATATCATAAGCTGCCTGCCACAGACATTTCAAGGTCTTAATCCTGGAGGTTATGTGAGGGCAAGCTTTAATCCCACATCCAGCCAGCTTCTCTTCTATCATTGCCTGCAAAGCATTAGCAAATCTAGGCTTGAAACCATTATCGGCCATGAACTTTTGCTCCATCCTCAAACTTACAAGGCAGTCAACTGGGACCTTGCCCTCCTTGGATGACCACATTTTAAGCTTTAACTTGTTTACTTCTTCACTCTGGTCCATCTATTAAGACTCAGCCATAAAAGAAAATGTTGTTAACATAAATTAAATCCAACAATAAACTAGCATACAAACACTGGGCAGGAAGTTGCACTTAAATTAAATTGAAATGCACATAACACAAACTTTGTCCATACACCCAAACATAGGCAAGTCAATGTTCATAATGTTTCAAACATTTTTCTACAACATCATCAATCATCCCTATAAGCCACATAGGCAGCAAACATCTCATTTGCTAGCTCTTCATTAAAGTTTGTCCACATATCACTACTTTCTATAATCATCATGAGGGTGTTGTCAATTGTTGGTGGTGGTGGTTCAAACTAGTCAAGCTATTCGTCTAGCAGATCTTGAATTCTTTCCCGATGAATTACGTTATATAACAAAGAGCATACCACAATATATTTGTTTTGAATCTTCACCAGATAAAAAGAAGCACTCCTTAGCATTGCCCAATGCAACTTTAGTATCCCGAATTACCTTTCAATGACATTTCACGCTGACGAATGGCGCATGTTGAAGCACTCATGCGGAGTTTGGGGTTGGTGTCCCTGCCTTTACTCATATGAGGTGGTACCTTTGCCCTTTATAAGGTGCCAAAAACCCTTGGCAATTCGTGTACCCCACATCAACCAAGTAGTACTTTCCTGCCCAAGCCAATAAAAACATTTATATGAGTAATGCTCATAACTTGCACATTACATGTCCTAATCATACAAACTTACACTAAAAATACACTACTGCAGGCCATACCTTATTGTACTCTTAGCCTATGTTGTGTCCTTATAGCATCCCTCAACACCCTCCCATCCACAGTTGAGCCTTCCCAACCGGTCAATACAAAGATGAATTGCGTATCCGGTGAGCATACACCTAGCACATTAGTTGTCACCTCTCCTTTTCTGTTTCAGTACTTGCCCTTATGCTCTGCCGGGACTTGTACACCTATGTGAGTACCATCTAATGTACCTAGGCACCCCTACAAACACAATCAAAATTTACAACCCTTCATATATATAGTTAACTTTTGCATACGAAAAAAATACATTTTTTGTCACAACTACAAAAGTTTTATACCTTGAACCACTTCCATCGATCATCATTTGAATCCTCCGGAATGGCCTTTACTCTTTTCAAAAGCAATTATTGTAATCTAATTGTTGCATTCAACACAATTTTAAAGTATCTACTAATTGTTTCACCCGACCTACTAAACCCAAACTGAATGACACTGTTTTTGACATGATGCCCCAATATGTGCAGGAACATTGCTACTTCCTTATCAACTAACATATGTTTTGTTTGTCTTAATCCACCAATTGTGTCTAACATGTGACACAATTTATCAAAAGTTGCCCAATACATCTTAATTTGGTTGAAGCAAGTGGTGTCACTACTGTATATCATTGCCCTCAAATTTGCTTGCTTTGCATGAAAATCTAATCTAAAAGACCTATCTAGTACATGCCTCGGTCTACCTCCTCCCACAGCAACTATTATAGTTAAAAGCAACCTCCTAACTGCAAGAAGCAAAGCTAGGCACCCAGCCAATATGGCAAACATTTGATCTGATTGTGGCTCCATATCTTCACAATTTTTCCCACACTGATTCATTTTACAGTATAATCTACTAACTCCTCTTTCCAAACCACACTAACACAGTTTAAAAAATTTCATTTTAAATTAACAGCCAATGAACATAATTACACCCATACTTTTCTCACATTAAACACAACCCACTTATCTTATTCATAAACAGTTTAACCCATTCTATCTTTCTACTGACTTTGTTTATGTGTTTCACTGCTTACATCTACTAGTGTTCATTCCACATTACCCACGGCCATCAAAACTTTAACTTCATTCACAGTTTAGCATTCATGATATAAATTACATCTACTTAAAATTAAAACCCAATTGCAAGACACCAAACAGAGCACACTGTTAATTAGCAAGCAACCAAACACATTTCAGCTTTCGACTCTGCTTTTCTTTCTGCTTTTCTTTCACATCTGTTAAGCCAATACGACCCACATCACAAACATACCAATTTATAAGTTTACACTAAATTAACCCACATACACACAGCCTTATAGCATTTTGTGCATCTCTCCGATTGTTCAACAGATAACGCAGACAACAAACATATTGCCCACTTCACGCCATAAAACACAACATAATCAGACCAATATTACCTTGATTCGGAGTTCTATTTTGCACGCCGTTCGCCTCTTCCCTTTTCCAGATAAGCTTTTAACTCTATACCAAGATGGTTCACCAAAGCCTTCCGCGCATTGTGCCTCTGTCTTTTATCTATTTTATATGTTTTCAGGGGCATTTTTGTCCCACAATTTATCTTGTCGGGAACATTTTGAAGTTCATCCCACTTTTGGTGGGAACTCACTTTCCGATATTTAAACGAACACTCGACTTGGTGGGAATCTGAGTTGCCGTCACTTAGGCAGCCAAACGCGTTTTTAGCTAAGGAACATCGCAATCTTCCCTTTCCGTCCTCAACTTTCTGCGTGACAAACAGGGCATTACTTTATTAGATCTTTTCTCTAGTTTTGTCTTGTCTTTCTATCATTGTCATCAAACAAGCAAATTAACTCACTTAGCTAACCATTTTCAACTTATAAAATCATGTTAACATGCTCTTATACTTGCGCTAATTGCAATTTTAATTAAACTCAGAAGTCCATTCATCGATTTTACTTATTTTATATTTTTAGCTTGCAAAATCTTACCGACTCACTCTTAAATTTATGCTACATTTTTAGATTTGGTTATGTTTAATGACTTAATATGTGAACTTCAGAGAAACTTATTTGTCGAGTGTAATGAAAACTATGGAGGTTGATGAATTTAATTTCAATTATTTGGATTTAAAATGTATTTAAACCAAATTATTTTATTTTTACATTTTTGTTATTAATCATATACTTTTAATAGCTATTTATTGATGAAAGTAAGCACTTTCGATTTTATGGTTCGAGTTCACAATCCAAATTTATGAGTTTTCATAAATTTGTGAGTTGACAACCTTGCTTTCTAATAAAATAATAATTGTTCTCTTTATTTCACATTGGCGGTTATGTGTTAGGACAGATTTCACATATCGTAAACGAAGGAGATTGCCATTAGGGATCTCCAAGTTAGGTTAAGTCATATGTGCATGTTAGAGACTATCAAAACCAAAACTCCATTAACTAACGAGATTAATAAATTCTAGAAATTGCACTCCTATAGAAATGACATTTTATACAAGTTAAAATTGATATGTTACATAGGTTTTGGACTACTTTCTACACTCCATACACCTCTATCTTTGAAAAATATCATAAAGATTGGGATTGGCAGACAATAAATATTGGTCTAGTTTATAAGAATTTGGCTAATAAATCGCAAGGTCGTAAGTTCAAATCTCACTGTAAATGTGCAAATCATGCTAGTGGGCAATATATAAATACATTTACAACCATTCTTTAAATCCAGAAGTATGTCTTAATTTTGGTGAGCTTTCAAAACCTAACTACCATAAATCTTTTTGGATAAAATAAAAAATTGGGACACACACCATCTTGTGCATTCTATGCTCTTGATACCACCTTGACGTGGTTCACGTTTTAATATTTAAATATTTTTTATTCTATTTGTGTTATAATCAATCATCACACTTAGCAATTTTAAACATTCGAGATATTGCAATCTCCATCATTAAATTTTCTCTAAAAAATCAACAAATCAAGACATTGATCACATAGAAGAAAACTGAATTTTTTTGTATTTTGTATTCCATCCTATTCAATTGATGATAATTGAAAAAATATATTAAGTATTTGATTATCATTATTATTATTTATTTACTAAATTTTATAGCAATCTGATTATAATGTGAAAAACCAAGAGAAATTGAGGGTTGGGTAAGGACAAGCAAACATGGCACGCATTGGTGAGCAAGGACATGCGTTAGGATCCCTCTTCCACAATAATTGCTCACTTACTTTATGAGATCTTTTCTCTAGTTTTATCTTGTCTTTCTATCATTGTCATCAAACAAGCAAGTTAACTCACTGAGCTAACCATTTTCAACTTATAAAATCATGTTAACATGCCCTTATATTTGCGCTAATCGCAATTTTGATTGAACTCGGTAGTGCATTCACCGATTTTACTATTGTTATATTTTTAGCCTGCAAAATCTAACCAACTTACTCTTGAATTCATGTTATATTTTTAGATTTGATTATGTTTAGTGACTTAATATGTGAGCTTCAGAAAAACTTGTTGAGTATAATGAAAACTATGGAGGTTGATGAATTTAATTTCAATTATTTGGATTTAAAATATATTTAAACCAATTATTTTATTTTTATATTTTTGTTATTAATCATATCCTTTTAATAGTTATTTATTGATGAAAGTAAACACTTTCGACTTTACGATTCGAGTTCTCAATCCAAATTTATGAGTTTTCATAAATTTATGAGTTGACAACCTTGCTTTCTAATAAAATAATAATTGTTCTCTTTGATTTCCCATTGGCGGTTACGAGTTACAACAGATTTAATGTAACACCTTAGTTACATTTGCGTTCTGATAAGTCATTAGTAGTGAATCTGAATTGCTAAGTGATATTCTACATGCTCACCTCGACATGGTTCACGCTTTAATATTTAAATATTTTTTATTCTATTTGTGTTATAATCAATCATGACACTTAGCAATTTTAAACATTCCAGATATTTCAATCTCCATCATTTAAGTTTCTCTAAAAAATTGACAAATAGAGGCATTGATCAAATAGAAGAAAACTGAAAATTTTTTATTTTGTATTCCATCTTATTCAATTGATGAAAATTGAAAAAAAAAATAACTATTCGATTATTATTATTTATTTAATAAATTTTATGCAATCCGATTATAATGTAGAAAACCATGAGAAATTGCGGGCTGAGTAAGGACAACCAAATGTGGCACCCATTGGTGGCTACCACAGATTCTGCCCATGCTTTAGTTGTAATACCCTGAATTTTGGAGTTGGAAGTTTGGGAATCAGCCTAAATTAAGTGAACTGCTAAACCCCGGTTTAGCAGGTATCCCAAAGTTATTCCTTAATATTTCTTATATCTTTGAGGTATTAAAGAGAATAAAATAGTGAATTAAATAGAAGGGAACTTATCTCTCTTACATGCATTTGGTATTTGTGTTGGTGTTTGATGCATGTTATTGCTTTGCTTGTTTATATGAAACATATATGAACAATTAAAGCTCTATTTTTATTTATACTATGGCCATAAGTATGTTGTTTGAAACATTAGTCATGCAGATATGTCATTGTGTGAGCATGAGTTATGTAGTGTGAGCATATCATGCATTAATCACTTATTCTCAAGCCTCTAATCCCAAAATTCAGAGTATTACATTAGTCTCCCTCTTCGACCATAATTGCTCTCTTACTTTATTTGGTCTCTTCTCTAGTTTTGTCATGTCTTTCTATCATTGTCATCAAACTAGCAAATTAACTCATTGAGCTGACCATTTTCAGCTTATAAAATCGTGTTAACATGCTTTTATACTTGTGCTAGCTGCAATTTTGGTTGAACTCGTGAGTCTATTCACCGATTTTACTACTTTTACATTTCTAGCTTGCAAAATTGTGCCGACTCACGCTTAAATTTATGCTAGATTTTTAGATTTGATTTTGTTTGATGACTTCAAATGTGAACTTTAGAAAAAATTGTTTGTTGAATATAATAAAAACTATGGAGGTTGATGAATTTCATGCCAATTATTTGCATTTAAAATATATTTAAAATAAATTAATTTTATTTTTATATTTTTTATTTAATAATATACTTTTAATAGCTGTTTATTGATGAAAGTAAACACTTACGAATTTATGATTTGAGTTCACCATCCAAATTTATGAGTTTGCATAAACATGTGAGTTGACAACCTTGCTTTCTAATAAAATCTCTTGATTTCATATTGGTGGTTACGACATATTTCACATATCGTAAATGAAGGAGATTGCCATTAGGGATCTCCAAGCTAGGTTATGTCATATGTGCTTGTTAAAGAGTATCAAAACCAAACATTCATTAGTTTATGAGATTAATAAATTCTAGAGATTACACTCCTACGGAAATAACTTTTTATACGAGTTAAAATTGACATTTTACAACGGTTTTAGAACCAGTGTTGCAAGTGAACTTCCTACACTCCTTATGGTTTTGTTTTTATTTTGGATATGGCTATAACCAGTATATAATGTCCACTCTCTACATTAGTCCTACTTAAAACCAAAGTAAAACGTGGCATTTTTTTTTAAAAAAATAGGGGCTTTTTTTTTTTTGGGTTGGAGGTTATTTTCAGTCCAATAAACAAAATGCCCTATATTTTTTATTCTTCTATAAATTCTAATAGATCTCATAAGAAATAATAATTTCATAAATTCCGTTCATTACATAATTTTAATAATATTTGTAACATTATAAAGATAAAAAACCTAGCTACTCAAAAGAGACACACACAAAGAAGACCCTATCTGCAATTTCAAGAGACCAATTCAATGTGAGAAAAAGAGTGTATTTCAAGACACTATGGAAAATGTTCACAGAAGCACTCCCTCTGGTCCTTAATATATGACATATTAACGGATGAACTTTGGGTGTGTTATGGATCTTAAAAGCGCTTGGGATGGGAACCATAGAAGAGTCTGCTTGTTATATGATTCTTTATATGTAATTAAGCTTATCAAGGATGAAGATAATAGTCTTCATGTGTAAACTAGCCAGAATTTAATTCAGGAAAGTTAAGATATGCTCAAATGTGATTTGGTGGTTGATTTTGAACACAAGAGAAGAGGGAGGAACTTTGGAGTTGATATGTTAGCTAAGCGTGCTTTAAAGATGCCCAGATTTCACTTGGTTCCTTTACACGTTTTTTGTTTGTTTATTTCTTGTAAAATAGAGTAGTCTCTACCACTTTCTTACATTATAAAAAAAGGCAAGCTTTTTCGCAAAATAATGATGATGATGATGATGATGATGATGATGATAAATTATCATCATCATCATTTTTAAATAAATAATGACAGCCTCGCATGCCAAACTCAATCCATCCGGAAAAGTCATGGGAAGAGAGACTGTGAGATGATTTGCATACATACGATGAGGGGTACATGTAGGATATCTGATATCAATTACTAATTTCTTTGAGTCTTCTATTAGTCTAAATTCATGAGTGGGTAACTTCTTTATTTTCTTTTCTTGTCAAGGTTAATGAGGGCCTGGCTCAATGGATGATTTGTGAGAGTCTTGATTTTATTGGTTTTGTTCTATTGAATTTTAAAATATTTTTTAGAATAAAATGTATATAAACCTGCTGTAAAATTGAAATATATATTTCACAAAGCTTCCTAAGCTATTTGAATTGGTATCTTATTAGTACCTTAGTCCTTAGAAACTATCAATTAATCCACATAAAAACAACACTCAAATTTTTCTAGGGGATTGCTTAATTACCTTTCTTCATGATTTCTAACGCAGAAATTAGCCCTAATTCAGCATGAAGATAAGAAGGTGAAGAGTATATAATTTATATATATATCGAGAGAGAGAGAGAGCACTCATTTTTAATTAAACATACATAAATTTTATTCCACGGCAAACCATTTGCCATATATTTATACTCAACACACACATAGTACAACACATGACTGGTGTACTTCATATAGAAGCAGCACTAGTTTTTCATACTCAACACACACATAGTACAACACATAATAAGTGTACTTCATATAGGAGGGTGTCCTTCATATAGAAGTTGCAAGCTTCAAAGCTGTTATTTCATTATTCGCTTTGGTTTTGATTGGGTATGCACCAGAACATTTTATGTTACATACCCCTGGTTTGGAGCCGGTGTTTCTTTTGACGCGGACGTAACCTTGTTCACCCCATCTGGTCCCCCATGAGTTTTTGACAATCCAATAATCTTCACCATTCGATGAACCATATCCTACTATTAATACAGCATGATTATGTTGGCATGAACCAATGCCTTTACAATCATTATCAAGTATCTACAATTGAAAATAATTAAACCAACATCAAATACTCTCAAAAAATCAATGATTAAAAGTAGTTACAATTATTTTAAAGACTTTACCCCTTTTAGTCCTAATGTAATCTGTTTACTCTTAATCTCAATTTATTTCAAGAAAGGCATTTTATGTTTATTAATTATGATAAAATCCCTAATTAAAGTATAAAAATATATAATGAAAATAGAGATTTGTCATGTTATTACACAATTCAAAGTTTTATAGTATTTATGTTCTTTTTAATTAGTTTTTACACATAAAAATTGTATAAATAACATGATGTTGTGACAATAAATAAATATGTTACAACAGCATTAAAATTCAAGTTAACTGTTTTGACAGATGCATCCCTAACTTTAGTAAAAATTGTATGTAGGGAGAGTAAACTTTGATATTTTGTTCCTTTAATTTTATGATTTTGCACTCGTGCCAAAATTTACCAATATTTCTAGAAATATATTTTTAAAATATGTCAATAACAAATTTTTGTAATTTGCGCACATAAAAAAAGTGAGATTCTAAATGGGACACTTCTATCTTTGAAAAATGGCTTAAAGATTGGCATAGGCAGACAATAAATATTGTTATAGTTTATAAGAATTTGGCTAATAAATCAAAAAGTCGTGAAATTAAATCCCATTGTCAATATAAAAATCTTGTTAGTGTCCAATATGTAAATACCTTTATAACCGTTCTTTAAATCTAGAAGTATGTCTTAATTTTGGTGAGCATTCAAAACCTAACTACCATAATTCTTTTTGCATAAAATAAAAAATTGGTACACGCACTATCCTGTGCATTCTATGCTCCTGATACCCCTTGGTGTGGTTCACGTTTTAATATTTAAATATTTTTTGTTCTATTTGTGTTATAATTAATCATGACACTTAGCAATTTTAAACATTCGAGATATTGCAATCTCCATCATTAAATTTTCTCTGAACAATTAACAAATAAAGGCATTAATCAAATAGAAGAAAACTGAAATTTTTTTATTTCGTATTCAATCCTATTCAGTTGATGATAATTGAAAAAAATAATAAGTATTTGATTATTATTATTATTATTATTATTATTATTATGTATTTAATAGATTATGGCAATCTGATTATAATGTGGAAAACCAAGAGAAATTGAGGGTTGGGTAAGGACAAGCAAACATGGCACGCATTGGCGAGCAAGGACATGCGTTAGTATCCCTCTTCCACAATAATTGCACTCTTACTTTATTAGATCTTTTCTCTAGTTTTGTCTTGTCTTTCTATCAATGTCATCAAACAAGCAAATTAACTCACTTAGCTAACCATTTTCAATTTATAAAATCATATTAACATGCTCTTCTACTTGCGCTAATCACAATTTTAATTAATCTCAGAAATCCATTCACCGATTTTACTATTTTTATATTTTTAGCTTGCAAAATCTTACCGACTCGCTCTTAAATTTATGCTACATTTTTAGATTTGGTTATGTTTAGTGACTTAATATGTGAACTTTAGATAAACTTATTTGTTGAGTGTAATGAAAACTATGGAGGTTGATGAATTTAATTTTAATTATTTGGATTTAAAATGTATTTAAACCAAATTATTTTATTTTTACATTTTTGTTATTAATCATATACTTTTAATAGCTATTTATTGATGAAAGTAAACACTTTCGACTTTACGATTCGAGTTCACCATCCAAATTTATGAGTTTTCATAAATTTGTGAGTTGACAACTTTGCTTTCTAATAAAATAATAATTGTTCTCTTTATTTCACATTTGCGGTTGCGAGTTATGATAGATTTCACATATCGTAAACGAAGGAGATTGCCATTAGGGATCTCCAAGTTAGGTTAAGTCATATGTGCTTGTTAGAAGGAGATTGCCATTAGGGATCTCCAAGTTAGGTTAAGTCATATGTGCTTGTTAGAGACTATCAAAACCAAAACTCCATTAGCTAACGACATTAATAAATTCTAGAAATTGCACTCCTATGGAAATGACATTTTATACAAGTTAAAATTGACATGTTACATAGGTTTTGGAACCGGAGTGTAGAAAGTGAACTACTTTCTACACTCCATACACCTCTATCTTTGAAATATATCATAAAGATTGGGATAGGCACACAATAAATATTGGTCTAGTTTATAAGAATTTGGCTAATAAATTGTAAGGTTGTAAGTTAAAATCTCACTGTGAATATGTAAATCTTGCTAGTGGGCAATATATAAATACATTTACAACCGTTCTTTAAATTTTGAAGTATATCTTAATTTTGGTGAGCTTTCAAACCTAACTACCATAAATCTTTTTGTATAAAATAAAAAATTGGGACACACACCATCTTGTGCATTCTATGCTCTTGATACCGCCTCAGCCTGGTTCACGTTTTAATATTTAAATATTTTTTATTCTATTTGTGTTATAATCAATCATGACACTTAGCAATTTTAAACATTCAAGAATGTTGCAATCTCCATCATTAAATTTTCTCTAAAAATTTAACAAATCAAGACATTGATCAAATAGAAGAAAACTGAATTTTTTTATGTTGTATTCCATCCTATTCAATTGATGATAATTGAAAAAATTAATAAGTATTTGATTATTATTATTTATTTATTTGCTAAATTTTATGGCTGTCTGATTATAATGTGGAAAACCAAGAGAAATTGAGGGTTGGGTAAGGACAAGCAAACATGGCACGCATTGGCGAGCAAGGACATGCGTTAGTATCCCTCTTCCACAATAATTGCTCTCTTACTTTATTAGATCTTTTCTCTATTTTTATCTTGTCTTTCTATCATTGTCATCAAACAAGCAAGTTAACTCACTGAGCAAGTTATCTGGTGTATTGATGCATGTTATTGCTTTGCTTGTTTATGTGAAACATATATGAACGATTGAAGCTCTGTTTCATTTATGCTATGGCCATAAGTATGTTGTTTGAAACATTAAGCATGCAGATATGTCATTATATGAGCATGAGTTATGTAATGTGAGTATGTCATATATTAAGCACTTATCTTGCATGCATATTGGACTGATTAATGCATGACATGCTCGCATTACATAACTCATACTCACACAATGACATATTTGTGTTCAATGTTTCAAACAACATACTTATGGCTATAGCATAAATAGAAACAGAGCTTCAATCGTTTACGCTACAAAAAAACATCAGATTAGCAATGGAATTTCAGTTACTAATTAGTTTAGCGACGGAATTTGTTTCATCGGTAAAAAGACCGTTACTAATTAATTAGGGACAGAATTTAAAATTCTGTCGCTAATTAGAGACAAATTAGCGACGGAATTTCTGTCGCTAAATTAGTGACGGAAAATTCCGTCGCTAAATTCCGTCTCTAATTAGAGACGGAATTCACTAATTAGTGACGGAATTTTCCGTCACTACATTAGAGACGAAAAATTTCATCGCTAAATTCCGTCTTTAATTAGAGACGGAATTCACTAATTAGAGACGGAATTTTCCATCTCTGATTAGCGACGGAATTTCCGTCTCTAATCCATCACAAAATATTTTTTTTATAAAATTTAAATTGCCATATGTCTTCACAATGAGCCTTCACATGTCCTTCACCGGCGGCCGCCACGTGTACCCACCACCGGCCCCGTCAGCAGCTGCCACCTCGCCTTCACCCTCCATGTGTCCCGGTCAACTGCCACGCGTCACCCTCCATCGCGGGCCACGTGTCCAAGTCACAAATTGATTGCATTTTGTGACCAAGTTGGGATTCGAACCCTTGACCTCTCACGCATGTGCCAATGCTTTTACCAGTTGAGGTAAGAAGAACCTGTGTAATCTAAATGCAAAATCATATATATATATATATATATATTTCTTTGTGAACAAAATTAGATATACAAAATTTAATCTATTATTAAATATTTGAATTTAGTTTTCTTATTTTATTTTATGTAATTTTTCTACCTAAATTTTTATTATTAATATCTTTTTTATTCATTTTATGATATATTTTATTTTTTGTTTGCATTTATAAAATTTTTATTTTTATTTGTATATAATATATTATTAAAAATTCAAATATATTATATTATAATTTCAATTTCAAAAATAAATTTGAATTAATAATTTTATTTATTTATTTTAATATTTATATTATAAATTTATAATTATAAAAAAAAATATAATTATTGAAAAAATTAATTATTTATAATGGAAATTAGAGACGGATTAGTGACGGAATTTAGTGACGGAATATAATTCTGTCTCTATTTCGTCGCTAAATTAGCGACAGAAAAATTCCGTCGCTAATTTCCATCGCTAATTTTTAATGAAGGATTAGGGATGAAATTTAGCGACAGAATGTGATTCCGTCTCTATTCCGTAGCTAATTTAGTGACGGAAAAATTCCGTCGCTAATTTTAGGGACGGAATTAGAGATGGATTAGGGACGG
Organism: Inga oerstediana; assembly: GCA_963210345.1. Lineage (NCBI taxonomy): Eukaryota > Viridiplantae > Streptophyta > Magnoliopsida > Fabales > Fabaceae > Inga > Inga oerstediana. The sequence goes on along the minus strand of OY723400.1, from coordinate 26,506,000 downwards.
AATTTAGCGACGGAATGTGATTCCGTCGCTAATTTAGTGACGAAAAAATTCCGTCGCTAATTTTAGGGACGGAATTTGTGAGGGATTAGGGACGGATTAGTGACGGAATGAAATTCCATCGCTAATTTTCATTTTTTTTGTAGTGATATATGTTTCACATAAACAAGCAAAGCAATAACATGCATCAATACACTAGCACAAATACCAAATACATGCAGGAGAGGTAAGTTCCCTACTCTTTAATTCACTATTTTATTCCCTTTAATACCTCAAAGATATAAGAAATATTAGGGAATAAATTTGGGATACCTGCTAAACCGAGGCTTAGCAGTTCACTTAATTTAGGTTTATTCTCAAGCCTCCAATTTCAAAATTCTGAGTATTACATTAGTATCCCTCTTCGACCATAATTGCTCTCTTACTTTTTTAGGTCTCTTCTCTAGTTTTGTCATGTCTTTCTATCATTGTCATCAAACTAGCAAATTAACTCGTTGAGCTAACCATTTTCAGCTTATAAAATCGTGTTAACATGCTTTTATACTTGTGCTAATTGCAATTTTGGTTGAACTCGTGAGTCTATTCACCGATTTTACTGTTTTTACATTTCTAACTTGCAAAATTGTGCCGACTCACTCTTGAGAAACTTATTTGAGCTAACCATTTTAGATTTGATTTTGTTTAATGACTTCAAATGTGAACTTTAGAAAAACTTATTTGTTGAGTATAATAAAAACTATGGAGGATGATGAATTTAATGTCAATTATTTGCATTTAAGATATATTTAAACTAAATTATTTTAGTTTTATATTTTTATTATTTAATCATATACTTTTAATAGCTATTTATTGATGAAAGCAAACACTTACGAATTTACGATTCGAGTTCACCATCCAAATTTATAAGTTTGCATAAACATGTGAGTTGACAACCTTGCTGTCTAATAAAATCTCTTCATTTCACATTGGTGGTTACGACATATTTCACATACCGTAAATGTAGGAGATTGCCATTAGGGATCTCCAAGCTAGGTTATGTCATATGTTCTTGTTAAAGAGTATCAAAACCAAAAATTCATTAGTTTATGAGATTAATAAATTCTAGAATTTACACTCCTATAGAAATAACTTTTTATACAAGTTAAAATTGACATTTTACAACGGTTTTAGGCCGGTGTTGCAAATGAACTTCCTACACTCCCTACGCTTTTTTTTTTTTTGGATATGGCTATAACCAGTATATAATGTCCACTCTCTACATTTGTCCTACTTAAAACCAAAGTAAAACGTGGCATTTTTTTTTAAAAAAAATAGGGGCTTTTTTTTTGGGTTGGAGGTTATTTCCAGTCCAATAAACAAAATGCCCTATATTTTTTATTCTTATATAAATTCTAATAGATCTCATAAGAAATAATAATTTCATAAATTCCGTTCAATACATAATTTTAATAATATTTGTAACATTATAAAGATAAAAAACCTAGCTACTCAAAAGAGACGCACAAAGAAGACCCTATCTGCAATTTCTAGAGACCAATTCAATGTGAGAAAAAAAAGTGTATTTCAAGACACTATGGAAAATGTTCACTGAAGCACTCCCTCTGGTCTTTAATATACGACATATTAACGGATGAACTTTGGGCGTGTTATGGATCTTAAAATTGCTTGGGATGGGAAGCATAGAAGAGTCTGCTTGTTAAATGATTCTTTATATGTAATTAAGCTTATCAATGATGAAGATAATAGTCTTCATGTGTAAACTAGCCAGAATTTAATTCAGGAAAGTCAAGATATGCTCAAATGTGATTTGGTGGTTGATTTTGAACACATAAGAAGAGAGAGGAACTTTAAAGTTGATATGTTAGCTAAGCGTGCTTTAAAGAAGCCTAGATTTCACTTGATTCCTTTACACGTTTTTTGTTTGTTTATTTCTTGTAAAATAGAGTAGTCTCTACCACTTTCTTACATTATAAAAAAAGGCATGCTTTTTTGCAAAATAATAATAATAAATTATTATTATTATTATTATTATTATTATCATTATGACAGCCTCGCATGCCAAAGTCAATCCATCCGGAAAAGTCATGGGAAGAGAGACTGTGAGATGATTTGCACACATATATAAGATGAGGCGTACATGTAGGATATCTGATATCAATTACTAATTTCTTCGAGTCTTCTATTAGTCTAAATTCATGAGTGGGTAACTTCTTTATTTTCTTTTCTTGTCAAGGTTATTGGGGGCCTGGCTCAATGGATAATTTGTGAGAGTCTTGATTTGATTGGTTTTGTTCTATTGAATATTAAAATATTTTTTAGAATAAAATTTATATAAACCCGGCCTCCTGTAAAATTGAAATATATATTTCACAAACCTTCCTAATCTATTTGAATTGGTATCTTATTAGTACCTTAGTACTTAGAAACTATCAATCCACATAAAAACAACACTCAAATTTTTCCAGGGGATTGCTTAATTACCTTTCTTCATGATTTCTCAACGCAGAAATTAGCCCTAATTCAGCATGAAAATAAGAAGGTGAAGTGTATATAATTTATATATATATATATATATAGAGAGAGAGAGAGAGCACTCATTTTTAATTAAACATACATAAATTTTATTCCACGGCAAACCATTTGCCATATATTTATACTCAACACACCCATAGTACAACACATGACTGGTGTACTTCATATAGCTAGAAGCAGCACCAGTTTTTCATACTCAACACACACATAGTACAGCACATAATAAGTGAACTTCATATAGAAGCAGCACCAGTTATTTAACACCCAACACATACTTGTGTATTTATACCCGATAAATGGCATATCGATTGCCATTTCCTATTGTTGGAGGGTGTCCTTCCTATAGAAGTTGCAATCTTCAAAGCTGGTATTTCATTATTCGCTTTGGTTTTGATTGGGTATGCACCAGAACAGTTTATGTTACATACCCCTGGTTTGGAGCCGGTGTTTCTTTTGACGCGGACGTAACCTTGTTCACCCCATCTGGTCCCCCATGAGTTTTTGACAATCCAATAATCTTCACCATTCGATGAACCATATCCTACTATTAATACAGCATGATTATGTTGGCATGAACCAATGCCTTTACAATCATTATCAAAGTTAAGAAAACAACTGTTAATTACTTTTCAAATATGTCTGGTTGGATGGTAACTAGAGATGAAGTAGTGAGGTAATGAAAATTAGACTTACACCAGTGTCAGACTTAAATTCGTTGCTTGCATACAGGGAAACACTAACAGGTTGGTTGTAAGCATAACCACCAAGAGAACTCTCAGATATAGGATTGTGATACCATTACTTATAGCTATTGATAGTAGTGACAACTTTTTTCTCCTGCATCAATAAAAAATAAAACGAAGAGTAAAGCCATAATTAAAAAATACATATATTTGAACTAACCAATTAGTAGACACAATTATAGACTAACCTTTATGTGGTCGCAAGCACTAGGAGAAGCTGTATATGGATAAATTGCTTGTGAGGTAATACCACCATTAATGCTGATGACATATTGAAATGTGTTGCCGTACCACCCTCCTTTGCAGCCTTTGTTACTTGTAACGCAGGATGAGTTGTTGTTCAGAAAGATCCAGAAGCCCTCCTGAGACTATTTTTGTTATTCCTTCTATAGCTCCAGTGGCAGAGAATGCCCAACAACCACCTATTAAAATCAATTTGATTTGATATTACGCCTATATGCCATATGCCATAGGTTATAATAAACAAACATAAGAATTTTTTTTTTTTTATACAAAGGCAAACAGAGCTTGTAGATGACAAAATCTATAGACAAGGATCTATAGAGTGATCCTGTGATAACAAACCACAATCTAAAGCAAAAAGATGAGTACATTCAATTGGGGAAATCCCAAGTTCCTCGTACTCATGCGGGATCATGTGTGCCATTCGTGCAAGATAGTCCGCACAACGAATATTTTCCCTATGAGTATAGGAAATTTCTACCTCCCAGTCGCTGAACACAAGAGATCTGGTTTCCAAGATAACGTCATACAGAGGATGATCAAAATCACAACGAGTAGATAATAGACGGACTGCCTGCAGTGAGTCAGTGTACAACTTGATTTTCTTTAGCCGCATCCGTTTACATAATAGAAGTCCACATCGGATTGCATGGATTTCAGCAGCAGTTGGGAAAGAATGTCCTAACTTCTGCTGAAATCCACATATCCAGTTGCCCCGGTGATCACGGATAACCCCTCCACAAGTAGCCTGTCCATCACTAACAACTGAACCATCAACATCTAGACGATGAAAGCCCGGATGAGGAGGCTGCCACTGAAGAACTCCTCGTTCTGGGACTTGGAATATCTGATGCCGAAACCTGCCGTTCTCTACGCCTTCCGTGAGATGATAAATACATCTGTGAACTATCTCCTTCGGACGATCTGAAGTCCCTTCAAAAGCTTGGATGTAGCAGTTCTTCCATAGGAGCCAACATGTGGTACTGAAGACATTTTGCCATGACCATCTAGCCATCTTGTTGGTTCCTGGAGAGTGGTGTGAGTTCCAATTGAGCCAATCCTGTAGATTACCAGAAAAAAACATACTATAGTATAGAGGGTTAGTTAAAGCTGACCACACTCTCTGGGCTTGCTCACAATCTCTCAATATATGAAGGATGCTATCCTCACTCTCACACTGGAAAGGACAAGTGTTTTGGACGCTCGGGTTGTGTCTCGCTCTTAGCTCATTAGAAGGTAGCCTGTCATGGAATACTTGCCACATAAATTGTTTAACTCTTTCAGGGATCGCCCAGCGCCAAAGATTCCGCCAGTGAGCTTGGAGACTAAGGCTTTGCTGATGGTAAATTCCTTCATAGGCTGATTTCACACTAAAGATTCCGTCCGGTGCATTCCTCCAACATATAACATCCTCCTCATTGCCCGAAGGAGGTGCCACTCGCAATATTTTGTCTACCACCCAATTGGGAGGAAAAGTTTCCCATTTAGCATGGTCCCAATGACCCATCTGCGATATAAAGGAGCAGACATGAGCCTCCAAATCAACAAGGTGCGTATTTCTTACAATGAAATGTTTAAGTGGCTTGTCCATCGGGGCTCAACATTCTTGCCATGCTTGCGTGTTCCTTCCACTTTTAAGTTTCTTTCCTAGGCCCTTTTTGAAATCTTCCTAGACGGCCACTATTCTACTCCACACAGCCGATTGGTTACGCCACCTCCGTACTTGAGGGACCGAGTCCGTCCCACATGAATATTTAGCACATAAACATTTTACCCATAAGGCTTCCGGCTTTTTGATTAGATTCCAACATAGCTTCATGAGAAACGCTTTGTTTTGGCAATGAAGATCTTTTATTTCCAAGCCTCCTTCACACTTCCTTCGTTTAAGAACATCCCAGGCAATCAGATGCAATTTCTTAGATTCATCGTGTTGGTTCCAAAAGAAATCTCTACTTAATTTTTCAATAGCAGCTAAAACCCCTTTTAGAACAAGAGTTGATTGCATTTGGTATTGAGGAATGGCAGAGAGAACTGACTTAATGAGGACCGCCCATCCTGCCATACTCAGGTATTTACCTTTCCAGCTAGTCAATTTCGATTTCACCTTCTGGAGAAGCGGGGTAAAAGTCCTTTTGACCATACGTTTGTGTAAGAGAGGAACTCCTAAATATTTCCCAAGATCAGCCGTAAGGCCAATCCCCAGAACCTGGCTCATCTCGTACTCTCTATTAAAATGTACATTTCTGGACACACACATCTTGGATTTATTCAAATTGATCTTGTGTCCGGAAACCCGGCAAAACAACTCCATAACATTCCGCATCTCCACCATCTGTTCATTTGAGGCTTCACCAAAAAGGACGAGATCATCAGCGAAGAATAGGTGAAAGATACTAGGACCAGAAGAACACAGCCGCAGTGGATGCCAGTTCCCGAGTTCAACTTCCTGTTGGATTAGCTGACCAAGAAGCTCCATACATAGGACAAACAGGTATGGGCTCAGAGGATCTCCTTGACGCACCCCTCTCGTAGGCTTGAATCTTTCTATGGCTATTCCATTCCAGATAATGCTCATGGAAGGGGATGAAACACAACTCATAATCAGTTTGACAAGACCAGCTCCCAGTCCTAAACTGTGAAGAGTGAATTCCAGAAAGCGCCAGTCTAGTCTGTCAAATGCTTTTTCCATATCAACCTTCACTGCGATGTAGCCCTTTTTACCTCTTTTGTTTCTTATGGTATGAATTGCCTGTTGAGCAATGATGATGTTGTCCACTCCCTGTCTGCCTGCAATAAAGCTACACTGGTTTTCTGCAACAAGACTACTCATGACACCTTTAAAGCGGTTAGCAATGACTTTGCTTATAATTTTGTAGCTTACATTGCACAGAGAGATAGGCCTAAAGTCATTCAAAGAGGAAGGCTGGTCAACCTTAGGGATTAGAATGATGTTTGTCTGATTAATTTCCTGAATAACCTCTGGGTTGTCAAAAATCATGAACACCAAATCGCATATTTTCTGCCCAACCAAGTTTCACTGAGTTTGAAAAAGGTGTGGTAGCAAGCCGTCTGGCCCCGGAGCTTTGAAGGCTCCCATCTCAAAAGCTGCATTTTTTATTTCCACCGGAGATACATGTCTCTGCAGAAGCTCCAATTGATGAGCTTCTAAAGGTGGGAATCTTGCCACCCAAGGGGAAAAGGGTGATGAAGGATTCTCAGCAGAATAGAGCTTCTGAAAATACTCAAGGGCCATACCTCTCAATAACTTTTCATCAGAAATCCAGTTACCGAAATCGTCTTGTAAAGCCTCAATTCTGCATCTTTTCCTCTTCACAACAACGCTAGCATGAAAGAATTTAGTATTTCTATCACCACCGCTTAACCACTTACATCTAGATTTCTGGAACCAAATCAACTCTTCTTATAAAGCAATTTTTTGATACATGCCCCAAAGCTGTTTTTCAATCTTAAAGAGACCATTTTGACCACCCTCTCTATTCCTGGCTCTGTCAATTCCTTCCAATCTACGGATGATTTCTCTCTTCTTTTTAGCAATGTTCCCAACCACTCTATCATTCCATTCTACTGCCTTTCTAGAGAACTGCTTTTGCCCTTGGCACCAATTCTTCCCCTGCCATGCTTCTTTGACCACATCACTGAAACCTTCTTCAATACACCACGCTGCCTGATAAATGAACCTGCTTCCTCTTTTACTGCCTGCATTGATGTTTCGGTTCGCAACTACAATTACCCGATGATCAAAAATGAACTTGAGATTGTGGTAGGCTTTGGCTTGAGGATTAACAATTTCCCAATCAAAGTTACAAAAAACCCAGTCCAGCCTTTCTTTAACCCCAGTTTTTTCCCAAGTAAATCTGTCACCCATAGTTGGCACTTCAATAAGATTACAAAGATCAATACAATTACGGAAGTCAATCATGGAGCTATGAATGGGGATCCCACCCCCCTCTTTATCTGCATAATTAAGGAAGGCATTAAAATCCCCTAAAACTAGCCAGGGGATGGACACCGTCTGTTTAATGGCATACAAAGATGACCACAGGTCTCTCCTCTTCAAAACACTAGTATCACCATAGACAAAAGACACAAACATAGGGTCCAGATTATTTTTATCAGAAATCTTACGGTGAAGTAATTGAGTGTTTGAAGCAATATATTCAATATGAAACTCCCAATGATTCCATAGCACCCAAATACCCCCAGCAAAGCCCGTAGCTTCTATTCTAAGCCAGTCATTGAAACCCAGCTTTCTCACAACTTTCTCGGCCCTGTTTCCACTGATCCTAGGTTCAACTAAGCACTTTACATTAATACCATATTGCTTAACCACATCCTTCAGCACCCGAGGGAAAGCACTCCCACCCGCACCACGACAATTCCAAGAAGAGATAATCATAAAAGGATTAACAAACAAGCCAGAAGGGAGAACAGAAGACTTACTTGTCTGGCGGCTTATCTTCCATTAACACAACGACCTCCAGTTGAGAAACTGAACGCATATCTGAGCTTGGCTGACCGTTAACAGCTTGATTGGTGTTGGCATATTGCTCAATAGTGTCTTCATTCCGAGGGGCAAGCGACAAATTCTTTGATTCTGAGATGATGATAGCACCGTGGTTCTCGCCTTCCTTCACTGAGTTCAGCATGCTGTGGTCCTTCTCTTTGCCTCGTAACTGGACCTTAGGAATAGAAGTCAAGGCTTTATTTTTTGTTTGTAACTTACCATGCAGTTCATTTGCATGTGAGGGCCCATCTGATTGCATGTTCCCTTTAACAAGATTATAAGCCCTTGGTGTAGGTAATTTTTTGGGCTTCAACCTCCCCATGCCTTCCAGACTAGACTTGGACTTTGAGCCCATGGCCCAAACGCTTGCCTCCTCCTTTTCGATATTATTAATGGCCTTGGATGGATCTTTTTGCTTCTTAACTTCAGCCCATTTCTTCATCCCCAAGTGGAAGCCCTTCTTCAAGCTACTTTGCCCCTTTTCCACGATCTGTAGCAATGGTCTCTTAGGTCTCCCTTCCTCCACATCCGGCCTCACATCACCCTCCAGCTCGATCCTTTTATCACCTAGCTCATAATTCAAATTTAGCTTGGGACTTTCACCTTCAGCTAGATCCGTACCAGCTAGAATGTTGAATCTGGACTTGGATGCACCGCCCTCGGCCATACCCTCTGTCATATCAGAGCGGTTCCAGCCACCAACTCTGGCCCTACCCTCATTTCTTCTTGGAGCTCATGCTCTAGCCGTCTTACGCGCTAGCATCCATGAACCAAACTGGTGCTCTTTGGCCGGAAGTGGATTCTACAATGCCGCCGATGGATTGCTCATGAAATTTCACAACATAGTAATTATTGGGGAGGTCAATAAGATCAAAACCGCTTGACTGCCAAATTCTGCAGAGGTGCCCCTTGAGACGGAAGAAATTGAATTTTGCTCCAAGAATAGTGATGATAAGGGATTTGTTCCAGGGTTTAGCCCATCTATTATATTCATCCTGAGACAAACTCATCATTGGGTAGATATCCATGAGGTGTTTCAAATCCTCTGAGGGCTTAGGAATTTCCCAGGACTGATCCAACAAATCAGCTAGCTTGTCATCCTCTACCACACTGGGATTCCCATAGGCAATACCATTATACTCTGCGCCCTTAAAGCCCATAAGAGAGTCCTTGTACAAAAACGAATGCCCTACATTGACTGGAGGCGAGTTCCTGATCGTTCCTAAAAGCTCTGTTTCAATTACAGAAGGTTCAGGAATAATGATGGCCAAGGGGGAATCATCATTAGTTGATTTCTTCACTGATTTATCCAAACCAGCAATTTCCTTAGAACCCAAAACAACCTCCGGCAGTGATTCTAGGACGTCGGGGTCCTCCATCAAGAGCTAACACACACACTGGCACGAATTCCAATAGACAGAACCTCTCACTACCTCTCTCTCTCTCTCTAAAGCTCTGTTTCCTACAAACATAAGAAATTTAAACTTACCACATCCAGCCTGGTTTTTCACATCAGTTACAGCTCCTTTGGTCCTCCAATCCCAAGAAGAGAGTGGTGCATTTTGGACAGGATGCATGGTTCAATATCATTTTGCTGTCGTTGCCCTCCATCATGGGTTTCTCTATCTCATGTAAATTGATTTTGCTGAACTCTTCATAACTCATATTTGAAAATTGGTTAAAACCTAGACGATATTCGTCTGGTGGCATTTTTCTCTCTGACATACTTCAAATTACTTTTGAAAATCTGAAATCTAGCTGCCTCCTCTTCTAGGGTTTGGTATTCTCGTTCATTCTCCTTCTTCCACATTTGGAATAGACGGAGGACTTCTGTTTCAGAAGTGGACATGTCTAGATCTAGATTCGAAATGGAATACTCATCAAGCACACTAGACGCGAGACAAATTGAAGCATACCAAACCAAGAAAAGGGGAAGCAATTTAGTAACAAGAGAACTCATTGTGCACTCAAAGGCGATAGATATCAAGCATGTGGATTGTGGTTGTTGCATAGCATTTATCCATATATATATATAGGGGGAGAGAAAACCACGGTCCGTCTATCACAGTTCACATTTTTTAAATCAAATTGGGTTCGCTTACTTGTCATCTGAAAAATGTGAAGAAAATAAAAAATCTCACATCCTTATATTGATATATTTAAACTAAACTTATGCTGAGTGACAGTCACATCATCAGCTATCAACCATGTTTCTCTTGCAGTTTAATAAATTAAAAGTATAGAGATCAATACCTATAACTCAAAAAATTATAAGGACCTAATAAAAAATTTACTAAAATTTAATTAAAAAAGGTATTTTTTTTATAAACTTACATATTAATTTTGAACTTCTGCATTTTATCTTTTTGAATTCAAATTAAATGTACTCATATTTTTAACAATAGATCCATTAAATCCCATATTCTGGTTCGTTTTGTCCATTAACTTGTTCATAATTTATGTTTTTATTCTTGTTAAAAAAGATGAAGAATGTTATTGTTTATATTTTCTTGTTGTATTATTATATAGATTTGCATACCTTTTTCTATTAACAAATAATTGTGGGAAAATTCCAAAAAAAAAAAATACCTTGGAATATGCAAAAGGACAAGTCAGAGCTGTGAAATTCGAAAATCCCAAGTCAGTTCGGTGTCAGTACGGAGGAGAAATATGGGATTATGAAATCTCAGCGAAAAGACGAACATGCCCTTCAGCTGTCTCTCTCTCTCAACTTGGAATAACAACATCGGTCTCTTTATTAACAACACCACATTCTCCATTAACAACTCCGCTTTATTCTGTTACATCTTCGTATCTCAAATATGGTGTTGTTAATGTAAAATATGGTGTTGTTAATAAAGAGAGATGTGTTATTATTGGTCCTGAAACTTAAATTATGAAGTTGTGAAATAATAAAGTGAAGTTGTTATTGTAGAATACATTATTGTTAATATAGAGACCGGTGTTGTTATTGTGAAACAAGAAAGGGGAATTGTTAATATTGAATCCGGTGTTATTAATAAAGAGACCGGTGTCGTTATTTCGAGTTGAGAAAGAGGGGGAGCTGAAGGGTAGGTGCGTCTTTTCGCAGAAATTTCATAATCTCATATTCATCCTCCGTACTGACACCGAACTGGCTTGGAATTTTCAAATTTTAGAGCTTTGATTTGTCCTTTTTCATATTCCAAGGTATTTTTCTGGAATTTTCCCAATTATTATCTAAATTTTTTAGGATGATGCTCAATTAAATATTTTGAATTTCTAGATTTTACTTACAAGATAATATAATTTTAAAGAGAAAATTATCATCTAATGAATAACAATTATCATCAAAACCTTATGAGTCAAATCTTCAATCACGTCACAACAAACTAAATTTTATATTTAACAGACTGGTCATTATATTTAGGGTTAAGGAGCAAATTTACCAATGAAATTTTAAGGTAAGAGCGCCTGGCACAATTATGTTTTAAAAGGGGCAAAAATACACATAAGGTTTTTAAAGTGGAGCATCTAACACAAAACTGTTAAATTTGACCTAACGCTGTTAATTGTTTCCTTCTCTTATAATTTAACACTGTTAGGTTGAATTTAACGGTTTTGTGCTGGATGCTACACTTTTAAAACCTTATATATATTTTTGTCCCCTTTAAAACATAATTTTGACAGACGTTCCTTCTTTAAAACTTCATTGGTAAATTTACTCCTTAACCCTTATATTTAAGAAAAAGGAATTAGCTACCTCAATGCATGTAGCTACTAACTACTAAGCGTTCATAATTAAAAAGAAAAAGGTGGATAAATAAATACTATGAAGTGCTTGGATCGACTGGTTTGGGTCATTCCAACTTAATAGTCTTGTATTCGAGTCATGACTACACAGTTTCAATAATTTATTAAGCTTTGGTAGTAATCTGTAAAAAGTTAGAGGAACGACTTTATTTGGTTCATGGGTTACCTTTTTTGATTTCATTAATCAGCCGCGTGGAACATGCAATCGGTGCTTTCATATGTTTAATTATTTTTCACATACCAATCAGCGTCAAATTGATTGCTCAAGAACCAACTCTCTGTTCCATTGCAAATGACTCAACTCTCTGTTCAATAATTTATTTAACTTTGGTAGTAATCTGTAAAAATGTAGAGGAACGGCTTTATTTAATTGATGAATTACTTTGTTTGATTCCATTAAATTGATTCAACAAGCAACTCTCTGTTCCATCAAATTAATCGCTCAACAACCAACTCCCGGTTCCATTACAAAGACCTCTTCCCCGGACACTCGCTTTCTTTCATTTTTTTTTCCTCTTACCATTTAAAGTTATCATAATGCCCTTCATTCAAAGATTGGGAAAATATATAAATAAAAAAAAAATATATCAGATATTCTTTTAAGGAAAAAAGATAAGAAAATACCATTTGAATTTCGAATTCCCAAGTTAGTTTAAGAGTATAGGTATTGACTACAACTGTATAGCAGTTGACTACTCATAAAATCACTAGTTTAGAATTTTGAAGTTGAAGTGATATTTGTTGTTGTTGTTTTCTCCCCCTATTGGCTCCCTCGTTCACCCGTCCATTCCCTTTGCCGTTGGTGGGGGTTTGAGCTTGCTCTGTCGTGACCATTGATGTCGTCTTCTTCCTCCATTGCGTCTTTGGGTGAGGATGCAATGCTGTGTGTGAGCTTCATTTTTCTGGAGTCATCATTGTCTTGTCTAAGAGGTGTAACCTCGAATCCTTTCTTTTTATTTCCCATTGCGTTTGCTGTTTGTGAAGAAAGAATGATTTTAAGGCTGTGTGAAACTAGAATAGAATGTTTGGAAAGAAACTAATGTGTTTTGAAGCCTATCTTATAATTGGGTTAACTAATGCACATTACTTGTTTGTTGAAATGTCTCAAAGGAGATGAAATATAAGTATATTTGATAGTTATTGATGGTCATTGTAGTTTTCGTTACTCCTTGTCCGAACTAAGAAATTGAGAAGACATAACCTAAGTACCGCCAATAGGTTTCAAAAGAAAAATTATTATTGTCTAGTTAAATTATATTTACGTATATGCATTTTTACAAATATGTAGCAACTGGAAATACACACACTTGCATGCAAAGGTTTGTGATGCGGTGCATATATGTTTTATGTAACTGTATTCTTCTATGCATGTCTTAAGTCTTGATCCGTAATGGATTCAAGACCTAAATTATAACCTACTAGAACACTAACTGTTTGAACTTTACGTTTTTCACCCCACACCTTCGGAAATTTCATTACACATTATTGACTTTTGTCAAGTTTTTCAAGTTACGCTAATTATTATTTGCTGTCACTTTTCACTGAGATATATGTTATTGGTAAAGAATTTTTGGAAGTCTTCCTCAACTTGAACAAATATTACAGATTCAGCCTGAATTCCTTTGCTTTTACACATTGGCACTCGTGCTGAATTTTTGTTCACTGGTTGAGTTGCTTATGCCCTAATTGCACGAGTTGTTGTGTGATTGAAATTTTGTTGCTGTACTTTGTTGGCTATACATTTTGAGGAATTTTCTGTGGTTCAACTTCCAAACCTTAACAGCTCCATCGGAAGAAAGCTTAAATATTAGAATATATGAGGAATGTAAATATTTCTATGTGTGCGTGAGGAGATTGAACTTAGAAGCTGAAAATGTATTGAACCTACTGTTTGGTGTTTTTATATTCTAAATAAGCACCCAAGATAATTAAATCATTGCTCTAAGGTTCTAAAATGTTAGTTGGGACGTTGCCGTCAAAACAGAGAGAAAGAATGTGCCAAACTGAAATGAACCTCACTGTTGATTGTAGTCCTTCCTATCATCATTGTGATGAATTCTTGTGAGAGAGAGAAAAAAGACTGGTGTGGATTCTAGCACACATTTTGCATATTTTTCCTCTTGCATTTAAGGCGTTTTTTTATAACTACATAAAAGCCAAATGAGGCTAGCTGATAAAGATAAAGTGGGGTGTGGTTATACTTTTCGACCGTAACGGATGTCGGCTCAATCATAAGGAAATTATGCCGAAGCATTACTAGCTAGGATTAAATCTTGAATCTTGATGTAATGACACATTTTATTGATTGCTGGCTATCTCGTTATTTTCAACACTATGCATGACTTACTCATCCGAATGTGTATAAAAAAGGTATATTAATCGCTAATGAGTAATAATGTAGGTGGGAACTGGTGCGGTGTGATTTGCTTATTTAGTTATTGGTTCATAACCAGCGGTCTCACCATGCTCCGCTAGTACCATACGAGCAAGGAATGATCTTTTTGTTTTTAGGATTCAAATCTTTTCACTTCTACTCACATCTTATCTGGTTATTGTTATGAACTTTGAACTGCCGCTGCATGGACTTGACTAGGGACAAAAGATGACTCTCTAGGGTCTGATGTGCTCACATAAACTCTTACAGTATCACTATACGTCGTACTGCTTTTGCGTCAACCTAGTTTCATTGATATAATCAACTAAGTGAAATACATCTCCTCGCTTCTTAATTTTATTTTACATAAGAAGGATGTCCCTAAGGTCACGGCGTGTAATTCAAATTGTACCCCTTGTGGCAAGATAAAATTCGAATTTTTTTTTGCATGAAAATCTGGATACCATTACTTAAACAGTAATAAATACAGCCATACAACTACTATAACAAAAGGAAAAGCAACAAACTAATACCTAAATCTCTCATCAATTTTCACCTCTTAATGAGAAGGTGGCTGTTGATCAGGGACACAAAAATTACCTACAAGTTTATGAGCTAGTTTAGCTAAGTTGTCCGTTATACTAATAGACTCTCCAGAAATATGATGAATTACAACATGCTAGTCTCTATGAGTAAGAAGTCTGGCCTCATAAAAAATTTGAATTTTTTTGGATGAGTCATCAGCCAACTAGAATTAACATGATATAAGTTGTTATATTTTTACTGGACAGAGTTCAGATGACATGGTACTCTTAGAGTAAGTAAGTATTTCTCCAACTTGGAATAATAATTTGCTGACTGGGTGTGGGAAATTAATTTCCACCTAAGCCTTTATCTCCTCCCAGACACCATTTTCAGTCAAAAAATTCAAACAAACGGACAAGTAACAATCAATATGTAATTTTGCAAATATTTTAGAAGTTTATAGTTAGTTTTGTTCATAAAAAAAGCATTTGTGTTAGGCACACTTTTGGGGAAATCTCATATGTATTTTTGTTCCTTAACCCCTTAAAAAATTCAAACAAACGGTCAAGTAATCATTAATGTGTATTTTGCAACTACTTTAGAAGTTCATAGTTATTTTTTCCCACAAAAAAGTATTTGGCATTGGGCGCACTTTTGGATAAATCTCATACGTATTTGCACCTAAACCCTATAATTTGAGTGTCATGCTTGCGAGCCATGTTAATCTTTTCTATATTATTCCAATTTCATTGAATGCCCCGAAGCAGGGACTTGTATGTGCTTTCTGAATTCTGATAATGAAAAGGTTGTTGCGTTCTCCTTCATAAATATATATATATATATACACACGGTCAAACATATAGATCAAGTGTTGCCCCTCTCTTTAAAAGAAACTCGTCATCCAATTTAGGAGCAACCTTCTTTCTTTCCCCATATTTGAATCATTATCTTCACCCTTATATTCATATCATTCTCATAGAACTCACATATTTAAATGTAATTAATCATTTTCTTAAAAAATATCCCTAACCAACAAATAAAGAAATTTAAAGTAAATTTTAGAAAATAATAAACATTAATAGCGACTATTAAAGGTTAAAAAGAATTTAAAATATAAGTTAAATAAAAAGAGTTTTATTAGGACATGCAAATTGAGTAATTTTATCTTAGTAATAAGAAATAATAATTTGTCATTAAAAATTTAACTGCACCTTTTTCAATGTTCATGCAAGGGATCTCTCTCTTTTACTTTATTTTTGTGTAATGTATGAATCTCTTGCTCCCTCTGATATTCTTGTTTCCGCGCAATGAGTGTAGGCAAATTACATAAGCAATAATTTTTCATAAAGAGTTAAAGACAATTTTGTCTTGGAAGTTTTTCGAAGGCAATTTTGCCCTAGAAGTCTCAAAAAGGGAACAATTTTGCCCTAACCATTATTCCAGTTAATTTTAACTGTAAGTTGACCAAACATGATGAGTTGGCAATCCATATGTCATCTATGTCTTTTTTGCTAAGGTGCAAATTTGTCCCAAAAGTTTTAAATCTAACTTTAAAAAAATGAAGTAGATAATGCATAGACTTTTGGAATAAATTTGCATCTTAACAAAAATGACGTTTATGAAATGTGGACTGACAGCTTAACATATTTGGTCAATTAACGGTCAAAATTTACTGGAATAACGGCCCGAGCAAAATTGGTCCCTTTTTGAGACTTCTGGGGCAAAATTGCCTCTTACAAAAATTTCCAAAGCAAAATTACCTCTTAACCCTATCACAAAAACTGATTGTAAGGCAGAGGAGAGAAGCTGTTCGCGTGAGATAGTTGAGCTAGATCAAGCATGTGCTGGAATCGAAACCCCTAGAAAACGAAGATATAATGATTAATGTACTATTAATGTATTGGGCATAAAAGTGGCAAATGGTTCTTCCGGGAATAAATTGCATGTATGTTTATTTAAGAATGAAAAATCTATATATGTACTTCACCTTCTGATTTTTGTAACACTTTACTCCAGGGACACTTATCAAAATATTTTATTCATTTAAGAACCACATGTGACCCAAAAGCACCTTTGATTAAGCTAGAAACTTAAAATCTTTCTCAAAACTTGGGTACCATGAATAATGACTTTACCTGAAACTTTGGAAATTCATTTGTAATACAATATAACTCCACAATTAGTGGTTCAAAGCTCTATTTCTAACTCTTGGAAAGCTTTTGAAAGAAAAATAAGACCCATACTCACCTTTGTCCCAGTTGGTCCAAAAACTCGCTTAAACCAAAATTGTACAGAGTAACTTTCAAAATAGTTCTCAGTTTTCCTATGTCAATGTTATAAAATCATATCTCTAAATGTATTCATCCAAAATTTATGAGTTAGGGCTTATTTTAAAGATCTGAATGTGTATTATGACATCGCAAAATGTCATAACCTAACTCAGCCAATTACCTTGTTTCTATGCAGTCAACAAAACCAAGACTCAAACCTATTCATGTTACAACTGTAATACATATTACTCTCTTTAAACTAAAGGATAACCTTTACTCATATACTTATAACATTGTCTCTACTCCACTAACTATTTGACCCCCTTTTTACTTTGCAGTTTTGCCATGTAAATTCTAAGGGCATCATCGATACGCTTGCCCTAATTTCAAAGAATGTTAAACTTACTAATAACTGTACATTAATACTACTACTAGATACTAAGTTTACCGCCATCACCATAGATGACACTCACCTTTAGACTATCATAGCCTTAGTACTCCTTATGGAGGGTATTTACATGGCAAATTATATAATGTTACATACATATTTTTTGCCTTTAATATAAAAATAAATATAACCAAGAATATAATAGAACTTATATATGCAACCAAATAGCATGTTTCTCTAGCTCCATTCACCTTCAGTCTTCACCAACTACTATGCCCTTGCCCTTGGTGATACTTTCTTTTATTGTATATGACGGAAGAAAGGGGTGAGATTCTGGGGAATCTCAGTAGCAACTACTTTTCATCATGTTAACCATACAAGGTTAATAACTATGCATGTAAAAATAAGCTATATATAGAGAACAAAACTTTGTGAGTAACTGATCTGAAAAGCTAACTGGTGCACATTTATCATATTGATAATTGAACTGAATAACTAATTAGTGTACAATCTCTTGCAGATAGATAAACTGTATAAATAACAGGTGTACTTTCATTTTACAAATAGATAAAATGAATAAATAGCTAGTGCATATACTAGGCATATAACTACTCGCCGATCTATTTGCTGCACATGGCCACGGCAAATATCTATGCAAGGATAATTTACATGTTCTCATGCTTAATTACAGCAAAATGGCATAAACAAATATGTAGAAACCAATGCACAATAACATAAGAGGAAAAAAGTTACTACCTCTTGTACTTTTTTCCAAATTACCTTCACCTTGTTTCTTTCTTTGTTGATTCCTTGGTGGGCTTGGCCACAAGTAAAATCCTATAATTTATAAACGTACAAGGGTAGGTTAATACTTATATATTTTACTTTAATGGCATATTAAATCTCCCTTCGATTCCCAAGCTCTAACCCCTTATGATTAGTTCTCTAACTTTGCTCTTGTTACTTTAAGTTTTAACTTGTTCTTTTACTTGGGAATTCTTTGTTCGTTCTCATCCTATACAACTCTATCTACTAAATTCACCAACAAATGGAATACAATCCAACTCCCCCTAAATAAAATAAAGCTTTCCAGAACAGGGGAAAAGAAAATTCATATTATTTACTTCCATTACTATTAAACATTTCACAAAACCTCTAGACATAACTTATGTATGATTTAATTATTGAGAGCACTTGTGTCATTTTGTGAAACCTCAGAAGAGTGGTGTCTCTTTAAATTCCTTCTCCCCAAAGATTCAATGGTTAATAGATATGCATTAACCTTTCCTTAATATATCATTTATATAACTCTACAGCAATCTCATTTAAGCATTTACACCTTCCTCACATGCTGAATAAACTTATGCCTTGTTCTGGAAAGTTTTCCAGACTTTAAATCAGGTCTCCCATTGCAAATTTAACAACATTCATAATATACTTTATGCTGATAATACTTGGTACTTAATCATCAATTCCTAAGTACCATTATCCTTCAAAACAATTCAACAACACCCTTATATTACACTTCCAACATTTCCAGCTTCAATATTACCTCCAAGTCATCATTTTTATCCCTCTTATATCCAACTATCTTGGACCATTATATGCATTAAAAATTCGGACAGCACTACATTTAGAACTTTCAAAATTTATCCAACATCAAGAATATTGTTTTAATAATCATTTTAGAGACTTTATGCATATTTTAATAATCTAAGATACTTATCTAACATATGTGTAACATCCTGAATTTTATTCACCAAAAATTCCTTGCACCTTTGTGACATCAAATGTGAATTTTGACACATAGAAAAGAATGGCAAAATATTGCAAATAGTGGACACACACCTCAGAGTTGTTCGCTCTGCGCTTCTTCCTTGAACATAAAGAGTTATCATTGATGTGGGTTGTGTTTGGAGCCGTTTCACTCATGTTTTGTGATAATTCTGCATTAATGCCTACAATTTGAGGTGATTCTGGAAGGTCATCAACTTCAACATTAACTTCATCTTCCATTGCACCAGGTGATATTCCTTCTTCCCCAACTGCTCTGTCCCAGCCCATACAAAGCACAAATTCTCAAAGTTTGGGAATGACTTGGTCCTAAACTGTGTTGACCTTAGGTGAACTTGAAAGTGCAACAAAAATATTTTTAAGGACATGTACCTTAACCCTACACTAATCACTTTTTTACTTAAATGCAATTAACTCCTCAACAAGTTCACTTACCTTCACATACTCATCCCACACCTCTTTCTTTGCAGTCACAATTTTGTTTCACAGGATTCCAACCAAAGCCTGATGTGTTGGTGCCATAAACCATATCATAAGCCGCTTGCCACAGACATTTCAAGGTCTTAATCCTGGAGGTTATGTGAGGGCAAGCTTTAATCCCACATCCAGCCAGCTTCTCTTCTATCATTGCCTGCAAAGCATTAGCAAATCCAGGCTTGAAACCATTATCGGCCATGAACTTTTGCTCCATCCTCAGACTTACAAGGCAGTCAACTGGGACCTTGCCCTCCTTGGATGACCACATTTTAAGCTTTAACTTGTTTACTTCTTCACTCTGGTCCATCTATTAAGACTCAGCCATAAAAGAAAATGTTGTTAATATAAATTAAATCCAACAATAAACTAGCATACAAACACTGGGCAGGAAGTTGCACTTAAATTAAATTGAAATGCACATAACACAAACTTTGTCCATACACCCAAACATAGGCAAGTCAATGTTCATAATGTTTCAAACATTTTTCTACAACATCATCAATCATCCCTATAAGCCACATAGGCAGCAAACATCTCATTTGCTAGCTCTTCATTAAAGTTTGTCCACATATCACTACTTTCTATAATCATCATGAGGGTGTTGTCAATTGTTGGTGGTGGTGGTTCAAACTAGTCAAGCTATTCGTCTAGCAGATCTTGAATTCTTTCCCGATGAATTAGGTTATATAACAAAGAGCATACCACAATATATTTGTTTTGAATCTTCACCAGATAAAAAGAAGCACTCCTTAGCATTGCCCAATGCAACTTTAGTATCCCGAAGTACCTTTCAATGACATTTCACGCTGACGAATGGCGCATGTTGAATCACTCATGCGGAGTTTGGGGTTGGTGTCCCTGCCTTTACTCATATGAGGTGGTACATTTGCCCTTTATAAGGTGCCAAAAACCCTTGGCAATTCGTGTACCCCACATCAACCAAGTAGTACTTTCCTGCCCAAGCCAATAAAAACATTTATATGAGTAATGCTCATAACTTGCACATTACATGTCCTAATCATACAAACTTACACTAAAAATACACTACTGCAGGCCATACCTTATTGTACTCTTAGCCTATGTTGTGTCCTTATAGCTTCCCTCAACACCCTCCCATCCACAGTTGAGCCTTCCCAACCGGTCAATACAAAGATGAATTGCGTATCCGGTGAGCATACACCTAGCACATTAGTTGTCACCTCTCCTTTTCTGTTTCGGTACTTGCCCTTATGCTCTGCCGGGACTTGTACACCTATGTGAGTACCATCTAATGTACCTAGGCACCCCTACAAACACAATCAAAATTTACAACCCTTCATATATATAGTTAACTTTTGCATACGAAAAAAATACATTTTTTGTCACAACTACAAAAGTTTTATACCTTGAACCACTTCCATCGATCATCATTTGAATCCTCCGGAATGGCCTTTACTCTTTTCAAAAGCAATTATTGTAATCTAATTGTTGCATTCAACACAATTTTATAGTATCTACTAATTGTTTCACCCGACCTACTAAACCCAAACTGAATGACACTGTTTTTGACATGATGCCCCAATATGTGCAGGAACATTGCTACTTCCTTATCAACTAACATATGTTTTGTTTGTCTTAATCCACCAATTGTGTCTAACATGTGACACAATTTATCAAAAGTTGCCCAATACATCTTAATTTGGTTGAAGCAAGTGGTGTCACTACTGTATATCATTGCCCTCAAATTTGCTTGCTTTGCATGAAAATCTAATCTAAAAGACCTATCTAGTACATGCCTCGGTCTACCTCCTCCCACAGCAACTATTATAGTTAAAAGCAACCTCCTAACTGCAAGAAGCAAAGCTAGGCACCCAGCCAATATGGCAAACATTTGATCCGATTGTGGCTCCATATCTTCACAATTTTTCCCACACTGATTCATTTTACAGTATAATCTACTAACTCCTCTTTCCAAACCACACTAACACAGTTTAAAAAATTTCATTTTAAATTAACAGCCAATGAACATAATTACACCCACACTTTTCTCACATTAAACACAACCCACTTATCTTATGCATAAACAGTTTAACCCATTCTATCTTTCTACTGACTTTGTTTATGTGTTTCACTGCTTACATCTACTTGTGTTCATTCCACATTACCCACGGCCATCAAAACTTTAACTTCATTCACAGTTTAGCATTCATGATATAAATTACATCTACTTAAAATTAAAACCCAATTGCAAGACACCAAACAGAGCACACTGTTAATTAGCAAGCAACCAAACACATTTCAGCTTTCGACTCTGCTTTTCTTTCTGCTTTTCTTTCACATCTGTTAAGCCAATACGACCCACATCACAAACATACCAATTTATAAGTTTACACTAAATTAACCCACATACACACAGCCTTATAGCATTTTGTGCATCTCTCCGATTGTTCAACAGATAGCGCAGACAACAAACATATTGCCCACTTCACGCCATAAAACACAACATAATCAGACCAATATTACCTTGATTCGAAGTTCTATTTTGCACGCTGTTCGCCTCTTCCCTTTTCCAGATAAGCTTTTAACTCTATACCAAGATGGTTCACCAAAGCCTTCCGCGCATTGTGCCTCTGTCTTTTATCTATTTTATATGTTTTCAAGGGCATTTTTGTCCCACAATTTATCTTGTCGGGAACATTTTGAAGTTCATCCCACTTTTGGTGGGAACTCACTTTCCGATATTTAAACGAACACTCGACTTGGTGGGAATCTGAGTTGCCGTCACTTAGGCAGCCAAACGCGTTTTTAGCTAAGGAACATCGCAATCTTCCCTTTCCATCCTCAACTTTCTGCGTGACAAACAGGGCATTACTTTATTAGATCTTTTCTCTAGTTTTGTCTTGTCGTTCTATCATTGTCATCAAACAAGCAAATTAACTCACTTAGCTAACCATTTTCAACTTATAAAATCATGTTAACATGCTCTTATACTTGCGCTAATTGCAATTTTAATTAAACTCAGAAGTCCATTCATCGATTTTACTTATTTTATATTTTTAGCTTGCAAAATCTTACCGACTCACTCTTAAATTTATGCTACATTTTTAGATTTGGTTATGTTTAATGACTTAATATGTGAACTTCAGAGAAACTTATTTGTCGACTGTAATGAAAACTATGGAGGTTGATGAATTTAATTTCAATTATTTGGATTTAAAATGTATTTAAACCAAATTATTTTATTTTTACATTTTTGTTATTAATCATATACTTTTAATAGCTATTTATTGATGAAAGTAAGCACTTTCGATTTTATGGTTCGAGTTCACAATCCAAATTTATGAGTTTTCATAAATTTGTGAGTTGACAACCTTGCTTTCTAATAAAATAATAATTGTTCTCTTTATTTCACATTGGCGGTTATGTGTTAGGACAGATTTCACATATCGTAAACGAAGGAGATTGCCATTAGGGATCTCCAAGTTAGGTTAAGTCATATGTGCATGTTAGAGACTATCAAAACCAAAACTCCATTAACTAACGAGATTAATAAATTCTAGAAATTGCACTCCTATAGAAATGACATTTTATACAAGTTAAAATTGATATGTTACATAGGTTTTGGACTACTTTCTACACTCCATACACCTCTATCTTTGAAAAATATCATAAAGATTGGGATTGGCAGACAATAAATATTGGTCTAGTTTATAAGAATTTGGCTAAAAAATCGCAAGGTCGTAAGTTCAAATCTCACTGTAAATGTGCAAATCATGCTAGTGGGCAATATATAAATACATTTACAACCATTCTTTAAATCCAGAAGTATGTCTTAATTTTGGTGAGCTTTCAAAACCTAACTACCATAAATCTTTTTGGATAAAATAAAAAATTGGGACACACACCATCTTGTGCATTCTATGCTCTTGATACCACCTTGACGTGGTTCACGTTTTAATATTTAAATATTTTTTATTCTATTTGTGTTATAATCAATCATCACACTTAGCAATTTTAAACATTCGAGATATTGCAATCTCCATCATTAAATTTTCTCTAAAAAATCAACAAATCAAGACATTGATCACATAGAAGAAAACTGAATTTTTTTTTATTTTGTATTCCATCCTATTCAATTGATGATAATTGAAAAAAAATATTAAGTATTTGATTATCATTATTATTATTTATTTACTAAATTTTATAGCAATCTGATTATAATGTGAAAAACCAAGAGAAATTGAGGGTTGGGTAAGGACAAGCAAACATGGCACGCATTGGTGAGCAAGGACATGCGTTAGGATCCCTCTTCCACAATAATTGCTCACTTACTTTATGAGATCTTTTCTCTAGTTTTATCTTGTCTTTCTATCATTGTCATCAAACAAGCAAGTTAACTCACTGAGCTAACCATTTTCAACTTATAAAATCATGTTAACATGCCCTTATATTTGCGCTAATCGCAATTTTGATTGAACTCGGTAGTGCATTCACCGATTTTACTATTGTTATATTTTTAGCCTGCAAAATCTAACCAACTTACTCTTGAATTCATGTTATATTTTTAGATTTGATTATGTTTAGTGACTTAATATGTGAGCTTCAGAAAAACTTGTTGTTGAGTATAATGAAAACTATGGAGGTTGATGAATTTAATTTCAATTATTTGGATTTAAAATATATTTAAACCAATTATTTTATTTTTATATTTTTGTTATTAATCATATCCTTTTAATAGTTATTTATTGATGAAAGTAAACACTTTCGACTTTACGATTCGAGTTCTCAATC
The DNA here is from genome assembly GCA_963210345.1 of Inga oerstediana. Classification (NCBI taxonomy): domain Eukaryota; kingdom Viridiplantae; phylum Streptophyta; class Magnoliopsida; order Fabales; family Fabaceae; genus Inga; species Inga oerstediana. The sequence goes on along the minus strand of OY723400.1, from coordinate 26,481,570 downwards.
CAAATTTATGAGTTTTCATAAATTTATGAGTTGACAACCTTGCTTTCTAATAAAATAATAATTGTTCTCTTTGATTTCCCATTGGCGGTTACGAGTTACAACAGATTTAATGTAACACCTTAGTTACATTTGCGTTCTGATAAGTCATTAGTAGTGAATCTGAATTGCTAAGTGATATTCTACATGCTCACCTCGACATGGTTCACGCTTTAATATTTAAATATTTTTTATTCTATTTGTGTTATAATCAATCATGACACTTAGCAATTTTAAACATTCCAGATATTGCAATCTCCATCATTTAAGTTTCTCTAAAAAATTTACAAATAGAGGCATTGATCAAATAGAAGAAAACTGAAATTTTTTTATTTTGTATTCCATCTTATTCAATTGATGAAAATTGAAAAAAAAATAACTATTCGATTATTATTATTTATTTAATAAATTTTATGCAATCCGATTATAATGTAGAAAACCATGAGAAATTGCGGGCTGAGTAAGGACAACCAAATGTGGCACCCATTGGTGGCTACCACAGATTCTGCCCATGCTTTAGTTGTAATACCCTGAATTTTGGAGTTGGAAGTTTGGGAATCAGCCTAAATTAAGTGAACTGCTAAACCCCGGTTTAGCAGGTATCCCAAAGTTATTCCCTAATATTTCTTATATCTTTGAGGTATTAAAGAGAATAAAATAGTGAATTAAAGAGAAGGGAACTTATCTCTCTTACATGCATTTGGTATTTGTGTTGGTGTTTGATGCATGTTATTGCTTTGCTTGTTTATATGAAACATATATGAACAATTAAAGCTCTATTTTTATTTATACTATGGCCATAAGTATGTTGTTTGAAACATTAATCATGCAGATATGTCATTGTGTGAGCATATCATGCATTAATCACTTATTCTCAAGCCTCTAATCCCAAAATTCAGAGTATTACATTAGTCTCCCTCTTCGACCATAATTGCTCTCTTACTTTATTTGGTCTCTTCTCTAGTTTTGTCATGTCTTTCTATCATTGTCATCAAACTAGCAAATTAACTCATTGAGCTGACCATTTTCAGCTTATAAAATCGTGTTAACATGCTTTTATACTTGTGCTAGCTGCAATTTTGGTTGAACTCGTGAGTCTATTCACCGATTTTACTACTTTTACATTTCTAGCTTGCAAAATTGTGCCGACTCACGCTTAAATTTATGCTAGATTTTTAGATTTGATTTTGTTTGATGACTTCAAATGTGAACTTTAGAAAAAATTGTTTGTTGAATATAATAAAAACTATGGAGGTTGATGAATTTCATGCCAATTATTTGCATTTAAAATATATTTAAAATAAATTAATTTTATTTTTATATTTTTTTATTTAATCATATACTTTTAATAGCTGTTTATTGATGAAAGTAAACACTTACGAATTTATGATTTGAGTTCACCATCCAAATTTATGAGTTTGCATAAACATGTGAGTTGACAACCTTGCTTTCTAATAAAATCTCTTGATTTCATATTGGTGGTTACGACATATTTCACATATCGTAAATGAAGGAGATTGCCATTAGGGATCTCCAAGCTAGGTTATGTCATATGTGCTTGTTAAAGAGTATCAAAACCAAACATTCATTAGTTTATGAGATTAATAAATTCTAGAGATTACACTCCTACGGAAATAACTTTTTATACGAGTTAAAATTGACATTTTACAACGGTTTTAGAACCAGTGTTGCAAGTGAACTTCCTACACTCCTTATGGTTTTTTTTTTTTTTTTTTGGATATGGCTATAACCAGTATATAATGTCCACTCTCTACATTAGTCCTACTTAAAACCAAAGTAAAACGTGGCATTTTTTTTAAAAAAAAATAGGGGCTTTTTTTTTTTTGGGTTGGAGGTTATTTTCAGTCCAATAAACAAAATGCCCTATATTTTTTATTCTTCTATAAATTCTAATAGATCTCATAAGAAATAATAATTTCATAAATTCCGTTCATTACATAATTTTAATAATATTTCTAACATTATAAAGATAAAAAACCTAGCTACTCAAAAGAGACACACACAAAGAAGACCCTATCTGCAATTTCAAGAGACCAATTCAATGTGAGAAAAAGAGTGTATTTCAAGACACTATGGAAAATGTTCACAGAAGCACTCCCTCTGGTCCTTAATATATGACATATTAACGGATGAACTTTGGGTGTGTTATGGATCTTAAAAGCGCTTGGGATGGGAACCATAGAAGAGTCTGCTTGTTATATGATTCTTTATATGTAATTAAGCTTATCAAGGATGAAGATAATAGTCTTCATGTGTAAACTAGCCAGAATTTAATTCAGGAAAGTTAAGATATGCTCAAATGTGATTTGGTGGTTGATTTTGAACACAAGAGAAGAGGGAGGAACTTTGGAGTTGATATGTTAGCTAAGCGTGCTTTAAAGATGCCCAGATTTCACTTGGTTCCTTTACACGTTTTTTGTTTGTTTATTTCTTGTAAAATAGAGTAGTCTCTACCACTTTCTTACATTATAAAAAAAGGCATGCTTTTTCGCAAAATAATGATGATGATGATGATGATAAATTATCATCATCATCATTTTTAAATAAATAATGACAGCCTCGCATGCCAAACTCAATCCATCCGGAAAAGTCATGGGAAGAGAGACTGTGAGATGATTTGCATACATACGATGAGGGGTATATGTAGGATATCTGATATCAATTACTAATTTCTTTGAGTCTTCTATTAGTCTAAATTCATGAGTGGGTAACTTCTTTATTTTCTTTTCTTGTCAAGGTTAATGAGGGCCTGGCTCAATGGATGATTTGTGAGAGTCTTGATTTTATTGGTTTTGTTCTATTGAATTTTAAAATATTTTTTAGAATAAAATGTATATAAACCTGCTGTAAAATTGAAATATATATTTCACAAAGCTTCCTAAGCTATTTGAATTGGTATCTTATTAGTACCTTAGTCCTTAGAAACTATCAATTAATCCACATAAAAACAACACTCAAATTTTTCTAGGGGATTGCTTAATTACCTTTCTTCATGATTTCTAACGCAGAAATTAGCCCTAATTCAGCATGAAGATAAGAAGGTGAAGAGTATATAATTTATATATATATCGAGAGAGAGAGAGAGCACTCATTTTTAATTAAACATACATAAATTTTATTCCACGGCAAACCATTTGCCATATATTTATACTCAACACACACATAGTACAACACATGACTGGTGTACTTCATATAGAAGCAGCACTAGTTTTTCATACTCAACACACACATAGTACAACACATAATAAGTGTACTTCATATAGGAGGGTGTCCTTCATATAGAAGTTGCAAGCTTCAAAGCTGTTATTTCATTATTCGCTTTGGTTTTGATTGGGTATGCACCAGAACATTTTATGTTACATACCCCTGGTTTGGAGCCGGTGTTTCTTTTGACGCGGACGTAACCTTTTTCACCCCATCTGGTCCCCCATGAGTTTTTTACAATCCAATAATCTTCACCATTCGATGAACCATATCCTACTATTAATACAGCATGATTTGTTTTGCAAGAACCAACGCATTTACAATCATTCCCCTTAAAGATTCCCTATCAAAGTTAAGAAAACAACTGTTAATTACTTTTCAAATGTGTCTGGTTGGATGGTAATTAGAGATGAAGTCGTGAGGTAATGAGAATTAGACTTACACCAGTGTAGGACTTAAATTCGTTGCTTGCATACAGGGAAACACTAACAGGTTGTTTGTAAACATAACCACGAAGAGAACTCTCAGATATAGGATTGTGATGCCAATACTTATAGCTATTGATAGTGGCGACTACTTTTTTCTCCTGCATCAATAAAAAATAAAACGAACACTAAAGCCATAATTAAAAAATACATATATTGAACTAACCAATTAGTAGACACAATTATAGACTAACCTTTACGTGATTGCCAGGAGTCTCTTTACCTACATATGGATAAATTGCTTGAGAGGTAATACCACCATTGCCGATGACATATCGAAATGCCCGGACGTACCACCCTCCTTTACAGCCTTTGTTACTTTTATCGCAGGATACGAGTTGTTGTTCAGAAAGATCCAGAAGCCGTTTTGTGACTATTTTTGTTATTCCTTCTATAGCTCCAGTTGTAGAGAATGCCCAACAAGCACCTATTAAAATAAATTTGATTTGATATTGTGCTTATATGCTATATGGTATAGGTTATAATAAACAAACAAAAGAAATTTAAACTTACCACATCGGCCCTGGTCTTTCACACGAGTTACAGCTCCTTTGTTCCTCCAATCCCAAGAAGGGGGTCGTGCATTTGGATAGGATGCATGGTTCAATATCATGTTGCTGTCGTTGCCTTCCATTATGGGATTCTCTATCTCATGCAAATAGATTTCGCTGAACTCTTCATAACTCATATCTGAAAATTGGTTCAAACCTAGACGATAGTCGTCGGGTGAGTTTCTTTCTGCAGTTTTCTCTTTGACATACTTCAAATTACTTTTGAAAATCTGAAACCTCACTGCCTCCTCTTCTAGGGTTTGGTATTCTCGTTCATTCTCCTTTTTCCACATTTGGAATAGATGGAAGACTTCTTTCTCAGAAGTGTACATGTCTAGATCTAGATTCGAAATGGAATACTCATCAAGCACACTAGACGCGAGACAAATCGAAGCATACCAAACAAAGAAAAGGGGAAGCAATTTAGTAACAAGAGAACTCATTGTGCACTCAAAGGCAATAGATATCAAGCGTTTGGATTGTGATTGTTGCATAGCATTTTTTCCATATATATAGGGGGAGAGAGAACCACAATCCGTTTATCACAGTTCACATTTTTTAAATTAAATTGAGTTCGCTTACTTGTCATTTGAAAAATGTGATGAAAATAAAAAAAAAAAAATCTCAAAAAGGAAGAGGAGGAGGATGAAAGGGAAAAAGGAGAGGTTCCTCTCCTACAAGACCAACTGATTTTTAACCTCTGCATTTTATCTTTTTGAATTCAAATTAAATGTACTCATATTTTTAACAATAGATCCATTAAATCCCATATTCTGGTTCGTTTTGTCCGTTAATTTGTTCATAATTTATCTTTGTATTCTCGTTAAAAAAGACAAAGAAAGTTATATTTTATATTTTCTTGTTGTATTATTATATAGATTTGTATACCTTTTTCTATAACAAATAATTATGGGAAAATTCTAAAAAAAATACCTTGGAATATGCAAAAGGACAAATCAGAGCTGTGGAATTCGAAAATCCTAAGTTAGGTTGGTATCAGTACAGAGGAGGAGTATGAGATTATAAAAACTCGGCGAAAAGACGAACCTGCCTTCAGTTGTCCCTCTCTTTCATCTTGGAATAACAACACCGGTCTTTTTATTAACAACACCGCATTCTCCATTAACAACTCTGCCTTATTCTTTCACATCTTCATATCTCAAATATGGTGTTGTTAATAAAGAGAGATTTGTTGTTATTGATCCTGAAACTTGAATTGTGAAGTTGTGAAATAAGCATTCTCCATTAATGGAATGAGCAATCCTTCACGGTAATGACACAAGCAATCCTCACTTCAAATGATTGTGAGAGGTTAATCATGCTAGCTTTAAGATTCTCTAAGGGTCACCCCTTACCCTAGGATTAACTTAGATTGATTAATACCTTGACATCTTGCATTTTAATATCTCTAATTTAGGTTGATTAAATACTCTAGCAATTAAATAAACTCAAAAGTTATATTTAACTTTTAATCCAATAATCGAGCCACTTTGCATTACCATTTAATTTTCTCATTAATCTTAATTTAACAATAGCCACCCATATAATCAAGATTAATGATGCTAAAGCCCAATGCTAAATACAATTAATAAATTCACATTCAATTAACCAATGCAAACACAAGACACCGTTAATCCACTAACCAAATCATCTTGAAATTAGCACAAAATGTTCACAAAATCATCAATTCAATGAGTAACCAACACAAAGAAATAATAATTAAATTAATTAACCACAATGTCAAGTGTTTAACAAATGTTTAAGCCACATCCAATCTCTAAATACATCAAAATTAATCAATTCAACATTATAAAATTTGCCCTAAGATCTAAGAATCACAATTATAACGTAGAATTAGGGAAATGGAAGAGCAAAAACTCTCCAATTGAATTGACGTTTCAAATTCATGCCATTACTTGTTGTTACAAGGGATTAAGAAGTTTTAGCCACTGCCAGCCAATGGTGTTGAGAGCGATAGTCGCTGGCGACGGAGACGGTGATGCTTGGTGATGAAGACGATGAAGGGAATGAGAAAAATGGTGGAAGGTCCGTACTTTCTGTGTTCTTCGCCCCTCTCGTTCGTGAATCTGAATCAAGCGGGAGCTCTGAAACTGACCTAATGGTTGCTGTCAAAACGCTGTAGTAGTTTTGACAGGGACCAAACTGTCATTTTCTGAATTCGGTCGACTATAATGTCATTTCCAAATTTCAAACCCCAAATTGCCATTTTCTGATTTAATCAAAGTTTTCAAGTATCTACAATTGAAAATAATTAAACCAACATCAAATACTCTCAAAAAATCAATGATTAAAAGTAGTTACAATTATTTTAAAGACTTTACCCCTTTTAGTCCTAATGTAATCTGTTTACTCTTAATCTCAATTTATTTCAAGAAAGGCATTTTATGTTTATTAATTATGACAAAATCCCTAATTAAAGTATAAAAATATATAATGAAAATAGAGATTTGTCATGTTATTACACAATTCAAAGTTTTATAGTATTTATGTTCTTTTTAATTAGTTTTTACACATAAAAATTGTATAAATAACATGATGTTGTGACAATAAATAAATATGTTACTACAGCATTAAAATTCAAGTTAACTGTTTTGAGAGATGCATCCCTAACTTTAGTAAAAATTGTATGTAGGGAGAGTAAACTTTGATATTTTGCTCCTTTAATTTTATGATTTTGCACTCGTGCCAAAATTTACCAATATTTCTAGAAATATATTTTTAAAATATGTCAATAACAAATTTTTGTAATTTGCGCACAGAAAAAAAGAGAGATTCTAAATGGGACACTTCTATCTTTGAAAAATGGCTTAAAGATTGGCATAGGCAGACAATAAATATTGTTATAGTTTATAAGAATTTGGCTAATAAATCAAAAAGTCGTGAAATTAAATCCCATTGTCAATTTAAAAATCTTGTTAGTGTCCAATATGTAAATACCTTTATAACCGTTCTTTAAATCTAGAAGTATGTCTTAATTTTGGTGAGCATTCAAAACCTAACTACCATAAATCTTTTTGCATAAAATAAAAAATTGGTACACGCACTATCCTGTGCATTCTATGCTCCTGATACCCCTTGGTGTGGTTCACGTTTTAATATTTAAATATTTTTTGTTCTATTTGTGTTATAATTAATCATGACACTTAGCAATTTTAAACATCCGAGATATTGCAATCTCCATCATTAAATTTTCTCTGAACAATTAACAAATAAAGGCATTAATCAAATAGAAGAAAACTGAAATTTTTTTATTTCGTATTCAATCCTATTCAGTTGATGATAATTGAAAAAAATAATAAGTATTTGATTATTATTATTATTATTATTATTATTATGTATTTAATAGATTATGGCAATCTGATTATAATGTGGAAAACCAAGAGAAATTGAGGGTTGGGTAAGGACAAGCAAACCTGGCACGCATTGGCGAGCAAGGACATGCGTTAGTATCCCTCTTCCACAATAATTGCACTCTTACTTTATTAGATCTTTTCTCTAGTTTTGTCTTGTCTTTCTATCAATGTCATCAAACAAGCAAATTAACTCACTTAGCTAACCATTTTCAATTTATAAAATCATATTAACATGCTCTTATACTTGCGCTAATCACAATTTTAATTAATCTCAGAAATCCATTCACCGATTTTACTATTTTTATATTTTTAGCTTGCAAAATCTTACCGACTCGCTCTTAAATTTATGCTACATTTTTAGATTTGGTTATGTTTAGTGACTTAATATGTGAACTTTAGATAAACTTATTTGTTGAGTGTAATGAAAACTATGGAGGTTGATGAATTTAATTTTAATTATTTGGATTTAAAATGTATTTAAACCAAATTATTTTATTTTTACATTTTTGTTATTAATCATATACTTTTAATAGCTATTTATTGTTGAAAGTAAACACTTTCGACTTTACGATTCGAGTTCACCATCCAAATTTATGAGTTTTCATAAATTTGTGAGTTGACAACTTTGCTTTCTAATAAAATAATAATTGTTCTCTTTATTTCACATTTGCGGTTGCGAGTTATGATAGATTTCACATATCGTAAACGAAGGAGATTGCCATTAGGGATCTCCAAGTTAGGTTAAGTCATATGTGCTTGTTAGAAGGAGATTGCCATTAGGGATCTCCAAGTTAGGTTAAGTCATATGTGCTTGTTAGAGACTATCAAAACCAAAACTCCATTAGCTAACGACATTAATAAATTCTAGAAATTGCACTCCTATGGAAATGACATTTTATACAAGTTAAAATTGACATGTTACATAGGTTTTGGAACCGGAGTGTAGAAAGTGAACTACTTTCTACACTCCATACACCTCTATCTTTGAAATATATCATAAAGATTGGGATAGGCACACAATAAATATTGGTCTAGTTTATAAGAATTTGGCTAATAAATTGTAAGGTTGTAAGTTAAAATCTCACTGTGAATATGTAAATCTTGTTAGTGGGCAATATATAAATACATTTTCAACCGTTCTTTAAATTTTGAAGTATATCTTAATTTTGGTGAGCTTTCAAACCTAACTACCATAAATCTTTTTGTATAAAATAAAAAATTGGGACACACACCATCTTGTGCATTCTATGCTCTTGATACCGCCTCAGCCTGGTTCACGTTTTAATATTTAAATATTTTTTATTCTATTTGTGTTATAATCAATCATGACACTTAGCAATTTTAAACATTCAAGAATGTTGCAATCTCCATCATTAAATTTTCTCTAAAAATTTAACAAATCAAGACATTGATCAAATAGAAGAAAACTGAATTTTTTTATGTTGTATTCCATCCTATTCAATTGATGATAATTGAAAAAATTAATAAGTATTTGATTATTATTATTTATTTATTTGCTAAATTTTATGGCTGTCTGATTATAATGTGGAAAACCAAGAGAAATTGAGGGTTGGGTAAGGACAAGCAAACATGGCACGCATTGGCGAGCAAGGACATGCGTTAGTATCCCTCTTCCACAATAATTGCTCTCTTACTTTATTAGATCTTTTCTCTATTTTTATCTTGTCTTTCTATCATTGTCATCAAACAAGCAAGTTAACTCACTGAGCAAGTTATCTGGTGTATTGATGCATGTTATTGCTTTGCTTGTTTATGTGAAACATATATGAACGATTGAAGCTCTGTTTCTATTTATGCTATGGCCATAAGTATGTTGTTTGAAACATTAAGCATGCAGATATGTCATTGTATGAGCATGAGTTATGTAATGTGAGTATGTCATATATTAAGCACTTATCTTGCATGCATATTGGACTGATTAATGCATGACATGCTCGCATTACATAACTCATACTCACACAATGACATATTTGTGTTCAATGTTTCAAACAACATACTTATGGCTATAGCATAAATAGAAACAGAGCTTCAATCGTTTACACTACAAAAAAACATCAGATTAGCAATGGAATTTCAGTTACTAATTAGTTTAGCGACGGAATTTGTTTCATCGGTAAAAAGACCGTTACTAATTAATTAGGGACAGAATTTAAAATTCTGTCGCTAATTAGAGACAAATTAGCGACGGAATTTCTGTCGCTAAATTAGTGACGGAAAATTCCGTCGCTAAATTCCGTCTCTAATTAGAGACGGAATTCACTAATTAGTGACGGAATTTTCCGTCACTACATTAGAGACGAAAAATTTCATCGCTAAATTCCGTCTTTAATTAGAGACGGAATTCACTAATTAGAGACGGAATTTTCCATCTCTGATTAGCGACGGAATTTCCGTCTCTAATCCATCACAAAATATTTTTTTTATAAAATTTAAATTGCCATATGTCTTCACAATGAGCCTTCACATGTCCTTCACCGGCGGCCGCCACGTGTACCCACCACCGGCCCCGTTAGCAGCTGCCACCTCGCCTTCGCCCTCCATGTGTCCCGGTCAACTGCCACGCGTCACCCTCCATCGCGGGCCACGTGTCCAAGTCACAAATTGATTGCATTTTGTGACCAAGTTGGGATTCGAACCCTTGACCTCTCACGCATGTGCCAATGCTTTTACCAGTTGAGGTAAGAAGAACCTGTGTAATCTAAATGCAAAATCATATATATATATATCTTTGTGAACAAAATTAGATATACAAAATTTAATCTATTATTAAATATTTGAATTTAGTTTTCTTATTTTATTTTATGTAATTTTTCTACCTAAATTTTTATTATTAATATCTTTTTTATTCATTTTATGATATATTTTATTTTTTGTTTGCATTTATAAAATTTTTATTTTTATTTGTATATAATATATTATTAAAAATTCAAATATATTATATTATAATTTCAATTTCAAAAATAAATTTGAATTAATAATTTTATTTATTTATTTTAATATTTATATTATAAATTTATAATTATAAAAAAAAAAATTATTGAAAAAATTAATTATTTATAATGGAAATTAGAGACGGATTAGTGACGGAATTTAGTGACGGAATATAATTCTGTCTCTATTTCGTCGCTAAATTAGCGACAGAAAAATTCCGTCGCTAATTTCCATCGCTAATTTTTAATGAAGGATTAGGGATGAAATTTAGCGACAGAATGTGATTCCGTCTCTATTCCGTAGCTAATTTAGTGACGGAAAAATTCCGTCGCTAATTTTAGGGACGGAATTAGAGATGGATTAGGGACGGCATTTAGCGACGGAATGTGATTCCGTCGCTAATTTAGTGACGAAAAAATTCCGTCGCTAATTTTAGGGACGGAATTTGTGAGGGATTAGGGACGGATTAGTGACGGAATGAAATTCCATCGCTAATTTTCATTTTTTTTGTAGTGATATATGTTTCACATAAACAAGCAAAACAATAACATGCATCAATACACTAGCACAAATACCAAATACATGCAGGAGAGGTAAGTTCCCTACTCTTTAATTCACTATTTTATTCCCTTTAATACCTCAAAGATATAAGAAATATTAGGGAATAAATTTGGGATACCTGCTAAACCGAGGCTTAGCAGTTCACTTAATTTAGGTTTATTCTCAAGCCTCCAATTTCAAAATTCTGAGTATTACATTAGTATCCCTCTTCGACCATAATTGCTCTCTTACTTTTTTAGGTCTCTTCTCTAGTTTTGTCATGTCTTTCTATCATTGTCATCAAACTAGCAAATTAACTCGTTGAGCTAACCATTTTCAGCTTATAAAATCGTGTTAACATGCTTTTATACTTGTGCTAATTGCAATTTTGGTTGAACTCGTGAGTCTATTCACCGATTTTACTGTTTTTACATTTCTAACTTGCAAAATTGTGCCGACTCACTCTTGAGAAACTTATTTGAGCTAACCATTTTAGATTTGATTTTGTTTAATGACTTCAAATGTGAACTTTAGAAAAACTTATTTGTTGAGTATAATAAAAACTATGGAGGATGATGAATTTAATGTCAATTATTTGCATTTAAGATATATTTAAACTAAATTATTTTAGTTTTATATTTTTATTATTTAATCATATACTTTTTAATAGCTATTTATTGATGAAAGCAAACACTTACAAATTTACGATTCGAGTTCACCATCCAAATTTATAAGTTTGCATAAACATGTGAGTTGACAACCTTGCTGTCTAATAAAATCTCTTCATTTCACATTGGTGGTTACGACATATTTCACATACCGTAAATGTAGGAGATTGCCATTAGGGATCTCCAAGCTAGGTTATGTCATATGTTCTTGTTAAAGAGTATCAAAACCAAAAATTCATTAGTTTATGAGATTAATAAATTCTAGAATTTACACTCCTATAGAAATAACTTTTTATACAAGTTAAAATTGACATTTTACAACGGTTTTAGGCCGGTGTTGCAAATGAACTTCCTACACTCCCTACGCTTTTTTTTTTTTTGGATATGGCTATAACCAGTATATAATGTCCACTCTCTACATTTGTCCTACTTAAAACCAAAGTAAAACGTGGCATTTTTTAAAAAAAAAAATAGGGGCTTTTTTTTTGGGTTGGAGGTTATTTCCAGTCCAATAAACAAAATGCCCTATATTTTTTATTCTTATATAAATTCTAATAGATCTCATAAGAAATAATAATTTCATAAATTCCGTTCAATACATAATTTTAATAATATTTGTAACATTATAAAGATAAAAAACCTAGCTACTCAAAAGAGACACACAAAGAAGACCCTATCTGCAATTTCTAGAGACCAATTCAATGTGAGAAAAAAAAGTGTATTTCAAGACACTATGGAAAATGTTCACTGAAGCACTCCCTCTGGTCTTTAATATACGACATATTAACGGATGAACTTTGGGCGTGTTATGGATCTTAAAATTGCTTGGGATGGGAACCATAGAAGAGTCTGCTTGTTAAATGATTCTTTATATGTAATTAAGCTTATCAAGGATGAAGATAATAGTCTTCATGTGTAAACTAGCCAGAATTTAATTCAGGAAAGTCAAGATATGCTCAAATGTGATTTGGTGGTTGATTTTGAACACATAAGAAGAGAGAGGAACTTTAAAGTTGATATGTTAGCTAAGCGTGCTTTAAAGAAGCCTAGATTTCACTTGATTCCTTTACACGTTTTTTGTTTGTTTATTTCTTGTAAAATAGAGTAGTCTCTACCACTTTCTTACATTATAAAAAAAGGCATGCTTTTTTGCAAAATAATAATAATAAATTATTATTATTATTATTATTATTATTATGACAGCCTCGCATGCCAAAGTCAATCCATCCGGAAAAGTCATGGGAAGAGAGACTGTGAGATGATTTGCACACATATATAAGATGAGGCGTACATGTAGGATATCTGATATCAATTACTAATTTCTTTGAGTCTTCTATTAGTCTAAATTCATGAGTGGGTAACTTCTTTATTTTCTTTTCTTGTCAAGGTTATTGGGGGCCTGGCTCAATGGATAATTTGTGAGAGTCTTGATTTGATTGGTTTTGTTCTATTGAATATTAAAATATTTTTTAGAATAAAATTTATATAAACCCGGCCTCCTGTAAAATTGAAATATATATTTCACAAACCTTCCTAATCTATTTGAATTGGTATCTTATTAGTACCTTAGTACTTAGAAACTATCAATCCACATAAAAACAACACTCAAATTTTTCCAGGGGATTGCTTAATTACCTTTCTTCATGATTTCTCAACGCAGAAATTAGCCCTAATTCAGCATGAAAATAAGAAGGTGAAGTGTATATAATTTATATATATATATATAGAGAGAGAGAGAGAGCACTCATTTTTAATTAAACATACATAAATTTTATTCCACGGCAAACCATTTGCCATATATTTATACTCAACACACCCATAGTACAACACATGACTGGTGTACTTCATATAGCTAGAAGCAGCACCAGTTTTTCATACTCAACACACACATAGTACAGCACATAATAAGTGAACTTCATATAGAAGCAGCACCAGTTATTTAACACCCAACACATACTTGTGTATTTATACCCGATAAATGGCATATCGATTGCCATTTCCTATTGTTGGAGGGTGTCCTTCCTATAGAAGTTGCAAGCTTCAAAGCTGGTATTTCATTATTCGCTTTGGTTTTGATTGGGTATGCACCAGAACAGTTTATGTTACATACCCCTGGTTTGGAGCCGGTGTTTCTTTTGACGCGGACGTAACCTTGTTCACCCCATCTGGTCCCCCATGAGTTTTTGACAATCCAATAATCTTCACCATTCGATGAACCATATCCTACTATTAATACAGCATGATTATGTTGGCATGAACCAATGCCTTTACAATCATTATCAAAGTTAAGAAAACAACTGTTAATTACTTTTCAAATATGTCTGGTTGGATGGTAACTAGAGATGAAGTAGTGAGGTAATGAAAATTAGACTTACACCAGTGTCAGACTTAAATTCGTTGCTTGCATACAGGGAAACACTAACAGGTTGGTTGTAAGCATAACCACCAAGAGAACTCTCAGATATAGGATTGTGATACCATTACTTATAGCTATTGATAGTAGTGACAACTTTTTTCTCCTGCATCAATAAAAAATAAAACGAAGAGTAAAGCCATAATTAAAAAATACATATATTTGAACTAACCAATTAGTAGACACAATTATAGACTAACCTTTATGTGGTCGCAAGCACTAGGAGAAGCTGTATATGGATAAATTGCTTGTGAGGTAATACCACCATTAATGCTGATGACATATTGAAATGTGTTGCCGTACCACCCTCCTTTGCAGCCTTTGTTACTTGTAACGCAGGATGAGTTGTTGTTCAGAAAGATCCAGAAGCCCTCCTGAGACTATTTTTGTTATTCCTTCTATAGCTCCAGTGGCAGAGAATGCCCAACAACCACCTATTAAAATCAATTTGATTTGATATTACGCCTATATGCCATATGCCATAGGTTATAATAAACAAACATAAGAAATTTTTTTTTTTTATACAAAGGCAAACAGAGCTTGTAGATGACAAAATCTATAGACAAGGATCTATAGAGTGATCCTGTGATAACAAACCACAATCTAAAGCAAAAAGATGAGTACATTCAATTGGGGAAATCCCAAGTTCCTCGTACTCATGCGGGATCATGTGTGCCATTCGTGCAAGATAGTCCGCACAACGAATATTTTCCCTATGAGTATAGGAAATTTCTACCTCCCAGTCGCTGAACACAAGAGATCTGGTTTCCAAGATAACGTCATACAGAGGATGATCAAAATCACAACGAGTAGATAATAGACGGACTGCCTGCAGTGAGTCAGTGTACAACTTGATTTTCTTTAGCCGCATCCGTTTACATAATAGAAGTCCACATCGGATTGCATGGATTTCAGCAGCAGTTGGAAAAGAATGTCCTAACTTCTGCTGAAATCCACGTATCCAGTTGCCCCGGTGATCACGGATAACCCCTCCACAAGTAGCCTGTCCATCACTAACAACTGAACCATCAACATCTAGACGATGAAAGCCCGGATGAGGAGGCTGCCACTGAAGAACTCCTCGTTCTGGGACTTGGAATATCTGATACCGAAACCTGCCGTTCTCTACGCCTTCCGTGAGATGATAAATACATCTGTGAACTATCTCCTTCGGACGATCTGAAGTCCCTTCAAAAGCTTGGATGTAGCGGTTCTTCCATAGGAGCCAACATGTGGTACTGAAGACATTTTGCCATGACCATCTAGCCATCTTGTTGGTTCCTGGAGAGTGGTGTGAGTTCCAATTGAGCCAATCCTGTAGATTACCAGAAAAAAACATACTATAGTATAGAGGGTTAGTTAAAGCTGACCACACTCTCTGGGCTTGCTCACAATCTCTCAATATATGAAGGATGCTATCCTCACTCTCACACTGGAAAGGACAAGTGTTTTGGACGCTCGGGTTGTGTCTCGCTCTTAGCTCATTAGAAGGTAGCCTGTCATGGAATACTTGCCACATAAATTGTTTAACTCTTTCAGGGATCGCCCAGCGCCAAAGATTCCGCTAGTGAGCTTGGAGACTAAGGCTTTGCTGATGGTAAATTCCTTCATAGGCTGATTTCACACTAAAGATTCCGTCCGGTGCATTCCTCCAACATATAACATCCTCCTCATTGCCCGAAGGAGGTGCCACTCGCAATATTTTGTCTACCACCCAATTGGGAGGAAAATTTTCCCATTTAGCATGGTCCCAATAACCCATCTGCGATATAAAGGAGCAGACATGAGCCTCCAAATCAACAAGGTGCGTATTTCTTACAATGAAATGTTTAAGTGGCTTGTCCATCGGGGCTCAACATTCTTGCCATGCTTGCGTGTTCCTTCCACTTTTAAGTTTCTTTCCTAGGCCCTTTTTGAAATCTTCCTAGACGGCCACTATTCTACTCCACACAGCCGATTGGTTACGCCACCTCCGTACTTGAGGGAGCGAGTCCGTCCCACATGAATATTTAGCACGTAAACATTTTACCCATAAGGCTTCCGGCTTTTTGATTAGATTCCAACATAGCTTCATGAGAAACGCTTTGTTTTGGCAATGAAGATCTTTTATTTCCAAGCCTCCTTCACACTTCCTTCGTTTAAGAACATCCCAGGCAATCAGATGCAATTTCTTAGATTCATCGTGTTGGTTCCAAAAGAAATCTCTACTTAATTTTTCAATAGCAGCTAAAACCCCTTTTGGAACAAGAGTTGATTGCATTTGGTATTGAGGAATGGCAGAGAGAACTGACTTAATGAGGACCGCCCATCCTGCCATACTCAGGTATTTACCTTTCCAGCTAGTCAATTTCGATTTCACCTTCTGGAGAAGCGGGGTAAAAGTCCTTTTGACCATACGTTTGTGTAAGAGAGGAACTCCTAAATATTTCCCAAGATCAGCCGTAAGGCCAATCCCCAGAACCTGGCTCATCTCGTACTCTCTATTAAAATGTACATTTCTGGACACACACATCTTGGATTTATTCAAATTGATCTTGTGTCCGGAAACCCGGCAAAACAACTCCATAACATTCCGCATCTCCACCATCTGTTCATTTGAGGCTTCACCAAAAAGGATGAGATCATCAGCGAAGAATAGGTGAAAGATACTAGGACCAGAAGAACACAGCCGCAGTGGATGCCAGTTCCCGAGTTCAACTTCCTGTTGGATTAGCTGACCAAGAAGCTCCATACATAGGACAAACAGGTATGGGCTCAGAGGATCTCCTTGACGCACCCCTCTCGTAGGCTTGAATCTTTCTATGGCTATTCCATTCCAGATAATGCTCATGGAAGGGGATGAAACACAACTCATAATCAGTTTGACAAGACCAGCTCCCAGTCCTAAACTGTGAAGAGTGAATTCCAGAAAGCGCCAGTCTAGTCTGTCAAATGCTTTTTCCATATCAACCTTCACTGCGATGTAGCCCTTTTTACCTCTTTTGTTTCTTATGGTATGAATTGCCTATTGAGCAATGATGATGTTGTCCACTCCCTGTCTGCCTGCAATAAAGCTACACTGGTTTTCTGCAACAAGACTACTCATGACACCTTTAAAGCGGTTAGCAATGACTTTGCTTATAATTTTGTAGCTTACATTGCACAGAGAGATAGGCCTAAAGTCCTTCAAAGAGGAAGGCTGGTCAACCTTAGGGATTAGAATGATGTTTGTCTGATTAATTTCCTGAATAACCTCTGGGTTGTCAAAAATCATGAACACCAAATCGCATATTTTCTGCCCAACCAAGTTTCACTGAGTTTGAAAAAGGTGTGGTAGCAAGCCGTCTGGCCCCGGAGCTTTGAAGGCTCCCATCTCAAAAGCTGCATTTTTTATTTCCACCGGAGATACATGTCTCTGCAGAAGCTCCAATTGATGAGCTTCTAAAGGTGGGAATCTTGCCATCCAAGGGGAAAAGGGTGATGAAGGATTCTCAGCAGAATAGAGCTTCTGAAAATACTCAAGGGCCATACCTCTCAATAACTTTTCATCAAAAATCCAGTTACCGAAATCGTCTTGTAAAGCCTCAATTCTGCCTCTTTTCCTCTTCACAACAACGCTAGCATGAAAGAATTTAGTATTTCTATCACCACCGCTTAACCACTTACATCTAGATTTCTGGAACCAAATCAACTCTTCTTATAAAGCAATTTTTTGATACATGCCCCAAAGCTGTTTTTCAATCTTAAAGAGACCATTTTGACCACCCTCTCTATTCCTGGCTCTGTCAATTCCTTCCAATCTACGGATGATTTCTCTCTTCTTTTTAGCAATGTTCCCAACCACTCTATCATTCCATTCTACTGCCTTTCTAGAGAACTGCTTTTGCCCTTGGCACCAATTCTTCCCCTGCCATGCTTCTTTGACCACATCACTGAAACCTTCTTCAATACACCACGCTGCCTGATAAATGAACCTGCTTCCTCTTTTACTGCCTGCATTGATGTTTCGGTTCGCAACTACAATTACCCGATGATCAAAAATGAACTTGAGATTGTGGTAGGCTTTGGCTTGAGGATTAACAATTTCCCAATCAAAGTTACAAAAAACCCAGTCCAGCCTTTCTTTAACCCCAGTTTTTTCCCAAGTAAATCTGTCACCCATAGTTGGCACTTCAATAAGATTACAAAGATCAATACAATTACGGAAGTCAATCATGGAGCTATGAATGGGGATCCCACCCCCCTCTTTATCTGCATAATTAAGGAAGGCATTAAAATCCCCTAAAACTAGCCAGGGGATGGACACTGTCTGTTTAATGGCATACAAAGATGACCACAGGTCTCTCCTCTTCAAAACACTAGTATCACCATAGACAAAAGACACAAACATAGGGTCCAGATTATTTTTATCAGAAATCTTACGGTGAAGTAATTGAGTGTTTGAAGCAATATATTCAATATGAAACTCCCAATGATTCCATAGCACCCAAATACCCCCAGCAAAGCCCGTAGCTTCTATTCTAAGCCAGTCATTGAAACCCAGCTTTCTCACAACTTTCTCGGCCCTGTTTCCACTGATCCTAGGTTCAACTAAGCACTTTACATTAATACCATATTGCTTAACCACATCCTTCAGCACCCGAGGGAAAGCACTCCCACCCGCGCCACGACAATTCCAAGAAGAGATAATCATAAAAGGATTAACAAACAAGCCAGAAGGGAGAACAGAAGACTTACTTGTCTGGCGGCTTATCTTCCATTAACACAACGACCTCCAGTTGAGAAACTGAACGCATATCTGAGCTTGGCTGACCGTTAACAGCTTGATTGGTGTTGGCATATTGCTCAATAGTGTCTTCATTCCGAGGGGCAAGCGACAAATTCTTTGATTCTGAGATGATGATAGCACCGTGGTTCTCGCCTTCCTTCACTGAGTTCAGCATGCTGTGGTCCTTCTCTTTGCCTCGTAACTGGACCTTAGGAATAGAAGTCAAGGCTTTATTTTTTGTTTGTAACTTACCATGCAGTTCGTTTGCATGTGAGGGCCCATCTGATTGCATGTTCCCTTTAACAAGATTATAAGCCCTTGGTGTAGGTAATTTTTTGGGCTTCAACCTCCCCATGCCTTCCAGACTAGACTTGGACTTTGAGCCCATGGCCCAAACGCTTGCCTCCTCCTTTTCGATATTATTAATGGCCTTGGATGGATCTTTTTGCTTCTTAACTTCAGCCCATTTCTTCATCCCCAAGTGGAAGCCCTTCTTCAAGCTACTTTGCCCCTTTTCCACGATCTGTAGCAATGGTCTCTTAGGTCTCCCTTCCTCCACATCCGGCCTCACATCACCCTCCAGCTCGATCCTTTTATCACCTAGCTCATAATTCAAATTTAGCTTGGGACTTTCACCTTCAGCTAGATCCGTACCAGCTAGAATGTTGAATCTGGACTTGGATGCACCGCCCTCGGCCATACCCTCTGTCATATCAGAGCGGTTCCAGCCACCAACTCTGGCCCTACCCTCATTTCTTCTTGGAGCTCATGCTCTAGCCGTCTTACGCGCTAGCATCCATGAACCAAACTGGTGCTCTTTGGCCGGAAGTGGATTCTACAATGCCGCCGATGGATTGCTCATGAAATTTCACAACATAGTAATTATTGGGGAGGTCAATAAGATCAAAACCGCTTGACTGCCAAATTCTGCAGAGGTGCCCCTTGAGACGGAAGAAATTGAATTTTGCTCCAAGAATAGTGATGATAAGGGATTTGTTCCAGGGTTTAGCCCATCTATTATATTCATCCTGAGACAAACTCATCATTGGGTAGATATCCATGAGGTGTTTCAAATCCTCTGAGGGCTTAGGAATTTCCCAGGACTGATCCAACAAATCAGCTAGCTTGTCATCCTCTACCACACTGGGATTCCCATAGGCAATACCATTATACTCTGCGCCCTTAAAGCCCATAAGAGAGTCCTTGTACAAAAACGAATGCCCTACATTGACTGGAGGCGAGTTCCTGATCGTTCCTAAAAGCTCTGTTTCAATTACAGAAGGTTCAGGAATAATGATGGCCAAGGGGGAATCATCATTAGTTGATTTCTTCACTGATTTATCCAAACCAGCAATTTCCTTAGAACCCAAAACAACCTCCGGCAGTGATTCTAGGACGTCGGGGTCCTCCATCAAGAGCTAACACACACACTGGCACGAATTCCAATAGACAGAACCTCTCACTACCTCTCTCTCTCTCTCTAAAGCTCTGTTTCCTACAAACATAAGAAATTTAAACTTACCACATCCAGCCTGGTTTTTCACATCAGTTACAGCTCCTTTGGTCCTCCAATCCCAAGAAGAGAGTGGTGCATTTTGGACAGGATGCATGGTTCAATATCATTTTGCTGTCGTTGCCCTCCATCATGGGTTTCTCTATCTCATGTAAATTGATTTTGCTGAACTCTTCATAACTCATATCTGAAAATTGGTTAAAACCTAGACGATATTCGTCTGGTGGCATTTTTCTCTCTGACATACTTCAAATTACTTTTGAAAATCTGAAATCTAGCTGCCTCCTCTTCTAGGGTTTGGTATTCTCGTTCATTCTCCTTCTTCCACATTTGGAATAGACGGAGGACTTCTGTTTCAGAAGTGGACATGTCTAGATCTAGATTCGAAATGGAATACTCATCAAGCACACTAGACGCGAGACAAATTGAAGCATACCAAACCAAGAAAAGGGGAAGCAATTTAGTAACAAGAGAACTCATTGTGCACTCAAAGGCGATAGATATCAAGCATGTGGATTGTGGTTGTTGCATAGCATTTATCCATATATATATATAGGGAGAGAGAAAACCACGGTCCGTCTATCACAGTTCACATTTTTTAAATCAAATTGGGTTCGCTTACTTGTCATCTGAAAAATGTGAAGAAAATAAAAAATCTCACATCCTTATATTGATATATTTAAACTAAACTTATGCTGAGTGACAGTCACATCATCAGCTATCAACCATGTTTCTCTTGCAGTTTAATAAATTAAAAGTATAGAGATCAATACCTATAACTCAAAAAATTATAAGGACCTAATAAAAAATTTACTAAAATTTAATTAAAAAAGGTATTTTTTTTATAAACTTACATATTAATTTTGAACTTCTGCATTTTATCTTTTTGAATTCAAATTAAATGTACTCATATTTTTAACAATAGATCCATTAAATCCCATATTCTGGTTCGTTTTGTCCATTAACTTGTTCATAATTTATGTTTTTATTCTTGTTAAAAAAGATGAAGAATGTTATTGTTTATATTTTCTTGTTGTATTATTATATAGATTTGCATACCTTTTTCTATTAACAAATAATTGTGGGAAAATTCCAAAAAAAAAAATACCTTGGAATATGCAAAAGGACAAGTCAGAGCTGTGAAATTCGAAAATCCCAAGTCAGTTCGGTGTCAGTACGGAGGAGAAATATGGGATTATGAAATCTCAGCGAAAAGACGAACATGCCCTTCAGCTGTCTCTCTCTCTCAACTTGGAATAACAACATCGGTCTCTTTATTAACAACACCACATTCTCCATTAACAACTCCGCTTTATTCTGTTACATCTTCGTATCTCAAATATGGTGTTGTTAATGTAAAATATGGTGTTGTTAATAAAGAGAGATGTGTTATTATTGGTCCTGAAACTTAAATTATGAAGTTGTGAAATAATAAAGTGAAGTTGTTATTGTAGAATACATTATTGTTAATATAGAGACCGGTGTTGTTATTGTGAAACAAGAAAGGGGAATTGTTAATATTGAATCCGGTGTTATTAATAAAGAGACCGGTGTCGTTATTTCGAGTTGAGAAAGAGGGGGAGCTGAAGGGTAGGTGCGTCTTTTCGCAGAAATTTCATAATCTCATATTCATCCTCCGTACTGACACCGAACTGGCTTGGAATTTTCAAATTTTAGAGCTTTGATTTGTCCTTTTTCATATTCCAAGGTATTTTTCTGGAATTTTCCCAATTATTATCTAAATTTTTTAGGATGATGCTCAATTAAATATTTTGAATTTCTAGATTTTACTTACAAGATAATATAATTTTAAAGAGAAAATTATCATCTAATGAATAACAATTATCATCAAAACCTTATGAGTCAAATCTTCAATCACGTCACAACAAACTAAATTTTATATTTAACAGACTGGTCATTATATTTAGGGTTAAGGAGCAAATTTACCAATGAAATTTTAAGGTAAGAGCGCCTGGCACAATTATGTTTTAAAAGGGGCAAAAATACACATAAGGTTTTTAAAGTGGAGCATCTAACACAAAACTGTTAAATTTGACCTAACGCTGTTAATTGTTTCCTTCTCTTATAATTTAACACTGTTAGGTTGAATTTAACGGTTTTGTGCTGGATGCTACACTTTTAAAACCTTATATATATTTTTGTCCCCTTTAAAACATAATTTTGACAGACGTTCCTTCTTTAAAACTTCATTGGTAAATTTACTCCTTAACCCTTATATTTAAGAAAAAGGAATTAGCTACCTCAATGCATGTAGCTACTAACTACTAAGCGTTCATAATAAAAAAGAAAAAGGTGGATAAATAAATACTATGAAGTGCTTGGATCGACTGGTTTGGGTCATTCCAACTTAATAGTCTTGTATTCGAGTCATGACTACACAGTTTCAATAATTTATTAAGCTTTGGTAGTAATCTGTAAAAAGTTAGAGGAACGACTTTATTTGGTTCATGGGTTACCTTTTTTGATTTCATTAATCAGCCGCGTGGAACATGCAATCGGTGCTTTCATATGTTTAATTATTTTTCACATACCAATCAGCGTCAAATTGATTGCTCAAGAACCAACTCTCTGTTCCATTGCAAATGACTCAACTCTCTGTTCAATAATTTATTTAACTTTGGTAGTAATCTGTAAAAATGTAGAGGAACGGCTTTATTTAATTGATGAATTACTTTGTTTGATTCCATTAAATTGATTCAACAAGCAACTCTCTGTTCCATCAAATTAATCGCTCAACAACCAACTCCCGGTTCCATTACAAAGACCTCTTCCCCGGACACTCGCTTTCTTTCATTTTTTTTTCCTCTTACCATTTAAAGTTATCATAATGCCCTTCATTCAAAGATTGGGAAAATATATAAATAAAAAAAAAAAATATCAGATATTCTTTTAAGGAAAAAAGATAAGAAAATACCATTTGAATTTCGAATTCCCAAGTTAGTTTAAGAGTATAGGTATTGACTACAACTGTATAGCAGTTGACTACTCATAAAATCACTAGTTTAGAATTTTGAAGTTGAAGTGATATTTGTTGTTGTTGTTTTCTCCCCCTATTGGCTCCCTCGTTCACCCGTCCATTCCCTTTGCCGTTGGTGGGGGTTTGAGCTTGCTCTGTCGTGACCATTGATGTCGTCTTCTTCCTCCATTGCGTCTTTGGGTGAGGATGCAATGCTGTGTGTGAGCTTCATTTTTCTGGAGTCATCATTGTCTTGTCTAAGAGGTGTAACCTCGAATCCTTTCTTTTTATTTCCCATTGCGTTTGCTGTTTGTGAAGAAAGAATGATTTTAAGGCTGTGTGAAACTAGAATAGAATGTTTGGAAAGAAACTAATGTGTTTTGAAGCCTATCTTATAATTGGGTTAACTAATGCACATTACTTGTTTGTTGAAATGTCTCAAAGGAGATGAAATATAAGTATATTTGATAGTTATTGATGGTCATTGTAGTTTTCGTTACTCCTTGTCCGAACTAAGAAATTGAGAAGACATAACCTAAGTACCGCCAATAGGTTTCAAAAGAAAAATTATTATTGTCTAGTTAAATTATATTTACGTATATGCATTTTTACAAATATGTAGCAACTGGAAATACACACACTTGCATGCAAAGGTTTGTGATGCGGTGCATATATGTTTTATGTAACTGTATTCTTCTATGCATGTCTTAAGTCTTGATCCGTAATGGATTCAAGACCTAAATTATAACCTACTAGAACACTAACTGTTTGAACTTTACGTTTTTCACCCCACACCTTCGGAAATTTCATTACACATTATTGACTTTTGTCAAGTTTTTCAAGTTACGCTAATTATTATTTGCTGTCACTTTTCACTGAGATATATGTTATTGGTAAAGAATTTTTGGAAGTCTTCTTCAACTTGAACAAATATTACAGATTCAGCCTGAATTCCTTTGCTTTTACACATTGGCACTCGTGCTGAATTTTTGTTCACTGGTTGAGTTGCTTATGCCCTAATTGCACGAGTTGTTGTGTGATTGAAATTTTGTTGCTGTACTTTGTTGGCTATACATTTTGAGGAATTTTCTGTGGTTCAACTTCCAAACCTTAACAGCTCCATCGGAAGAAAGCTTAAATATTAGAATATATGAGGAATGTAAATATTTCTATGTGTGCGTGAGGAGATTGAACTTAGAAGCTGAAAATGTATTGAACCTACTGTTTGGTGTTTTTATATTCTAAATAAGCACCCAAGATAATTAAATCATTGCTCTAAGGTTCTAAAATGTTAGTTGGGACGTTGCCGTCAAAACAGAGAGAAAGAATGTGCCAAACTGAAATGAACCTCACTGTTGATTGTAGTCCTTCCTATCATCATTGTGATGAATTCTTGTGAGAGAGAGAAAAAAGACTGGTGTGGATTCTAGCACACATTTTGCATATTTTTCCTCTTGCATTTAAGGCGTTTTTTTATAACTACATAAAAGCCAAATGAGGCTAGCTGATAAAGATAAAGTGGGGTGTGGTTATACTTTTCGACCGTAACGGATGTCGGCTCAATCATAAGGAAATTATGCCGAAGCATTACTAGCTAGGATTAAATCTTGAATCTTGATGTAATGACACATTTTATTGATTGCTGGCTATCTCGTTATTTTCAACACTATGCATGACTTACTCATCCGAATGTGTATAAAAAAGGTATATTAATCGCTAATGAGTAATAATGTAGGTGGGAACTGGTGCGGTGTGATTTGCTTATTTAGTTATTGGTTCATAACCAGCGGTCTCACCATGCTCCGCTAGTACCATACGAGCAAGGAATGATCTTTTTGTTTTTAGGATTCAAATCTTTTCACTTCTACTCACATCTTATCTGGTTATTGTTATGAACTTTGAACTGCCGCTGCATGGACTTGACTAGGGACAAAAGATGACTCTCTAGGGTCTGATGTGCTCACATAAACTCTTACAGTATCACTATACGTCGTACTGCTTTTGCGTCAACCTAGTTTCATTGATATAATCAACTAAGTGAAATACATCTCCTCGCTTCTTAATTTTATTTTACATAAGAAGGATGTCCCTAAGGTCACGGCGTGTAATTCAAATTGTACCCCTTGTGGCAAGATAAAATTCGAATTTTTTTTTGCATGAAAATCTGGATACCATTACTTAAACAGTAATAAATACAGCCATACAACTACTATAACAAAAGGAAAAGCAACAAACTAATACCTAAATCTCTCATCAATTTTCACCTCTTAATGAGAAGGTGGCTGTTGATCAGGGACACAAAAATTACCTACAAGTTTATGAGCTAGTTTAGCTAAGTTGTCCGTTATACTAATAGACTCTCCAGAAATATGATGAATTACAACATGCTAGTCTCTATGAGTAAGAAGTCTGGCCTCATAAAAAATTTGAATTTTTTTGGATGAGTCATCAGCCAACTAGAATTAACATGATATAAGTTGTTATATTTTTACTGGACAGAGTTCAGATGACATGGTACTCTTAGAGTAAGTAAGTATTTCTCCAACTTGGAATAATAATTTGCTGACTGGGTGTGGGAAATTAATTTCCACCTAAGCCTTTATCTCCTCCCAGACACCATTTTCAGTCAAAAAATTCAAACAAACGGACAAGTAACAATCAATATGTAATTTTGCAAATATTTTAGAAGTTTATAGTTAGTTTTGTTCATAAAAAAAGCATTTGTGTTAGGCACACTTTTGGGGAAATCTCATATGTATTTTTGTTCCTTAACCCCTTAAAAAATTCAAACAAATGGTCAAGTAATCATTAATGTGTATTTTGCAACTACTTTAGAAGTTCATAGTTATTTTTTCCCACAAAAAAGTATTTGGCATTGGGCGCACTTTTGGATAAATCTCATACGTATTTGCACCTTAACCCTATAATTTGAGTGTCATGCTTGCGAGCCATGTTAATCTTTTCTATATTATTCCAATTTCATTGAATGCCCCGAAGCAGGGACTTGTATGTGCTTTCTGAATTCTGATAATGAAAAGGTTGTTGCGTTCTCCTTCATAAATATATATATATATATACACACGGTCAAACATATAGATCAAGTGTTGCCCCTCTCTTTAAAAGAAACTCGTCATCCAATTTAGGAGCAACCTTCTTTCTTTCCCCATATTTGAATCATTATCTTCACCCTTATATTCATATCATTCTCATAGAACTCACATATTTAAATGTAATTAATCATTTTCTTAAAAAATATCCCTAACCAACAAATAAAGAAATTTAAAGTAAATTTTAGAAAATAATAAACATTAATAGCGACTATTAAAGGTTAAAAAGAATTTAAAATATAAGTTAAATAAAAAGAGTTTTATTAGGACATGCAAATTGAGTAATTTTATCTTAGTAATAAGAAATAATAATTTGTCATTAAAAATTTAACTGCACCTTTTTCAATGTTCATGCAAGGGATCTCTCTCTTTTACTTTATTTTTGTGTAATGTATGAATCTCTTGCTCCCTCTGATATTCTTGTTTCCGCGCAATGAGTGTAGGCAAATTACATAAGCAATAATTTTTCATAAAGAGTTAAAGACAATTTTGTCTTGGAAGTTTTTCGAAGGCAATTTTGCCCTAGAAGTCTCAAAAAGGGAACAATTTTGCCCTAACCATTATTCCAGTTAATTTTAACTGTAAGTTGACCAAACATGATGAGTTGGCAATCCATATGTCATCTATGTCTTTTTTGTTAAGGTGCAAATTTGTCCCAAAAGTTTTAAATCTAACTTTAAAAAAATTAAGTAGATAATGCATAGACTTTTGGAATAAATTTGCATCCTAACAAAAATGACGTTTATGAAATGTGGACTGACAGCTTAACATATTTGGTCAATTAACGGTCAAAATTTACTGGAATAACGGCCCGAGCAAAATTGGTCCCTTTTTGAGACTTCTGGGGCAAAATTGCCTCTTACAAAAATTTCCAAAGCAAAATTACCTCTTAACCCTATCACAAAAACTGATTGTAAGGCAGAGGAGAGAAGCTGTTCGCGTGAGATAGTTGAGCTAGATCAAGCATGTGCTGGAATCGAAACCCCTAGAAAACGAAGATATAATGATTAATGTACTATTAATGTATCGGGCATAAAAGTGGCAAATGGTTCTTCCGGGAATAAATTGCATGTATGTTTATTTAAGAATGAAAAATCTATATATGTACTTCACCTTCTGATTTTTGTAACACTTTACTCCAGGGACACTTATCAAAATATTTTATTCATTTAAGAACCACATGTGACCCAAAAGCACCTTTGATTAAGCTAGAAACTTAAAATCTTTCTCAAAACTTGGGTACCATGAATAATGACTTTACCTGAAACTTTGGAAATTCATTTGTAATACAATATAACTCCACAATTAGTGGTTCAAAGCTCTATTTCTAACTCTTGGAAAGCTTTTGAAAGAAAAATAAGACCCATACTCACCTTTGTCCCAGTTGGTCCAAAAACTCGCTTAAACCAAAATTGTACAGAGTAACTTTCAAAATAGTTCTCAGTTTTCCTATGTCAATGTTATAAAATCATATCTCTAAATGTATTCATCCAAAATTTATGAGTTAGGGCTTATTTTAAAGATCTGAATGTGTATTATGACATCGCAAAATTTCATAACCTAACTCAGCCAATTACCTTGTTTCTATGCAGTCAACAAAACCAAGACTCAAACCTATTCATGTTACAACTGTAATACATATTACTCTCTTTAAACTAAAGGATAACCTTTACTCATATACTTATAACATTGTCTCTACTCCACTAACTATTTGACCCCTTTTTACTTTGCAGTTTTGCCATGTAAATTCTAAGGGCATCATCGATACGCTTGCCCTAATTTCAAAGAATGTTAAACTTACTAATAACTGTACATTAATACTACTACTAGATACTAAGTTTACCGCCATCACCATAGATGACACTCACCTTTAGACTATCATAGCCTTAGTACTCCTTATGGAGGGTATTTACATGGCAAATTATATAATGTTACATACATATTTTTTGCCTTTAATATAAAAATAAATATAACCAAGAATATAATAGAACTTATATATGCAACCAAATAGCATGTTTCTCTAGCTCCATTCACCTTCAGTCTTCACCAACTACTATGCCCTTGCCCTTGGTGATACTTTCTTTTATTGTATATGACGGAAGAAAGGGGTGAGATTCTGGGGAATCTCAGTAGCAACTACTTTTCATCATGTTAACCATACAAGGTTAATAACTATGCATGTAAAAATAAGCTATATATAGAGAACAAAACTTTGTGAGTAACTGATCTGAAAAGCTAACTGGTGCACATTTATCATATTGATAATTGAACTGAATAACTAATTAGTGTACAATCTCTTGCAGATAGATAAACTGTATAAATAACAGGTGTACTTTCATTTTACAAATAGATAAAATGAATAAATAGCTAGTGCATATACTAGGCATATAACTACTCGCCGATCTATTTGCTGCACATGGCCACGGCAAATATCTATGCAAGGATAATTTACATGTTCTCATGCTTAATTACAGCAAAATGGCATAAACAAATATGTAGAAACCAATGCACAATAACATAAGAGGAAAAAAGTTACTACCTCTTGTACTTTTTTCCAAATTACCTTCACCTTGTTTCTTTCTTTGTTGATTCCTTGGTGGGCTTGGCCACAAGTAAAATCCTATAATTTATAAACGTACAAGGGTAGGTTAATACTTATATATTTTACTTTAATGGCATATTAAATCTCCATTCGATTCCCAAGCTCTAACCCCTTATGATTAGTTCTCTAACTTTGCTCTTGTTACTTTAAGTTTTAACTTGTTCTTTTACTTGGGAATTCTTTGTTCATTCTCATCCTATACAACTCTATCTACTAAATTCACCAACAAATGGAATACAATCCAACTCCCCCTAAATAAAATAAAGCTTTCCAGAACAGGGGAAAAGAAAATTCATATTATTTACTTCCATTACTATTAAACATTTCACAAAACCTCTAGACATAACTTATGTATGATTTAATTATTGAGAGCACTTGTGTCATTTTGTGAAACCTCAGAAGAGTGGTGTCTCTTTAAATTCCTTCTCCCCAAAGATTCAATGGTTAATAGATATGCATTAACCTTTCCTTAATATATCATTTATATAACTCTACAGCAATCTCATTTAAGCATTTACACCTTCCTCACATGCTGAATAAACTTATGCCTTGTTCTGGAAAGTTTTCCAGACTTTAAATCAGGTCTCCCATTGCAAATTTAACAACATTCATAATATACTTTATGCTGATAATACTTGGTACTTAATCATCAATTCCTAAGTACCATTATCCTTCAAAACAATTCAACAACACCCTTATATTACACTTCCAACATTTCCAGCTTCAATATTACCTCCAAGTCATCATTTTTATCCCTCTTATATCCAACTATCTTGGACCATTATATGCATTAAAAATTCGGACAGCACTACATTTAGAACTTTCAAAATTTATCCAACATCAAGAATATTGTTTTAATAATCATTTTAGAGACTTTATGCATATTTTAATAATCTAAGATACTTATCTAACATATGTGTAACATCCTGAATTTTATTCACCAAAAATTCCTTGCACCTTTGTGACATCAAATGTGAATTTTGACACATAGAAAAGAATGGCAAAATATTGCAAATAGTGGACACACACCTCAGAGTTGTTCGCTCTGCGCTTCTTCCTTGAACATAAAGAGTTATCATTGATGTGGGTTGTGTTTGGAGCCGTTTCACTCATGTTTTGTGATAATTCTGCATTAATGCCTACAATTTGAGGTGATTCTGGAAGGTCATCAACTTCAACATTAACTTCATCTTCCATTGCACCAGGTGATATTCCTTCTTCCCCAACTGCTCTGTCCCAGCCCATACAAAGCACAAATTCTCAAAGTTTGGGAATGACTTGGTCCTAAACTGTGTTGACCTTAGGTGAACTTGAAAGTGCAACAAAAATATTTTTAAGGACATGTACCTTAACCCTACACTAATCACTTTTTTACTTAAATGCAATTAACTCCTCAACAAGTTCACTTACCTTCACATACTCATCCCACACCTCTTTCTTTGCAGTCACAATTTTGTTTCACAGGATTCCAACCAAAGCCTGATGTGTTGGTGCCATAAACCATATCATAAGCCGCCTGCCACAGACATTTCAAGGTCTTAATCCTGGAGGTTATGTGAGGGCAAGCTTTAATCCCACATCCAGCCAGCTTCTCTTCTATCATTGCCTGCAAAGCATTAGCAAATCCAGGCTTGAAACCATTATCGGCCATGAACTTTTGCTCCATCCTCAAACTTACAAGGCAGTCAACTGGGACCTTGCCCTCCTTGGATGACCACATTTTAAGCTTTAACTTGTTTACTTCTTCACTCTGGTCCATCTATTAAGACTCAGCCATAAAAGAAAATGTTGTTAACATAAATTAAATCCAACAATAAACTAGCATACAAACACTGGGCAGGAAGTTGCACTTAAATTAAATTGAAATGCACATAACACAAACTTTGTCCATACACCCAAACATAGGCAAGTCAATGTTCATAATGTTTCAAACATTTTTCTACAACATCATCAATCATCCCTATAAGCCACATAGGCAGCAAACATCTCATTTGCTAGCTCTTCATTAAAGTTTGTCCACATATCACTACTTTCTATAATCATCATGAGGG
This sequence comes from Inga oerstediana, assembly GCA_963210345.1. Classification (NCBI taxonomy): domain Eukaryota; kingdom Viridiplantae; phylum Streptophyta; class Magnoliopsida; order Fabales; family Fabaceae; genus Inga; species Inga oerstediana. The sequence continues at coordinate 26,450,329 of OY723400.1, read as the reverse complement.
TGTTGTCAATTGTTGGTGGTGGTGGTTCAAACTAGTCAAGCTATTCGTCTAGCAGATCTTGAATTCTTTCCCGATGAATTACGTTATATAACAAAGAGCATACCACAATATATTTGTTTTGAATCTTCACCAGATAAAAAGAAGCACTCCTTAGCATTGCCCAATGCAACTTTAGTATCCCGAAGTACCTTTCAATGACATTTCACGCTGACGAATGGCGCATGTTGAAGCACTCATGCGGAGTTTGGGGTTGGTGTCCCTGCTTTTACTCATATGAGGTGGTACCTTTGCCCTTTATAAGGTGCCAAAAACCCTTGGCAATTCGTGTACCCCACATCAACCAAGTAGTACTTTCCTGCCCAAGCCAATAAAAACATTTATATGAGTAATACTCATAACTTGCACATTACATGTCCTAATCATACAAACTTACACTAAAAATACACTACTGCAGGCCATACCTTATTGTACTCTTAGCCTATGTTGTGTCCTTATAGCTTCCCTCAACACCCTCCCATCCACAATTGAGCCTTCCCAACCGGTCAATACAAAGATGAATTGCGTATCCGGTGAGCATACACCTAGCACATTAGTTGTCACCTCTCCTTTTCTGTTTCGGTACTTGCCCTTATGCTCTGCCGGGACTTGTACACCTATGTGAGTACCATCTAATGTACCTAGGCACCCCTACAAACACAATCAAAATTTACAACCCTTCATATATATAGTTAACTTTTGCATACGAAAAAAATACATTTTTTGTCACAACTACAAAAGTTTTATACCTTGAACCACTTCCATCGATCATCATTTGAATCCTCCGGAATGGCCTTTACTCTTTTCAAAAGCAATTATTGTAATCTAATTGTTGCATTCAACACAATTTTATAGTATCTACTAATTGTTTCACCCGACCTACTAAACCCAAACTGAATGACACTATTTTTGACATGATGCCCCAATATGTGCAGGAACATTGCTACTTCCTTATCAACTAACATATGTTTTGTTTGTCTTAATCCACCAATTGTGTCTAACAGGTGACACAATTTATCAAAAGTTGCCCGATACATCCTAATTTGGTTGAAGCAAGTGGTGTCACTACTTATATCATTGCCCCCAAATTTGCTCGCTTTGCATGAAAATCTAATCTAAAAGACCTATCTGGTACGTGCCTCGATCTACCTCCTCCCATAGCAACTATTATAGTTAAAAGCAACCTCCTAACTGCAAGAAGCAAAGCTAGGCACCCAGCCAATATGGCAAACATTTAATCCAATTGTGGCTCCATATCTTCACAATTTTTCCCACACTGATTCGTTTTACAGTATAATCTACCAACTCCTCTTTCCAAACCACACTAACACATTTAAAAAAAATTGCATTTTAAATTAACAGCCAATGAACATAATTACACCCACACTTTTCTCACATTAAACACAACCCACTTATCTTATGCATAAACCGTTTAACCCATTCTATCTTTCTACTGACTTTGTTGATGTTTCACTGCTTGCATCTACCAGTGTTCATTCCACATTACCCACGGCCATCAAAACTTTAACTTCATTCACAGTTAAGCATTCATGATATAAATTACATCTACTTAAAATTAAAACCCAATTGCAAGACACCAAACAGAGCACACTATTAATTAGCAAGCAACCAAACACATTTCAGCTTTCAACTATGCTTTTCTTTCACATCTGTTCAGTCAATACGACCCACATCACAAACATACCAATTTATAAGCTTACACTAAATTAACCCACATACACACAGCCTTATAGCATTTTGTGCATCTCGCCGATTGTTCAACAGATAGCGCAGACAGCAAACATATTGCCCACTTCACACCATAAAACACAACATAATCAAACCAACATTACCTTGATTCAGAGTTCTATTTTGCACATCTTTCGCCTCTTCCCTTTTCCAGACAAGCTTTTAACTCTATACCAAGCTGGTTCACCAAAGCCTTCCGCGCGTTGTGCCTCTGTCTTTTATCTATTTTATATGTTTTCAGGGGCATTTTTGTCCCATATTTAATCTTGTCGTGAACATTTTGAAGTTCATCCCACTTTTGGTGGGAACTCACTTTCCCATATTTAAAGGAACATTCGACTTGGCAGGAATTTGAGTTGCCGTCACTTAGGTAGCCAAACGTGTTTTTAGCTAAGGAACATTGCAATTTTCCCTTTCCCTCCTCAACTTTCCGTGTGACAAACAAGGAGTTACTTTATTAGATCTTTTCTCTAGTTTTGTCTTGTCTTTCTATCATTGTCATCAAACAAGCAAATTAACTCACTTAGCTAACCATTTTCAACTTATAAAATCATGTTAACATGCTCTTATACTTGCGCTAATCGCAATTTTAATTAAACTCAGAAGTCCATTCACCGATTTTACTATTTTTATATTTTTAGCGTGCAAAATCTTACCGACTCACTCTTATATTTATGCTACTTTTTTAGATTTGGTTATGTTTAATGACTTAATATGTGAACTTCAGAAAAACTTATTTGTTGAGTGTAATGAAAACTATGGAGGTTGATGAATTTAATTTCAATTATTTGGATTTAAAATGTATTTAAACCAAATTATTTTATTTTTACATTTTTGTTATTAATCATATACTTTTAATAGCTATTTATTGATGAAAGTAAGCACTTTCGATTTTACGGTTCGAGTTCACAATCCAAATTTATGAGTTTTCATAAATTTGTGAGTTGACAACCTTGCTTTCTAATAAAATAATAATTGTTCTCTTTATTTCACATTGGCGGTTACGTGTTAGGACAGATTTCACATATCGTAAATGAAGGAGATTGGCATTAGGGATCTCCAAGTTAGGTTAAGTCATATGTGCATGTTAGAGACTATCAAAACCAAAACTCCATTAGCTAACGAGATTAATAAATTCTAGAAATTGCACTCCTATAGAAATGACATTTTATACAAGTTAAAATTGATATGTTACATAGGTTTTGGACTACTTTCTACACTCCATACACCTCTATCTTTGAAAAATATTGTTGGGTTAATAAGCGTGGCATTTCAAATGCCAATAAAGGGGGGAGGTCTCGACTTCGATCCTTGGGGGGGAAGTGGCGCAAGCCTATAAACCCCCAGAACTGCTGCATGCAGGGATCGTGGACCCGAGAGGGCCTTGGACCAAACCTACAATACCCGAGCGGTGATTGCCAATACTGGGCTCCAGAAATGGGCCTGGGGTGTCCCGCATGGTGGGCCAGTAGCTGACACTGCTGGGACCCAACAAATATCATAAAGATTGGGATTGGCAGACCATAAATATTGGTCTAGTTTATAAGAATTTGGCTAATAAATCGCAAGGTCGTAAGTTCAAATCTCACTGTAAATATGCAAATCTTGCTAGTGGGCAATATATAAATACATTTACAACCGTTCTTTAAATCCAGAAGTATGTCTTAATTTTGGTGAGCTTTCAAAACCTAACTACCATAAATCTTTTTGTATAAAATAAAAAATTGGGACACACACCATCTTGAGCATTCTATGCTCTTGATACCACCTCGACGTGGTTCACGTTTTAATATTTAAATATTTTTTATTCTATTTGTGTTATAATCAATCATGACACTTGGCAATTTTAAACATTCGAGATATTGCAATCTCCATCATTAAATTTTCTCTAAAAAATCAACAAATCAAGACATTGATCACATAGAAGAAAACTGATTTTTTATTTATTTTGTATTCCATCCTATTCAATTGATGATAATTGAAAAAAATAATAAGTATTTGATTATCATTATTATTATTTATTTACTAAATTTTATGGCAATCTGATTATAATGTGGACAACCAAGAGAAATTGAGGGTTGGGTAAGGACAAGCAAACATGGCACGCATTGGTGAGCAAGGACATGCGGTAGGATCCCTCTTCCACAATAATTGCTCCTTACTTTATTAGATCTTTTCTCTAGTTTTATCTTGTCTTTCTATCATTGTCATCAAACAAGCAAGTTAACTCACTGAGCTAACCATTTTCAACTTATAAAATCATGTTAACATGCCCTTATACTTGCGCTAATCGCAATTTTGATTGAACTCGGTAGTCCATTCACCGATTTTACTATTTTTATATTTTTAGCTCGCAAAATCTTACCAACTTACTCTTGAATTCATGCTATATTTTTAGATTTGATTATGTTTAGTGACTTAATATGTGAGCTTCAGAAAAACTTGTTGTTGAGTATAATGAAAACTATGGAGGTTGATGAATTTAATTTCAATTGTTTGGATTTAAAATATATTTAAACCAAATTATTTTAATTTTATATTTTTGTTATTAATCATATCCTTTTAATAGTTATTTATTGATGAAAGTAAACATTTTCGACTTTACGATTCGAGTTCACAATCCAAATTTATGAGTTTTCATAAATTTATGAGTTGACAACCTTGCTTTTTAATAAAATAATAATTGTTCTCTTTGATTTCCCATTGGCGGTTACGAGTTATGACAGATTTAATGTAACACCTTAGTTACATTTGCGTTCTGATAACTCATTCGTAGTGAATATGAACTGCTAAGTGATATTCTGCATGCTCACCTCGACATGGTTCACGCTTTAATATTTAAATATTTTTTATTCTATTTGTGTTATAATCAATTATGACACTTAGCAATTTTAAACATTCCAGATATTGCAATCTCCATCATTTAAGTTTCTCTAAAAAATTGACAAATAAAGGCATTGATCAAATAGAAGAAAACTGAAAATTTTTTATATTGTATTCCATCTTATTCAATTGATGAAAATTGAAAAAAAAATAACTATTCGATTATTATTATTTATTTAATAAATTTTATGCAATCCGATTATAATGTAGAAAACCATGAGAAATTGCAGGCTGAGTAAGGACAACCAAACGTGGCACCCATTGGTGGCTACCACAGATTCTGCCCATGCTTTAGTTGTAATACCCTGAATTTTGGAGTTGGAAGTTTGGGAATCAGTCTAAATTAAGTGAACTGCTAAACTCTGGTTTAGCAGGTGTCCCAAATTTATTCCCTAATATTTCTTATATCTTTGAGGTATTAAAGAGCATAAAATAGTGAATTAAAGAGTAGGGAAGTTATCTCTCTTACATGCATTTGATATTTGTGTTGGTGTATTGATGCATGTTATTGCTTTGCTTGTTTATGTGAAACATATATGAACAATTAAAGCTCTATTTTTATTTATACTATGGCCATAAGTATGTTGTTTGAAACATTAATCATGCAGATATGTCATTATGTGAGCATGAGTTATGTAATGTGAGCATATCATGCATTAATCACTTATTCTCAATCCTCTAATCCCAAAATTCAGAGTATTACATTAGTATCCCTCTTCGACCATAATTGCTCTCTTACTTTATTAGGTCTCTTCTCTAGTTTTGTCATGTCTTTCTATCATTGTCATCAAACTAGCAAATTAACTCATTGAGCTAACCATTTTCAGCTTATAAAATCGTGTTAACATGCTTTTATACTTGTGCTAATTGCAATTTTGGTTGAACTCGTGAGTCTCTTCACCGATTTTACTACTTTTACATTTCTAGCTTGCAAAATTGTGCCGACTCACTCTTAAATTTATGCTAGATTTTTAGATTTGATTTTGTTTAATGACTTCAAATGTGAACTTTAGAAAAAATTATTTGTTGAGTGTAATAAAAACTACGGAGGTTGATGAATTTAATGCCAATTATTTGCATTTAAAATATATTTACACTAAATTAATTTTATTTTTATATTATTATTATTTAATCATATACTTTTAATAGCTGTTTATTGATGAAAGTAAACACTTACGAATTTACGATTCGAGTTCACCATCCAAATTTATGAGTTTGCATAAACATGTGAGTTGACAACCTTGCTTTCTAATAAAATCTCTTGATTTCACATTGGTGGTCACGATATATTTCACATATCGTAAATGAAGGAGATTGCCATTAGGGATCTCCAAGCTAGGTTATGTCATATGTGCTTGTAAAAGAGTATCAAAACCAAAAATCCATTAGTTCATGAGATTAATAAACTCTAGAAATTACACTCCTATGGAAATAACTTTTTATACGAGTTAAAATTGACATTTTACAACGGTTTTAGAACCGGTGTTGCAAGTGAACTTCCTACACTCCTTATGCTTTTTTTTTTTTTTTTGGATATGGCTATAACCAGTATATAATGTCCACTCTCTACATTAGTCCTACTTAAAACCAAAGTTAAACGTGGCATTTTTTTTTAAAAAAATAGGGGCTTTTTTTTTTTTGGGTTGGAGGTTATTTTCAGTCCAATAAACAAAATGCCCTATATTTTTTATTCTTATACAAATTATAATAGATCTCATAAGAAATAATAATTTCATAAATTCCGTTCATTACATAATTTTAATAATATTTGTAACATTATAAAGATAAAAAACCTAGCTACTCAAAAGAGACACACACAAAGAAGACCCTATCTGCAATTTCAAGAGACCAATTCAATGTGAGAAAAAAAGTGTATTTCAAGACACTATTGAAAATGTTCACTGAAGCACTCCCTCTGGTCCTTAATATATGACATATTAACGGATGAACTTTGGGCGTGTTATGGATCTTAAAAGCGCTTGGGATGGGAACCATAGAAGAGTCTGCTTGTTAAATGATTCTTTATATGTAATTAAGCTTATCAAGGATGAAGATAATAGTCTTCATGTGTAAACTAGCCAGAATTTTATTCAGGAAAGTCAAGATATGCTCAAATGTGATTTGGTGGTTGATTTTGAACACATGAGAAGAGGGAGGAACTTTGAAGTTGATATGTTAGCTAAGCGTGCTTTAAAGATGCCCAGATTTCACTTGGTTCCTTTACACGTTTTTTGTTTGTTTATTTCTTGTAAAATAGAGTAGTCTCTACCACTTTCTTACATTATAAAAAACGGCATGCTTTTTCGCAAAATAATAATATAAATAATGATGATGATGATGATGATGATGATGATAAATCATCATCATCATCATCATCATCATCATTATTATTAAATAAATACTGACAGCCTCACATGCCAAACTCAATCCATCCGGAAAAGTCATGGGAAGAGAGACTGTGATATCAATTACTAATTTCTTTGAGTCTTCTATTAGTCTAAATTCATGAGGGCCTGGCTCAATGGATAATTTGTGAGAGTCTTGATTTGATTGGTTTTGTCCTATTGAATATTAAAATATTTTTTAGAATAAAATGTATATAAACCTGCTGTAAAATTGAAATATATATTTCACAAACCTTCCTAAGCTATTTGAATTGGTATCTTATTAGTACCTTAGTACTTAGAAACTATCAATCCACATAAAAAAAAACACTCAAATTTTTCTAGGGGATTGCTTAATTACCTTTCTTCATGATTTCTCAACGCAGAAATTAGCCCTAATTCAGCACGAAGATAAGAAGGTGAAGAGTATATAATTTATATATATATCGAGAGAGAGAGAGAGAGAGAGCACTCATTTTTAATTAAACATACATAAATTTTATTCCACGGCAAACCATTTGCCATATATTTATACTCAACACACAAATAGTACAACACATGACTGGTGTACTTCATATAGAAGCAGCACCAGTTTTTCATACTCAACACACACATAGTACAACACATAATAAGTGTACTTCATATAGAAGCAGCACCAGTTATTTAACACCCAACACATGCTTGTGTATTTATACCCAGTAAATGGCATATCGATTGCCATTTCCAATTGTTGGAGGGTGTCCTTCATATAGAAGTTGCAAGCTTCAAAGCTGGTATTTCATTATTCGCTTTGGTTTTGATTGGGTATGCACCAGAACATTTTATGTTACAAACCCCTGGTTTGGAGCCGGTGTTTCTTTTGACGCGGACGTAACCTTTTTCACCCCATCTGGTCCCCCATGAGTTTTTGACAATCCAATAATCTTCACCATTCGATGAACCATATCCTACTATTAATACAGCATGATTTGTTTTGCATGATCCAACGCCTTTACAATCATTCCCCTTAAAGATTCCCTATCAAAGTTAAGAAAACAACTGTTAATTACTTTTCAAATGTATCTGGTTGGATGGTAATTAGAGATGAAGTCGTGAGGTAATGAGAATTAGACTTACACCATTGTAGGACTTAAATTCCTTGCTTGCATACAGGGAAACACTAACAGGTTGTTTGTAAACATAACCACGAAGAGAACTCTCAGATATAGGATTGTGAAGCCAATACTTATAGCTATTGATAGTGGTGACTACTTTTTTCTCCTGCATCAATAAAAAATAAAACGAAGACTAAAGCCATAATTAAAAACTACATATATTGAACTAACCAATTAGTAGACACAATTATAGACTAACCTTTGCGTGATTGCCAGGAGTCTCTTTACCTACATATGGATAAATTGCTTGAGAGGTAATACCACCATTGCCGATGACATATCGAAATGCCCCGACGTACCACCCTCCTTTACAGCCTTTGTTACTTTTATCGCAGGATACGAGTTGTTGTTCAGAAAGATCCAGAAGCCGTTTTGTGACTATTTTTGTTATTCCTTCTATAGCTCCAGTTGTAGAGAATGCCCAACAAGCACCTATTAAAATAAATTTGATTTGATATTGTGCTTATATGCTATATGGTATAGGTTATAATAAACAAACAAAAGAAATTTAAACTTACCACATCGACCCTGGTTTTTCACACGAGTTACAGCTCCTTTGTTCCTCCAATCCCAAGAAGGGGGTGGTGCATTTGGATAGGATGCATGGTTCAATATCATGTTGCTGTCGTTGCCTTCCATTATGGGATTATCTATCTCATGCAAATAGATTTCGCTGAACTCTTCATAACTCATATCTGAAAATTGGTTCAAACCTAGACGATAGTCGTCGGGTGAGTTTCTTTCTGCATTTTTCTCTTTGACATACTTCAAATTACTTTTGAAAATCTGAAACCTCACTGCCTCCTCTTCTAGGGTTTGGTATTCTCGTTCATTCTCCTTTTTCCACATTTGGAATAGATGGAAGACTTCTTTCTCAGAAGTGTACTTGTCTAGATCTAGATTCGAAATGGAATACTCATCAAGCACACTAGACGCGAGACAAATCGAAGCATACCAAACCAAGAAAAGGGGAAGCAATTTAGTAACAAGAGAACTCATTGTGCACTCAAAGGCAATAGATATCAAGCGTTTGGATTGTGATTGTTGCATAGCATTTTTTCCATATATATAGGGGGAGAGAGAACCACAATCCGTTTATCACAGTTCACTTTTTTTAAATTAAATTGAGTTCGCTTACTTGTCATTTGAAAAATGTGATGAAAATAAGAAAAAAATCTCACATCCTTATATTGATATATTTAAACTAAACTTATGCTGAGTGAGAGTCACATCATCAACTATCAACCCTGTTTCTCTTGCAGTTTAATAAATTAAAAGTATAGAGATCAATACCTATAACTCAAAAAATTATAAGGACCTAATAAAAAATTTACTAAAATTTAATTAAAAAAGTTATTTTTTTATAAACTTACATATTAATTTTTTTCTTTAATCTATCCAAGTTCAGGAGAGTCCACCGCTTTATTCCCTTGTGAACTTGTTATATTGAAGTTATTAATTCTTGTTGCAATAGAGTTGTTTAGTTAGAAAGTATAAAATCGAGCCATTTGTTAAAGCGGATGGCGGTTGAATTAGCCCAACCATTATGTTCAATTCTTCTACTATCTCCTATCCCATATGTAGAATCTAATTTATAGTGTAAGTCCTATGTTTAGGTTTAGAGGAGTATCATTATTCTGGCATATTCATTCTCCTTATCCAGTCATCCATTCAAATCAAACATCATGGTATGTCCAGTAGGATCTCCCCAAGCTTTAGTATTCAAATCATTACCACACACATATCAAATAGGCAATGGGCAAATCAATGGAAATTACAAGCCTTCAATGAAAAAAATAAAAACTAAAATTATAATCAGATTATAACCTTGTAAATCTTCAATGGTTTAATCAGTGTAATCATAAGAAATAAAAATGAAGATAATAAGAAAAAATTGTCTTTTTAATTTATTGTTAAATTGCACGTTTTCTATTTTGAAAGAAATGGGCAATAATTCAAATAACACATTGGTGTGTGTTTACCAAGTCAACCCCTCGCTTTTGTCGAAAATTGCATGTCCGAGAAGGGCAAATTTTGATATTTTACGCATGAATTTTACGATTTTGCACCCTTAAGTACGTTTATCAACTTTTCTTGTGTGGGTGTGAATTAATTTAACCTGCACAGTTACACTAACCGATTCGGAACCCCTCCTCCTCCCTTTACATCCTCTTCCCTCCTCTTCCTTTTCTAACATAATCATCAACATTTGAATGTTCTATATTTGGTTTTATACAAACTATTATTTATATTTTATTTATTTTAGTATTTAATTATTCATATCAAAATTTAGCAAGTTGTATTTAATTAATTATTTTTTTATAATTTAACATTTTAATAATAATTTTATAAAAGATCAAATCTGAACAATTATCAAATGGCTACATTTAATTCTTTTATCAAAATTATTATCAAAATGTTAAATTATAAAATTAAAAATAATTAGTTAAATTTAAATTGCTAAATTTTGTTATGAATAATTTAATACTACAATAAAGGAAATAAAAAATATTTGTATAAAACTAAATTTGAAGCATTCAAATGTTGATCTTACCATTTGAAAAGGAAGACGAGGAGGATGAAAGGGAAAAAGGAGAGGTTCCTCTCCTACAAGACCAACTGATTTTTAACCTCTGCATTTTATCTTTTTGAATTCAAATTAAATGTACTCATATTCTTAACAATAGATCCATTAAATCCCATATTCTGGTTCGTTTTGTCCGTTAATTTGTTCATAATTTATGTTTGTATTCTCGTTAAAAAAGATAAAGAAAGTTATATTTTATATTTTCTTGTTGTATTATTATATAGATTTGTATACCTTTTTCTATAACAAATAATTATGGGAAAATTCTAAAAAAATACCTTGGAATATGCAAAAGGACAAATCAGAGCTGTGGAATTCGAAAATCCTAAGTTAGTTTGGTGTCAGTATAGAGGAGGAGTATGAGATTATGAAATCTTGGCGAAAAGACGAACCTGCCCTCAGTTGTCCCTCTCTTTCAGCTTGGAATAACAACACCGGTCTTTTTATTAACAACACCACATTCTCCATTAACAACTCTGCCTTATTCTTTCACATCTTCATATCTCAAATATGGTGTTGTTAATGTAAAATATGGTGTTGTTAATAAAGAGAGATGTGTTGTTATTGATCCTGAAACTTAAATTGTGAAGTTGTGAAATAAGAAAATGGAGTTGTTAATATAGAATACAGTGTTGTTAATATAGAGACCGGTGTTGTTATTGTGAAATAAGAAAGTCAAGTTGTTAATGTAAAATACAGTATTGTTAATAAAGAGACTGGTGTTGCTATTGTGAAAGAAGAAAGGGGAGTTGCTAATGTAGAATTTGGTGTTGTTATTCCGAGCTGAGAGAGGGGGGAGCTGAAGAGCAGGTGCGTCTGTTCGCCAAAATTTCATAATCCCATATTCCTCCTTCGTACTAACATCGAACTAACTTGGGATTTTTGAATTTTAGAGCTCTGATTTGTCCTTTTGCATATTCCAAGGTATTTTTTAGAATTTTCCCAATAATTATCTACATTTTTTGGGATGATGCTCAATTAAATATTTTGAATTTCTAGATTTTACTTACAAGATAATAAAATTTTAAAGAGAAAATTATCATCTAATGAATAACAATTAACATCAAAACCTTATGAGTCAAATCTCCAATGCGTCACAACAAATTAAATTTTATATTTAATAGATTGGTCATTATATTTAAGAAAAAGGAATTAGCTACCTCAATGCATGTAGCTTCTAACTACTAAGAGTTCATAACTAAAAAGAAAAAGGTGGATAAATAAATATTATGGAGTGCTTGGATCGACTGGCTTGGGTCATTCCAACTGAGCCAATAGTCTTGTATTCGAGTCATGACTATACTGTTTCAATAATAATTTATTAAGCTTTGGTAATAATCTGTAAAATTGTAGAGGAACGGCTTTATTTGGTTCATGGGTTACCTTATTTGATTTCCTCAATCTGCCGCGTGGAACATGCCATCGATACTTTGATATATTTAATTACTTTTCACAGACCAATCAGCGTCAAATCGATTGCTCAACAACCAACTCTCTGTTCCATTACAAATGACTCAACTCTCTGTTCAATAATTTATTTAGCTTTGGTAGTAATCTGTAAAAATGTAGAGGAATGGCTTTATTTAATTGATGGATTACTTGTGCTCGTTTGGAACAACGATTAGAATACTCAAAAGTAGCTTTTCAATAATGATTTACGATATATGAGGTAAGTATATATATGAGAAGAGTTTTGTCTCAATTTACATGAAAAACAGTTTATAAGCAATTTCAACGCTATAACAAACGTACCCTTGACTTCATCAATGGGTGTGGGGAACGTGTTTTCATATATTTAATTATTTTTCACAGGCCAATCAGCGTCAAATTGATTGCTCAACAACCAACTCTTATAACTATGTTCTCTATATCCAGGGTACAATGGATAATCTGAGAATTAGTAGTCTCTAAGACGTAATTAAATTCCCATTATTTAAGTCCTAGACATTTAAAACAAAAAAGTGTTTAAGAAAAAAATATTAAGTTTGTTTCCTATCAATTTGAAATTTATGCAATTAATCTAGCACAGTAGCGTCCACCCTTTATTCCCTTGAGCTGAGTCTAATTTTAGGAGAAATGACCCTAAAGTTTTAAGACATAAATTTAATTTTAGATAATAGAAAAATTCAGGTGAGTTGGGTCCCAAGACTCATAAGTTAGGTTCTAAAATTTTTTGCTAAAAAATTAGTTGAAAATATTGGTTCAAACAGTTATAAATATGGAATCTTATATGCAAATAAATGGGACTGGGTCACTGAGATATAAATTCTAATTCCTGATTTGCAAATCATATAAAATATTCGATTATTTACAATTGTCTAAATTAATATTTGTTACAACTTGTTACAATCCGGAAATTTGAGAATTTTTAAAATCAACAATAATTAATTATTTGATTATGTAAATTGAGAGAGAGAGAGAGAGAGAGAGAGAGAGAGAGAGAGAGAGAGAGAGAGAAATTGTCATAGTCCTATAATTAGAATAATTATTTCACTCTTAATTACTATTTTAATTATTTGTTTTAATTATGTTTCAAAAAAAACGTGAATGATAATTTAGTGGAATTTGTGTTGATGTTTATCGTTGTGTCTTAGATTAGAATCCTCTCTATCATAAAGGATAATTTTATGTTGTTTTTTTTTGGGTGCATTGGGACATTACTATAAAGATTTTCTACTTTATAACGGCAACAACAAAATAAACAAAAAAAGAAAAAAAAAAAGCCATTAGATTTTTTATGTGCTCCACCGACTTTCCTTTTCTCTGGGGGTGCGATGAACATTAAGGGAAGGGGGGAAGAAATTTCTAGAGGCCCTCTCACGTATTGGATTTCTTGCTCTCAACGCTGAAGATCTCGCCAGATTCGTGCTCATTCCCTTTCCTTTTGTTCTTCCTCCCTGCTGACGGTGTGTCTGTGATTCTGCAACGTCAATCTTTTTCACTCCTCTCTGTTTTGGTGGTTTAGGAGTGAGCCGAGCTTCATCTTTTCTATTTTTCTGATGCTAAACATCTTCCCTTGTTCTGGTTTGTGGCTGCTGTATCAACGGTCCAGGTCTTCTTCCTTTGTTTGATGAAGTGTCGTTGTGAGTGGGTGTATGGAAAGCTTCAAAATTTTCGTCTGATATGTGATTTTGTGTAATATGTTCAAAGATCCTCCTTTTCCTCTACTTTTAGAATGCTGCGATCATTCTTTTTGGTAGAGTACAGCCTTTTTCCTCTTTGTTCGGTCGTGTGGATGGATTGGGAATTCTAAGGGCCCGTATGATATGCTGTAATTGATTTTGATGGAAATAGATATAGATATGGAGATGGAAATGGGGTTTAAAAGTGTGTTTAATATGTCTTGGAATTGAAATATAATTTTTATATAGAAAGACCATAACACCCTTAGAATTAAAAAAATAGAAAAAAAATTCCCACACAGTAGCATCGATGAAACCAAATCTGGAGAACCACCATGGGCCACCAGTATTAGATTTACATCCTCCTCACCGGAAATATCAAACCAACTATAGAGAAACTTTGCTTAAACATCAAATCAAACTTAGGAAAACTCTCTTCAATCTCTTGAACATATGAAGAATCAAGTAAAACAAAGTTAATCAATTGTTGAATCTTGCCCAAAATCGAAGATGATATAGTGATGGATGAAGTTGTATGTCTGGAATCACTAGCGAGATTTGTGAATGAAAACGGAGATGATGAGTCACCTTTGGGTGTCCACCGTCAACATCGAAGGCGAGAAATGAAGGAGGGAGGACGAAGACGTCGTCACCGTCATTGTTTGATGAAGGCTGTCATAATCACAAGGTCCGACCTTCCATCACAAGATCTGAATAAATGGCACAAGATGTGGGTTGTCATCATTGTCATTGAGGAGGCCACCATCACCATTTCCGAAAGGGGCCACCGTCACAATAGTTGGAGGTGGTTATCATCGCTGCCGCTCACCTGCGTCATCGGAGAAAGGTCCAGGAGGCTTTGTCGAAGATGAAGAAAAGTGGGAGAGGGTGAAAATTGTAAAAAAAAGCTCACTTCCATGGAGCTCTCTACAATTCCATGGGTTAGCACATGGAAACCATTTCCACCTATTTTGGTGGAAATGGAAATGGAATTTTTCTCAATTCCATCATACCAAACACACATTGTCATGAAAATCAATTCCAATTCCATTTCCATACCCTCTAATTCTATCATACCAAATAGGCCATAAGTGGTGCTAGATTTGGGCTCTATCAAGTTTTGGTGACTAAATAAAGTTGAAATATTGCTATATTGTAAGAAAGTTGGGGCTGTAGTTTTAGGAGGAACATTTTTTTTGATCTAAATGCACCCTAGGTGTTTGATAAAATGATTGAAAGGCGAAATATTGGTATTGAATGAAATATTGAGATTTTTGTCAAACTACTTTGATGCCTGGGTGTTGGGTGGTAGTTAAATGGTGAAGTATGATGTTTGTTTATAAGTTAAAAGTTAAGGAATTTAATTTAAGTAAATTTGTGATGAAGCTAAATTTGTGAAACTACTTTTAATCGTTTTACAACATTAAAGTTGTGAAGCTAAATGTAATTGCCTTGCAGTTATGATGTATCTAGTATAAATGTTTTCATAAAATTATTTGGATTGTGAAGTATATAATTGTCATCTTATTTTAGTATATTTTGTAACTACTGTAGTAATTATTTCTCTGCTTTTATTCCTTTAAATTTAAAATTGGATGTTATTAATTGAAAAATATTTTTTCCTGATCTTTGATCTTTGATAGTGCAGCTGATCCTGCTCCTCCTGTATATCATTGAAGATCTATGCTCCTAACCTGATGTTAAAGCATCAGTTTGAGTGACTCTTAGATAATGTAAAATATTAAATTGTGTGTGTGTGTGTGTGTGTTTTTTTTTTTTTTTGGTAACTTAGGCACTCCACGTATGCTGTAGGTAGAATCCTCACTTTATTATTGTTTTGTATGCCTATTGGCATGAAGCAGAGCTCCCTTTATGCCTGAGTTTTGATGATTTTGTTGTAGTGAGTTTCAATAAGGCTTCATTTATATGGGAGACTTTATAAAAAATTTCCTTACGAAGTTTATAACTTTTGGTATATGACTTATATTTATAGACTTTATATTATGCAATGTGAATATATTTATATTTAAGTATGTGAAACTTTATATATCTAAGGCTTGAGAGATGTGAATTCTCTTATATTCCAAGCGGTCCCTCGTCGATTTTCGGGGCATGACACAATTCTTTTAGCAAATCTTTTTTTGGAGACTTTACTGGGTGTTAAATTTATCTTTTGGAGTTTGAGAGTCATTTTCCCTGGTTTTTCTTGAGATGTTATGAAGAAGGCATGTGCTTTGTACCTTGGTAACTTCTTCAAAATTTAATTAAGGATTGTAATATAGGATGCAATCCCAGATCGTCTCTTGATGAGCCTTTTATTAATTATCTGAAAACTAAGTGTAATGATTGATATAGAATGATAAAAAGGGAAAAATTTGGTCTTTTGAAACTACTTTTTACAATTTAAAATTTACCTGTTCTAACTAATTCTTTTTGGGATTTTTCTTATAAAATGAAATGGAATGATGATAAAATTAATGAAATGAGAGAAATAAGAAGATAATGGAATGAGCAATCCTTTACGGTAATGACACAAGCAGTCCTCACTCCAAATGATTGTGGGAGGTTAATCATGCTAGCTTTAAGAGGTTGTAAGGGTCACCCATTACACTAGGCCTAACTTAGATTGATTAATACCTTGACACCTTGCATTTTAATATCTCTGATTTAGGTTGATTAAATACTCTAGCAATTAAATAAACTCAAAAATTATATTTAACTTTTAATCCAATAATCAAGCCACTTTGCATTACCACTTAATTTTCTCATTAATCTTAATTTAACAATAGCCACCCATATAATCAAGATTAATGATGCTAAAGCCCAATGCTAAATACAATTAATAAATTCACATTTAATTAACCAATGCAAACACAAGACACCGTAGATTCATTAACCAAGTCATCTTGAAATTAACACAAAATGTTCACAAAATCATTAATTCAATGACTAACCAACACAAAGAAATGATAATTAAATTAATGAACCACAATGTCAAGTGTTTAATAAATGTTTAAGCCACATTCAATCTCTAAATACATCAAAATTAATCAATTCAACATTATAAAATTTGGCCTAAGATCTAAGAATCACAATTATAATGTAGAATTAGGGAAATGAAAGGGCAAAAACTCTCCAATTGAATTGAAGTTTCAAATTCATGCCATTACTTGTTGTTACAAGGGATTAAGAAGTTTTAGCCACTGCCAGCCATCAATTCAGCTTCACCAAACAATTCCCCAATTTCAGACATGTCGAACACCAATTAAAGGGGTCAATTAATATTGAATAAAGAAAGTTGGTGTTAAATTTAATATGCACACTGAACAAGCAGCCACGGCCTGTATTGGTTAAAGGCAGAGATGAGGCTAAGGTGAAGGTTCTGGAGGCTGTGGCTGTAGCTTGGATTGATGAAAGCAATAACGACAGCTATTTCCGGTGACAATAACGACGGTGGTGTGGAGAAGGAGGAAGACTGACGACAACAGAACAGGGGAATGGTTGGAGAAAGAACTCGGTGAAGGACAGAGGAGAAGAGTCGGTGATGGTGTGGTGGTTAGATGAAGTCGAAGGTGATGGGATAGTGAAGAAGCTGAAACTCTTCCTCGCGGCAGCTTCGCCGAAACTCCCCCCAGCTCTGATTCCTCTCTGCTTCACGGGTCTGTGCAGAACAGAGAAATACCTCCGCCGCCGGCGACAATGGTGTTGAGAGTGATAGTCACCGGCGACGGAGACGTTGATGCTTGGTGATGAAGACGATGAAGGGAATGAGAAAAATGGTGGAAGGTCCGTACTTTCTGTGTTCTTCGCCCCTCTCTCGTTCGTGAGTCTGAATCAAGCGGGAGCTCTGAAACTGACCTAATGGTTGCTGTCAAAACGCTGTAGTTTTGACAGGGACCAAATTGTCATTTTCTGAATTCGGTCGACTAAACTGTCATTTCCAAAATTCAAACCCCAAATTGTCATTTTCTGATTTAATCAAAGTTTTCAAGTACCTACAATTGAAAACAATTAAACCAACATCAAATACTCTCAAAAAATCAATGATTAAGAGTAGTTACAATTATTTTAAAAACTTTACCCCTTTTAGTCCTAATGTAATCTATTTACTCTTAATCTCTTTAAGAAAGGCATTTTAGGTTTAATAATTATGACAAAATCCCTAATTAAAGTATAAAAATATATAGTGAAAATAGAGATTTGTCATGTTATTACACAATTCCAAGTTTTGTAGTATTTGTGTTCTTTTTAATTAGTTTTTACACATAAAACTTGTATAAATAACATGATGTTGTGACAATAAATAAATATGTTACTAAAGCATTAAAATTCAAGTTAACTGTTTTGACAGATGCATCCCTAACTTTAGTGAAAATTGTATGTAGGGAGAGTAAACTTTGATATTTTGCTCCTTTAATTTTATGATTTTGCACTCGTGCCAAAATTTACCAATATTTCTAGAAATATATTTTTAAAATATGTCAATAACAAATTTTTGTAATTTGCGCACAGAAAAAAAGAGAGATTCTAAATGGGACACTTCTATCTTTGAAAAATAGCATAAAGATTGGCATAGGTAGACAATAAATATTGTTATAGTTTATAAGAATTTGGTTAATAAATCAAAAAATCATGAAATTAAACCTCATTGTCAATATGCAAATCTTCTTAGTATCTAATATGTAAATATCTTTATAACTGTTCTTTAAATCCAGAAGTATGTCTTAATTTTGGCCAGCATTCAAAACCTAACTACCATAAATATTTTTGCATAAAATAAAAAATTGGGACACGCACCATCCTGTGCATTCTAATGCTCTTGATACCCCTTGGTGTGGTTCACGTTTTAATATTTAACTAATTTTTTTTTCTATTTGTGTTATAATCAATCATGACACTTAGCAATTTTAAACATTCGAGATATTGCAATCTCTATCATGAAATTTTCTCTAAACAATTAACAAATAAAGGCATTAATCAAATAGAAGAAAACTGAAAATTTTTGTTTCGTATTCCATCCTATTCAATTGATGATAATTGAAAAAAATAATAATTATTTTATTATTATTATTATTATTATTTATTTATTTAATAAATTTTATGGCAATCTGATTATAATGTGGAAAACCAAGAGAAATGGAGGGGTGGGTAAGGACAAGCAAACGTGGCACGCATTGGTGAGTAAGGACATGTGTCAGTATCCCTCTTCCACAATAATTGCTCTCTTAGGGCTTGTTTGGTACAAGGAACATTTTAGGAGGGAATTAACGAAAAGGAAGGGAAGATTGAAAGGGAACTTAGAAGAGTGAGCTATTTAGTAAACATGGGAACAGAACATAGGTTGAGGGAAAATAAAATGTTTGGTAGCAAGAAAAAGAATTGGGTTAAGTGGGAAGCAATGGGTAATAGCCCATAATACCCCTGGCATAAATTATTAAAATAAGTTGCAAAATGTGACGAAATAAATGTCATCGGAGAGAAATAGAGGCTTAGCCGAAGTGGGTCTGTGTGTTGGGGAAGAAGGGAAATCAAAGGTGGTGTGGATGGGATCTGTGACGGCGAGGAGCAGGACGGGAGCTGGAGATGAGAATGAAGACGTAGATGGCAGAAGTCATGGATCCAGCAGCACATTGTTTAAAGGCACAGGTTAGTTTGGAAAGGAGGAAGAAGGGAAAAAAATCATGTGTGCATGTGTTACTAATGTGGGTCAGTGTCATAATGTTGTTAATTTTTTGTTTGGAGTCAGTAAAGACTGAACGTGTGTGGACAAGTGAAGAAAAAAACACGTTGGTCGAATTGTTAGTGGAGAGGAGAAAAGCAGGGCATAACATGGCTAAATCAGCGTGGTTGGCAGCAGATTTAATGCATTTGGAGTGGAGGATGGAGGAGAGGTTGCCAGGGTATGGGTTGAAGGCCAAGACTGATATCTTGAGGCTAATTAGGAGTCTAAAGGTCAATTAGAAGATTGTGTGTAACATGTTAAATGGAGAAATTGTGAATGGTTTTAGTTAGGACAGTGTGAATGCTTGTGTGAAGGTAGATGAGAATGTGTGGGATGGCTACTTGCTAGTATAAAGAGATAGTTTTGGTCTTGTCAATTAGATTGATTACTAAAACTTGGAAAACTGAAGTTTGATATTTATATTTTAATTTGTTTTTTTTCAGGTTGATAGGAGGGCTGCTAAGTTCAAGGCCAAAGATTGTCCACATTTTGAAAGTCTATGCTTTGCTTGGGGAGAGTAGAAGAGAGGATGATTATGAAAAAAATGATACTATTGACAATGCTGGGAGATGAATATGTGACCTGAGCAAACATTGTTGTCTTTTTTAATTTTGTTTGTAAGGAGAACAATGTGAATGTGGTAATCTTCTTGTAAACTTTGTAAGATGTAAAAATTGTTGGATGTGTAAGCAATGACTAAAGCTGTGACAATGTGATGTTGAGTGGGATTGAATGGAAGAAATATGGAAATGAAGAATTGAATATGTTGGTATTTGAATTGAAAAATGACTAGTAACATTACTACAAAACAATTTGAAAAGTAATTTGACATTTCTTGATGTCATTGCTTCTAAAACTTTTTTCGTTATTTTGATTCTGTATAAAGTAAAACAATGTGATTATGGTAATGTTGTTGTAAGCTTGGTAAAGATGTACAAATTCTTGTTTGCTTAAGCAATGGGTAAAGCTGTGAAAATATACTTATGAATTGAATGGAAGAAATATGCAAATGATGAATGTAATATGTTGGTTTTGAAATTGAAACAAGAGTAGTAAAACCATTACCAAACATTTTGAAAAGTTATCTGACATTTGCTGATGTCATTGCTTCTAAAAATATTTTTTTTTAATTTTGATTTTGTATAAAAGGACAACAATAATGTTGCAGCAATGTTGTTATGAGCCTTATCATGATATAAAATTTCTTCTATGTACAAGCAATGTCTACAGGTGTGAAAATGTGAGGTAGCATGCATGTGTTGTGTGAATAAGCAATTGATGAATGCACAATGTTGCTAGTTGAGGGGATAGTTGTCAGCATGATGTCAAAAGGGCATAGGGAAGAAAAAATTGAATATAGTTCCATTGGCCAAAAAAAAATTAAACAGCAACAACAGAATGGTTGAGGCAGTACATGCAGAAAAGAAATGTCAGTTTCAAACATGGTAGCACATTGGCCACTTCCATAAAGCACTGACAGATATAATTAGCAACAACAAACTTTGAACTAAACAGATAAGTTTGAACACAACATAAGCACATCGGTTGTTTCAAAATGACAGTAGTTAAAATTCGAACTAAACAAATAAGTTTGAACACAACATAAGCACATAAGTTGTTTCAAAATTACTATAGTTAAAATTCGAACTAAACAGATAAGTTTGAACTCTGTTAATCAGTGATAACAATATGGAACATTGACAAAATGCAGGCACACAGATGTCCTGGCTGTAGCATCACAAAAAACAATGATAAAAAATAACCAATGCTGCCTTAACTCTTCTTCTTCCTCTTAGTTGGGGACCTTTTAGATTGGGACCTGGTTTGGGATGGTGACTGCGAACTAGGGAGGTTGACAGGGATGAACTTGGGGCCAGCAGATGTTGTAGGTTACGGAGGAAAGGATGCAGCACTTGTGAACAAATAGGGCATATTCTCAGCAGCAAGGCCAGATATAAAAGCCTGTACGGGTATGAAATGCAATGGCCGAGGGTCAAGTATTGGTCTTAAGGGCGTATGAGGAGGGTTGGCAGGTTTAAGTAGAGGCACGATTGACAGTGGGGTTATTGGATCAAGATTATGTGTGTCAATTGGGATGCTTGGTTTATGCACATTGGGGTGAGGAGTGACACCGGTTGTGGGGGACTCTGTAGAGAAGTCAACAGTGTCATAAAATGTGCCACCTTCTTCATGACCTTCAATTTTGTTTGGAGATAGAACATTATCCTGTGCAGGGGAATGAGATTCATTTCCAGGATGCGTAGAAGGCCCTGCTTCCTCATAATAAGAAGCCTTATATGAAGCAAATTCCTTGAACTCAGTAGAGTCGAGGTGAATGAATTCTCGTAGGTCCTTGAAATCTAGTGCAACCTTAGACACGTGTGAGTCCATGTGAGCAATGGTTGAATCCATGTGTCCAATGTGTGCACGAAATTCCTCAAGCTTGTCCTTGACATAACTGTGCAACTTGACCATATGTTCCTTAAACAGTTCTTTCACATAGCTTTACAATTTCATTACATATTCCTCATGTTGCCCAATCGTTACCTCCAACTGTGCTTGAAACTTCATCATTGTTTGGTAAATAATTTTGCCAATGCTTTCTGTGAACGCTTCAGGTTGATCTAAAGGAGTTGATCTCTAAGTATGGGAAGAAGGACCAGCTGCATCATGTGGAGGGTTAGGAATATCAGCCTTGTTTATGTCATATACTGCCTTAGTCCTTGCTTCACTTCCTATGGGTATTTGCATTCGGTTCAAGGCCTGTTCACTAAATTCCTCAGTCTAAATAGGTGCTTCCCCTTCCTCCAAATACCATACTTTATTCTGTTGTAGTATAAGGGACATAAGGGAGGGATAGGGCAGTTATGAATTCTTCTTTCCTAGAGTAGCAGCCCTTAACATTGTGTCTATAATCCTTTTGGCCATATGAAAAGGCTTGTCCTTGATCATACATGTGAGGATGTGTTTGTCTTTAGGGGTCAATGAAGTGTAGTGCTTGCCTTTATTGACAAAGTTCCTACTATATAAGTAATGTAAGACCCAAAACCTAGGAGGCAGCTGTTTTGGTCTACACAGAGGAGTCTCAGCTAGCTTTTTCCCCTCAAGTAGTGTTGTATCAATTTGTACTTGTGATAAATCAGTGTCTGTGGACTGTGGGTAGGTCATATCTAACCAAGTTAGAATGTTGTGTTCATTGATTTCTATAGTCTGGCCTCTAACACAAGTGAACACAACCCCCTTTCTAGACATTCTGAGGTTGGTGTAAAAAACTTTAACCACTGATTCAGAATAAGGCAATGAAAATTCTAAAATGCCTCTGAAAGGCTTCAATAGTGTTCCCAATCGAAACCTAAATTCACTGTCAAAAGTGTCCACTTTGATCCTACTCATTTTATAGCATGTGTGCCCCACTAACCTGATATCGTATTCTTCGAGGGCTGAGTTGTTGAAATCTTGCTTTGCCTGAGGTGCAACATTGGTCCTTTGTTTCAAATGA
Organism: Inga oerstediana; assembly: GCA_963210345.1. Lineage (NCBI taxonomy): Eukaryota > Viridiplantae > Streptophyta > Magnoliopsida > Fabales > Fabaceae > Inga > Inga oerstediana. The sequence goes on along the minus strand of OY723400.1, from coordinate 26,427,193 downwards.
AGCTTCTTCAACAACTTCGCTCTAACCTCATCAAGAACCATATTGTCGTCGTCGTCAATATTTGTAGCCGCTGAAGCTTCTTCATCGGACCCTACGCTACTTGTTTCTTTTTCAGAAGCCGATGAACTCCCACTCTCAACCACACTCTTTTTCCCTTCCTTGACTTCCTCTATCTTACGCCGTTTATCATAATTAGAGGACTCTGCCGACGAAGCCTCCTCCTCCTCCAACTGCTGGTTTCTCTTACCTCTCTCGTTGGCCTTGTGTTTCACATGGTCTTCGCTTTGTCTCTTCTTCAGTTCCTTTACAGCATTATCGCATTTCTACTTTGCAGCTGCCTTATAGTCGTCATACCAGTTGCTTTCTTTGGTTTTGTACTTTGATTGCCCAGATCGATTGCAGCGCCATAGTTGTGCCCTGTGCTTTCTAAAATTCTCCACATCTTCTATTGTGATGCTGTTAACTTCATGAAATTCTTGTTAGAATTTCATATTTCATCCTGTTTTACCTCACTTTGGGTATATTAGTGGGCGTTCGAGAGTGTTAAAGTGATGAAATGTGTTTTTCTCATGCTATGCACAGTAGATTGCAAATGTGGAGGACATTATTCACTAACTGCTATGAATACCTAACTATGTTTGTGAGTCCTTTGTGTGAACTGTTATAGATTCAGTCATAGCTAGCCCAGAGGAAGCCATATGCAGTGAGAAGGAGGCAAAAGAAGTTGAAGCCATCAACTATTCCAGGGGAAAGCAAGTTGGGAGGAGAACAGGGCAGAAAAGGGAAGATAAACTCTAGAAGGAGTCTGGCCGCTGCCAACCATCCCATGGGCCGCGGCCAAGATGTCCCAAAGCAGCACAGAAAGGCATGGGCCGCGGCCAGTCATCTCATGGGCTGCGGCCAAGAAGAACCAGCAGCAGCACAGAAAGTCATTGGCCACGGCCAGCCATCTCATGGGCCGTGGCCAAGATGAACCAACAGGAAGTCAGATACTTGTTGGCCGCGGCCCAAAGATAAACAGAAGCTTGTTGGCCGCGGCCCACAGAGTGGCTGGCCGTGGCCAACCCCCACAAATGAAGCTGCGCGTTCTGACATCTGAGGAGCTATAAAAAGCAAAACCTAGGGTTTGAGAAAGGGGATTCCCAATTAGGAAAAGACGGAGAAGGTGGCTAAACATCCTGGAGCTTGGGGCTTACACTGAATCAAGGAGAATCAAGTGAGATTGAAGATTGGAAGAGATTTCATCTCCATTTATCTTGACCTTTCTATATTCATTCCTTTTCTCCACTGTGATTCTGTCATGACTACATTGAACACTGTTATCTGTAATTCGTTTTTGCATATTAGTAGCTAGTTTTTTTTATTCTAGGATTGTTCCACACCTTTGTATGGATTAAACTTGAATCCTTCTTCCTTTTAGTAGCTAATGGTATATATGTGTTTCCTTGTTTTTACTGATATTCATGATTTGCTAGCACTATGAATGATTTGTTCAATTAGATTAAGCTTGAGAGAGTTAATCTAATTGTAGAACTTGGGTAAAATTATGCTACACTTGAAGTTTAAAAGAGTAAATGGATGGTTGGTTAATAACATAGAGATATAGTTATTAACCTAGCATTGCCTAGTTAAGGAGGTTGTTTAATGATTATTTTCCTTTAAATACAGCAAGAGATTGTGTATTTTAATGGAGGATATAAGTTTGGTTATGACTCGAGAGAGCTTAATCAATGGTTATTGAACCTTAGACAGACATATATATATTCCATAAAAGTAATATTGAAAGGAAGGAGATTGAGTTTATGATATATAAAGGGATCGAACAATCCTAGGTTTACTCTAATTGATTGAATTCACTAGAATCGTAGTTTTGTTTAGTAATTTTTAGTTGTTATCAACATATCTTTCAAATTTGTTTCTCTCACACTCAACATTTGGTTTCGGTTCAACTTAATCAAACACATCAAGCCCATTGTTTAACTAAATTGTTACTCAAATCCTCGAGGGAACGATCTCACTTATCACTGTATTACTTGGCGCGACCCGTGCACTTGCGGTAGCGAACAAGTTTTTGGCGTCGTTGCCGGGGATTGGTTTAACAAATTTTTTTAGTTGACCTTAGGCTTGTGTTAGTAGATTCCGCTTGGGTCTTTAGTTAGATTTATAATTTTTCTTTCACTATTTTCTACAGTAAATTTCACTTGTTTTAGCTTGATACTTGCTGGTTTTTGCCTTTTCGTAGGTATCAGCCCAGTTCATGCAACATCTGCAAGGGAACGAACTGATAGTGTTACTTGACGAGTTACCACGCATTGAAGAAGAAACTGATTCAGCAGCAGAATTAGAGTCCGAGACAACTGAAACAGAATCTGAAACTGAGTCTGAAACTCAAACTGAGGCTGAAACAATGGCGGATGAATATGATAGAGCCACTGTCAATGACTTCGCTAGCCGGAACATGAGAGGAACTCAATCGTGCATCCGAATGTCGGAGATGCAAGCACACACTTTCGAGATCAAACCGGTGATGATCACGATGTTACAAATGTATAGGTTGTACCATGGCCTTTATAATGAAGACGCCAACAAGCATTTGATGTATTTCCTGGAGGTGTGTGATTCCTTCAAGCAGAATGGTGTCCCCCAAGATGTGCTGAGGTTGCGGCTATTCCCTCTCTCTCTACAAGGGAAAGCTATAGATTGGTTCAACAATCTCCCGGTAGGATCTATAACCTCTTGGGCTGATCTTGAAGCAAAATTTAGAGCTCGATTTTTCTCTGATGATAAGTCAGTGGAAGCAAGGGACAAGTTTCTAAGTTTTAGACAACAGCCGGATGAGCATTTGTATGCCGCGTGGGAAAGGTACAAGATGTTAATGAAACAATGCCCTAATCACGGGGTGGACAAGTGGGTAGTGATCCAAATTTTCTGCACACGCTTGAATCCTCAATCTAAAGCAATGGTGGACTCTATGACTAATGGAGGTTACCAGAATGTGCCTGTCAATGAGGTGTTTAGACTTTTGGATCAATTATCTGCAAACAACACCCAAGGCAATGATAGGAGAACTACCCCAGCCCTACTCAACACAAAAGAAGACTCTTCATCACAAATTGCCACCATTTTGTCTGCATTGAACAAACGTTTTGATGTCTTAGAGTCTCAAATACATAAGGGCAATGCTCATGGTGTGCATTCTGTTCAATCCACTCTGATTGTGTGTGAGCAATACAATGATGTCCACATGCCTGACAATTGCCCTATCTACATGGGCACTGAATCTGTCAACTATATGAGCAAATTTCAACCTTCTCAAGGTAATCCATACTCACAAACTTACAACAGTGCTTGGAGAGCTCATCCCAACTTTTCTTGGAGTCAAGGTAACACCTTGAACCCTCCTCATGAGTCTACTTCTGGCACCAACCCGGTCCCTCCGCCGGGTTTTCCAATGCAATCAAGGCAAGCTCCTGTAAAAGAAGAAGAATCCAAGACGGATAAGATATTGTCCCGTATCTTAACAGAAGTGGAATCTTTAAGAGGTGAGAGTAAGGCTACCTTTTATCTTCATGAATTTGCTATTAAGAACCTTGAAGTTCAAGTGGGACAATTAGCAATACAAGTGAATGCCATGGCTCCAAACGGTCTCCCAAGTGATACCATCCCTAATCCAAAGTGGGGTGGAAAAGAAGAATGTAAGGCCATTCATTTGAGAAGTGGTAAGGTGCTTTCAAACATGCCTAGCTCAAGCACAACAGGACCCAAGCAAGATGAGCAAGTGGACATTGAAGTTGAAGAGGAGGAAGTTATAACTCCAGAAATTATGGTGGAAGACGAGGAAACTAAGAAGAGAAAGCAAACTGAGGGCGGATTGGATGATGTTAGCAAAAGTAAGAAGAGGGAATAAGAGCTGAACAATGAAAAGAAGAGCAAACCAACCACCTCCACTATCATGCCTCCTTTACCATTTCCTCAAAGATTCAAAAAGAAGGAGGAAGATGCACAATTCAAAAAGTTTGTGAATATGTTTAAGCAACTACATGTCAACATTCCTTTTGCTGAAGCTTTAGAGGGGATGCCTAAATATGCCAAGTTCCTAAAAGATGTATTGTCCAAGAAGAGGCGATTTAATGAATTTGAAACTGTGGCTTTAACTGAAGAATGTAGTGCCGTGATCCAAAGGAAGTTACCCACCAAGTTGAAAGATCCGGGGAGTTTCTATATTCCTTGTAATATTGGAACAAACTTCAATGGTAAGGCTCTATGCGACTTAGGTGCTAGCATCAATTTGATGCCCTTGGCTGTTTTTAACCAATTGGGGTTAGGAGAGCCAAGGCCTACCACAGTGACCCTTTTATTTGCTGATCGGAGTATTTCTAAACCTAGAGGAATCATTGAAGATGTCTTAGTAAAAGTAGACAAGTTCATTTTCCCAGCAGATTTTGTGGTGCTTGATTGTGAGGTTGATTGGAAGATCCCACTCATTTTAGGCCGTCCATTTTTAGCTATAGCAAGAACTCTAATTGATGTGGAGAAGGGGGAAATCACTTTGAGAGTGGACGACGAAAAAGTGATCTTTAACATGCTGAAAGCTTTGAAGTTCCATGATGATTCAGCTCAATGTTCATCTGTGGATATAATGGACTCACTTGTTCCTCAAGAGTCATATGCTTCAATGATCAAGGACCCGTTAGAAGCATTTCTAATTGGGGAGAAGAGTTTGGATGAATTTGATGAAGAAGCTATTGCAAACCTTTTTCGTATGGAAGCATTCCCTCACTCAAGACAAAGGAACTTTGAGCCACTTGAGGTGGCTGAGGCATTGAGCACTCCTTTGAAGCCGTCTATTGAAGTTCCACCATCTCTTGAGTTGAAGCCTTTACCATCTTATCTTAAGTATGCTTACTTGGGAGATGCCAACACTCCCAGTGATTGTATATTCCGATCTTTCGAATCTGCAAGAAGAGAAGCTCCTATGAGTTTTGAAAGAACACAAGCAAGCCATAGGTTGGACCATAGCGGATATTAAGGGAATCAGTCCTTCGATGTGTATGCACAAAATTTTGTTAGAAGATGATCATAAAACTTCTATTGAGCATCAAAGGCGATTGAATCCAATCATGAAAGAAGTGGTCAAGAAAGAAATCCTTAAATGGCTCTCCGCTGGAATTGTGTACCCTATCTCTGATAGTTCATGGGTGAGCCCAGTCCAATGTGTCCCTAAGAAGGGTGGCATGACTGTAGTGGCTAACACCCAAAATGAACTAATTCCTACTCGCACGGTGACTGGTTGGCGGGTGTGTATGGATTATCGGAAGCTCAACGCAGCTACAAGAAAGGATCATTTTCCTTTGCCATTCATAGATCAAATGTTGGACAAGTTAGCCGGTCAGGAATTCTTTTGTTTCCTTGATGGATATTCCGGTTATAACCAAATTGCCATAGCTCCAGAAGACCAAGAGAAGACTACCTTAACTTGTCCATATGGCACTTTTCACTACTACAGAATTGAGATATAACCACCCCAAAGACGTCCCAAATTGAAAATTGGGTGGTTAAAAAGGGAGGCGGTGGCATTTTCGTAATTATATATGTGTAGGGGAACCTTTAGGCGTCCCAAATTTGAATTTGGGACGTCTAAAGTGCTTCCTGGCGTGAAATATAAATTTCATAAATTTTTTTTAGCGCCAGGAGCTGGGTTTAGGCGTCCCAAATTAATTTGGGACGCCTAAAGGTGTCCCCTGCATGTCAGACACTTGTCTGACATGCGGTCTTCTCATCTATCTATCACACCCTTACCTCACATCCTCTCAACAACTTTACTCTTCTTCCTCCTCTCCCCACCCACACCGTCGGCCCTCCTGTGTATTTTTTTTCTTCAACTCCTCCCTCCTCCCTTGTTCAAGCTCTCTCCTCCACCGTCGGCCCTAGCTTGTTGAACTCCTCCCTCCTCCCTTCTTCTTCTTCCTCTTTGTTTCTTCAACGGCTGCAACCGTGTCTGCTGCAACCTCACCTCCTCCACAGTGGGTTTTGCTCTCTCCTCCATTGTTGTGCGTGGGTGGAGCTCCAACGTCTTCTCTACCTCTCAAACATAGTAGCTAGGGGTCGCCCTGATCAGGTTGGTTTATTTTCTTCATTTTTTTTTGTAACAGAATATGGTTTATTTTGTTTTTGAAAAATAAATTAAATGGTTGAGATTGTGCTTATTATATATTGCTTATATTGAGATAGTTGAGATTAGCCTGATGTGTTTGGTGTGGTTATATTGTTTAAATTGCATTTATTCGGGAATGGTTTATTTTCTTGTTTAAATATAAATTTACTTGTGTATAATAGAAACAAGTCTTCTTAGTTCTCACCCGTTCCATTGTGTTAAATATGAGTAAATTTTAAAAGTTACTCCCCTGTTTCAATTTGCCTCTCGTTAATTATTGAGTAAACTTTGTTCTTATGAGATAAAATGTTATATTAAATAGGGATGTAGTTAGAAAGGTTTTAAATTTAAAGGTAGAGTTAATGAGATTTAAAGATTTCTTTGATTATTGTGATCATGTTAAAAGTGACTTATAAGAACGATTAGAAGTAGAGTATTAAATTTTAAGACAAAGTTTTTGAACTTTTATTTATTTATTTGTTCAAGTGTAACATAATGAAAGTGGCTCATAAAAGTTTCTTCCAATCATTGATTAGTGTATGCCACATGAAACCAATACAATTCATAGTTGTTCATGAAACCGTTAAAACCTCTCATTAAAATCCTACAATGAATTTGGCGAAACCATTTGTTATCTTTAACCCCGTTTAATTTGAAACCTCATAATAAGCTCAATATGTTAACCCTGTTAATACAAAGCCGTTTCTAGGGCTTTTCTAAAAGTATAATAGATCCCTGTTGTTCAGTTTTAGGGAAATCTAGCTTTTATAAGGCAATGGAGATTTATCCATACACATGTAGTGGCACCACCCCATTTCATTGGTCTTGTTCCTGCACCATTAATTAGTATATATAATAAAATAAAATATGATTTATTTAAATTAAAGAAATTCTTGTATTAATTACACACAATTGTTTTGTTAATTCCAAATTCTTGAATTATGAAGAATAATTCAAGCCAAAACTTAAAAAGAAAACGATAACCCCAATATTCATTAAATGATTTTTATCTAAATATTTTCAATAAAACAATTTTATTTTTGGAAGAACTCAACTTAAAATTGTTTTGTTAATATGAAACTCGTTTTGTTTTTAATTCTTCCAAACCTCAAAAAAATTCTTTAATTTAATCTTATTGTATTTATTTTATTATACATTAATTTTATATACATATACTTATTAAAAAAATAAGTTACATAGCACTGAAACCCTTTTAATAGGAGAGATGATGCTAGGAGGGGGCAATAAAGTTATTAAGCCCATATTTTAAAATCCTAAATTGGGTTGATAACTTAATTAGGCAATCCCATTATATGTCCTTGAGAATTGTACTAAACGTGTGAATGTTATTGGTAATGCCTTAGGTGGTAACAAAATGGATCATAGTTGGATGAATGCTTTGAGAACTAGTGAAGAATATGAGAAAGGGGTAGACGAATTTATTGAATTCGCTAAAAAGAATGCTCCTGCAAGAAATGGGAAGTATTTTTGTCCTTGTGTCAATTGTTTGAATGAGAGTAGACGGGATGTTGATGTCATAAAGGATCACCTACTTTGTGATGGAATAAATCTACGATACACAAGGTGGATATGGCATGGTGAGGAAGTAACTGATTGTCCGTCACACAAGAAGGAAGCTGTGGATGTCATAGATGAAGATAGAATGGAGAGAATGATTAACGATGTTGAGGCAGAATCCTTTGCGCAGTCACAGGAGTATGATAGCCTGTGGAGTGATGCAGAGACACCATTGTACAGTGGTAGTAAGTACACGCGGCTGACAGGAACATTACATTTGGTTAACTTAAAGGCAACTTATGGGTGGACCGATAGTAGTTTCACATTGCTGCTTGAACTATTGTGTGATATGTTTCTGGAGGATAATGTACTTCCAAATCGTATGTATGAGGCCAAGAAAATCCTGTCTACAATGGGTATGGAGTATAAGAAGATACATGCTTGCCCTAATGACTGCGTACTGTACAGAAATGAGTACGGAGGTCTTAGTGAGTGTCCTAAGTGTAAAACTGCACGATACAAAGTGAAAAAAGATGGTGGTTGTGGTGATGTGACAAGTAAAAGGCAACCTTTAAAGGTTATGTGGTATCTTCCAATAATACCACGTTTTAAACGTTTGTTTGCAAGTGCAACAAAAGCGAAGAAGTTGAGATGGCACTCTGATGAGAGAATATCTGATGGGAAATATCTTCGGTACCCAGCTGACTCTCCACAATGGGAAAAAATAGATGAAATCTTCCCTCAATTTGGCAGCGAGCCGAGAAACCTACAGCTTAGGCTTTGTACAGACGGCATCAATCCGTATAGAACTCTTACTAGCACACATAGTGCGTGGCCGGTTCTCCTTGTAATAAACAAATTGTCTCCCTGGCTATGTATGAAACGTAAGTATATGATGCTATCTATGATGATTTCTGGACCAAAACAGCCAGGGAACGATATTGATGTCTATTTGGCGCCTTTGATTGAGGACTTGAAGAAGTTGTGGGAGGAAGGCGTAGATGTGTTTGATGCTTATAAGAAGGAGTCTTTCAAGCTACGTGCAATGATTTTCACAACGATAAACAACTTCCCTGCGTACGGAAACTTGTCAGGGTACAGCGTGAAGGGTCACAAAGCATGCCCAATATGTGAAGCAGACACACACTTCCAACAACTAAAGCATGGAAGAAAAACTGTCTAAGAAAGCGGTTTAACGGCTTACCGGAGCATGGAATGGCTCCAAAGTCACTAACCGGAGAGGAAGTCTACAGTCGAGTGGAACGTATCCATGTCACTTTTGGTAAGAATCAGAGGGTTGTAGCTGAGAAGAACATATGGAAGAAGAGATCCATTTTCTTTGATCTTCCATATTGGCGTTCGCTAGACGTGAGACACAGTATTGATGTGATGCATGTGGAGAAGAATGTTTGTGATAGCCTTATCAGTACGCTTTTGCACATACCAGGGAAGACTAAGGATGGGATTAATGCGAGATTAGACCTTGTCGATATAGGAATAAGAGAACGGTTACATCCACAACTAAGAGATGATGGTAGGAGGGCATACATGGAGCTAGCAGCGCATACACTATCAAAAGCAGAGAAAAGAAGTTTGTGTGGGTGTTTGCATGAAATGAAGGTGCCGCAAGGGTATTCCTCGAATGTGAGAAGATGTGTCTCAATGGACGATTTGAAGTTAGTGGGAATGAAGTCCCATGATTATCATGTGTTGATGCAACAACTATTACCAGTAGCTATTAGAGGCATAATGAAAGATGAAGTACGAAACACAGTGACAAGATTGTGCGTTTTCTTCAATGCTATCTGTAACAAAGTCATTGACACTGAAAAGTTGGATGAACTAGAAAATGAGGGTTACATTATTTTGTCACAACTAGAGATGCACTTTCCGCCTTCATTTTTTGATATAATGGTGCATTTGGTAGTTCATTTGGTGAGGGAGGTAAGGCTATGCGGTCCAGTTTACCTGAGGTGGATGTACCCTTTCGAGCGATACATGAAGATCTTAAAAGGGTATTCTAAAAATCCTTATCGACCAGAAGCCTCAATAGTAGAAAGATATGTAGTTGAGGAGGCTATGGAGTTTTGCAAAGATTATATGTCAGGGAAGAAGGAACAATCTCGGCATGAAGAAGGGAGAAGCAAGGGAACACGAGGACTGAAAGTGAAGAATGTTCCTCGTGAAGAGGTGTTGCAAGCCTACTTGTATATCCTGAATAATATGGAAGAAGTTCAACCTTACATAAATGAACACAGAAACACTTTGAAGAACAAGAATCCAAGGAAGAATGACATGCAGATTGCTATTGAACAAAACAAGACATTCATGCAGTGGTTCGAGGAAAAGGTTTTGCACGAGATCGGTGTGTCTGAGACAATCGAGTGGCTAGCTTGGGGGCCTTCGTTTCAGGTCATTACTTGGACCGGTTATGATATAAATGGCTATTCTTTTTATACCAAAGAGCAAGATGACAAAAGTACCATACAAAATAGTGGGGTTATGGTAGAAGCTGAATCTATGCACTTTTCCAGTTCGAGAGACAAAAACCCCATATTAGCGTCTATGGCCTATTATGGAGTTATAGAAGAAATATGGGAGATGACGTACAACAAGTTCAAAGTTGCTTTATTTAAATGTAAGTAGGTTAGCAACAATGCCGTGGTAATAGATAAACAATTTGGATTTGTCTCAGTCGATCTTCAAAGAGTTGGCTATAGAGACGAGCCCTTCATTTTAGCAAGCCAGGCGAAACAAGTGTTTTATGTCACCGATCCTGCCAGCAAAAATATGTCCATTGTCCTTAAAAGTAAAAAACAGAAGTATGGTGATCCGACCTTCAACCTTGATGACACACCACCTTTCACAACAACTACACCTCGAACAAATGAAGTAGAATTGGTAGATGATGATGAATATGCTGTAAGAAATGACCATGGTGAAGGACTATGGGAAACAATATAGAGTAAGACCTTAATTTATAAACGAGAACTGTGTTTTTTCTGTTTTACTTCCCGCTTACTATATACATGTGTTTTCATTACAATTTACTTACGTTTCTGATGATGCTTTTTGTGTTAACAGGAATATGGACAACGTTAGTGATGACGAGAGGCGTAGAGATGACGAAAGCTCTAGCAATGACGAAAGGCCTAGAGTTGAACCCCCTGCAAGAAGGAGGGTTAGAGGCTGTACAAAGATGGGAGCATTGGTTGCACGTCATGAACATCAACAGGAGAGGCTGCATATAGACTTCGATGACAATCTGAATCCAGTTGGTCCTGAGGAAGACCACTTCATTAGCTACATAGGGCTTTTGGCTTGAAGCAAAGTGCGCATTACCTACGATAATTGGAGATTGGTTCCCCCAAAAACGAAAGACATGATTTGGCAGCAACTTTTGGTATGTAAGTTTTGATGCATTGTAGCTTTGTTCTTATTGTTTCAAATATAATAATCTTATGTTTTACCTTGCAGCAAACATACGATGTCCCCGACACCACAGAGATGCATAGGCACTGGATGGATGAGGTTCGTGTACGATGGAAAGGTTTCAAGAACAAGCTAACAAAGCATTACATTCGAGGGGCCCTTAGGGGTAACGATCCATGTGCACAGTATACATATTTATCTCCAGAGGACTGGAGGTTGTTTGCGGCATCACGAGCAGATCCTGAGTTTTTGGTAAGATTTCTGTCATGATATAGAACTACTTATATCGTTGATTTCATATACTTTATATCGTTGATTCATTTTTTGTTGTTTTTCATTCATAGAAATTAAGTGCAGCAAATGCCCAGAGGCAAGCAGAAAATAAATATCAACATTTCATGTCTCGCGGTGGATATCGGAAGCTTGAGCGGCAAATGATGGCAGAAGAGTTACAGAAAAAGAAGGAAGCAGCGGAATCTGATCCTAGCGTTGTTATCCAGCCACCGGCACCTCCTCCACGTCACAAAAAATGGAAAGCAGGGAGGATTAAGGCTGGGAAGTACATAAATCCGACTGTTGCTGAGGTTGCTGCGAGAATTGTAAGTAGTTATACTATAAGTACCTAATTTTTTACATGTCGCGAGTGGTTTCGATACATTTACGATAAACTGCATGCTACAGGATGACCTGGACGAGCAGAGTAGCCAAGGTTCATTCAATCCAAGTAGACGGATGGACATCTTGTCAACGGCTATTGGGAAGGCAGATGACCTTGGTCGTGTTCGAGGAGAGACACGGGGAGTTAGTGCCGCGAGGTATTTTGGACGAGAGCCACGTTATTCGTCACAAGCTGGACCTAGTAAGGACGTTGTGGCCAAGATTTGAGAGGAGCTTGAACGAGAGATCGAGGCCAACCTTCGCGACAAGCTCCGACAAGAGCTGTTGCCAGAGCTTCAACTTGAAATGGCAAAGATGTTTGAAGCACAAAGGGCAAGGGACGAGGCTCGAACTCAGGAATCCCCGGCCTTCAATAGCACCAGAGGAAGTTACAACCCTCTGGAGCAACCACTTGGCCACCCTTCTCCCACTCCAGTGTCGGGACCACTTGGTGACCCTTCTCCCACTCCAGTGTCGGGAGACCCTTGTACCCTCTATTTGGATGATCCACTGTTGCGTGTTGTTGCTGATGCTCTCGTTCACACACGTGCTACCACCCACCATAATCAGCAAATTCCGGAGGATTTTTGTAGGGTGAATGTGACGAGTGTTAGAAAGGGGGAAGAAGGTACAGCCATCCCTGTTCCTGATCCAGAGGTTGGCACGTTAGGTCAAGCGATAGGATCTTTCATCCTTTGGCCTCGCAATCTTATTGGTTCAGACGCAACACCTCCAATGGTAGGAATTACCTTACTGTTACTGAAAATCTGTTGGCATCCTAATAACAATTTGTTTTTTGATGTTCTAAAAGGATGACGAAGCTGCGAGCAAATGGCCCTACTTAGCACGGCTGCAACAGATCTACAAGGGCATTAAACAGATTGACTTGAAGATGCCTCCAGGGATTGTGGGACAAGTGGAGTATCCCTACACGATTGACAATAAAGATCTCAAGCAGTTTATCAGGTTGGAAGAGATAGATGCAGGCTGGGTCAAATTTGCAGTCCGGTAAGTTTTTTTTCAATTTTCCCATAGAATTCATTTAGTGGTTTTTTGTTTTCATACATTCAAGAATTGATTCCTTATTTTAATTCTATTATAGCACCTTCCACGATCTCTGCGCAAACATGGAAAGAAGTAATTGGTATGGATTCTTATGTCCTGTGAATACGACAGGGGATACTTGTACTGTGGCGCATAGGACTCACTATGTCGGCTACCAAATGGCACAAACCAAACTTCGTTGTTATCTAGCACCCATTGTCTAACGGTTCGTATTTACATTTTGTCAATTTAAGAAGTTTAATAGATAATTGTCTTCTCACTCATCTAACTTCATTTTAATGTGTACATGTTGTTAAAGTTTCCACTGGACTTTGTGTGTTATATGTCCCCGCCGCAACGTAGTCTATTGGTTTGATCCCTTGAGTAAAAAGCCAGACAGAGATACAAAATCCGTCTTCGACATGTAAGTTATTCTGTTTGTATTTCATTGACAACAAAAATAAATGAATGGTTCTAATTTCTGTTCATTTTGCTTTTCATGATAGTGCTTGTCAAACATATAGAATCCTAGGTGGGTCACGCGAGGGTGCAGTTGTTAAAAAGCCAAAGTGGTTTTATCCCATAGTAAGTACATTTGATCCTACATAATTGTTTCATTGACGGTCCTTTTAGACATACCTTTATTGATTTTAACAACCAATTGCATCCCTTTGATTAAAAGTGCCCTCGGCAACCTGGCAACACTGAATGCGGATATTATGTTATACTTTATATGTATAACATAACTCAAAGTGGAATTACTAGCGATTTTGAAAAGGTAATCGCTTCTTCATTCTCAAATGATAATATTTTTGGTGTTCTAATCGAAATGCTAATTAATTCATTTGCTTGAGATTCATTTCATCAAAGCTTATTACTTTCTAATTTTCAGATTTTTGATAATGAAGATGCCTACCTACGTGAAGACCTTGATTTGATCAGAGATCTTTTGGCTGGACATCTTCTTCAACATGTAGAGCAGTAAACTTGTTATTTTATATCAGTTTGTACTTGTGTGATGACAGCGTTTTGACACTTTCTGGTTGTTTTTTGTTGATATATATAGTAGTAGGTTGCATGAAAGGTTATTGTATGTATATATAGTAAAGATTGTAGTGCTGGATGTCCTTACCAGTTTGTAACGGACAGTGTGGTTTATGAATCCATCTTCTATTCTATTTCTGCAGTTTCAATTCGTTGGGTAATACAGAATGTAAATTATGGTATAAAAAAAAACCTAACTTTTAGACATCCCAAATTAAGAATTGGGAGGTCTAAAGTCCCCCAGGGTGGGACTTTAGGCGTCCCAATTCTTAATTTGGGACGCCTAAAGTCAGACTTTAGGCGTCCCTACCATTTGGGACATCTTTTGTTTCAACATACTACGCCCCTAGCATATACGTCCCCCCATTTTGGGACGTTAAAGGTGCCAAATTTGGGAGGTTAAAGCCCCTTTTTGTAGTAGTGTTTGCGTTCAGAAGAATGCCATTTGTCCAAATTGCCATCTCTCGTTGGCCTTGTGTTTCACATGGTCTTCGCTTTGTCTCTTCTTCAGTTCCTTTACAGCATTATCGCATTTCTACTTTGCAGCTGCCTCATAGTCGTCATACCAGTTGCTTTCTTTGGTTTTGTACTTTGATTGCCCAGATCGATTGCAGCGCCATAGTTGTGCCCTGTGCTTTCTAAAATTCTCCACATCTTCTATTGTGATGCCCATTTCTTTCATTCTCTCGTCTGTCATTTTGGTCTTAGCCATTACAACACGCTATCACAGCACTAGGAGAGTGGGATAACCACAGCGCAAGGGAGAAACAGAGAGAAGTATAGAATAGGTAATGAATGGGTTAGGTAGTTGTGGTCATTAAATAGAGAATGCGAACCGTCTTTTGAACGGTTGACCTAAAATTCGAACCCAGCTCAACTGAGATCTTAATGCGTGTCAGCTTTCAATATTTAAATTAAATTTGCAGTTACTTTTTCACGTGGATGCTTTCTGAAGTTCGAACCAGATACCTAAGTTCGAACTTAGGTATCCACTGTGATAGGTAGAATCAAAGTACACTTACATTTGTAAGTTCGAACTTACATCACACATTCGAATTCATAGCCAATTTAGACAAACAATTCAAATTAACTTTTTTGACAGTGAACCAAATTACACAATTGTGTGAATGTCAACCAGTGCATGTCAGGTTCAAATTGCACGTTAGATTTGTAAATTCGAACTTACATAGTGAATTCAAATTTCAGACCCTTTTTATTCAAGAAATTCAAACCAATTTATCAGACTGTCAATCAGCAACCACTGATCTGTGAATGGCAATCTGTGCATTCTAGGTTCAAGTACTTAGATACAAAAACAAAATAACAGCCATGTGAAACAACATAATTTTTTAGAATATAACATATTTGGGAACATTACATTTCATCCACAAAAATTACAAGTTGTCCCACTTCACATGTTTGCCTAGCATAATTACATATAAAAAGTTTGCAAACCATAATTATACAATCACATTGTATTGGACACAAACTTTGTCCCATGTTTACATTTCCTTTAATGCTGAGTTAACATGGTGCAAAGTTTGTAGACCATTTCTATGACTTAAAATAGATATACACTTGTGTCTCCTTACTATATTACACCAAAAGAGATAGACACTTGTGTTTCTACACTATGTTACACCAAAATCATCATTACTGTCATTACATACATACTGATCTTCAAAAGGTACGTTTACATTACATAACTACTTTAGAAAGCTACGGATCCATGAGCGTTTGTACACCGTAGGTATTTTTGCAAACGTATTCAGTAGTTGCTCAGAACCCAAAATCTTGATATGAGCTGCATTTCTTTAGACAGTGTCAAGCCTTCGACCTCAACAATTTCCATGAACAGGTCATCACCTTTTGCATCTAATTGTGCTTGCCTTTCCTGACTTGACAATTGGATTCCTAGTTTCTCAAACACATGCATAATGGTTCTGTCCAATGATGTAACTTTTTACCGTAAAATATTAGCAATAACCTCAGAGTTGTTCGCTCTGCGCTTCTTCCTTGAACATAAAGAGTTATCATTGATGTGGGTTGTGTTTGGAGCCGTTTCACTCATGTTTTGTGATAATTCTGCATTAATGCCTACAATTTGAGGTGATTCTGGAAGGTCATCAACTTCAACATTAACTTCATCTTCCATTGCACCAGGTGATATTCCTTCTTCCCCAACTGCTCTGTCCCAGCTCATACAAAGCACAAATTCTCAAAGTTTGGGAATGACTTGGTCCTAAACTGTGTTGACCTTAGGTGAACTTGAAAGTGCAACAAAAATATTTTTAAGGACATGTACCTTAGCCCTACACTAATCACTTTTTTACTTAAATGCAATTAACTCCTCAACAAGTTCACTTACCTTCACATACTCATCCCACACCTCTTTCTTTGCAGTCACAATTTTGTTTCACAGGATTCCAACCAAAGCCTGATGTGTTGGTGCCATAAACCATATCATAAGCTGCCTGCCACAGACATTTCAAGGTCTTAATCCTGGAGGTTATGTGAGGGCAAGCTTTAATCCCACATCCAGCCAGCTTCTCTTCTATCATTGCCTGCAAAGCATTAGCAAATCTAGGCTTGAAACCATTATCGGCCATGAACTTTTGCTCCATCCTCAAACTTACAAGGCAGTCAACTGGGACCTTGCCCTCCTTGGATGACCACATTTTAAGCTTTAACTTGTTTACTTCTTCACTCTGGTCCATCTATTAAGACTCAGCCATAAAAGAAAATGTTGTTAACATAAATTAAATCCAACAATAAACTAGCATACAAACACTGGGCAGGAAGTTGCACTTAAATTAAATTGAAATGCACATAACACAAACTTTGTCCATACACCCAAACATAGGCAAGTCAATGTTCATAATGTTTCAAACATTTTTCTACAACATCATCAATCATCCCTATAAGCCACATAGGCAGCAAACATCTCATTTGCTAGCTCTTCATTAAAGTTTGTCCACGTATCACTACTTTCTATAATCATCATGAGGGTGTTGTCAATTGTTGGTGGTGGTGGTTCAAACTAGTCAAGCTATTCGTCTAGCAGATCTTGAATTCTTTCCCGATGAATTACGTTATATAACAAAGAGCATACCACAATATATTTGTTTTGAATCTTCACCAGATAAAAAGAAGCACTCCTTAGCATTGCCCAATGCAACTTTAGTATCCCGAATTACCTTTCAATGACATTTCATGCTGACGAATGGCGCATGTTGAAGCACTCATGCGGAGTTTGGGGTTGGTGTCCCTGCCTTTACTCATATGAGGTGGTACCTTTGCCCTTTATAAGGTGCCAAAAACCCTTGGCAATTCGTGTACCCCACATCAACCAAGTAGTACTTTCCTGCCCAAGCCAATAAAAACATTTATATGAGTAATGCTCATAACTTGCACATTACATGTCCTAATCATACAAACTTACACTAAAAATACACTACTGCAGGCCATACCTTATTGTACTCTTAGCCTATGTTGTGTCCTTATAGCATCCCTCAACACCCTCCCATCCACAGTTGAGCCTTCCCAACCGGTCAATACAAAGATGAATTGCGTATCCGGTGAGCATACACCTAGCACATTAGTTGTCACCTCTCCTTTTCTGTTTCAGTACTTGCCCTTATGCTCTGCCGGGACTTGTACACCTATGTGAGTACCATCTAATGTACCTAGGCACCCCTACAAACACAATCAAAATTTACAACCCTTCATATATATAGTTAACTTTTGCATACGAAAAAAATACATTTTTTGTCACAACTACAAAAGTTTTATACCTTGAACCACTTCCATCGATCATCATTTGAATCCTCCGGAATGGCCTTTACTCTTTTCAAAAGCAATTATTGTAATCTAATTGTTGCATTCAACACAATTTTAAAGTATCTACTAATTGTTTCACCCGACCTACTAAACCCAAACTGAATGACACTGTTTTTGACATGATGCCCCAATATGTGCAGGAACATTGCTACTTCCTTATCAACTAACATATGTTTTGTTTGTCTTAATCCACCAATTGTGTCTAACATGTGACACAATTTATCAAAAGTTGCCCAATACATCTTAATTTGGTTGAAGCAAGTGGTGTCACTACTGTATATCATTGCCCTCAAATTTGCTTGCTTTGCATGAAAATCTAATCTAAAAGACCTATCTAGTACATGCCTCGGTCTACCTCCTCCCACAGCAACTATTATAGTTAAAAGCAACCTCCTAACTGCAAGAAGCAAAGCTAGGCACCCAGCCAATATGGCAAACATTTGATCTGATTGTGGCTCCATATCTTCACAATTTTTCCCACACTGATTCATTTTACAGTATAATCTACTAACTCCTCTTTCCAAACCACACTAACACAGTTTAAAAAATTTCATTTTAAATTAACAGCCAATGAACATAATTACACCCATACTTTTCTCACATTAAACACAACCCACTTATCTTATTCATAAACAGTTTAACCCATTCTATCTTTCTACTGACTTTGTTTATGTGTTTCACTGCTTACATCTACTAGTGTTCATTCCACATTACCCACGGCCATCAAAACTTTAACTTCATTCACAGTTTAGCATTCATGATATAAATTACATCTACTTAAAATTAAAACCCAATTGCAAGACACCAAACAGAGCACACTGTTAATTAGCAAGCAACCAAACACATTTCAGCTTTCGACTCTGCTTTTCTTTCTGCTTTTCTTTCACATCTGTTAAGCCAATACGACCCACATCACAAACATACCAATTTATAAGTTTACACTAAATTAACCCACATACACACAGCCTTATAGCATTTTGTGCATCTCTCCGATTGTTCAACAGATAACGCAGACAACAAACATATTGCCCACTTCACGCCATAAAACACAACATAATCAGACCAATATTACCTTGATTCGGAGTTCTATTTTGCACGCCGTTCGCCTCTTCCCTTTTCCAGATAAGCTTTTAACTCTATACCAAGATGGTTCACCAAAGCCTTCCGCGCATTGTGCCTCTGTCTTTTATCTATTTTATATGTTTTCAGGGGCATTTTTGTCCCACAATTTATCTTGTCGGGAACATTTTGAAGTTCATCCCACTTTTGGTGGGAACTCACTTTCCGATATTTAAACGAACACTCGACTTGGTGGGAATCTGAGTTGCCGTCACTTAGGCAGCCAAACGCGTTTTTAGCTAAGGAACATCGCAATCTTCCCTTTCCGTCCTCAACTTTCTGCGTGACAAACAGGGCATTACTTTATTAGATCTTTTCTCTAGTTTTGTCTTGTCTTTCTATCATTGTCATCAAACAAGCAAATTAACTCACTTAGCTAACCATTTTCAACTTATAAAATCATGTTAACATGCTCTTATACTTGCGCTAATTGCAATTTTAATTAAACTCAGAAGTCCATTCATCGATTTTACTTATTTTATATTTTTAGCTTGCAAAATCTTACCGACTCACTCTTAAATTTATGCTACATTTTTAGATTTGGTTATGTTTAATGACTTAATATGTGAACTTCAGAGAAACTTATTTGTCGAGTGTAATGAAAACTATGGAGGTTGATGAATTTAATTTCAATTATTTGGATTTAAAATGTATTTAAACCAAATTATTTTATTTTTACATTTTTGTTATTAATCATATACTTTTAATAGCTATTTATTGATGAAAGTAAGCACTTTCGATTTTATGGTTCGAGTTCACAATCCAAATTTATGAGTTTTCATAAATTTGTGAGTTGACAACCTTGCTTTCTAATAAAATAATAATTGTTCTCTTTATTTCACATTGGCGGTTATGTGTTAGGACAGATTTCACATATCGTAAACGAAGGAGATTGCCATTAGGGATCTCCAAGTTAGGTTAAGTCATATGTGCATGTTAGAGACTATCAAAACCAAAACTCCATTAACTAACGAGATTAATAAATTCTAGAAATTGCACTCCTATAGAAATGACATTTTATACAAGTTAAAATTGATATGTTACATAGGTTTTGGACTACTTTCTACACTCCATACACCTCTATCTTTGAAAAATATCATAAAGATTGGGATTGGCAGACAATAAATATTGGTCTAGTTTATAAGAATTTGGCTAATAAATCGCAAGGTCGTAAGTTCAAATCTCACTGTAAATGTGCAAATCATGCTAGTGGGCAATATATAAATACATTTACAACCATTCTTTAAATCCAGAAGTATGTCTTAATTTTGGTGAGCTTTCAAAACCTAACTACCATAAATCTTTTTGGATAAAATAAAAAATTGGGACACACACCATCTTGTGCATTCTATGCTCTTGATACCACCTTGACGTGGTTCACGTTTTAATATTTAAATATTTTTTATTCTATTTGTGTTATAATCAATCATCACACTTAGCAATTTTAAACATTCGAGATATTGCAATCTCCATCATTAAATTTTCTCTAAAAAATCAACAAATCAAGACATTGATCACATAGAAGAAAACTGAATTTTTTTGTATTTTGTATTCCATCCTATTCAATTGATGATAATTGAAAAAATATATTAAGTATTTGATTATCATTATTATTATTTATTTACTAAATTTTATAGCAATCTGATTATAATGTGAAAAACCAAGAGAAATTGAGGGTTGGGTAAGGACAAGCAAACATGGCACGCATTGGTGAGCAAGGACATGCGTTAGGATCCCTCTTCCACAATAATTGCTCACTTACTTTATGAGATCTTTTCTCTAGTTTTATCTTGTCTTTCTATCATTGTCATCAAACAAGCAAGTTAACTCACTGAGCTAACCATTTTCAACTTATAAAATCATGTTAACATGCCCTTATATTTGCGCTAATCGCAATTTTGATTGAACTCGGTAGTGCATTCACCGATTTTACTATTGTTATATTTTTAGCCTGCAAAATCTAACCAACTTACTCTTGAATTCATGTTATATTTTTAGATTTGATTATGTTTAGTGACTTAATATGTGAGCTTCAGAAAAACTTGTTGAGTATAATGAAAACTATGGAGGTTGATGAATTTAATTTCAATTATTTGGATTTAAAATATATTTAAACCAATTATTTTATTTTTATATTTTTGTTATTAATCATATCCTTTTAATAGTTATTTATTGATGAAAGTAAACACTTTCGACTTTACGATTCGAGTTCTCAATCCAAATTTATGAGTTTTCATAAATTTATGAGTTGACAACCTTGCTTTCTAATAAAATAATAATTGTTCTCTTTGATTTCCCATTGGCGGTTACGAGTTACAACAGATTTAATGTAACACCTTAGTTACATTTGCGTTCTGATAAGTCATTAGTAGTGAATCTGAATTGCTAAGTGATATTCTACATGCTCACCTCGACATGGTTCACGCTTTAATATTTAAATATTTTTTATTCTATTTGTGTTATAATCAATCATGACACTTAGCAATTTTAAACATTCCAGATATTTCAATCTCCATCATTTAAGTTTCTCTAAAAAATTGACAAATAGAGGCATTGATCAAATAGAAGAAAACTGAAAATTTTTTATTTTGTATTCCATCTTATTCAATTGATGAAAATTGAAAAAAAAAATAACTATTCGATTATTATTATTTATTTAATAAATTTTATGCAATCCGATTATAATGTAGAAAACCATGAGAAATTGCGGGCTGAGTAAGGACAACCAAATGTGGCACCCATTGGTGGCTACCACAGATTCTGCCCATGCTTTAGTTGTAATACCCTGAATTTTGGAGTTGGAAGTTTGGGAATCAGCCTAAATTAAGTGAACTGCTAAACCCCGGTTTAGCAGGTATCCCAAAGTTATTCCTTAATATTTCTTATATCTTTGAGGTATTAAAGAGAATAAAATAGTGAATTAAATAGAAGGGAACTTATCTCTCTTACATGCATTTGGTATTTGTGTTGGTGTTTGATGCATGTTATTGCTTTGCTTGTTTATATGAAACATATATGAACAATTAAAGCTCTATTTTTATTTATACTATGGCCATAAGTATGTTGTTTGAAACATTAGTCATGCAGATATGTCATTGTGTGAGCATGAGTTATGTAGTGTGAGCATATCATGCATTAATCACTTATTCTCAAGCCTCTAATCCCAAAATTCAGAGTATTACATTAGTCTCCCTCTTCGACCATAATTGCTCTCTTACTTTATTTGGTCTCTTCTCTAGTTTTGTCATGTCTTTCTATCATTGTCATCAAACTAGCAAATTAACTCATTGAGCTGACCATTTTCAGCTTATAAAATCGTGTTAACATGCTTTTATACTTGTGCTAGCTGCAATTTTGGTTGAACTCGTGAGTCTATTCACCGATTTTACTACTTTTACATTTCTAGCTTGCAAAATTGTGCCGACTCACGCTTAAATTTATGCTAGATTTTTAGATTTGATTTTGTTTGATGACTTCAAATGTGAACTTTAGAAAAAATTGTTTGTTGAATATAATAAAAACTATGGAGGTTGATGAATTTCATGCCAATTATTTGCATTTAAAATATATTTAAAATAAATTAATTTTATTTTTATATTTTTTATTTAATAATATACTTTTAATAGCTGTTTATTGATGAAAGTAAACACTTACGAATTTATGATTTGAGTTCACCATCCAAATTTATGAGTTTGCATAAACATGTGAGTTGACAACCTTGCTTTCTAATAAAATCTCTTGATTTCATATTGGTGGTTACGACATATTTCACATATCGTAAATGAAGGAGATTGCCATTAGGGATCTCCAAGCTAGGTTATGTCATATGTGCTTGTTAAAGAGTATCAAAACCAAACATTCATTAGTTTATGAGATTAATAAATTCTAGAGATTACACTCCTACGGAAATAACTTTTTATACGAGTTAAAATTGACATTTTACAACGGTTTTAGAACCAGTGTTGCAAGTGAACTTCCTACACTCCTTATGGTTTTGTTTTTATTTTGGATATGGCTATAACCAGTATATAATGTCCACTCTCTACATTAGTCCTACTTAAAACCAAAGTAAAACGTGGCATTTTTTTTTAAAAAAATAGGGGCTTTTTTTTTTTGGGTTGGAGGTTATTTTCAGTCCAATAAACAAAATGCCCTATATTTTTTATTCTTCTATAAATTCTAATAGATCTCATAAGAAATAATAATTTCATAAATTCCGTTCATTACATAATTTTAATAATATTTGTAACATTATAAAGATAAAAAACCTAGCTACTCAAAAGAGACACACACAAAGAAGACCCTATCTGCAATTTCAAGAGACCAATTCAATGTGAGAAAAAGAGTGTATTTCAAGACACTATGGAAAATGTTCACAGAAGCACTCCCTCTGGTCCTTAATATATGACATATTAACGGATGAACTTTGGGTGTGTTATGGATCTTAAAAGCGCTTGGGATGGGAACCATAGAAGAGTCTGCTTGTTATATGATTCTTTATATGTAATTAAGCTTATCAAGGATGAAGATAATAGTCTTCATGTGTAAACTAGCCAGAATTTAATTCAGGAAAGTTAAGATATGCTCAAATGTGATTTGGTGGTTGATTTTGAACACAAGAGAAGAGGGAGGAACTTTGGAGTTGATATGTTAGCTAAGCGTGCTTTAAAGATGCCCAGATTTCACTTGGTTCCTTTACACGTTTTTTGTTTGTTTATTTCTTGTAAAATAGAGTAGTCTCTACCACTTTCTTACATTATAAAAAAAGGCAAGCTTTTTCGCAAAATAATGATGATGATGATGATGATGATGATGATGATAAATTATCATCATCATCATTTTTAAATAAATAATGACAGCCTCGCATGCCAAACTCAATCCATCCGGAAAAGTCATGGGAAGAGAGACTGTGAGATGATTTGCATACATACGATGAGGGGTACATGTAGGATATCTGATATCAATTACTAATTTCTTTGAGTCTTCTATTAGTCTAAATTCATGAGTGGGTAACTTCTTTATTTTCTTTTCTTGTCAAGGTTAATGAGGGCCTGGCTCAATGGATGATTTGTGAGAGTCTTGATTTTATTGGTTTTGTTCTATTGAATTTTAAAATATTTTTTAGAATAAAATGTATATAAACCTGCTGTAAAATTGAAATATATATTTCACAAAGCTTCCTAAGCTATTTGAATTGGTATCTTATTAGTACCTTAGTCCTTAGAAACTATCAATTAATCCACATAAAAACAACACTCAAATTTTTCTAGGGGATTGCTTAATTACCTTTCTTCATGATTTCTAACGCAGAAATTAGCCCTAATTCAGCATGAAGATAAGAAGGTGAAGAGTATATAATTTATATATATATCGAGAGAGAGAGAGAGCACTCATTTTTAATTAAACATACATAAATTTTATTCCACGGCAAACCATTTGCCATATATTTATACTCAACACACACATAGTACAACACATGACTGGTGTACTTCATATAGAAGCAGCACTAGTTTTTCATACTCAACACACACATAGTACAACACATAATAAGTGTACTTCATATAGGAGGGTGTCCTTCATATAGAAGTTGCAAGCTTCAAAGCTGTTATTTCATTATTCGCTTTGGTTTTGATTGGGTATGCACCAGAACATTTTATGTTACATACCCCTGGTTTGGAGCCGGTGTTTCTTTTGACGCGGACGTAACCTTGTTCACCCCATCTGGTCCCCCATGAGTTTTTGACAATCCAATAATCTTCACCATTCGATGAACCATATCCTACTATTAATACAGCATGATTATGTTGGCATGAACCAATGCCTTT
This sequence comes from Inga oerstediana, assembly GCA_963210345.1. Lineage (NCBI taxonomy): Eukaryota > Viridiplantae > Streptophyta > Magnoliopsida > Fabales > Fabaceae > Inga > Inga oerstediana. The sequence goes on along the minus strand of OY723400.1, from coordinate 26,402,560 downwards.
ACAATCATTATCAAGTATCTACAATTGAAAATAATTAAACCAACATCAAATACTCTCAAAAAATCAATGATTAAAAGTAGTTACAATTATTTTAAAGACTTTACCCCTTTTAGTCCTAATGTAATCTGTTTACTCTTAATCTCAATTTATTTCAAGAAAGGCATTTTATGTTTATTAATTATGACAAAATCCCTAATTAAAGTATAAAAATATATAATGAAAATAGAGATTTGTCATGTTATTACACAATTCAAAGTTTTATAGTATTTATGTTCTTTTTAATTAGTTTTTACACATAAAAATTGTATAAATAACATGATGTTGTGACAATAAATAAATATGTTACAACAGCATTAAAATTCAAGTTAACTGTTTTGACAGATGCATCCCTAACTTTAGTAAAAATTGTATGTAGGGAGAGTAAACTTTGATATTTTGTTCCTTTAATTTTATGATTTTGCACTCGTGCCAAAATTTACCAATATTTCTAGAAATATATTTTTAAAATATGTCAATAACAAATTTTTGTAATTTGCGCACATAAAAAAAGTGAGATTCTAAATGGGACACTTCTATCTTTGAAAAATGGCTTAAAGATTGGCATAGGCAGACAATAAATATTGTTATAGTTTATAAGAATTTGGCTAATAAATCAAAAAGTCGTGAAATTAAATCCCATTGTCAATATAAAAATCTTGTTAGTGTCCAATATGTAAATACCTTTATAACCGTTCTTTAAATCTAGAAGTATGTCTTAATTTTGGTGAGCATTCAAAACCTAACTACCATAATTCTTTTTGCATAAAATAAAAAATTGGTACACGCACTATCCTGTGCATTCTATGCTCCTGATACCCCTTGGTGTGGTTCACGTTTTAATATTTAAATATTTTTTGTTCTATTTGTGTTATAATTAATCATGACACTTAGCAATTTTAAACATTCGAGATATTGCAATCTCCATCATTAAATTTTCTCTGAACAATTAACAAATAAAGGCATTAATCAAATAGAAGAAAACTGAAATTTTTTTATTTCGTATTCAATCCTATTCAGTTGATGATAATTGAAAAAAATAATAAGTATTTGATTATTATTATTATTATTATTATTATTATTATGTATTTAATAGATTATGGCAATCTGATTATAATGTGGAAAACCAAGAGAAATTGAGGGTTGGGTAAGGACAAGCAAACATGGCACGCATTGGCGAGCAAGGACATGCGTTAGTATCCCTCTTCCACAATAATTGCACTCTTACTTTATTAGATCTTTTCTCTAGTTTTGTCTTGTCTTTCTATCAATGTCATCAAACAAGCAAATTAACTCACTTAGCTAACCATTTTCAATTTATAAAATCATATTAACATGCTCTTCTACTTGCGCTAATCACAATTTTAATTAATCTCAGAAATCCATTCACCGATTTTACTATTTTTATATTTTTAGCTTGCAAAATCTTACCGACTCGCTCTTAAATTTATGCTACATTTTTAGATTTGGTTATGTTTAGTGACTTAATATGTGAACTTTAGATAAACTTATTTGTTGAGTGTAATGAAAACTATGGAGGTTGATGAATTTAATTTTAATTATTTGGATTTAAAATGTATTTAAACCAAATTATTTTATTTTTACATTTTTGTTATTAATCATATACTTTTAATAGCTATTTATTGATGAAAGTAAACACTTTCGACTTTACGATTCGAGTTCACCATCCAAATTTATGAGTTTTCATAAATTTGTGAGTTGACAACTTTGCTTTCTAATAAAATAATAATTGTTCTCTTTATTTCACATTTGCGGTTGCGAGTTATGATAGATTTCACATATCGTAAACGAAGGAGATTGCCATTAGGGATCTCCAAGTTAGGTTAAGTCATATGTGCTTGTTAGAAGGAGATTGCCATTAGGGATCTCCAAGTTAGGTTAAGTCATATGTGCTTGTTAGAGACTATCAAAACCAAAACTCCATTAGCTAACGACATTAATAAATTCTAGAAATTGCACTCCTATGGAAATGACATTTTATACAAGTTAAAATTGACATGTTACATAGGTTTTGGAACCGGAGTGTAGAAAGTGAACTACTTTCTACACTCCATACACCTCTATCTTTGAAATATATCATAAAGATTGGGATAGGCACACAATAAATATTGGTCTAGTTTATAAGAATTTGGCTAATAAATTGTAAGGTTGTAAGTTAAAATCTCACTGTGAATATGTAAATCTTGCTAGTGGGCAATATATAAATACATTTACAACCGTTCTTTAAATTTTGAAGTATATCTTAATTTTGGTGAGCTTTCAAACCTAACTACCATAAATCTTTTTGTATAAAATAAAAAATTGGGACACACACCATCTTGTGCATTCTATGCTCTTGATACCGCCTCAGCCTGGTTCACGTTTTAATATTTAAATATTTTTTATTCTATTTGTGTTATAATCAATCATGACACTTAGCAATTTTAAACATTCAAGAATGTTGCAATCTCCATCATTAAATTTTCTCTAAAAATTTAACAAATCAAGACATTGATCAAATAGAAGAAAACTGAATTTTTTTATGTTGTATTCCATCCTATTCAATTGATGATAATTGAAAAAATTAATAAGTATTTGATTATTATTATTTATTTATTTGCTAAATTTTATGGCTGTCTGATTATAATGTGGAAAACCAAGAGAAATTGAGGGTTGGGTAAGGACAAGCAAACATGGCACGCATTGGCGAGCAAGGACATGCGTTAGTATCCCTCTTCCACAATAATTGCTCTCTTACTTTATTAGATCTTTTCTCTATTTTTATCTTGTCTTTCTATCATTGTCATCAAACAAGCAAGTTAACTCACTGAGCAAGTTATCTGGTGTATTGATGCATGTTATTGCTTTGCTTGTTTATGTGAAACATATATGAACGATTGAAGCTCTGTTTCATTTATGCTATGGCCATAAGTATGTTGTTTGAAACATTAAGCATGCAGATATGTCATTGTATGAGCATGAGTTATGTAATGTGAGTATGTCATATATTAAGCACTTATCTTGCATGCATATTGGACTGATTAATGCATGACATGCTCGCATTACATAACTCATACTCACACAATGACATATTTGTGTTCAATGTTTCAAACAACATACTTATGGCTATAGCATAAATAGAAACAGAGCTTCAATCGTTTACGCTACAAAAAAACATCAGATTAGCAATGGAATTTCAGTTACTAATTAGTTTAGCGACGGAATTTGTTTCATCGGTAAAAAGACCGTTACTAATTAATTAGGGACAGAATTTAAAATTCTGTCGCTAATTAGAGACAAATTAGCGACGGAATTTCTGTCGCTAAATTAGTGACGGAAAATTCCGTCGCTAAATTCCGTGTCTAATTAGAGACGGAATTCACTAATTAGTGACGGAATTTTCCGTCACTACATTAGAGACGAAAAATTTCATCGCTAAATTCCGTCTTTAATTAGAGACGGAATTCACTAATTAGAGACGGAATTTTCCATCTCTGATTAGCGACGGAATTTCCGTCTCTAATCCATCACAAAATATTTTTTTTATAAAATTTAAATTGCCATATGTCTTCACAATGAGCCTTCACATGTCCTTCACCGGCGGCCGCCACGTGTACCCACCACCGGCCCCGTCAGCAGCTGCCACCTCGCCTTCGCCCTCCATGTGTCCCGGTCAACTGCCACGCGTCACCCTCCATCGCGGGCCACGTGTCCAAGTCACAAATTGATTGCATTTTGTGACCAAGTTGGGATTCGAACCCTTGACCTCTCACGCATGTGCCAATGCTTTTACCAGTTGAGGTAAGAAGAACCTGTGTAATCTAAATGCAAAATCATATATATATATATATATATTTCTTTGTGAACAAAATTAGATATACAAAATTTAATCTATTATTAAATATTTGAATTTAGTTTTCTTATTTTATTTTATGTAATTTTTCTACCTAAATTTTTATTATTAATATCTTTTTTATTCATTTTATGATATATTTTATTTTTTGTTTGCATTTATAAAATTTTTATTTTTATTTGTATATAATATATTATTAAAAATTCAAATATATTATATTATAATTTCAATTTCAAAAATAAATTTGAATTAATAATTTTATTTATTTATTTTAATATTTATATTATAAATTTATAATTATAAAAAAAAATATAATTATTGAAAAAATTAATTATTTATAATGGAAATTAGAGACGGATTAGTGACGGAATTTAGTGACGGAATATAATTCTGTCTCTATTTCGTCGCTAAATTAGCGACAGAAAAATTCCGTCGCTAATTTCCATCGCTAATTTTTAATGAAGGATTAGGGATGAAATTTAGCGATAGAATGTGATTCCGTCTCTATTCCGTAGCTAATTTAGTGACGGAAATATTCCGTCGCTAATTTTAGGGACGGAATTAGAGATGGATTAGGGACGGAATTTAGCGACGGAATGTGATTCCGTCGCTAATTTAGTGACGAAAAAATTCCGTCGCTAATTTTAGGGACGGAATTTGTGAGGGATTAGGGACGGATTAGTGACGGAATGAAATTCCATCGCTAATTTTCATTTTTTTTGTAGTGATATATGTTTCACATAAACAAGCAAAGCAATAACATGCATCAATACACTAGCACAAATACCAAATACATGCAGGAGAGGTAAGTTCCCTACTCTTTAATTCACTATTTTATTCCCTTTAATACCTCAAAGATATAAGAAATATTAGGGAATAAATTTGGGATACCTGCTAAACCGAGGCTTAGCAGTTCACTTAATTTAGGTTTATTCTCAAGCCTCCAATTTCAAAATTCTGAGTATTACATTAGTATCCCTCTTCGACCATAATTGCTCTCTTACTTTTTTAGGTCTCTTCTCTAGTTTTGTCATGTCTTTCTATCATTGTCATCAAACTAGCAAATTAACTCGTTGAGCTAACCATTTTCAGCTTATAAAATCGTGTTAACATGCTTTTATACTTGTGCTAATTGCAATTTTGGTTGAACTCGTGAGTCTATTCACCGATTTTACTGTTTTTACATTTCTAACTTGCAAAATTGTGCCGACTCACTCTTGAGAAACTTATTTGAGCTAACCATTTTAGATTTGATTTTGTTTAATGACTTCAAATGTGAACTTTAGAAAAACTTATTTGTTGAGTATAATAAAAACTATGGAGGATGATGAATTTAATGTCAATTATTTGCATTTAAGATATATTTAAACTAAATTATTTTAGTTTTATATTTTTATTATTTAATCATATACTTTTAATAGCTATTTATTGATGAAAGCAAACACTTACGAATTTACGATTCGAGTTCACCATCCAAATTTATAAGTTTGCATAAACATGTGAGTTGACAACCTTGCTGTCTAATAAAATCTCTTCATTTCACATTGGTGGTTACGACATATTTCACATACCGTAAATGTAGGAGATTGCCATTAGGGATCTCCAAGCTAGGTTATGTCATATGTTCTTGTTAAAGAGTATCAAAACCAAAAATTCATTAGTTTATGAGATTAATAAATTCTAGAATTTACACTCCTATAGAAATAACTTTTTATACAAGTTAAAATTGACATTTTACAACGGTTTTAGGCCGGTGTTGCAAATGAACTTCCTACACTCCCTACGCTTTTTTTTTTTTTGGATATGGCTATAACCAGTATATAATGTCCACTCTCTACATTTGTCCTACTTAAAACCAAAGTAAAACGTGGCATTTTTTTTAAAAAAAAATAGGGGCTTTTTTTTTGGGTTGGAGGTTATTTCCAGTCCAATAAACAAAATGCCCTATATTTTTTATTCTTATATAAATTCTAATAGATCTCATAAGAAATAATAATTTCATAAATTCCGTTCAATACATAATTTTAATAATATTTGTAACATTATAAAGATAAAAAACCTAGCTACTCAAAAGAGACGCACAAAGAAGACCCTATCTGCAATTTCTAGAGACCAATTCAATGTGAGAAAAAAAAGTGTATTTCAAGACACTATGGAAAATGTTCACTGAAGCACTCCCTCTGGTCTTTAATATACGACATATTAACGGATGAACTTTGGGCGTGTTATGGATCTTAAAATTGCTTGGGATGGGAACCATAGAAGAGTCTGCTTGTTAAATGATTCTTTATATGTAATTAAGCTTATCAATGATGAAGATAATAGTCTTCATGTGTAAACTAGCCAGAATTTAATTCAGGAAAGTCAAGATATGCTCAAATGTGATTTGGTGGTTGATTTTGAACACATAAGAAGAGAGAGGAACTTTAAAGTTGATATGTTAGCTAAGCGTGCTTTAAAGAAGCCTAGATTTCACTTGATTCCTTTACACGTTTTTTGTTTGTTTATTTCTTGTAAAATAGAGTAGTCTCTACCACTTTCTTACATTATAAAAAAAGGCATGCTTTTTTGCAAAATAATAATAATAAATTATTATTATTATTATTATTATTATTATCATTATGACAGCCTCGCATGCCAAAGTCAATCCATCCGGAAAAGTCATGGGAAGAGAGACTGTGAGATGATTTGCACACATATATAAGATGAGGCGTACATGTAGGATATCTGATATCAATTACTAATTTCTTCGAGTCTTCTATTAGTCTAAATTCATGAGTGGGTAACTTCTTTATTTTCTTTTCTTGTCAAGGTTATTGGGGGCCTGGCTCAATGGATAATTTGTGAGAGTCTTGATTTGATTGGTTTTGTTCTATTGAATATTAAAATATTTTTTAGAATAAAATTTATATAAACCCGGCCTCCTGTAAAATTGAAATATATATTTCACAAACCTTCCTAATCTATTTGAATTGGTATCTTATTAGTACCTTAGTACTTAGAAACTATCAATCCACATAAAAACAACACTCAAATTTTTCCAGGGGATTGCTTAATTACCTTTCTTCATGATTTCTCAACGCAGAAATTAGCCCTAATTCAGCATGAAAATAAGAAGGTGAAGTGTATATAATTTATATATATATATATATAGAGAGAGAGAGAGAGAGCACTCATTTTTAATTAAACATACATAAATTTTATTCCACGGCAAACCATTTGCCATATATTTATACTCAACACACCCATAGTACAACACATGACTGGTGTACTTCATATAGCTAGAAGCAGCACCAGTTTTTCATACTCAACACACACATAGTACAGCACATAATAAGTGAACTTCATATAGAAGCAGCACCAGTTATTTAACACCCAACACATACTTGTGTATTTATACCCGATAAATGGCATATCGATTGCCATTTCCTATTGTTGGAGGGTGTCCTTCCTATAGAAGTTGCAATCTTCAAAGCTGGTATTTCATTATTCGCTTTGGTTTTGATTGGGTATGCACCAGAACAGTTTATGTTACATACCCCTGGTTTGGAGCCGGTGTTTCTTTTGACGCGGACGTAACCTTGTTCACCCCATCTGGTCCCCCATGAGTTTTTGACAATCCAATAATCTTCACCATTCGATGAACCATATCCTACTATTAATACAGCATGATTATGTTGGCATGAACCAATGCCTTTACAATCATTATCAAAGTTAAGAAAACAACTGTTAATTACTTTTCAAATATGTCTGGTTGGATGGTAACTAGAGATGAAGTAGTGAGGTAATGAAAATTAGACTTACACCAGTGTCAGACTTAAATTCGTTGCTTGCATACAGGGAAACACTAACAGGTTGGTTGTAAGCATAACCACCAAGAGAACTCTCAGATATAGGATTGTGATACCATTACTTATAGCTATTGATAGTAGTGACAACTTTTTTCTCCTGCATCAATAAAAAATAAAACGAAGAGTAAAGCCATAATTAAAAAATACATATATTTGAACTAACCAATTAGTAGACACAATTATAGACTAACCTTTATGTGGTCGCAAGCACTAGGAGAAGCTGTATATGGATAAATTGCTTGTGAGGTAATACCACCATTAATGCTGATGACATATTGAAATGTGTTGCCGTACCACCCTCCTTTGCAGCCTTTGTTACTTGTAACGCAGGATGAGTTGTTGTTCAGAAAGATCCAGAAGCCCTCCTGAGACTATTTTTGTTATTCCTTCTATAGCTCCAGTGGCAGAGAATGCCCAACAACCACCTATTAAAATCAATTTGATTTGATATTACGCCTATATGCCATATGCCATAGGTTATAATAAACAAACATAAGAATTTTTTTTTTTTTATACAAAGGCAAACAGAGCTTGTAGATGACAAAATCTATAGACAAGGATCTATAGAGTGATCCTGTGATAACAAACCACAATCTAAAGCAAAAAGATGAGTACATTCAATTGGGGAAATCCCAAGTTCCTCGTACTCATGCGGGATCATGTGTGCCATTCGTGCAAGATAGTCCGCACAACGAATATTTTCCCTATGAGTATAGGAAATTTCTACCTCCCAGTCGCTGAACACAAGAGATCTGGTTTCCAAGATAACGTCATACAGAGGATGATCAAAATCACAACGAGTAGATAATAGACGGACTGCCTGCAGTGAGTCAGTGTACAACTTGATTTTCTTTAGCCGCATCCGTTTACATAATAGAAGTCCACATCGGATTGCATGGATTTCAGCAGCAGTTGGGAAAGAATGTCCTAACTTCTGCTGAAATCCACATATCCAGTTGCCCCGGTGATCACGGATAACCCCTCCACAAGTAGCCTGTCCATCACTAACAACTGAACCATCAACATCTAGACGATGAAAGCCCGGATGAGGAGGCTGCCACTGAAGAACTCCTCGTTCTGGGACTTGGAATATCTGATGCCGAAACCTGCCGTTCTCTACGCCTTCCGTGAGATGATAAATACATCTGTGAACTATCTCCTTCGGACGATCTGAAGTCCCTTCAAAAGCTTGGATGTAGCAGTTCTTCCATAGGAGCCAACATGTGGTACTGAAGACATTTTGCCATGACCATCTAGCCATCTTGTTGGTTCCTGGAGAGTGGTGTGAGTTCCAATTGAGCCAATCCTGTAGATTACCAGAAAAAAACATACTATAGTATAGAGGGTTAGTTAAAGCTGACCACACTCTCTGGGCTTGCTCACAATCTCTCAATATATGAAGGATGCTATCCTCACTCTCACACTGGAAAGGACAAGTGTTTTGGACGCTCGGGTTGTGTCTCGCTCTTAGCTCATTAGAAGGTAGCCTGTCATGGAATACTTGCCACATAAATTGTTTAACTCTTTCAGGGATCGCCCAGCGCCAAAGATTCCGCCAGTGAGCTTGGAGACTAAGGCTTTGCTGATGGTAAATTCCTTCATAGGCTGATTTCACACTAAAGATTCCGTCCGGTGCATTCCTCCAACATATAACATCCTCCTCATTGCCCGAAGGAGGTGCCACTCGCAATATTTTGTCTACCACCCAATTGGGAGGAAAAGTTTCCCATTTAGCATGGTCCCAATGACCCATCTGCGATATAAAGGAGCAGACATGAGCCTCCAAATCAACAAGGTGCGTATTTCTTACAATGAAATGTTTAAGTGGCTTGTCCATCGGGGCTCAACATTCTTGCCATGCTTGCGTGTTCCTTCCACTTTTAAGTTTCTTTCCTAGGCCCTTTTTGAAATCTTCCTAGACGGCCACTATTCTACTCCACACAGCCGATTGGTTACGCCACCTCCGTACTTGAGGGACCGAGTCCGTCCCACATGAATATTTAGCACGTAAACATTTTACCCATAAGGCTTCCGGCTTTTTGATTAGATTCCAACATAGCTTCATGAGAAACGCTTTGTTTTGGCAATGAAGATCTTTTATTTCCAAGCCTCCTTCACACTTCCTTCGTTTAAGAACATCCCAGGCAATCAGATGCAATTTCTTAGATTCATCGTGTTGGTTCCAAAAGAAATCTCTACTTAATTTTTCAATAGCAGCTAAAACCCCTTTTGGAACAAGAGTTGATTGCATTTGGTATTGAGGAATGGCAGAGAGAACCGACTTAATGAGGACCGCCCATCCTGCCATACTCAGGTATTTACCTTTCCAGCTAGTCAATTTCGATTTCACCTTCTGGAGAAGCGGGGTAAAAGTCCTTTTGACCATACGTTTGTGTAAGAGAGGAACTCCTAAATATTTCCCAAGATCAGCCGTAAGGCCAATCCCCAGAACCTGGCTCATCTCGTACTCTCTATTAAAATGTACATTTCTGGACACACACATCTTGGATTTATTCAAATTGATCTTGTGTCCGGAAACTCGGCAAAACAACTCCATAACATTCCGCATCTCCACCATCTGTTCATTTGAGGCTTCACCAAAAAGGACGAGATCATCAGCGAAGAATAGGTGAAAGATACTAGGACCAGAAGAACACAGCCGCAGTGGATGCCAGTTCCCGAGTTCAACTTCCTGTTGGATTAGCTGACCAAGAAGCTCCATACATAGGACAAACAGGTATGGGCTCAGAGGATCTCCTTGACGCACCCCTCTCGTAGGCTTGAATCTTTCTATGGCTATTCCATTCCAGATAATGCTCATGGAAGGGGATGAAACACAACTCATAATCAGTTTGACAAGACCAGCTCCCAGTCCTAAACTGTGAAGAGTGAATTCCAGAAAGCGCCAGTCTAGTCTGTCAAATGCTTTTTCCATATCAACCTTCACTGCGATGTAGCCCTTTTTACCTCTTTTGTTTCTTATGGTATGAATTGCCTGTTGAGCAATGATGATGTTGTCCACTCCCTGTCTGCCTGCAATAAAGCTACACTGGTTTTCTGCAACAAGACTACTCATGACACCTTTAAAGCGGTTAGCAATGACTTTGCTTACAATTTTGTAGCTTACATTGCACAGAGAGATAGGCCTAAAGTCCTTCAAAGAGGAAGGCTGGTCAACCTTAGGGATTAGAATGATGTTTGTCTGATTAATTTCCTGAATAACCTCTGGGTTGTCAAAAATCATGAACACCAAATCGCATATTTTCTGCCCAACCAAGTTTCACTGAGTTTGAAAAAGGTGTGGTAGCAAGCCGTCTGGCCCCGGAGCTTTGAAGGCTCCCATCTCAAAAGCTGCATTTTTTATTTCCACCGGAGATACATGTCTCTGCAGAAGCTCCAATTGATGAGCTTCTAAAGGTGGGAATCTTGCCATCCAAGGGGAAAAGGGTGATGAAGGATTCTCAGCAGAATAGAGCTTCTGAAAATACTCAAGGGCCATACCTCTCAATAACTTTTCATCAGAAATCCAGTTACCGAAATCGTCTTGTAAAGCCTCAATTCTGCCTCTTTTCCTCTTCACAACAACGCTAGCATGAAAGAATTTAGTATTTCTATCACCACCGCTTAACCACTTACATCTAGATTTCTGGAACCAAATCAACTCTTCTTATAAAGCAATTTTTTGATACATGCCCCAAAGCTGTTTTTCAATCTTAAAGAGACCATTTTGACCACCCTCTCTATTCCTGGCTCTGTCAATTCCTTCCAATCTACGGATGATTTCTCTCTTCTTTTTAGCAATGTTCCCAACCACTCTATCATTCCATTCTACTGCCTTTCTAGAGAACTGCTTTTGCCCTTGGCACCAATTCTTCCCCTGCCATGCTTCTTTGACCACATCACTGAAACCTTCTTCAATACACCACGCTGCCTGATAAATGAACCTGCTTCCTCTTTTACTGCCTGCATTGATGTTTCGGTTCGCAACTACAATTACCCGATGATCAAAAATGAACTTGAGATTGTGGTAGGCTTTGGCTTGAGGATTAATAATTTCCCAATCAAAGTTACAAAAAACCCAGTCCAGCCTTTCTTTAACCCCAGTTTTTTCCCAAGTAAATCTGTCACCCATAGTTGGCACTTCAATAAGATTACAAAGATCAATACAATTACGGAAGTCAATCATGGAGCTATGAATGGGGATCCCACCCCCCTCTTTATCTGCATAATTAAGGAAGGCATTAAAATCCCCTAAAACTAGCCAGGGGATGGACACCGTCTGTTTAATGGCATACAAAGATGACCACAGGTCTCTCCTCTTCAAAACACTAGTATCACCATAGACAAAAGACACAAACATAGGGTCCAGATTATTTTTATCAGAAATCTTACGGTGAAGTAATTGAGTGTTTGAAGCAATATATTCAATATGAAACTCCCAATGATTCCATAGCACCCAAATACCCCCAGCAAAGCCCGTAGCTTCTATTCTAAGCCAGTCATTGAAACCCAGCTTTCTCACAACTTTCTCGGCCCTGTTTCCACTGATCCTAGGTTCAACTAAGCACTTTACATTAATACCATATTGCTTAACCACATCCTTCAGCACCCGAGGGAAAGCACTCCCACCCGCACCACGACAATTCCAAGAAGAGATAATCATAAAAGGATTAACAAACAAGCCAGAAGGGAGAACAGAAGACTTACTTGTCTGGCGGCTTATCTTCCATTAACACAACGACCTCCAGTTGAGAAACTGAACGCATATCTGAGCTTGGCTGACCGTTAACAGCTTGATTGGTGTTGGCATATTGCTCAATAGTGTCTTCATTCCGAGGGGCAAGCGACAAATTCTTTGATTCTGAGATGATGATAGCACCGTGGTTCTCGCCTTCCTTCACTGAGTTCAGCATGCTGTGGTCCTTCTCTTTGCCTCGTAACTGGACCTTAGGAATAGAAGTCAAGGCTTTATTTTTTGTTTGTAACTTACCATGCAGTTCGTTTGCATGTGAGGGCCCATCTGATTGCATGTTCCCTTTAACAAGATTATAAGCCCTTGGTGTAGGTAATTTTTTGGGCTTCAACCTCCCCATGCCTTCCAGACTAGACTTGGACTTTGAGCCCATGGCCCAAACGCTTGCCTCCTCCTTTTCGATATTATTAATGGCCTTGGATGGATCTTTTTGCTTCTTAACTTCAGCCCATTTCTTCATCCCCAAGTGGAAGCCCTTCTTCAAGCTACTTTGCCCCTTTTCCATGATCTGTAGCAATGGTCTCTTAGGTCTCCCTTCCTCCACATCCGGCCTCACATCACCCTCCAGCTCGATCCTTTTATCACCTAGCTCATAATTCAAATTTAGCTTGGGACTTTCACCTTCAGCTAGATCCGTACCAGCTAGAATGTTGAATCTGGACTTGGATGCACCGCCCTCGGCCATACCCTCTGTCATATCAGAGCGGTTCCAGCCACCAACTCTGGCCCTACCCTCATTTCTTCTTGGAGCTCATGCTCTAGCCGTCTTACGCGCTAGCATCCATGAACCAAACTGGTGCTCTTTGGCCGGAAGTGGATTCTACAATGCCGCCGATGGATTGCTCATGAAATTTCACAACATAGTAATTATTGGGGAGGTCAATAAGATCAAAACCGCTTGACTGCCAAATTCTGCAGAGGTGCCCCTTGAGACGGAAGAAATTGAATTTTGCTCCAAGAATAGTGATGATAAGGGATTTGTTCCAGGGTTTAGCCCATCTATTATATTCATCCTGAGACAAACTCATCATTGGGTAGATATCCATGAGGTGTTTCAAATCCTCTGAGGGCTTAGGAATTTCCCAGGACTGATCCAACAAATCAGCTAGCTTGTCATCCTCTACCACACTGGGATTCCCATAGGCAATACCATTATACTCTGCGCCCTTAAAGCCCATAAGAGAGTCCTTGTACAAAAACGAATGCCCTACATTGACTGGAGGCGAGTTCCTGATCGTTCCTAAAAGCTCTGTTTCAATTACAGAAGGTTCAGGAATAATGATGGCCAAGGGGGAATCATCATTAGTTGATTTCTTCACTGATTTATCCAAACCAGCAATTTCCTTAGAACCCAAAACAACCTCCGGCAGTGATTCTAGGACGTCGGGGTCCTCCATCAAGAGCTAACACACACACTGGCACGAATTCCAATAGACAGAACCTCTCACTACCTCTCTCTCTCTCTCTAAAGCTCTGTTTCCTACAAACATAAGAAATTTAAACTTATCACATCCAGCCTGGTTTTTCACATCAGTTACAGCTCCTTTGGTCCTCCAATCCCAAGAAGAGAGTGGTGCATTTTGGACAGGATGCATGGTTCAATATCATTTTGCTGTCGTTGCCCTCCATCATGGGTTTCTCTATCTCATGTAAATTGATTTTGCTGAACTCTTCATAACTCATATCTGAAAATTGGTTAAAACCTAGACGATATTCGTCTGGTGGCATTTTTCTCTCTGACATACTTCAAATTACTTTTGAAAATCTGAAATCTAGCTGCCTCCTCTTCTAGGGTTTGGTATTCTCGTTCATTCTCCTTCTTCCACATTTGGAATAGACGGAGGACTTCTGTTTCAGAAGTGGACATGTCTAGATCTAGATTCGAAATGGAATACTCATCAAGCACACTAGACGCGAGACAAATTGAAGCATACCAAACCAAGAAAAGGGGAAGCAATTTAGTAACAAGAGAACTCATTGTGCACTCAAAGGCGATAGATATCAAGCATGTGGATTGTGGTTGTTGCATAGCATTTATCCATATATATATATAGGGGGAGCGAAAACCACGGTCCGTCTATCACAGTTCACATTTTTTAAATCAAATTGGGTTCGCTTACTTGTCATCTGAAAAATGTGAAGAAAATAAAAAATCTCACATCCTTATATTGATATATTTAAACTAAACTTATGCTGAGTGACAGTCACATCATCAGCTATCAACCATGTTTCTCTTGCAGTTTAATAAATTAAAAGTATAGAGATCAATACCTATAACTCAAAAAATTATAAGGACCTAATAAAAAATTTACTAAAATTTAATTAAAAAAGGTATTTTTTTTATAAACTTACATATTAATTTTGAACTTCTGCATTTTATCTTTTTGAATTCAAATTAAATGTACTCATATTTTTAACAATAGATCCATTAAATCCCATATTCTGGTTCGTTTTGTCCATTAACTTGTTCATAATTTATGTTTTTATTCTTGTTAAAAAAGATGAAGAATGTTATTGTTTATATTTTCTTGTTGTATTATTATATAGATTTGCATACCTTTTTCTATTAACAAATAATTGTGGGAAAATTCCAAAAAAAAAAATACCTTGGAATATGCAAAAGGACAAGTCAGAGCTGTGAAATTCGAAAATCCCAAGTCAGTTCGGTGTCAGTACGGAGGAGAAATATGGGATTATGAAATCTCAGCGAAAAGACGAACATGCCCTTCAGCTGTCTCTCTCTCTCAACTTGGAATAACAACATCGGTCTCTTTATTAACAACACCACATTCTCCATTAACAACTCCGCTTTATTCTGTTACATCTTCGTATCTCAAATATGGTGTTGTTAATGTAAAATATGGTGTTGTTAATAAAGAGAGATGTGTTATTATTGGTCCTGAAACTTAAATTATGAAGTTGTGAAATAATAAAGTGAAGTTGTTATTGTAGAATACATTATTGTTAATATAGAGACCGGTGTTGTTATTGTGAAACAAGAAAGGGGAATTGTTAATATTGAATCCGGTGTTATTAATAAAGAGACCGGTGTCGTTATTTCGAGTTGAGAAAGAGGGGGAGCTGAAGGGTAGGTGCGTCTTTTCGCAGAAATTTCATAATCTCATATTCATCCTCCGTACTGACACCGAACTGGCTTGGAATTTTCAAATTTTAGAGCTTTGATTTGTCCTTTTTCATATTCCAAGGTATTTTTCTGGAATTTTCCCAATTATTATCTAAATTTTTTAGGATGATGCTCAATTAAATATTTTGAATTTCTAGATTTTACTTACAAGATAATATAATTTTAAAGAGAAAATTATCATCTAATGAATAACAATTATCATCAAAACCTTATGAGTCAAATCTTCAATCACGTCACAACAAACTAAATTTTATATTTAACAGACTGGTCATTATATTTAGGGTTAAGGAGCAAATTTACCAATGAAATTTTAAGGTAAGAGCGCCTGGCACAATTATGTTTTAAAAGGGGCAAAAATACACATAAGGTTTTTAAAGTGGAGCATCTAACACAAAACTGTTAAATTTGACCTAACGCTGTTAATTGTTTCCTTCTCTTATAATTTAACACTGTTAGGTTGAATTTAACGGTTTTGTGCTGGATGCTACACTTTTAAAACCTTATATATATTTTTGTCCCCTTTAAAACATAATTTTGACAGACGTTCCTTCTTTAAAACTTCATTGGTAAATTTACTCCTTAACCCTTATATTTAAGAAAAAGGAATTAGCTACCTCAATGCATGTAGCTACTAACTACTAAGCGTTCATAATTAAAAAGAAAAAGGTGGATAAATAAATACTATGAAGTGCTTGGATCGACTGGTTTGGGTCATTCCAACTTAATAGTCTTGTATTCGAGTCATGACTACACAGTTTCAATAATTTATTAAGCTTTGGTAGTAATCTGTAAAAAGTTAGAGGAACGACTTTATTTGGTTCATGGGTTACCTTTTTTGATTTCATTAATCAGCCGCGTGGAACATGCAATCGGTGCTTTCATATGTTTAATTATTTTTCACATACCAATCAGCGTCAAATTGATTGCTCAAGAACCAACTCTCTGTTCCATTGCAAATGACTCAACTCTCTGTTCAATAATTTATTTAACTTTGGTAGTAATCTGTAAAAATGTAGAGGAACGGCTTTATTTAATTGATGAATTACTTTGTTTGATTCCATTAAATTGATTCAACAAGCAACTCTCTGTTCCATCAAATTAATCGCTCAACAACCAACTCCCGGTTCCATTACAAAGACCTCTTCCCCGGACACTCGCTTTCTTTCATTTTTTTTTCCTCTTACCATTTAAAGTTATCATAATGCCCTTCATTCAAAGATTGGGAAAATATATAAATAAAAAAAAAATATATCAGATATTCTTTTAAGGAAAAAAGATAAGAAAATACCATTTGAATTTCGAATTCCCAAGTTAGTTTAAGAGTATAGGTATTGACTACAACTGTATAGCAGTTGACTACTCATAAAATCACTAGTTTAGAATTTTGAAGTTGAAGTGATATTTGTTGTTGTTGTTTTCTCCCCCTATTGGCTCCCTCGTTCACCCGTCCATTCCCTTTGCCGTTGGTGGGGGTTTGAGCTTGCTCTGTCGTGACCATTGATGTCGTCTTCTTCCTCCATTGCGTCTTTGGGTGAGGATGCAATGCTGTGTGTGAGCTTCATTTTTCTGGAGTCATCATTGTCTTGTCTAAGAGGTGTAACCTCGAATCCTTTCTTTTTATTTCCCATTGCGTTTGCTGTTTGTGAAGAAAGAATGATTTTAAGGCTGTGTGAAACTAGAATAGAATGTTTGGAAAGAAACTAATGTGTTTTGAAGCCTATCTTATAATTGGGTTAACTAATGCACATTACTTGTTTGTTGAAATGTCTCAAAGGAGATGAAATATAAGTATATTTGATAGTTATTGATGGTCATTGTAGTTTTCGTTACTCCTTGTCCGAACTAAGAAATTGAGAAGACATAACCTAAGTACCGCCAATAGGTTTCAAAAGAAAAATTATTATTGTCTAGTTAAATTATATTTACGTATATGCATTTTTACAAATATGTAGCAACTGGAAATACACACACTTGCATGCAAAGGTTTGTGATGCGGTGCATATATGTTTTATGTAACTGTATTCTTCTATGCATGTCTTAAGTCTTGATCCGTAATGGATTCAAGACCTAAATTATAACCTACTAGAACACTAACTGTTTGAACTTTACGTTTTTCACCCCACACCTTCGGAAATTTCATTACACATTATTGACTTTTGTCAAGTTTTTCAAGTTACGCTAATTATTATTTGCTGTCACTTTTCACTGAGATATATGTTATTGGTAAAGAATTTTTGGAAGTCTTCTTCAACTTGAACAAATATTACAGATTCAGCCTGAATTCCTTTGCTTTTACACATTGGCACTCGTGCTGAATTTTTGTTCACTGGTTGAGTTGCTTATGCCCTAATTGCACGAGTTGTTGTGTGATTGAAATTTTGTTGCTGTACTTTGTTGGCTATACATTTTGAGGAATTTTCTGTGGTTCAACTTCCAAACCTTAACAGCTCCATCGGAAGAAAGCTTAAATATTAGAATATATGAGGAATGTAAATATTTCTATGTGTGCGTGAGGAGATTGAACTTAGAAGCTGAAAATGTATTGAACCTACTGTTTGGTGTTTTTATATTCTAAATAAGCACCCAAGATAATTAAATCATTGCTCTAAGGTTCTAAAATGTTAGTTGGGACGTTGCCGTCAAAACAGAGAGAAAGAATGTGCCAAACTGAAATGAACCTCACTGTTGATTGTAGTCCTTCCTATCATCATTGTGATGAATTCTTGTGAGAGAGAGAAAAAAGACTGGTGTGGATTCTAGCACACATTTTGCATATTTTTCCTCTTGCATTTAAGGCGTTTTTTTATAACTACATAAAAGCCAAATGAGGCTAGCTGATAAAGATAAAGTGGGGTGTGGTTATAATTTTCGACCGTAACGGATGTCGGCTCAATCATAAGGAAATTATGCCGAAGCATTACTAGCTAGGATTAAATCTTGAATCTTGATGTAATGACACATTTTATTGATTGCTGGCTATCTCGTTATTTTCAACACTATGCATGACTTACTCATCCGAATGTGTATAAAAAAGGTATATTAATCGCTAATGAGTAATAATGTAGGTGGGAACTGGTGCGGTGTGATTTGCTTATTTAGTTATTGGTTCATAACCAGCGGTCTCACCATGCTCCGCTAGTACCATACGAGCAAGGAATGATCTTTTTGTTTTTAGGATTCAAATCTTTTCACTTCTACTCACATCTTATCTGGTTATTGTTATGAACTTTGAACTGCCGCTGCATGGACTTGACTAGGGACAAAAGATGACTCTCTAGGGTCTGATGTGCTCACATAAACTCTTACAGTATCACTATACGTCGTACTGCTTTTGCGTCAACCTAGTTTCATTGATATAATCAACTAAGTGAAATACATCTCCTCGCTTCTTAATTTTATTTTACATAAGAAGGATGTCCCTAAGGTCACGGCGTGTAATTCAAATTGTACCCCTTGTGGCAAGATAAAATTCGAATTTTTTTTTGCATGAAAATCTGGATACCATTACTTAAACAGTAATAAATACAGCCATACAACTACTATAACAAAAGGAAAAGCAACAAACTAATACCTAAATCTCTCATCAATTTTCACCTCTTAATGAGAAGGTGGCTGTTGATCAGGGACACAAAAATTACCTACAAGTTTATGAGCTAGTTTAGCTAAGTTGTCCGTTATACTAATAGACTCTCCAGAAATATGATGAATTACAACATGCTAGTCTCTATGAGTAAGAAGTCTGGCCTCATAAAAAATTTGAATTTTTTTGGATGAGTCATCAGCCAACTAGAATTAACATGATATAAGTTGTTATATTTTTACTGGACAGAGTTCAGATGACATGGTACTCTTAGAGTAAGTAAGTATTTCTCCAACTTGGAGTAATAATTTGCTGACTGGGTGTGGGAAATTAATTTCCACCTAAGCCTTTATCTCCTCCCAGACACCATTTTCAGTCAAAAAATTCAAACAAACGGACAAGTAACAATCAATATGTAATTTTGCAAATATTTTAGAAGTTTATAGTTACTTTTGTTCATAAAAAAAGCATTTGTGTTAGGCACACTTTTGGGGAAATCTCATATGTATTTTTGTTCCTTAACCCCTTAAAAAATTCAAACAAACGGTCAAGTAATCATTAATGTGTATTTTGCAACTACTTTAGAAGTTCATAGTTATTTTTTCCCACAAAAAAGTATTTGGCATTGGGCGCACTTTTGGATAAATCTCATACGTATTTGCACCTTAACCCTATAATTTGAGTGTCATGCTTGCGAGCCATGTTAATCTTTTCTATATTATTCCAATTTCATTGAATGCCCCGAAGCAGGGACTTGTATGTGCTTTCTGAATTCTGATAATGAAAAGGTTGTTGCGTTCTCCTTCATAAATATATATATATATATACACACGGTCAAACATATAGATCAAGTGTTGCCCCTCTCTTTAAAAGAAACTCGTCATCCAATTTAGGAGCAACCTTCTTTCTTTCCCCATATTTGAATCATTATCTTCACCCTTATATTCATATCATTCTCATAGAACTCACATATTTAAATGTAATTAATCATTTTCTTAAAAAATATCCCTAACCAACAAATAAAGAAATTTAAAGTAAATTTTAGAAAATAATAAACATTAATAGCGACTATTAAAGGTTAAAAAGAATTTAAAATATAAGTTAAATAAAAAGAGTTTTATTAGGACATGCAAATTGAGTAATTTTATCTTAGTAATAAGAAATAATAATTTGTCATTAAAAATTTAACTGCACCTTTTTCAATGTTCATGCAAGGGATCTCTCTCTTTTACTTTATTTTTGTGTAATGTATGAATCTCTTGCTCCCTCTGATATTCTTGTTTCCGCGCAATGAGTGTAGGCAAATTACATAAGCAATAATTTTTCATAAAGAGTTAAAGACAATTTTGTCTTGGAAGTTTTTCGAAGGCAATTTTGCCCTAGAAGTCTCAAAAAGGGAACAATTTTGCCCTAACCATTATTCCAGTTAATTTTAACTGTAAGTTGACCAAACATGATGAGTTGGCAATCCATATGTCATCTATGTCTTTTTTGTTAAGGTGCAAATTTGTCCCAAAAGTTTTAAATCTAACTTTAAAAAAATGAAGTAGATAATGCATAGACTTTTGGAATAAATTTGCATCTTAACAAAAATGATGTTTATGAAATGTGGACTGACAGCTTAACATATTTGGTCAATTAACGGTCAAAATTTACTGGAATAACGGCCCGAGCAAAATTGGTCCCTTTTTGAGACTTCTGGGGCAAAATTGCCTCTTACAAAAATTTCCAAAGCAAAATTACCTCTTAACCCTATCACAAAAACTGATTGTAAGGCAGAGGAGAGAAGCTGTTCGCGTGAGATAGTTGAGCTAGATCAAGCATGTGCTGGAATCGAAACCCCTAGAAAACGAAGATATAATGATTAATGTACTATTAATGTATTGGGCATAAAAGTGGCAAATGGTTCTTCCGGGAATAAATTGCATGTATGTTTATTTAAGAATGAAAAATCTATATATGTACTTCACCTTCTGATTTTTGTAACACTTTACTCCAGGGACACTTATCAAAATATTTTATTCATTTAAGAACCACATGTGACCCAAAAGCACCTTTGATTAAGCTAGAAACTTAAAATCTTTCTCAAAACTTGGGTACCATGAATAATGACTTTACCTGAAACTTTGGAAATTCATTTGTAATACAATATAACTCCACAATTAGTGGTTCAAAGCTCTATTTCTAACTCTTGGAAAGCTTTTGAAAGAAAAATAAGACCCATACTCACCTTTGTCCCAGTTGGTCCAAAAACTCGCTTAAACCAAAATTGTACAGAGTAACTTTCAAAATAGTTCTCAGTTTTCCTATGTCAATGTTATAAAATCATATCTCTAAATGTATTCATCCAAAATTTATGAGTTAGGGCTTATTTTAAAGATCTGAATGTGTATTATGACATCGCAAAATTTCATAACCTAACTCAGCCAATTACCTTGTTTCTATGCAGTCAACAAAACCAAGACTCAAACCTATTCATGTTACAACTGTAATACATATTACTCTCTTTAAACTAAAGGATAACCTTTACTCATATACTTATAACATTGTCTCTACTCCACTAACTATTTGACCCCCTTTTTACTTTGCAGTTTTGCCATGTAAATTCTAAGGGCATCATCGATACGCTTGCCCTAATTTCAAAGAATGTTAAACTTACTAATAACTGTACATTAATACTACTACTAGATACTAAGTTTACCGCCATCACCATAGATGACACTCACCTTTAGACTATCATAGCCTTAGTACTCCTTATGGAGGGTATTTACATGGCAAATTATATAATGTTACATACATATTTTTTGCCTTTAATATAAAAATAAATATAACCAAGAATATAATAGAACTTATATATGCAACCAAATAGCATGTTTCTCTAGCTCCATTCACCTTCAGTCTTCACCAACTACTATGCCCTTGCCCTTGGTGATACTTTCTTTTATTGTATATGACGGAAGAAAGGGGTGAGATTCTGGGGAATCTCAGTAGCAACTACTTTTCATCATGTTAACCATACAAGGTTAATAACTATGCATGTAAAAATAAGCTATATATAGAGAACAAAACTTTGTGAGTAATTGATCTGAAAAGCTAACTGGTGCACATTTATCATATTGATAATTGAACTGAATAACTAATTAGTGTACAATCTCTTGCAGATAGATAAACTGTATAAATAACAGGTGTACTTTCATTTTACAAATAGATAAAATGAATAAATAGCTAGTGCATATACTAGGAATATAACTACTCGCCGATCTATTTGCTGCACATGGCCACGGCAAATATCTATGCAAGGATAATTTACATGTTCTCATGCTTAATTACAGCAAAATGGCATAAACAAATATGTAGAAACCAATGCACAATAACATAAGAGGAAAAAAGTTACTACCTCTTGTACTTTTTTCCAAATTACCTTCACCTTGTTTCTTTCTTTGTTGATTCCTTGGTGGGCTTGGCCACAAGTAAAATCCTATAATTTATAAACGTACAAGGGTAGGTTAATACTTATATATTTTACTTTAATGGCATATTAAATCTCCCTTCGATTCCCAAGCTCTAACCCCTTATGATTAGTTCTCTAACTTTGCTCTTGTTACTTTAAGTTTTAACTTGTTCTTTTACTTGGGAATTCTTTGTTCGTTCTCATCCTATACAACTCTATCTACTAAATTCACCAACAAATGGAATACAATCCAACTCCCCCTAAATAAAATAAAGCTTTCCAGAACAGGGGAAAAGAAAATTCATATTATTTACTTCCATTACTATTAAACATTTCACAAAACCTCTAGACATAACTTATGTATGATTTAATTATTGAGAGCACTTGTGTCATTTTGTGAAACCTCAGAAGAGTGGTGTCTCTTTAAATTCCTTCTCCCCAAAGATTCAATGGTTAATAGATATGCATTAACCTTTCCTTAATATATCATTTATATAACTCTACAGCAATCTCATTTAAGCATTTACACCTTCCTCACATGCTGAATAAACTTATGCCTTGTTCTGGAAAGTTTTCCAGACTTTAAATCAGGTCTCCCATTGCAAATTTAACAACATTCATAATATACTTTATGCTGATAATACTTGGTACTTAATCATCAATTCCTAAGTACCATTATCCTTCAAAACAATTCAACAACACCCTTATATTACACTTCCAACATTTCCAGCTTCAATATTACCTCCAAGTCATCATTTTTATCCCTCTTATATCCAACTATCTTGGACCATTATATGCATTAAAAATTCGGACAGCACCACATTTAGAACTTTCAAAATTTATCCAACATCAAGAATATTGTTTTAATAATCATTTTAGAGACTTTATGCATATTTTAATAATCTAAGATACTTATCTAACATATGTGTAACATCCTGAATTTTATTCACCAAAAATTCCTTGCACCTTTGTGACATCAAATGTGAATTTTGACACATAGAAAAGAATGGCAAAATATTGCAAATAGTGGACACACACCTCAGAGTTGTTCGCTCTGCGCTTCTTCCTTGAACATAAAGAGTTATCATTGATGTGGGTTGTGTTTGGAGCCGTTTCACTCATGTTTTGTGATAATTCTGCATTAATGCCTACAATTTGAGGTGATTCTGGAAGGTCATCAACTTCAACATTAACTTCATCTTCCATTGCACCAGGTGATATTCCTTCTTCCCCAACTGCTCTGTCCCAGCCCATACAAAGCACAAATTCTCAAAGTTTGGGAATGACTTGGTCCTAAACTGTGTTGACCTTAGGTGAACTTGAAAGTGCAACAAAAATATTTTTAAGGACATGTACCTTAACCCTACACTAATCACTTTTTTACTTAAATGCAATTAACTCCTCAACAAGTTCACTTACCTTCACATACTCATCCCACACCTCTTTCTTTGCAGTCACAATTTTGTTTCACAGGATTCCAACCAAAGCCTGATGTGTTGGTGCCATAAACCATATCATAAGCCGCTTGCCACAGACATTTCAAGGTCTTAATCCTGGAGGTTATGTGAGGGCAAGCTTTAATCCCACATCCAGCCAGCTTCTCTTCTATCATTGCCTGCAAAGCATTAGCAAATCCAGGCTTGAAACCATTATCGGCCATGAACTTTTGCTCCATCCTCAGACTTACAAGGCAGTCAACTGGGACCTTGCCCTCCTTGGATGACCACATTTTAAGCTTTAACTTGTTTACTGCTTCACTCTGGTCCATCTATTAAGACTCAGCCATAAAAGAAAATGTTGTTAATATAAATTAAATCCAACAATAAACTAGCATACAAACACTGGGCAGGAAGTTGCACTTAAATTAAATTGAAATGCACATAACACAAACTTTGTCCATACACCCAAACATAGGCAAGTCAATGTTCATAATGTTTCAAACATTTTTCTACAACATCATCAATCATCCCTATAAGCCACATAGGCAGCAAACATCTCATTTGCTAGCTCTTCATTAAAGTTTGTCCACATATCACTACTTTCTATAATCATCATGAGGGTGTTGTCAATTGTTGGTGGTGGTGGTTCAAACTAGTCAAGCTATTCGTCTAGCAGATCTTGAATTCTTTCCCGATGAATTAGGTTATATAACAAAGAGCATACCACAATATATTTGTTTTGAATCTTCACCAGATAAAAAGAAGCACTCCTTAGCATTGCCCAATGCAA
The DNA here is from genome assembly GCA_963210345.1 of Inga oerstediana. Classification (NCBI taxonomy): domain Eukaryota; kingdom Viridiplantae; phylum Streptophyta; class Magnoliopsida; order Fabales; family Fabaceae; genus Inga; species Inga oerstediana. Next base: position 26,377,662 of record OY723400.1, on the reverse strand, counting down.
CTTTAGTATCCCGAAGTACCTTTCAATGACATTTCACGCTGACGAATGGCGCATGTTGAATCACTCATGCGGAGTTTGGGGTTGGTGTCCCTGCCTTTACTCATATGAGGTGGTACATTTGCCCTTTATAAGGTGCCAAAAACCCTTGGCAATTCGTGTACCCCACATCAACCAAGTAGTACTTTCCTGCCCAAGCCAATAAAAACATTTATATGAGTAATGCTCATAACTTGCACATTACATGTCCTAATCATACAAACTTACACTAAAAATACACTACTGCAGGCCATACCTTATTGTACTCTTAGCCTATGTTGTGTCCTTATAGCTTCCCTCAACACCCTCCCATCCACAGTTGAGCCTTCCCAACCGGTCAATACAAAGATGAATTGCGTATCCGGTGAGCATACACCTAGCACATTAGTTGTCACCTCTCCTTTTCTGTTTCGGTACTTGCCCTTATGCTCTGCCGGGACTTGTACACCTATGTGAGTACCATCTAATGTACCTAGGCACCCCTACAAACACAATCAAAATTTACAACCCTTCATATATATAGTTAACTTTTGCATACGAAAAAAATACATTTTTTGTCACAACTACAAAAGTTTTATACCTTGAACCACTTCCATCGATCATCATTTGAATCCTCCGGAATGGCCTTTACTCTTTTCAAAAGCAATTATTGTAATCTAATTGTTGCATTCAACACAATTTTATAGTATCTACTAATTGTTTCACCCGACCTACTAAACCCAAACTGAATGACACTGTTTTTGACATGATGCCCCAATATGTGCAGGAACATTGCTACTTCCTTATCAACTAACATATGTTTTGTTTGTCTTAATCCACCAATTGTGTCTAACATGTGACACAATTTATCAAAAGTTGCCCAATACATCTTAATTTGGTTGAAGCAAGTGGTGTCACTACTGTATATCATTGCCCTCAAATTTGCTTGCTTTGCATGAAAATCTAATCTAAAAGACCTATCTAGTACATGCCTCGGTCTACCTCCTCCCACAGCAACTATTATAGTTAAAAGCAACCTCCTAACTGCAAGAAGCAAAGCTAGGCACCCAGCCAATATGGCAAACATTTGATCCGATTGTGGCTCCATATCTTCACAATTTTTCCCACACTGATTCATTTTACAGTATAATCTACTAACTCCTCTTTCCAAACCACACTAACACAGTTTAAAAAATTTCATTTTAAATTAACAGCCAATGAACATAATTACACCCACACTTTTCTCACATTAAACACAACCCACTTATCTTATGCATAAACAGTTTAACCCATTCTATCTTTCTACTGACTTTGTTTATGTGTTTCACTGCTTACATCTACTAGTGTTCATTCCACATTACCCACGGCCATCAAAACTTTAACTTCATTCACAGTTTAGCATTCATGATATAAATTACATCTACTTAAAATTAAAACCCAATTGCAAGACACCAAACAGAGCACACTGTTAATTAGCAAGCAACCAAACACATTTCAGCTTTCGACTCTGCTTTTCTTTCTGCTTTTCTTTCACATCTGTTAAGCCAATACGACCCACATCACAAACATACCAATTTATAAGTTTACACTAAATTAACCCACATACACACAGCCTTATAGCATTTTGTGCATCTCTCCGATTGTTCAACAGATAGCGCAGACAACAAACATATTGCCCACTTCACGCCATAAAACACAACATAATCAGACCAATATTACCTTGATTCGGAGTTCTATTTTGCACGCCGTTCGCCTCTTCCCTTTTCCAGATAAGCTTTTAACTCTATACCAAGATGGTTCACCAAAGCCTTCCGCGCATTGTGCCTCTGTCTTTTATCTATTTTATATGTTTTCAGGGGCATTTTTGTCCCACAATTTATCTTGTCGGGAACATTTTGAAGTTCATCCCACTTTTGGTGGGAACTCACTTTCCGATATTTAAACGAACACTCGACTTGGTGGGAATCTGAGTTGCCGTCACTTAGGCAGCCAAACGCGTTTTTAGCTAAGGAACATCGCAATCTTCCCTTTCCATCCTCAACTTTCTGCGTGACAAACAGGGCATTACTTTATTAGATCTTTTCTCTAGTTTTGTCTTGTCGTTCTATCATTGTCATCAAACAAGCAAATTAACTCACTTAGCTAACCATTTTCAACTTATAAAATCATGTTAACATGCTCTTATACTTGCGCTAATTGCAATTTTAATTAAACTCAGAAGTCCATTCATCGATTTTACTTATTTTATATTTTTAGCTTGCAAAATCTTACCGACTCACTCTTAAATTTATGCTACATTTTTAGATTTGGTTATGTTTAATGACTTAATATGTGAACTTCAGAGAAACTTATTTGTCGAGTGTAATGAAAACTATGGAGGTTGATGAATTTAATTTTAATTATTTGGATTTAAAATGTATTTAAACCAAATTATTTTATTTTTACATTTTTGTTATTAATCATATACTTTTAATAGCTATTTATTGATGAAAGTAAGCACTTTCGATTTTATGGTTCGAGTTCACAATCCAAATTTATGAGTTTTCATAAATTTGTGAGTTGACAACCTTGCTTTCTAATAAAATAATAATTGTTCTCTTTATTTCACATTGGCGGTTATGTGTTAGGACAGATTTCACATATCGTAAACGAAGGAGATTGCCATTAGGGATCTCCAAGTTAGGTTAAGTCATATGTGCATGTTAGAGACTATCAAAACCAAAACTCCATTAACTAACGAGATTAATAAATTCTAGAAATTGCACTCCTATAGAAATGACATTTTATACAAGTTAAAATTGATATGTTACATAGGTTTTGGACTACTTTCTACACTCCATATACACCTCTATCTTTGAAAAATATCATAAAGATTGGGATTGGCAGACAATAAATATTGGTCTAGTTTATAAGAATTTGGCTAAAAAATCGCAAGGTCGTAAGTTCAAATCTCACTGTAAATGTGCAAATCATGCTAGTGGGCAATATATAAATACATTTACAACCATTCTTTAAATCCAGAAGTATGTCTTAATTTTGGTGAGCTTTCAAAACCTAACTACCATAAATCTTTTTGGATAAAATAAAAAATTGGGACACACACCATCTTGTGCATTCTATGCTCTTGATACCACCTTGACGTGGTTCACGTTTTAATATTTAAATATTTTTTATTCTATTTGTGTTATAATCAATCATCACACTTAGCAATTTTAAACATTCGAGATATTGCAATCTCCATCATTAAATTTTCTCTAAAAAATCAACAAATCAAGACATTGATCACATAGAAGAAAACTGAATTTTTTTTTATTTTGTATTCCATCCTATTCAATTGATGATAATTGAAAAAAAATATTAAGTATTTGATTATCATTATTATTATTTATTTACTAAATTTTATAGCAATCTGATTATAATGTGAAAAACCAAGAGAAATTGAGGGTTGGGTAAGGACAAGCAAACATGGCACGCATTGGTGAGCAAGGACATGCGTTAGGATCCCTCTTCCACAATAATTGCTCACTTACTTTATGAGATCTTTTCTCTAGTTTTATCTTGTCTTTCTATCATTGTCATCAAACAAGCAAGTTAACTCACTGAGCTAACCATTTTCAACTTATAAAATCATGTTAACATGCCCTTATATTTGCGCTAATCGCAATTTTGATTGAACTCGGTAGTGCATTCACCGATTTTACTATTGTTATATTTTTAGCCTGCAAAATCTAACCAACTTACTCTTGAATTCATGTTATATTTTTAGATTTGATTATGTTTAGTGACTTAATATGTGAGCTTCAGAAAAACTTGTTGTTGAGTATAATGAAAACTATGGAGGTTGATGAATTTAATTTCAATTATTTGGATTTAAAATATATTTAAACCAATTATTTTATTTTTATATTTTTGTTATTAATCATATCCTTTTAATAGTTATTTATTGATGAAAGTAAACACTTTCGACTTTACGATTCGAGTTCTCAATCCAAATTTATGAGTTTTCATAAATTTATGAGTTGACAACCTTGCTTTCTAATAAAATAATAATTGTTCTCTTTGATTTCCCATTGGCGGTTACGAGTTACAACAGATTTAATGTAACACCTTAGTTACATTTGCGTTCTGATAAGTCATTAGTAGTGAATCTGAATTGCTAAGTGATATTCTACATGCTCACCTCGACATGGTTCACGCTTTAATATTTAAATATTTTTTATTCTATTTGTGTTATAATCAATCATGACACTTAGCAATTTTAAACATTCCAGATATTGCAATCTCCATCATTTAAGTTTCTCTAAAAAATTGACAAATAGAGGCATTGATCAAATAGAAGAAAACTGAAAATTTTTTATTTTGTATTCCATCTTATTCAATTGATGAAAATTGAAAAAAAAATAACTATTCGATTATTATTATTTATTTAATAAATTTTATGCAATCCGATTATAATGTAGAAAACCATGAGAAATTGCGGGCTGAGTAAGGACAACCAAATGTGGCACCCATTGGTGGCTACCACAGATTCTGCCCATGCTTTAGTTGTAATACCCTGAATTTTGGAGTTGGAAGTTTGGGAATCAGCCTAAATTAAGTGAACTGCTAAACCCCGGTTTAGCAGGTATCCCAAAGTTATTCCCTAATATTTCTTATATCTTTGAGGTATTAAAGAGAATAAAATAGTGAATTAAAGAGAAGGGAACTTATCTCTCTTACATGCATTTGGTATTTGTGTTGGTGTTTGATGCATGTTATTGCTTTGCTTGTTTATATGAAACATATATGAACAATTAAAGCTCTATTTTTATTTATACTATGGCCATAAGTATGTTGTTTGAAACATTAATCATGCAGATATGTCATTGTGTGAGCATATCATGCATTAATCACTTATTCTCAAGCCTCTAATCCCAAAATTCAGAGTATTACATTAGTCTCCCTCTTCGACCATAATTGCTCTCTTACTTTATTTGGTCTCTTCTCTAGTTTTGTCATGTCTTTCTATCATTGTCATCAAACTAGCAAATTAACTCATTGAGCTGACCATTTTCAGCTTATAAAATCGTGTTAACATGCTTTTATACTTGTGCTAGCTGCAATTTTGGTTGAACTCGTGAGTCTATTCACCGATTTTACTACTTTTACATTTCTAGCTTGCAAAATTGTGCCGACTCACGCTTAAATTTATGCTAGATTTTTAGATTTGATTTTGTTTGATGACTTCAAATGTGAACTTTAGAAAAAATTGTTTGTTGAATATAATAAAAACTATGGAGGTTGATGAATTTCATGCCAATTATTTGCATTTAAAATATATTTAAAATAAATTAATTTTATTTTTATATTTTTTTATTTAATCATATACTTTTAATAGCTGTTTATTGATGAAAGTAAACACTTACGAATTTATGATTTGAGTTCACCATCCAAATTTATGAGTTTGCATAAACATGTGAGTTGACAACCTTGCTTTCTAATAAAATCTCTTGATTTCATATTGGTGGTTACGACATATTTCACATATCGTAAATGAAGGAGATTGCCATTAGGGATCTCCAAGCTAGGTTATGTCATATGTGCTTGTTAAAGAGTATCAAAACCAAACATTCATTAGTTTATGAGATTAATAAATTCTAGAGATTACACTCCTACGGAAATAACTTTTTATACGAGTTAAAATTGACATTTTACAACGGTTTTAGAACCAGTGTTGCAAGTGAACTTCCTACACTCCTTATGGTTTTTTTTTTTTTTGGATATGGCTATAACCAGTATATAATGTCCACTCTCTACATTAGTCCTACTTAAAACCAAAGTAAAACGTGGCATTTTTTTTAAAAAAAAATAGGGGCTTTTTTTTTTTTTTGGGTTGGAGGTTATTTTCAGTCCAATAAACAAAATGCCCTATATTTTTTATTCTTCTATAAATTCTAATAGATCTCATAAGAAATAATAATTTCATAAATTCCGTTCATTACATAATTTTAATAATATTTCTAACATTATAAAGATAAAAAACCTAGCTACTCAAAAGAGACACACACAAAGAAGACCCTATCTGCAATTTCAAGAGACCAATTCAATGTGAGAAAAAGAGTGTATTTCAAGACACTATGGAAAATGTTCACAGAAGCACTCCCTCTGGTCCTTAATATATGACATATTAACGGATGAACTTTGGGTGTGTTATGGATCTTAAAAGCGCTTGGGATGGGAACCATAGAAGAGTCTGCTTGTTATATGATTCTTTATATGTAATTAAGCTTATCAAGGATGAAGATAATAGTCTTCATGTGTAAACTAGCCAGAATTTAATTCAGGAAAGTTAAGATATGCTCAAATGTGATTTGGTGGTTGATTTTGAACACAAGAGAAGAGGGAGGAACTTTGGAGTTGATATGTTAGCTAAGCGTGCTTTAAAGATGCCCAGATTTCACTTGGTTCCTTTACACGTTTTTTGTTTGTTTATTTCTTGTAAAATAGAGTAGTCTCTACCACTTTCTTACATTATAAAAAAAGGCATGCTTTTTCGCAAAATAATGATGATGATGATGATGATAAATTATCATCATCATCATTTTTAAATAAATAATGACAGCCTCGCATGCCAAACTCAATCCATCCGGAAAAGTCATGGGAAGAGAGACTGTGAGATGATTTGCATACATACGATGAGGGGTATATGTAGGATATCTGATATCAATTACTAATTTCTTTGAGTCTTCTATTAGTCTAAATTCATGAGTGGGTAACTTCTTTATTTTCTTTTCTTGTCAAGGTTAATGAGGGCCTGGCTCAATGGATGATTTGTGAGAGTGTTGATTTTATTGGTTTTGTTCTATTGAATTTTAAAATATTTTTTAGAATAAAATGTATATAAACCTGCTGTAAAATTGAAATATATATTTCACAAAGCTTCCTAAGCTATTTGAATTGGTATCTTATTAGTACCTTAGTCCTTAGAAACTATCAATTAATCCACATAAAAACAACACTCAAATTTTTCTAGGGGATTGCTTAATTACCTTTCTTCATGATTTCTAACGCAGAAATTAGCCCTAATTCAGCATGAAGATAAGAAGGTGAAGAGTATATAATTTATATATATATCGAGAGAGAGAGAGAGCACTCATTTTTAATTAAACATACATAAATTTTATTCCACGGCAAACCATTTGCCATATATTTATACTCAACACACACATAGTACAACACATGACTGGTGTACTTCATATAGAAGCAGCACTAGTTTTTCATACTCAACACACACATAGTACAACACATAATAAGTGTACTTCATATAGGAGGGTGTCCTTCATATAGAAGTTGCAAGCTTCAAAGCTGTTATTTCATTATTCGCTTTGGTTTTGATTGGGTATGCACCAGAACATTTTATGTTACATACCCCTGGTTTGGAGCCGGTGTTTCTTTTGACGCGGACGTAACCTTTTTCACCCCATCTGGTCCCCCATGAGTTTTTTACAATCCAATAATCTTCACCATTCGATGAACCATATCCTACTATTAATACAGCATGATTTGTTTTGCAAGAACCAACGCATTTACAATCATTCCCCTTAAAGATTCCCTATCAAAGTTAAGAAAACAACTGTTAATTACTTTTCAAATGTGTCTGGTTGGATGGTAATTAGAGATGAAGTCGTGAGGTAATGAGAATTAGACTTACACCAGTGTAGGACTTAAATTCGTTGCTTGCATACAGGGAAACACTAACAGGTTGTTTGTAAACATAACCACGAAGAGAACTCTCAGATATAGGATTGTGATGCCAATACTTATAGCTATTGATAGTGGCGACTACTTTTTTCTCCTGCATCAATAAAAAATAAAACGAACACTAAAGCCATAATTAAAAAATACATATATTGAACTAACCAATTAGTAGACACAATTATAGACTAACCTTTACGTGATTGCCAGGAGTCTCTTTACCTACATATGGATAAATTGCTTGAGAGGTAATACCACCATTGCCGATGACATATCGAAATGCCCGGACGTACCACCCTCCTTTACAGCCTTTGTTACTTTTATCGCAGGATACGAGTTGTTGTTCAGAAAGATCCAGAAGCCGTTTTGTGACTATTTTTGTTATTCCTTCTATAGCTCCAGTTGTAGAGAATGCCCAACAAGCACCTATTAAAATAAATTTGATTTGATATTGTGCTTATATGCTATATGGTATAGGTTATAATAAACAAACAAAAGAAATTTAAACTTACCACATCGGCCCTGGTCTTTCACACGAGTTACAGCTCCTTTGTTCCTCCAATCCCAAGAAGGGGGTCGTGCATTTGGATAGGATGCATGGTTCAATATCATGTTGCTGTCGTTGCCTTCCATTATGGGATTCTCTATCTCATGCAAATAGATTTCGCTGAACTCTTCATAACTCATATCTGAAAATTGGTTCAAACCTAGACGATAGTCGTCGGGTGAGTTTCTTTCTGCAGTTTTCTCTTTGACATACTTCAAATTACTTTTGAAAATCTGAAACCTCACTGCCTCCTCTTCTAGGGTTTGGTATTCTCGTTCATTCTCCTTTTTCCACATTTGGAATAGATGGAAGACTTCTTTCTCAGAAGTGTACATGTCTAGATCTAGATTCGAAATGGAATACTCATCAAGCACACTAGACGCGAGACAAATCGAAGCATACCAAACAAAGAAAAGGGGAAGCAATTTAGTAACAAGAGAACTCATTGTGCACTCAAAGGCAATAGATATCAAGCGTTTGGATTGTGATTGTTGCATAGCATTTTTTCCATATATATAGGGGGAGAGAGAACCACAATCCGTTTATCACAGTTCACATTTTTTAAATTAAATTGAGTTCGCTTACTTGTCATTTGAAAAATGTGATGAAAATAAAAAAAAAAAAATCTCAAAAAGGAAGAGGAGGATGAAAGGGAAAAAGGAGAGGTTCCTCTCCTACAAGACCAACTGATTTTTAACCTCTGCATTTTATCTTTTTGAATTCAAATTAAATGTACTCATATTTTTAACAATAGATCCATTAAATCCCATATTCTGGTTCGTTTTGTCCGTTAATTTGTTCATAATTTATCTTTGTATTCTCGTTAAAAAAGACAAAGAAAGTTATATTTTATATTTTCTTGTTGTATTATTATATAGATTTGTATACCTTTTTCTATAACAAATAATTATGGGAAAATTCTAAAAAAATACCTTGGAATATGCAAAAGGACAAATCAGAGCTGTGGAATTCGAAAATCCTAAGTTAGGTTGGTATCGAGGAGTATGAGATTATAAAAACTCGGCGAAAAGACGAACCTGCCTTCAGTTGTCCCTCTCTTTCATCTTGGAATAACAACACCGGTCTTTTTATTAACAACACCGCATTCTCCATTAACAACTCTGCCTTATTCTTTCACATCTTCATATCTCAAATATGGTGTTGTTAATAAAGAGAGATTTGTTGTTATTGATCCTGAAACTTGAATTGTGAAGTTGTGAAATAAGCATTCTCCATTAATGGAATGAGCAATCCTTCACGGTAATGACACAAGCAATCCTCACTTCAAATGATTGTGAGAGGTTAATCATGCTAGCTTTAAGATGCTCTAAGGGTCACCCCTTACCCTAGGATTAACTTAGATTGATTAATACCTTGACATCTTGCATTTTAATATCTCTAATTTAGGTTGATTAAATACTCTAGCAATTAAATAAACTCAAAAGTTATATTTAACTTTTAATCCAATAATCGAGCCACTTTGCATTACCATTTAATTTTCTCATTAATCTTAATTTAACAATAGCCACCCATATAATCAAGATTAATGATGCTAAAGCCCAATGCTAAATACAATTAATAAATTCACATTCAATTAACCAATGCAAACACAAGACACCGTTAATCCACTAACCAAATCATCTTGAAATTAGCACAAAATGTTCACAAAATCATCAATTCAATGAGTAACCAACACAAAGAAATAATAATTAAATTAATTAACCACAATGTCAAGTGTTTAACAAATGTTTAAGCCACATCCAATCTCTAAATACATCAAAATTAATCAATTCAACATTATAAAATTTGCCCTAAGATCTAAGAATCACAATTATAACGTAGAATTAGGGAAATGGAAGAGCAAAAACTCTCCAATTGAATTGACGTTTCAAATTCATGCCATTACTTGTTGTTACAAGGGATTAAGAAGTTTTAGCCACTGCCAGCCAATGGTGTTGAGAGCGATAGTCGCTGGCGACGGAGACGGTGATGCTTGGTGATGAAGACGATGAAGGGAATGAGAAAAATGGTGGAAGGTCCGTACTTTCTGTGTTCTTCGCCCCTCTCGTTCGTGAATCTGAATCAAGCGGGAGCTCTGAAACTGACCTAATGGTTGCTGTCAAAACGCTGTAGTAGTTTTGACAGGGACCAAACTGTCATTTTCTGAATTCGGTCGACTATAATGTCATTTCCAAATTTCAAACCCCAAATTGCCATTTTCTGATTTAATCAAAGTTTTCAAGTATCTACAATTGAAAATAATTAAACCAACATCAAATACTCTCAAAAAATCAATGATTAAAAGTAGTTACAATTATTTTAAAGACTTTACCCCTTTTAGTCCTAATGTAATCTGTTTACTCTTAATCTCAATTTATTTCAAGAAAGGCATTTTATGTTTATTAATTATGACAAAATCCCTAATTAAAGTATAAAAATATATAATGAAAATAGAGATTTGTCATGTTATTACACAATTCAAAGTTTTATAGTATTTATGTTCTTTTTAATTAGTTTTTACACATAAAAATTGTATAAATAACATGATGTTGTGACAATAAATAAATATGTTACTACAGCATTAAAATTCAAGTTAACTGTTTTGAGAGATGCATCCCTAACTTTAGTAAAAATTGTATGTAGGGAGAGTAAACTTTGATATTTTGCTCCTTTAATTTTATGATTTTGCACTCGTGCCAAAATTTACCAATATTTCTAGAAATATATTTTTAAAATATGTCAATAACAAATTTTTGTAATTTGCGCACAGAAAAAAAGAGAGATTCTAAATGGGACACTTCTATCTTTGAAAAATGGCTTAAAGATTGGCATAGGCAGACAATAAATATTGTTATAGTTTATAAGAATTTGGCTAATAAATCAAAAAGTCGTGAAATTAAATCCCATTGTCAATATAAAAATCTTGTTAGTGTCCAATATGTAAATACCTTTATAACCGTTCTTTAAATCTAGAAGTATGTCTTAATTTTGGTGAGCATTCAAAACCTAACTACCATAAATCTTTTTGCATAAAATAAAAAATTGGTACACGCACTATCCTGTGCATTCTATGCTCCTGATACCCCTTGGTGTGGTTCACGTTTTAATATTTAAATATTTTTTGTTCTATTTGTGTTATAATTAATCATGACACTTAGCAATTTTAAACATTCGAGATATTGCAATCTCCATCATTAAATTTTCTCTGAACAATTAACAAATAAAGGCATTAATCAAATAGAAGAAAACTGAAATTTTTTTATTTCGTATTCAATCCTATTCAGTTGATGATAATTGAAAAAAATAATAAGTATTTGATTATTATTATTATTATTATTATTATTATGTATTTAATAGATTATGGCAATCTGATTATAATGTGGAAAACCAAGAGAAATTGAGGGTTGGGTAAGGACAAGCAAACCTGGCACGCATTGGCGAGCAAGGACATGCGTTAGTATCCCTCTTCCACAATAATTGCACTCTTACTTTATTAGATCTTTTCTCTAGTTTTGTCTTGTCTTTCTATCAATGTCATCAAACAAGCAAATTAACTCACTTAGCTAACCATTTTCAATTTATAAAATCATATTAACATGCTCTTATACTTGCGCTAATCACAATTTTAATTAATCTCAGAAATCCATTCACCGATTTTACTATTTTTATATTTTTAGCTTGCAAAATCTTACCGACTCGCTCTTAAATTTATGCTACATTTTTAGATTTGGTTATGTTTAGTGACTTAATATGTGAACTTTAGATAAACTTATTTGTTGAGTGTAATGAAAACTATGGAGGTTGATGAATTTAATTTTAATTATTTGGATTTAAAATGTATTTAAACCAAATTATTTTATTTTTACATTTTTGTTATTAATCATATACTTTTAATAGCTATTTATTGTTGAAAGTAAACACTTTCGACTTTACGATTCGAGTTCACCATCCAAATTTATGAGTTTTCATAAATTTGTGAGTTGACAACTTTGCTTTCTAATAAAATAATAATTGTTCTCTTTATTTCACATTTGCGGTTGCGAGTTATGATAGATTTCACATATCGTAAACGAAGGAGATTGCCATTAGGGATCTCCAAGTTAGGTTAAGTCATATGTGCTTGTTAGAAGGAGATTGCCATTAGGGATCTCCAAGTTAGGTTAAGTCATATGTGCTTGTTAGAGACTATCAAAACCAAAACTCCATTAGCTAACGACATTAATAAATTCTAGAAATTGCACTCCTATGGAAATGACATTTTATACAAGTTAAAATTGACATGTTACATAGGTTTTGGAACCGGAGTGTAGAAAGTGAACTACTTTCTACACTCCATACACCTCTATCTTTGAAATATATCATAAAGATTGGGATAGGCACACAATAAATATTGGTCTAGTTTATAAGAATTTGGCTAATAAATTGTAAGGTTGTAAGTTAAAATCTCACTGTGAATATGTAAATCTTGCTAGTGGGCAATATATAAATACATTTTCAACCGTTCTTTAAATTTTGAAGTATATCTTAATTTTGGTGAGCTTTCAAACCTAACTACCATAAATCTTTTTGTATAAAATAAAAAATTGGGACACACACCATCTTGTGCATTCTATGCTCTTGATACCGCCTCAGCCTGGTTCACGTTTTAATATTTAAATATTTTTTATTCTATTTGTGTTATAATCAATCATGACACTTAGCAATTTTAAACATTCAAGAATGTTGCAATCTCCATCATTAAATTTTCTCTAAAAATTTAACAAATCAAGACATTGATCAAATAGAAGAAAACTGAATTTTTTTATGTTGTATTCCATCCTATTCAATTGATGATAATTGAAAAAATTAATAAGTATTTGATTATTATTATTTATTTATTTGCTAAATTTTATGGCTGTCTGATTATAATGTGGAAAACCAAGAGAAATTGAGGGTTGGGTAAGGACAAGCAAACATGGCACGCATTGGCGAGCAAGGACATGCGTTAGTATCCCTCTTCCACAATAATTGCTCTCTTACTTTATTAGATCTTTTCTCTATTTTTATCTTGTCTTTCTATCATTGTCATCAAACAAGCAAGTTAACTCACTGAGCAAGTTATCTGGTGTATTGATGCATGTTATTGCTTTGCTTGTTTATGTGAAACATATATGAACGATTGAAGCTCTGTTTCTATTTATGCTATGGCCATAAGTATGTTGTTTGAAACATTAAGCATGCAGATATGTCATTGTATGAGCATGAGTTATGTAATGTGAGTATGTCATATATTAAGCACTTATCTTGCATGCATATTGGACTGATTAATGCATGACATGCTCGCATTACATAACTCATACTCACACAATGACATATTTGTGTTCAATGTTTCAAACAACATACTTATGGCAATAGCATAAATAGAAACAGAGCTTCAATCGTTTACACTACAAAAAAACATCAGATTAGCAATGGAATTTCAGTTACTAATTAGTTTAGCGACGGAATTTGTTTCATCGGTAAAAAGACCGTTACTAATTAATTAGGGACAGAATTTAAAATTCTGTCGCTAATTAGAGACAAATTAGCGACGGAATTTCTGTCGCTAAATTAGTGACGGAAAATTCCGTCGCTAAATTCCGTCTCTAATTAGAGACGGAATTCACTAATTAGTGACGGAATTTTCCGTCACTACATTAGAGACGAAAAATTTCATCGCTAAATTCCGTCTTTAATTAGAGACGGAATTCACTAATTAGAGACGGAATTTTCCATCTCTGATTAGCGACGGAATTTCCGTCTCTAATCCATCACAAAATATTTTTTTTATAAAATTTAAATTGCCATATGTCTTCACAATGAGCCTTCACATGTCCTTCACCGGCGGCCGCCACGTGTACCCACCACCGGCCCCGTCAGCAGCTGCCACCTCGCCTTCGCCCTCCATGTGTCCCGGTCAACTGCCACGCGTCACCCTCCATCGCGGGCCACGTGTCCAAGTCACAAATTGATTGCATTTTGTGACCAAGTTGGGATTCGAACCCTTGACCTCTCACGCATGTGCCAATGCTTTTACCAGTTGAGGTAAGAAGAACCTGTGTAATCTAAATGCAAAATCATATATATATATATATATATATATTTCTTTGTGAACAAAATTAGATATACAAAATTTAATCTATTATTAAATATTTGAATTTAGTTTTCTTATTTTATTTTATGTAATTTTTCTACCTAAATTTTTATTATTAATATCTTTTTTATTCATTTTATGATATATTTTATTTTTTGTTTGCATTTATAAAATTTTTATTTTTATTTGTATATAATATATTATTAAAAATTCAAATATATTATATTATAATTTCAATTTCAAAAATAAATTTGAATTAATAATTTTATTTATTTATTTTAATATTTATATTATAAATTTATAATTATAAAAAAAAAATTATTGAAAAAATTAATTATTTATAATGGAAATTAGAGACGGATTAGTGACGGAATTTAGTGACGGAATATAATTCTGTCTCTATTTCGTCGCTAAATTAGCGACAGAAAAATTCCGTCGCTAATTTCCATCGCTAATTTTTAATGAAGGATTAGGGATGAAATTTAGCGACAGAATGTGATTCCGTCTCTATTCCGTAGCTAATTTAGTGACGGAAAAATTCCGTCGCTAATTTTAGGGACGGAATTAGAGATGGATTAGGGACGGCATTTAGCGACGGAATGTGATTCCGTCGCTAATTTAGTGACGAAAAAATTCCGTCGCTAATTTTAGGGACGGAATTTGTGAGGGATTAGGGACGGATTAGTGACGGAATGAAATTCCATCGCTAATTTTCATTTTTTTTGTAGTGATATATGTTTCACATAAACAAGCAAAGCAATAACATGCATCAATACACTAGCACAAATACCAAATACATGCAGGAGAGGTAAGTTCCCTACTCTTTAATTCACTATTTTATTCCCTTTAATACCTCAAAGATATAAGAAATATTAGGGAATAAATTTGGGATACCTGCTAAACCGAGGCTTAGCAGTTCACTTAATTTAGGTTTATTCTCAAGCCTCCAATTTCAAAATTCTGAGTATTACATTAGTATCCCTCTTCGACCATAATTGCTCTCTTACTTTTTTAGGTCTCTTCTCTAGTTTTGTCATGTCTTTCTATCATTGTCATCAAACTAGCAAATTAACTCGTTGAGCTAACCATTTTCAGCTTATAAAATCGTGTTAACATGCTTTTATACTTGTGCTAATTGCAATTTTGGTTGAACTCGTGAGTCTATTCACCGATTTTACTGTTTTTACATTTCTAACTTGCAAAATTGTGCCGACTCACTCTTGAGAAACTTATTTGAGCTAACCATTTTAGATTTGATTTTGTTTAATGACTTCAAATGTGAACTTTAGAAAAACTTATTTGTTGAGTATAATAAAAACTATGGAGGATGATGAATTTAATGTCAATTATTTGCATTTAAGATATATTTAAACTAAATTATTTTAGTTTTATATTTTTATTATTTAATCATATACTTTTAATAGCTATTTATTGATGAAAGCAAACACTTACGAATTTACGATTCGAGTTCACCATCCAAATTTATAAGTTTGCATAAACATGTGAGTTGACAACCTTGCTGTCTAATAAAATCTCTTCATTTCACATTGGTGGTTACGACATATTTCACATACCGTAAATGTAGGAGATTGCCATTAGGGATCTCCAAGCTAGGTTATGTCATATGTTCTTGTTAAAGAGTATCAAAACCAAAAATTCATTAGTTTATGAGATTAATAAATTCTAGAATTTACACTCCTATAGAAATAACTTTTTATACAAGTTAAAATTGACATTTTACAACGGTTTTAGGCCGGTGTTGCAAATGAACTTCCTACACTCCCTACGTTTTTTTTTTTTTTGGATATGGCTATAACCAGTATATAATGTCCACTCTCTACATTTGTCCTACTTAAAACCAAAGTAAAACGTGGCATTTTTTTTTAAAAAAAATAGGGGCTTTTTTTTTGGGTTGGAGGTTATTTCCAGTCCAATAAACAAAATGCCCTATATTTTTTATTCTTATATAAATTCTAATAGATCTCATAAGAAATAATAATTTCATAAATTCCGTTCAATACATAATTTTAATAATATTTGTAACATTATAAAGATAAAAAACCTAGCTACTCAAAAGAGACACACAAAGAAGACCCTATCTGCAATTTCTAGAGACCAATTCAATGTGAGAAAAAAAAGTGTATTTCAAGACACTATGGAAAATGTTCACTGAAGCACTCCCTCTGGTCTTTAATATACGACATATTAACGGATGAACTTTGGGCGTGTTATGGATCTTAAAATTGCTTGGGATGGGAACCATAGAAGAGTCTGCTTGTTAAATGATTCTTTATATGTAATTAAGCTTATCAAGGATGAAGATAATAGTCTTCATGTGTAAACTAGCCAGAATTTAATTCAGGAAAGTCAAGATATGCTCAAATGTGATTTGGTGGTTGATTTTGAACACATAAGAAGAGAGAGGAACTTTAAAGTTGATATGTTAGCTAAGCGTGCTTTAAAGAAGCCTAGATTTCACTTGATTCCTTTACACGTTTTTTGTTTGTTTATTTCTTGTAAAATAGAGTAGTCTCTACCACTTTCTTACATTATAAAAAAAGGCATGCTTTTTTGCAAAATAATAATAATAAATTATTATTATTATTATTATTATTATTATGACAGCCTCGCATGCCAAAGTCAATCCATCCGGAAAAGTCATGGGAAGAGAGACTGTGAGATGATTTGCACACATATATAAGATGAGGCGTACATGTAGGATATCTGATATCAATTACTAATTTCTTTGAGTCTTCTATTAGTCTAAATTCATGAGTGGGTAACTTCTTTATTTTCTTTTCTTGTCAAGGTTATTGGGGGCCTGGCTCAATGGATAATTTGTGAGAGTCTTGATTTGATTGGTTTTGTTCTATTGAATATTAAAATATTTTTTAGAATAAAATTTATATAAACCCGGCCTCCTGTAAAATTGAAATATATATTTCACAAACCTTCCTAATCTATTTGAATTGGTATCTTATTAGTACCTTAGTACTTAGAAACTATCAATCCACATAAAAACAACACTCAAATTTTTCCAGGGGATTGCTTAATTACCTTTCTTCATGATTTCTCAACGCAGAAATTAGCCCTAATTCAGCATGAAAATAAGAAGGTGAAGTGTATATAATTTTTATATATATATATAGAGAGAGAGAGAGAGCACTCATTTTTAATTAAACATACATAAATTTTATTCCACGGCAAACCATTTGCCATATATTTATACTCAACACACCCATAGTACAACACATGACTGGTGTACTTCATATAGCTAGAAGCAGCACCAGTTTTTCATACTCAACACACACATAGTACAGCACATAATAAGTGAACTTCATATAGAAGCAGCACCAGTTATTTAACACCCAACACATACTTGTGTATTTATACCCGATAAATGGCATATCGATTGCCATTTCCTATTGTTGGAGGGTGTCCTTCCTATAGAAGTTGCAAGCTTCAAAGCTGGTATTTCATTATTCGCTTTGGTTTTGATTGGGTATGCACCAGAACAGTTTATGTTACATACCCCTGGTTTGGAGCCGGTGTTTCTTTTGACGCGGACGTAACCTTGTTCACCCCATCTGGTCCCCCATGAGTTTTTGACAATCCAATAATCTTCACCATTCGATGAACCATATCCTACTATTAATACAGCATGATTATGTTGGCATGAACCAATGCCTTTACAATCATTATCAAAGTTAAGAAAACAACTGTTAATTACTTTTCAAATATGTCTGGTTGGATGGTAACTAGAGATGAAGTAGTGAGGTAATGAAAATTAGACTTACACCAGTGTCAGACTTAAATTCGTTGCTTGCATACAGGGAAACACTAACAGGTTGGTTGTAAGCATAACCACCAAGAGAACTCTCAGATATAGGATTGTGATACCATTACTTATAGCTATTGATAGTAGTGACAACTTTTTTCTCCTGCATCAATAAAAAATAAAACGAAGAGTAAAGCCATAATTAAAAAATACATATATTTGAACTAACCAATTAGTAGACACAATTATAGACTAACCTTTATGTGGTCGCAAGCACTAGGAGAAGCTGTATATGGATAAATTGCTTGTGAGGTAATACCACCATTAATGCTGATGACATATTGAAATGTGTTGCCGTACCACCCTCCTTTGCAGCCTTTGTTACTTGTAACGCAGGATGAGTTGTTGTTCAGAAAGATCCAGAAGCCCTCCTGAGACTATTTTTGTTATTCCTTCTATAGCTCCAGTGGCAGAGAATGCCCAACAACCACCTATTAAAATCAATTTGATTTGATATTACGCCTATATGCCATATGCCATAGGTTATAATAAACAAACATAAGAAATTTTTTTTTTTTATACAAAGGCAAACAGAGCTTGTAGATGACAAAATCTATAGACAAGGATCTATAGAGTGATCCTGTGATAACAAACCACAATCTAAAGCAAAAAGATGAGTACATTCAATTGGGGAAATCCCAAGTTCCTCGTACTCATGCGGGATCATGTGTGCCATTCGTGCAAGATAGTCCGCACAACGAATATTTTCCCTATGAGTATAGGAAATTTCTACCTCCCAGTCGCTGAACACAAGAGATCTGGTTTCCAAGATAACGTCATACAGAGGATGATCAAAATCACAACGAGTAGATAATAGACGGACTGCCTGCAGTGAGTCAGTGTACAACTTGATTTTCTTTAGCCGCATCCGTTTACATAATAGAAGTCCACATCGGATTGCATGGATTTCAGCAGCAGTTGGGAAAGAATGTCCTAACTTCTGCTGAAATCCACGTATCCAGTTGCCCCGGTGATCACGGATAACCCCTCCACAAGTAGCCTGTCCATCACTAACAACTGAACCATCAACATCTAGACGATGAAAGCCCGGATGAGGAGGCTGCCACTGAAGAACTCCTCGTTCTGGGACTTGGAATATCTGATACCGAAACCTGCCGTTCTCTACGCCTTCCGTGAGATGATAAATACATCTGTGAACTATCTCCTTCGGACGATCTGAAGTCCCTTCAAAAGCTTGGATGTAGCGGTTCTTCCATAGGAGCCAACATGTGGTACTGAAGACATTTTGCCATGACCATCTAGCCATCTTGTTGGTTCCTGGAGAGTGGTGTGAGTTCCAATTGAGCCAATCCTGTAGATTACCAGAAAAAAACATACTATAGTATAGAGGGTTAGTTAAAGCTGACCACACTCTCTGGGCTTGCTCACAATCTCTCAATATATGAAGGATGCTATCCTCACTCTCACACTGGAAAGGACAAGTGTTTTGGACGCTCGGGTTGTGTCTCGCTCTTAGCTCATTAGAAGGTAGCCTGTCATGGAATACTTGCCACATAAATTGTTTAACTCTTTCAGGGATCGCCCAGCGCCAAAGATTCCGCTAGTGAGCTTGGAGACTAAGGCTTTGCTGATGGTAAATTCCTTCATAGGCTGATTTCACACTAAAGATTCCGTCCGGTGCATTCCTCCAACATATAACATCCTCCTCATTGCCCGAAGGAGGTGCCACTCGCAATATTTTGTCTACCACCCAATTGGGAGGAAAATTTTCCCATTTAGCATGGTCCCAATGACCCATCTGCGATATAAAGGAGCAGACATGAGCCTCCAAATCAACAAGGTGCGTATTTCTTACAATGAAATGTTTAAGTGGCTTGTCCATCGGGGCTCAACATTCTTGCCATGCTTGCGTGTTCCTTCCACTTTTAAGTTTCTTTCCTAGGCCCTTTTTGAAATCTTCCTAGACGGCCACTATTCTACTCCACACAGCCGATTGGTTACGCCACCTCCGTACTTGAGGGACCGAGTCCGTCCCACATGAATATTTAGCACGTAAACATTTTACCCATAAGGCTTCCGGCTTTTTGATTAGATTCCAACATAGCTTCATGAGAAACGCTTTGTTTTGGCAATGAAGATCTTTTATTTCCAAGCCTCCTTCACACTTCCTTCATTTAAGAACATCCCAGGCAATCAGATGCAATTTCTTAGATTCATCGTGTTGGTTCCAAAAGAAATCTCTACTTAATTTTTCAATAGCAGCTAAAACCCCTTTTGGAACAAGAGTTGATTACATTTGGTATTGAGGAATGGCAGAGAGAACTGACTTAATGAGGACCGCCCATCCTGCCATACTCAGGTATTTACCTTTCCAGCTAGTCAATTTCGATTTCACCTTCTGGAGAAGCGGGGTAAAAGTCCTTTTGACCATACGTTTGTGTAAGAGAGGAACTCCTAAATATTTCCCAAGATCAGCCGTAAGGCCAATCCCCAGAACCTGGCTCATCTCGTACTCTCTATTAAAATGTACATTTCTGGACACACACATCTTGGATTTATTCAAATTGATCTTGTGTCCGGAAACCCGGCAAAACAACTCCATAACATTCCGCATCTCCACCATCTGTTCATTTGAGGCTTCACCAAAAAGGATGAGATCATCAGCGAAGAATAGGTGAAAGATACTAGGACCAGAAGAACACAGCCGCAGTGGATGCCAGTTCCCGAGTTCAACTTCCTGTTGGATTAGCTGACCAAGAAGCTCCATACATAGGACAAACAGGTATGGGCTCAGAGGATCTCCTTGACGCACCCCTCTCGTAGGCTTGAATCTTTCTATGGCTATTCCATTCCAGATAATGCTCATGGAAGGGGATGAAACACAACTCATAATCAGTTTGACAAGACCAGCTCCCAGTCCTAAACTGTGAAGAGTGAATTCCAGAAAGCGCCAGTCTAGTCTGTCAAATGCTTTTTCCATATCAACCTTCACTGCGATGTAGCCCTTTTTACCTCTTTTGTTTCTTATGGTATGAATTGCCTGTTGAGCAATGATGATGTTGTCCACTCCCTGTCTGCCTGCAATAAAGCTACACTGGTTTTCTGCAACAAGACTACTCATGACACCTTTAAAGCGGTTAGCAATGACTTTGCTTATAATTTTGTAGCTTACATTGCACAGAGAGATAGGCCTAAAGTCATTCAAAGAGGAAGGCTGGTCAACCTTAGGGATTAGAATGATGTTTGTCTGATTAATTTCCTGAATAACCTCTGGGTTGTCAAAAATCATGAACACCAAATCGCATATTTTCTGCCCAACCAAGTTTCACTGAGTTTGAAAAAGGTGTGGTAGCAAGCCGTCTGGCCCCGGAGCTTTGAAGGCTCCCATCTCAAAAGCTGCATTTTTTATTTCCACCGGAGATACATGTCTCTGCAGAAGCTCCAATTGATGAGCTTCTAAAGGTGGGAATCTTGCCACCCAAGGGGAAAAGGGTGATGAAGGATTCTCAGCAGAATAGAGCTTCTGAAAATACTCAAGGGCCATACCTCTCAATAACTTTTCATCAGAAATCCAGTTACCGAAATCGTCTTGTAAAGCCTCAATTCTGCCTCTTTTCCTCTTCACAACAACGCTAGCATGAAAGAATTTAGTATTTCTATCACCACCGCTTAACCACTTACATCTAGATTTCTGGAACCAAATCAACTCTTCTTATAAAGCAATTTTTTGATACATGCCCCAAAGCTGTTTTTCAATCTTAAAGAGACCATTTTGACCACCCTCTCTATTCCTGGCTCTGTCAATTCCTTCCAATCTACGGATGATTTCTCTCTTCTTTTTAGCAATGTTCCCAACCACTCTATCATTCCATTCTACTGCCTTTCTAGAGAACTGCTTTTGCCCTTGGCACCAATTCTTCCCCTGCCATGCTTCTTTGACCACATCACTGAAACCTTCTTCAATACACCACGCTGCCTGATAAATGAACCTGCTTCCTCTTTTACTGCCTGCATTGATGTTTCGGTTCGCAACTACAATTACCCGATGATCAAAAATGAACTTGAGATTGTGGTAGGCTTTGGCTTGAGGATTAACAATTTCCCAATCAAAGTTACAAAAAACCCAGTCCAGCCTTTCTTTAACCCCAGTTTTTTCCCAAGTAAATCTGTCACCCATAGTTGGCACTTCAATAAGATTACAAAGATCAATACAATTACGGAAGTCAATCATGGAGCTATGAATGGGGATCCCACCCCCCTCTTTATCTGCATAATTAAGGAAGGCATTAAAATCCCCTAAAACTAGCCAGGGGATGGACACCGTCTGTTTAATGGCATACAAAGATGACCACAGGTCTCTCCTCTTCAAAACACTAGTATCACCATAGACAAAAGACACAAACATAGGGTCCAGATTATTTTTATCAGAAATCTTACGGTGAAGTAATTGAGTGTTTGAAGCAATATATTCAATATGAAACTCCCAATGATTCCATAGCACCCAAATACCCCCAGCAAAGCCCGTAGCTTCTATTCTAAGCCAGTCATTGAAACCCAGCTTTCTCACAACTTTCTCGGCCCTGTTTCCACTAATCCTAGGTTCAACTAAGCACTTTACATTAATACCATATTGCTTAACCACATCCTTCAGCACCCGAGGGAAAGCACTCCCACCCGCACCACGACAATTCCAAGAAGAGATAATCATAAAAGGATTAACAAACAAGCCAGAAGGGAGAACAGAAGACTTACTTGTCTGGCGGCTTATCTTCCATTAACACAACGACCTCCAGTTGAGAAACTGAACGCATATCTGAGCTTGGCTGACCGTTAACAGCTTGATTGGTGTTGGCATATTGCTCAATAGTGTCTTCATTCCGAGGGGCAAGCGACAAATTCTTTGATTCTGAGATGATGATAGCACCGTGGTTCTCGCCTTCCTTCACTGAGTTCAGCATGCTGTGGTCCTTCTCTTTGCCTCGTAACTGGACCTTAGGAATAGAAGTCAAGGCTTTATTTTTTGTTTGTAACTTACCATGCAGTTCGTTTGCATGTGAGGGCCCATCTGATTGCATGTTCCCTTTAACAAGATTATAAGCCCTTGGTGTAGGTAATTTTTTGGGCTTCAACCTCCCCATGCCTTCCAGACTAGACTTGGACTTTGAGCCCATGGCCCAAACGCTTGCCTCCTCCTTTTCGATATTATTAATGGCCTTGGATGGATCTTTTTGCTTCTTAACTTCAGCCCATTTCTTCATCCCCAAGTGGAAGCCCTTCTTCAAGCTACTTTGCCCCTTTTCCACGATCTGTAGCAATGAAGTGTAGTGCTTGCCTTTATTGACAAAGTTCCTACTATATAAGTAATGTAAGACCCAAAACCTAGGAGGCAGCTGTTTTGGTCTACACAGAGGAGTCTCAGCTAGCTTTTTCCCCTCAAGTAGTGTTGTATCAATTTGTACTTGTGATAAATCAGTGTCTGTGGACTGTGGGTAGGTCATATCTAACCAAGTTAGAATGTTGTGTTCATTGATTTCTATAGTCTGGCCTCTAACACAAGTGAACACAACCCCCTTTCTAGACATTCTGAGGTTGGTGTAAAAAACTTTAACCACTGATTCAGAATAAGGCAATGAAAATTCTAAAATGCCTCTGAAAGGCTTCAATAGTGTTCCCAATCGAAACCTAAATTCACTGTCAAAAGTGTCCACTTTGATCCTACTCATTTTATAGCATGTGTGCCCCACTAACCTGATATCGTATTCTTCGAGGGCTGAGTTGTTGAAATCTTGCTTTGCCTGAGGTGCAACATTGGTCCTTTGTTTCAAATGAAGCTTCTTCAACAACTTCGCTCTAACCTCATCAAGAACCATATTGTCGTCGTCGTCAATATTTGTAGCCGCTGAAGCTTCTTCATCGGACCCTACGCTACTTGTTTCTTTTTCAGAAGCCGATGAACTCCCACTCTCAACCACACTCTTTTTCCCTTCCTTGACTTCCTCTATCTTACGCCGTTTATCATAATTAGAGGACTCTGCCGACGAAGCCTCCTCCTCCTCCAACTGCTGGTTTCTCTTACCTCTCTCGTTGGCCTTGTGTTTCACATGGTCTTCGCTTTGTCTCTTCTTCAGTTCCTTTACAGCATTATCGCATTTCTACTTTGCAGCTGCCTTATAGTCGTCATACCAGTTGCTTTCTTTGGTTTTGTACTTTGATTGCCCAGATCGATTGCAGCGCCATAGTTGTGCCCTGTGCTTTCTAAAATTCTCCACATCTTCTATTGTGATGCTGTTAACTTCATGAAATTCTTGTTAGAATTTCATATTTCATCCTGTTTTACCTCACTTTGGGTATATTAGTGGGCGTTCGAGAGTGTTAAAGTGATGAAATGTGTTTTTCTCATGCTATGCACAGTAGATTGCAAATGTGGAGGACATTATTCACTAACTGCTATGAATACCTAACTATGTTTGTGAGTCCTTTGTGTGAACTGTTACAGATTCAGTCATAGCTAGCCCAGAGGAAGCCATATGCAGTGAGAAGGAGGCAAAAGAAGTTGAAGCCATCAACTATTCCAGGGGAAAGCAAGTTGGGAGGAGAACAGGGCAGAAAAGGGAAGATAAACTCTAGAAGGAGTCTGGCCGCTGCCAACCATCCCATGGGCCGCGGCCAAGATGTCCCAAAGCAGCACAGAAAGGCATGGGCCGCGGCCAGTCATCTCATGGGCTGCGGCCAAGAAGAACCAGCAGCAGCACAGAAAGTCATTGGCCACGGCCAGCCATCTCATGGGGCGTGGCCAAGATGAACCAACAGGAAGTCAGATACTTGTTGGCCGCGGCCCAAAGATAAACAGAAGCTTGTTGGCCGCGGCCCACAGAGTGGCTGGCCGTGGCCAACCCCCACAAATGAAGCTGCGCGTTCTGACATCTGAGGAGCTATAAAAAGCAAAACCTAGGGTTTGAGAAAGGGGATTCCCAATTAGGAAAAGACGGAGAAGGTGGCTAAACATCCTGGAGCTTGGGGCTTACACTGAATCAAGGAGAATCAAGTGAGATTGAAGATTGGAAGAGATTTCATCTCCATTTATCTTGACCTTTCTATATTCATTCCTTTTCTCCACTGTGATTCTGTCATGACTACATTGAACACTGTTATCTGTAATTCGTTTTTGCATATTAGTAGCTAGTTTTTTTTATTCTAGGATTGTTCCACACCTTTGTATGGATTAAACTTGAATCCTTCTTCCTTTTAGTAGCTAATGGTATATATGTGTTTCCTTGTTTTTACTGATATTCATGATTTGCTAGCACTATGAATGATTTGTTCAATTAGATTAAGCTTGAGAGAGTTAATCTAATTGTAGAACTTGGGTAAAATTATGCTACACTTGAAGTTTAAAAGAGTAAATGGATGGTTGGTTAATAACATAGAGATATAGTTATTAACCTAGCATTGCCTAGTTAAGGAGGTTGTTTAATGATTATTTTCCTTTAAATACAGCAAGAGATTGTGTATTTTAATGGAGGATATAAGTTTGGTTATGACTCGAGAGAGCTTAATCAATGGTTATTGAACCTTAGACAGACATATATATATTCCATAAAAGTAATATTGAAAGGAAGGAGATTGAGTTTATGATATATAAAGGGATCGAACAATCCTAGGTTTACTCTAATTGATTGAATTCACTAGAATCGTAGTTTTGTTTAGTAATTTTTAGTTGTTATCAACATATCCTTCAAATTTGTTTTTCTCACACTCAACATTTGGTTTCGGTTCAACTTAATCAAACACATCAAGCCCATTGTTTAACTAAATTGTTACTCAAATCCTCGAGGGAACGATCTCACTTATCACTGTATTACTTGGCGCGACCCGTGCACTTGCGGTAGCGAACAAGTTTTTGGCGTCGTTGCCGGGGATTGGTTTAACAAATTTTTTTAGTTGACCTTAGGCTTGTGTTAGTAGATTCCGCTTGGGTCTTTAGTTAGATTTATAATTTTTCTTTCACTATTTTCTGCAGTAAATTTCACTTGTTTTAGCTTGATACTTGCTGGTTTTTGCCTTTTCGTAGGTATCAGCCCAGTTCATGCAACATCTGCAAGGGAACGAACTGATAGTGTTACTTGACGAGTTACCACGCATTGAAGAAGAAACTGATTCAGCAGCAGAATTAGAGTCCGAGACAACTGAAACAGAATCTGAAACTGAGTCTGAAACTCAAACTGAGGCTGAAACAATGGCGGATGAATATGATAGAGCCACTGTCAATGACTTCGCTAGCCGGAACATGAGAGGAACTCAATCATGCATCCGAATGTCGGAGATGCAAGCACACACTTTCGAGATCAAACCGGTGATGATCACGATGTTACAAATGTATGGGTTGTACCATGGCCTTTATAATGAAGACGCCAACAAGCATTTGATGTATTTCCTGGAGGTGTGTGATTCCTTCAAGCAGAATGGTGTCCCCCAAGATGTGATGAGGTTGCGGCTATTCCCTCTCTCTCTACAAGGGAAAGCTATAGATTGGTTCAACAATCTCCCGGTAGGATCTATAACCTCTTGGGCTGATCTTGAAGCAAAATTTAGAGCTCGATTTTTCTCTGATGATAAGTCAGTGGAAGCAAGGGACAAGTTTCTAAGTTTTAGACAACAGCCGGATGAGCATTTGTATGCCGCGTGGGAAAGGTACAAGATGTTAATGAAACAATGCCCTAATCACGGGGTGGACAAGTGGGTAGTGATCCAAATTTTCTGCACACGCTTGAATCCTCAATCTAAAGCAATGGTGGACTCTATGACTAATGGAGGTTACCAGAATGTGCCTGTCAATGAGGTGTTTAGACTTTTGGATCAATTATCTGCAAACAACACCCAAGGCAATGATAGGAGAACTACCCCAGCCCTACTCAACACAAAAGAAGACTCTTCATCACAAATTGCCACCATTTTGTCTGCATTGAACAAACGTTTTGATGTCTTAGAGTCTCAAATACATAAGGGCAATGCTCATGGTGTGCATTCTGTTCAATCCACTCTGATTGTGTGTGAGCAATACAATGATGTCCACATGCCTGACAATTGCCCTATCTACATGGGCACTGAATCTGTCAACTATATGAGCAAATTTCAACCTTCTCAAGGTAATCCATACTCACAAACTTACAACAGTGCTTGGAGAGCTCATCCCAACTTTTCTTGGAGTCAAGGTAACACCTTGAACCCTCCTCATGAGTCTACTTCTGGCACCAACCCGGTCCCTCCGCCGGGTTTTCCAATGCAATCAAGGCAAGCTCCTGTAAAAGAAGAAGAATCCAAGACGGACAAGATATTGTCCCGTATCTTAACAGAAGTGGAATCTTTAAGAGGTGAGAGTAAGGCTACCTTTTATCTTCATGAATTTGCTATTAAGAACCTTGAAGTTCAAGTGGGACAATTAGCAATACAAGTGAATGCCATGGCTCCAAACGGTCTCCCAAGTGATACCATCCCTAATCCAAAGTGGGGTGGAAAAGAAGAATGTAAGGCCATTCATTTGAGAAGTGGTAAGGTGCTTTCAAACATGCCTAGCTCAAGCACAACAGGACCCAAGCAAGATGAGCAAGTGGACATTGAAGTTGAAGAGGAGGAAGTTATAACTCCAGAAATTATGGTGGAAGACGAGGAAACTAAGAAGAGAAAGCAAACTGAGGGCGGATTGGATGATGTTAGCAAAAGTAAGAAGAGGGAATAAGAGCTGAACAATGAAAAGAAGAGCAAACCAACCACCTCCACTATCATGCCTCCTTTACCATTTCCTCAAAGATTCAAAAAGAAGGAGGAAGATGCACAATTCAAAAAGTTTGTGAATATGTTTAAGCAACTACATGTCAACATTCCTTTTGCTGAAGCTTTAGAGGGGATGCCTAAATATGCCAAGTTCCTAAAAGATGTATTGTCCAAGAAGAGGCGATTTAATGAATTTGAAACTGTGGCTTTAACTGAAGAATGTAGTGCCGTGATCCAAAGGAAGTTACCCACCAAGTTGAAAGATCCGGGGAGTTTCTATATTCCTTGTAATATTGGAACAAACTTCAATGGTAAGGCTCTATGCGACTTAGGTGCTAGCATCAATTTGATGCCCTTGGCTGTTTTTAACCAATTGGGGTTAGGAGAGCCAAGGCCTACCACAGTGACCCTTTTATTTGCTGATCGGAGTATTTCTAAACCAGAGGAATCATTGAAGATGTCTTAGTAAAAGTAGACAAGTTCATTTTCCCAGCAGATTTTGTGGTGCTTGATTGTGAGGTTGATTGGAAGATCCCACTCATTTTAGGCCGTCCATTTTTAGCTATAGCAAGAACTCTAATTGATGTGGAGAAGGGGGAAATCACTTTGAGAGTGGACGACGAAAAAGTGATCTTTAACATGCTGAAAGCTTTGAAGTTCCATGATGATTCAGCTCAATGTTCATCTGTGGATATAATGGACTCACTTGTTCCTCAAGAGTCATATGCTTCAATGATCAAGGACCCGTTAGAAGCATTTCTAATTGGGGAGAAGAGTTTGGATGAATTTGATGAAGAAGCTATTGCAAACCTTTTTCGTATGGAAGCATTCCCTCACTTAAGACAAAGGAACTTTGAGCCACTTGAGGTGGCTGAGGCATTGAGCACTCCTTTGAAGCCGTCTATTGAAGTTCCACCATCTCTTGAGTTGAAGCCTTTACCATCTTATCTTAAGTATGCTTACTTGGGAGATGCCAACACTCCCAGTGATTGTATATTCCGATCTTTCGAATCTGCAAGAAGAGAAGCTCCTACGAGTTTTGAAAGAACACAAGCAAGCCATAGGTTGGACCATAGCGGATATTAAGGGAATCAGTCCTTCGATGTGTATGCACAAAATTTTGTTAGAAGATGATCATAAAACTTCTATTGAGCATCAAAGGCGATTGAATCCAATCATGAAAGAAGTGGTCAAGAAAGAAATCCTTAAATGGCTCTCCGCTGGAATTGTGTACCCTATCTCTGATAGTTCATGGGTGAGCCCAGTCCAATGTGTCCCTAAGAAGGGTGGCATGACTGTAGTGGCTAACACCCAAAATGAACTAATTCCTACTCGCACGGTGACTGGTTGGCGGGTGTGTATGGATTATCGGAAGCTCAACGCAGCTACAAGAAAGGATCATTTTCCTTTGCCATTCATAGATCAAATGTTGGACAAGTTAGCCGGTCAGGAATTCTTTTGTTTCCTTGATGGATATTCCGGTTATAACCAAATTGCCATAGCTCCAGAAGACCAAGAGAAGACTACCTTCACTTGTCCATATGGCACTTTTCACTACTACAGAATTGAGATATAACCACCCCAAAGACGTCCCAAATTGAAAATTGGGTGGTTAAAAAGGGAGGCGGTGGCATTTTCGTAATTATATATGTGTAGGGGAACCTTTAGGCGTCCCAAATTTGAATTTGGGACGTCTAAAGTGCTTCCTGGCGTGAAATATAAATTTCATAAATTTTTTTTAGCGCCAGGAGCTGGGTTTAGGCGTCCCAAATTAATTTGGGACGCCTAAAGTGGGACTTTAGGCGTCCCAAATGCCATTTGGGACGCCTAAAGGTGTCCCCTGCATGTCAGACACTTGTCTGACATGCGGTCTTCTCATCTATCTATCACACCCTTACCTCACATCCTCTCAACAACTTTACTCTTCTTCCTCCTCTCCCCACCCACACCGTCGGCCCTCCTGTGTATTTTTTTTCTTCAACTCCTCCCTCCTCCCTTGTTCAAGCTCTCTCCTCCACCGTCGGCCCTAGCTTATTGAACTCCTCCCTCCTCCCTTCTTCTTCTTCCTCTTTGTTTCTTCAACGGCTGCAACCGTGTCTGCTGCAACCTCACCTCCTCCACAGTGGGTTTTGCTCTCTCCTCCATTGTTGTGCGTGGGTGGAGCTCCAACGTCTTCTCTACCTCTCAAACATAGTAGCTAGGGGTCGCCCTGATCAGGTTGGTTTATTTTCTTCGTTTTTTTTTTGTAACAGAATATGGTTTATTTTGTTTTTGAAAAATAAATTAAATGGTTGAGATTGTGCTTATTATATATTGCTTATATTGAGATAGTTGAGATTAGCCTGATGTGTTTGGTGTGGTTATATTGTTTAAATTGCATTTATTCGGGAATGGTTTATTTTCTTGTTTAAATATAAATTTACTTGTGTATAATAGAAACAAGTCTTCTTAGTTCTCACCCGTTCCATTGTGTTAAATATGAGTAAATGTTAAAAGTTACTCCCCTGTTTCAATTTGCCTCTCGTTAATTATTGAGTAAACTTTGTTCTTATGAGATAAAATGTTATATTAAATAGGGATGTAGTTAGAAAGGTTTTAAATTTAAAGGTAGAGTTAATGAGATTTAAAGATTTCTTTGATTATTGTGATCATGTTAAAAGTGACTTATAAGAACGATTAGAAGTAGAGTATTAAATTTTAAGACAAAGTTTTTGAACTTTTATTTATTTATTTGTTCAAGTGTAACATAATGAAAGTGGCTCATAAAAGTTTCTTCCAATCATTGATTAGTGTATGCCACATGAAACCAATACAATTCATAGTTGTTCATGAAACCGTTAAAACCTCTCATTAAAATCCTACAATGAATTTGGCGAAACCATTTGTTATCTTTAACCCCGTTTAATTTGAAACCTCATAATAAGCTCAATATGTTAACCCTGTTAATACAAAGCCGTTTCTAGGGCTTTTCTAAAAGTATAATAGATCCCTGTTGTTCAGTTTTAGGGAAATCTAGCTTTTATAAGGCAATGGAGATTTATCCATACACATGTAGTGGCACCACCCCATTTCATTGGTCTTGTTCCTGCACCATTAATTAGTATATATAATAAAATAAAATATGATTTATTTAAATTAAAGAAATTCTTGTATTAATTACACACAATTGTTTTGTTAATTCCAAATTCTTGAATTATGAAGAATAATTCAAGCCAAAACTTAAAAAGAAAACGATAACCCCAATATTCATTAAATGATTTTTATCTAAATATTTTCAATAAAACAATTTTATTTTTGGAAGAACTCAACTTAAAATTGTTTTGTTAATATGAAACTCGTTTTGTTTTTAATTCTTCCAAACCTCAAAAAAATTCTTTAATTTAATCTTATTGTATTTATTTTATTATACATTAATTTTATATACATATACTTATTAAAAAAATAAGTTACATAGCACTGAAACCCTTTTAATAGGAGAGATGATGCTAGGAGGGGGCAATAAAGTTATTAAGCCCATATTTTAAAATCCTAAATTGGGTTGATAACTTAATTAGGCAATCCCATTATATGTCCTTGAGAATTGTACTAAACGTGTGAATGTTATTGGTAATGCCTTAGGTGGTAACAAAATGGATCATAGTTGGATGAATGCTTTGAGAACTAGTGAAGAATATGAGAAAGGGGTAGACGAATTTATTGAATTCGCTAAAAAGAATGCTCCTGCAAGAAATGGGAAGTATTTTTGTCCTTGTGTCAATTGTTTGAATGAGAGTAGACGGGATGTTGATGTCATAAAGGATCACCTACTTTGTGATGGAATAAATCTACGATACACAAGGTGGATATGGCATGGTGAGGAAGTAACTGATTGTCCGTCACACAAGAAGGAAGCTGTGGATGTCATAGATGAAGATAGAATGGAGAGAATGATTAACGATGTTGAGGCAGAATCCTTTGCGCAGTCACAAGAGTATGATAGCCTGTGGAGTGATGCAGAGACACCATTGTACAGTGGTAGTAAGTACACGCGGCTGACAGGAACATTACATTTGGTTAACTTAAAGGCAACTTATGGGTGGACCGATAGTAGTTTCACATTGCTGCTTGAACTATTGTGTGATATGTTTCTGGAGGATAATGTACTTCCAAATCGTATGTATGAGGCCAAGAAAATCCTGTCTACAATGGGTATGGAGTATAAGAAGATACATGCTTGCCCTAATGACTGCGTACTGTACAGAAATGAGTACGGAGGTCTTAGTGAGTGTCCTAAGTGTAAAACTGCACGATACAAAGTGAAAAAAGATGGTGGTTGTGGTGATGTGACAAGTAAAAGGCAACCTTTAAAGGTTATGTGGTATCTTCCAATAATACCACGTTTTAAACGTTTGTTTGCAAGTGCAACAAAAGCGAAGAAGTTGAGATGGCACTCTGATGAGAGAATATCTGATGGGAAATATCTTCGGTACCCAGCTGACTCTCCACAATGGGAAAAAATAGATGAAATCTTCCCTCAATTTGGCAGCGAGCCGAGAAACCTACAGCTTAGGCTTTGTACAGACGGCATCAATCCGTATAGAACTCTTACTAGCACACATAGTGCGTGGCCGGTTCTCCTTGTAATATACAACTTGTCTCCCTGGCTATGTATGAAACGTAAGTATATGATGCTATCTATGATGATTTCTGGACCAAAACAGCCAGGGAACGATATTGATGTCTATTTGGCGCCTTTGATTGAGGACTTGAAGAAGTTGTGGGAGGAAGGCGTAGATGTGTTTGATGCTTATAAGAAGGAGTCTTTCAAGCTACGTGCAATGATTTTCACAACGATAAACAACTTCCCTGCGTACGGAAACTTGTCAGGGTACAGCGTGAAGGGTCACAAAGCATGCCCAATATGTGAAGCAGACACACACTTCCAACAACTAAAGCATGGAAGAAAAACTGTCTAAGAAAGCGGTTTAACGGCTTACCGGAGCATGGAATGGCTCCAAAGTCACTAACCGGAGAGGAAGTCTACAGTCGAGTGGAACGTATCCATGTCACTTTTGGTAAGAATCAGAGGGTTGCAGCTGAGAAGAACATATGGAAGAAGAGATCCATTTTCTTTGATCTTCCATATTGGCGTTCGCTAGACGTGAGACACAGTATTGATGTGATGCATGTGGAGAAGAATGTTTGTGATAGCCTTATCAGTACGCTTTTGCACATACCAGGGAAGACTAAGGATGGGATTAATGCGAGATTAGACCTTGTCGATATAGGAATAAGAGAACGGTTACATCCACAACTAAGAGATGATGGTAGGAGGGCATACATGGAGCTAGCAGCGCATACACTATCAAAAGCAGAGAAAAGAAGTTTGTGTGGGTGTTTGCATGAAATGAAGGTGCCGCAAGGGTATTCCTCGAATGTGAGAAGATGTGTCTCAATGGACGATTTGAAGTTAGTGGGAATGAAGTCCCATGATTATCATGTGTTGATGCAACAACTATTACCAGTAGCTATTAGAGGCATAATGAAAGATGAAGTACGAAACACAGTGACAAGATTGTGCGTTTTCTTCAATGCTATCTGTAACAAAGTCATTGACACTGAAAAGTTGGATGAACTAGAAAATGAGGGTTACATTATTTTGTCACAACTAGAGATGCACTTTCCGCCTTCATTTTTTGATATAATGGTGCATTTGGTAGTTCATTTGGTGAGGGAGGTAAGGCTATGCGGTCCAGTTTACCTGAGGTGGATGTACCCTTTCGAGCGATACATGAAGATCTTAAAAGGGTATTCTAAAAATCCTTATCGACCAGAAGCCTCAATAGTAGAAAGATATGTAGTTGAGGAGGCTATGGAGTTTTGCAAAGATTATATGTCAGGGAAGAAGGAACAATCTCGGCATGAAGAAGGGAGAAGCAAGGGAACACGAGGACTGAAAGTGAAGAATGTTCCTCGTGAAGAGGTGTTGCAAGCCTACTTGTATATCCTGAATAATATGGAAGAAGTTCAACCTTACATAAATGAACACAGAAACACTTTGAAGAACAAGAATCCAAGGAAGAATGACATGCAGATTGCTATTGAGCAAAACAAGACATTCATGCAGTGGTTCGAGGAAAAGGTTTTGCACGAGATCGGTGTGTCTGAGACAATCGAGTGGCTAGCTTGGGGGCCTTCGTTTCAGGTCATTACTTGGACCGGTTATGATATAAATGGCTATTCTTTTTATACCAAAGAGCAAGATGACAAAAGTACCATACAAAATAGTGGGGTTATGGTAGAAGCTGAATCTATGCACTTTTCCAGTTCGAGAGACAAAAACCCCATATTAGCGTCTATGGCCTATTATGGAGTTATAGAAGAAATATGGGAGATGACGTACAACAAGTTCAAAGTTGCTTTATTTAAATGTAAGTGGGTTAGCAACAATGCCGTGGTAATAGATAAACAATTTGGATTTGTCTCAGTCGATCTTCAAAGAGTTGGCTATAGAGACGAGCCCTTCATTTTAGCAAGCCAGGCGAAACAAGTGTTTTATGTCACCGATCCTGCCAGCAAAAATATGTCCATTGTCCTTAAAAGTAAAAAACAGAAGTATGGTGATCCGACCTTCAACCTTGATGACACACCACCTTTCACAACAACTACACCTCGAACAAATGAAGTAGAATTGGTAGATGATGATGAATATGCTGTAAGAAATGACCATGGTGAAGGACTATGGGAAACAATATAGAGTAAGACCTTAATTTATAAACGAGAACTGTGTTTTTTCTGTTTTACTTCCCGCTTACTATATACATGTGTTTTCATTACAATTTACTTACGTTTCTGATGATGCTTTTTGTGTTAACAGGAATATGGACAACGTTAGTGATGACGAGAGGCGTAGAGATGACGAAAGCTCTAGCAATGACGAAAGGCCTAGAGTTGAACCCCCTGCAAGAAGGAGGGTTAGAGGCTGTACAAAGATGGGAGCATTGGTTGCACGTCATGAACATCAACAGGAGAGGCTGCATATAGACTTCGATGACAATCTGAATCCAGTTGGTCCTGAGGAAGACCACTTCATTAGCTACATAGGGCTTTTGGCTTGAAGCAAAGTGCGCATTACCTACGATAATTGGAGATTGGTTCCCCCAAAAACGAAAGACATGATTTGGCAGCAACTTTTGGTATGTAAGTTTTGATGCATTGTAGCTTTGTTCTTATTGTTTCAAATATAATAATCTTATGTTTTACCTTGCAGCAAACATACGATGTCCCCGACACCACAGAGATGCATAGGCACTGGATGGATGAGGTTCGTGTACGATGGAAAGGTTTCAAGAACAAGCTAACAAAGCATTACATTCGAGGGGCCCTTAGGGGTAACGATCCATGTGCACAGTATACATATTTATCTCCAGAGGACTGGAGGTTGTTTGCGGCATCACGAGCAGATCCTGAGTTTTTGGTAAGATTTCTGTCATGATATAGAACTACTTATATCGTTGATTTCATATACTTTATATCGTTGATTCATTTTTTGTTGTTTTTCATTCATAGAAA
Organism: Inga oerstediana; assembly: GCA_963210345.1. Taxonomy (NCBI): domain Eukaryota; kingdom Viridiplantae; phylum Streptophyta; class Magnoliopsida; order Fabales; family Fabaceae; genus Inga; species Inga oerstediana. The sequence continues at coordinate 26,342,133 of OY723400.1, read as the reverse complement.
TTAAGTGCAGCAAATGCCCAGAGGCAAGCAGAAAATAAATATCAACATTTCATGTCTCGCGGTGGATATCGGAAGCTTGAGCAGCAAATGATGGCAGAAGAGTTACAGAAAAAGAAGGAAGCAGCGGAATCTGATCCTAGCGTTGTTATCCAGCCACCGGCACCTCCTCCACGTCACAAAAAATGGAAAGCAGGGAGGATTAAGGCTGGGAAGTACATAAATCCGACTGTTGCTGAGGTTGCTGCGAGAATTGTAAGTAGTTATACTATAAGTACCTAATTTTTTACATGTCGCGAGTGGTTTCGATACATTTACGATAAACTGCATGCTACAGGATGACCTGGACGAGCAGAGTAGCCAAGGTTCATTCAATCCAAGTAGACGGATGGACATCTTGTCAACGGCTATTGGGAAGGCAGATGACCTTGGTCGTGTTCGAGGAGAGACACGGGGAGTTAGTGCCGCGAGGTATTTTGGACGAGAGCCACGTTATTCGTCACAAGCTGGACCTAGTAAGGACGTTGTGGCCAAGATTTGAGAGGAGCTTGAACGAGAGATCGAGGCCAACCTTCGCGACAAGCTCCGACAAGAGCTGTTGCCAGAGCTTCAACTTGAAATAGCAAAGATGTTTGAAGCACAAAGGGCAAGGGACGAGGCTCGAACTCAGGAATCCCCGGCCTTCAATAGCACCAGAGGAAGTTACAACCCTCTGGAGCAACCACTTGGCCACCCTTCTCCCACTCCAGTGTCGGGACCACTTGGTGACCCTTCTCCCACTCCAGTGTCGGGAGACCCTTGCACCCTCTATTTGGATGATCCACTGTTGCGTGTTGTTGCTGATGCTCTCGTTCACACACGTGCTACCACCCACCATAATCAGCAAATTCTGGAGGATTTTTGTAGGGTGAATGTGACGAGTGTTAGAAAGGGGGAAGAAGGTACAGCCATCCCTGTTCCTGATCCAGAGGTTGGCACGTTAGGTCAAGCGATAGGATCTTTCATCCTTTGGCCTCGCAATCTTATTGGTTCAGACGCAACACCTCCAATGGTAGGAATTACCTTACTGTTACTGAAAATCTGTTGGCATCCTAATAACAATTTGTTTTTTGATGTTCTAAAAGGATGACGAAGCTGCGAGCAAATGGCCCTACTTAGCACGGCTGCAACAGATCTACAAGGGCATTAAACAGATTGACTTGAAGATGCCTCCAGGGATTGTGGGACAAGTGGAGTATCCCTACACGATTGACAATAAAGATCTCAAGCAGTTTATCAGGTTGGAAGAGATAGATGCAGGCTGGGTCAAATTTGCAGTCCGGTAAGTTTTTTTTCAATTTTCCCATAGAATTCATTTAGTGGTTTTTTGTTTTCATACATTCAAGAATTGATTCCTTATTTTAATTCTATTATAGCACCTTCCACGATCTCTGCGCAAACATGGAAAGAAGTAATTGGTATGGATTCTTATGTCCTGTGAATACGACAGGGGATACTTGTACTGTGGCGCATAGGACTCACTATGTCGGCTACCAAATGGCACAAACCAAACTTCGTTGTTATCTAGCACCCATTGTCTAACGGTTCGTATTTACATTTTGTCAATTTAAGAAGTTTAATAAATAATTGTCTTCTCACTCATCTAACTTCATTTTAATGTGTACATGTTGTTAAAGTTTCCACTGGACTTTGTGTGTTATATGTCCCCGCCGCAACGTAGTCTATTGGTTTGATCCCTTGAGTAAAAAGCCAGACAGAGATACAAAATCCGTCTTCGACATGTAAGTTATTCTGTTTGTATTTCATTGACAACAAAAATAAATGAATGGTTCTAATTTCTGTTCATTTTGCTTTTCATGATAGTGCTTGTCAAACATATAGAATCCTAGGTGGGTCACGCGAGGGTGCAGTTGTTAAAAAGCCAAAGTGGTTTTATCCCATAGTAAGTACATTTGATCCTACATAATTGTTTCATTGACGGTCCTTTTAGACATACCTTTATTGATTTTAACAACCAATTGCATCCCTTTGATTAAAAGTGCCCTCGGCAACCTGGCAACACTGAATACGGATATTATGTTATACTTTATATGTATAACATAACTCAAAGTGGAATTACTAGCGATTTTGAAAAGGTAATCGCTTCTTCATTCTCAAATGATAATATTTTTGGTGTTCTAATCGAAATGCTAATTAATTCATTTGCTTGAGATTCATTTCATCAAAGCTTATTACTTTCTAATTTTCAGATTTTTGATAATGAAGATGCCTACCTACGTGAAGACCTTGATTTGATCAGAGATCTTTTGGCTGGACATCTTCTTCAACATGTAGAGCAGTAAACTTGTTATTTTATATCAGTTTGTACTTGTGTGATGACAGCGTTTTGACACTTTCTGGTTGTTTTTTGTTGATATATATAGTAGTAGGTTGCATGAAAGGTTATTGTATGTATATATAGTAAAGATTGTAGTGCTGGATGTCCTTACCAGTTTGTAACGGACAGTGTGGTTTATGAATCCATCTTCTATTCTATTTCTACAGTTTCAATTCGTTGGGTAATACAGAATGTAAATTATGGTATAAAAAAAAACCTAACTTTTAGACATCCCAAATTAAGAATTAGGAGGTCTAAAGTCCCCCAGGGTGGGACTTTAGGCGTCCCAATTCTTAATTTGGGACGCCTAAAGTCAGACTTTAGGCGTCCCTACCATTTGGGACGTCTTTTGTTTCAACATACTACGCCCCTAGCATATACGTCCCCCCGTTTTGGGACGTTAAAGGTGCCAAATTTGGGAGGTTAAAGCCCCTTTTTGTAGTAGTGTTTGCGTTCAGAAGAATGCCATTTGTCCAAATTGCCATCTCTCGTTGGCCTTGTGTTTCACATGGTCTTCGCTTTGTCTCTTCTTCAGTTCCTTTACAGCATTATCGCATTTCTACTTTGCAGCTGCCTCATAGTCGTCATACCAGTTGCTTTCTTTGGTTTTGTACTTTGATTGCCCAGATCGATTGCAGCGCCATAGTTGTGCCCTGTGCTTTCTAAAATTCTCCACATCTTCTATTGTGATGCCCATTTCTTTCATTCTCTCGTCTGTCATTTTGGTCTTAGCCATTACAACACGCTATCACAGCACTAGGAGAGTAGGATAACCACAGCGCAAGGGAGAAACAGAGAGAAGTATAGAATAGGTAATGAATGGGTTAGGTAGTTGTGGTCATTAAATAGAGAATGCGAACCGTCTTTTGAACGGTTGACCTAAAATTCGAACCCAGCTCAACTGAGATCTTAATGCGTGTCAGCTTTCAATATTTAAATTAAATTTGCAGTTACTTTTTCACGTGGATGCTTTCTGAAGTTCGAACCAGATACCTAAGTTCGAACTTAGGTATCCACTGTGATAGGTAGAATCAAAGTACACTTACATTTGTAAGTTCGAACTTACATCACACATTCGAATTCATAGCCAATTTAGACAAACAATTCAAATTAACTTTTTTGACAGTGAACCAAATTACACACTTGTGTGAATGTCAACCAGTGCATGTCAGGTTCAAATTGCACGTTAGATTTGTAAATTCGAACTTACATAGTGAATTCAAATTTCAGACCCTTTTTATTCAAGAAATTCAAACCAATTTATCAGACTGTCAATCAGCAACCACTGATCTGTGAATGGCAATCTGTGCATTCTAGGTTCAAGTACTTAGATACAAAAACAAAATAACAGCCATGTGAAACAACATAATTTTTTAGAATATAACATATTTGGGAACATTACATTTCATCCACAAAAATTACAAGTTGTCCCACTTCACATGTTTGCCTAGCATAATTACATATAAAAAGTTTGCAAACCATAATTATACAATCACATTGTATTGGACACAAACTTTGTCCCATGTTTACATTTCCTTTAATGCTGAGTTAACATGGTGCAAAGTTTGTAGACCATTTCTATGACTTAAAATAGATATACACTTGTGTCTCCTTACTATATTACACCAAAAGAGATAGACACTTGTGTTTCTACACTATGTTACACCAAAATCATCATTACTGTCATTACATACATACTGATCTTCAAAAGGTACGTTTACATTACATAACTACTTTAGAAAGCTACGGATCCATGAGCGTTTGTACACCGTAGGTATTTTTGCAAACGTATTCAGTAGTTGCTCAGAACCCAAAATCTTGATATGAGCTGCATTTCTTTAGACAGTGTCAAGCCTTCGACCTCAACAATTTCCATGAACAGGTCATCACCTTTTGCATCTAATTGTGCTTGCCTTTCCTGACTTGACAATTGGATTCCTAGTTTCTCAAACACATGCATAATGGTTCTGTCCAATGATGTAACTTTTTACCGTAAAATATTAGCAATAACCTCAGAGTTGTTCGCTCTGCGCTTCTTCCTTGAACATAAAGAGTTATCATTGATGTGGGTTGTGTTTGGAGCCGTTTCACTCATGTTTTGTGATAATTCTGCATTAATGCCTACAATTTGAGGTGATTCTGGAAGGTCATCAACTTCAACATTAACTTCATCTTCCATTGCACCAGGTGATATTCCTTCTTCCCCAACTGCTCTGTCCCAGCTCATACAAAGCACAAATTCTCAAAGTTTGGGAATGACTTGGTCCTAAACTGTGTTGACCTTAGGTGAACTTGAAAGTGCAACAAAAATATTTTTAAGGACATGTACCTTAGCCCTACACTAATCACTTTTTTACTTAAATGCAATTAACTCCTCAACAAGTTCACTTACCTTCACATACTCATCCCACACCTCTTTCTTTGCAGTCACAATTTTGTTTCACAGGATTCCAACCAAAGCCTGATGTGTTGGTGCCATAAACCATATCATAAGCTGCCTGCCACAGACATTTCAAGGTCTTAATCCTGGAGGTTATGTGAGGGCAAGCTTTAATCCCACATCCAGCCAGCTTCTCTTCTATCATTGCCTGCAAAGCATTAGCAAATCTAGGCTTGAAACCATTATCGGCCATGAACTTTTGCTCCATCCTCAAACTTACAAGGCAGTCAACTGGGACCTTGCCCTCCTTGGATGACCACATTTTAAGCTTTAACTTGTTTACTTCTTCACTCTGGTCCATCTATTAAGACTCAGCCATAAAAGAAAATGTTGTTAACATAAATTAAATCCAACAATAAACTAGCATACAAACACTGGGCAGGAAGTTGCACTTAAATTAAATTGAAATGCACATAACACAAACTTTGTCCATACACCCAAACATAGGCAAGTCAATGTTCATAATGTTTCAAACATTTTTCTACAACATCATCAATCATCCCTATAAGCCACATAGGCAGCAAACATCTCATTTGCTAGCTCTTCATTAAAGTTTGTCCACGTATCACTACTTTCTATAATCATCATGAGGGTGTTGTCAATTGTTGGTGGTGGTGGTTCAAACTAGTCAAGCTATTTGTCTAGCAGATCTTGAATTCTTTCCCGATGAATTACGTTATATAACAAAGAGCATACCACAATATATTTGTTTTGAATCTTCACCAGATAAAAAGAAGCACTCCTTAGCATTGCCCAATGCAACTTTAGTATCCCGAATTACCTTTCAATGACATTTCACGCTGACGAATGGCGCATGTTGAAGCACTCATGCGGAGTTTGGGGTTGGTGTCCCTGCCTTTACTCATATGAGGTGGTACCTTTGCCCTTTATAAGGTGCCAAAAACCCTTGGCAATTCGTGTACCCCACATCAACCAAGTAGTACTTTCCTGCCCAAGCCAATAAAAACATTTATATGAGTAATGCTCATAACTTGCACATTACATGTCCTAATCATACAAACTTACACTAAAAATACACTACTGCAGGCCATACCTTATTGTACTCTTAGCCTATGTTGTGTCCTTATAGCATCCCTCAACACCCTCCCATCCACAATTGAGCCTTCCCAACCGGTCAATACAAAGATGAATTGCGTATCCGGTGAGCATACACCTAGCACATTAGTTGTCACCTCTCCTTTTCTGTTTCAGTACTTGCCCTTATGCTCTGCCGGGACTTGTACACCTATGTGAGTACCATCTAATGTACCTAGGCACCCCTACAAACACAATCAAAATTTACAACCCTTCATATATATAGTTAACTTTTGCATACGAAAAAAATACATTTTTTGTCACAACTACAAAAGTTTTATACCTTGAACCACTTCCATCGATCATCATTTGAATCCTCCGGAATGGCCTTTACTCTTTTCAAAAGCAATTATTGTAATCTAATTGTTGCATTCAACACAATTTTAAAGTATCTACTAATTGTTTCACCCGACCTACTAAACCCAAACTGAATGACACTGTTTTTGACATGATGCCCCAATATGTGCAGGAACATTGCTACTTCCTTATCAACTAACATATGTTTTGTTTGTCTTAATCCACCAATTGTGTCTAACATGTGACACAATTTATCAAAAGTTGCCCAATACATCTTAATTTGGTTGAAGCAAGTGGTGTCACTACTGTATATCATTGCCCTCAAATTTGCTTGCTTTGCATGAAAATCTAATCTAAAAGACCTATCTAGTACATGCCTCGGTCTACCTCCTCCCACAGCAACTATTATAGTTAAAAGCAACCTCCTAACTGCAAGAAGCAAAGCTAGGCACCCAGCCAATATGGCAAACATTTGATCTGATTGTGGCTCCATATCTTCACAATTTTTCCCACACTGATTCATTTTACAGTATAATCTACTAACTCCTCTTTCCAAACCACACTAACACAGTTTAAAAAATTTCATTTTAAATTAACAGCCAATGAACATAATTACACCCATACTTTTCTCACATTAAACACAACCCACTTATCTTATTCATAAACAGTTTAACCCATTCTATCTTTCTACTGACTTTGTTTATGTGTTTCACTGCTTACATCTACTAGTGTTCATTCCACATTACCCACGGCCATCAAAACTTTAACTTCATTCACAGTTTAGCATTCATGATATAAATTACATCTACTTAAAATTAAAACCCAATTGCAAGACACCAAACAGAGCACACTGTTAATTAGCAAGCAACCAAACACATTTCAGCTTTCGACTCTGCTTTTCTTTCTGCTTTTCTTTCACATCTGTTAAGCCAATACGACCCACATCACAAACATACCAATTTATAAGTTTACACTAAATTAACCCACATACACACAGCCTTATAGCATTTTGTGCATCTCTCCGATTGTTCAACAGATAACGCAGACAACAAACATATTGCCCACTTCACGCCATAAAACACAACATAATCAGACCAATATTACCTTGATTCGGAGTTCTATTTTGCACGCCGTTCGCCTCTTCCCTTTTCCAGATAAGCTTTTAACTCTATACCAAGATGGTTCACCAAAGCCTTCCGCGCATTGTGCCTCTGTCTTTTATCTATTTTATATGTTTTCAGGGGCATTTTTGTCCCACAATTTATCTTGTCGGGAACATTTTGAAGTTCATCCCACTTTTGGTGGGAACTCACTTTCCGATATTTAAACGAACACTCGACTTGGTGGGAATCTGAGTTGCCGTCACTTAGGCAGCCAAACGCGTTTTTAGCTAAGGAACATCGCAATCTTCCCTTTCCGTCCTCAACTTTCTGCGTGACAAACAGGGCATTACTTTATTAGATCTTTTCTCTAGTTTTGTCTCTTTCTATCATTGTCATCAAACAAGCAAATTAACTCACTTAGCTAACCATTTTCAACTTATAAAATCATGTTAACATGCTCTTATACTTGCGCTAATTGCAATTTTAATTAAACTCAGAAGTCCATTCATCGATTTTACTTATTTTATATTTTTAGCTTGCAAAATCTTACCGACTCACTCTTAAATTTATGCTACATTTTTAGATTTGGTTATGTTTAATGACTTAATATGTGAACTTCAGAGAAACTTATTTGTCGAGTGTAATGAAAACTATGGAGGTTGATGAATTTAATTTCAATTATTTGGATTTAAAATGTATTTAAACCAAATTATTTTATTTTTACATTTTTGTTATTAATCATATACTTTTAATAGCTATTTATTGATGAAAGTAAGCACTTTCGATTTTATGGTTCGAGTTCACAATCCAAATTTATGAGTTTTCATAAATTTGTGAGTTGACAACCTTGCTTTCTAATAAAATAATAATTGTTCTCTTTATTTCACATTGGCGGTTATGTGTTAGGACAGATTTCACATATCGTAAACGAAGGAGATTGCCATTAGGGATCTCCAAGTTAGGTTAAGTCATATGTGCATGTTAGAGACTATCAAAACCAAAACTCCATTAACTAACGAGATTAATAAATTCTAGAAATTGCACTCCTATAGAAATGACATTTTATACAAGTTAAAATTGATATGTTACATAGGTTTTGGACTACTTTCTACACTCCATACACCTCTATCTTTGAAAAATATCATAAAGATTGGGATTGGCAGACAATAAATATTGGTCTAGTTTATAAGAATTTGGCTAATAAATCGCAAGGTCGTAAGTTCAAATCTCACTGTAAATGTGCAAATCATGCTAGTGGGCAATATATAAATACATTTACAACCATTCTTTAAATCCAGAAGTATGTCTTAATTTTGGTGAGCTTTCAAAACCTAACTACCATAAATCTTTTTGGATAAAATAAAAAATTGGGACACACACCATCTTGTGCATTCTATGCTCTTGATACCACCTTGACGTGGTTCACGTTTTAATATTTAAATATTTTTTATTCTATTTGTGTTATAATCAATCATCACACTTAGCAATTTTAAACATTCGAGATATTGCAATCTCCATCATTAAATTTTCTCTAAAAAAACAACAAATCAAGACATTGATCACATAGAAGAAAACTGAATTTTTTTGTATTTTGTATTCCATCCTATTCAATTGATGATAATTGAAAAAATATATTAAGTATTTGATTATCATTATTATTATTTATTTACTAAATTTTATAGCAATCTGATTATAATGTGAAAAACCAAGAGAAATTGAGGGTTGGGTAAGGACAAGCAAACATGGCACGCATTGGTGAGCAAGGACATGCGTTAGGATCCCTCTTCCACAATAATTGCTCACTTACTTTATGAGATCTTTTCTCTAGTTTTATCTTGTCTTTCTATCATTGTCATCAAACAAGCAAGTTAACTCACTGAGCTAACCATTTTCAACTTATAAAATCATGTTAACATGCCCTTATATTTGCGCTAATCGCAATTTTGATTGAACTCGGTAGTGCATTCATCGATTTTACTATTGTTATATTTTTAGCCTGCAAAATCTAACCAACTTACTCTTGAATTCATGTTATATTTTTAGATTTGATTATGTTTAGTGACTTAATATGTGAGCTTCAGAAAAACTTGTTGTTGAGTATAATGAAAACTATGGAGGTTGATGAATTTAATTTCAATTATTTGGATTTAAAATATATTTAAACCAATTATTTTATTTTTATATTTTTGTTATTAATCATATCCTTTTAATAGTTATTTATTGATGAAAGTAAACACTTTCGACTTTACGATTCGAGTTCTCAATCCAAATTTATGAGTTTTCATAAATTTATGAGTTGACAACCTTGCTTTCTAATAAAATAATAATTGTTCTCTTTGATTTCCCATTGGCGGTTACGAGTTACAACAGATTTAATGTAACACCTTAGTTACATTTGCGTTCTGATAAGTCATTAGTAGTGAATCTGAATTGCTAAGTGATATTCTACATGCTCACCTCGACATGGTTCACGCTTTAATATTTAAATATTTTTTATTCTATTTGTGTTATAATCAATCATGACACTTAGCAATTTTAAACATTCCAGATATTTCAATCTCCATCATTTAAGTTTCTCTAAAAAATTGACAAATAGAGGCATTGATCAAATAGAAGAAAACTGAAAATTTTTTATTTTGTATTCCATCTTATTCAATTGATGAAAATTGAAAAAAAAAATAACTATTCGATTATTATTATTTATTTAATAAATTTTATGCAATCCGATTATAATGTAGAAAACCATGAGAAATTGCGGGCTGAGTAAGGACAACCAAATGTGGCACCCATTGGTGGCTACCACAGATTCTGCCCATGCTTTAGTTGTAATACCCTGAATTTTGGAGTTGGAAGTTTGGGAATCAGCCTAAATTAAGTGAACTGCTAAACCCCGGTTTAGCAGGTATCCCAAAGTTATTCCTTAATATTTCTTATATCTTTGAGGTATTAAAGAGAATAAAATAGTGAATTAAATAGAAGGGAACTTATCTCTCTTACATGCATTTGGTATTTGTGTTGGTGTTTGATGCATGTTATTGCTTTGCTTGTTTATATGAAACATATATGAACAATTAAAGCTCTATTTTTATTTATACTATGGCCATAAGTATGTTGTTTGAAACATTAGTCATGCAGATATGTCATTGTGTGAGCATGAGTTATGTAGTGTGAGCATATCATGCATTAATCACTTATTCTCAAGCCTCTAATCCCAAAATTCAGAGTATTACATTAGTCTCCCTCTTCGACCATAATTGCTCTCTTACTTTATTTGGTCTCTTCTCTAGTTTTGTCATGTCTTTCTATCATTGTCATCAAACTAGCAAATTAACTCATTGAGCTGACCATTTTCAGCTTATAAAATCGTGTTAACATGCTTTTATACTTGTGCTAGCTGCAATTTTGGTTGAACTCGTGAGTCTATTCACCGATTTTACTACTTTTACATTTCTAGCTTGCAAAATTGTGCCGACTCACGCTTAAATTTATGCTAGATTTTTAGATTTGATTTTGTTTGATGACTTCAAATGTGAACTTTAGAAAAAATTGTTTGTTGAATATAATAAAAACTATGGAGGTTGATGAATTTCATGCCAATTATTTGCATTTAAAATATATTTAAAATAAATTAATTTTATTTTTATATTTTTTATTTAATAATATACTTTTAATAGCTGTTTATTGATGAAAGTAAACACTTACGAATTTATGATTTGAGTTCACCATCCAAATTTATGAGTTTGCATAAACATGTGAGTTGACAACCTTGCTTTCTAATAAAATCTCTTGATTTCATATTGGTGGTTACGACATATTTCACATATCGTAAATGAAGGAGATTGCCATTAGGGATCTCCAAGCTAGGTTATGTCATATGTGCTTGTTAAAGAGTATCAAAACCAAACATTCATTAGTTTATGAGATTAATAAATTCTAGAGATTACACTCCTACGGAAATAACTTTTTATACGAGTTAAAATTGACATTTTACAACGGTTTTAGAACCAGTGTTGCAAGTGAACTTCCTACACTCCTTATGGTTTTGTTTTTATTTTGGATATGGCTATAACCAGTATATAATGTCCACTCTCTACATTAGTCCTACTTAAAACCAAAGTAAAACGTGGCATTTTTTTTAAAAAAAATAGGGGCTTTTTTTTTTTTGGGTTGGAGGTTATTTTCAGTCCAATAAACAAAATGCCCTATATTTTTCATTCTTCTATAAATTCTAATAGATCTCATAAGAAATAATAATTTCATAAATTCCGTTCATTACATAATTTTAATAATATTTGTAACATTATAAAGATAAAAAACCTAGCTACTCAAAAGAGACACACACAAAGAAGACCCTATCTGCAATTTCAAGAGACCAATTCAATGTGAGAAAAAGAGTGTATTTCAAGACACTATGGAAAATGTTCACAGAAGCACTCCCTCTGGTCCTTAATATATGACATATTAACGGATGAACTTTGGGTGTGTTATGGATCTTAAAAGCGCTTGGGATGGGAACCATAGAAGAGTCTGCTTGTTATATGATTCTTTATATGTAATTAAGCTTATCAAGGATGAAGATAATAGTCTTCATGTGTAAACTAGCCAGAATTTAATTCAGGAAAGTTAAGATATGCTCAAATGTGATTTGGTGGTTGATTTTGAACACAAGAGAAGAGGGAGGAACTTTGGAGTTGATATGTTAGCTAAGCGTGCTTTAAAGATGCCCGGATTTCACTTGGTTCCTTTACACGTTTTTTGTTTGTTTATTTCTTGTAAAATAGAGTAGTCTCTACCACTTTCTTACATTATAAAAAAAGGCATGCTTTTTCGCAAAATAATGATGATGATGATGATGATGATGATGATGATAAATTATCATCATCATCATTTTTAAATAAATAATGACAGCCTCGCATGCCAAACTCAATCCATCCGGAAAAGTCATGGGAAGAGAGACTGTGAGATGATTTGCATACATACGATGAGGGGTACATGTAGGATATCTGATATCAATTACTAATTTCTTTGAGTCTTCTATTAGTCTAAATTCATGAGTGGGTAACTTCTTTATTTTCTTTTCTTGTCAAGGTTAATGAGGGCCTGGCTCAATGGATGATTTGTGAGAGTCTTGATTTTATTGGTTTTGTTCTATTGAATTTTAAAATATTTTTTAGAATAAAATGTATATAAACCTGCTGTAAAATTGAAATATATATTTCACAAAGCTTCCTAAGCTATTTGAATTGGTATCTTATTAGTACCTTAGTCCTTAGAAACTATCAATTAATCCACATAAAAACAACACTCAAATTTTTCTAGGGGATTGCTTAATTACCTTTCTTCATGATTTCTAACGCAGAAATTAGCCCTAATTCAGCATGAAGATAAGAAGGTGAAGAGTATATAATTTATATATATATCGAGAGAGAGAGAGAGCACTCATTTTTAATTAAACATACATAAATTTTATTCCACGGCAAACCATTTGCCATATATTTATACTCAACACACACATAGTACAACACATGACTGGTGTACTTCATATAGAAGCAGCACTAGTTTTTCATACTCAACACACACATAGTACAACACATAATAAGTGTACTTCATATAGGAGGGTGTCCTTCATATAGAAGTTGCAAGCTTCAAAGCTGTTATTTCATTATTCGCTTTGGTTTTGATTGGGTATGCACCAGAACATTTTATGTTACATACCCCTGGTTTGGAGCCGGTGTTTCTTTTGACGCGGACGTAACCTTGTTCACCCCATCTGGTCCCCCATGAGTTTTTGACAATCCAATAATCTTCACCATTCGATGAACCATATCCTACTATTAATACAGCATGATTATGTTGGCATGAACCAATGCCTTTACAATCATTATCAAGTATCTACAATTGAAAATAATTAAACCAACATCAAATACTCTCAAAAAATCAATGATTAAAAGTAGTTACAATTATTTTAAAGACTTTACCCCTTTTAGTCCTAATGTAATCTGTTTACTCTTAATCTCAATTTATTTCAAGAAAGGCATTTTATGTTTATTAATTATGACAAAATCCCTAATTAAAGTATAAAAATATATAATGAAAATAGAGATTTGTCATGTTATTACACAATTCAAAGTTTTATAGTATTTATGTTCTTTTTAATTAGTTTTTACACATAAAAATTGTATAAATAACATGATGTTGTGACAATAAATAAATATGTTACAACAGCATTAAAATTCAAGTTAACTGTTTTGACAGATGCATCCCTAACTTTAGTAAAAATTGTATGTAGGGAGAGTAAACTTTGATATTTTGTTCCTTTAATTTTATGATTTTGCACTCGTGCCAAAATTTACCAATATTTCTAGAAATATATTTTTAAAATATGTCAATAACAAATTTTTGTAATTTGCGCACATAAAAAAAGTGAGATTCTAAATGGGACACTTCTATCTTTGAAAAATGGCTTAAAGATTGGCATAGGCAGACAATAAATATTGTTATAGTTTATAAGAATTTGGCTAATAAATCAAAAAGTCGTGAAATTAAATCCCATTGTCAATATAAAAATCTTGTTAGTGTCCAATATGTAAATACCTTTATAACCGTTCTTTAAATCTAGAAGTATGTCTTAATTTTGGTGAGCATTCAAAACCTAACTACCATAATTCTTTTTGCATAAAATAAAAAATTGGTACACGCACTATCCTGTGCATTCTATGCTCCTGATACCCCTTGGTGTGGTTCACGTTTTAATATTTAAATATTTTTTGTTCTATTTGTGTTATAATTAATCATGACACTTAGCAATTTTAAACATTCGAGATATTGCAATCTCCATCATTAAATTTTCTCTGAACAATTAACAAATAAAGGCATTAATCAAATAGAAGAAAACTGAAATTTTTTTATTTCGTATTCAATCCTATTCAGTTGATGATAATTGAAAAAAATAATAAGTATTTGATTATTATTATTATTATTATTATTATTATTATTATTATTATGTATTTAATAGATTATGGCAATCTGATTATAATGTGGAAAACCAAGAGAAATTGAGGGTTGGGTAAGGACAAGCAAACATGGCACGCATTGGCGAGCAAGGACATGCGTTAGTATCCCTCTTCCACAATAATTGCACTCTTACTTTATTAGATCTTTTCTCTTGTTTTGTCTTGTCTTTCTATCAATGTCATCAAACAAGCAAATTAACTCACTTAGCTAACCATTTTCAATTTATAAAATCATATTAACATGCTCTTCTACTTGCGCTAATCACAATTTTAATTAATCTCAGAAATCCATTCACCGATTTTACTATTTTTATATTTTTAGCTTGCAAAATCTTACCGACTCGCTCTTAAATTTATGCTACATTTTTAGATTTGGTTATGTTTAGTGACTTAATATGTGAACTTTAGATAAACTTATTTGTTGAGTGTAATGAAAACTATGGAGGTTGATGAATTTAATTTTAATTATTTGGATTTAAAATGTATTTAAACCAAATTATTTTATTTTTACATTTTTGTTATTAATCATATACTTTTAATAGCTATTTATTGATGAAAGTAAACACTTTCGACTTTACGATTCGAGTTCACCATCCAAATTTATGAGTTTTCATAAATTTGTGAGTTGACAACTTTGCTTTCTAATAAAATAATAATTGTTCTCTTTATTTCACATTTGCGGTTGCGAGTTATGATAGATTTCACATATCGTAAACGAAGGAGATTGCCATTAGGGATCTCCAAGTTAGGTTAAGTCATATGTGCTTGTTAGAAGGAGATTGCCATTAGGGATCTCCAAGTTAGGTTAAGTCATATGTGCTTGTTAGAGACTATCAAAACCAAAACTCCATTAGCTAACGACATTAATAAATTCTAGAAATTGCACTCCTATGGAAATGACATTTTATACAAGTTAAAATTGACATGTTACATAGGTTTTGGAACCGGAGTGTAGAAAGTGAACTACTTTCTACACTCCATACACCTCTATCTTTGAAATATATCATAAAGATTGGGATAGGCACACAATAAATATTGGTCTAGTTTATAAGAATTTGGCTAATAAATTGTAAGGTTGTAAGTTAAAATCTCACTGTGAATATGTAAATCTTGCTAGTGGGCAATATATAAATACATTTACAACCGTTCTTTAAATTTTGAAGTATATCTTAATTTTGGTGAGCTTTCAAACCTAACTACCATAAATCTTTTTGTATAAAATAAAAAATTGGGACACACACCATCTTGTGCATTCTATGCTCTTGATACCGCCTCAGCCTGGTTCACGTTTTAATATTTAAATATTTTTTATTCTATTTGTGTTATAATCAATCATGACACTTAGCAATTTTAAACATTCAAGAATGTTGCAATCTCCATCATTAAATTTTCTCTAAAAATTTAACAAATCAAGACATTGATCAAATAGAAGAAAACTGAATTTTTTTATGTTGTATTCCATCCTATTCAATTGATGATAATTGAAAAAATTAATAAGTATTTGATTATTATTATTTATTTATTTGCTAAATTTTATGGCTGTCTGATTATAATGTGGAAAACCAAGAGAAATTGAGGGTTGGGTAAGGACAAGCAAACATGGCACGCATTGGCGAGCAAGGACATGCGTTAGTATCCCTCTTCCACAATAATTGCTCTCTTACTTTATTAGATCTTTTCTCTATTTTTATCTTGTCTTTCTATCATTGTCATCAAACAAGCAAGTTAACTCACTGAGCAAGTTATCTGGTGTATTGATGCATGTTATTGCTTTGCTTGTTTATGTGAAACATATATGAACGATTGAAGCTCTGTTTCATTTATGCTATGGCCATAAGTATGTTGTTTGAAACATTAAGCATGCAGATATGTCATTGTATGAGCATGAGTTATGTAATGTGAGTATGTCATATATTAAGCACTTATCTTGCATGCATATTGGACTGATTAATGCATGACATGCTCGCATTACATAACTCATACTCACACAATGACATATTTGTGTTCAATGTTTCAAACAACATACTTATGGCTATAGCATAAATAGAAACAGAGCTTCAATCGTTTACGCTACAAAAAAACATCAGATTAGCAATGGAATTTCAGTTACTAATTAGTTTAGCGACGGAATTTGTTTCATCGGTAAAAAGACCGTTACTAATTAATTAGGGACAGAATTTAAAATTCTGTCGCTAATTAGAGACAAATTAGCGACGGAATTTCTATCGCTAAATTAGTGACGGAAAATTCCGTCGCTAAATTCCGTGTCTAATTAGAGACGGAATTCACTAATTAGTGACGGAATTTTCCGTCACTACATTAGAGACGAAAAATTTCATCGCTAAATTCCGTCTTTAATTAGAGACGGAATTCACTAATTAGAGACGGAATTTTCCATCTCTGATTAGCGACGGAATTTCCGTCTCTAATCCATCACAAAATATTTTTTTTATAAAATTTAAATTGCCATATGTCTTCACAATGAGCCTTCACATGTCCTTCACCGGCGGCCGCCACGTGTACCCACCACCGGCCCCGTCAGCAGCTGCCACCTCGCCTTCGCCCTCCATGTGTCCCGGTCAACTGCCACGCGTCACCCTCCATCGCGGGCCACGTGTCCAAGTCACAAATTGATTGCATTTTGTGACCAAGTTGGGATTCGAACCCTTGACCTCTCACGCATGTGCCAATGCTTTTACCAGTTGAGGTAAGAAGAACCTGTGTAATCTAAATGCAAAATCATATATATATATATATATATATTTCTTTGTGAAAAAAATTAGATATACAAAATTTAATCTATTATTAAATATTTGAATTTAGTTTTCTTATTTTATTTTATGTAATTTTTCTACCTAAATTTTTATTATTAATATCTTTTTTATTCATTTTATGATATATTTTATTTTTTGTTTGCATTTATAAAATTTTTATTTTTATTTGTATATAATATATTATTAAAAATTCAAATATATTATATTATAATTTCAATTTCAAAAATAAATTTGAATTAATAATTTTATTTATTTATTTTAATATTTATATTATAAATTTATAATTATAAAAAAAAATATAATTATTGAAAAAATTAATTATTTATAATGGAAATTAGAGACGGATTAGTGACGGAATTTAGTGACGGAATATAATTCTGTCTCTATTTCGTCGCTAAATTAGCGACAGAAAAATTCCGTCGCTAATTTCCATCGCTAATTTTTAATGAAGGATTAGGGATGAAATTTAGCGATAGAATGTGATTCCGTCTCTATTCCGTAGCTAATTTAGTGACGGAAATATTCCGTCGCTAATTTTAGGGACGGAATTAGAGATGGATTAGGGACGGAATTTAGCGACGGAATGTGATTCCATCGCTAATTTAGTGACGAAAAAATTCCGTCGCTAATTTTAGGGACGGAATTTGTGAGGGATTAGGGACGGATTAGTGACGGAATGAAATTCCATCGCTAATTTTCATTTTTTTTGTAGTGATATATGTTTCACATAAACAAGCAAAGCAATAACATGCATCAATACACTAGCACAAATACCAAATACATGCAGGAGAGGTAAGTTCCCTACTCTTTAATTCACTATTTTATTCCCTTTAATACCTCAAAGATATAAGAAATATTAGGGAATAAATTTGGGATACCTGCTAAACCGAGGCTTAGCAGTTCACTTAATTTAGGTTTATTCTCAAGCCTCCAATTTCAAAATTCTGAGTATTACATTAGTATCCCTCTTCGACCATAATTGCTCTCTTACTTTTTTAGGTCTCTTCTCTAGTTTTGTCATGTCTTTCTATCATTGTCATCAAACTAGCAAATTAACTCGTTGAGCTAACCATTTTCAGCTTATAAAATCGTGTTAACATGCTTTTATACTTGTGCTAATTGCAATTTTGGTTGAACTCGTGAGTCTATTCACCGATTTTACTGTTTTTACATTTCTAACTTGCAAAATTGTGCCGACTCACTCTTGAGAAACTTATTTGAGCTAACCATTTTAGATTTGATTTTGTTTAATGACTTCAAATGTGAACTTTAGAAAAACTTATTTGTTGAGTATAATAAAAACTATGGAGGATGATGAATTTAATGTCAATTATTTGCATTTAAGATATATTTAAACTAAATTATTTTAGTTTTATATTTTTATTATTTAATCATATACTTTTAATAGCTATTTATTGATGAAAGCAAACACTTACGAATTTACGATTCGAGTTCACCATCCAAATTTATAAGTTTGCATAAACATGTGAGTTGACAACCTTGCTGTCTAATAAAATCTCTTCATTTCACATTGGTGGTTACGACATATTTCACATACCGTAAATGTAGGAGATTGCCATTAGGGATCTCCAAGCTAGGTTATGTCATATGTTCTTGTTAAAGAGTATCAAAACCAAAAATTCATTAGTTTATGAGATTAATAAATTCTAGAATTTACACTCCTATAGAAATAACTTTTTATACAAGTTAAAATTGACATTTTACAACGGTTTTAGGCCGGTGTTGCAAATGAACTTCCTACACTCCCTACGTTTTTTTTTTTTTTGGATATGGCTATAACCAGTATATAATGTCCACTCTCTACATTTGTCCTACTTAAAACCAAAGTAAAACGTGGCATTTTTTTTTAAAAAAAATAGGGGCTTTTTTTTTGGGTTGGAGGTTATTTCCAGTCCAATAAACAAAATGCCCTATATTTTTTATTCTTATATAAATTCTAATAGATCTCATAAGAAATAATAATTTCATAAATTCCGTTCAATACATAATTTTAATAATATTTGTAACATTATAAAGATAAAAAACCTAGCTACTCAAAAGAGACGCACAAAGAAGACCCTATCTGCAATTTCTAGAGACCAATTCAATGTGAGAAAAAAAAGTGTATTTCAAGACACTATGGAAAATGTTCACTGAAGCACTCCCTCTGGTCTTTAATATACGACATATTAACGGATGAACTTTGGGCGTGTTATGGATCTTAAAATTGCTTGGGATGGGAACCATAGAAGAGTCTGCTTGTTAAATGATTCTTTATATGTAATTAAGCTTATCAATGATGAAGATAATAGTCTTCATGTGTAAACTAGCCAGAATTTAATTCAGGAAAGTCAAGATATGCTCAAATGTGATTTGGTGGTTGATTTTGAACACATAAGAAGAGAGAGGAACTTTAAAGTTGATATGTTAGCTAAGCGTGCTTTAAAGAAGCCTAGATTTCACTTGATTCCTTTACACGTTTTTTGTTTGTTTATTTCTTGTAAAATAGAGTAGTCTCTACCACTTTCTTACATTATAAAAAAAGGCATGCTTTTTTGCAAAATAATAATAATAAATTATTATTATTATTATTATTATTATTATCATTATGACAGCCTCGCATGCCAAAGTCAATCCATCCGGAAAAGTCATGGGAAGAGAGACTGTGAGATGATTTGCACACATATATAAGATGAGGCGTACATGTAGGATATCTGATATCAATTACTAATTTCTTCGAGTCTTCTATTAGTCTAAATTCATGAGTGGGTAACTTCTTTATTTTCTTTTCTTGTCAAGGTTATTGGGGGCCTGGCTCAATGGATAATTTGTGAGAGTCTTGATTTGATTGGTTTTGTTCTATTGAATATTAAAATATTTTTTAGAATAAAATTTATATAAACCCGGCCTCCTGTAAAATTGAAATATATATTTCACAAACCTTCCTAATCTATTTGAATTGGTATCTTATTAGTACCTTAGTACTTAGAAACTATCAATCCACATAAAAACAACACTCAAATTTTTCCAGGGGATTGCTTAATTACCTTTCTTCATGATTTCTCAACGCAGAAATTAGCCCTAATTCAGCATGAAAATAAGAAGGTGAAGTGTATATAATTTATATATATATATATATAGAGAGAGAGAGAGAGCACTCATTTTTAATTAAACATACATAAATTTTATTCCACGGCAAACCATTTGCCATATATTTATACTCAACACACCCATAGTACAACACATGACTGGTGTACTTCATATAGCTAGAAGCAGCACCAGTTTTTCATACTCAACACACACATAGTACAGCACATAATAAGTGAACTTCATATAGAAGCAGCACCAGTTATTTAACACCCAACACATACTTGTGTATTTATACCCGATAAATGGCATATCGATTGCCATTTCCTATTGTTGGAGGGTGTCCTTCCTATAGAAGTTGCAATCTTCAAAGCTGGTATTTCATTATTCGCTTTGGTTTTGATTGGGTATGCACCAGAACAGTTTATGTTACATACCCCTGGTTTGGAGCCGGTGTTTCTTTTGACGCGGACGTAACCTTGTTCACCCCATCTGGTCCCCCATGAGTTTTTGACAATCCAATAATCTTCACCATTCGATGAACCATATCCTACTATTAATACAGCATGATTATGTTGGCATGAACCAATGCCTTTACAATCATTATCAAAGTTAAGAAAACAACTGTTAATTACTTTTCAAATATGTCTGGTTGGATGGTAACTAGAGATGAAGTAGTGAGGTAATGAAAATTAGACTTACACCAGTGTCAGACTTAAATTCGTTGCTTGCATACAGGGAAACACTAACAGGTTGGTTGTAAGCATAACCACCAAGAGAACTCTCAGATATAGGATTGTGATACCATTACTTATAGCTATTGATAGTAGTGACAACTTTTTTCTCCTGCATCAATAAAAAATAAAACGAAGAGTAAAGCCATAATTAAAAAATACATATATTTGAACTAACCAATTAGTAGACACAATTTTAGACTAACCTTTATGTGGTCGCAAGCACTAGGAGAAGCTGTATATGGATAAATTGCTTGTGAGGTAATACCACCATTAATGCTGATGACATATTGAAATGTGTTGCCGTACCACCCTCCTTTGCAGCCTTTGTTACTTGTAACGCAGGATGAGTTGTTGTTCAGAAAGATCCAGAAGCCCTCCTGAGACTATTTTTGTTATTCCTTCTATAGCTCCAGTGGCAGAGAATGCCCAACAACCACCTATTAAAATCAATTTGATTTGATATTACGCCTATATGCCATATGCCATAGGTTATAATAAACAAACATAAGAAATTTTTTTTTTTTATACAAAGGCAAACAGAGCTTGTAGATGACAAAATCTATAGACAAGGATCTATAGAGTGATCCTGTGATAACAAACCACAATCTAAAGCAAAAAGATGAGTACATTCAATTGGGGAAATCCCAAGTTCCTCGTACTCATGCGGGATCATGTGTGCCATTCGTGCAAGATAGTCCGCACAACGAATATTTTCCCTATGAGTATATGAAATTTCTACCTCCCAGTCGCTGAACACAAGAGATCTGGTTTCCAAGATAACGTCATACAGAGGATGATCAAAATCACAACGAGTAGATAATAGACGGACTGCTTGCAGTGAGTCAGTGTACAACTTGATTTTCTTTAGCCGCATCCGTTTACATAATAGAAGTCCACATCGGATTGCATGGATTTCAGCAGCAGTTGGGAAAGAATGTCCTAACTTCTGCTGAAATCCACATATCCAGTTGCCCCGGTGATCACGGATAACCCCTCCACAAGTAGCCTGTCCATCACTAACAACTGAACCATCAACATCTAGACGATGAAAGCCCGGATGAGGAGGCTGCCACTGAAGAACTCCTCGTTCTGGGACTTGGAATATCTGATGCCGAAACCTGCCGTTCTCTACGCCTTCCGTGAGATGATAAATACATCTGTGAACTATCTCCTTCGGACGATCTGAAGTCCCTTCAAAAGCTTGGATGTAGCAGTTCTTCCATAGGAGCCAACATGTGGTACTGAAGACATTTTGCCATGACCATCTAGCCATCTTGTTGGTTCCTGGAGAGTGGTGTGAGTTCCAATTGAGCCAATCCTGTAGATTACCAGAAAAAAACATACTATAGTATAGAGGGTTAGTTAAAGCTTACCACACTCTCTGGGCTTGCTCACAATCTCTCAATATATGAAGGATGCTATCCTCACTCTCACACTGGAAAGGACAAGTGTTTTGGACGCTCGGGTTGTGTCTCGCTCTTAGCTCATTAGAAGGTAGCCTGTCATGGAATACTTGCCACATAAATTGTTTAACTCTTTCAGGGATCGCCCAGCGCCAAAGATTCCGCCAGTGAGCTTGGAGACTAAGGCTTTGCTGATGGTAAATTCCTTCATAGGCTGATTTCACACTAAAGATTCCGTCCGGTGCATTCCTCCAACATATAACATCCTCCTCATTGCCCGAAGGAGGTGCCACTCGCAATATTTTGTCTACCACCCAATTGGGAGGAAAAGTTTCCCATTTAGCATGGTCCCAATGACCCATCTACGATATAAAGGAGCAGACATGAGCCTCCAAATCAACAAGGTGCGTATTTCTTACAATGAAATGTTTAAGTGGCTTGTCCATCGGGGCTCAACATTCTTGCCATGCTTGCGTGTTCCTTCCACTTTTAAGTTTCTTTCCTAGGCCCTTTTTGAAATCTTCCTAGACGGCCACTATTCTACTCCACACAGCCGATTGGTTACGCCACCTCCGTACTTGAGGGACCGAGTCCGTCCCACATGAATATTTAGCACGTAAACATTTTACCCATAAGGCTTCCGGCTTTTTGATTAGATTCCAACATAGCTTCATGAGAAACGCTTTGTTTTGGCAATGAAGATCTTTTATTTCCAAGCCTCCTTCACACTTCCTTCGTTTAAGAACATCCCAGGCAATCAGATGCAATTTCTTAGATTCATCGTGTTGGTTCCAAAAGAAATCTCTACTTAATTTTTCAATAGCAGCTAAAACCCCTTTTGGAACAAGAGTTGATTGCATTTGGTATTGAGGAATGGCAGAGAGAACCGACTTAATGAGGACCGCCCATCCTGCCATACTCAGGTATTTACCTTTCCAGCTAGTCAATTTCGATTTCACCTTCTGGAGAAGCGGGGTAAAAGTCCTTTTGACCATACGTTTGTGTAAGAGAGGAACTCCTAAATATTTCCCAAGATCAGCCGTAAGGCCAATCCCCAGAACCTGGCTCATCTCGTACTCTCTATTAAAATGTACATTTCTGGACACACACATCTTGGATTTATTCAAATTGATCTTGTGTCCGGAAACCCGGCAAAACAACTCCATAACATTCCGCATCTCCACCATCTGTTCATTTGAGGCTTCACCAAAAAGGACGAGATCATCAGCGAAGAATAGGTGAAAGATACTAGGACCAGAAGAACACAGCCGCAGTGGATGCCAGTTCCCGAGTTCAACTTCCTGTTGGATTAGCTGACCAAGAAGCTCCATACATAGGACAAACAGGTATGGGCTCAGAGGATCTCCTTGACGCACCCCTCTCGTAGGCTTGAATCTTTCTATGGCTATTCCATTCCAGATAATGCTCATGGAAGGGGATGAAACACAACTCATAATCAGTTTGACAAGACCAGCTCCCAGTCCTAAACTGTGAAGAGTGAATTCCAGAAAGCGCCAGTCTAGTCTGTCAAATGCTTTTTCCATATCAACCTTCACTGCGATGTAGCCCTTTTTACCTCTTTTGTTTCTTATGGTATGAATTGCCTGTTGAGCAATGATGATGTTGTCCACTCCCTGTCTGCCTGCAATAAAGCTACACTGGTTTTCTGCAACAAGACTACTCATGACACCTTTAAAGCGGTTAGCAATGACTTTGCTTATAATTTTGTAGCTTACATTGCACAGAGAGATAGGCCTAAAGTCATTCAAAGAGGAAGGCTGGTCAACCTTAGGGATTAGAATGATGTTTGTCTGATTAATTTCCTGAATAACCTCTGGGTTGTCAAAAATCATGAACACCAAATCGCATATTTTCTGCCCAACCAAGTTTCACTGAGTTTGAAAAAGGTGTGGTAGCAAGCCGTCTGGCCCCGGAGCTTTGAAGGCTCCCATCTCAAAAGCTGCATTTTTTATTTCCACCGGAGATACATGTCTCTGCAGAAGCTCCAATTGATGAGCTTCTAAAGGTGGGAATCTTGCCACCCAAGGGGAAAAGGGTGATGAAGGATTCTCAGCAGAATAGAGCTTCTGAAAATACTCAAGGGCCATACCTCTCAATAACTTTTCATCAGAAATCCAGTTACCGAAATCGTCTTGTAAAGCCTCAATTCTGCCTCTTTTCCTCTTCACAACAACGCTAGCATGAAAGAATTTAGTATTTCTATCACCACCGCTTAACCACTTACATCTAGATTTCTGGAACCAAATCAACTCTTCTTATAAAGCAATTTTTTGATACATGCCCCAAAGCTGTTTTTCAATCTTAAAGAGACCATTTTGACCACCCTCTCTATTCCTGGCTCTGTCAATTCCTTCCAATCTACGGATGATTTCTCTCTTCTTTTTAGCAATGTTCCCAACCACTCTATCATTCCATTCTACTGCCTTTCTAGAGAACTGCTTTTGCCCTTGGCACCAATTCTTCCCCTGCCATGCTTCTTTGACCACATCACTGAAACCTTCTTCAATACACCACGCTGCCTGATAAATGAACCTGCTTCCTCTTTTACTGCCTGCATTGATGTTTCGGTTCGCAACTACAATTACCCGATGATCAAAAATGAACTTGAGATTGTGGTAGGCTTTGGCTTGAGGATTAACAATTTCCCAATCAAAGTTACAAAAAACCCAGTCCAGCCTTTCTTTAACCCCAGTTTTTTCCCAAGTAAATCTGTCACCCATAGTTGGCACTTCAATAAGATTACAAAGATCAATACAATTACGGAAGTCAATCATGGAGCTATGAATGGGGATCCCACCCCCCTCTTTATCTGCATAATTAAGGAAGGCATTAAAATCCCCTAAAACTAGCCAGGGGATGGACACCGTCTGTTTAATGGCATACAAAGATGACCACAGGTCTCTCCTCTTCAAAACACTAGTATCACCATAGACAAAAGACACAAACATAGGGTCCAGATTATTTTTATCAGAAATCTTACGGTGAAGTAATTGAGTGTTTGAAGCAATATATTCAATATGAAACTCCCAATGATTCCATAGCACCCAAATACCCCCAGCAAAGCCCGTAGCTTCTATTCTAAGCCAGTCATTGAAACCCAGCTTTCTCACAACTTTCTCGGCCCTGTTTCCACTGATCCTAGGTTCAACTAAGCACTTTACATTAATACCATATTGCTTAACCACATCCTTCAGCACCCGAGGGAAAGCACTCCCACCCGCACCACGACAATTCCAAGAAGAGATAATCATAAAAGGATTAACAAACAAGCCAGAAGGGAGAACAGAAGACTTACTTGTCTGGCGGCTTATCTTCCATTAACACAACGACCTCCAGTTGAGAAACTGAACGCATATCTGAGCTTGGCTGACCGTTAACAGCTTGATTGGTGTTGGCATATTGCTCAATAGTGTCTTCATTCCGAGGGGCAAGCGACAAATTCTTTGATTCTGAGATGATGATAGCACCGTGGTTCTCGCCTTCCTTCACTGAGTTCAGCATGCTGTGGTCCTTCTCTTTGCCTCGTAACTGGACCTTAGGAATAGAAGTCAAGGCTTTATTTTTTGTTTGTAACTTACCATGCAGTTCATTTGCATGTGAGGGCCCATCTGATTGCATGTTCCCTTTAACAAGATTATAAGCCCTTGGTGTAGGTAATTTTTTGGGCTTCAACCTCCCCATGCCTTCCAGACTAGACTTGGACTTTGAGCCCATGGCCCAAACGCTTGCCTCCTCCTTTTCGATATTATTAATGGCCTTGGATGGATCTTTTTGCTTCTTAACTTCAGCCCATTTCTTCATCCCCAAGTGGAAGCCCTTCTTCAAGCTACTTTGCCCCTTTTCCACGATCTGTAGCAATGGTCTCTTAGGTCTCCCTTCCTCCACATCCGGCCTCACATCACCCTCCAGCTCGATCCTTTTATCACCTAGCTCATAATTCAAATTTAGCTTGGGACTTTCACCTTCAGCTAGATCCGTACCAGCTAGAATGTTGAATCTGGACTTGGATGCACCGCCCTCGGCCATACCCTCTGTCATATCAGAGCGGTTCCAGCCACCAACTCTGGCCCTACCCTCATTTCTTCTTGGAGCTCATGCTCTAGCCGTCTTACGCGCTAGCATCCATGAACCAAACTGGTGCTCTTTGGCCGGAAGTGGATTCTACAATGCCGCCGATGGATTGCTCATGAAATTTCACAACATAGTAATTATTGGGGAGGTCAATAAGATCAAAACCGCTTGACTGCCAAATTCTGCAGAGGTGCCCCTTGAGACGGAAGAAATTGAATTTTGCTCCAAGAATAGTGATGATAAGGGATTTGTTCCAGGGTTTAGCCCATCTATTATATTCATCCTGAGACAAACTCATCATTGGGTAGATATCCATGAGGTGTTTCAAATCCTCTGAGGGCTTAGGAATTTCCCAGGACTGATCCAACAAATCAGCTAGCTTGTCATCCTCTACCACACTGGGATTCCCATAGGCAATACCATTATACTCTGCGCCCTTAAAGCCCATAAGAGAGTCCTTGTACAAAAACGAATGCCCTACATTGACTGGAGGCGAGTTCCTGATCGTTCCTAAAAGCTCTGTTTCAATTACAGAAGGTTCAGGAATAATGATGGCCAAGGGGGAATCATCATTAGTTGATTTCTTCACTGATTTATCCAAACCAGCAATTTCCTTAGAACCCAAAACAACCTCCGGCAGTGATTCTAGGACGTCGGGGTCCTCCATCAAGAGCTAACACACACACTGGCACGAATTCCAATAGACAGAACCTCTCACTACCTCTCTCTCTCTCTCTAAAGCTCTGTTTCCTACAAACATAAGAAATTTAAACTTACCACATCCAGCCTGGTTTTTCACATCAGTTACAGCTCCTTTGGTCCTCCAATCCCAAGAAGAGAGTGGTGCATTTTGGACAGGATGCATGGTTCAATATCATTTTGCTGTCATTGCCCTCCATCATGGGTTTCTCTATCTCATGTAAATTGATTTTGCTGAACTCTTCATAACTCATATTTGAAAATTGGTTAAAACCTAGACGATATTCGTCTGGTGGCATTTTTCTCTCTGACATACTTCAAATTACTTTTGAAAATCTGAAATCTAGCTGCCTCCTCTTCTAGGGTTTGGTATTCTCGTTCATTCTCCTTCTTCCACATTTGGAATAGACGGAGGACTTCTGTTTCAGAAGTGGACATGTCTAGATCTAGATTCGAAATGGAATACTCATCAAGCACACTAGACGCGAGACAAATTGAAGCATACCAAACCAAGAAAAGGGGAAGCAATTTAGTAACAAGAGAACTCATTGTGCACTCAAAGGCGATAGATATCAAGCATGTGGATTGTGGTTGTTGCATAGCATTTATCCATATATATATATAGGGGGAGAGAAAACCACGGTCCGTCTATCACAGTTCACATTTTTTAAATCAAATTGGGTTCGCTTACTTGTCATCTGAAAAATGTGAAGAAAATAAAAAATCTCACATCCTTATATTGATATATTTAAACTAAACTTATGCTGAGTGACAGTCACATCATCAGCTATCAACCATGTTTCTCTTGCAGTTTAATAAATTAAAAGTATAGAGATCAATACCTATAACTCAAAAAATTATAAGGACCTAATAAAAAATTTACTAAAATTTAATTAAAAAAGGTATTTTTTTTATAAACTTACATATTAATTTTGAACTTCTGCATTTTATCTTTTTGAATTCAAAT
The DNA here is from genome assembly GCA_963210345.1 of Inga oerstediana. Lineage (NCBI taxonomy): Eukaryota > Viridiplantae > Streptophyta > Magnoliopsida > Fabales > Fabaceae > Inga > Inga oerstediana. Next base: position 26,314,052 of record OY723400.1, on the reverse strand, counting down.
TAAATGTACTCATATTTTTAACAATAGATCCATTAAATCCCATATTCTGGTTCGTTTTGTCCATTAACTTGTTCATAATTTATGTTTTTATTCTTGTTAAAAAAGATGAAGAATGTTATTGTTTATATTTTCTTGTTGTATTATTATATAGATTTGCATACCTTTTTCTATTAACAAATAATTGTGGGAAAATTCCAAAAAAAAAAAATACCTTGGAATATGCAAAAGGACAAGTCAGAGCTGTGAAATTCGAAAATCCCAAGTCAGTTCGGTGTCAGTACGGAGGAGAAATATGGGATTATGAAATCTCAGCGAAAAGACGAACATGCCCTTCAGCTGTCTCTCTCTCTCAACTTGGAATAACAACATCGGTCTCTTTATTAACAACACCACATTCTCCATTAACAACTCCGCTTTATTCTGTTACATCTTCGTATCTCAAATATGGTGTTGTTAATGTAAAATATGGTGTTGTTAATAAAGAGAGATGTGTTATTATTGGTCCTGAAACTTAAATTATGAAGTTGTGAAATAATAAAGTGAAGTTGTTATTGTAGAATACATTATTGTTAATATAGAGACCGGTGTTGTTATTGTGAAACAAGAAAGGGGAATTGTTAATATTGAATCCGGTGTTATTAATAAAGAGACCGGTGTCGTTATTTCGAGTTGAGAAAGAGGGGGAGCTGAAGGGTAGGTGCGTCTTTTCGCAGAAATTTCATAATCTCATATTCATCCTCCGTACTGACACCGAACTGGCTTGGAATTTTCAAATTTTAGAGCTTTGATTTGTCCTTTTTCATATTCCAAGGTATTTTTCTGGAATTTTCCCAATTATTATCTAAATTTTTTAGGATGATGCTCAATTAAATATTTTGAATTTCTAGATTTTACTTACAAGATAATATAATTTTAAAGAGAAAATTATCATCTAATGAATAACAATTATCATCAAAACCTTATGAGTCAAATCTTCAATCACGTCACAACAAACTAAATTTTATATTTAACAGACTGGTCATTATATTTAGGGTTAAGGAGCAAATTTACCAATGAAATTTTAAGGTAAGAGCGCCTGGCACAATTATGTTTTAAAAGGGGCAAAAATACACATAAGGTTTTTAAAGTGGAGCATCTAACACAAAACTGTTAAATTTGACCTAACGCTGTTAATTGTTTCCTTCTCTTATAATTTAACACTGTTAGGTTGAATTTAACGGTTTTGTGCTGGATGCTACACTTTTAAAACCTTATATATATTTTTGTCCCCTTTAAAACATAATTTTGACAGACGTTCCTTCTTTAAAACTTCATTGGTAAATTTACTCCTTAACCCTTATATTTAAGAAAAAGGAATTAGCTACCTCAATGCATGTAGCTACTAACTACTAAGCGTTCATAATTAAAAAGAAAAAGGTGGATAAATAAATACTATGAAGTGCTTGGATCGACTGGTTTGGGTCATTCCAACTTAATAGTCTTGTATTCGAGTCATGACTACACAGTTTCAATAATTTATTAAGCTTTGGTAGTAATCTGTAAAAAGTTAGAGGAACGACTTTATTTGGTTCATGGGTTACCTTTTTTGATTTCATTAATCAGCCGCGTGGAACATGCAATCGGTGCTTTCATATGTTTAATTATTTTTCACATACCAATCAGCGTCAAATTGATTGCTCAAGAACCAACTCTCTGTTCCATTGCAAATGACTCAACTCTCTGTTCAATAATTTATTTAACTTTGGTAGTAATCTGTAAAAATGTAGAGGAACGGCTTTATTTAATTGATGAATTACTTTGTTTGATTCCATTAAATTGATTCAACAAGCAACTCTCTGTTCCATCAAATTAATCGCTCAACAACCAACTCCCGGTTCCATTACAAAGACCTCTTCCCCGGACACTCGCTTTCTTTCATTTTTTTTTCCTCTTACCATTTAAAGTTATCATAATGCCCTTCATTCAAAGATTGGGAAAATATATAAATAAAAAAAAAATATATCAGATATTCTTTTAAGGAAAAAAGATAAGAAAATACCATTTGAATTTCGAATTCCCAAGTTAGTTTAAGAGTATAGGTATTGACTACAACTGTATAGCAGTTGACTACTCATAAAATCACTAGTTTAGAATTTTGAAGTTGAAGTGATATTTGTTGTTGTTGTTTTCTCCCCCTATTGGCTCCCTCGTTCACCCGTCCATTCCCTTTGCCGTTGGTGGGGGTTTGAGCTTGCTCTGTCGTGACCATTGATGTCGTCTTCTTCCTCCATTGCGTCTTTGGGTGAGGATGCAATGCTGTGTGTGAGCTTCATTTTTCTGGAGTCATCATTGTCTTGTCTAAGAGGTGTAACCTCGAATCCTTTCTTTTTATTTCCCATTGCGTTTGCTGTTTGTGAAGAAAGAATGATTTTAAGGCTGTGTGAAACTAGAATAGAATGTTTGGAAAGAAACTAATGTGTTTTGAAGCCTATCTTATAATTGGGTTAACTAATGCACATTACTTGTTTGTTGAAATGTCTCAAAGGAGATGAAATATAAGTATATTTGATAGTTATTGATGGTCATTGTAGTTTTCGTTACTCCTTGTCCGAACTAAGAAATTGAGAAGACATAACCTAAGTACCGCCAATAGGTTTCAAAAGAAAAATTATTATTGTCTAGTTAAATTATATTTACGTATATGCATTTTTACAAATATGTAGCAACTGGAAATACACACACTTGCATGCAAAGGTTTGTGATGCGGTGCATATATGTTTTATGTAACTGTATTCTTCTATGCATGTCTTAAGTCTTGATCCGTAATGGATTCAAGACCTAAATTATAACCTACTAGAACACTAACTGTTTGAACTTTACGTTTTTCACCCCACACCTTCGGAAATTTCATTACACATTATTGACTTTTGTCAAGTTTTTCAAGTTACGCTAATTATTATTTGCTGTCACTTTTCACTGAGATATATGTTATTGGTAAAGAATTTTTGGAAGTCTTCCTCAACTTGAACAAATATTACAGATTCAGCCTGAATTCCTTTGCTTTTACACATTGGCACTCGTGCTGAATTTTTGTTCACTGGTTGAGTTGCTTATGCCCTAATTGCACGAGTTGTTGTGTGATTGAAATTTTGTTGCTGTACTTTGTTGGCTATACATTTTGAGGAATTTTCTGTGGTTCAACTTCCAAACCTTAACAGCTCCATCGGAAGAAAGCTTAAATATTAGAATATATGAGGAATGTAAATATTTCTATGTGTGCGTGAGGAGATTGAACTTAGAAGCTGAAAATGTATTGAACCTACTGTTTGGTGTTTTTATATTCTAAATAAGCACCCAAGATAATTAAATCATTGCTCTAAGGTTCTAAAATGTTAGTTGGGACGTTGCCGTCAAAACAGAGAGAAAGAATGTGCCAAACTGAAATGAACCTCACTGTTGATTGTAGTCCTTCCTATCATCATTGTGATGAATTCTTGTGAGAGAGAGAAAAAAGACTGGTGTGGATTCTAGCACACATTTTGCATATTTTTCCTCTTGCATTTAAGGCGTTTTTTTATAACTACATAAAAGCCAAATGAGGCTAGCTGATAAAGATAAAGTGGGGTGTGGTTATACTTTTCGACCGTAACGGATGTCGGCTCAATCATAAGGAAATTATGCCGAAGCATTACTAGCTAGGATTAAATCTTGAATCTTGATGTAATGACACATTTTATTGATTGCTGGCTATCTCGTTATTTTCAACACTATGCATGACTTACTCATCCGAATGTGTATAAAAAAGGTATATTAATCGCTAATGAGTAATAATGTAGGTGGGAACTGGTGCGGTGTGATTTGCTTATTTAGTTATTGGTTCATAACCAGCGGTCTCACCATGCTCCGCTAGTACCATACGAGCAAGGAATGATCTTTTTGTTTTTAGGATTCAAATCTTTTCACTTCTACTCACATCTTATCTGGTTATTGTTATGAACTTTGAACTGCCGCTGCATGGACTTGACTAGGGACAAAAGATGACTCTCTAGGGTCTGATGTGCTCACATAAACTCTTACAGTATCACTATACGTCGTACTGCTTTTGCGTCAACCTAGTTTCATTGATATAATCAACTAAGTGAAATACATCTCCTCGCTTCTTAATTTTATTTTACATAAGAAGGATGTCCCTAAGGTCACGGCGTGTAATTCAAATTGTACCCCTTGTGGCAAGATAAAATTCGAATTTTTTTTTGCATGAAAATCTGGATACCATTACTTAAACAGTAATAAATACAGCCATACAACTACTATAACAAAAGGAAAAGCAACAAACTAATACCTAAATCTCTCATCAATTTTCACCTCTTAATGAGAAGGTGGCTGTTGATCAGGGACACAAAAATTACCTACAAGTTTATGAGCTAGTTTAGCTAAGTTGTCCGTTATACTAATAGACTCTCCAGAAATATGATGAATTACAACATGCTAGTCTCTATGAGTAAGAAGTCTGGCCTCATAAAAAATTTGAATTTTTTTGGATGAGTCATCAGCCAACTAGAATTAACATGATATAAGTTGTTTTATTTTTACTGGACAGAGTTCAGATGACATGGTACTCTTAGAGTAAGTAAGTATTTCTCCAACTTGGAATAATAATTTGCTGACTGGGTGTGGGAAATTAATTTCCACCTAAGCCTTTATCTCCTCCCAGACACCATTTTCAGTCAAAAAATTCAAACAAACGGACAAGTAACAATCAATATGTAATTTTGCAAATATTTTAGAAGTTTATAGTTAGTTTTGTTCATAAAAAAAGCATTTGTGTTAGGCACACTTTTGGGGAAATCTCATATGTATTTTTGTTCCTTAACCCCTTAAAAAATTCAAACAAATGGTCAAGTAATCATTAATGTGTATTTTGCAACTACTTTAGAAGTTCATAGTTATTTTTTCCCACAAAAAAGTATTTGGCATTGGGCGCACTTTTGGATAAATCTCATACGTATTTGCACCTTAACCCTATAATTTGAGTGTCATGCTTGCGAGCCATGTTAATCTTTTCTATATTATTCCAATTTCATTGAATGCCCCGAAGCAGGGACTTGTATGTGCTTTCTGAATTCTGATAATGAAAAGGTTGTTGCGTTCTCCTTCATAAATATATATATATATATACACACGGTCAAACATATAGATCAAGTGTTGCCCCTCTCTTTAAAAGAAACTCGTCATCCAATTTAGGAGCAACCTTCTTTCTTTCCCCATATTTGAATCATTATCTTCACCCTTATATTCATATCATTCTCATAGAACTCACATATTTAAATGTAATTAATCATTTTCTTAAAAAATATCCCTAACCAACAAATAAAGAAATTTAAAGTAAATTTTAGAAAATAATAAACATTAATAGCGACTATTAAAGGTTAAAAAGAATTTAAAATATAAGTTAAATAAAAAGAGTTTTATTAGGACATGCAAATTGAGTAATTTTATCTTAGTAATAAGAAATAATAATTTGTCATTAAAAATTTAACTGCACCTTTTTCAATGTTCATGCAAGGGATCTCTCTCTTTTACTTTATTTTTGTGTAATGTATGAATCTCTTGCTCCCTCTGATATTCTTGTTTCCGCGCAATGAGTGTAGGCAAATTACATAAGCAATAATTTTTCATAAAGAGTTAAAGACAATTTTGTCTTGGAAGTTTTTCGAAGGCAATTTTGCCCTAGAAGTCTCAAAAAGGGAACAATTTTGCCCTAACCATTATTCCAGTTAATTTTAACTGTAAGTTGACCAAACATGATGAGTTGGCAATCCATATGTCATCTATGTCTTTTTTGTTAAGGTGCAAATTTGTCCCAAAAGTTTTAAATCTAACTTTAAAAAAATGAAGTAGATAATGCATAGACTTTTGGAATAAATTTGCATCCTAACAAAAATGACGTTTATGAAATGTGGACTGACAGCTTAACATATTTGGTCAATTAACGGTCAAAATTTACTGGAATAACGGCCCGAGCAAAATTGGTCCCTTTTTGAGACTTCTGGGGCAAAATTGCCTCTTACAAAAATTTCCAAAGCAAAATTACCTCTTAACCCTATCACAAAAACTGATTGTAAGGCAGAGGAGAGAAGCTGTTCGCGTGAGATAGTTGAGCTAGATCAAGCATGTGCTGGAATCGAAACCCCTAGAAAACGAAGATATAATGATTAATGTACTATTAATGTATCGGGCATAAAAGTGGCAAATGGTTCTTCCGGGAATAAATTGCATGTATGTTTATTTAAGAATGAAAAATCTATATATGTACTTCACCTTCTGATTTTTGTAACACTTTACTCCAGGGACACTTATCAAAATATTTTATTCATTTAAGAACCACATGTGACCCAAAAGCACCTTTGATTAAGCTAGAAACTTAAAATCTTTCTCAAAACTTGGGTACCATGAATAATGACTTTACCTGAAACTTTGGAAATTCATTTGTAATACAATATAACTCCACAATTAGTGGTTCAAAGCTCTATTTCTAACTCTTGGAAAGCTTTTGAAAGAAAAATAAGACCCATACTCACCTTTGTCCCAGTTGGTCCAAAAACTCGCTTAAACCAAAATTGTACAGAGTAACTTTCAAAATAGTTCTCAGTTTTCCTATGTCAATGTTATAAAATCATATCTCTAAATGTATTCATCCAAAATTTATGAGTTAGGGCTTATTTTAAAGATCTGAATGTGTATTATGACATCGCAAAATTTCATAACCTAACTCAGCCAATTACCTTGTTTCTATGCAGTCAACAAAACCAAGACTCAAACCTATTCATGTTACAACTGTAATACATATTACTCTCTTTAAACTAAAGGATAACCTTTACTCATATACTTATAACATTGTCTCTACTCCACTAACTATTTGACCCCCTTTTTACTTTGCAGTTTTGCCATGTAAATTCTAAGGGCATCATCGATACGCTTGCCCTAATTTCAAAGAATGTTAAACTTACTAATAACTGTACATTAATACTACTACTAGATACTAAGTTTACCGCCATCACCATAGATGACACTCACCTTTAGACTATCATAGCCTTAGTACTCCTTATGGAGGGTATTTACATGGCAAATTATATAATGTTACATACATATTTTTTGCCTTTAATATAAAAATAAATATAACCAAGAATATAATAGAACTTATATATGCAACCAAATAGCATGTTTCTCTAGCTCCATTCACCTTCAGTCTTCACCAACTACTATGCCCTTGCCCTTGGTGATACTTTCTTTTATTGTATATGACGGAAGAAAGGGGTGAGATTCTGGGGAATCTCAGTAGCAACTACTTTTCATCATGTTAACCATACAAGGTTAATAACTATGCATGTAAAAATAAGCTATATATAGAGAACAAAACTTTGTGAGTAACTGATCTGAAAAGCTAACTGGTGCACATTTATCATATTGATAATTGAACTGAATAACTAATTAGTGTACAATCTCTTGCAGATAGATAAACTGTATAAATAACAGGTGTACTTTCATTTTACAAATAGATAAAATGAATAAATAGCTAGTGCATATACTAGGCATATAACTACTCGCCGATCTATTTGCTGCACATGGCCACGGCAAATATCTATGCAAGGATAATTTACATGTTCTCATGCTTAATTACAGCAAAATGGCATAAACAAATATGTAGAAACCAATGCACAATAACATAAGAGGAAAAAAGTTACTACCTCTTGTACTTTTTTCCAAATTACCTTCACCTTGTTTCTTTCTTTGTTGATTCCTTGGTGGGCTTGGCCACAAGTAAAATCCTATAATTTATAAACGTACAAGGGTAGGTTAATACTTATATATTTTACTTTAATGGCATATTAAATCTCCCTTCGATTCCCAAGCTCTAACCCCTTATGATTAGTTCTCTAACTTTGCTCTTGTTACTTTAAGTTTTAACTTGTTCTTTTACTTGGGAATTCTTTGTTCGTTCTCATCCTATACAACTCTATCTACTAAATTCACCAACAAATGGAATACAATCCAACTCCCCCTAAATAAAATAAAGCTTTCCAGAACAGGGGAAAAGAAAATTCATATTATTTACTTCCATTACTATTAAACATTTCACAAAACCTCTAGACATAACTTATGTATGATTTAATTATTGAGAGCACTTGTGTCATTTTGTGAAACCTCAGAAGAGTGGTGTCTCTTTAAATTCCTTCTCCCCAAAGATTCAATGGTTAATAGATATGCATTAACCTTTCCTTAATATATCATTTATATAACTCTACAGCAATCTCATTTAAGCATTTACACCTTCCTCACATGCTGAATAAACTTATGCCTTGTTCTGGAAAGTTTTCCAGACTTTAAATCAGGTCTCCCATTGCAAATTTAACAACATTCATAATATACTTTATGCTGATAATACTTGGTACTTAATCATCATCAATTCCTAAGTACCATTATCCTTCAAAACAATTCAACAACACCCTTATATTACACTTCCAACATTTCCAGCTTCAATATTACCTCCAAGTCATCATTTTTATCCCTCTTATATCCAACTATCTTGGACCATTATATGCATTAAAAATTCGGACAGCACTACATTTAGAACTTTCAAAATTTATCCAACATCAAGAATATTGTTTTAATAATCATTTTAGAGACTTTATGCATATTTTAATAATCTAAGATACTTATCTAACATATGTGTAACATCCTGAATTTTATTCACCAAAAATTCCTTGCACCTTTGTGACATCAAATGTGAATTTTGACACATAGAAAAGAATGGCAAAATATTGCAAATAGTGGACACACACCTCAGAGTTGTTCGCTCTGCGCTTCTTCCTTGAACATAAAGAGTTATCATTGATGTGGGTTGTGTTTGGAGCCGTTTCACTCATGTTTTGTGATAATTCTGCATTAATGCCTACAATTTGAGGTGATTCTGGAAGGTCATCAACTTCAACATTAACTTCATCTTCCATTGCACCAGGTGATATTCCTTCTTCCCCAACTGCTCTGTCCCAGCCCATACAAAGCACAAATTCTCAAAGTTTGGGAATGACTTGGTCCTAAACTGTGTTGACCTTAGGTGAACTTGAAAGTGCAACAAAAATATTTTTAAGGACATGTACCTTAACCCTACACTAATCACTTTTTTACTTAAATGCAATTAACTCCTCAACAAGTTCACTTACCTTCACATACTCATCCCACACCTCTTTCTTTGCAGTCACAATTTTGTTTCACAGGATTCCAACCAAAGCCTGATGTGTTGGTGCCATAAACCATATCATAAGCCGCTTGCCACAGACATTTCAAGGTCTTAATCCTGGAGGTTATGTGAGGGCAAGCTTTAATCCCACATCCAGCCAGCTTCTCTTCTATCATTGCCTGCAAAGCATTAGCAAATCCAGGCTTGAAACCATTATCGGCCATGAACTTTTGCTCCATCCTCAGACTTACAAGGCAGTCAACTGGGACCTTGCCCTCCTTGGATGACCACATTTTAAGCTTTAACTTGTTTACTTCTTTACTCTGGTCCATCTATTAAGACTCAGCCATAAAAGAAAATGTTGTTAATATAAATTAAATCCAACAATAAACTAGCATACAAACACTGGGCAGGAAGTTGCACTTAAATTAAATTGAAATGCACATAACACAAACTTTGTCCATACACCCAAACATAGGCAAGTCAATGTTCATAATGTTTCAAACATTTTTCTACAACATCATCAATCATCCCTATAAGCCACATAGGCAGCAAACATCTCATTTGCTAGCTCTTCATTAAAGTTTGTCCACATATCACTACTTTCTATAATCATCATGAGGGTGTTGTCAATTGTTGGTGGTGGTGGTTCAAACTAGTCAAGCTATTCGTCTAGCAGATCTTGAATTCTTTCCCGATGAATTAGGTTATATAACAAAGAGCATACCACAATATATTTGTTTTGAATCTTCACCAGATAAAAAGAAGCACTCCTTAGCATTGCCCAATGCAACTTTAGTATCCCGAAGTACCTTTCAATGACATTTCACGCTGACGAATGGCGCATGTTGAATCACTCATGCGGAGTTTGGGGTTGGTGTCCCTGCCTTTACTCATATGAGGTGGTACATTTGCCCTTTATAAGGTGCCAAAAACCCTTGGCAATTCGTGTACCCCACATCAACCAAGTAGTACTTTCCTGCCCAAGCCAATAAAAACATTTATATGAGTAATGCTCATAACTTGCACATTACATGTCCTAATCATACAAACTTACACTAAAAATACACTACTGCAGGCCATACCTTATTGTACTCTTAGCCTATGTTGTGTCCTTATAGCTTCCCTCAACACCCTCCCATCCACAGTTGAGCCTTCCCAACCGGTCAATACAAAGATGAATTGCGTATCCGGTGAGCATACACCTAGCACATTAGTTGTCACCTCTCCTTTTCTGTTTCGGTACTTGCCCTTATGCTCTGCCGGGACTTGTACACCTATGTGAGTACCATCTAATGTACCTAGGCACCCCTACAAACACAATCAAAATTTACAACCCTTCATATATATAGTTAACTTTTGCATACGAAAAAAATACATTTTTTGTCACAACTACAAAAGTTTTATACCTTGAACCACTTCCATCGATCATCATTTGAATCCTCCGGAATGGCCTTTACTCTTTTCAAAAGCAATTATTGTAATCTAATTGTTGCATTCAACACAATTTTATAGTATCTACTAATTGTTTCACCCGACCTACTAAACCCAAACTGAATGACACTGTTTTTGACATGATGCCCCAATATGTGCAGGAACATTGCTACTTCCTTATCAACTAACATATGTTTTGTTTGTCTTAATCCACCAATTGTGTCTAACATGTGACACAATTTATCAAAAGTTGCCCAATACATCTTAATTTGGTTGAAGCAAGTGGTGTCACTACTGTATATCATTGCCCTCAAATTTGCTTGCTTTGCATGAAAATCTAATCTAAAAGACCTATCTAGTACATGCCTCGGTCTACCTCCTCCCACAGCAACTATTATAGTTAAAAGCAACCTCCTAACTGCAAGAAGCAAAGCTAGGCACCCAGCCAATATGGCAAACATTTGATCCGATTGTGGCTCCATATCTTCACAATTTTTCCCACACTGATTCATTTTACAGTATAATCTACTAACTCCTCTTTCCAAACCACACTAACACAGTTTAAAAAATTTCATTTTAAATTAACAGCCAATGAACATAATTACACCCACACTTTTCTCACATTAAACACAACCCACTTATCTTATGCATAAACAGTTTAACCCATTCTATCTTTCTACTGACTTTGTTTATGTGTTTCACTGCTTACATCTACTAGTGTTCATTCCACATTACCCACGGCCATCAAAACTTTAACTTCATTCACAGTTTAGCATTCATGATATAAATTACATCTACTTAAAATTAAAACCCAATTGCAAGACACCAAACAGAGCACACTGTTAATTAGCAAGCAACCAAACACATTTCAGCTTTCGACTCTGCTTTTCTTTCTGCTTTTCTTTCACATCTGTTAAGCCAATACGACCCACATCACAAACATACCAATTTATAAGTTTACACTAAATTAACCCACATACACACAGCCTTATAGCATTTTGTGCATCTCTCCGATTGTTCAACAGATAGCGCAGACAACAAACATATTGCCCACTTCACGCCATAAAACACAACATAATCAGACCAATATTACCTTGATTCGGAGTTCTATTTTGCACGCCGTTCGCCTCTTCCCTTTTCCAGATAAGCTTTTAACTCTATACCAAGATGGTTCACCAAAGCCTTCCGCGCATTGTGCCTCTGTCTTTTATCTATTTTATATGTTTTCAGGGGCATTTTTGTCCCACAATTTATCTTGTCGGGAACATTTTGAAGTTCATCCCACTTTTGGTGGGAACTCACTTTCCGATATTTAAACGAACACTCGACTTGGTGGGAATCTGAGTTGCCGTCACTTAGGCAGCCAAAGGCGTTTTTAGCTAAGGAACATCGCAATCTTCCCTTTCCATCCTCAACTTTCTGCGTGACAAACAGGGCATTACTTTATTAGATCTTTTCTCTAGTTTTGTCTTGTCGTTCTATCATTGTCATCAAACAAGCAAATTAACTCACTTAGCTAACCATTTTCAACTTATAAAATCATGTTAACATGCTCTTATACTTGCGCTAATTGCAATTTTAATTAAACTCAGAAGTCCATTCATCGATTTTACTTATTTTATATTTTTAGCTTGCAAAATCTTACCGACTCACTCTTAAATTTATGCTACATTTTTAGATTTGGTTATGTTTAATGACTTAATATGTGAACTTCAGAGAAACTTATTTGTCGAGTGTAATGAAAACTATGGAGGTTGATGAATTTAATTTCAATTATTTGGATTTAAAATGTATTTAAACCAAATTATTTTATTTTTACATTTTTGTTATTAATCATATACTTTTAATAGCTATTTATTGATGAAAGTAAGCACTTTCGATTTTATGGTTCGAGTTCACAATCCAAATTTATGAGTTTTCATAAATTTGTGAGTTGACAACCTTGCTTTCTAATAAAATAATAATTGTTCTCTTTATTTCACATTGGCGGTTATGTGTTAGGACAGATTTCACATATCGTAAACGAAGGAGATTGCCATTAGGGATCTCCAAGTTAGGTTAAGTCATATGTGCATGTTAGAGACTATCAAAACCAAAACTCCATTAACTAACGAGATTAATAAATTCTAGAAATTGCACTCCTATAGAAATGACATTTTATACAAGTTAAAATTGATATGTTACATAGGTTTTGGACTACTTTCTACACTCCATACACCTCTATCTTTGAAAAATATCATAAAGATTGGGATTGGCAGACAATAAATATTGGTCTAGTTTATAAGAATTTGGCTAAAAAATCGCAAGGTCGTAAGTTCAAATCTCACTGTAAATGTGCAAATCATGCTAGTGGGCAATATATAAATACATTTACAACCATTCTTTAAATCCAGAAGTATGTCTTAATTTTGGTGAGCTTTCAAAACCTAACTACCATAAATCTTTTTGGATAAAATAAAAAATTGGGACACACACCATCTTGTGCATTCTATGCTCTTGATACCACCTTGACGTGGTTCACGTTTTAATATTTAAATATTTTTTATTCTATTTGTGTTATAATCAATCATCACACTTAGCAATTTTAAACATTCGAGATATTGCAATCTCCATCATTAAATTTTCTCTAAAAAATCAACAAATCAAGACATTGATCACATAGAAGAAAACTGAATTTTTTTTTATTTTGTATTCCATCCTATTCAATTCATGATAATTGAAAAAAAATATTAAGTATTTGATTATCATTATTATTATTTATTTACTAAATTTTATAGCAATCTGATTATAATGTGAAAAACCAAGAGAAATTGAGGGTTGGGTAAGGACAAGCAAACATGGCACGCATTGGTGAGCAAGGACATGCGTTAGGATCCCTCTTCCACAATAATTGCTCACTTACTTTATGAGATCTTTTCTCTAGTTTTATCTTGTCTTTCTATCATTGTCATCAAACAAGCAAGTTAACTCACTGAGCTAACCATTTTCAACTTATAAAATCATGTTAACATGCCCTTATATTTGCGCTAATCGCAATTTTGATTGAACTCGGTAGTGCATTCACCGATTTTACTATTGTTATATTTTTAGCCTGCAAAATCTAACCAACTTACTCTTGAATTCATGTTATATTTTTAGATTTGATTATGTTTAGTGACTTAATATGTGAGCTTCAGAAAAACTTGTTGTTGAGTATAATGAAAACTATGGAGGTTGATGAATTTAATTTCAATTATTTGGATTTAAAATATATTTAAACCAATTATTTTATTTTTATATTTTTGTTATTAATCATATCCTTTTAATAGTTATTTATTGATGAAAGTAAACACTTTCGACTTTACGATTCGAGTTCTCAATCCAAATTTATGAGTTTTCATAAATTTATGAGTTGACAACCTTGCTTTCTAATAAAATAATAATTGTTCTCTTTGATTTCCCATTGGCGGTTACGAGTTACAACAGATTTAATGTAACACCTTAGTTACATTTGCGTTCTGATAAGTCATTAGTAGTGAATCTGAATTGCTAAGTGTAACCCCCTGCCGTAATTAATATTCGGATTACGCAATAAAGTGAAATAGAGACCAATAAGAACAAAATTTAATATTATAAACCCATCTACCAGACGGGGTTTTCACAAACACCTTTCGAAATCATTTATAAACTTGGTCTCAGAATCACATTTCCGAATACAATTACTACGTGGAATATCACATTCATAACAAATCAGAGTACACAACAATAATCCCGGCAATCCCGGTTTCCATATATTAACTCAAGCTTTATAGAGCACATTCGCCCATACAAGCCCTCATATGGGGATTACACAAAGTCTTCTCAAATACATAGCAAATCCTCATCCACATACTTATATACACATCCAAATCTATGTACTCCCATCTGGGATGATAACCAACTACCAAAACAACTACTGAAGGAAGTCCTCATCGCCCTTGGCTGCTTACTCCATCATCGATCTACTACCCTGTCTGAAAGGTTAGTAGGGGAGGGTGAGATTCTAGAGAATCTCAGTAGGATAACAATATCAATATGCATGTACGATAAATGTTTAATGCATGACATGCTTGCATCACACAACTCATGATAACACAATGACAATTTGCCAGCTCAATGCTTCGAACAATATACCTATGGCCATAGCATAAATTGAAACATAGCTTCAAATTACACATAATTATGCAAAGCTAAGACATGCACCAACACACTAACACATATATCAAATACAAGCAGAAGAGATATGTTTCCTACCTCCAGTCTTTTCTCCTCGATTTGCGTGCCAGCAACTCGGGGCTTCACATTCGATCCTACAATGTCAAATGTACTATTTAGACACTTCCATAGTGTTTCTGGGGGTTATATGAGGCTATATTAAAAATTTACTAAAATACCCCCGGGGACCCGGCCCGGCCCCGCCGTACCCGGTCCGGCTGTACTTTTCTTGAAATATTGACATGGGCTATTCTAACATATTTTCGCCCAAGGAATCCATTTTCGGACTCGGAATTATCAAATTCAATGTCAATTACAAAATTACCCTTGGCAGCCCCACTTTAAGGGTTTCAGGGGCGTTTTCGTAATTATGCTTTTTCGGCCTTTTCCGAAAAAGTGACCAACTGTAACCCCACCTAATTTTCGCTCCTGAACTCAATGGAATCATCAAATCATTGAAAATCCATCTCTAACCCCTCCAAACCAGGCTTGGCCGAAATTCTCAATTCCCCGGGAAAAATTGGGGTTTTTCGATTCCGGCTCCGTAAACGCGTTCCTTTCTACTCCTAACCACTTTATTGACTATTCCATTAGGTTAGAACTACCATTTAGTATCAATTTGGGCAGCATAACACCTAGGCCAACCCATTTTCCAAATTTACAAACAAAGACAATCCGGTGAAATTTCACCGATTAAATCAACCACAGCAGCCAGAATAGTCAATATGCACGAGTTTGGAAGTTACCTCAAGCTCCCACTAGCTTTTCCTTCTTGTGGCTGAAAACCCTAACTTCAAAACACCAAAAGAGGAGCTTCCAAACCTTAAATAACAAAGAGGAGTAGTTTAGAGTCGGAGTTATACGCGTTAGGAGCGAAATCATCGGAGAAATCGGCTTACCTTGTGATTTTTCTTCTCTTTCTCTCTCTAAACTCTCTCAACTTTCTCACACTATGTTCAGGTGCTGTGCGTGAATGAGCAGCTGAAGATGATGAGAAGATGTTTTAATTCCATGCTTATGTCATCTTGCCTTTTGATGATGTCATAATTCCCAAAATTGGCATTTTCGGATTTTCTGGCAGATTTTCTGCCCAATCTTTGAAAACTCATAACTAATTCTAGAAAATTCGAAATGAGGTGATCCCAAATCCAAATGAAAGATATTTAAGTCCTATTCATAGGAAAAATATTGGCCATTACTAAAAATCACCACACAATTCCAGAATTACATAAAACTCATCACTGCCCCAAAACAGAGTTCAGTTTCCATCCCAAACTTTGGACAGTCATATCTCCTAGTTCACAAAACGAAATGGCACAAATTATATGTCCATTTCGAAGCTTGAGATGTGAACTATAAGACTGGAAAGTTTCATAATTTTATGACATCATATGCCTAGTAAAAACGTCCACACGAGAAGACTGCCCAGACAGAATTCACACTGGACAGCATTTCCAGTTTTGCAACCAATGTGTCCAATCCAATTTAAATCAATTCCAATGATTAAATACCACAATATGACACCATTTCCATCACAATACCCCATTCAATTCTTCCCTCTATTCTAAGTCAATTTGGATGTTAATCCACAATTGAACTCAAATACAGGGTTTTGGCGTTGCTCATAACACAAGCGACTACAATCCACTTTATATTCTCTAAAAGGGTTCATTAATCACTAACCACGTCCACTTTTGTAGTCATTAACTCCTAATCACAATTTGGGATCTTGCTAAACCGGGGCTTAGCAATCCACTAACCTCAGGCTTATTTTCTAGCCTCGAGTCTCAAAATTCGGGGTGTTACACTAAGTGATATTCTACATGCTCACCTCGACATGGTTCACGCTTTAATATTTAAATATTTTTTATTCTATTTGTGTTATAATCAATCATGACACTTAGCAATTTTAAACATTCCAGATATTGCAATCTCCATCATTTAAGTTTCTCTAAAAAATTGACAAATAGAGGCATTGATCAAATAGAAGAAAACTGAAAATTTTTTATTTTGTATTCCATCTTATTCAATTGATGAAAATTGAAAAAAAAATAACTATTCGATTATTATTATTTATTTAATAAATTTTATGCAATCCGATTATAATGTAGAAAACCATGAGAAATTGCGGGCTGAGTAAGGACAACCAAATGTGGCACCCATTGGTGGCTACCACAGATTCTGCCCATGCTTTAGTTGTAATACCCTGAATTTTGGAGTTGGAAGTTTGGGAATCAGCCTAAATTAAGTGAACTGCTAAACCCCGGTTTAGCAGGTATCCCAAAGTTATTCCCTAATATTTCTTATATCTTTGAGGTATTAAAGAGAATAAAATAGTGAATTAAAGAGAAGGGAACTTATCTCTCTTACATGCATTTGGTATTTGTGTTGGTGTTTGATGCATGTTATTGCTTTGCTTGTTTATATGAAACATATATGAACAATTAAAGCTCTATTTTTATTTATACTATGGCCATAAGTATGTTGTTTGAAACATTAATCATGCAGATATGTCATTGTGTGAGCATATCATGCATTAATCACTTATTCTCAAGCCTCTAATCCCAAAATTCAGAGTATTACATTAGTCTCCCTCTTCGACCATAATTGCTCTCTTACTTTATTTGGTCTCTTCTCTAGTTTTGTCATGTCTTTCTATCATTGTCATCAAACTAGCAAATTAACTCATTGAGCTGACCATTTTCAGCTTATAAAATCGTGTTAACATGCTTTTATACTTGTGCTAGCTGCAATTTTGGTTGAACTCGTGAGTCTATTCACCGATTTTACTACTTTTACATTTCTAGCTTGCAAAATTGTGCCGACTCACGCTTAAATTTATGCTAGATTTTTAGATTTGATTTTGTTTGATGACTTCAAATGTGAACTTTAGAAAAAATTGTTTGTTGAATATAATAAAAACTATGGAGGTTGATGAATTTCATGCCAATTATTTGCATTTAAAATATATTTAAAATAAATTAATTTTATTTTTATATTTTTTTATTTAATCATATACTTTTAATAGCTGTTTATTGATGAAAGTAAACACTTACGAATTTATGATTTGAGTTCACCATCCAAATTTATGAGTTTGCATAAACATGTGAGTTGACAACCTTGCTTTCTAATAAAATCTCTTGATTTCATATTGGTGGTTACGACATATTTCACATATCGTAAATGAAGGAGATTGCCATTAGGGATCTCCAAGCTAGGTTATGTCATATGTGCTTGTTAAAGAGTATCAAAACCAAACATTCATTAGTTTATGAGATTAATAAATTCTAGAGATTACACTCCTACGGAAATAACTTTTTATACGAGTTAAAATTGACATTTTACAACGGTTTTAGAACCCGTGTTGCAAGTGAACTTCCTACACTCCTTATGGTTTTTTTTTTTTTTTGGATATGGCTATAACCAGTATATAATGTCCACTCTCTACATTAGTCCTACTTAAAACCAAAGTAAAACGTGGCATTTTTTTTAAAAAAAAATAGGGGCTTTTTTTTTTTTTGGGTTGGAGGTTATTTTCAGTCCAATAAACAAAATGCCCTATATTTTTTATTCTTCTATAAATTCTAATAGATCTCATAAGAAATAATAATTTCATAAATTCCGTTCATTACATAATGTTAATAATATTTCTAACATTATAAAGATAAAAAACCTAGCTACTCAAAAGAGACACACACAAAGAAGACCCTATCTGCAATTTCAAGAGACCAATTCAATGTGAGAAAAAGAGTGTATTTCAAGACACTATGGAAAATGTTCACAGAAGCACTCCCTCTGGTCCTTAATATATGACATATTAACGGATGAACTTTGGGTGTGTTATGGATCTTAAAAGCACTTGGGATGGGAACCATAGAAGAGTCTGCTTGTTATATGATTCTTTATATGTAATTAAGCTTATCAAGGATGAAGATAATAGTCTTCATGTGTAAACTAGCCAGAATTTAATTCAGGAAAGTTAAGATATGCTCAAATGTGATTTGGTGGTTGATTTTGAACACAAGAGAAGAGGGAGGAACTTTGGAGTTGATATGTTAGCTAAGCGTGCTTTAAAGATGCCCAGATTTCACTTGGTTCCTTTACACGTTTTTTGTTTGTTTATTTCTTGTAAAATAGAGTAGTCTCTACCACTTTCTTACATTATAAAAAAAGGCATGCTTTTTCGCAAAATAATGATGATGATGATGATGATAAATTATCATCATCATCATTTTTAAATAAATAATGACAGCCTCGCATGCCAAACTCAATCCATCCGGAAAAGTCATGGGAAGAGAGACTGTGAGATGATTTGCATACATACGATGAGGGGTATATGTAGGATATCTGATATCAATTACTAATTTCTTTGAGTCTTCTATTAGTCTAAATTCATGAGTGGGTAACTTCTTTATTTTCTTTTCTTGTCAAGGTTAATGAGGGCCTGGCTCAATGGATGATTTGTGAGAGTCTTGATTTTATTGGTTTTGTTCTATTGAATTTTAAAATATTTTTTAGAATAAAATGTATATAAACCTGCTGTAAAATTGAAATATATATTTCACAAAGCTTCCTAAGCTATTTGAATTGGTATCTTATTAGTACCTTAGTCCTTAGAAACTATCAATTAATCCACATAAAAACAACACTCAAATTTTTCTAGGGGATTGCTTAATTACCTTTCTTCATGATTTCTAACGCAGAAATTAGCCCTAATTCAGCATGAAGATAAGAAGGTGAAGAGTATATAATTTATATATATATCGAGAGAGAGAGAGAGCACTCATTTTTAATTAAACATACATAAATTTTATTCCACGGCAAACCATTTGCCATATATTTATACTCAACACACACATAGTACAACACATGACTGGTGTACTTCATATAGAAGCAGCACTAGTTTTTCATACTCAACACACACATAGTACAACACATAATAAGTGTACTTCATATAGGAGGGTGTCCTTCATATAGAAGTTGCAAGCTTCAAAGCTGTTATTTCATTATTCGCTTTGGTTTTGATTGGGTATGCACCAGAACATTTTATGTTACATACCCCTGGTTTGGAGCCGGTGTTTCTTTTGACGCGGACGTAACCTTTTTCACCCCATCTGGTCCCCCATGAGTTTTTTACAATCCAATAATCTTCACCATTCGATGAACCATATCCTACTATTAATACAGCATGATTTGTTTTGCAAGAACCAACGCATTTACAATCATTCCCCTTAAAGATTCCCTATCAAAGTTAAGAAAACAACTGTTAATTACTTTTCAAATGTGTCTGGTTGGATGGTAATTAGAGATGAAGTCGTGAGGTAATGAGAATTAGACTTACACCAGTGTAGGACTTAAATTCGTTGCTTGCATACAGGGAAACACTAACAGGTTGTTTGTAAACATAACCACGAAGAGAACTCTCAGATATAGGATTGTGATGCCAATACTTATAGCTATTGATAGTGGCGACTACTTTTTTCTCCTGCATCAATAAAAAATAAAACGAACACTAAAGCCATAATTAAAAAATACATATATTGAACTAACCAATTAGTAGACACAATTATAGACTAACCTTTACGTGATTGCCAGGAGTCTCTTTACCTACATATGGATAAATTGCTTGAGAGGTAATACCACCATTGCCGATGACATATCGAAATGCCCGGACGTACCACCCTCCTTTACAGCCTTTGTTACTTTTATCGCAGGATACGAGTTGTTGTTCAGAAAGATCCAGAAGCCGTTTTGTGACTATTTTTGTTATTCCTTCTATAGCTCCAGTTGTAGAGAATGCCCAACAAGCACCTATTAAAATAAATTTGATTTGATATTGTGCTTATATGCTATATGGTATAGGTTATAATAAACAAACAAAAGAAATTTAAACTTACCACATCGGCCCTGGTCTTTCACACGAGTTACAGCTCCTTTGTTCCTCCAATCCCAAGAAGGGGGTCGTGCATTTGGATAGGATGCATGGTTCAATATCATGTTGCTGTCGTTGCCTTCCATTATGGGATTCTCTATCTCATGCAAATAGATTTCGCTGAACTCTTCATAACTCATATCTGAAAATTGGTTCAAACCTAGACGATAGTCGTCGGGTGAGTTTCTTTCTGCAGTTTTCTCTTTGACATACTTCAAATTACTTTTGAAAATCTGAAACCTCACTGCCTCCTCTTCTAGGGTTTGGTATTCTCGTTCATTCTCCTTTTTCCACATTTGGAATAGATGGAAGACTTCTTTCTCAGAAGTGTACATGTCTAGATCTAGATTCGAAATGGAATACTCATCAAGCACACTAGACGCGAGACAAATCGAAGCATACCAAACAAAGAAAAGGGGAAGCAATTTAGTAACAAGAGAACTCATTGTGCACTCAAAGGCAATAGATATCAAGCGTTTGGATTGTGATTGTTGCATAGCATTTTTTCCATATATATAGGGGGAGAGAGAACCACAATCCGTTTATCACAGTTCACATTTTTTAAATTAAATTGAGTTCGCTTACTTGTCATTTGAAAAATGTGATGAAAATAAAAAAAAAAAAATCTCAAAAAGGAAGAGGAGGATGAAAGGGAAAAAGGAGAGGTTCCTCTCCTACAAGACCAACTGATTTTTAACCTCTGCATTTTATCTTTTTGAATTCAAATTAAATGTACTCATATTTTTAACAATAGATCCATTAAATCCCATATTCTGGTTCGTTTTGTCCGTTAATTTGTTCATAATTTATCTTTGTATTCTCGTTAAAAAAGACAAAGAAAGTTATATTTTATATTTTCTTGTTGTATTATTATATAGATTTGTATACCTTTTTCTATAACAAATAATTATGGGAAAATTCTAAAAAAATACCTTGGAATATGCAAAAGGACAAATCAGAGCTGTGGAATTCGAAAATCCTAAGTTAGGTTGGTATCGAGGAGTATGAGATTATAAAAACTCGGCGAAAAGACGAACCTGCCTTCAGTTGTCCCTCTCTTTCATCTTGGAATAACAACACCGGTCTTTTTATTAACAACACCGCATTCTCCATTAACAACTCTGCCTTATTCTTTCACATCTTCATATCTCAAATATGGTGTTGTTAATAAAGAGAGATTTGTTGTTATTGATCCTGAAACTTGAATTGTGAAGTTGTGAAATAAGCATTCTCCATTAATGGAATGAGCAATCCTTCACGGTAATGACACAAGCAATCCTCACTTCAAATGATTGTGAGAGGTTAATCATGCTAGCTTTAAGATGCTCTAAGGGTCACCCCTTACCCTAGGATTAACTTAGATTGATTAATACCTTGACATCTTGCATTTTAATATCTCTAATTTAGGTTGATTAAATACTCTAGCAATTAAATAAACTCAAAAGTTATATTTAACTTTTAATCCAATAATCGAGCCACTTTGCATTACCATTTAATTTTCTCATTAATCTTAATTTAACAATAGCCACCCATATAATCAAGATTAATGATGCTAAAGCCCAATGCTAAATACAATTAATAAATTCACATTCAATTAACCAATGCAAACACAAGACACCGTTAATCCACTAACCAAATCATCTTGAAATTAGCACAAAATGTTCACAAAATCATCAATTCAATGAGTAACCAACACAAAGAAATAATAATTAAATTAATTAACCACAATGTCAAGTGTTTAACAAATGTTTAAGCCACATCCAATCTCTAAATACATCAAAATTAATCAATTCAACATTATAAAATTTGCCCTAAGATCTAAGAATCACAATTATAACGTAGAATTAGGGAAATGGAAGAGCAAAAACTCTCCAATTGAATTGACGTTTCAAATTCATGCCATTACTTGTTGTTACAAGGGATTAAGAAGTTTTAGCCACTGCCAGCCAATGGTGTTGAGAGCGATAGTCGCTGGCGACGGAGACGGTGATGCTTGGTGATGAAGACGATGAAGGGAATGAGAAAAATGGTGGAAGGTCCGTACTTTCTGTGTTCTTCGCCCCTCTCGTTCGTGAATCTGAATCAAGCGGGAGCTCTGAAACTGACCTAATGGTTGCTGTCAAAACGCTGTAGTAGTTTTGACAGGGACCAAACTGTCATTTTCTGAATTCGGTCGACTATAATGTCATTTCCAAATTTCAAACCCCAAATTGCCATTTTCTGATTTAATCAAAGTTTTCAAGTATCTACAATTGAAAATAATTAAACCAACATCAAATACTCTCAAAAAATCAATGATTAAAAGTAGTTACAATTATTTTAAAGACTTTACCCCTTTTAGTCCTAATGTAATCTGTTTACTCTTAATCTCAATTTATTTCAAGAAAGGCATTTTATGTTTATTAATTATGACAAAATCCCTAATTAAAGTATAAAAATATATAATGAAAATAGAGATTTGTCATGTTATTACACAATTCAAAGTTTTATAGTATTTATGTTCTTTTTAATTAGTTTTTACACATAAAAATTGTATAAATAACATGATGTTGTGACAATAAATAAATATGTTACTACAGCATTAAAATTCAAGTTAACTGTTTTGAGAGATGCATCCCTAACTTTAGTAAAAATTGTATGTAGGGAGAGTAAACTTTGATATTTTGCTCCTTTAATTTTATGATTTTGCACTCGTGCCAAAATTTACCAATATTTCTAGAAATATATTTTTAAAATATGTCAATAACAAATTTTTGTAATTTGCGCACAGAAAAAAAGAGAGATTCTAAATGGGACACTTCTATCTTTGAAAAATGGCTTAAAGATTGGCATAGGCAGACAATAAATATTGTTATAGTTTATAAGAATTTGGCTAATAAATCAAAAAGTCGTGAAATTAAATCCCATTGTCAATATAAAAATCTTGTTAGTGTCCAATATGTAAATACCTTTATAACCGTTCTTTAAATCTAGAAGTATGTCTTAATTTTGGTGAGCATTCAAAACCTAACTACCATAAATCTTTTTGCATAAAATAAAAAATTGGTACACGCACTATCCTGTGCATTCTATGCTCCTGATACCCCTTGGTGTGGTTCACGTTTTAATATTTAAATATTTTTTGTTCTATTTGTGTTATAATTAATCATGACACTTAGCAATTTTAAACATTCGAGATATTGCAATCTCCATCATTAAATTTTCTCTGAACAATTAACAAATAAAGGCATTAATCAAATAGAAGAAAACTGAAATTTTTTTATTTCGTATTCAATCCTATTCAGTTGATGATAATTGAAAAAAATAATAAGTATTTGATTATTATTATTATTATTATTATTATTATTATGTATTTAATAGATTATGGCAATCTGATTATAATGTGGAAAACCAAGAGAAATTGAGGGTTGGGTAAGGACAAGCAAACCTGGCACGCATTGGCGAGCAAGGACATGCGTTAGTATCCCTCTTCCACAATAATTGCACTCTTACTTTATTAGATCTTTTCTCTAGTTTTGTCTTGTCTTTCTATCAATGTCATCAAACAAGCAAATTAACTCACTTAGCTAACCATTTTCAATTTATAAAATCATATTAACATGCTCTTATACTTGCGCTAATCACAATTTTAATTAATCTCAGAAATCCATTCACCGATTTTACTATTTTTATATTTTTAGCTTGCAAAATCTTACCGACTCGCTCTTAAATTTATGCTACATTTTTAGATTTGGTTATGTTTAGTGACTTAATATGTGAACTTTAGATAAACTTATTTGTTGAGTGTAATGAAAACTATGGAGGTTGATGAATTTAATTTTAATTATTTGGATTTAAAATGTATTTAAACCAAATTATTTTATTTTTACATTTTTGTTATTAATCATATACTTTTAATAGCTATTTATTGTTGAAAGTAAACACTTTCGACTTTACGATTCGAGTTCACCATCCAAATTTATGAGTTTTCATAAATTTGTGAGTTGACAACTTTGCTTTCTAATAAAATAATAATTGTTCTCTTTATTTCACATTTGCGGTTGCGAGTTATGATAGATTTCACATATCGTAAACGAAGGAGATTGCCATTAGGGATCTCCAAGTTAGGTTAAGTCATATGTGCTTGTTAGAAGGAGATTGCCATTAGGGATCTCCAAGTTAGGTTAAGTCATATGTGCTTGTTAGAGACTATCAAAACCAAAACTCCATTAGCTAACGACATTAATAAATTCTAGAAATTGCACTCCTATGGAAATGACATTTTATACAAGTTAAAATTGACATGTTACATAGGTTTTGGAACCGGAGTGTAGAAAGTGAACTACTTTCTACACTCCATACACCTCTATCTTTGAAATATATCATAAAGATTGGGATAGGCACACAATAAATATTGGTCTAGTTTATAAGAATTTGGCTAATAAATTGTAAGGTTGTAAGTTAAAATCTCACTGTGAATATGTAAATCTTGCTAGTGGGCAATATATAAATACATTTTCAACCGTTCTTTAAATGTTGAAGTATATCTTAATTTTGGTGAGCTTTCAAACCTAACTACCATAAATCTTTTTGTATAAAATAAAAAATTGGGACACACACCATCTTGTGCATTCTATGCTCTTGATACCGCCTCAGCCTGGTTCACGTTTTAATATTTAAATATTTTTTATTCTATTTGTGTTATAATCAATCATGACACTTAGCAATTTTAAACATTCAAGAATGTTGCAATCTCCATCATTAAATTTTCTCTAAAAATTTAACAAATCAAGACATTGATCAAATAGAAGAAAACTGAATTTTTTTATGTTGTATTCCATCCTATTCAATTGATGATAATTGAAAAAATTAATAAGTATTTGATTATTATTATTTATTTATTTGCTAAATTTTATGGCTGTCTGATTATAATGTGGAAAACCAAGAGAAATTGAGGGTTGGGTAAGGACAAGCAAACATGGCACGCATTGGCGAGCAAGGACATGCGTTAGTATCCCTCTTCCACAATAATTGCTCTCTTACTTTATTAGATCTTTTCTCTATTTTTATCTTGTCTTTCTATCATTGTCATCAAACAAGCAAGTTAACTCACTGAGCAAGTTATCTGGTGTATTGATGCATGTTATTGCTTTGCTTGTTTATGTGAAACATATATGAACGATTGAAGCTCTGTTTCTATTTATGCTATGGCCATAAGTATGTTGTTTGAAACATTAAGCATGCAGATATGTCATTGTATGAGCATGAGTTATGTAATGTGAGTATGTCATATATTAAGCACTTATCTTGCATGCATATTGGACTGATTAATGCATGACATGCTCGCATTACATAACTCATACTCACACAATGACATATTTGTGTTCAATGTTTCAAACAACATACTTATGGCTATAGCATAAATAGAAACAGAGCTTCAATCGTTTACACTACAAAAAAACATCAGATTAGCAATGGAATTTCAGTTACTAATTAGTTTAGCGACGGAATTTGTTTCATCGGTAAAAAGACCGTTACTAATTAATTAGGGACAGAATTTAAAATTCTGTCGCTAATTAGAGACAAATTAGCGACGGAATTTCTGTCGCTAAATTAGTGACGGAAAATTCCGTCGCTAAATTCCGTCTCTAATTAGAGACGGAATTCACTAATTAGTGACGGAATTTTCCGTCACTACATTAGAGACGAAAAATTTCATCGCTAAATTCCGTCTTTAATTAGAGACGGAATTCACTAATTAGAGACGGAATTTTCCATCTCTGATTAGCGACGGAATTTCCGTCTCTAATCCATCACAAAATATTTTTTTTATAAAATTTAAATTGTCATATGTCTTCACAATGAGCCTTCACATGTCCTTCACCGGCGGCCGCCACGTGTACCCACCACCGGCCCCGTCAGCAGCTGCCACCTCGCCTTCGCCCTCCATGTGTCCCGGTCAACTGCCACGCGTCACCCTCCATCGCGGGCCACGTGTCCAAGTCACAAATTGATTGCATTTTGTGACCAAGTTGGGATTCGAACCCTTGACCTCTCACGCATGTGCCAATGCTTTTACCAGTTGAGGTAAGAAGAACCTGTGTAATCTAAATGCAAAATCATATATATATATATATATATATTTCTTTGTGAACAAAATTAGATATACAAAATTTAATCTATTATTAAATATTTGAATTTAGTTTTCTTATTTTATTTTATGTAATTTTTCTACCTAAATTTTTATTATTAATATCTTTTTTATTCATTTTATGATATATTTTATTTTTTGTTTGCATTTATAAAATTTTTATTTTTATTTGTATATAATATATTATTAAAAATTCAAATATATTATATTATAATTTCAATTTCAAAAATAAATTTGAATTAATAATTTTATTTATTTATTTTAATATTTATATTATAAATTTATAATTATAAAAAAAAAATTATTGAAAAAATTAATTATTTATAATGGAAATTAGAGACGGATTAGTGACGGAATTTAGTGACGGAATATAATTCTGTCTCTATTTCGTCGCTAAATTAGCGACAGAAAAATTCCGTCGCTAATTTCCATCGCTAATTTTTAATGAAGGATTAGGGATGAAATTTAGCGACAGAATGTGATTCCGTCTCTATTCCGTAGCTAATTTAGTGACGGAAAAATTCCGTCGCTAATTTTAGGGACGGAATTAGAGATGGATTAGGGACGGCATTTAGCGACGGAATGTGATTCCGTCGCTAATTTAGTGACGAAAAAATTCCGTCGCTAATTTTAGGGACGGAATTTGTGAGGGATTAGGGACGGATTAGTGACGGAATGAAATTCCATCGCTAATTTTCATTTTTTTTGTAGTGATATATGTTTCACATAAACAAGCAAAGCAATAACATGCATCAATACACTAGCACAAATACCAAATACATGCAGGAGAGGTAAGTTCCCTACTCTTTAATTCACTATTTTATTCCCTTTAATACCTCAAAGATATAAGAAATATTAGGGAATAAATTTGGGATACCTGCTAAACCGAGGCTTAGCAGTTCACTTAATTTAGGTTTATTCTCAAGCCTCCAATTTCAAAATTCTGAGTATTACATTAGTATCCCTCTTCGACCATAATTGCTCTCTTACTTTTTTAGGTCTCTTCTCTAGTTTTGTCATGTCTTTCTATCATTGTCATCAAACTAGCAAATTAACTCGTTGAGCTAACCATTTTCAGCTTATAAAATCGTGTTAACATGCTTTTATACTTGTGCTAATTGCAATTTTGGTTGAACTCGTGAGTCTATTCACCGATTTTACTGTTTTTACATTTCTAACTTGCAAAATTGTGCCGACTCACTCTTGAGAAACTTATTTGAGCTAACCATTTTAGATTTGATTTTGTTTAATGACTTCAAATGTGAACTTTAGAAAAACTTATTTGTTGAGTATAATAAAAACTATGGAGGATGATGAATTTAATGTCAATTATTTGCATTTAAGATATATTTAAACTAAATTATTTTAGTTTTATATTTTTATTATTTAATCATATACTTTTTAATAGCTATTTATTGATGAAAGCAAACACTTACAAATTTACGATTCGAGTTCACCATCCAAATTTATAAGTTTGCATAAACATGTGAGTTGACAACCTTGCTGTCTAATAAAATCTCTTCATTTCACATTGGTGGTTACGACATATTTCACATACCGTAAATGTAGGAGATTGCCATTAGGGATCTCCAAGCTAGGTTATGTCATATGTTCTTGTTAAAGAGTATCAAAACCAAAAATTCATTAGTTTATGAGATTAATAAATTCTAGAATTTACACTCCTATAGAAATAACTTTTTATACAAGTTAAAATTGACATTTTACAACGGTTTTAGGCCGGTGTTGCAAATGAACTTCCTACACTCCCTACGCTTTTTTTTTTTTTTTGGATATGGCTATAACCAGTATATAATGTCCACTCTCTACATTTGTCCTACTTAAAACCAAATTAAAACGTGGCATTTTTTTAAAAAAAAAATAGGGGCTTTTTTTTTGGGTTGGAGGTTATTTCCAGTCCAATAAACAAAATGCCCTATATTTTTTATTCTTATATAAATTCTAATAGATCTCATAAGAAATAATAATTTCATAAATTCCGTTCAATACATAATTTTAATAATATTTGTAACATTATAAAGATAAAAAACCTAGCTACTCAAAAGAGACACACAAAGAAGACCCTATCTGCAATTTCTAGAGACCAATTCAATGTGAGAAAAAAAAGTGTATTTCAAGACACTATGGAAAATGTTCACTGAAGCACTCCCTCTGGTCTTTAATATACGACATATTAACGGATGAACTTTGGGCGTGTTATGGATCTTAAAATTGCTTGGGATGGGAACCATAGAAGAGTCTGCTTGTTAAATGATTCTTTATATGTAATTAAGCTTATCAAGGATGAAGATAATAGTCTTCATGTGTAAACTAGCCAGAATTTAATTCAGGAAAGTCAAGATATGCTCAAATGTGATTTGGTGGTTGATTTTGAACACATAAGAAGAGAGAGGAACTTTAAAGTTGATATGTTAGCTAAGCGTGCTTTAAAGAAGCCTAGATTTCACTTGATTCCTTTACACGTTTTTTGTTTGTTTATTTCTTGTAAAATAGAGTAGTCTCTACCACTTTCTTACATTATAAAAAAAGGCATGCTTTTTTGCAAAATAATAATAATAAATTATTATTATTATTATTATTATTATTATTATTATGACAGCCTCGCATGCCAAAGTCAATCCATCCGGAAAAGTCATGGGAAGAGAGACTGTGAGATGATTTGCACACATATATAAGATGAGGCGTACATGTAGGATATCTGATATCAATTACTAATTTCTTTGAGTCTTCTATTAGTCTAAATTCATGAGTGGGTAACTTCTTTATTTTCTTTTCTTGTCAAGGTTATTGGGGGCCTGGCTCGATGGATAATTTGTGAGAGTCTTGATTTGATTGGTTTTGTTCTATTGAATATTAAAATATTTTTTAGAATAAAATTTATATAAACCCGGCCTCCTGTAAAATTGAAATATATATTTCACAAACCTTCCTAATCTATTTGAATTGGTATCTTATTAGTACCTTAGTACTTAGAAACTATCAATCCACATAAAAACAACACTCAAATTTTTCCAGGGGATTGCTTAATTACCTTTCTTCATGATTTCTCAACGCAGAAATTAGCCCTAATTCAGCATGAAAATAAGAAGGTGAAGTATATATAATTTATATATATATATAGAGAGAGAGAGAGAGAGCACTCATTTTTAATTAAACATACATAAATTTTATTCCACGGCAAACCATTTGCCATATATTTATACTCAACACACCCATAGTACAACACATGACTGGTGTACTTCATATAGCTAGAAGCAGCACCAGTTTTTCATACTCAACACACACATAGTACAGCACATAATAAGTGAACTTCATATAGAAGCAGCACCAGTTATTTAACACCCAACACATACTTGTGTATTTATACCCGATAAATGGCATATCGATTGCCATTTCCTATTGTTGGAGGGTGTCCTTCCTATAGAAGTTGCAAGCTTCAAAGCTGGTATTTCATTATTCGCTTTGGTTTTGATTGGGTATGCACCAGAACAGTTTATGTTACATACCCCTGGTTTGGAGCCGGTGTTTCTTTTGACGCGGACGTAACCTTGTTCACCCCATCTGGTCCCCCATGAGTTTTTGACAATCCAATAATCTTCACCATTCGATGAACCATATCCTACTATTAATACAGCATGATTATGTTGGCATGAACCAATGCCTTTACAATCATTATCAAAGTTAAGAAAACAACTGTTAATTACTTTTCAAATATGTCTGGTTGGATGGTAACTAGAGATGAAGTAGTGAGGTAATGAAAATTAGACTTACACCAGTGTCAGACTTAAATTCGTTGCTTGCATACAGGGAAACACTAACAGGTTGGTTGTAAGCATAACCACCAAGAGAACTCTCAGATATAGGATTGTGATACCATTACTTATAGCTATTGATAGTAGTGACAACTTTTTTCTCCTGCATCAATAAAAAATAAAACGAAGAGTAA
Source organism: Inga oerstediana (assembly GCA_963210345.1). NCBI lineage: Eukaryota > Viridiplantae > Streptophyta > Magnoliopsida > Fabales > Fabaceae > Inga > Inga oerstediana. The sequence continues at coordinate 26,283,139 of OY723400.1, read as the reverse complement.
AGCCATAATTAAAAAATACATATATTTGAACTAACCAATTAGTAGACACAATTATAGACTAACCTTTATGTGGTCGCAAGCACTAGGAGAAGCTGTATATGGATAAATTGCTTGTGAGGTAATACCACCATTAATGCTGATGACATATTGAAATGTGTTGCCGTACCACCCTCCTTTGCAGCCTTTGTTACTTGTAACGCAGGATGAGTTGTTGTTCAGAAAGATCCAGAAGCCCTCCTGAGACTATTTTTGTTATTCCTTCTATAGCTCCAGTGGCAGAGAATGCCCAACAACCACCTATTAAAATCAATTTGATTTGATATTACGCCTATATGCCATATGCCATAGGTTATAATAAACAAACATAAGAAATTTTTTTTTTTTATACAAAGGCAAACAGAGCTTGTAGATGACAAAATCTATAGACAAGGATCTATAGAGTGATCCTGTGATAACAAACCACAATCTAAAGCAAAAAGATGAGTACATTCAATTGGGGAAATCCCAAGTTCCTCGTACTCATGCGGGATCATGTGTGCCATTCGTGCAAGATAGTCCGCACAACGAATATTTTCCCTATGAGTATAGGAAATTTCTACCTCCCAGTCGCTGAACACAAGAGATCTGGTTTCCAAGATAACGTCATACAGAGGATGATCAAAATCACAACGAGTAGATAATAGACGGACTGCCTGCAGTGAGTCAGTGTACAACTTGATTTTCTTTAGCCGCATCCGTTTACATAATAGAAGTCCACATCGGATTGTATGGATTTCAGCAGCAGTTGGGAAAGAATGTCCTAACTTCTGCTGAAATCCACGTATCCAGTTGCCCCGGTGATCACGGATAACCCCTCCACAAGTAGCCTGTCCATCACTAACAACTGAACCATCAACATCTAGACGATGAAAGCCCGGATGAGGAGGCTGCCACTGAAGAACTCCTCGTTCTGGGACTTGGAATATCTGATACCGAAACCTGCCGTTCTCTACGCCTTCCGTGAGATGATAAATACATCTGTGAACTATCTCCTTCGGACGATCTGAAGTCCCTTCAAAAGCTTGGATGTAGCGGTTCTTCCATAGGAGCCAACATGTGGTACTGAAGACATTTTGCCATGACCATCTAGCCATCTTGTTGGTTCCTGGAGAGTGGTGTGAGTTCCAATTGAGCCAATCCTGTAGATTACCAGAAAAAAACATACTATAGTATAGAGGGTTAGTTAAAGCTGACCACACTCTCTGGGCTTGCTCACAATCTCTCAATATATGAAGGATGCTATCCTCACTCTCACACTGGAAAGGACAAGTGTTTTGGACGCTCGGGTTGTGTCTCGCTCTTAGCTCATTAGAAGGTAGCCTGTCATGGAATACTTGCCACATAAATTGTTTAACTCTTTCAGGGATCGCCCAGCGCCAAAGATTCCGCTAGTGAGCTTGGAGACTAAGGCTTTGCTGATGGTAAATTCCTTCATAGGCTGATTTCACACTAAAGATTCCGTCCGGTGCATTCCTCCAACATATAACATCCTCCTCATTGCCCGAAGGAGGTGCCACTCGCAATATTTTGTCTACCACCCAATTGGGAGGAAAATTTTCCCATTTAGCATGGTCCCAATGACCCATCTGCGATATAAAGGAGCAGACATGAGCCTCCAAATCAACAAGGTGCGTATTTCTTACAATGAAATGTTTAAGTGGCTTGTCCATCGGGGCTCAACATTCTTGCCATGCTTGCGTGTTCCTTCCACTTTTAAGTTTCTTTCCTAGGCCCTTTTTGAAATCTTCCTAGACGGCCACTATTCTACTCCACACAGCCGATTGGTTACGCCACCTCCGTACTTGAGGGAGCGAGTCCGTCCCACATGAATATTTAGCACGTAAACATTTTACCCATAAGGCTTCCGGCTTTTTGATTAGATTCCAACATAGCTTCATGAGAAACGCTTTGTTTTGGCAATGAAGATCTTTTATTTCCAAGCCTCCTTCACACTTCCTTCGTTTAAGAACATCCCAGGCAATCAGATGCAATTTCTTAGATTCATCGTGTTGGTTCCAAAAGAAATCTCTACTTAATTTTTCAATAGCAGCTAAAACCCCTTTTGGAACAAGAGTTGATTGCATTTGGTATTGAGGAATGGCAGAGAGAACTGACTTAATGAGGACCGCCCATCCTGCCATACTCAGGTATTTACCTTTCCAGCTAGTCAATTTCGATTTCACCTTCTGGAGAAGCGGGGTAAAAGTCCTTTTGACCATACGTTTGTGTAAGAGAGGAACTCCTAAATATTTCCCAAGATCAGCCGTAAGGCCAATCCCCAGAACCTGGCTCATCTCGTACTCTCTATTAAAATGTACATTTCTGGACACACACATCTTGGATTTATTCAAATTGATCTTGTGTCCGGAAACCCGGCAAAACAACTCCATAACATTCCGCATCTCCACCATCTGTTCATTTGAGGCTTCACCAAAAAGGATGAGATCATCAGCGAAGAATAGGTGAAAGATACTAGGACCAGAAGAACACAGTCGCAGTGGATGCCAGTTCCCGAGTTCAACTTCCTGTTGGATTAGCTGACCAAGAAGCTCCATACATAGGACAAACAGGTATGGGCTCAGAGGATCTCCTTGACGCACCCCTCTCGTAGGCTTGAATCTTTCTATGGCTATTCCATTCCAGATAATGCTCATGGAAGGGGATGAAACACAACTCATAATCAGTTTGACAAGACCAGCTCCCAGTCCTAAACTGTGAAGAGTGAATTCCAGAAAGCGCCAGTCTAGTCTGTCAAATGCTTTTTCCATATCAACCTTCACTGCGATGTAGCCCTTTTTACCTCTTTTGTTTCTTATGGTATGAATTGCCTATTGAGCAATGATGATGTTGTCCACTCCCTGTCTGCCTGCAATAAAGCTACACTGGTTTTCTGCAACAAGACTACTCATGACACCTTTAAAGCGGTTAGCAATGACTTTGCTTATAATTTTGTAGCTTACATTGCACAGAGAGATAGGCCTAAAGTCCTTCAAAGAGGAAGGCTGGTCAACCTTAGGGATTAGAATGATGTTTGTCTGATTAATTTCCTGAATAACCTCTGGGTTGTCAAAAATCATGAACACCAAATCGCATATTTTCTGCCCAACCAAGTTTCACTGAGTTTGAAAAAGGTGTGGTAGCAAGCCGTCTGGCCCCGGAGCTTTGAAGGCTCCCATCTCAAAAGCTGCATTTTTTATTTCCACCGGAGATACATGTCTCTGCAGAAGCTCCAATTGATGAGCTTCTAAAGGTGGGAATCTTGCCATCCAAGGGGAAAAGGGTGATGAAGGATTCTCAGCAGAATAGAGCTTCTGAAAATACTCAAGGGCCATACCTCTCAATAACTTTTCATCAAAAATCCAGTTACCGAAATCGTCTTGTAAAGCCTCAATTCTGCCTCTTTTCCTCTTCACAACAACGCTAGCATGAAAGAATTTAGTATTTCTATCACCACCGCTTAACCACTTACATCTAGATTTCTGGAACCAAATCAACTCTTCTTATAAAGCAATTTTTTGATACATGCCCCAAAGCTGTTTTTCAATCTTAAAGAGACCATTTTGACCACCCTCTCTATTCCTGGCTCTGTCAATTCCTTCCAATCTACGGATGATTTCTCTCTTCTTTTTAGCAATGTTCCCAACCACTCTATCATTCCATTCTACTGCCTTTCTAGAGAACTGCTTTTGCCCTTGGCACCAATTCTTCCCCTGCCATGCTTCTTTGACCACATCACTGAAACCTTCTTCAATACACCACGCTGCCTGATAAATGAACCTGCTTCCTCTTTTACTGCCTGCATTGATGTTTCGGTTCGCAACTACAATTACCCGATGATCAAAAATGAACTTGAGATTGTGGTAGGCTTTGGCTTGAGGATTAACAATTTCCCAATCAAAGTTACAAAAAACCCAGTCCAGCCTTTCTTTAACCCCAGTTTTTTCCCAAGTAAATCTGTCACCCATAGTTGGCACTTCAATAAGATTACAAAGATCAATACAATTACGGAAGTCAATCATGGAGCTATGAATGGGGATCCCACCCCCCTCTTTATCTGCATAATTAAGGAAGGCATTAAAATCCCCTAAAACTAGCCAGGGGATGGACACCGTCTGTTTAATGGCATACAAAGATGACCACAGGTCTCTCCTCTTCAAAACACTAGTATCACCATAGACAAAAGACACAAACATAGGGTCCAGATTATTTTTATCAGAAATCTTACGGTGAAGTAATTGAGTGTTTGAAGCAATATATTCAATATGAAACTCCCAATGATTCCATAGCACCCAAATACCCCCAGCAAAGCCCGTAGCTTCTATTCTAAGCCAGTCATTGAAACCCAGCTTTCTCACAACTTTCTCGGCCCTGTTTCCACTGATCCTAGGTTCAACTAAGCACTTTACATTAATACCATATTGCTTAACCACATCCTTCAGCACCCGAGGGAAAGCACTCCCACCCGCACCACGACAATTCCAAGAAGAGATAATCATAAAAGGATTAACAAACAAGCCAGAAGGGAGAACAGAAGACTTACTTGTCTGGCGGCTTATCTTCCATTAACACAACGACCTCCAGTTGAGAAACTGAACGCATATCTGAGCTTGGCTGACCGTTAACAGCTTGATTGGTGTTGGCATATTGCTCAATAGTGTCTTCATTCCGAGGGGCAAGCGACAAATTCTTTGATTCTGAGATGATGATAGCACCGTGGTTCTCGCCTTCCTTCACTGAGTTCAGCATGCTGTGGTCCTTCTCTTTGCCTCGTAACTGGACCTTAGGAATAGAAGTCAAGGCTTTATTTTTTGTTTGTAACTTACCATGCAGTTCATTTGCATGTGAGGGCCCATCTGATTGCATGTTCCCTTTAACAAGATTATAAGCCCTTGGTGTAGGTAATTTTTTGGGCTTCAACCTCCCCATGCCTTCCAGACTAGACTTGGACTTTGAGCCCATGGCCCAAACGCTTGCCTCCTCCTTTTCGATATTATTAATGGCCTTGGATGGATCTTTTTGCTTCTTAACTTCAGCCCATTTCTTCATCCCCAAGTGGAAGCCCTTCTTCAAGCTACTTTGCCCCTTTTCCACGATCTGTAGCAATGGTCTCTTAGGTCTCCCTTCCTCCACATCCGGCCTCACATCACCCTCCAGCTCGATCCTTTTATCACCTAGCTCATAATTCAAATTTAGCTTGGGACTTTCACCTTCAGCTAGATCCGTACCAGCTAGAATGTTGAATCTGGACTTGGATGCACCGCCCTCGGCCATACCCTCTGTCATATCAGAGCGGTTCCAGCCACCAACTCTGGCCCTACCCTCATTTCTTCTTGGAGCTCATGCTCTAGCCGTCTTACGCGCTAGCATCCATGAACCAAACTGGTGCTCTTTGGCCGGAAGTGGATTCTACAATGCCGCCGATGGATTGCTCATGAAATTTCACAACATAGTAATTATTGGGGAGGTCAATAAGATCAAAACCGCTTGACTGCCAAATTCTGCAGAGGTGCCCCTTGAGACGGAAGAAATTGAATTTTGCTCCAAGAATAGTGATGATAAGGGATTTGTTCCAGGGTTTAGCCCATCTATTATATTCATCCTGAGACAAACTTATCATTGGGTAGATATCCATGAGGTGTTTCAAATCCTCTGAGGGCTTAGGAATTTCCCAGGACTGATCCAACAAATCAGCTAGCTTGTCATCCTCTACCACACTGGGATTCCCATAGGCAATACCATTATACTCTGCGCCCTTAAAGCCCATAAGAGAGTCCTTGTACAAAAACGAATGCCCTACATTGACTGGAGGCGAGTTCCTGATCGTTCCTAAAAGCTCTGTTTCAATTACAGAAGGTTCAGGAATAATGATGGCCAAGGGGGAATCATCATTAGTTGATTTCTTCACTGATTTATCCAAACCAGCAATTTCCTTAGAACCCAAAACAACCTCCGGCAGTGATTCTAGGACGTCGGGGTCCTCCATCAAGAGCTAACACACACACTGGCACGAATTCCAATAGACAGAACCTCTCACTACCTCTCTCTCTCTCTCTAAAGCTCTGTTTCCTACAAACATAAGAAATTTAAACTTACCACATCCAGCCTGGTTTTTCACATCAGTTACAGCTCCTTTGGTCCTCCAATCCCAAGAAGAGAGTGGTGCATTTTGGACAGGATGCATGGTTCAATATCATTTTGCTGTCGTTGCCCTCCATCATGGGTTTCTCTATCTCATGTAAATTGATTTTGCTGAACTCTTCATAACTCATATTTGAAAATTGGTTAAAACCTAGACGATATTCGTCTGGTGGCATTTTTCTCTCTGACATACTTCAAATTACTTTTGAAAATCTGAAATCTAGCTGCCTCCTCTTCTAGGGTTTGGTATTCTCGTTCATTCTCCTTCTTCCACATTTGGAATAGACGGAGGACTTCTGTTTCAGAAGTGGACATGTCTAGATCTAGATTCGAAATGGAATACTCATCAAGCACACTAGACGCGAGACAAATTGAAGCATACCAAACCAAGAAAAGGGGAAGCAATTTAGTAACAAGAGAACTCATTGTGCACTCAAAGGCGATAGATATCAAGCATGTGGATTGTGGTTGTTGCATAGCATTTATCCATATATATATATAGGGGGAGAGAAAACCACGGTCCGTCTATCACAGTTCACATTTTTTAAATCAAACTGGGTTCGCTTACTTGTCATCTGAAAAATGTGAAGAAAATAAAAAATCTCACATCCTTATATTGATATATTTAAACTAAACTTATGCTGAGTGACAGTCACATCATCAGCTATCAACCATGTTTCTCTTGCAGTTTAATAAATTAAAAGTATAGAGATCAATACCTATAACTCAAAAAATTATAAGGACCTAATAAAAAATTTACTAAAATTTAATTAAAAAAGGTATTTTTTTTATAAACTTACATATTAATTTTGAACTTCTGCATTTTATCTTTTTGAATTCAAATTAAATGTACTCATATTTTTAACAATAGATCCATTAAATCCCATATTCTGGTTCGTTTTGTCCATTAACTTGTTCATAATTTATGTTTTTATTCTTGTTAAAAAAGATGAAGAATGTTATTGTTTATATTTTCTTGTTGTATTATTATATAGATTTGCATACCTTTTTCTATTAACAAATAATTGTGGGAAAATTCCAAAAAAAAAAATACCTTGGAATATGCAAAAGGACAAGTCAGAGCTGTGAAATTCGAAAATCCCAAGTCAGTTCGGTGTCAGTACGGAGGAGAAATATGGGATTATGAAATCTCAGCGAAAAGACGAACATGCCCTTCAGCTGTCTCTCTCTCTCAACTTGGAATAACAACATCGGTCTCTTTATTAACAACACCACATTCTCCATTAACAACTCCGCTTTATTCTGTTACATCTTCGTATCTCAAATATGGTGTTGTTAATGTAAAATATGGTGTTGTTAATAAAGAGAGATGTGTTATTATTGGTCCTGAAACTTAAATTATGAAGTTGTGAAATAATAAAGTGAAGTTGTTATTGTAGAATACATTATTGTTAATATAGAGACCGGTGTTGTTATTGTGAAACAAGAAAGGGGAATTGTTAATATTGAATCCGGTGTTATTAATAAAGAGACCGGTGTCGTTATTTCGAGTTGAGAAAGAGGGGGAGCTGAAGGGTAGGTGCGTCTTTTCGCAGAAATTTCATAATCTCATATTCATCCTCCGTACTGACACCGAACTGGCTTGGAATTTTCAAATTTTAGAGCTTTGATTTGTCCTTTTTCATATTCCAAGGTATTTTTCTGGAATTTTCCCAATTATTATCTAAATTTTTTAGGATGATGCTCAATTAAATATTTTGAATTTCTAGATTTTACTTACAAGATAATATAATTTTAAAGAGAAAATTATCATCTAATGAATAACAATTATCATCAAAACCTTATGAGTCAAATCTTCAATCACGTCACAACAAACTAAATTTTATATTTAACAGACTGGTCATTATATTTAGGGTTAAGGAGCAAATTTACCAATGAAATTTTAAGGTAAGAGCGCCTGGCACAATTATGTTTTAAAAGGGGCAAAAATACACATAAGGTTTTTAAAGTGGAGCATCTAACACAAAACTGTTAAATTTGACCTAACGCTGTTAATTGTTTCCTTCTCTTATAATTTAACACTGTTAGGTTGAATTTAACGGTTTTGTGCTGGATGCTACACTTTTAAAACCTTATATATATTTTTGTCCCCTTTAAAACATAATTGTGACAGACGTTCCTTCTTTAAAACTTCATTGGTAAATTTACTCCTTAACCCTTATATTTAAGAAAAAGGAATTAGCTACCTCAATGCATGTAGCTACTAACTACTAAGCGTTCATAATAAAAAAGAAAAAGGTGGATAAATAAATACTATGAAGTGCTTGGATCGACTGGTTTGGGTCATTCCAACTTAATAGTCTTGTATTCGAGTCATGACTACACAGTTTCAATAATTTATTAAGCTTTGGTAGTAATCTGTAAAAAGTTAGAGGAACGACTTTATTTGGTTCATGGGTTACCTTTTTTGATTTCATTAATCAGCCGCGTGGAACATGCAATCGGTGCTTTCATATGTTTAATTATTTTTCACATACCAATCAGCGTCAAATTGATTGCTCAAGAACCAACTCTCTGTTCCATTGCAAATGACTCAACTCTCTGTTCAATAATTTATTTAACTTTGGTAGTAATCTGTAAAAATGTAGAGGAACGGCTTTATTTAATTGATGAATTACTTTGTTTGATTCCATTAAATTGATTCAACAAGCAACTCTCTGTTCCATCAAATTAATCGCTCAACAACCAACTCCCGGTTCCATTACAAAGACCTCTTCCCCGGACACTCGCTTTCTTTCATTTTTTTTTCCTCTTACCATTTAAAGTTATCATAATGCCCTTCATTCAAAGATTGGGAAAATATATAAATAAATAAAAAAAATATCAGATATTCTTTTAAGGAAAAAAGATAAGAAAATACCATTTGAATTTCGAATTCCCAAGTTAGTTTAAGAGTATAGGTATTGACTACAACTGTATAGCAGTTGACTACTCATAAAATCACTAGTTTAGAATTTTGAAGTTGAAGTGATATTTGTTGTTGTTGTTTTCTCCCCCTATTGGCTCCCTCGTTCACCCGTCCATTCCCTTTGCCGTTGGTGGGGGTTTGAGCTTGCTCTGTCGTGACCATTGATGTCGTCTTCTTCCTCCATTGCGTCTTTGGGTGAGGATGCAATGCTGTGTGTGAGCTTCATTTTTCTGGAGTCATCATTGTCTTGTCTAAGAGGTGTAACCTCGAATCCTTTCTTTTTATTTCCCATTGCGTTTGCTGTTTGTGAAGAAAGAATGATTTTAAGGCTGTGTGAAACTAGAATAGAATGTTTGGAAAGAAACTAATGTGTTTTGAAGCCTATCTTATAATTGGGTTAACTAATGCACATTACTTGTTTGTTGAAATGTCTCAAAGGAGATGAAATATAAGTATATTTGATAGTTATTGATGGTCATTGTAGTTTTCGTTACTCCTTGTCCGAACTAAGAAATTGAGAAGACATAACCTAAGTACCGCCAATAGGTTTCAAAAGAAAAATTATTATTGTCTAGTTAAATTATATTTACGTATATGCATTTTTACAAATATGTAGCAACTGGAAATACACACACTTGCATGCAAAGGTTTGTGATGCGGTGCATATATGTTTTATGTAACTGTATTCTTCTATGCATGTCTTAAGTCTTGATCCGTAATGGATTCAAGACCTAAATTATAACCTACTAGAACACTAACTGTTTGAACTTTACGTTTTTCACCCCACACCTTCGGAAATTTCATTACACATTATTGACTTTTGTCAAGTTTTTCAAGTTACGCTAATTATTATTTGCTGTCACTTTTCACTGAGATATATGTTATTGGTAAAGAATTTTTGGAAGTCTTCTTCAACTTGAACAAATATTACAGATTCAGCCTGAATTCCTTTGCTTTTACACATTGGCACTCGTGCTGAATTTTTGTTCACTGGTTGAGTTGCTTATGCCCTAATTGCACGAGTTGTTGTGTGATTGAAATTTTGTTGCTGTACTTTGTTGGCTATACATTTTGAGGAATTTTCTGTGGTTCAACTTCCAAACCTTAACAGCTCCATCGGAAGAAAGCTTAAATATTAGAATATATGAGGAATGTAAATATTTCTATGTGTGCGTGAGGAGATTGAACTTAGAAGCTGAAAATGTATTGAACCTACTGTTTGGTGTTTTTATATTCTAAATAAGCACCCAAGATAATTAAATCATTGCTCTAAGGTTCTAAAATGTTAGTTGGGACGTTGCCGTCAAAACAGAGAGAAAGAATGTGCCAAACTGAAATGAACCTCACTGTTGATTGTAGTCCTTCCTATCATCATTGTGATGAATTCTTGTGAGAGAGAGAAAAAAGACTGGTGTGGATTCTAGCACACATTTTGCATATTTTTCCTCTTGCATTTAAGGCGTTTTTTTATAACTACATAAAAGCCAAATGAGGCTAGCTGATAAAGATAAAGTGGGGTGTGGTTATACTTTTCGACCGTAACGGATGTCGGCTCAATCATAAGGAAATTATGCCGAAGCATTACTAGCTAGGATTAAATCTTGAATCTTGATGTAATGACACATTTTATTGATTGCTGGCTATCTCGTTATTTTCAACACTATGCATGACTTACTCATCCGAATGTGTATAAAAACGGTATATTAATCGCTAATGAGTAATAATGTAGGTGGGAACTGGTGCGGTGTGATTTGCTTATTTAGTTATTGGTTCATAACCAGCGGTCTCACCATGCTCCGCTAGTACCATACGAGCAAGGAATGATCTTTTTGTTTTTAGGATTCAAATCTTTTCACTTCTACTCACATCTTATCTGGTTATTGTTATGAACTTTGAACTGCCGCTGCATGGACTTGACTAGGGACAAAAGATGACTCTCTAGGGTCTGATGTGCTCACATAAACTCTTACAGTATCACTATACGTCGTACTGCTTTTGCGTCAACCTAGTTTCATTGATATAATCAACTAAGTGAAATACATCTCCTCGCTTCTTAATTTTATTTTACATAAGAAGGATGTCCCTAAGGTCACGGCGTGTAATTCAAATTGTACCCCTTGTGGCAAGATAAAATTCGAATTTTTTTTTGCATGAAAATCTGGATACCATTACTTAAACAGTAATAAATACAGCCATACAACTACTATAACAAAAGGAAAAGCAACAAACTAATACCTAAATCTCTCATCAATTTTCACCTCTTAATGAGAAGGTGGCTGTTGATCAGGGACACAAAAATTACCTACAAGTTTATGAGCTAGTTTAGCTAAGTTGTCCGTTATACTAATAGACTCTCCAGAAATATGATGAATTACAACATGCTAGTCTCTATGAGTAAGAAGTCTGGCCTCATAAAAAATTTGAATTTTTTTGGATGAGTCATCAGCCAACTAGAATTAACATGATATAAGTTGTTATATTTTTACTGGACAGAGTTCAGATGACATGGTACTCTTAGAGTAAGTAAGTGTTTCTCCAACTTGGAATAATAATTTGCTGACTGGGTGTGGGAAATTAATTTCCACCTAAGCCTTTATCTCCTCCCAGACACCATTTTCAGTCAAAAAATTCAAACAAACGGACAAGTAACAATCAATATGTAATTTTGCAAATATTTTAGAAGTTTATAGTTAGTTTTGTTCATAAAAAAAGCATTTGTGTTAGGCACACTTTTGGGGAAATCTCATATGTATTTTTGTTCCTTAACCCCTTAAAAAATTCAAACAAATGGTCAAGTAATCATTAATGTGTATTTTGCAACTACTTTAGAAGTTCATAGTTATTTTTTCCCACAAAAAAGTATTTGGCATTGGGCGCACTTTTGGATAAATCTCATACGTATTTGCACCTTAACCCTATAATTTGAGTGTCATGCTTGCGAGCCATGTTAATCTTTTCTATATTATTCCAATTTCATTGAATGCCCCGAAGCAGGGACTTGTATGTGCTTTCTGAATTCTGATAATGAAAAGGTTGTTGCGTTCTCCTTCATAAATATATATATATATATATACACACGGTCAAACATATAGATCAAGTGTTGCCCCTCTCTTTAAAAGAAACTCGTCATCCAATTTAGGAGCAACCTTCTTTCTTTCCCCATATTTGAATCATTATCTTCACCCTTATATTCATATCATTCTCATAGAACTCACATATTTAAATGTAATTAATCATTTTCTTAAAAAATATCCCTAACCAACAAATAAAGAAATTTAAAGTAAATTTTAGAAAATAATAAACATTAATAGCGACTATTAAAGGTTAAAAAGAATTTAAAATATAAGTTAAATAAAAAGAGTTTTATTAGGACATGCAAATTGAGTAATTTTATCTTAGTAATAAGAAATAATAATTTGTCATTAAAAATTTAACTGCACCTTTTTCAATGTTCATGCAAGGGATCTCTCTCTTTTACTTTATTTTTGTGTAATGTATGAATCTCTTGCTCCCTCTGATATTCTTGTTTCCGCGCAATGAGTGTAGGCAAATTACATAAGCAATAATTTTTCATAAAGAGTTAAAGACAATTTTGTCTTGGAAGTTTTTCGAAGGCAATTTTGCCCTAGAAGTCTCAAAAAGGGAACAATTTTGCCCTAACCATTATTCCAGTTAATTTTAACTGTAAGTTGACCAAACATGATGAGTTGGCAATCCATATGTCATCTATGTCTTTTTTGTTAAGGTGCAAATTTGTCCCAAAAGTTTTAAATCTAACTTTAAAAAAATGAAGTAGATAATGCATAGACTTTTGGAATAAATTTGCATCCTAACAAAAATGACGTTTATGAAATGTGGACTGACAGCTTAACATATTTAGTCAATTAACGGTCAAAATTTACTGGAATAACGGCCCGAGCAAAATTGGTCCCTTTTTGAGACTTCTGGGGCAAAATTGCCTCTTACAAAAATTTCCAAAGCAAAATTACCTCTTAACCCTATCACAAAAACTGATTGTAAGGCAGAGGAGAGAAGCTGTTCGCGTGAGATAGTTGAGCTAGATCAAGCATGTGCTGGAATCGAAACCCCTAGAAAACGAAGATATAATGATTAATGTACTATTAATGTATCGGGCATAAAAGTGGCAAATGGTTCTTCCGGGAATAAATTGCATGTATGTTTATTTAAGAATGAAAAATCTATATATGTACTTCACCTTCTGATTTTTGTAACACTTTACTCCAGGGACACTTATCAAAATATTTTATTCATTTAAGAACCACATGTGACCCAAAAGCACCTTTGATTAAGCTAGAAACTTAAAATCTTTCTCAAAACTTGGGTACCATGAATAATGACTTTACCTGAAACTTTGGAAATTCATTTGTAATACAATATAACTCCACAATTAGTGGTTCAAAGCTCTATTTCTAACTCTTGGAAAGCTTTTGAAAGAAAAATAAGACCCATACTCACCTTTGTCCCAGTTGGTCCAAAAACTCGCTTAAACCAAAATTGTACAGAGTAACTTTCAAAATAGTTCTCAGTTTTCCTATGTCAATGTTATAAAATCATATCTCTAAATGTATTCATCCAAAATTTATGAGTTAGGGCTTATTTTAAAGATCTGAATGTGTATTATGACATCGCAAAATTTCATAACCTAACTCAGCCAATTACCTTGTTTCTATGCAGTCAACAAAACCAAGACTCAAATCTATTCATGTTACAACTGTAATACATATTACTCTCTTTAAACTAAAGGATAACCTTTACTCATATACTTATAACATTGTCTCTACTCCACTAACTATTTGACCCCTTTTTACTTTGCAGTTTTGCCATGTAAATTCTAAGGGCATCATCGATACGCTTGCCCTAATTTCAAAGAATGTTAAACTTACTAATAACTGTACATTAATACTACTACTAGATACTAAGTTTACCGCCATCACCATAGATGACACTCACCTTTAGACTATCATAGCCTTAGTACTCCTTATGGAGGGTATTTACATGGCAAATTATATAATGTTACATACATATTTTTTGCCTTTAATATAAAAATAAATATAACCAAGAATATAATAGAACTTATATATGCAACCAAATAGCATGTTTCTCTAGCTCCATTCACCTTCAGTCTTCACCAACTACTATGCCCTTGCCCTTGGTGATACTTTCTTTTATTGTATATGACGGAAGAAAGGGGTGAGATTCTGGGGAATCTCAGTAGCAACTACTTTTCATCATGTTAACCATACAAGGTTAATAACTATGCATGTAAAAATAAGCTATATATAGAGAACAAAACTTTGTGAGTAACTGATCTGAAAAGCTAACTGGTGCACATTTATCATATTGATAATTGAACTGAATAACTAATTAGTGTACAATCTCTTGCAGATAGATAAACTGTATAAATAACAGGTGTACTTTCATTTTACAAATAGATAAAATGAATAAATAGCTAGTGCATATACTAGGCATATAACTACTCGCCGATCTATTTGCTGCACATGGCCACGGCAAATATCTATGCAAGGATAATTTACATGTTCTCATGCTTAATTACAGCAAAATGGCATAAACAAATATGTAGAAACCAATGCACAATAACATAAGAGGAAAAAAGTTACTACCTCTTGTACTTTTTTCCAAATTACCTTCACCTTGTTTCTTTCTTTGTTGATTCCTTGGTGGGCTTGGCCACAAGTAAAATCCTATAATTTATAAACGTACAAGGGTAGGTTAATACTTATATATTTTACTTTAATGGCATATTAAATCTCCATTCGATTCCCAAGCTCTAACCCCTTATGATTAGTTCTCTAACTTTGCTCTTGTTACTTTAAGTTTTAACTTGTTCTTTTACTTGGGAATTCTTTGTTCATTCTCATCCTATACAACTCTATCTACTAAATTCACCAACAAATGGAATACAATCCAACTCCCCCTAAATAAAATAAAGCTTTCCAGAACAGGGGAAAAGAAAATTCATATTATTTACTTCCATTACTATTAAACATTTCACAAAACCTCTAGACATAACTTATGTATGATTTAATTATTGAGAGCACTTGTGTCATTTTGTGAAACCTCAGAAGAGTGGTGTCTCTTTAAATTCCTTCTCCCCAAAGATTCAATGGTTAATAGATATGCATTAACCTTTCCTTAATATATCATTTATATAACTCTACAGCAATCTCATTTAAGCATTTACACCTTCCTCACATGCTGAATAAACTTATGCCTTGTTCTGGAAAGTTTTCCAGACTTTAAATCAGGTCTCCCATTGCAAATTTAACAACATTCATAATATACTTTATGCTGATAATACTTGGTACTTAATCATCAATTCCTAAGTACCATTATCCTTCAAAACAATTCAACAACACCCTTATATTACACTTCCAACATTTCCAGCTTCAATATTACCTCCAAGTCATCATTTTTATCCCTCTTATATCCAACTATCTTGGACCATTATATGCATTAAAAATTCGGACAGCACTACATTTAGAACTTTCAAAATTTATCCAACATCAAGAATATTGTTTTAATAATCATTTTAGAGACTTTATGCATATTTTAATAATCTAAGATACTTATCTAACATATGTGTAACATCCTGAATTTTATTCACCAAAAATTCCTTGCACCTTTGTGACATCAAATGTGAATTTTGACACATAGAAAAGAATGGCAAAATATTGCAAATAGTGGACACACACCTCAGAGTTGTTCGCTCTGCGCTTCTTCCTTGAACATAAAGAGTTATCATTGATGTGGGTTGTGTTTGGAGCCGTTTCACTCATGTTTTGTGATAATTCTGCATTAATGCCTACAATTTGAGGTGATTCTGGAAGGTCATCAACTTCAACATTAACTTCATCTTCCATTGCACCAGGTGATATTCCTTCTTCCCCAACTGCTCTGTCCCAGCCCATACAAAGCACAAATTCTCAAAGTTTGGGAATGACTTGGTCCTAAACTGTGTTGACCTTAGGTGAACTTGAAAGTGCAACAAAAATATTTTTAAGGACATGTACCTTAACCCTACACTAATCACTTTTTTACTTAAATGCAATTAACTCCTCAACAAGTTCACTTACCTTCACATACTCATCCCACACCTCTTTCTTTGCAGTCACAATTTTGTTTCACAGGATTCCAACCAAAGCCTGATGTGTTGGTGCCATAAACCATATCATAAGCCGCTTGCCACAGACATTTCAAGGTCTTAATCCTGGAGGTTATGTGAGGGCAAGCTTTAATCCCACATCCAGCCAGCTTCTCTTCTATCATTGCCTGCAAAGCATTAGCAAATCCAGGCTTGAAACCATTATCGGCCATGAACTTTTGTTCCATCCTCAGACTTACAAGGCAGTCAACTGGGACCTTGCCCTCCTTGGATGACCACATTTTAAGCTTTAACTTGTTTACTTCTTCACTCTGGTCCATCTATTAAGACTCAGCCATAAAAGAAAATGTTGTTAATATAAATTGAATCCAACAATAAACTAGCATACAAACACTGGGCAGGAAGTTGCACTTAAATTAAATTGAAATGCACATAACACAAACTTTGTCCATACACCCAAACATAGGCAAGTCAATGTTCATAATGTTTCAAACATTTTTCTACAACATCATCAATCATCCCTATAAGCCACATAGGCAGCAAACATCTCATTTGCTAGCTCTTCATTAAAGTTTGTCCACATATCACTACTTTCTATAATCATCATGAGGGTGTTGTCAATTGTTGGTGGTGGTGGTTCAAACTAGTCAAGCTATTCGTCTAGCAGATCTTGAATTCTTTCCCGATGAATTAGGTTATATAACAAAGAGCATACCACAATATATTTGTTTTGAATCTTCACCAGATAAAAAGAAGCACTCCTTAGCATTGCCCAATGCAACTTTAGTATCCCGAAGTACCTTTCAATGACATTTCACGCTGACGAATGGCGCATGTTGAATCACTCATGCGGAGTTTGGGGTTGGTGTCCCTGCCTTTACTCATATGAGGTGGTACATTTGCCCTTTATAAGGTGCCAAAAACCCTTGGCAATTCGTGTACCCCACATCAACCAAGTAGTACTTTCCTGCCCAAGCCAATAAAAACATTTATATGAGTAATGCTCATAACTTGCACATTACATGTCCTAATCATACAAACTTACACTAAAAATACACTACTGCAGGCCATACCTTATTGTACTCTTAGCCTATGTTGTGTCCTTATAGCTTCCCTCAACACCCTCCCATCCACAGTTGAGCCTTCCCAACCGGTCAATACAAAGATGAATTGCGTATCCGGTGAGCATACACCTAGCACATTAGTTGTCACCTCTCCTTTTCTGTTTCGGTACTTGCCCTTATGCTCTGCCGGGACTTGTACACCTATGTGAGTACCATCTAATGTACCTAGGCACCCCTACAAACACAATCAAAATTTACAACCCTTCATATATATAGTTAACTTTTGCATACGAAAAAAATACATTTTTTGTCACAACTACAAAAGTTTTATACCTTGAACCACTTCCATCGATCATCATTTGAATCCTCCGGAATGGCCTTTACTCTTTTCAAAAGCAATTATTGTAATCTAATTGTTGCATTCAACACAATTTTATAGTATCTACTAATTGTTTCACCCGACCTACTAAACCCAAACTGAATGACACTATTTTTGACATGATGCCCCAATATGTGCAGGAACATTGCTACTTCCTTATCAACTAACATATGTTTTGTTTGTCTTAATCCACCAATTGTGTCTAACATGTGACACAATTTATCAAAAGTTGGCCAATACATCTTAATTTGGTTGAAGCAAGTGGTGTCACTACTGTATATTATTGCCCTCAAATTTGCTTGCTTTGCATGAAAATCTAATCTAAAAGACCTATCTAGTACATGCCTCGGTCTACCTCCTCCCACAGCAACTATTATAGTTAAAAGCAACCTCCTAACTGCAAGAAGCAAAGCTAGGCACCCAGCCAATACGGCAAACATTTGATCCGATTGTGGCTCCATATCTTCACAATTTTTCCCACACTGATTCATCTTACAGTATAATCTACTAACTCCTCTTTCCAAACCACACTAACACAGTTTAAAAAATTTCATTTTAAATTAATAGCCAATGAACATAATTACACCCACACTTTTCTCACATTAAACACAACCCACTTATCTTATTCATAAACAGTTTAACCCATTCTATCTTTCTACTGACTTTGTTTATGTGTTTCACTGCTTACATCTACTAGTGTTCATTCCACATTACCCACGGCCATCAAAACTTTAACTTCATTCACAGTTTAGCATTCATGATATAAATTACATCTACTTAAAATTAAAACCCAATTGCAAGACACCAAACAGAGCACACTGTTAATTAGCAAGCAACCAAACACATTTCAGCTTTCGACTCTGCTTTTCTTTCTGCTTTTCTTTCACATCTGTTAAGCCAATACGACCCACATCACAAACATACCAATTTATAAGTTTACACTAAATTAACCCACATACACACAGCCTTATAGCATTTTGTGCATCTCTCCGATTGTTCAACAGATAGCGCAGACAACAAACATATTGCCCACTTCACGCCATAAAACACAACATAATCAGACCAATATTACCTTGATTCGGAGTTCTATTTTGCACGCCGTTCGCCTCTTCCCTTTTCCAGATAAGCTTTTAACTCTATACCAAGATGGTTCACCAAAGCCTTCCGCGCATTGTGCCTCTGTCTTTTATCTATTTTATATGTTTTCAGGGGCATTTTTGTCCCACAATTTATCTTGTCGGGAACATTTTGAAGTTCATCCCACTTTTGGTGGGAACTCACTTTCCGATATTTAAACGAACACTCGACTTGGTGGGAATCTGAGTTGCCGTCACTTAGGCAGCCAAACGCGTTTTTAGCTAAGGAACATCGCAATCTTCCCTTTCCATCCTCAACTTTCTGCGTGACAAACAGGGCATTACTTTATTAGATCTTTTCTCTAGTTTTGTCTTGTCGTTCTATCATTGTCATCAAACAAGCAAATTAACTCACTTAGCTAACCATTTTCAACTTATAAAATCATGTTAACATGCTCTTATACTTGCGCTAATTGCAATTTTAATTAAACTCAGAAGTCCATTCATCGATTTTACTTATTTTATATTTTTAGCTTGCAAAATCTTACCGACTCACTCTTAAATTTATGCTACATTTTTAGATTTGGTTATGTTTAATGACTTAATATGTGAACTTCAGAGAAACTTATTTGTCGAGTGTAATGAAAACTATGGAGGTTGATGAATTTAATTTCAATTATTTGGATTTAAAATGTATTTAAACCAAATTATTTTATTTTTACATTTTTGTTATTAATCATATACTTTTAATAGCTATTTATTGATGAAAGTAAGCACTTTCGATTTTATGGTTCGAGTTCACAATCCAAATTTATGAGTTTTCATAAATTTGTGAGTTGACAACCTTGCTTTCTAATAAAATAATAATTGTTCTCTTTATTTCACATTGGCGGTTATGTGTTAGGACAGATTTCACATATCGTAAACGAAGGAGATTGCCATTAGGGATCTCCAAGTTAGGTTAAGTCATATGTGCATGTTAGAGACTATCAAAACCAAAACTCCATTAACTAACGAGATTAATAAATTCTAGAAATTGCACTCCTATAGAAATGACATTTTATACAAGTTAAAATTGATATGTTACATAGGTTTTGGACTACTTTCTACACTCCATACACCTCTATCTTTGAAAAATATCATAAAGATTGGGATTGGCAGACAATAAATATTGGTCTAGTTTATAAGAATTTGGCTAAAAAATCGCAAGGTCGTAAGTTCAAATCTCACTGTAAATGTGCAAATCATGCTAGTGGGCAATATATAAATACATTTACAACCATTCTTTAAATCCAGAAGTATGTCTTAATTTTGGTGAGCTTTCAAAACCTAACTACCATAAATCTTTTTGGATAAAATAAAAAATTGGGACACACACCATCTTGTGCATTCTATGCTCTTGATACCACCTTGACGTGGTTCACGTTTTAATATTTAAATATTTTTTATTCTATTTGTGTTATAATCAATCATCACACTTAGCAATTTTAAACATTCGAGATATTGCAATCTCCATCATTAAATTTTCTCTAAAAAATCAACAAATCAAGACATTGATCACATAGAAGAAAACTGAATTTTTTTTTATTTTGTATTCCATCCTATTCAATTGATGATAATTGAAAAAAAATATTAAGTATTTGATTATCATTATTATTATTTATTTACTAAATTTTATAGCAATCTGATTATAATGTGAAAAACCAAGAGAAATTGAGGGTTGGGTAAGGACAAGCAAACATGGCACGCATTGGTGAGCAAGGACATGCGTTAGGATCCCTCTTCCACAATAATTGCTCACTTACTTTATGAGATCTTTTCTCTAGTTTTATCTTGTCTTTCTATCATTGTCATCAAACAAGCAAGTTAACTCACTGAGCTAACCATTTTCAACTTATAAAATCATGTTAACATGCCCTTATATTTGCGCTAATCGCAATTTTGATTGAACTCGGTAGTGCATTCACCGATTTTACTATTGTTATATTTTTAGCCTGCAAAATCTAACCAACTTACTCTTGAATTCATGTTATATTTTTAGATTTGATTATGTTTAGTGACTTAATATGTGAGCTTCAGAAAAACTTGTTGTTGAGTATAATGAAAACTATGGAGGTTGATGAATTTAATTTCAATTATTTGGATTTAAAATATATTTAAACCAATTATTTTATTTTTATATTTTTGTTATTAATCATATCCTTTTAATAGTTATTTATTGATGAAAGTAAACACTTTCGACTTTACGATTCGAGTTCTCAATCCAAATTTATGAGTTTTCATAAATTTATGAGTTGACAACCTTGCTTTCTAATAAAATAATAATTGTTCTCTTTGATTTCCCATTGGCGGTTACGAGTTACAACAGATTTAATGTAACACCTTAGTTACATTTGCGTTCTGATAAGTCATTAGTAGTGAATCTGAATTGCTAAGTGATATTCTACATGCTCACCTCGACATGGTTCACGCTTTAATATTTAAATATTTTTTATTCTATTTGTGTTATAATCAATCATGACACTTAGCAATTTTAAACATTCCAGATATTGCAATCTCCATCATTTAAGTTTCTCTAAAAAATTGACAAATAGAGGCATTGATCAAATAGAAGAAAACTGAAAATTTTTTATTTTGTATTCCATCTTATTCAATTGATGAAAATTGAAAAAAAAAATAACTATTCGATTATTATTATTTATTTAATAAATTTTATGCAATCCGATTATAATGTAGAAAACCATGAGAAATTGCGGGCTGAGTAAGGACAACCAAATGTGGCACCCATTGGTGGCTACCACAGATTCTGCCCATGCTTTAGTTGTAATACCCTGAATTTTGGAGTTGGAAGTTTGGGAATCAGCCTAAATTAAGTGAACTGCTAAACCCCGGTTTAGCAGGTATCCCAAAGTTATTCCCTAATATTTCTTATATCTTTGAGGTATTAAAGAGAATAAAATAGTGAATTAAAGAGAAGGGAACTTATCTCTCTTACATGCATTTGGTATTTGTGTTGGTGTTTGATGCATGTTATAGCTTTGCTTGTTTATATGAAACATATATGAACAATTAAAGCTCTATTTTTATTTATACTATGGCCATAAGTATGTTGTTTGAAACATTAATCATGCAGATATGTCATTGTGTGAGCATGAGTTATGTAGTGTGAGCATATCATGCATTAATCACTTATTCTCAAGCCTCTAATCCCAAAATTCAGAGTATTACATTAGTCTCCCTCTTCGACCATAATTGCTCTCTTACTTTATTTGGTCTCTTCTCTAGTTTTGTCATGTCTTTCTATCATTGTCATCAAACTAGCAAATTAACTCATTGAGCTGACCATTTTCAGCTTATAAAATCGTGTTAACATGCTTTTATACTTGTGCTAGCTGCAATTTTGGTTGAACTCGTGAGTCTATTCACCGATTTTACTACTTTTACATTTCTAGCTTGCAAAATTGTGCCGACTCACGCTTAAATTTATGCTAGATTTTTAGATTTGATTTTGTTTGATGACTTCAAATGTGAACTTTAGAAAAAATTGTTTGTTGAATATAATAAAAACTATGGAGGTTGATGAATTTCATGCCAATTATTTGCATTTAAAATATATTTAAAATAAATTAATTTTATTTTTATATTTTTTTATTTAATCATATACTTTTAATAGCTGTTTATTGATGAAAGTAAACACTTACGAATTTATGATTTGAGTTCACCATCCAAATTTATGAGTTTGCATAAACATGTGAGTTGACAACCTTGCTTTCTAGTAAAATCTCTTGATTTCATATTGGTGGTTACGACATATTTCACATATCGTAAATGAAGGAGATTGCCATTAGGGATCTCCAAGCTAGGTTATGTCATATGTGCTTGTTAAAGAGTATCAAAACCAAACATTCATTAGTTTATGAGATTAATAAATTCTAGAGATTACACTCCTACGGAAATAACTTTTTATACGAGTTAAAATTGACATTTTACAACGGTTTTAGAACCAGTGTTGCAAGTGAACTTCCTACACTCCTTATGGTTTTTTTTTTTTTTGGATATGGCTATAACCAGTATATAATGTCCACTCTCTACATTAGTCCTACTTAAAACCAAAGTAAAACGTGGCATTTTTTTTAAAAAAAAATAGGGGCTTTTTTTTTTTTTTGGGTTGGAGGTTATTTTCAGTCCAATAAACAAAATGCCCTATATTTTTTATTCTTCTATAAATTCTAATAGATCTCATAAGAAATAATAATTTCATAAATTCCGTTCATTACATAATTTTAATAATATTTCTAACATTATAAAGATAAAAAACCTAGCTACTCAAAAGAGACACACACAAAGAAGACCCTATCTGCAATTTCAAGAGACCAATTCAATGTGAGAAAAAGAGTGTATTTCAAGACACTATGGAAAATGTTCACAGAAGCACTCCCTCTGGTCCTTAATATATGACATATTAACGGATGAACTTTGGGTGTGTTATGGATCTTAAAAGCGCTTGGGATGGGAACCATAGAAGAGTCTGCTTGTTATATGATTCTTTATATGTAATTAAGCTTATCAAGGATGAAGATAATAGTCTTCATGTGTAAACTAGCCAGAATTTAATTCAGTAAAGTTAAGATATGCTCAAATGTGATTTGGTGGTTGATTTTGAACACGAGAAGAGGGAGGAACTTTGGAGTTGATATGTTAGCTAAGCGTGCTTTAAAGATGCCCAGATTTCACTTGGTTCCTTTACACGTTTTTTGTTTGTTTATTTCTTGTAAAATAGAGTAGTCTCTACCACTTTCTTACATTATAAAAAAAGGCATGCTTTTTCGCAAAATAATGATGATGATGATGATGATAAATTATCATCATCATCATTTTTAAATAAATAATGACAGCCTCGCATGCCAAACTCAATCCATCCGGAAAAGTCATGGGAAGAGAGACTGTGAGATGATTTGCATACATACGATGAGGGGTATATGTAGGATATCTGATATCAATTACTAATTTCTTTGAGTCTTCTATTAGTCTAAATTCATGAGTGGGTAACTTCTTTATTTTCTTTTCTTGTCAAGGTTAATGAGGGCCTGGCTCAATGGATGATTTGTGAGAGTCTTGATTTTATTGGTTTTGTTCTATTGAATTTTAAAATATTTTTTAGAATAAAATGTATATAAACCTGCTGTAAAATTGAAATATATATTTCACAAAGCTTCCTAAGCTATTTGAATTGGTATCTTATTAGTACCTTAGTCCTTAGAAACTATCAATTAATCCACATAAAAACAACACTCAAATTTTTCTAGGGGATTGCTTAATTACCTTTCTTCATGATTTCTAACGCAGAAATTAGCCCTAATTCAGCATGAAGATAAGAAGGTGAAGAGTATATAATTTATATATATATCGAGAGAGAGAGAGAGCACTCATTTTTAATTAAACATACATAAATTTTATTCCACGGCAAACCATTTGCCATATATTTATACTCAACACACACATAGTACAACACATGACTGGTGTACTTCATATAGAAGCAGCACTAGTTTTTCATACTCAACACACACATAGTACAACACATAATAAGTGTACTTCATATAGGAGGGTGTCCTTCATATAGAAGTTGCAAGCTTCAAAGCTGTTATTTCATTATTCGCTTTGGTTTTGATTGGGTATGCACCAGAACATTTTATGTTACATACCCCTGGTTTGGAGCCGGTGTTTCTTTTGACGCGGACGTAACCTTTTTCACCCCATCTGGTCCCCCATGAGTTTTTTACAATCCAATAATCTTCACCATTCGATGAACCATATCCTACTATTAATACAGCATGATTTGTTTTGCAAGAACCAACGCATTTACAATCATTCCCCTTAAAGATTCCCTATCAAAGTTAAGAAAACAACTGTTAATTACTTTTCAAATGTGTCTGGTTGGATGGTAATTAGAGATGAAGTCGTGAGGTAATGAGAATTAGACTTACACCAGTGTAGGACTTAAATTCGTTGCTTGCATACAGGGAAACACTAACAGGTTGTTTGTAAACATAACCACGAAGAGAACTCTCAGATATAGGATTGTGATGCCAATACTTATAGCTATTGATAGTGGCGACTACTTTTTTCTCCTGCATCAATAAAAAATAAAACGAACACTAAAGCCATAATTAAAAAATACATATATTGAACTAACCAATTAGTAGACACAATTATAGACTAACCTTTACGTGATTGCCAGGAGTCTCTTTACCTACATATGGATAAATTGCTTGAGAGGTAATACCACCATTGCCGATGACATATCGAAATGCCCGGACGTACCACCCTCCTTTACAGCCTTTGTTACTTTTATCGCAGGATACGAGTTGTTGTTCAGAAAGATCCAGAAGCCGTTTTGTGACTATTTTTGTTATTCCTTCTATAGCTCCAGTTGTAGAGAATGCCCAACAAGCACCTATTAAAATAAATTTGATTTGATATTGTGCTTATATGCTATATGGTATAGGTTATAATAAACAAACAAAAGAAATTTAAACTTACCACATCGGCCCTGGTCTTTCACACGAGTTACAGCTCCTTTGTTCCTCCAATCCCAAGAAGGGGGTCGTGCATTTGGATAGGATGCATGGTTCAATATCATGTTGCTGTCGTTGCCTTCCATTATGGGATTCTCTATCTCATGCAAATAGATTTCGCTGAACTCTTCATAACTCATATCTGAAAATTGGTTCAAACCTAGACGATAGTCGTCGGGTGAGTTTCTTTCTGCAGTTTTCTCTTTGACATACTTCAAATTACTTTTGAAAATCTGAAACCTCACTGCCTCCTCTTCTAGGGTTTGGTATTCTCGTTCATTCTCCTTTTTCCACATTTGGAATAGATGGAAGACTTCTTTCTCAGAAGTGTACATGTCTAGATCTAGATTCGAAATGGAATACTCATCAAGCACACTAGACGCGAGACAAATCGAAGCATACCAAACAAAGAAAAGGGGAAGCAATTTAGTAACAAGAGAACTCATTGTGCACTCAAAGGCAATAGATATCAAGCGTTTGGATTGTGATTGTTGCATAGCATTTTTTCCATATATATAGGGGGAGAGAGAACCACAATCCGTTTATCACAGTTCACATTTTTTAAATTAAATTGAGTTCGCTTACTTGTCATTTGAAAAATGTGATGAAAATAAAAAAAAAAAAATCTCAAAAAGGAAGAGGAGGATGAAAGGGAAAAAGGAGAGGTTCCTCTCCTACAAGACCAACTGATTTTTAACCTCTGCATTTTATCTTTTTGAATTCAAATTAAATGTACTCATATTTTTAACAATAGATCCATTAAATCCCATATTCTGGTTCGTTTTGTCCGTTAATTTGTTCATAATTTATCTTTGTATTCTCGTTAAAAAAGACAAAGAAAGTTATATTTTATATTTTCTTGTTGTATTATTATATAGATTTGTATACCTTTTTCTATAACAAATAATTATGGGAAAATTCTAAAAAAATACCTTGGAATATGCAAAAGGACAAATCAGAGCTGTGGAATTCGAAAATCCTAAGTTAGGTTGGTATCGAGGAGTATGAGATTATAAAAACTCGGCGAAAAGACGAACCTGCCTTCAGTTGTCCCTCTCTTTCATCTTGGAATAACAACACCGGTCTTTTTATTAACAACACCGCATTCTCCATTAACAACTCTGCCTTATTCTTTCACATCTTCATATCTCAAATATGGTGTTGTTAATAAAGAGAGATTTGTTGTTATTGATCCTGAAACTTGAATTGTGAAGTTGTGAAATAAGCATTCTCCATTAATGGAATGAGCAATCCTTCACGGTAATGACACAAGCAATCCTCACTTCAAATGATTGTGAGAGGTTAATCATGCTAGCTTTAAGATGCTCTAAGGGTCACCCCTTACCCTAGGATTAACTTAGATTGATTAATACCTTGACATCTTGCATTTTAATATCTCTAATTTAGGTTGATTAAATACTCTAGCAATTAAATAAACTCAAAAGTTATATTTAACTTTTAATCCAATAATCGAGCCACTTTGCATTACCATTTAATTTTCTCATTAATCTTAATTTAACAATAGCCACCCATATAATCAAGATTAATGATGCTAAAGCCCAATGCTAAATACAATTAATAAATTCACATTCAATTAACCAATGCAAACACAAGACACCGTTAATCCACTAACCAAATCATCTTGAAATTAGCACAAAATGTTCACAAAATCATCAATTCAATGAGTAACCAACACAAAGAAATAATAATTAAATTAATTAACCACAATGTCAAGTGTTTAACAAATGTTTAAGCCACATCCAATCTCTAAATACATCAAAATTAATCAATTCAACATTATAAAATTTGCCCTAAGATCTAAGAATCACAATTATAACGTAGAATTAGGGAAATGGAAGAGCAAAAACTCTCCAATTGAATTGACGTTTCAAATTCATGCCATTACTTGTTGTTACAAGGGATTAAGAAGTTTTAGCCACTGCCAGCCAATGGTGTTGAGAGCGATAGTCGCTGGCGACGGAGACGGTGATGCTTGGTGATGAAGACGATGAAGGGAATGAGAAAAATGGTGGAAGGTCCGTACTTTCTGTGTTCTTCGCCCCTCTCGTTCGTGAATCTGAATCAAGCGGGAGCTCTGAAACTGACCTAATGGTTGCTGTCAAAACGCTGTAGTAGTTTTGACAGGGACCAAACTGTCATTTTCTGAATTCGGTCGACTATAATGTCATTTCCAAATTTCAAACCCCAAATTGCCATTTTCTGATTTAATCAAAGTTTTCAAGTATCTACAATTGAAAATAATTAAACCAACATCAAATACTCTCAAAAAATCAATGATTAAAAGTAGTTACAATTATTTTAAAGACTTTACCCCTTTTAGTCCTAATGTAATCTGTTTACTCTTAATCTCAATTTATTTCAAGAAAGGCATTTTATGTTTATTAATTATGACAAAATCCCTAATTAAAGTATAAAAATATATAATGAAAATAGAGATTTGTCATGTTATTACACAATTCAAAGTTTTATAGTATTTATGTTCTTTTTAATTAGTTTTTACACATAAAAATTGTATAAATAACATGATGTTGTGACAATAAATAAATATGTTACTACAGCATTAAAATTCAAGTTAACTGTTTTGAGAGATGCATCCCTAACTTTAGTAAAAATTGTATGTAGGGAGAGTAAACTTTGATATTTTGCTCCTTTAATTTTATGATTTTGCACTCGTGCCAAAATTTACCAATATTTCTAGAAATATATTTTTAAAATATGTCAATAACAAATTTTTGTAATTTGCGCACAGAAAAAACAGAGAGATTCTAAATGGGACACTTCTATCTTTGAAAAATGGCTTAAAGATTGGCATAGGCAGACAATAAATATTGTTATAGTTTATAAGAATTTGGCTAATAAATCAAAAAGTCGTGAAATTAAATCCCATTGTCAATATAAAAATCTTGTTAGTGTCCAATATGTAAATACCTTTATAACCGTTCTTTAAATCTAGAAGTATGTCTTAATTTTGGTGAGCATTCAAAACCTAACTACCATAAATCTTTTTGCATAAAATAAAAAATTGGTACACGCACTATCCTGTGCATTCTATGCTCCTGATACCCCTTGGTGTGGTTCACGTTTTAATATTTAAATATTTTTTGTTCTATTTGTGTTATAATTAATCATGACACTTAGCAATTTTAAACATTCGAGATATTGCAATCTCCATCATTAAATTTTCTCTGAACAATTAACAAATAAAGGCATTAATCAAATAGAAGAAAACTGAAATTTTTTTATTTCGTATTCAATCCTATTCAGTTGATGATAATTGAAAAAAATAATAAGTATTTGATTATTATTATTATTATTATTATTATTATTATTATTATTATTATTATGTATTTAATAGATTATGGCAATCTGATTATAATGTGGAAAACCAAGAGAAATTGAGGGTTGGGTAAGGACAAGCAAACCTGGCACGCATTGGCGAGCAAGGACATGCGTTAGTATCCCTCTTCCACAATAATTGCACTCTTACTTTATTAGATCTTTTCTCTAGTTTTGTCTTGTCTTTCTATCAATGTCATCAAACAAGCAAATTAACTCACTTAGCTAACCATTTTCAATTTATAAAATCATATTAACATGCTCTTATACTTGCGCTAATCACAATTTTAATTAATCTCAGAAATCCATTCACCGATTTTACTATTTTTATATTTTTAGCTTGCAAAATCTTACCGACTCGCTCTTAAATTTATGCTACATTTTTAGATTTGGTTATGTTTAGTGACTTAATATGTGAACTTTAGATAAACTTATTTGTTGAGTGTAATGAAAACTATGGAGGTTGATGAATTTAATTTTAATTATTTGGATTTAAAATGTATTTAAACCAAATTATTTTATTTTTACATTTTTGTTATTAATCATATACTTTTAATAGCTATTTATTGTTGAAAGTAAACACTTTCGACTTTACGATTCGAGTTCACCATCCAAATTTATGAGTTTTCATAAATTTGTGAGTTGACAACTTTGCTTTCTAATAAAATAATAATTGTTCTCTTTATTTCACATTTGCGGTTGCGAGTTATGATAGATTTCACATATCGTAAACGAAGGAGATTGCCATTAGGGATCTCCAAGTTAGGTTAAGTCATATGTGCTTGTTAGAAGGAGATTGCCATTAGGGATCTCCAAGTTAGGTTAAGTCATATGTGCTTGTTAGAGACTATCAAAACCAAAACTCCATTAGCTAACGACATTAATAAATTCTAGAAATTGCACTCCTATGGAAATGACATTTTATACAAGTTAAAATTGACATGTTACATAGGTTTTGGAACCGGAGTGTAGAAAGTGAACTACTTTCTACACTCCATACACCTCTATCTTTGAAATATATCATAAAGATTGGGATAGGCACACAATAAATATTGGTCTAGTTTATAAGAATTTGGCTAATAAATTGTAAGGTTGTAAGTTAAAATCTCACTGTGAATATGTAAATCTTGCTAGTGGGCAATATATAAATACATTTTCAACCGTTCTTTAAATTTTGAAGTATATCTTAATTTTGGTGAGCTTTCAAACCTAACTACCATAAATCTTTTTGTATAAAATAAAAAATTGGGACACACACCATCTTGTGCATTCTATGCTCTTGATACCGCCTCAGCCTGGTTCACGTTTTAATATTTAAATATTTTTTATTCTATTTGTGTTATAATCAATCATGACACTTAGCAATTTTAAACATTCAAGAATGTTGCAATCTCCATCATTAAATTTTCTCTAAAAATTTAACAAATCAAGACATTGATCAAATAGAAGAAAACTGAATTTTTTTATGTTGTATTCCATCCTATTCAATTGATGATAATTGAAAAAATTAATAAGTATTTGATTATTATTATTTATTTATTTGCTAAATTTTATGGCTGTCTGATTATAATGTGGAAAACCAAGAGAAATTGAGGGTTGGGTAAGGACAAGCAAACATGGCACGCATTGGCGAGCAAGGACATGCGTTAGTATCCCTCTTCCACAATAATTGCTCTCTTACTTTATTAGATCTTTTCTCTATTTTTATCTTGTCTTTCTATCATTGTCATCAAACAAGCAAGTTAACTCACTGAGCAAGTTATCTGGTGTATTGATGCATGTTATTGCTTTGCTTGTTTATGTGAAACATATATGAACGATTGAAGCTCTGTTTCTATTTATGCTATGGCCATAAGTATGTTGTTTGAAACATTAAGCATGCAGATATGTCATTGTATGAGCATGAGTTATGTAATGTGAGTATGTCATATATTAAGCACTTATCTTGCATGCATATTGGACTGATTAATGCATGACATGCTCGCATTACATAACTCATACTCACACAATGACATATTTGTGTTCAATGTTTCAAACAACATACTTATGGCTATAGCATAAATAGAAACAGAGCTTCAATCGTTTACACTACAAAAAAACATCAGATTAGCAATGGAATTTCAGTTACTAATTAGTTTAGCGACGGAATTTGTTTCATCGGTAAAAAGACCGTTACTAATTAATTAGGGACAGAATTTAAAATTCTGTCGCTAATTAGAGACAAATTAGCGACGGAATTTCTGTCACTAAATTAGTGACGGAAAATTCCGTCGCTAAATTCCGTCTCTAATTAGAGACGGAATTCACTAATTAGTGACGGAATTTTCCGTCACTACATTAGAGACGAAAAATTTCATCGCTAAATTCTGTCTTTAATTAGAGACGGAATTCACTAATTAGAGACGGAATTTTCCATCTCTAATTAGCGACGGAATTTCCGTCTCTAATCCATCACAAAATATTTTTTTTATAAAATTTAAATTGCCATATGTCTTCACAATGAGCCTTCACATGTCCTTCACCGGCGGCCGCCACGTGTACCCACCACCGGCCCCGTCAGCAGCTGCCACCTCGCCTTCGCCCTCCATGTGTCCCGGTCAACTGCCACGCGTCACCCTCCATCGCGGGCCACGTGTCCAAGTCACAAATTGATTGCATTTTGTGACCAAGTTGGGATTCGAACCCTTGACCTCTCACGCATGTGCCAATGCTTTTACCAGTTGAGGTAAGAAGAACCTGTGTAATCTAAATGCAAAATCATATATATATATATATATATATTTCTTTGTGAACAAAATTAGATATACAAAATTTAATCTATTATTAAATATTTGAATTAGTTTTCTTATTTTATTTTATGTAATTTTTCTACCTAAATTTTTATTATTAATATCTTTTTTATTCATTTTATGATATATTTTATTTTTTGTTTGCATTTATAAAATTTTTATTTTTATTTGTATATAATATATTATTAAAAATTCAAATATATTATATTATAATTTCAATTTCAAAAATAAATTTGAATTAATAATTTTATTTATTTATTTTAATATTTATATTATAAATTTATAATTATAAAAAAAATATAATTATTGAAAAAATTAATTATTTATAATGGAAATTAGAGACGGATTAGTGACGGAATTTAGTGACGGAATATAATTCTGTCTCTATTTCGTCGCTAAATTAGCGACAGAAAAATTCCGTCGCTAATTTCCATCGCTAATTTTTAATGAAGGATTAGGGATGAAATTTAGCGACAGAATGTGATTCCGTCTCTATTCCGTAGCTAATTTAGTGACGGAAAAATTCCGTCGCTAATTTTAGGGACGGAATTAGAGATGGATTAGGGACGGAATTTAGCGACGGAATGTGATTCCGTCGCTAATTTAGTGACGAAAAAATTCCGTCGCTAATTTTAGGGACGGAATTTGTGAGGGATTAGGAACGGATTAGTGACGGAATGAAATTCCATCGCTAATTTTCATTTTTTTTGTAGTGATATATGTTTCACATAAACAAGCAAAGCAATAACATGCATCAATACACTAGCACAAATACCAAATACATGCAGGAGAGGTAAGTTCCCTACTCTTTAATTCACTATTTTATTCCCTTTAATACCTCAAAGATATAAGAAATATTAGGGAATAAATTTGGGATACCTGCTAAACCGAGGCTTAGCAGTTCACTTAATTTAGGTTTATTCTCAAGCCTCCAATTTCAAAATTCTGAGTATTACATTAGTATCCCTCTTCGACCATAATTGCTCTCTTACTTTTTTAGGTCTCTTCTCTAGTTTTGTCATGTCTTTCTATCATTGTCATCAAACTAGCAAATTAACTCGTTGAGCTAACCATTTTCAGCTTATAAAATCGTGTTAACATGCTTTTATACTTGTGCTAATTGCAATTTTGGTTGAACTCGTGAGTCTATTCACCGATTTTACTGTTTTTACATTTCTAACTTGCAAAATTGTGCCGACTCACTCTTGAGAAACTTATTTGAGCTAACCATTTTAGATTTGATTTTGTTTAATGACTTCAAATGTGAACTTTAGAAAAACTTATTTGTTGAGTATAATAAAAACTATGGAGGATGATGAATTTAATGTCAATTATTTGCATTTAAGATATATTTAAACTAAATTATTTTAGTTTTATATTTTTATTATTTAATCATATACTTTTTAATAGCTATTTATTGATGAAAGCAAACACTTACAAATTTACGATTCGAGTTCACCATCCAAATTTATAAGTTTGCATAAACATGTGAGTTGACAACCTTGCTGTCTAATAAAATCTCTTCATTTCACATTGGTGGTTACGACATATTTCACATACCGTAAATGTAGGAGATTGCCATTAGGGATCTCCAAGCTAGGTTATGTCATATGTTCTTGTTAAAGAGTATCAAAACCAAAAATTCATTAGTTTATGAGATTAATAAATTCTAGAATTTACACTCCTATAGAAATAACTTTTTATACAAGTTAAAATTGACATTTTACAACGGTTTTAGGCCGGTGTTGCAAATGAACTTCCTACACTCCCTACGCTTTTTTTTTTTTTGGATATGGCTATAACCAGTATATAATGTCCACTCTCTACATTTGTCCTACTTAAAACCAAAGTAAAACGTGGCATTTTTTTAAAAAAAAAATAGGGGCTTTTTTTTTTTCGGGTTGGAGGTTATTTCCAGTCCAATAAACAAAATGCCCTATATTTTTTATTCTTATATAAATTCTAATAGATCTCATAAGAAATAATAATTTCATAAATTCCGTTCAATACATAATTTTAATAATATTTGTAACATTATAAAGATAAAAAACCTAGCTACTCAAAAGAGACACACAAAGAAGACCCTATCTGCAATTTCTAGAGACCAATTCAATGTGAGAAAAAAAAGTGTATTTCAAGACACTATGGAAAATGTTCACTGAAGCACTCCCTCTGGTCTTTAATATACGACATATTAACGGATGAACTTTGGGCGTGTTATGGATCTTAAAATTGCTTGGGATGGGAACCATAGAAGAGTCTGCTTGTTAAATGATTCTTTATATGTAATTAAGCTTATCAAGGATGAAGATAATAGTCTTCATGTGTAAACTAGCCAGAATTTAATTCAGGAAAGTCAAGATATGCTCAAATGTGATTTGGTGGTTGATTTTGAACACATAAGAAGAGAGAGGAACTTTAAAGTTGATATGTTAGCTAAGCGTGCTTTAAAGAAGCCTAGATTTCACTTGATTCCTTTACACGTTTTTTGTTTGTTTATTTCTTGTAAAATAGAGTAGTCTCTACCACTTTCTTACATTATAAAAAAAGGCATGCTTTTTTGCAAAATAATAATAATAAATTATTATTATTATTATTATTATTATTATTATTATTATGACAGCCTCGCATGCCAAAGTCAATCCATCCGGAAAAGTCATGGGAAGAGAGACTGTGAGATGATTTGCACACATATATAAGATGAGGCGTACATGTAGGATATCTGATATCAATTACTAATTTCTTTGAGTCTTCTATTAGTCTAAATTCATGAGTGGGTAACTTCTTTATTTTCTTTTCTTGTCAAGGTTATTGGGGGCCTGGCTCAATGGATAATTTGTGAGAGTCTTGATTTGATTGGTTTTGTTCTATTGAATATTAAAATATTTTTTAGAATAAAATTTATATAAACCCGGCCTCCTGTAAAATTGAAATATATATTTCACAAACCTTCCTAATCTATTTGAATTGGTATCTTATTAGTACCTTAGTACTTAGAAACTATCAATCCACATAAAAACAACACTCAAATTTTTCCAGGGGATTGCTTAATTACCTTTCTTCATGATTTCTCAACGCAGAAATTAGCCCTAATTCAGCATGAAAATAAGAAGGTGAAGTGTATATAATTTATATATATATATATATATATAGAGAGAGAGAGAGAGAGAGCACTCATTTTTAATTAAACATACATAAATTTTATTCCACGGCAAACCATTTGCCATATATTTATACTCAACACACCCATAGTACAACACATGACTGGTGTACTTCATATAGCTAGAAGCAGCACCAGTTTTTCATACTCAACACACACATAGTACAGCACATAATAAGTGAACTTCATATAGAAGCAGCACCAGTTATTTAACACCCAACACATACTTGTGTATTTATACCCGATAAATGGCATATCGATTGCCATTTCCTATTGTTGGAGGGTGTCCTTCCTATAGAAGTTGCAAGCTTCAAAGCTGGTATTTCATTATTCGCTTTGGTTTTGATTGGGTATGCACCAGAACAGTTTATGTTACATACCCCTGGTTTGGAGCCGGTGTTTCTTTTGACGCGGACGTAACCTTGTTCACCCCATCTGGTCCCCCATGAGTTTTTGACAATCCAATAATCTTCACCATTCGATGAACCATATCCTACTATTAATACAGCATGATTATGTTGGCATGAACCAATGCCTTTACAATCATTATCAAAGTTAAGAAAACAACTGTTAATTACTTTTCAAATATGTCTGGTTGGATGGTAACTAGAGATGAAGTAGTGAGGTAATGAAAATTAGACTTACACCAGTGTCAGACTTAAATTCGTTGCTTGCATACAGGGAAACACTAACAGGTTGGTTGTAAGCATAACCACCAAGAGAACTCTCAGATATAGGATTGTGATACCATTACTTATAGCTATTGATAGTAGTGACAACTTTTTTCTCCTGCATCAATAAAAAATAAAACGAAGAGTAAAGCCATAATTAAAAAATACATATATTTGAACTAACCAATTAGTAGACACAATTATAGACTAACCTTTATGTGGTCGCAAGCACTAGGAGAAGCTGTATATGGATAAATTGCTTGTGAGGTAATACCACCATTAATGCTGATGACATATTGAAATGTGTTGCCGTACCACCCTCCTTTGCAGCCTTTGTTACTTGTAACGCAGGATGAGTTGTTGTTCAGAAAGATCCAGAAGCCCTCCTGAGACTATTTTTGTTATTCCTTCTATAGCTCCAGTGGCAGAGAATGCCCAACAACCACCTATTAAAATCAATTTGATTTGATATTACGCCTATATGCCATATGCCATAGGTTATAATAAACAAACATAAGAAATTTTTTTTTTTTTTATACAAAGGCAAACAGAGCTTGTAGATGACAAAATCTATAGACAAGGATCTATAGAGTGATCCTGTGATAACAAACCACAATCTAAAGCAAAAAGATGAGTACATTCAATTGGGGAAATCCCAAGTTCCTCGTACTCATGCGGGATCATGTGTGCCATTCGTGTAAGATAGTCCGCACAACGAATATTTTCCCTATGAGTATAGGAAATTTCTACCTCCTAGTCGCTGAACACAAGAGATCTGGTTTCCAAGATAACATCATACAGAGGATGATCAAAATCACAACGAGTAGATAATAGACGGACTGCCTGCAGTGAGTCAGTGTACAACTTGATTTTCTTTAGCCGCATCCGTTTACATAATAGAAGTCCACATCGGATTGCATGGATTTCAGCAGCAGTTGGGAAAGAATGTCCTAACTTCTGCTGAAATCCACATATCCAGTTGCCCCGGTGATCACGGATAACCCCTCCACAAGTAGCCTGTCCATCACTAACAACTGAACCATCAACATCTAGACGATGAAAGCCCGGATGAGGAGGCTGCCACTGAAGAACTCCTCGTTCTGGGACTTGGAATATCTGATGCCGAAACCTGCCGTTCTCTACGCCTTTCGTGAGATGATAAATACATCTGTGAACTATCTCCTTCGGACGATCTGAAGTCCCTTCAAAAGCTTGGATGTAGCGGTTCTTCCATAGGAGCCAACATGTGGTACTGAAGACATTTTGCCATGACCATCTAGCCATCTTGTTGGTTCCTGGAGAGTGGTGTGAGTTCCAATTGAGCCAATCCTGTAGATTACCAGAAAAAAACATACTATAGTATAGAGGGTTAGTTAAAGCTGACCACACTCTTTGGGCTTGCTCACAATCTCTCAATATATGAAGGATGCTCTCCTCACTCTCACACTGGAAAGGACAAGTGTTTTGGACGCTTGGGTTGTGTCTCGCTCTTAGCTCATTAGAAGGTAGCCTGTCATGGAATACTTGCCACATAAATAGTTTAACTCTTTCAGGAATCGCCCAGCGCCAAAGATTCCGCCAGTGAGCTTGGAGACTAAGGCTTTGCTGATTGTAAATTCCTTTATAGGCTGATTTCACACTAAAGATTCCGTCCGGTGCATTCCTCCAACATATAACATCCTCCTCATTGCCCGAAGGAGGTGCCACTCGCAATATTTTGTCTACCACCCAATTGGGAGGAAAAGTTTCCCATTTAGCATGGTCCCAATGACCCATCTGCGATATAAAGGAGCAGACATGAGCCTCCAAATCAACAAGGTGCGTATTTCTTACAATGAAATGTTTAAGTGGCTTGTCCATCGGGGCTCAACATTCTTGCCATGCTTGCGTGTTCCTTCCACTTTTAAGTTTCTTTCCTAGGCCCTTTTTGAAATCTTCCTAGACGGCCACTATTCTACTCCACATAGCCGATTGGTTACGCCACCTCCGTACTTGAGGGACCGAGTCCGTCCCACATGAATATTTAGCACGTAAACATTTTACCCATAAGGCTTCCGGCTTTTTGATTAGATTCCAACATAGCTTCATGAGAAACGCTTTGTTTTGGCAATGAAGATCTTTTATTTCCAAGCCTCCTTCACACTTCCTTCGTTTAAGAACATCCCAGGCAATCAGATGCAATTTCTTAGATTCATCGTGTTGGTTCCAAAAGAAATCTCTACTTAATTTTTCAATAGCAGCTAAAACCCCTTTTGGAACAAGAGTTGATTGCATTTGGTATTGAGGAATGGCAGAGAGAACCGACTTAATGAGGACCGCCCATCCTGCCATACTCAGGTATTTACCTTTCCAGCTAGTCAATTTCGATTTCACCTTCTGGAGAAGCGGGGTAAAAGTCCTTTTGACCATACGTTTGTGTAAGAGAGGAACTCCTAAATATTTCCCAAGATCAGCCGTAAGGCCAATCCCCACAACCTGGCTCATCTCGTACTCTCTATTAAAATGTACATTTCTGGACACACACATCTTGGATTTATTCAAATTGATCTTGTGTCCGGAAACCCGGCAAAACAACTCCATAACATTCCGCATCTCCACCATCTGTTCATTTGAGGCTTCACCAAAAAGGACAAGATCATCAGCGAAGAATAGGTGAAAGATACTAGGACCAGAAGAACACAGCCGCAGTGAATGCCAGTTCCCGAGTTCAACTTCCTGTTGGATTAGCTGACCAAGAAGCTCCATACATAGGACAAACAGGTATGGGCTCAGAGGATCTCCTTGACGCACCCCTCTCGTAGGCTTGAATCTTTCTATGGCTATTCCATTCCACATAATGCTCATGGAAGGGGATGAAACACAACTCATAATCAGTTTGACAAGACCAGCTCCCAGTCCTAAACTGTGAAGAGTGAATTCCAGAAAGCGCCAGTCTAGTCTGTCAAATGCTTTTTCCATATCAACCTTCACTGCGATGTAGCCCTTTTTACCTCTTTTGTTTCTTATGGTATGAATTGCCTGTTGAGCAATGATGATGTTGTCCACTCCCTGTCTGCCTGCAATAAAGCTACACTGGTTTTCTGCAACAAGACTACTCATGACACCTTTAAAGCGGTTAGCAATGACTTTGCTTACAATTTTGTAGCTTACATTGCACAGAGAGATAGGCCTAAAGTCCTTCAAAGAGGAAGGCTGGTCAACCTTAGGGATTAGAATGATGTTTGTCTGATTAATTTCCTGAATAACCTCTGGGTTGTCAAAAATCATGAACACCAAATCGCATATTTTCTGCCCAACCAAGTTTCACTGAGTTTGAAAAAGGTGTGGTAGCAAGCCGTCTGGCCCCGGAGCTTTGAAGGCTCCCATCTCAAAAGCTGCATTTTTTATTTCCACCGGAGATACATGTCTCTGCAGAAGCTCCAATTGATGAGCTTCTAAAGGTGGGAATCTTGCCATCCAAGGGGAAAAGGGTGATGAAGGATTCTCAGCAGAATAGAGCTTCTGAAAATACTCAAGGGCCATACCTCTCAATAACTTTTCATCAGAAATCCAGTTACCGAAATCGTCTTGTAAAGCCTCAATTCTGCCTCTTTTCCTCTTCACAACAACGCTAGCATGAAAGAATTTAGTATTTCTATCACCACCGCTTAACCACTTACATCTAGATTTCTGGAACCAAATCAACTCTTCTTATAAAGCAATTTTTTGATACATGCCCCAAAGCTGTTTTTCAATCTTAAAGAGACCATTTTGACCACCCTCTCTATTCCTGGCTCTGTCAATTCCTTCCAATCTACGGATGATTTCTCTCTTCTTTTTAGCAATGTTCCCAACCACTCTATCATTCCATTCTACTGCCTTTCTAGAGAACTGCTTTTGCCCTTGGCACCAATTCTTCCCCTGCCATGCTTCTTTGACCACATCACTGAAACCTTCTTCAATACACCACGCTGCCTGATAAATGAACCTGCTTCCTCTTTTACTGCCTGCATTGATGTTTCGGTTCGCAACTACAATTACCCGATGATCAAAAATGAACTTGAGATTGTGGTAGGCTTTGGCTTGAGGATTAACAATTTCCCAATCAAAGTTACAAAAAACCCAGTCCAGCCTTTCTTTAACCCCAGTTTTTTCCCAAGTAAATCTGTCACCCATAGTTGGCACTTCAATAAGATTACAAAGATCAATACAATTACGGAAGTCAATCATGGAGCTATGAATGGGGATCCCACCCCCCTCTTTATCTGCATAATTAAGGAAGGCATTAAAATCCCCTAAAACTAGCCAGGGGATGGACACCGTCTGTTTAATGGCATACAAAGATGACCACAGGTCTCTCCTCTTCAAAACGCTAGTATCACCATAGACAAAAGACACAAACATAGGGTCCAGATTATTTTTATCAGAAATCTTACGGTGAAGTAATTGAGTGTTTGAAGCAATATATTCAATATGAAACTCCCAATGATTCCATAGCACCCAAATACCCCCAGCAAAGCCCGTAGCTTCTATTCTAAGCCAGTCATTGAAACCCAGCTTTCTCACAACTTTCTCGGCCCTGTTTCCACTGATCCTAGGTTCAACTAAGCACTTTACATTAATACCATATTGCTTAACCACATCCTTCAGCACCCGAGGGAAAGCACTCCCACCCGCACCACGACAATTCCAAGAAGAGATAATCATAAAAGGATTAACAAACAAGCCAGAAGGGAGAACAGAAGACTTACTTGTCTGGCGGCTTATCTTCCATTAACACAACGACCTCCAGTTGAGAAACTGAACGCATATCTGAGCTTGGCTGACCGTTAACAGCTTGATTGGTGTTGGCATATTGCTCAATAGTGTCTTCATTCCGAGGGGCAAGCGACAAATTCTTTGATTCTGAGATGATGATAGCACCGTGGTTCTCGCCTTCCTTCACTGAGTTCAGCATGCTGTGGTCCTTCTCTTTGCCTCGTAACTGGACCTTAGGAATAGAAGTCAAGGCTTTATTTCTTGTTTGTAACTTACCATGCAGTTCGTTTGCATGTGAGGGCCCATCTGATTGCATGTTCCCTTTAACAAGATTATAAGCCCTTGGTGTAGGTAATTTTTTGGGCTTCAACCTCCCCATGCCTTCCAGACTAGACTTGGACTTTGAGCCCATGGCCCAAACGCTTGCCTCCTCCTTTTCGATATTATTAATGGCCTTGGATGGATCTTTTTGCTTCTTAACTTCAGCCCATTTCTTCATCCCCAAGTGGAAGCCCTTCTTCAAGCTACTTTGCCCCTTTTCCACGATCTGCAGCAATGGTCTCTTAGGTCTCCCTTCCTCCACATCCGGCCTCACATCACCCTCCAGCTCGATCCTTTTATCACCTAGCTCATAATTCAAATTTAGCTTGGGACTTTCACCTTCAGCTAGATCCGTACCAGCTAGAATATTGAATTTGGACTTGGATGCACCACCCTCGGCCATACCCTCTGTCAGATCAGAGCGGTTCCAGCCACCAACTCTGGCCCTACCCTCATTTCTTCTTGGAGCTCATGCTCTAGCCGTCTTACGTGCTAGCATCCATGAACCAAATTGGTGCTCTTTGGTCGGAAGTGGATTCTGCAATGCCGCCGATGGAGCCGACGGTGGTCCTTGACTTGATCTTCCTTTCTTAGGATCACCAACAGAAGTCACCATTGATGAGCACTGTTCCTTTTTGTGGCCATACTTGCCGCAGGTAAAGCATATAAGACCTAAACCTTCATATTCAATATTAAACAGAGCTGAAGCAGAGATAATCCTAGGAATTAATTTTTTTTGTAAGTCCAACTCCACGTAGATTCTGGCATAGCTTCCTCTGCGGATTTTAGCTTCCTCATCATCTAGATTCTCAATAGAATTCATGTCCAACTTAATGGTTTCCAATCATATCACCTAGCCGCCACAGACATTCCTTATTGTAGAATAGCAACGGAACATGGGGTATTCTGACCCAGGAAGCAACTCGTCTAAGAGGGTTCTGAAATGGGTCAAAATAAGGTGACCATCTCTGCACAAGGATTGTGTGTTGGGCAATAGTCCACGGCCCTCCAAACAGAATTTTTTTTATAGAGATGCTCCCAATTTTCTTGCTCATGAAATTTCACAACATAGTAATTATTGGGGAGGTCAATAAGATCAAAACCGCTTGACTGCCAAATTCTGCAGAGGTGCCCCTTGAGACGGAAGAAATTGAATTTTGCTCCAAGAATAGTGATGATAAGGGATTTGTTCCAGGGTTTAGCCCATCTATTATATTCATCCTGAGACAAACTCATCATTGGGTAGATATCCATGAGGTGTTTCAAATCCTCTGAGGGCTTAGGAATTTCCCAGGACTGATCCAGCAAATCAGCTAGCTTGTCATCCTCTACCACACTGGGATTCCCATAGGCAATACCATTATACTCTGCGCCCTTAAAGCCCATAAGAGAGTCCTTGTACGAAAACGAATGCCCTACATTGACTGGAGGCGAGTTCCTGATCGTTCCTAAAAGCTCTGTTTCAATTACAGAAGGTTCAGGAATAATGATGGCCAAGGGGGAATCATCATTAGTTGATTTCTTCACTGATTTATCCAAACCAGCAATTTCCTTAGAACCCAAAACAACCTCCGGCAGTGATTCTAGGACGTCAGGGTCCTCCATCAAGAGCTAACACACACACTGGCACGAATTCCAATAGACAGAACCTCTCACTACCTCTCTCTCTCTCTAAAGCTCTGTTTCCTACAAACATAAGAAATTTAAACTTACCACATCCAGCCTGGTTTTTCACATCAGTTACAGCTCCTTTGGTCCTCCAATCCCAAGAAGAGAGTGGTGCATTTTGGACAGGATGCATGGTTCAATATCATTTTGCTGTCGTTGCCCTCCATCATGGGTTTCTCTATCTCATGTAAATTGATTTTGCTGAACTCTTCATAACTCATATCTGAAAATTGGTTAAAACCTAGACGATATTCGTCTGGTGGCATTTTTCTCTCTGACATACTTCAAATTACTTTTGAAAATCTGAAATCTAGCTGCCTC
Source organism: Inga oerstediana (assembly GCA_963210345.1). Taxonomy (NCBI): domain Eukaryota; kingdom Viridiplantae; phylum Streptophyta; class Magnoliopsida; order Fabales; family Fabaceae; genus Inga; species Inga oerstediana. Next base: position 26,240,771 of record OY723400.1, on the reverse strand, counting down.
CTCTTCTAGGGTTTGGTATTCTCGTTCATTCTCCTTCTTCCACATTTGGAATAGACGGAGGACTTCTGTTTCAGAAGTGGACATGTCTAGATCTATATTCGAAATGGAATACTCATCAAGCACACTAGACGCGAGACAAATTGAAGCATACCAAACCAAGAAAAGGGGAAGCAATTTAGTAACAAGAGAACTCATTGTGCACTCAAAGGCGATAGATATCAAGCATGTGGATTGTGGTTGTTGCATAGCATTTATCCATGTATATATATAGGGAGAGAGAAAACCACGGTCCGTCTATCACAGTTCACATTTTTTAAATCAAATTGGGTTCGCTTACTTGTCATCTGAAAAATGTGAAGAAAATAAAAAATCTCACATCCTTATATTGATATATTTAAATTAAACTTATGCTGAGTGATAGTCACATCATCAGCTATCAACCATGTTTCTCTTGCAGTTTAATAAATTAAAAGTATAGAGATCAATACCTATAACTCAAAAAATTATAAGGACCTAATAAAAAATTTACTAAAATTTAATTAAAAAAGGTATTTTTTTTATAAACTTACATATTAATTTTGAACTTCTGCATTTTATCTTTTTGAATTCAAATTAAATGTACTCATATTTTTAACAATAGATCCATTAAATCCCATATTCTGGTTCGTTTTGTCCATTAACTTGTTCATAATTTATGTTTTTATTCTTGTTAAAAAAGATGAAGAATGTTATTGTTTATATTTTCTTGTTGTATTATTATATAGATTTGCATACCTTTTTCTATTAACAAATAATTGTGGGAAAATTCCAAAAAAAAAAATACCTTGGAATATGCAAAAGGACAAGACAGAGCTGTGAAATTCGAAAATCCCAAGTCAGTTCGGTGTCAGTACGGAGGAGAAATATGGGATTATGAAATCTCAGCGAAAAGACGAACATGCCCTTCAGCTGTCTCTCTCTCTCAACTTGGAATAACAACATCGGTCTCTTTATTAACAACACCACATTCTCCATTAACAACTCCGCTTTATTCTGTTACATCTTCGTATCTCAAATATGGTGTTGTTAATGTAAAATATGGTGTTGTTAATAAAGAGAGATGTGTTATTATTGGTCCTGAAACTTAAATTATGAAGTTGTGAAATAATAAAGTGAAGTTGTTATTGTAGAATACATTATTGTTAATATAGAGACCGGTGTTGTTATTGTGAAACAAGAAAGGGGAATTGTTAATATTGAATCCGGTGTTATTAATAAAGAGACCGGTGTCGTTATTTCGAGTTGAGAAAGAGGGGGAGCTGAAGGGTAGGTGCGTCTTTTCGCAGAAATTTCATAATCTCATATTCATCCTCCGTACTGACACCGAACTGGCTTGGAATTTTCAAATTTTAGAGCTTTGATTTGTCCTTTTTCATATTCCAAGGTATTTTTCTGGAATTTTCCCAATTATTATCTAAATTTTTTAGGATGATGCTCAATTAAATATTTTGAATTTCTAGATTTTACTTACAAGATAATATAATTTTAAAGAGAAAATTATCATCTAATGAATAACAATTATCATCAAAACCTTATGAGTCAAATCTTCAATCACGTCACAACAAACTAAATTTTATATTTAACAGACTGGTCATTATATTTAGGGTTAAGGAGAAAATTTACCAATGAAATTTTAAGGTAAGAGCGCCTGGCACAATTATGTTTTAAAAGGGGCAAAAATACACATAAGGTTTTTAAAGTGGAGCATCTAACACAAAACTGTTAAATTTGACCTAACGCTGTTAATTGTTTCCTTCTCTTATAATTTAACACTGTTAGGTTGAATTTAACGGTTTTGTGCTGGATGCTACACTTTTAAAACCTTATATATATTTTTGTCCCCTTTAAAACATAATTGTGACAGACGTTCCTTCTTTAAAACTTCATTGGTAAATTTACTCCTTAACCCTTATATTTAAGAAAAAGGAATTAGCTACCTCAATGCATGTAGCTACTAACTACTAAGCGTTCATAATTAAAAAGAAAAAGGTGGATAAATAAATACTATGAAGTGCTTGGATCGACTGGTTTGGGTCATTCCAACTTAATAGTCTTGTATTCGAGTCATGACTACACAGTTTCAATAATTTATTAAGCTTTGGTAGTAATCTGTAAAAAGTTAGAGGAACGACTTTATTTGGTTCATGGGTTACCTTTTTTGATTTCATTAATCAGCCGCGTGGAACATGCAATCGGTGCTTTCATATGTTTAATTATTTTTCACATACCAATCAGCGTCAAATTGATTGCTCAAGAACCAACTCTCTGTTCCATTGCAAATGACTCAACTCTCTGTTCAATAATTTATTTAACTTTGGTAGTAATCTGTAAAAATGTAGAGGAACGGCTTTATTTAATTGATGAATTACTTTGTTTGATTCCATTAAATTGATTCAACAAGCAACTCTCTGTTCCATCAAATTAATCGCTCAACAACCAACTCCCGGTTCCATTACAAAGACCTCTTCCCCGGACACTCGCTTTCTTTCATTTTTTTTTCCTCTTACCATTTAAAGTTATCGTAATGCCCTTCATTCAAAGATTGGGAAAATATATAAATAAAAAAAAAAAATATCAGATATTCTTTTAAGGAAAAAAGATAAGAAAATACCATTTGAATTTCAAATTCCCAAGTTAGTTTAAGAGTATAGGTATTGACTACAACTGTATAGCAGTTGACTACTCATAAAATCACTAGTTTAGAATTTTGAAGTTGAAGTGATATTTGTTGTTGTTGTTTTCTCCCCCTATTGGCTCCCTCGTTCACCCGTCCATTCCCTTTGCCGTTGGTGGGGGTTTGAGCTTGCTCTGTCGTGACCATTGATGTTGTCTTCTTCCTCCATTGCGTCTTTGGGTGAGGATGCAATGCTGTGTGTGAGCTTCATTTTTCTGGAGTCATCATTGTCTTGTCTAAGAGGTGTAACCTCGAATCCTTTCTTTTTATTTCCCATTGCGTTTGCTGTTTGTGAAGAAAGAATGATTTTAAGGCTGTGTGAAACTAGAATAGAATGTTTGGAAAGAAACTAATGTGTTTTGAAGCCTATCTTATAATTGGGTTAACTAATGCACATTACTTGTTTGTTGAAATGTCTCAAAGGAGATGAAATATAAGTATATTTGATAGTTATTGATGGTCATTGTAGTTTTCGTTACTCCTTGTCCGAACTAAGAAATTGAGAAGACATAACCTAAGTACCGCCAATAGGTTTCAAAAGAAAAATTATTATTGTCTAGTTAAATTATATTTACGTATATGCATTTTTACAAATATATAGCAACTGGAAATACACACACTTACATGCAAAGGTTTGTGATGCGGTGCATATATGTTTTATGTAACTGTATTCTTCTATGCATGTCTTAAGTCTTGATCCGTAATGGATTCAAGACCTAAATTATAACCTACTAGAACACTAACTGTTTGAACTTTACGTTTTTCACCCCACACCTTCGGAAATTTCATTACACATTATTGACTTTTGTCAAGTTTTTCAAGTTACGCTAATTATTATTTGCTGTCACTTTTCACTGAGATATATGTTATTGGTAAAGAATTTTTGGAAGTCTTCTTCAACTTGAACAAATATTACAGATTCAGCCTGAATTCCTTTGCTTTTACACATTGGCACTCGTGCTGAATTTTTGTTCACTGGTTGAGTTGCTTATGCCCTAATTGCACGAGTTGTTGTGTGATTGAAATTTTGTTGCTGTACTTTGTTGGCTATACATTTTGAGGAATTTTCTGTGGTTCAACTTCCAAACCTTAACAGCTCCATCGGAAGAAAGCTTAAATATTAGAATATATGAGGAATGTAAATATTTCTATGTGTGCGTGAGGAGATTGAACTTAGAAGCTGAAAATGTATTGAACCTACTGTTTGGTGTTTTTATATTCTAAATAAGCACCCAAGATAATTAAATCATTGCTCTAAGGTTCTAAAATGTTAGTTGGGACGTTGCCGTCAAAACAGAGAGAAAGAATGTGCCAAACTGAAATGAACCTCACTGTTGATTGCAGTCCTTCCTATCATCATTGTGATGAATTCTTGTGAGAGAGAGAAAAAAGACTGGTGTGGATTCTAGCACACATTTTGCATATTTTTCCTCTTGCATTTAAGGCGTTTTTTTATAACTACATAAAAGCCAAATGAGGCTAGCTGATAAAGATAAAGTGGGGTGTGGTTATACTTTTCGACCGTAACGGATGTCGGCTCAATCATAAGGAAATTATGCCGAAGCATTACTAGCTAGGATTAAATCTTGAATCTTGATGTAATGACACATTTTATTGATTGCTGGCTATCTCGTTATTTTCAACACTATGCATGACTTACTCATCCGAATGTGTATAAAAAAGGTATATTAATCGCTAATGAGTAATAATGTAGGTGGGAACTGGTGCGGTGTGATTTGCTTATTTAGTTATTGGTTCATAACCAGCGGTCTCACCATGCTCCGCTAGTACCATACGAGCAAGGAATGATCTTTTTGTTTTTAGGATTCAAATCTTTTCACTTCTACTCACATCTTATCTGGTTATTGTTATGAACTTTGAACTGCCGCTGCATGGACTTGACTAGGGACAAAAGATGACTCTCTAGGGTCTGATGTGCTCACATAAACTCTTACAGTATAACTATACGTCGTACTGCTTTTGCGTCAACCTAGTTTCATTGATATAATCAACTAAGTGAAATACATCTCCTCGCTTCTTAATTTTATTTTACATAAGAAGGATGTCCCTAAGGTCACGGCGTGTAATTCAAATTGTACCCCTTGTGGCAAGATAAAATTCGAATTTTTTTTTGCATGAAAATCTGGATACCATTACTTAAACAGTAATAAATACAGCCATACAACTACTATAACAAAAGGAAAAGCAACAAACTAATACCTAAATCTCTCATCAATTTTCACCTCTTAATGAGAAGGTGGCTGTTGATCAGGGACACAAAAATTACCTACAAGTTTATGAGCTAGTTTAGCTAAGTTGTCCGTTATACTAATAGACTCTCCAGAAATATGATGAATTACAACATGCTAGTCTCTATGAGTAAGAAGTCTGGCCTCATCAAAAATTTGAATTTTTTTGGATGAGTCATCAGCCAACTAGAATTAACATGATATAAGTTGTTATATTTTTACTGGACAGAGTTCAGATGACATGGTACTCTTAGAGTAAGTAAGTATTTCTCCAACTTGGAATAATAATTTGTTGACTGGGTGTGGGAAATTAATTTCCACCTAAGCCTTTATCTCCTCCCAGACACCATTTTCAGTCAAAAAATTCAAACAAACGGACAAGTAACAATCAATATGTAATTTTGCATATATTTTAGAAATTTATAGTTACTTTTGTTCATAAAAAAAGCATTTGTGTTAGGCACACTTTTGGGGAAATCTCATATGTATTTTTGTTCCTTAACCCCTTAAAAAATTCAAACAAACGGTCAAGTAATCATTAATGTGTATTTTGCAACTACTTTAGAAGTTCATAGTTATTTTTTCCCACAAAAAAGTATTTGGCATTGGGCGCACTTTTGGATAAATCTCATACGTATTTGTACCTTAACCCTATAATTTGAGTGTCATGCTTGCGAGCCATGTTAATCTTTTCTATATTATTCCAATTTCATTGAATGCCCCGAAGCAGGGACTTGTATGTGCTTTCTGAATTCTGATAATGAAAAGGTTGTTGCATTCTCCTTCATAAATATATATATATATATATACACACGGTCAAACATATAGATCAAGTGTTGCCCCTCTCTTTAAAAGAAACTCGTCATCCAATTTAGGAGCAACCTTCTTTCTTTCCCCATATTTGAATCATTATCTTCACCCTTATATTCATATCATTCTCATAGAACTCACATATTTAAATGTAATTAATAATTTTCTTAAAAAATATCCCTAACCAACAAATAAAGAAATTTAAAGTAAATTTTAGAAAATAATAAACATTAATAGCGACTATTAAAGGTTAAAAAGAATTTAAAATATAAGTTAAATAAAAAGAGTTTTATTAGGACATGCAAATTGAGTAATTTTATCTTAGTAATAAGAAATAATAATTTGTCATTAAAAATTTAACTGCACCTTTTTCAATGTTCATGCAAGGGATCTCTCTCTTTTACTTTATTTTTGTGTAATGTATGAATCTCTTGCTCCCTCTGATATTCTTGTTTCCGCGCAATGAGTGTAGGCAAATTACATAAGCAATAATTTTTCATAAAGAGTTAAAGACAATTTTGTCTTGGAAGTTTTTCGAAGGCAATTTTGCCCTAGAAGTCTCAAAAAGGGAACAATTTTGCCCTAACCATTATTCCAGTTAATTTTAACTGTAAGTTGACCAAACATGATGAGTTGGCAATCCATATGTCATCTATGTCTTTTTTGTTAAGGTGCAAATTTGTCCCAAAAGTTTTAAATCTAACTTTAAAAAAATGAAGTAGATAATGCATAGACTTTTGGAATAAATTTGCATCTTAACAAAAATGACGTTTATGAAATGTGGACTGACAGCTTAACATATTTGGTCAATTAACGGTCAAAATTTACTGGAATAACGGCCCGAGCAAAATTGGTCCCTTTTTGAGACTTCTGGGGCAAAATTGCCTCTTACAAAAATTTCCAAAGCAAAATTACCTCTTAACCCTATCACAAAAACTGATTGTAAGGCAGAGGAGAGAAGCTGTTCGCGTGAGATAGTTGAGCTAGATCAAGCATGTGCTGGAATCGAAACCCCTAGAAAACGAAGATATAATGATTAATGTACTATTAATGTATTGGGCATAAAAGTGGCAAATGGTTCTTCCGGGAATAAATTGCATGTATGTTTATTTAAGAATGAAAAATCTATATATGTACTTCACCTTCTGATTTTTGTAACACTTTACTCCAGGGACACTTATCAAAATATTTTATTCATTTAAGAACCACATGTGACCCAAAAGCACCTTTGATTAAGCTAGAAACTTAAAATCTTTCTCAAAACTTGGGTACCATGAATAATGACTTTACCTGAAACTTTGGAAATTCATTTGTAATACAATATAACTCCACAATTAGTGGTTCAAAGCTCTATTTCTAACTCTTGGAAAGCTTTTGAAAGAAAAATAAGACCCATACTCACCTTTGTCCCAGTTGGTCCAAAAACTCGCTTAAACCAAAATTGTACAGAGTAAGTTTCAAAATAGTTCTCAGTTTTCCTATGTCAATGTTATAAAATCATATCTCTAAATGTATTCATCCAAAATTTATGAGTTAGGGCTTATTTTAAAGATCTGAATGTGTATTATGACATCGCAAAATTTCATAACCTAACTCAGCCAATTACCTTGTTTCTATGCAGTCAACAAAACCAAGACTCAAACCTATTCATGTTACAACTGTAATACATATTACTCTCTTTAAACTAAAGGATAACCTTTACTCATATACTTATAACATTGTCTCTACTCCACTAACTATTTGACCCCTTTTTACTTTGCAGTTTTGCCATGTAAATTCTAAGGGCATCATCGATACGCTTGCCCTAATTTCAAAGAATGTTAAACTTACTAATAACTGTACATTAATACTACTACTAGATACTAAGTTTACCGCCATCACCATAGATGACACTCACCTTTAGACTATCATAGCCTTAGTACTCCTTATGGAGGGTATTTACATGGCAAATTATATAATGTTACATACATATTTTTTGCCTTTAATATAAAAATAAATATAACCAAGAATATAATAGAACTTATATATGCAACCAAATAGCATGTTTCTCTAGCTCCATTCACCTTCAGTCTTCACCAACTACTATGCCCTTGCCCTTGGTGATACTTTCTTTTATTGTATATGACGGAAGAAAGGGGTGAGATTCTGGGGAATCTCAGTAGCAACTACTTTTCATCATGTTAACCATACAAGGTTAATAACTATGCATGTAAAAATAAGCTATATATAGAGAACAAAACTTTGTGAGTAACTGATCTGAAAAGCTAACTGGTGCACATTTATCATATTGATAATTGAACTGAATAACTAATTAGTGTACAATCTCTTGCAGATAGATAAACTGTATAAATAACAGGTGTACTTTCATTTTACAAATAGATAAAATGAATAAATAGCTAGTGCATATACTAGGCATATAACTACTCGCCGATCTATTTGCTGCACATGGCCACGGCAAATATCTATGCAAGGATAATTTACATGTTCTCATGCTTAATTACAGCAAAATGGCATAAACAAATATGTAGAAACCAATGCACAATAACATAAGAGGAAAAAAGTTACTACCTCTTGTACTTTTTTCCAAATTACCTTCACCTTGTTTCTTTCTTTGTTGATTCCTTGGTGGGCTTGGCCACAAGTAAAATCCTATAATTTATAAACGTACAAGGGTAGGTTAATACTTATATATTTTACTTTAATGGCATATTAAATCTCCCTTCGATTCCCAAGCTCTAACCCCTTATGATTAGTTCTCTAACTTTGCTCTTGTTACTTTAAGTTTTAACTTGTTCTTTTACTTGGGAATTCTTTGTTCATTCTCATCCTATACAACTCTATCTACTAAATTCACCAACAAATGGAATACAATCCAACTCCCCCTAAATAAAATAAAGCTTTCCAGAACAGGGGAAAAGAAAATTCATATTATTTACTTCCATTACTATTAAACATTTCACAAAACCTCTAGACATAACTTATGTATGATTTAGGGCCCGTTTGGTTAGATTACATTGCACACATGCGATGGTAATCTTGATTGCATTACCATTGGTGGCCTGTTTGGTTGGGCTTATTAATGGTAATGTAGATTACAATTGCAAATAGATTGCATATTTTTTGGTAATCAACATTCATAGGGGGACCCCTATGAAAACTCATTGCAGGCTTGTAATCATTGATGAAATCTCAATTTTGACCCTACTAATTTAATAAAAAGACAAGATTTACCCTCACCAACCAAAAATATGTCAACAATGATATTTATTCTCTAAAACAGTGTGCTTCTCCACCCCCCGCCGCCCACCGCCACCGCCACCACCTCCTTCTCCATCGCCGCCGCCACTACCACCTCCTCTTCCCACCGCCACCCTCACCCCCGCTGCCCCCACCGCCCACCTCCTACCACCACCTCCTCCACCCCCACCGCCCATTGCCACCACCACCTCCTCCTCCTCCGCCGCCACCCTCACCCCTGCCGCCCCCACCGACCCACCGCCTATCACCCACCACCACCTCCTCCACCCCTACCGCCCACCACCACCACCTCCTCCTCCTCCGCCACCCTCGCCTACCGCCACCACCTCCTCCTCCACCCCCTACTGCCCATTGTAGCCGCCACCACCACCACCTCCTCCTCCGCCGCCACCCGCACCCCGCCACCCCCACCGACCCATCGCCTCCACCCCCACCGCCCATTGCCCACCACCACCTCCTCCACCCCCACCGCCCACCTCCACCACCACCACCACCTCCTCCTCCACCGACACCCTCGCCTACCGCCACCACCTCCTCCTCCACCCCCCACCGCCCATTGCCGCCTCCGCCGCCACCGTACCCCGCCACCCCCACCGACCCAGCGCCCCCACCGACCCAGCGCCCATCACCCACCACCACCTCCTCCACCCCCACCGCCCATTGCCCACCACCACCTCCTCCACCCCCACCGCCCACCGCCACTGCCACCACCTCCTCCTCCACCGCCACCCTCGCCTACCGCCACCACCTCCTCCTCCACCCCCCACCGCCGCCGCCGCCACCACCTCCACTGCTGCCACCCTCAGCCCACCGCCCACCACCACCACCTCCTCCTCCACCCCCGCTGCCCACCGCCACCCTTATCATTGCCACCACCACTACCTCCTCCTCCTCCATCCCCGCCGTCGCCGTCTTGTAACTATTTTTTCTACAAAGATTGTATTAAGGGGTAAAATAGACTTTGTGTAATATATTAATTTTAAATAATTGTTAAAATATTAACTCATTGCACATTGCTTAAAAATCAAACCAAACACTACCCTTGTAATTAATATCGCATTGCATTACCATTGCATCGCATTGCACTGCACCGCAGGGTGTAATGTGATCGAACCAAACGGGCCCTTAATTATTGAGAGCACTTGTGTCATTTTGTGAAACCTCAGAAGAGTGGTGTCTCTTTAAATTCCTTCTCCCCAAAGATTCAATGGTTAATAGATATGCATTAACCTTTCCTTAATATATCATTTATATAACTCTACAGCAATCTCATTTAAGCATTTACACCTTCCTCACATGCTGAATAAACTTATGCCTTGTTCTGGAAAGTTTTCCAGACTTTAAATCAGGTCTCCCATTGCAAATTTAACAACATTCATAATATACTTTATGCTGATAATACTTGGTACTTAATCATCAATTCCTAAGTACCATTATCCTTCAAAACAATTCAACAACACCCTTATATTACACTTCCAACATTTCCAGCTTCAATATTACCTCCAAGTCATCATTTTTATCCCTCTTATATCCAACTATCTTGGACCATTATATGCATTAAAAATTCGGACAGCACTACATTTAGAACTTTCAAAATTTATCCAACATCAAGAATATTGTTTTAATAATCATTTTAGAGACTTTATGCATATTTTAATAATCTAAGATACTTATCTAACATATGTGTAACATCCTGAATTTTATTCACCAAAAATTCCTTGCACCTTTGTGACATCAAATGTGAATTTTGACACATTGAAAAGAATGGCAAAATATTGCAAATAGTGGACACACACAACATGATTATGTTTGGACACAAAGGTACAATTCTGTTTCCTTTAAAACCTTAATATTAAAGCCCAAAATGAAGAATGGAAGAGCACAATTTCTGACCCAAGTCCTATGTAATTTTCGGCCAAAACAAAAAAAGAAGAGAAGGAAGACACAATTTAATACAAAAATGTAAGGCCAAAATGGTCTTTTGGCCATAAAGGAAGGAGCTTTTATTTTTCCCTAAAATTGGGAATACATTTTGGCCAAAGAGATAAAGGAGAGGGAAAATATTTATTTGGATATAAATTGGGACATGTGGAAGCTTTTTTGGCCAAGTTCAAAAAGATGATGACTTAAGTCAAATTAGCATGTGATTATTAATTAGCAATTAAATATTATTATTTAAGGAGGTGGAAATTTGCTTCTTGAAGAAGCCATTTTATTCCTTCAAGAGGGCATCAATTTTGTCCAACAAGAGAAAGGAGAGAGAAAATAAATATTTGGCCATAAATTATGCCAAATGGAATTCATTAGAGACAAGTTCAAAAAGATGAAGCAATTATTCAAAAATCATGTGACTAATTAGCATTAAAATAATATTAATTTAAGGAGGTGGAAGGGTAATATTTTAAGAGCCATCAACCCTTTCTCAAAGGCCATTTTCGGCCAAGACAAGGAACAAGAAGAGAGAGAGAGTCTTGAAAAAGAGCAAGAACAAGATAGAGAGCAAGAGATCAAGAAGCCAGACAAGGTAAGTTTGGTTGTAAAATTCATGTGTTCTTGCCTTCAACCTCTTGTAAATCTCTTCTAATCTTCAAATCTCCTTGACCACACATGTAGCAATCACAAAATTAAGAAAAGAGAGAGAAGAAGTGTTGGAATTATTATATAAATAATGTAGGTGTGTCAAATGGAACAAGTCTCACATTGCTTGGGAGTGTGAGAGTCCAAGTGTATGAACTTGGATAAGTCAATGAGTCAAGAGGAGGAATGAACTCTATAACATTGGGCCACAAGAAAATCCGGCAATTTCCCCTATGAGCAAGTCAAATGCAGATTAAGCACCAGCACTTTATATAAGAGGTTTTTGCAAAATTATAGAGATAATTTTTGGAATAAAAGTACTCATTGGAAAATATTTTTGCCAACCTCAATTATGGATTCTGGATGTTGGTGGAGGTTTTAAAATCATAAGCTGATTTTGTGGATCAAGTTTTATTGCTTTGATGGGTATTGAATGTTGTGCTTGTTTTTGAACGTTGGAAAGATAATGGGCTTAAAGTTTTGATTGCCAAATATGTTTCAAATAATTGCTTCAATTGGTGTAATGGGTTTCAATATATCAAACATATGTTCATGGATTTCTTAGCCAACGTTCAAAAATGCTCCATTTAAATAGGCTTCATGCTCCAACATTTAGAAATTGATATCAACATTACAATCTGATTTATATCACTTTAATGTGATGTTTTTTTTAAATAAACGTGCAGTAGGTGTTGCCTATAAAAGGAGCTTCAATGAGAGGTTCTAATCATCTTGCTCTAGAGCCTTCGAGCTTTCTCATCCTCCTCTGAAATCCTCTTTGCCTATTGCTAGTTGAGTTCATTATATTTCATTGTTCTGCTCACCCTGTTTTGCAAGAAGGATCCATTTTATCGTGGGGAGTGCCGCTTCCTCTTAGCCAGTAGTTGCGGAATAGCTCTTAAGGACAGCGTTATTGGACGTGACTTGGGTTACACAGTGTATTTGTAGGAATTTAAACCAACAATCTTAAGAGCTAATATGGCTTCTGTTCCTCCTGTTGGTATTGGAGCTAGTGCCGGAGCTCACAATGCTACTGCTTCAGAAGCTAACAACACTGGTGCTGGATCTAAGCCAATGGTGGTGCCTATGCCAAGACAATTTCCTGACATCTCCAAGATAGAGCAATTTGAAGGGAAGAACTTCAGATACTCTCAAGAAGGTGTCTACACTATTCTTGACATGCATGGAGTTGCTGATGCATTTACACAGCTTGCGCCTTCCCAAGATGCTAACCAAGCCCAGAAGGATGCTTGGGTCTATGCTAACAAGGTTTGTAGGCACACTCTTATTACTACTTTATCTAACGATCTGTTTGATGTGTACCATGTCTATAAAGAAGCAAATGAAATATGGGGAAAACTTATCCTCAAGTACATTGTCGAGGATGCTGGAAAGCAGAAGTTCGTGATAGAAAACTTTTACAAGTGGGAGATGACATATGACAAAGACATCAAACTCCAGATCAATGAGTACCACAAGTTGAATGAGGAGCTTCGGGCTGAGAAGATCAATCTGCCAGTTGAGTTTGTGGCTGGTGTACTGATCGAGAAGCTACCAGATTCATGGAATGACTACAAGCAACAACTAAAACACAAATAGAAACAATTATCTCTGAATGATCTGATCACTCATACTATAATTGAAGATAGCAACTGAAAGGTGATACAAGCTGCAAAGGGCAAAGAAATGGCCGCTAAAGCAAACCTATTTGAGGAAAAGCCACACAACAAGAGGTACGATCCCAAAAACAAAAAGAATAAAAATAAGAAACCTTTCTACAAGCTTAAAGACACTAACCCCAAGAAGAAGATGGGCAATTGTTTTGTCTGTGGAAAACCAGGTCATTATGCAGCACAATGCAGGAAAAGGGCCAAGGGAGATAACTCTCAAAAAGGTGGAAATCCTCCTAAGCCAAATGTGAATTTGGTTGAAGGAGATGATAGTAGTGATGAAGAAATCATTGTTGTTATGGTGTCACAAGCCCTTCTTGTCTCTGATGTGAAGAAATGGGTGGTAGACTCAGGAGCTACCAGGCGCATCTATGCAAACAAAGAGATGTTTACCTCCTTTGAAGAAGGGGAAGACCATGTTTATCTAGCTGACTCCCCAAACTACTAAGGTTCAGGGAAAAGGTAAAGTGGTACTGAAGCTCACATCTGGAAAGACCTTAGTATTGAACGATGTGTTGTATGTTCCTGAAGTCAGAGCTAACTTAGTCTTTGTGGCACTACTTGGAAAAGCTGGGGTTAAGGTGTGTTTTGAGTTTGACAAGATTTTCATGACCAAGAACAATGTTCTTATTGGGAAGGGCTATTGCAATAAGGGTCTGTTTGTTCTTAGTGTTGCTGAAATGAATGAGAATGCATCTTCTTCTGCTTACTTGGTTGATTCTTTTGGTGTGTGGCATGCTAGATTAGGACATGTTCATAAGTCTTATATTAAAAGACTGCAAAATCTTGGGTTTATTTATGAAACTATAAGTGATTTTCAAACGTGTGAAGTTTGTGCAGAAACTAAGCAAGCTAAAAAACTGCATTTTTCTACTCAAAGAGAAACTGAGTTGTTGGCTTTAATTCATACTGATTTGAGAGATTTGAAACAAACTGAGACCAGAGATGGTAAAAGGTATTATATTACTTCCATTGACAATTTTTCAAAATATACCAAAGTGTATTTGATTAGAAATAAAGATGAGGCTTTTGAAAAATTTCTTTGGTACAAGGCAGAAGTAGAAAATCAATTAAACAAAAAGATTAAACGGGTCAGGTTGGATAGAGGAGGAGAATATTTATTATTAAATAATTTTTGCAAAAAAGAAGGGATAATTCATGAAGTAACTCCTCATTCACCTGAATCTAATGGTGTTGCAAAAAGAAAAAAATAAAAATTTAAAAGAAATGATGAATGCTTTACTTGTAAGTTATGTAGCACCTAATAACCTGTGGGGTGAAGCCTTGTTATCTGCTTGTTTTTTACAAAAAAGAATACCTAACAGGAAAACTAAAAAGACACCTTATGAGTTATTAAAAGGTTTTGTGCCTAACCTTCAATATTTATAAGTAAGGGGGTGTCTTGCTGAAGTTTTACTACCTGATGTTAAAAAAACAAAATTGGTTCTAAAACTTCTGATTGCATGTTTATTGGATATGCTCAACAAAGTGCTTCTTATCGTTTTCTGGTATTAAAAAGTGATGTTTTATATCACAATAAAATTGTTGAAACAAAAGATGCAGAGTTTTTTGAAAATATATTTCCTTTGAAGGTTGAGCATATACCTAAAAGAGTTGAGAATTCATTTGCTTCTTCTGAACAAAATTCATATGAAGATTTGGCTGAAGATTTAAGGAGAAGTAAAGGACAAAGAAAACAAACATCTTTTGGAGATGATTTTTATACTTGGTACAAAATGAACCAAAAAATTTTTATGAAGCTATTTCTTCATCAGATGAATCTTTTTGGAAAGAAGCAATAAAAGTTGAAATTGATTCTTTAAATCAAAATAAAACGTGGGTTTTGGTAGACTTGCCTCCAGGAGCAAAACCTATTGGTTGTAAAGGGGTTTTTAGGAAAAAGTATTTTCCTGATGGAACTATTGATAAATACAAAGCTAGATTGGTAGCAAAAGGGTATACTCAAAAAGAAAATGTTGACTATTTTGATACCTTTTCTCTTGTAACTAGGATTTCTTCTGTTAGAATCCTAATTGCCTTAGCTTCTATTCATAAACTTTTCATTCATCAAATGGATGTTAAAACATTTTTTTTAAATGGTGATTTAGAAGAGGAGATTTATATGGTGCAACCTGAAGGTTGTATTATTCATAGGCAAGAAAATAAAGTTTGTAAACTAATTAAATCTTTATATGGTTTGAAACAAGCGCCTAAACAATGGAATGAAAAACTGGATCAAGTTTTGTTAAGTGGTGGTTTCCCTACTGTTGAGGTAGAAAGATGTGTTTATACAAAACTTGTAAATGGTGATTGTGTGATTATTTGTCTGTATGTGGATGACATGCTTATCTTTGGTACTAACATGGGTGTTGTGCTTGAGAAAAAACATTTTTTGTCTTCTAATTTTGATATGAAATTTTGAGACAAAAGATTTGGGTGAGGCAAAAGTAATTTTGGGTGTAAAGATCATAAGGAATGATAATGGTATCATACTTTCTTAAGAACATTATATTGAGAAAATTCTGAGAAAGTTTGAACTATTTGATGAGTCTCCTATGAATACTCCTTATGATCCTAATGTGCATTTAAAGAAAAATATAGGAGATCCAATTGCTCAATCTAAATATGCACAGATTATTGGGAGTCTGCTGCATTTAATGAACTATACCAGGCCAGATATAGCATATGTTGTGTGTAGATTGAGAGGATATACTCATTGTCCAGGAAATGAACATTGGAAGGCTCTGGTAAGGGTATTGAGATACCTGAAAGGTACTATGAATTATGATATTCACTATAGTGGATTTCCCGCTATATTGGAAGGATACAGTGATGCTAACTAGATCTCAAATTCAGAGGAGAGCAAGTCCACTAGTGGCTATGTTTTCACTCTTAGTAGTGGAGCCGTAACATGGAAGTCAATCAAACAAACTATCTTAACTAGTTCCTCAAGGGATTCTGATTTTATTGCTATGGAGTTGGCTGGTACTGAGGTTGAGTAGTTGAAAAACTTCTTGGTGGATATCCCACGAAGTGGAAAACCAACACCATCAGTGTCTTTACATTGTGATAGCCAATCTATAATAGCTATGGCTAAAAATAAAACCTTCAATGGTAAAAGCAGACATATTCGATTGAGAAATAATATCATAAGGAAGCTGCTAAAAGATTGTGTAATCTCAATCGATTATGTAAAGTTAGCGGGGAACCTTGCGGATCTATTTACAAAACCCCTAGGGAGGAAACAAATATTTGATTCATTGAGGGGAATGGGACTTAAGCCGATACAAACTTAACAACGATGGCAACCCAACCTCTATGATTGGTGATCCCATGAAGGAGGTTCAATGGGTAAGAAAAAGTCGTGTGTTAGTTTTGCTAGCACTACAGTAAATTGTTGGTCCCTTCCTATGATGACGAGAAAGTGCTAGAATGCATTTTGATGAGGATGAGCAAAGTTCTTAATGATTTCATAATCCTATGAGATGGTGTGCTCATTGCAGGTACATTTCATGAAATCACCTCTATGAATGTAGAGTGGGGCCGCTCCTGTGAGATTGTGGCAAAATCTCTAGAACATTCGTTAAGCACCAGGCACGGGCATGACCATCTTAATGTACAAAACTGCGTTAACAGCTAAATGTGGGGGTATACTATGATTCTCAATACCTCTAGTATACGCCTAAGAGTTGTTGATTTTAAGTTCATAGGACCACTAACACCTCTGTGTACTAAGTGTTATAGGTCTAGGTCTGGTTTTAAGTTTATAGGACCACCAGATACAACGGTTATACCCGTGTGTGCAACTTAGCTAAAGGCGTTCCTTTTGACACAAGTGGGGGATTGTTGGAATTATTATATAAATAATGTGGATGTGTCAAATGGAACAAGCCTCACATTGCTTGGGAGTGTGAGAGTCCAAGTGTATGAACTTGGATAAGTAAATGAGTCAAGAAGAGTAATGAACTCATATAACATTAGGCCACATGAAAATCCGGCAATTTCCCCTATGAGTGAGTCAAATGCAAATTAGGCACTTGCACTTTATACAAGAGGTTTTTGCAAAAATATAGAGATAATTTTTCGAATAAAATTACTCATTGGAAAATATTTTTTCCAACCTTAATTATGGATTCTGGATGTTGGTGGAGGTTTTAAAATCATAAGCTGATTTTGTGGATCAAGTTTTATTGCTTTGATGGGTATTGAATGTTGTGCTTGTTTTTGAACGTTGGAAAGATAATGGGCTTAAAGTTTTGATTGCCAAAAACGTTTCAAACAATTGCTTCAATTGGTGTAATGGGTTTTAATATATTAAACATATCTACACGGATTTCTTAACCAACATTCAAAAACGCTCCAATTAAATAGCCTTCATGCTCCAACATTTAGAAATTGATATCAACGTTACAATCTGATTTATATCAATTTAATGTGATGTTTTTTATGAAATAAACGTGCAGTAGGTGTTGCCTATAAAAGGAGCTTCAATGAGAGGTTCTAATCATCTTGCTCTAGAGCTTTCGAGCTTTTTCATCCTCCTCTGAAATCCTCTTTGCCTATTGCTAGCTAAGTTCATTATATTTCGTTGTGCTGCTCATCCTGTTTTGTAGGAAGGACCTGTTTTATCCTAGAGAGTGCACTTCCTCTTAGCCGGTGGTTGCTGAATAGCTCTTAAGAACAGCATCCTTGGACATGACTCGGGTTACATAGTGTATTTGTAGGAATTTAAGACAACAAAGAGTGCCATGGATTTGAAGGGAAGAAGAGAGAAACAAGGGTAAATCAATAAACCTTGATTATCTTGTTAAATTCAAGGTTGTTGTTGATGTTATAGTTGAATTTGTGGCATTGGTTGATTGGAATGCACAAACCTTAAGGGGAAGTGCTGCCCAAATTTTGATTAATCATGCTCAAGAGGTGTTTAAGTGATTAAACAAGTGATGTAAGGTGAAAAGGATATGTTTTATGGATCGAAAACAAGAAACCTCATTTTCCCTAAAATTTCATGATTTTCAGCCATCTACTGTTCATAGGGTTAGAGCTGGAATTTCATGAATTTGATGATTCCGTTGTATCTAGAATGGAAAATGGTGCAGGAAACATGTAAAATGTGAAGTGTGAAAGCTTTAGGGTGTGAAATGCAATTTTACCCCTAGAACACTAACATAGTGGCTCCCAGGAGTGTAAGTAGGAGAGAACGCTGTTGTTCGTAAGACTTGCACAGGTAAACAGGAGAAGAAAAGTCTTCAGAATTGTTCTGCTCGTAAGACTTGCCGTAATGGGGACAGAAAATTCTAGGGATTATAATATTTTTGCTCGTAGTCCTTACAAGGATAGTTATTGTACTATGGCGTTCTAAGAACCTATTCAATTTCAGAAAATTAGTTAAAATCTCAAGAGGTGTTGATCTTTGAGGACTGGACATAGGCCTGGGGTTAGGCCGAACGAATATAAATCTCTGTGAGCAAATTCTCTCATCTCTACTCTTTCTTCAATTATTTCCATAACACTGTAACATCCAAAATTTTTATTACATGACCCATTTCATCCCTCTCTTGGGTGAGGCTTGCCTTTTTCATTTCACATAGAGCAAGGTCTTCTCGAAAGAGTTTAACAACTTGAGAAGGATCCATTCAATGGCAATAATGGGTGAAAATATTCTTCCGGACAGAGATTTTATCATTAGACCTCTTGGTTTTGCTAGAGAACATTTTTCGTTCTGAAAAGCTAAATTCAGAGTGTTCGTAATGGTGAACGAGAATGGTTTATTGAATGTAATATAAGATGGTGATTATGTTCCAAAGAAGAAAGTAGAAGATAGAGTTGTGAAAAAGAGCCTAGAGGAATATAACGACAACGGCAAGAGATTAGTGACATTAAATAGTAAAGCAATTTTAATTATAAGAGCACCCGCAGCTAAAAGGAGTATTTCTGAATTTGCACGCTGCCAACAGCTAAAGACATGTGGGATGCACTAGAAATCGCACACGAAGGTACATTCGGAATCAAAGAACATAGAATCAACACTCTAATTACAAAGTATGATTTGTTTCGAATGAAACTTGGAGAAAGGATCTCTGAATACGAACTCATATATACCCATCTTGTCAACCAGCTGATAGCACTTGTAAAAACTTTTGATCAAAATTCCCATGTAAGGAAAATCCTTAACATTCTTACGAAAGAATAAGAAGAAAAAGTGACAGCTATCAAAGAAGCCAAAGGTGAATCAATGAGATCAGTAACTGCACTTTTTGGTAGTCTTTCTGAGTATGAGGGAAAGCTAAAATTCAAAAAAGAACCGGAAGAGTTCGAAGACAAAAAGAAAAGAGGAGTCACCCTCAAAGCTATCAAAGAAGTTAAAACATCAAAATGCGAAGACGAACTTAATGATGATGATATGGGAATGATCGTGAGAAAGTTTAAGAAATTCTATAGAAGAGGCCAACAGAACTTCAAAAATCATTAAGGAAGATCAAGCAAGAAAAAGAGCAAAGAGCAACAAGTCATATGCTACGAATGTGGGAAGCCATGACATATCAAGTCCGAATGCTTCAAGAATAAAGACAAGAAGCAGAAAAAGAAAGCATACATATCATCCATATGGGGTGATAGTTCGTCAGATGAAGAAAGCGATGAGGATGAAGTTGCCAATATATCCTTGGTAGCCAAAGAAGAAGAATCAGACTCTGAGGTAAGTGATTTTGAACTTACTTATGATGAGTTATTATCTGAATATAATGCATTGCATTCTGAGTTCATCAAGGTAGCTAAAGAAATGGTAAGTTATAAGAAGAAAGTAAAAGAATTAGAACGAGAGCATACACTGAAAAAATTTACAAGAGTCTCTTATTTCATATTTCTCTCTGTAATCATATTGTAATTCAGTAATTATCATATTCACTCTGTGAGATAGTTTGTAAACACCTTCAATTGTATGTTTGATTTGACCTCAAGGTAAAGGGACCTTAAAAAGGTATATTTCTTTACGAGGAAGCTGTAGAGAAAATTCCCAGTAAGACTTTCTGCTCGTAAGACTTACAAGTGTAAGAAGGAGAGGACATTATTGCTTGTAAGACTTGCACAGGTAAGTGGGAGAAGAAAAGTCTTCAGAATTGTTCTTCTTGTAAAACTTGTCGTAAAGGGGAGAAAAATTCTAGGGATTAGAATATTTTTGCTCGTAGTTCTTACAAGGACAATTGTTGTACTATGGCATTCTGAGAACCCATTGAATCTCAAAAGATTGGTTAAAATCTCAAGAGGTGTTGATCTCTGAGGACTGGACGTAAGCTTGGGGTTGGGCCGAACCAGTATAAATCTCTGTGTGCAAATTCTCTCGCATCTCTACTCTTTCTTCATTTATTTCCATAACACCGTAACATCCAAAATTTTTTTTATATTACCCAATTCACCCCCTTCTTGGGTGAAGCTTACCTCTTTCAAAAAGAAGTACTCGAGCTATTCAGATAGTATATAACATAAATTGTTTTGATACACAGGAATATGGAAACCCCTGCTTTGGCGCTTGCTGCTTCTACATGAAGCACATGCTCTCACTATATGTAGTTATATGAAGTACACACCATTTTTATGTCGTACGAATGTATGTATTAGCCATAAATATATGGCAAACAATTTGCGTGAAATAAAGCCAAGCAATATATAGTTTATGAAGGTCACGGTTTTGTGTTGTACTCATAGCTATATGAAGTACTTTAGTTAATCCTCACATTGAATTTAGTCAGATTTTTTCCCTGAGAAAACGTAAAGGGAAATAACTAACCCCCAAGAAAACCTGAGTGAAGGAAATATACAGAGGATGCAACCTCGCTTCACAAATGTTCTGTTGATGGCCAGATTTTTTTTTTTTAAATAAAGCTTGGATGTTAGTATCAAAACATATTTTACACGTGCATAATATTTTACTTTAATATTACCGACTTTGATTAAAAGTCCTAAACCAATGGATCAATGCGCACCGCATAGGATTATTATGTTTGAGTTTGAGTTTAACACGATTTTTCCCTGATTTTTAAGTTTAAGGGCCTTTGGATTGGGCGTGGCTTCTTCACTTTCTTTTTAATTTTCTCTGCTGTGATCTGCTGCATTTCCATCCAATTTAAGTGTTACACGTGTACTTAAGAGAAAAGAAGCAAACAAAAACAATTGAAAAGGACCATTCTTTTTTACATAATTAATTTTTTTAATCTTTATTATTTTTTCTCAATTATAATTAAGTGTTAGTTCCTATACCTTAACATGTTATTTATATCCGATGTCAGCTCCAACTTTGATACATCTAGGTTGTCACAAAATACAAAATTACATACTTATATATACAAAATTTATAATTTCAAAATCTCAAATTAGGTTTGTTTCCTCTAATTTTTAATTACATCCTTTTTTTTCTTTGCATTGAGTTCTTATAATTTCCTCAATTATAGGTATTTATCCTTGTTCTTGTAATTTGTTAATTTGTAAGAAAGTTGACACTAGTAGCTAATGACATGGTACTCACTCATCATATTCGTGAATTAATTTTGTTAGGTGTATCTAAATAAAATCAAAATAAATTATACCTCGGATATTAGGTATAAATTTATTTAATCATTTTTTTTTTTGTGATGTATCATAGTTAGTGTTGATATCTGATAGACCCAACATATTATGGGCATAGGAACTAACACTTATTATAATTGAGGAAAACTTATAAGGATTAGAAAATTATTTTTTTAAAAAGCAATAAAATTAATTGTGTAAAATGAATGGTCCTTTTTCAATTATTTTTGCTTGCTTAATTTCTCTTCAAATATAGCTGGAACGCTTAGACTGGAGGAGGAAAAAGCACCGGATGACAGCGGAGAGAAACCGCGCCTATTTGAATTATGTTATACTCAACAGTTACTACCGTTGGTTTAGGACTTCCAAGCTTACAAGAATTTTAAAGTTTAAAATATTATGCATGAGGTGTTATCATGAAAAATATTGTTCCTCTAGTTATATTTATAAAGCATTTTTAACATATTTCACAAAGACCAAGAAAAACTTTAAACTTTATTATCACAACATTAAAATTCAACAACTTTTCAGCTTTACCCCTATTTAACTATATACTCTCCAATAAAGTAACTAGCTAAATAATAATAAATGAAAGGTAAAATTCTAGATTCATGAAAGAAAATTTAATGATGTTTGTTATAAATAGGACCAAAACATACATTCTACTTTATAAAAAAGACTAGAGGGAGTATTATGTATGTGGCCTATTGGCAACTAACGGAAGCTACTTTTGATCTATATTAATAAAATTAAAAGTTGGGCGTATTTGGAGAAACAAAAATACTAGTAATAATAATAAAACTAACATTTTGGGTGGGGCACTTTAAATAAAAGAAGGCAAAATGGTATTTTCACAATTTTAGTTCTTGGAAACTATATTACCCCTTATTTTGGACACTCAGATTTTCTTTACACAACATAGCTTTGATTCATAATGAAAACACACACAAGTTTTATTTCAAAGGCATTCATTTGCCATTTATTTCTACCAAATACATATATATATATATAGTGCAAGGCTTACAACGTCCAACACATATTGCTGGGCCTCATTTATGTCTTTGACCCAGATTAAAAGACTCAAGAAGATGGGGCACCTGGACCGCATCATATCCGTCATTAACTACCATTTTGCAACCGTAGCTTTCTATTATGGGTTCCTTTGTCTCCTGGAGGTTGATTTTGCTGAACTCCTCGTAACTCAAATCTGAAAACTGGTTCAGACCCTACTTACAGTCGCCAGGTGACTTTCTTTCTGCATTTTTCTCTTTGATATACTTCAGATTGCATTTAAAATCTGAAATCTTTGTGACTTCTCTTATTGGGTTTGATATTCTTGTTTAGTCTCATTCTTCCACATTTGAAATAGATCCAACGCTTCTTTTCACGCTACTACAGAAAGCATTTTTAACGTCCGTTTTTAGGCCCTTTTGAGGGGCACGCCTTTTGATGGCCATTTTTAAATCTGGAAACAACATCTGTTAAAAAATTAACGCTATAAGAGACTTACAGCGTCTGATTTTTAAAACAAACACTATAAGTTTAAAACTTACGGCGTCTCTTTTGACAAAAAAGGATGCCGTAAGTCTCTTACGACATTCCTTTTTTAATGGACATTGAAAGGTTTGTTTTTGTAAAAAAAAAAATTTATTTATATTTTTCACTGCTCAGCAATTAAACCCTACAGAAACATCATTGAACAATTCTTCATAAACCAAAATGTCCTTACAAATAGTAAGGAAATATCCAGCACTAGCTAATTAAAGTGTTAACTACTACTAGTATGTACAATAATCATCATAAAGTGTCAAAATGTTGTTTACACAACTACTAACTAATATAAAAATAAAATTTACTCATCTATGTTTTGAAGAAGATGTCCAGCCAAATGTCTCGGACCAAATTAATGTCTTCGTGTAAGTAGGCGTCGTCATTACCAAAAATCTATAAATTGGAAAATAAGCTAAGATAAATCAATCAAATGAATGAATTAATTAACAATTCAATTACAACATCAAAAATATTATCATTTGAGAATGAAGAAGCAATTACCTATTTAAAATCTGTAGTAACTCCACTCTGAATGATGGTATACATATAAAGTATAATATAGTACGTATCTACACTCAGTGCTACCTGGTTATCAAGGGCACTATAAATCAAAGAAAATAGTTAAAATGAATAAAGGCATATCTAAAGAATTTGAATTAAAACTACTTACTCTTGGATAAAACCACTTCGACTCTCTACTTTTACCCTAGCATGTCCCGCCAAGTAGTCTATATGTCTTGAGTGCACTATCATTAAAATGAAAATCACATACATTAAAACAATTCATTTAAGTCAAGAATCAATGATTTACAAACAAATTAACTTACGTGCAGAAGATGGATTTCATTTCTTTGTTTGGCCTGTGACCTAAGGAATCAAAACCAATAAAGGTGTTCATGATGGGAGAAATAACACACAAACTCCAATGGTAACCATCAAAACATATGTAGATTAAAATGAAGTTAGATAACAAGGTAATTTTCGTAAACATCTTAAATAGACAAAACTAAAATACATACTCTCAAGAATTAGTTTTAGATAACAAGGCAATTTAGTCTCTCCCATTGTGTAGCTCATATAGGTCATCCTTAGCTCCAACTTATTATTCTTCTTGTCATATTTGCAGGACATAAGAATCCATATAAACCATTCTTCCCATTTCGACGCATATGTTGTGGAGTAAGCTATAATAGAATTAAAATGATAAATGAATTATTAAATATATAAAACCAAAAAATCACTGCATTAATTGAAGGAAAAAAACTTACATAATTGCAAGTGTAACCCATATCCTATATCTATCTCCTCTAAATTTATGAACTCCCTAAGATCTTTTTTATCAATTGTAAAGGGATATGACACTCTTGCACCTACAATCCCATAAGGCATCTGCATGTCGATCTAGCCAATGTCCTTGTGGAGTTGTTGCAATAGTGCCAAGAAGGAAAATTTTGTTGCATCTTGTTCATCCTGTTAAAACATAAAATACATATTATTAGTAGGATGTCAAGAAAACTCAAGTAATAGTAAGGTATTTCCTACTATTGGAGGTGTTGTCGTCGTATGAATAAGATATTTCGGCCAAAGGATGAAAAATCCTATCACTTGACCTAGTGTAGCAATCTTTTCATCAAGAACCGGGAAGTCTATAGCTTTTTCCCCCTCTTGAACACATGTCACAGTAACCCTACGTAAATCATCTGGAATTTGCTTATGGTGGTGGGTGGTAGCTTGTGTGTGAATGTTAACTCATAGAAATCAAGAGTATTCTAGTATATTTTCTTCTCTTTTCACTTATTTTTGGGTTCAAATTATGCATATAAAGAGATTATAGAAGAAAATGTGATAGGATATAATCAAAATCAAACTTTTGTCAAAATCATGAGTTAAATGCAATTAGTTTTGGTTAATTATGAAAGTTGAAGAGCTCATGAAGTCTTCCTCCTTGTAGGTGGAAGATGACAAGTTGTAAAAGCTCACAAAGATCATGGGAAGATGTGAAAGGAAGAGAAGAATGCAAGAGGAACAGGAAAAAAGGAAACTATGAAGGAGAAGCTTGCAATTGCTGTGGAAATGCTGTAGCCAAGGCAATGCAAAACTACCTCTTAAGATGGCCCTTCTGTTTGCCTATTGGCCGTGAAATCCGTTGTAGCCAATGTCATAGCGAAACCACTTGAAAAAGCCTTACTTCTATCTAATGACAATTTGCTATGGCATTCACTGTAGCAAACTCACGGCGAACGCGCGAAACTGATGCTGTGCGTTTTGAAAACTGAAGCAGAAAAAACCAGTATAAAGGCATGGGCTAGGTCGAAAATGGGAGGGCTTGACTTCTTGAACATAGTGGCTGCTAGGGTTTGGCATTTTGGAGAGCTTGGAGCTTAGGATTGGATTAAGAAAGGATTTGGAGCCTCAATTCTTGAGTTTTTCTTATTCTTCTCTCATTTTTCTCTATATTGCTGATATGGATTATGATTGTGTGCTGAGATTTTGGCATGTACAGATCATAAGTAGCTAAAACTCCTAATTAGGATTACTTTTACACATTGTATGGATTGAAACTACTAGATTATCTTGCTTTTGTTGGTTAATGAGTATTATATGTTGATTTTTCTTTGAGCTTAATGCTATCTTGTGCTTGATCACCACATGATTAGAGTTGTTCAATTGGAGGATGCTTGAGAGAGCTATTTTGATTGTAGAACTTAAGAAAAATATGCTAGACTTGAAGTTTAGGGATTAAATGGATGGTTTATCGTTAGAATAGAGATATATCTAACAACCTAGCATAGTCAAGTGAAGGCTTGCTTTGGAAAGATGATTTTCATTAATTGTAAACAAGAGATTGAATATTTTTAATGAAGATTAAAAATCAATCTTGACTTGAGAGAGATTGGTTGATGATTTTATGATCTTCGACTAGCATATAGACTCATTTAACTACCATAAGTGAATATTTGCATAGTTTCATGAAATACAATGGGGAAGAAGTAATCCTAAGTTTATATCTCTTGAAGTTAAACCCAATTTCTCAATTTCCACTATTTTCCTTTGTTATTTTAATCAAAATTCTTTATTTAACATGATCAAATCTAAATGATTCCATTCAACCTAATTAAGAACATGGTTAAATTAGTTAACTCGCTTTTGTCATAGTCATTGTGGTTCGACACTCGTTTCTCACTAATTTATTACTTGCGACCCGTACGCTTGCGGAAGCTAAATGGCGAACAGTGAACGAGAGCATCTGCAAGCAGTGAGACATCCAAATAGAGAGTGTAAGGTTCTATAGCCTTTAGAGTGGGAGAAGGGTCACCCAGTGGTACCTCTGGCGGGTTATAACTTATTTTGGTGTTGGGAAAACCAAGGATCATACGTTCTACGTTCCTCATTTTTCCTCTCTGATTGAATGATAGATCTCACTTCACCACGTATCTCTTTCAACAGCTCTTGTCAAAGTGATTCATAAAGTTGTACCTCAAGCTCTTTTTGGGCTTCCTCCCGAACTGAGTGTTAGACTTCCTCTTAGAGTGATTGATGAACTTCCTTTTGAACCTTGCCGCAAGCTGTAATGCCCCAATTTTTAATTAAGGGCTAATGAGGATTATTATGGATATTTATGAATTTAAATTGGAATTATTATGTGTTTCATGGTAATTTTAATTAATATGCCATAATTGGTGAAAATTTGAAAGAATGGAATTATTGGCCATAAGTTAGTGATTAAGGGAGAAATTAATTACTAACTAAGAAGAAATGAGATGTGTGACCAAATGGCTAATGAAGTGGTTAGAGTAACTAAAATAGTTACTTATTCTATGGAAACCAATGGCATGTGGACATGTGTCAAGATGAGAGTATGAGAGAGGGTGAGAAAAGTCAAAACCCCCAACTGTTTAATGTTTTCTCTCCCTCCCTCCCTTCTTTTTGCTGGATGAAGCATGGGCATGGAGAAATAATCATCATTTCACTTCATCTTCAAGCTCTCATTTCTTTCTTCTCTCTCCATTTTCGGTGACTATTGTTGGGCAAGAGAGAGAAAGAAAAAAGCTTGCATTTAAGGTGAGTAGATGACTCCAAATGCCAAAACTCATTTCATTAATGTTGTTCCTTGACTTGAGAGCTTCATTTTGATGGTTATAGATTGTCTATTGGTGTTGGCTTGTGCTCTCAAGGAATTTGGAGATTTGAGAATCAAAGAACCTCTTTGAAAAAGTTGAAGAGGTAAGCGAGACCAATCTTTCTATCTATGTTTTTTGTCAAATGGTTAAGTTTGGAATTTCTGGAATTTTTTACCCTAATTTTGAAAATAAGGGTCATTGAGTATTTGGCATGTTATTGGTATGTAAATGAGTGTTTTGGTATAGGTTTTGGATAGATAGATTGATTTGAGAATGAAATGGTAAGTTTGGAGATTTTAGAATTTTGGTGTTGATGGTAGCCTATAACCAAAGCATGATAATGTAATATTAATTTGGTGATTTTGATGTTTCCATTGGGTTCTTTGGGTGATTTTATGTGGGGATAGCTTTGGTTGAGGTTTTGGGACCATTGGCAGCACTTAGGTAAAAATCTGGAAGTGCTGCCAGTTTTCTGCGTTTTCTGGTTTCTGATAAGCATCACTTAAGTGATCTAAGGTGCACTCAAGTGCGGGATGAGCATCACTCGAGTGAGGGTGGGTTCACTCGAGTGCGGTAGTGCATTTTTCCCTTTCTGCTTTCAGTTTTCATGTTGCACTTCCGAGCAAAAGGCAAGAGTGTTGCCTCACTTGCAAGTGTTGTGGGTTCTTACTCGAGTGAGCCTCCTCTCACTCGAGTGCAGGTGTATTTGACACCATGGACTCTCGTCTCGGGTTTTCACTCACTACCAAGTTTCAAAAGTGTGCCTTAACACTTACGGGTGTTAAGTTGTCGCCTGAGTGATAGGGTCTTTACTCGAATGCTCTTCTTCTTTAAAAGTTTTTATTGCTCTCGGGTTAACACTTTCTGTGCTTCACTTCCTAGAACTCGAGTGAGCATTTGGCTATCACTAGAGTGCTAAGCTTTGTGCTCAAGTACAAAGATCCTCATCACTCGAGTGAGGTCTTCCTCACTCAAGTGCCACAATAAAAAATCATTTTTTGTTCTTCCAAAATGGGATCGTTGGGTTAGTTCTTCCAACCCTTTAAGGCTTTTGTTAGAGGCATTTGTGGGTACTTAAGGGACAATAATGATAATCAATTTAAGAGTTGAGAAGTTATTGAGCATTGGAATAGAGAATAGACTCTTCGTCCCTAATTATGAATTATAGGATACGATATTTGCCCTATCGGGAGAGATCTGCGACAGAGCACACACAGAATGAACCAGGTAGTGACTTTTCTCTCATGTTGTGTATGATGTATGGTATGCATGACTGGTCATTGAGTTTTATGGAATATATATGCCATGGTCCATTACAGTGTGAGCACTTTAGCATGAGCAGTCGTAGGGGGTGATGTCTATCACCCCTACCCCTACCATTGAACTGTCGTTGTAATTGACATGGATCTTTGAGAATCTTGCCAGTATGGCTTGCGTTGTGAATCTTGCCAGTATGGCTTGCGTTATAAAATGCTTTATATGAATCCCAGCTATAGTGAAATATATTGTTGTTGTGCAATACAGTGTGAGCAAGCGTAAGGATGATGTCCGTCATACCTGCCTTTTCTGCTATAACTGTCGTTGTAGTTACAATGTGTGTATGCTGATTTGCTTTCATGCCTTATTGTTGTGCATACTATAAGTGACTTGATACTACGGGGATTCCTTAGAATCTCACTCTACCAAAACAATTTTAGACAAGGCTGAAGGATTAAAAGGGAAGCGGGTAACGAAGAGCGGTTATAGCTTCGGATAGGAGTTTCATTTTGGGAAATATTTGGTTATCATACTTGTAATTTTTGGATGTATTATTGAGAAACGAATGTGTATATTTGTGGTATGGTATAGTTGTGTGTAATCCCCAAGTAAAAGAAAAAGAGATTATGGGCATTATGCCTTGTATAAACCCTTTATTAATAAATGGAACCCGAGTGTGTCAGGAATTTATGTTGTACTCTGATATGTATGAATGGAATCAACCTGTACAGGCCATTTATGTGTTGAAATGTGAATATGAGATCATTATGAATAGGTTTTGTAAAAAGTTTTGAAAACCCTGATTTTAGGAAATTTAATTTCATTAAGTCCCAAATCATTTATGGTCTCTAATTCAACATAATCATGTATTTATGAACTTAATCTCGGCCTATGGTGAAAAGGGGTTACACAAGCTCCTAACTAGGTTCACCTTGTGACAAATATTGTGAAGCTCGTCCAAAATACTTTGTGAGACCAACTCCCTTTGTCTCCTCTTGAACACAACTAAGGTGATTTACCTCCCCAATCATCATTGATAAAATATCCAATTGTGCACTTGGAGTAAAGGAACCTTGGCTACTCTGCTCTTCAAGTTCATCCTGTAGCATACAATTTATCATAAATGAAAATTAAATACTTTCAATACAAAATAATTCCAAAATTAAATACTTCTGTTGCGGCCACCTTAGCAACAACTGGATTTATGTATATGTCACCCTTTAGCTTCTCTACTTTCCATTTTTTGTAACGCGAAGGAGGAGCAGGGGATTGGACAATAATGATAGGATATGATTTGACAACTTCATTCATTTTCTCCAACTCTTCTTCCATCATCCTCCATTCAAGCTTCTGATAACCACTATGAGACATGTAATGCTGATACTTATTCCTGTTTCCTATCTTTATTTGCTTCACTTACTTCCTATGAAAGGAAAACGAAGAAAACTAAGTCAATGGTGTCAAGTATATTCAAATAAAAAGTTATATATTATGATGAAAGAAAATTTACCAGAAATTGAGGATCTTGCCATGATACCACAAACAACCTCTAGTCGTCTGGAGAAATAGACAAATATCTTTAACATAGATCTTTATCCCTCCTTGCCCCTTGAATGTACTTTTGTGAGAACTTGTTCTTGAAATCTTTCCATCGTAGACAAACTTCCCCTATCTAGTGCTTGTTCATCACCTTGTTGTCTAGGACGTCATTAGTTTACTACAAGGTAAAAGATAAGATAATTATATTTGCAGAAATAGGAATAAAGATACAAATGCAGATATATCAAAAGTTACATACCAAAATTTGTTGCCAAATCATCTCCTTCATTTTTTATGGAACTAACTTCCAACTAAGGTACACAATGTGAACTTTGCTTCAAGCCAAATAGTTTAAATAGCTAATTAATTTGTCTTTTTCAACACCAACTGGATTCATATTACCATGAAAGTCCACATGCAGCCTCTACCATTGTTCTTGATGACATGCAACTAGTGATCCTATCTTTATGCTACCACTATCCATTTTCAAAACAGGTTCACCTCTATCCATTCGATCCTCACCAGAGCCCTCTATCACTTTATGACTCATCAAAATTGTCCATATTCCTAGTAAGACAAAAATCAATATTAGATAGGTGATTAAATTACAATTAAATGAATAAAATAAACTAACTAAAATTAAAACAAATATCACACAATACTATTTCATAACTTAAGGTCTTACTTTATATGGTTTCCCATATTCCTTCATAATGATAATTTCTTACAACATGTTCTTCATCATCTACCAATTCTACTTCACTTACTTTTGGTGGATTTGTTGTGAAAGGTGGTGTATCAACAAGGTTAAAGGTTGGATCACCATACTTCTGTTTTTTTACTTTGAAGTAGACAATTTTTTATTTACAGGATCTCTGACATAAAATACTTGTTTCGCCTGGCTTGCTAGAATAAAGGGCTCATCTCTATAACTAACTCTTTAAAGATCAACTGAGACAAATCCAAATTATTGACTATAACAACATCTTCATTGCTAATCCACTTATATTTGAATAAAGCAACTTTGAACTTGTTATAGATCATCTCCCATATTTCGTCAATAACTCCATAATAGGTCATAGAAGCTAATAAGGGGCTTTCTTCTTTCGAACTAGAAAAGTACATGGCTTCTGTCATCTTGGTCTTTTATGTAGAAAGAATACTCATTTGTATGATAACCGCTCTAAGTGATGACCTAAAAAGAAGGCCCTTAAACTAACTACTCTATTGTCTCAGACACATCAGTCTCTAGCTAAACCTTTTCCTATAACCATTCTATGAATGTATTATTTTGCTCATTAGCTATTTGCATGTCAGACTTCCTTTGATTCATGTTCTTCAAACTCTTTATGTGTTCATCTATGTACGGTTAAACTTCTTCCATATTATTTAAGACATACAAGTGTGCCTACAACACCTCTTCACAAGACATATTCTTCACTTTGAGTCCTTGTATTCCCTTGCTTCTCCCCTCTTCATGCCAAGATTGTACATTCGCCCTTGATAGATAATCGTTGCAAAAGTTCATAGCCTCTTCAACTACATATCTTCCAACTATTGAGACTTCAGGTTGATAAGGACTTTTAGAATACCCTTTTAAGATCTGCATGTATTGCTTGAAAGGGTAGATCCACCTTAGGTAAACTAGACTGCAGAGCCTTACCTCCCTTAATTACTAAATGAACTATCAAATGCACCATTATATCAAAAAATGAAGGAGGAAAATGCATCTCTAATTGGGACAAAATTATATAGCCCTCATTTTCCAATTCATCCAACTTTTCAGTATCAATAACTTAATTGTAGATAGCATTAAAGAAAACACAAAATCTTGTTACAATGGTTCACACTTCATCTTTCATAATGCCTCTAATAGCTAATGATAATAGTTGTTGCATCAACACATGATAATCATGGGACTTCATTCCTACTAACTTCAAATCGTCCATTAAGACATTCCCTCTCATATTAGAAGAATATCATTGTGGCACCCTAATGTCATTTATACACCCACACAAACTTTTTTTTCTTGGCTTTTGATAGTGTGTGCATTACTGGCTTCATGTATGCCCTCTTACCATTATATCTTAGTTGTGGACGTAACCGTTCTCTCATTCCCATATCAACCAAGTCTAATCTCGCACTAATTCCATCCTTAGTCTTTCCTAGTATGTACAAAAACATACTGACAAAATGTTTTTCTCCACATGTATCACATCAATACTATGTCTCATATCAAGACTACACCAGATTAAAGAAAATTGATCTTTTCTTCCATATGTTCTTCTCACCCATAATCCTCTGATTCTTATAAAGATGACATTGATACGTTCCACCTGAATATAAACTTCCTCTCCAGTTAATGCCTTTGGAGCCATTTCATGCTCCAATAAGCCATTAAAATGCTTTCTTAACCTATGATACAGGTGGAACCGATGAAAAAACATCCTGTGACCAAGGTAGACCCTTTTTTTATAATTAAGTTGATGGAAGTGTGTGTCTTCTTCATATATTGGACATGCTCTATGCCCCTTCACATTGCACTCTAACAAATTTTTGTATACATAAAAGTTATTTATCATGGTGAAAATTGTTGCACATAACTTAAAAGACTCCTTCTTTTATGCATCAAACACATCTATGTCTTCTTCCCACAACTTCTTTAAGTCCTCAATCAAAGGCACCAAGTAGATGTGAATATCGTTCCCTAGCTATTTTGGTCTGGAAATCATCATACAATGCATCATACAATGCATCATATACTTGCAAACAAATGCTTAAACTGCGGTTTATTGGAAGATACTACAACACCTTTAAATGTTGCTTTTTAGTTGTCCCATCGACACAACCACCATCTTTCTTTACTTTGTATCATAAAGTTTTACACTTTGGATACTCACTAAGACTTTCATACTCTTTTTTGTATAATACGCAGTCATTAGGGTAAACATGTATCTTTTTATACCTCATACCCATCGTAGACAAGATTTTCTTAGCTTATACATACGATTTGGAAGTACATTATTGTCTGAAAACATATCACATAGCAATTCAAGTAGTAATGTAAAACTACTATCAGTCCACCCACATGTTGCCTTTAAGTTAACCAAGTGCAAGGTACCTATCAACCGTGTATACTTACTCCCAGGGTACAACGGTGTCTCTATATCACTCTATAAGCTGTCATATTCATACGATTGCACAAAAGATTCTACCTCAATACCATGGATCATTTTCTCTATTCTATCTTCTTTTATGACATCTATAACTTCCTTCTTGTATGATGGACAAGTAGTTACTTCCTTACCTTGCTATATCCACCTTGTGTATCAAAGATTTATTCCATGACAAAGTAGATATACCGTCTTCTCTTATTTAAACAAAGGACACAAGGACAAAAATACATCCTATTTTTTGTAGGCACATTCGTTCTAGCATATTTAATAAACTCTTCCACCCTATTCTTATATTGTTTACTAGTTCTTAAAGCATTCATCTAACTATAATCCATTTTATTACCACCTAAGCCATTTCCAACAACACTCAAATTTAAAACAATTATCAACAAAGGGATTGCCTTTTATTTTTTTTTAAAAAAACATTCAGCAGCATTTCCCCTTAAAACTTAGACATCCTAAAATTTCAATAATAAATCATTTCAGCTTAATTCAAACAAACTAACTTACTAAGGCAATTCAGGACAATATCAGCAATTTCATCCATACAAAATATAAAAAAGTGCCACTAAGCAAGCAAGTTGAGAAGCAATCTAAAGAGTCTTCCTTTTTTACCTCATTGATATTAGTACCTAAAAAAGAACCACTTTTTTTATCCTTCTCTTGCTATGATTGCTCCCTCCATTTCCTTTTCTCTCATGCATATTTTTTAGGAAATTACTGAAAGAGGCAAGCTTCACCCAAGAGAAGGGTTGAATTGGGTGATGTAATAAAGTTTTCGGACATTACGGTGTTATGGAAATAAATGAAGAAAAAGTATACATGAGAGAATTTGCACATAGAGATTTATACTGGTTTGGCCCAACCCCAGGCCTATGTCCAGTCCTCAGAGATCAACACCTCTCGTGATTTTAACTAATCGTCCAAGATTCAATGGGCTCTCAGAACGCCATAAAACAACAATTGTCTTTACAAGGACTACGAGCAGAAATATTCTAATCCCTAGATTTTTCTGTCCCCCTTACAAAAAGTTTTATGAGTAAGGCAATTCCAAAGACCTTTCTCTCTCGCTTATCTATGTAAGTCTTACGAGAAGCAATATTCTCTCCCGCTTGCACCACTGTAAGTCTTACAAGCAATAACGTTTTCTACTGCTTGCACCTTGTAAGTCTTGCGGGAAGAAAGTCTTATCAGGAATTTTCTCTACAGCTTCCTTGTAAATAAATCAACCCTCTCAAAGTCCCTTTACCTTGAGATCAAATAAAAAATACAGTTGAAATATGTTTACAAAATCTCTCACATAGTAGATATGATAATAACTGGAGTACAATATGAATACAAAGAGAAATATGAAATCAGAGACTCTTGTAAATCTTTCAGTGTATGCTTTTGTTCTATATATTTAGTCTATCTCCATTGCTCTGTATATAGCCAATATGAGTTAGCCGTTGTGGAATGTCCTGTTATGGAGTGAAATGTCCGTTGTGCAGCGGGATGTATTTGTTTAAGTTCACAGACACTCTTTCATAGTAGGTCAATTGCTTTTCATGGTAGGTAGCTGATATTCAGTGTGTAATGATGATGTTTGCCGTAATTGACTTTCTCAGTCAAATCTGTAATTTGAACATTTAATCTCTTGTTTCACACTTAAAATATGTGTTAGTTAACATTTAGGTACAGTAACAAGTGAAAATTGATTTGAGATTAAGGTATCACCAGCTTAAAGTAAAAGCACAAGTGTACCAAAAACTACTTTAAGAACCAGATATGGTTATTACAAATTTCTAGTAATGTCATTTGGACTTACCAATACACCTGCTGTGTTTATGTACTACATAAATCAAATTTTCCATGTGTTTGGACCATTTTATAGCAGTCTTTATTGATGATATTTTAGTATACTCACAAAGAAAAGAAGAACATGAAAAACATCTGAAAACATTACTGAGTACATTGAAAGATAAGAAATTCTATGTCAAGTTATGCAAGTGTAAGTGTTGGCTTACTGAAGTTAAGTTCTTAGGCCATGTAGTCTCATAAGAAGGGGTCTCGGTGGATCCTAGCAAAGTGGAAGCAATACTAAACTAGAAGATCAAGGCTGGAGACTGTCGCTAAAATACACAGTTTTATAGGTCTTGTCTGTTATTATAGAAGATTCATAAGAATTTCTCCAGCTTTGCCTTTGACAAAGTTAACATGAAAAAATCAACATTTTGTATGGGATGATAGTTATGACAGAAGCTTCACATAGCTGAAAGGGAGATTGACAACAGCATAAGTATTAACAATCCCTTATCCACAGTTGACCTACGTGGACTATAATGATGCGAACAAGCATGGATTGGATGTATCCTGATGCAGTAGGGTAAAGTAGTAGGATATGCCTCTCGTAAGCTAAAGCCTTACAAACTGAACTATCCCACTTATGATCTTGAGTTAGCAGCAGTTGTATTTGCACAAAAAATCTAAAGCCACTATATCTATGGGGTAACGAAGAGTTGTACTGTGACCACAAGAGCTTCAAATACTTGTAAGATCAAAAAGATCTATATATAAGACAACACAGATGGGTGGAGTTGCTTAAAGATTACAACCTAGAGATTAAGTACCATCCAAGAAAAGCTAATATCGTTACAGACACATTGAGCCACAAAACAGTGCAGGTGGTAGCTCTAATGATTCATGAGCATAAACTAATTGAAGATTTTAGAGATATCAATTTGTCTAATCAGATGATAATCTATGGCAATAATGTTAGTCAGGCAGACAAAGATCTACGAATAGCAATTGAAAAAGTTCAAATAGAGGATAGAAGAGCACAGTCTATTGAGACATGATTGAAAGGGGAGAGACTTAGGAATATGATCTATCACCCAGGAGACTCGTCTGATACAGGAAGCAATATATGTTCCACCACAAATAGAATTGAGACAGCAAATCCTAGATGTAGCACATAAGAGTAAATATACTATACAACCAGGAGCAATCAAAATGTATCATGGCTTGAAGTCCATGTATTAGTGGCCAAGGATGAAAAGGGATATGGCAGAATTTATTTCTTGTTGTCTTACTTGTCAGAAGGTGAAAATCGAGCATCAACAACTATCAGGGCTTCTACAGAACCCTAAAATTCCTAAGTAGAAATGGGAGAGTATCACTATTAAGTTTGTAACTGGTTTACCTAAGATCAGAAATTGTGATGCAATATGGGTTATCATTGATCAATTCACAAAGACAACTCATTTCCTACCAATCAATATTCACTATTCTCCTGATAAACTGGCAAAAATCTATATCAAGGAGATTATGTGATTACATGGTACACCAAAGAACAAAATATCTGATAGATATCCTCGATTCACTTCCAAGTTTTAGAAATCATTTTGGGTACCAAGCTCAAATTCAGTACATCTTATCATCCTCAGACAGATAGATAAACAGAAAGAACAACACAGATGCTAGAAGATATGTTGAGGGTGTATGTATTAGATTATAAAGGCAGTTGGGATCAATTCCTTCCACTTGCAAAATTTGCCTACAATAATAGTTATCATTCAAGCATTCAAATGGCTCCATATGAAGCAATGTATGAAAACAAGTGTCAGTCACAATTATGCTAGATAGAATTGTCTGAGAGGCAATTATATGGGCCAGACATTGTAAATCAAACAGTAAAATAGATTAAATTAATTAACCAAAGACTATTAGCAGCTTAAAGCAAACAAAAGAGTTATGCCAACAAAAGGCAAAAACCTTTAGAGTTTGAGGTCGGCGATAACGTATCCTTGAAAGTTTCACATATCACTAGTGCTGGTAGAGCATTGAAAGTGAAGAGACTGAACCCCAGGTACATTGGTCCATTTGAGATATTATCAAGAGTTAAACTAATAGCATATCAAATGCTTTACCCCCAAACCCAAGTAGATTGCATGATTTCTTCCACGTCTCATAATTAAAGAAGTATCAACCCGACCCAGAGCATGTCATCAAAAATGAGGATGTGGATGTACGAGATGATTTGACATGTGAAATTACACCTGACTAAATTATTGATCGGCAGGAAAAACAACTTAGACATAGGAGTATCCCATTTTTGAAAGTAGTTTGGAAAGGGTTATCTACTACAGAAGCAACCTGGGAAGTAAAGGAAGACATGCAAAAATATTACCCAGAATTCATGAATATATACATGTAGCAAATTTGAGGACCAAATTTTATAAAGGGAGAGAGCTGTAACATCCCAAATTTCTCTCACCAAAATTCCTTGTATATTTGTGACATTAAATAGAATGAAAATGGAGAGTTTTGATGCAATTGAAATGACAAAACATTGCAATTAGTGGTTCCATACAATTTGGCTAAGTTTGTACACAAGAGTGCAACTTTTGTATGCTTAAAGGCCTAATGATAAAGCTAAAAATGAAGAAAGGGAAGTACAATTCTTGGCCCAATTTAGTGTGTAAATTTCGGCCAAGAAGTAAGGAAAAGGAAGAAGATACAATTTAATACAAAAATATAAAGGCAAAATGGTCATTTGGCCATAAAAGCAAGAAGTTTTCAATTTTCCCTTTTTAATTTAATAATTTCAGCCAAGAGGGAATAAAAAGAGGGGAAATAATTATTTGGCCATAAATTGTGCCACTTGGAAGCATTTTGGCCAAATTCAAAAAGATGACATAATTAGTCAAAAATCACATGTTAATTAATAATAAAATAATATTATTTTAAGGAGGTGCAAGATGATATTTTAAAAAGCTCATGTGCTCCTCTTAAAGGCCAAATTTAGGCCATGACAAGAATGAGAGAGAGAGGGGAGGGAGGGAGAGAGAGACTTGAAACAAGAGCAAACACAAGAGGGAAAGAACAAGGAACAAGAAGCAAAATCAAGGTGAGTTGTATTGTTAAACTTTGATTGAGAAGGGAAGAAAAAGTTTAATTTAAACATTTCCCTCAACTCAGATTCTGAGAAAGATTCAAATACACCTTATGTCATTTGCAAACACCTTTTAACCTCAGATATAAAATTTTCATCCTTTAGCATTGAGGAATTTTGGGATTGAGCCTTGGGACATTATATTCAGGTACAAAGTGTTTTTTTAAAAAAATATATGTTAACCAATCTTCGGCTGCTTGGAGATCAAACCTCCCTCTGAACACCAATGGTAAATGCTTGTAGAATTTTGAAACCCAATATTATGGGTCCCTTTCCTCTCTAGCCGGTACCCCACGTGACTCTTGGTTTGGGGCAGTATGAGGAGGGGATTCCTATAATCAAATAGACCCCTCAGTTGTCTCTTCCTGACAAATCTCTTCTTAGGTTTCTTCATGTGTGGATGGAACCCTATCTTCATTTCGTTTCGCCCTCTCTTCTCTGAGCTCTTCTCTCAGCTCATTAATCATATCTCTCTGCTCTCTAATCAAACCCATTATCTCCCGCATAGGATCTGATGGATTATCATTAACCACCTCCACCTCTGGGTCTACATGTCTGATTCTCAGCCGAGCATTATATCTTTCAATTCTACAATGATTCGCCACGTCAGTATCATAGATAATGTATACATATAGTCCACAAATCTCATATATATCCACAATAGAAAGAACATACATGTGTATACACAACAAACAATTTTGAGTCATCATCTATCCCTAAGGCAACTATCCTAGCAAATGCTACTCTTGCCAGGAACTACAGCTCTGATACCACAAATGTAACCCCCTACCTTATAAACCATAATTATAATTTAAAAATGTGTAATTAAGATGAATTAGAGACCATCAAATGTTAAAAGACTTATTTCCAATTGCCCTATCTGTAGGTTAGTCAATGTATAGAATGACATTCAAGAGAATCCCAGTAGTAACAAATCACTCATACAATAATAATCACATAACATGTAAGCAAATAATCAATCAGCACAGTAGCAACGATCACAATATACACATTGCCTCAACAGCATATACATGTCTTCACAGCATACACATAGCCTTATGGCTTACGCATAGCCTTTACGGCTGACACATAGCCTTTCAGCTTTCACATCCACAAGCTTTACAGCATTCAAAATCATCACAATTCAATGATCAATCAAACATACAATGCATCACATATAGTATAAGGGAAAACGTCACTACCTTGTTCTTTCCGAGTGTTCTCTGGCACAAGTTACTTATGTTCAGGGAAAATATCGAATCCTATCAATCAAAATTAAGGACATAGTATTATTCCCTTTTCCAATTTCTTAACTTTAAAACACTTAAGGTTGGTTGTTATTTGAGTCCTTTAGGTGGTTATGATAAGCTCAACGAAAGCCTAAAAGGATTGGGAAGTACTTGGTTAGAAACCACTTTTCAAAATCACAAAGTGCTGAAAACAGGGGTTGGCTGCAGCCAAGAAATCTCTGGCTCTGGCTATAGCCGAAAATAGCACAGAGAGTTTTGGCTGCAGCTAAGGAAATTTTCTATTTCTTAGCTGAACTTCAAAAAATCATAACTAATTCTAGAAAAATTGAAATGGGGTGATTTCAAAACCAATAGAAAGCTATTTAAGTGCTCTTCATAGGAAAAATATGAATCAATACTTTTCATAACTACAAAAATACAAAATTACACAAAATCTCATACTGCTCCAGAATAGCTTCCAGTTTCAACCCCAAACTTTGGAAAATCATAACTCCCAGAACCCAAATCGAAATGACACATATTATGTGTCCATTTTGAAGATTGGTATGTGACCTATTAGGCTGGAAAGTTTCAAAATTTTTAAACACCATTTGCCCCTTCAAAACGTCATGAAAACCAACTGCTCACCCCAGAGTTTCAATTGACAGAATTTCCAATTTTTAACCAATATGACTAATGGCTCCAAAATCAACAACCAAACCTATTCCCACTCAATTTTTGACAAGGAAACCATTGGGAACATCAAAACATCCAAAATCACATTCTAACTACAAGTTCTATTTTAGACACCACATTACAACACATTACTCAATTTCACCAAGCTTTACTTCCAAAACAATTCTATTGTCTCAATAGCACAACAAAATACCAATTCCACCACAAAGCAACATGCAATTCATGCAATCACATACCACAAGAAAATCAGGGAAAAATCCATAAATTCCAAATCTCAACCAATA
Organism: Inga oerstediana; assembly: GCA_963210345.1. NCBI lineage: Eukaryota > Viridiplantae > Streptophyta > Magnoliopsida > Fabales > Fabaceae > Inga > Inga oerstediana. The sequence continues at coordinate 26,200,146 of OY723400.1, read as the reverse complement.
GCTACAATATATAGGTCAAAAGGAATCTATTTCTCACCTCTATCACTTTCTCAAGTTTGTTTCTTGATTCCACCACCTTCAATTTTTCTCAAGCTCTCAAACACCTTCTTTCAAAAGTCTAAAACCATAGAGATGAAGCTCTCATCAAGGTGATCAAGATTAATGAAGAGTATTTTAGCATTTGAGCTAAAGCATAAGGTCAAAATGGAGGATATTACCTTGATTTTTCCTTTTCTCTTTCCTCCTTACTTGGACGAAGATGACAACTGAAGTGAGAGAGAGCGAGAGATGATAACATGAAATCAGATTTTTGGCCTTCCTATGCTTGTTGGCACACCTCTTGATTTTATGTTGCTAATAAGTTCCCTCATCAGTTGCCGACTAATTGGCCGGTGACTATCCTTTCTCCTATTTCACCCCTAACTTGGGCAATTCATGTTGAATTACCATTTAACACATTTTTCTCATTTCATTGCACCATACCATGTGCCCTCCCTCTATTTTAATTCAATTTAGGTGCTAATGACACAATTGAGCTCCAATACAGAGTTTAGGCATTGATTAAAACACATCCTGTTCACAATTCGTATTGCACTCTCCGAAAGTTTTTGTTAACAATAATTACATTCATTTTTGGAGTCATTAGCCCTTAATCACATTTGGGGCATTACACCTTGTGTATCTCAAGGTTCAGCAACAAGAAGAAATGAAGTATAGTGTAGAGACAGGACATGTGATCTTCGAAGTCCTTACTATACACCAAAATATCATCAAAAAGGACCAATATGAACCTTCGTAGATAAGGATGAAATAGGTCGTTCATGGCAGCTTAGAAAGTGGCCAGCGCATTGGTAAGTCCAAAAGGCATCACAATGAATTCGTAGTACCCGGAATGGGTCCAAAAAGCAGTTTTATGCTCATCTTCAGGTAAAACCCGAATTTAATGATAACCTGATCGCAATTCAATTTTTGAAAAATATTTGGCTGAATAAAGTTCATCGATCAATAATTGCTGTAAAGTCTCCAAGTAGAATCCTTCTTAGGAACTAGGAGTACCGGGTTAGCAAAGGGACTAACACTTGGCCGAATGAACCCCTTGTTGAGTAATTTAGCAACTTGTCTTTTTATTTCATCCTTTTGGGAATGTGGGTAACAATAAGGATGAATATTGGGAGGTATGGCTCCAGGTTGCAGAGGGATGGCATGACAATGATGCCTTAAAGGTGGGAGAAATAGAGGCTCTTTAAAGATATCATGGTACTATTGAAGTAACTCTTGTAACACTTAAATTGTTGAATAAGATTATTACAGTATTATGCAATAGAATGTTCTGGTTCTGCAACAAAAGGTTCTAATTATGGTAAATGGCGTTGTTGTGGTAGGTTGGTACTGTGTAGAGAAGGAGATGAATTAGGTTGAGGGGTACCTTGTAACTTATACCTACGACCATCCACCCTAAAAATCATAAACATTTGTTGCCAATTTGCCTCAACCGTGTTTAAAAAGGCCAACCATTTAATTTCCAAAACCATGTCGACACTACCAGGAGTAAATGGAAAGAAGTCATCACAGATTGTTAAATTCTACACCTTCACTTCCACTTGTTTACAAATGGCTTCACAAGCAATCATAGACCCATCTCTCACTTGTACCCCAAAAAGAGGAAGTTTCTGAATTTTTATTCCTAATTCAGTGACAACCTTATGAGAAATAAAGTTGTGGGTTGAACTACTATCAATTAGAATCAATATCAACTTTGTTCCTATCTCACCTTGAACTTTCATGGTAGTGGCTGAAGAATTTCCAAGAATAGCATGTAAGGAAATCTCTGCCATGTTAGCTTCTAGTTGTGCACCTTCATTACCTTGGAAATTACCTTCTTCAGCGTCGGATTCCTCTACAATCTCCATTAGTCTCAAGGTAGTATTTTTGCAATGCTGACCAGGCAAGAATTTGTCCCCATACTGAAAACACAACCCCTTTTCACGCCAATATTGCTTTTCAAAATCTGCATAAGCCGTTGATTACGCATTGAGTAGGATATTAGGTGATCCCATAGATATCGTTTGTTTGAGATATGGTGTAACTGCCGAGTTTAAATTCTAAATTACACCCCTATGCTGACTTGGCAAGATCCTTTAGAATCTCGGTAATTAGTTCCACCATCAAATCTGCAGGAATTATTAAATCTTGAAAATGATTTTAGTGATTGTTACATTACCAGTTTAGCCTCAAATTCTAGGGCTAAACTAGAGGCTTTATAAACGGTCCTGGGTTTTTGAATTTGGACATCAGGTTTCAATTCATCTTTCAAGCCTTGATAAAAACTGTGAGCAAACAGGATTCTGGCCATCCTTGTACACGTGATGATCTACGGATAAATTCCTTCTTGTATTCTTCTATACTTCCCATCTAACTTATCTCGCATAAGATGATATCAGGGTTTTGAAATTCTATTGGTCTAAAGTTTTCTTGAAAGGCTTGAATTAGTTCTTACCAAAAACGAATGGTACAGCTAGAAGGCACCCAAGTAAATACGTCCAAAGCATCTCCTTCAAAGTTCATTGCTACCACTTCCACCTTCAAGTCTTCCAGAGTTTGGTAACATCTAAAGTATTTCTCAGCCTTCATCATCCACCCTTTAGGGTCACCACCCTCAAATTTTGGAAAGTCCACTTTGGAGTGAGGATGTTGGAGTGGGTTCTTACTCCACCAAAGACTGTCAAATTCAACGTTTTCCGCATCAACATGTTCTTTGCTTGCTTATTTTCCCTTTGATCCAACATAAAGGTAGATTGCTTCTATTTCTTTACCTCCTTCATATTTGCATCCATACTCTAAATTTTGTTCACCAAAAATGCTAATGTCGAGCCATTTCCTCAGAAGTTGATGGAGTTTCAGGTTCTTTGGATTTGGAAGATTTTGTTAGATCTCATGTTTTGATGATAACAAAAGTATGGTTTGAAAAGGAAATAATTAATAAACAAGTTTGAACTAAGTAATGACAGGAACAAGCATCACTTGAAGTAAGCATTGGAGTAATGAAGAAAGGCCATGAGAAAATGCTGAGGAACTTGATCAGAAGCAAATCTTCTAAAGCATTACTCGAGGAGCTACTCGAGTAATGAGACAAAACTTGAAGTAACCAAGAGACAACTTCCAGTAACCTGCCAACATTACTCGAGGAGCTACTCGAGTAACCAGGTAAAAAACTTGGAGTTGCTCTCGGCTTGCTAATGTTACTCGAGGAGGTACTCGAGTAACCAAGTGAAAACTTCCAGTTGCCTTCAAGTTTTCCCAATGATACTCGAGGAGCTACTCGAGTAACTGTGTTTCTAAAAATGTGGACCTCTCGGCATTTTGTACTACTGCTAATGTTACTCTAGGAGCTACTCGAGTAACCATGTGAAAACTTCCAGTTGCCTTCAAGTTTTCCCCATGATACTCGAGGAGCTACTCGAGTAACTATGTTTCTGAAAACATGTAACTCTCGGCACTTTGTACCACTGCCAATGTTACTCGAGGAACTACTCGAGTAACATACTAAAGTAAGTGGAAACTTGAGGTTGGTACCCGATTAACTTGATCTCTCTTTATTTCTTCTTCCTCGAGTCCTTACTCTAGTATACAAGTTTCTAATGATCTATCTTAAGTGGATTCCTCGAGTATGTACCCCAGTATGCAGAAATATTTACAAAGCAAACTTCAAGTCATTACCCGGGTAAGTCATGCTCAAAAGTTTCAGTTACTCGAGGTGTTACCCGAGTAACCTATGCAAAAATAAGTGCGTTACTCAAGTCAGTACCCGAGTAATGAGGTAAGTGCTCTCGGCATTGAAATCCTACCAACATTACTGGAGTAGAGCATCGAGTAATCAAAATTTTTTCTTGAGTTACTCGAGGTGTTACCCCAGTAATCTATGAAGTTGCAAAAGCATTACTGGAGTAGCTACCCGAGTAAATAACTATTCCCAAAGGTTTGAAATTTAGTTTACTCCATGCACTACCCGAGTAATCTTGTTTTTATTCATTGACTTTCAATTAAACAAAGATTTCTCGATGTTACTCGAGGAGCTACTCGAGTAAACTTCAAGGTATACTCGAGGAGCTACTCGAGTAAGCTTACCCAGAAATTTAGAAATCATTTAAACTTTCATTATATTGTTTCCTATATGATTAACCTTTCATTGTATTAGTATTCTTAGTCTATTTATAGAGAAACAATGAAGAAATCATATCAAGAGATGGAAGTCAAAAGAAATGTTCAAATGCCAACCACCGCCAACGGATATTTTTCAAAAACTTGAAAAGTCAATAGCGGCTGCGCACTCACCAACGGACGAAAGGAAATGTTCCAACGGTCATCACCAACATACCTATATATATGAGAACCTTCAAACAGAGAAAGAACAACCAAGCACACATACGAACGTATCATTAAGTTCATTGCTCTGTTTTTACGTTGAAATTGTATTTCTATGCTTCAGTGATTCTTATTCACTCTGTAAGAGAGATATTCTATTCAAACTCAATATTTGTTATTGAGATAACTTAAGGTTGTGGAACCTTGAGTTGGGATTGGATTACAACCTGTAAGGGGGAGCGAGTGTCCAGGTGTAAGGAACTTGCTTGTACTGAGATGCCAAGAACCCACTGAATCTTGGAAGCTATAGTGAAACTCTCAGAGAAGCTCTAAGGACTGGACGTAGGTCAAAGTGGTTGTGACCGAACCAGTATAACTCCCGGTGTACACTTCGGTGATATTTCTCCTTACTCATTACTGTTTTAATTCTATTGTCAAAGTTTTATATTTTCGAAAGAAATTTTAGTATCACCCAATTCACCCCCCTCTTGGGTGAAACGCTTGATCTAACAGATTTTGCATCTTGATTAAGGATGCCAGAATTGGTGGCTTGATTTTTCTTACAATTGTTGCCCATGACTCTCAATAGATCAAAGATCGATTGCTCTGATTCCAACATGATAGACCTTGTATATCTCAAGGTTCAGCAACAAGAAGAAAAGAAAATAATCTAGAGCCAAGATCTGAAAACTCTAGCCAAAATACAATAATTTACTGGATAATCATTTCATAATCTGAAATAACTTACTGTAAACATATATATAGAGTCTCATAACTCTAACTAACAATAATTAGAAAAGCATAACTGCATGACTGCTAAATAAGGAAACAACTGACTTAACCAATTGACATAAAAATCCTAAATTACTAAATTATCCCTATAACTACTCTCCCTTTACAATTTTGCACCTCCTAGAGTAAACTAATAGAGGCTGTGGTATTCTGTCAAAAACCTACAGATTGCTTATTGGGAGAATGACCTAGATTGCCACTATATTGCATTTGTACTTGGTCCTAGTTTAACTGATTGCTTTAGCAACAAAAGTGACATCAATAGTCTCCATAATATTTCTGGGAAGATCATCCATGGTTGGGGATGAATTCGGTTGAACAGAGGATAAGCGTTAGTGTGTTTATCGTACTTTATCATCATGAATTTCTGAATGTTATACTTTGTAATTCCCCTCACACTTCCCATCAGGAACCTTGAATCAGACCAATTTTCAGGTCTTTGTCCCCCAGAGCTTGGAAATCTGATTAACCTGCAGACTATGTAAGGCATCACTTCTGACTTCTTTTTTTCTGGAATTCTTGTGATTTATTGTTGGAATATATTTGAAGATTCAACACTCTATTCTGATAGATTATATTGGCAACTCGTTTCAGGATTCTGTCGTCCAATAAATTTTCAGGACATCTACCAGTAACATATGCTCAATTCAAGAATTTAACATATTTGTATGCTCTAGGTTACTGTTGTCAGTGTGTTCTTTAGGAAATAAATAATGATAGTGTTTTCTGATGAATATCGTATTGTGGCGCATTGCAGTAGGATAAATGATAACAATTTCAGTAGAACAATACCTAATTTCATCCAGAATTGGAAACTACTTCGAAGACTGTAAGTTTGAAATTCTATTTTTCTCTGACTATTTTTGTGTGGTTTAATTCTTGACAAATTGATAATTCAACACTATGCTTATTTTGTCCTTTATTTTTCATCCCATTTTAATCATTCAAGAGAAATGCATGGAAGTGGACTTCAAGGACCCATCCCATCAAACATATCTCTTCTAAGTAATTTACAGCAACTGTGAGTGAAGAGCCTACTTTTTTCCTTTCAATGTTTTTCTTTATGTCTAGTTCATATCATGCTAATTTGCTCATGATGGCACATAACTGTGACATAGGTGGTCCAAGTCAAGATTTTCATTCCCTAAGCAATATGACCGCACTGATAAGATTGTATGTTTTGTGCAACGTTTTCTAAATTATACAATATTGATCATGTTCAATTTAAAGTGATTCGGATTTTTAATTTAGGGTTTTAAGAAATTGCAATATCACTGGAGAGCTACCTGCCTACATCTGGACAATGCACGTCTTGGAAATGCTGTGAGTAAAGCGTATGAATCTTGTTTATCTAAGATTTCAAAGTTTTGGTCATTGAAGCAAATACCAATGCATAAATTCTACTCCTTTCATCGTCTTTTTGTGTTTAAAATTTAACTAAGCAATCAATTTGATTCCAAGATTGTTCTAGGCATATCATTAGAGTTTAAACAGAAATATGTTCTTAAGTTGGGCTGAATGTATTGACTAGTGAATTTCAAGACTGTCAAACTGTCATATTGGAGTGCTTTATATTTTCAAGTTCATTGTAATGTATATAGAGAGGGGTACGTGAATGTGTAAATAAATAGTTTATGTTTTTCATAAGTTTTATGAAAAGTAAGATGCAGCAGAGAGAAATAAGGAATATGAAAAGAGAACAGAGGCAATTATCGAAAGATAATATTTAGTTGGACCAATCTAAGATGACTAGATCGCATCATTTGACAACTCAAGAAACTAAATTTATGCATGTATTCATTGAGGAGAGGAATATCTCTAAATGATTAAAAGTTCCGTTTGAATCATCAATGGCTTTTAGAACACTTCTGATGAAATACTCAACAAAGAGGAGCTTTTGGTGAAGAAATCGGTCATGTTTAGTTTTTGTATCTTTGAAAAACTCTAAATACTATTCCCAACTCATGAATATCACATGCTATTTTCAAACGAAATTCCTATACTATTCTATTTTCAAATTATTTAATATAATGTGTGATGGATTTTACTAGCGTGTTTAGTCCCAGGGGAAAGCCCTTCAAAGTGTGATATAGGGGTCCTGAGATCAAATGCTGGTATAAGAAGAAGAGCCTAGAAAAGGAATTAAGGTACTCTAAAATGTGTTATGGATTTTACACAAATCGAACAGTATGATCATATCTCGGATGCTATACTTTTGTCGAGATAACCTGTAAGAATGGGAAAACCTTTTCAATAGCTGTTTTTATATGTCCTCAAGTTTGGTGTCTTTGTAAACCTTTCTTGTTCTTATTGGTTAGGAATTTAAACATGAATTTGTTCTGTTTTTTGGGAATGATTTAGCTAAAGATTTCACTGTCACGGTCATCTCCTGAATGGGAATGAAGTAAAAATGCTTTTTTTCTAATGTTGGCTTTCTGCTGAAAAGTAACCCCACAATCTAATTGTGGCACTGGATTTTGACTTTTGTGCCTTAGAATGGAAATGTTGTCTCATGATATGCCTTAAGACTTATCAGGTGTTCCTTAATAATATTATTAAGGGTCTCAAAATGGGCTCTCCTCTCTTTCTAAAATTCTGAATTATTGAAGTTGCATTTGTAATAATTGTATTTTGACAACATTCTCATTTATTGCCATGAAATCTGTATTGGCATAGCAAAGGGTCTTGCATTTCTTCATGAAGAATCAGCACTCAAGATTGTTCACTGAGACATCAAGGCCACTAATGTGTTATTGGATGGGAATTTAAATCCTAAGATATCTAACTTTGGATTGGCCAAGCTCAATGTAGAGGAGAAGACCCATATTAGTACCTGAGTGGCCGGGACCATGATAGTGTTCTTCTTTGATGATACAACTCTGATCGATGCTTTCTTACTATTGATAAATTTCAATCTTTTTCTCTCGTGTTTCTTTTGCAGAGGATACATGGTACCAGAATATGCATTATGGGGTTACCTTACATATAAGGCAGATGTTTATAGTTTCGGAGTTATGGTCTTGGAAATTATTAGTGGGAAAAGCAACAATGATTGTGTTTGTCTTCTGGAATGGGTATTTTCCTCTGCTGCAATCCTTATCCTTGTTAACTAAGTGTATTGTTATACTTTGATTGAGAAGGGAAGAAAAAGTTCAATTTAGACATTTCCCTCAGTGCAGATTCTGAGAAAGATGCAAATACACTTTGTCATTTTGGGATATAAAATTTTCATCCTTCAATCTTAAGGAATTTTGGGATTTAGGCTTGGGACATTATATTCAGGAGCAATTCCAAAATCTGTTAACCAATCTCATGTACGGTTCAACCAATGAGACCATGCCATGTGGATAGGGAAAGGGTGTGGAGTAGAACCTACATTAATGGGGAATGGACAAAAAGTTTTGAAGGTGAAAGTTTAGGTGACTAATATCTTAAGTTGAAGGAAGTGTTTGCAAATGGCTTAATCTTTCTTTACTTCCCGTTCTCAATATTACAAACAATACCTGAAATGAACTGCTTACTGTTGTTTTGATTGTTATCTGATTCAAAAACCTGCCATTATCCAATTGCAGGCATGCCATTTGCATAAAACTGAGAACATGATACAAGTGGTTGATGAAAGGTTGGGATCTGATGTGAACCCAAAAGAAGTTGAAGTCATGTTGAAAGTGGCTATTCTGTGCACTAATGTAGCGCCGTCGCTTAGGCCGACAATGTCTGAAGTCATGAACATGCTCGAAGGAAGAATGAGCATTCCTGAGGTTAACCCAGAGCAAAGTGCTGGTGAAGATTTGAGGTTTAAAGCCTTAAGGGACATTCAAAAGCACAGAGAAAGTCAGAGTGTGAGCACAAGCCAAATAGACAATTCAAATGATGCCACTGTAAATACCTGTCTCTTAACATCAGACTATGATTTACATAGGATACGCTCAGAACCATAATTACAATATCAATGGGCCTTTATGATCTTTAGAGGCAGACAAGTTCTAGCTCTTCCTGATAACAAGTTTTGATGGTTGATTCTCAAGACACAGGTGAGTGGTTCTTATTAAATGAAATTTCCTCGTGCTGGGAAGGGTGTATATATGGAATTTTTCACTTTTCAGAGTAGCTCTGTTATATTTACTATTCCGTATAGTTTTAAAGTTCTGTATTAAGCATTTGATTCAATTGTTGTAATTAAAAACGCCAATGCAAAATCCTTGCTTTCAACACCTCATTGAGTCTGTGTGTCTGTGTGTCTGTGTTACTGGGGATCTTATCAAATGGATACTTGTCCATTGCAAACGCTCGCAATTTTTCATGGAAAGAATTCGTAAATCATTAAAAATTTAAAAAAAAATTGGGAAGGTGGTATTTTTTTTTTAGGGAGAATTACAATGAGGTCCCAAGGAAGAAAAAAAAATGAAGAAATAGTCCCTATAAATTGCAAAATGAAAAAATGATCCCATTAACAACTCCAGGAGCATGTATTGACAACTCGTTAACAACTCTAGGAGCTTGTATTAACAACTCCATGGGACCATTTTTTCATTTTGCAATCTATTTGGACCATTTTTTCATTTCTCTTCTTTCTTGGGATCTTAGTGTAATTTCTCCCTTTTTTTATGGGGAGTAGGGGGCAACACCCACGCCCCACCCAAAAAAAACCCCAAATATTGCATTTGCATTTATTTAGATTAGTCTTATTCTTATATAAATTTTAGAGTCATTTGCATTTTGCATTTAATTAGTTTAATTGCATTTAGATAGGTAGTAGTGTCTTGCATTTTAATTTATGGTCATTTCACTGTATTTTTCATCTCATAAATTCAATTCTAAAGAAAAACCCACAGATTGCTCATTGAGAGAATGACCTAGATTGCTACTATATTGCATCTGTACTTGATCCTAGTTTAATTAATTGTTTTAGCAACAAAAATGACATCAATAATGTCCATAATATTTTTGGGAAGATCATCCATGGTTGGGGATGAATTCGGTTGAACAAAGGATGAGCGGAGTATCCGTGAAAAATGGGAGCGAAAGACTATGTCTATATTTGGATATATATGAATACGAATTTATAAGAGAGTGAGCTCTAATTGATACCTAGGACTGATACCTTTCCCAAGTGTGTTGTCTATAGGTGTTTTGAGCCGATCTTTCCTTGTACTTTTGTAAACATGTCTACCAATTAGTCGTTCTTGATTGATGCCTTTCTCTTTCTACTATATTATGTCTTACGCATCTTTGTGGGTTAAAGCTTTGATACCATGTGGAAAGTGGTAGCGAAAGATAATGAATATTTGGATATGGATGAATACGTGAGTCCCACAATTATGTATATATGGTTACTATCTATCAATATCTAACAATATTAATATTATCTATCTTATTCTTAATAGTACCACGTCATCCCAAATTTTCTCCAACTAAAAGTGTCAACGCTTGCTGAAAATGCATGTGTGAGCTACAGTTACACCAACGGTTACGCTTTCCCCAACTTTCTCAAATATTAAACGCATCCAAGTGGTGAGAAATCATATCGAGGACTCTGATCTTTAGGAAATTTTTATATTGAAATAATATTATATTTAAAAGTTTTTCACATAACTTTTTTGTTTATATTAAACGCACAGAAATCCTATCCTATTGAGGACTCTAAAATTTTAAGGTATTATATTATATTTATAAGTATTTCTCATATATACCTTAATCAGCTCCCCATTAATCCCTTCTATTATTATTTACTTATTATTCTTTATTTTGTTGTTATTTCCTTCTTTTATTTTGTTTAATTTCACAATATTGAATTCTTCAGTCAAAAGATTTAGAGAAATCAGCACTTCCATCCATTTCTTATGAGTCCATGTCCAAAAATCTACCCCACCTGTAATGACATCATGGCAAGATACAAATGGACCAAGGTAATCACTCTTAGATTATAAACTCTTACAACAATGCGTTCGAACATGAAAAATCCTCAACCATCATGCGGTTTAACAAAACAATCTTGAATTCTTTACAAAAGACAATATAGTCAAAATTGAAATTACAGGCAATCTATTGCATTATATGCCTAAACATGGGATTCCATATGCCAAAAGAATCGCTAACCCTTATGAGAAGGAATCCTTCACTACTTTCAATGATGCTTGCATCATGGATATGGGGTAGAGGTCGTAGTCAGTAGGGATTCTTCTCCACATCATAAAGGAGCAAGACTACCGAGTCTTGAGGAAGATTCTTTCTTATTATTTTGTCTTATGCAACAAGAGAATTAGGTAGGTCTATCTAATTCTTTAGAATAATGTGACTTAAAGGTAGGTGAATTGATAACGTTCTTCCCACCTTTGAAGATAGGTGGCGAACAAACTAGATATTTGATTGATAATTTTTCATGATCATCTCCATAATATTTCTGGGAAGATCATCCATGGTTGGGGATGAATTTGTGAAAAACAGTAGCAAAAGACTTTGTGTATATTTGGATATAGATGAACACATGTATATATAATAGTGAGTCTCGATTGATAGCTAGCATTGATACCTTTCCCAAGTGTTTTGTTTGCAAGTGTTTTGAGCCAAACTTTCCCTGTGCTTTTGTAAAGATGTCTACCAATTGGTCTTTCCCGACTGATACCTTTCTCTCTCAACTATATTATGTGGGACACATCTCTATGGGTTAAAGCTCTGATACCATGTGAAAAAACGTAGCAAAAGATGGAGTATATTTGGATATGAATGAGTACAAGTGTGTGCCACAATTACGTATATATGATTACTATCTATAATTTTAAAAATTGATATTGGGATTTCAGACATAAGGTGAAGTGAATCTAGTTATTTTTTCTCACGTTAGAGTTTTTTATTTTTAATTTTTAAAATTTGTTGTGCCTTTTTGTTATTTGAATTTGTCAAAGATATATGGATTTTTTTAATTTTCATATTGATATTTATAATATTAATATTATAAATATAATATATTTATAATATTTAAATTTGATTATGAAAATAAATAAGAATCACCTATAAGCAGTTGGTTGAAGTGGTGTTATATAATAAGGAAGAGAATACAAGTTCAAATATTGAAAAATACATTTGTTGAAAAAGGTGAAAACCCTTTTGTGTTCTAAGTATGAAAAAAGGAAGAATTACATTCAGGTCCCACACAAGAAAAAAAAAAAAGAAATGGTCTCATTGACAAGTTCAAATGTATCAATTGATGATAACTTTAGGGGCGTCGTTGACAAATTTAGGGGACCATTTCTTCATTTTTTTTCTCTTGTGTGGGATTTGAATATAATTCTCCCTAAAAAAAATCCCTTATTCAAATCCAAAAAAATAAATAAATAAATAAGAATCTTCATTTTTTTTAGGGAGAATTACATTTAGGTCCCAAGGAAGAGGAGAAATGAAGAAATGGCCCATATATATTGCAAAATGAAAAAATAGTCCTATGGAGTTGTCAATACAGACTCCTGGAGTTGTTAACGAGTTGTCAATACAGGCTCATGGAGTTGTTAATGGGACCATTTTTTTTTATTTTACAATCTATAGGGACCATTTATTCATTTTTTTTCTTCCATGGGATCTAAGTGTAATTCTCCCTTTTTTTTTACTGTTTATAAACAAAGGAGACTGGAAAGTTTAAAATCAAGGAACTCAATTAAAAAGTTGGATGATTTGTGTTTCGCGAACAATAGCAAGGCTCCCAGTAATTTTGATAATTAATTGGAGTCAGAGATAATGATTGAATCTTATGATCTTATCCAATCCGATCACCGATGAAAAGATTTTTACATTTCAATGACTCATACTCTTACGACAGCTAGGAAGCCTTCACGAAACTGGCCTAACAGATCGTTTTAAATAAAGGATGATAGCGGTTTTTTTTAAATTATTAAAAACTAATGATATTTAGTATTTCAATTCATAATCATAAAACATATTTTAATTCATTCTTTTGGGAAAATATTTTTAATTTTTTTTTCTATGTAAACTATATAAAGCTCAATAAGTACGGAAAGTACTTAAGGATGTCTCGATCGAATGTCCATGCAAAAAATTACAGCCACAACTAATAATTACAAGATTAAAATGAAATTTTATGTAAAATTAAAAAACTAATTATATCCTTTTGTCTTAATAACAGTATTTTTTATTGTTATTAATTTTAATAATATTAATAATAATTTCTTAATTAATATTAAATTCACACAATGAGTGTTAAGCATTTCATTGTTTCTCATCCAGTCATCCTATACCTTTGTGAAGAGGAATCACATTTTGTGCCAATCAAACTTATGAGAAGAATGTTCTCCCGAGTCATGTGTACCGTTGGATTAATTTTTGACGGTACATAGTTAATGTAATTTAATTTTTAAATTTTAAATAAATTTATATTTTAATATATGTAAAATTTAAAATAAAAAAAAATCTTATAACTATCACTTCTTATAAAAATGAATTTATCATTTAAAAAATTATATATTAAAAATTTTAAATTTAAATCATTGAGATTAAAATTTAAATCATTAAAATCCTATCAAGTGACGAGAAATTGGATGCTTAGAGTACCGAATGCGGACCCCTATGAAGAAATGGAGATATCTTTGGGGGAAAGAAATGAAATAAAGATTTCATAAATGCTAGAGAATTCGGATTGCCTAATGTCAAAGAAGACGGCCAAGAGAAGTCAATGAAACGCTTGACTGTGGGCTTTGTCACCAATTGCCACACTGTTTCGAGCTTTTCATTGATTTCTTAGCACGCACATATAAATGGACATGTTTATTTTGATGTTGGGATTGTTTATAGATTTTTTTTTTACATAAATCGAGACAAAACTTCTCTCATATATCTACCTTATATACCATAAATCATGATTGAAAAACTGCTTTTAAACATTCCAATTACTATTTCAAATAAGTACAATATAATATTTGTATACAATTAACTATACGCGTACTTTTTTAACAAATTAATTTCTTATATTTTTTAGGGAAAATGTCAGCTAGGTCCCATGGTACACAAATAATCTCAAAAAACTCCCTTTGAAAAGTCCAAGGTTAGAAAAGTTCCTAGGGACTTTTCTGACATGAATTCCCTATGAGCAATAACTAAAATAACCCCCACTCAAATTTAAAAAATGAAGCCTTCATTTTGGAAAGAAAACAATAGATGGTTCGAATGTGGTAGCCTCTTGCACGCTCTGCTTCTCGTTCCGTCGTGCCCTGGTTCTCCGTCTCGCGTCGGTGGCCTTCGACTCCGCATCGCTACCATTCTTCTCGGCGTCGGTGAGTCATCCGATCCCCAAGCGTGCATCGCAGTCCACCGGGCAAGCAAGCATCGTAGTCTGCCGGTGAAACAGCCGCTGTTCCTGGGCAGGGCCAGCGTCTGCCGGTGTTGCAGCTGCAAAGAATCCGGCGTCCATCCAACAACGTCAGCCGCATCGCTCCTTCTAACACCCAGCGTCCCTCCATTGCTCCTCCGACGGTCAGTGATCCACATGCCTTTGATGTGTGGTTTTTTTTTGTAAAATGGCACTATTAATCTATTGGGTTGCCACTAGTTTGGGATTGGCGGAAAGCATTGATTCTTGGAATTTACTTGGGGAAATACATTGGTTAAGGAAGGTGGTTGTCGGGTTTAAATTTTTTCTTTGTCTGTGTGTCGCTACTCTGTGATGGCTGAATCAGTGTTTTTGTTTTGGGGGGTATAGATGTTTGTTTATGAGTAACGTTGAAGGTCAGGGAATGTTTTATAATGTGGTTTGCTGATAATGTGCTGCTCTAGCATTGGGTTTGAGGTCAGAATCAATGGGTATGAGGCTAATAATGTGCTCCTCTAGAATTGGTGCATTTGGAAGTAAGTTACTATTCATAATTGATGTCCTATTAATGCTTCTATTTGTGTTGCTTATTACTGTTTTTGAGTGGTTCCAACAGAAGAATGGTCAGTATAGGAAGTAAAATTGGCTTTAGGTACAACATACACCATTGTACGAATTGGTACTTGTCAATATAGAATAGTTAGCAACCGTTGATATGAAAAATTGTATGTTGTGTGTGATGAGTTGCAGAAGAAAGTTTTCTTCATGACCTTTGTTTTGAAGCATGTGAAGTAAACCCTTATGCTTCATTGTTGATTTATATGACTTAGTGATTGATATATATATATATATATATTGTCTAGATGACTGTGTTCTATACATTGCTGATATGGAATTGTAATTAACTTCATAAATTAGTTGTTCGTTATATACAAATGATTGGTTAATGTCTTATGTTTTTTGTGGTGGGTGAATAAAGTAGTAATTACGCTCAAGGTTAAGCAAAAAATGCCAAAGAACAAAGAAAGGAAAGATGGAGAGGGAGAGAGGGTGAAAAACGTTTCAGGGTATATATTGTTTACACAAGACTATTTTAAGAACAAGAAAAACAAGAAGGAGGAGTGCAAGCATTTAAAAGAGGAGACACAGTCGATGAAAGAAGCTTGGGATGCATTGAAAGATGAGGAGAAGGGGCATATAGGGTGAGGGCAAAGAATTTAAGGAGTGAGGCAAAAGGGACAAAATACGTGGTTCCATTCTTGACTCACTGTGCTCCTAATCAATTTATGAAAGTGTGCAACAGTGTGAAAAATAAAGAAGATAGGATGGATAGGCTAAATAAAGTCGGATTTGACAAGTTAGTTCACATATGCTGCTCACAAATCCCCCGAGATCTATGTGGTCAGTTTATGTCTGCATTTGACCCTCTAACTAACAATGTTTTGATTCGAGGGAGGTCATTGAACATCCGCAGAGAAGATGTACAACAATTGATGGGCTTACCATGTGAGGGGGGACATTGAGGAAAAAGTCAATAAAGAAGAAGAAGGTTTTGAACAATTGAAGACATTGTATGAGACAGTGCCTTACAAGACGATCGAAAAATGGCTAATTGAGAGAAACGAGGATCCCGAATTCGAATTCCTCTTTGTTATGTATACGTTGGGAACTCTCTTGTGTCCCGGAGCGGGTATTAAAGTAAGTGATAGAGTGTTGAAGGTGATGGCGGCAACAAAAGGAGCTCTTGGGGAGTACGATTGGTCAAGTTTTGTGTTGATTAAACTATCAAATTCTCTTGCACAGTACAAGAAAAAAGTAATGAAAGGGAAAGATGCAAGCAGGATCAATGTAGGCGGATGTATATATTTTCTAATGGTAAGTGTATGTTTTATCTATGTAACGTTTGTTGGCTTTGTTTAATTAGTTGTAAATTGCTGCATTAGATGTTGAATTCTGCTATTGTTAAGGTGTTATTTAATTTCTGTACAGGTGTTTTGCTTGCAACATTTTCCCCTAAGCCAACTACATGTCTCTACAAGTGACAATGCACTTGCATTTTGGAATGACAACAACGTCAAGAGTAGAGTGCAAATAGAGAAGGAAAGCAACCAAGGGTTGCTACATTCAGTCAGTAATATAGTTGGATCTCCCTCTTATGAATTGCATGAACAAACTATGCTAGCACACCCGGTAAGATGTGAAATTTGATGTCAGCCGCACATTCAGTTGAAAGTATTGAATTAATTTTTTGTCATGTCTAATTTGCAGGAAATCAAGAGAACATATGATCGAATTATGTCAAGGGTGGTGTCAATAGTGCAAGAGGAACTTGTTTCCCTTCAGGCGAGGCTGTTGGGCGGGGGAAACATCGATGAAGGGGATGAAAAGGTGCAAGACGTGAAATCTTCGTCAGAAAGTGAAGATGATGAACATGTATTACCAAGTGAAGATGAGGGGGTGACATAAGAAAAAGAGAAGACGATGAAGTGCAATTTATAAGTGCAGACGAAGGGTCAGAGGAAGAAGTAGGAGGTGTACATGCTATGGGAGATAAGGAGGAGTGGAATCAAAAGGAAAGTAAAAGGCACAATTGAGGAAATCTATAAGGGTTAAGAAACCTGCTATTGGCTCTCCTTGGGTGACAACAATGGGTAAGAAGAGAAGTCAAGATGACAATGATAAGGAAGTTTTATATCAAATGTGCACTACACGATATAATTCAGCAGAGGATGAGCAAAAGGAAGTAATCACACTTCTTCAATCTCAACTGAGATGAATCACAAAAACTGACTTTGTGCGCTTGTTTGTCTATTAGGGAGTTTATGGATATGTATGATTATTTCTTGACCCGTGGTGAACTATATTGTCTTCGTCCAAGGGGGTGGATTAGTAACAGGGTAAGTTACTTGAACAATAAACTCATACTATGTTCATTGAATTTCACGAATTGCTTACCCTTTTTGTAATGGTGCATAGTTTATGACCATGGTTGCGAAGATGTTAGTGGGGGATCAAGTACACAATAGCAGCCGAGTGACTAGACACATATTTTTCACAGAATTGATGCAAAAAATGGCAGCGGCTCCGAACAAGTGGTCATTGGAATCGCATGCTACGGAGATCTTGCCTGAACATATTGGTTACAACATTGGCAATTGCGACTTGATTTTTGCTCCTATCCTGCACTTGGATCATTGGTTTTGTTATGTTTTGGAGACTAAGACAATGCGGTTTTATGTGATGGACTCATTGGTTGACCAATTAACATATGCAAGGGCACAAAAGGTAGAAGAAGATACACGTTCAGTGGCTGACCATCCAACAAAACCCAAGAGATTAAGCAAAAGCCAAAAAGAAGATTTTCGAACCAAAGAACGGCTCGCACAGCAGTGTGTAAATGCTTCTTTCTCAAATGGTTTGTGTGCATTCGTCATTGTTGTTTTGTGACATAACTTCTTTTTTGTACAACTTCCAGAGAGATTGCATCGTTAACATACTTCGTCAAGTTAAACCCGAAGTATATGACAAAGGGCAGGAAATAGCAAAGGAAGTTAATTAGGCAAAAGTGCATGTCCAAGCTGATACGTTAGTGCTGTTTTTTTTTCCTCCAAGTTTTTGAACTATAGCTTTTTTTAACCATTCGGTTGTTATAACATTGGAACTGTATATGTGGCATTTTGTTTTGCAGCGATTTGTGTGGTGTTCATGTTCTTTCATGGTTACATAGCTGGGATAGCTCTACACATGACAAGGCGGGGTACACCATTCCTAAGCTTGGTGATCATCAGATTTGGCAGGTAAAGGTGGATTGTTTATGGTGGCTAGTCGCACATGAGCAGAACAAACACGCTCAAAAGGTGTTGTCCCTTCTCAATGGAAGTCAACAAATGAAGAGGAAGAAAGTCGTGTAGCATTTGACATATTCTTCTGTGGATATGGCTAGTTATAGTGTACTGTAGTTGATATTTTGTAGGAATGTCTGCTTGCAGCAAAAGGCACTAATGTATAGTTAGTTTACAACATCATCAGTTATTTTGGCGACATAATCAGTTAATTTTACAACATGTACATATGGAATGCTTTACTAGCAAAATTGCCAAGTGTGCACATTGACAACACATTATGCATATGTTCACAACATGTTTTTTTGTGGTTTGCTCAGGTTGTTTGACAGGTGAAGGGTCCAAACTATTTAGAGAATAAGGTCCCCAAACAACTTTTTTCCATTTTTTTTGTTATGGTTTACCAGTGGATATGCATGTTTTGACAATAGGTGATGTCATTTTAACAAGTGTTTGATGTTTTTATGTTTTCACAAAGGTCATTGGATGCGTGCTTGTCCCACCAACTCTCAATCTCAAATAGTTATGTTTACAACATGTAAGAAAGAAAGTCTTTAAACATCATCAGTTATATTAACAACTTCCTCTAAACAGTTTAATTTTTGACACTCTCACAAGGTCTTACCATCAGCTGAACCCAGTGATGCTTCAATATACATAATATTCTTGAGCCGATACTAGCAACATCATAAGGCCTTGTGCACAAGCCATTATGTATGTATGTTTTCACAACAAAAAAAGTTGTTTTCATTAGGTCATTGGCCAACCCTCTTATGGTTGTACAATTTCATGTGGCCCCTGTCACAACAATATAGCATTAAATTAAACAAAATAATACATGTACTGTCACAACTGAATAGCTTATCATTTCCATATATACTAAGACAATAAAATATTAAGTACTATGAGTAAGTACCTTTTGTTCACTTACTCATTCCACTTAATCTGATATACTAATTACATAGATACACCAAGTTGGGGACGCATTCAACAAGCAAAAGGGGTGAGGGAATGCGACTACTTCATGGTCAATATATACATCACCAGAAAGTTACTATCAAAAGCATCTACATTTATGTACTTGTTTTTAGGATGGATTTGGATTTCTACAAGTTTTGACTGTGTGCCTAGCCTCATTGCATCTCCCACAATGATATATCTTTTTGTTTTGAAACTGAGATTCCCTTCTTTTCCTTTTCAGTCTCCCTGGTGGCCTTGAAGTTATTGGAGGGTCGAAGAATGTCTGTGTTAGCATATGTGTCACTGTCAGAGACTCAACCTATGGACAATCATGAGTTGCAACTGGCCTCATGGAACTTTCATATATTTTTCCCTGTGCTTCCAGTTTGAACCAGTCATCTACAAATGTGTACATATTACCACTAAGTACCTTAATAGCTGCACATGCATGGGCACAAGGTACTCCACTCATTTGCCATGCTAGACACGTGCATTTTCTTTCACCAAGATCTACATTCACAAAAATGATGGCATCTCCACATCTACTTTGAACCGAGAACTGATTGTCTCCATAATATGATGCTTCCATATTTTCAGCATATTTAACTTGTTGCAGCAATTTTTCTTTAATATTGGGTCCCACTGCATTTTTCCAACTACCCATGGCCATCTTGCTTGCAATCAATTTTCGAGCCAATTTCTCTCAATGTTCATGAATTAAAACTGACACGGTGTGCTTCCTTTCTGTTAACATCCATGCATTAAACGACTCTGCAAGATTACTGGTTATGTTATCCCACCTTTTGAAAGGAAACTTGCTTAGAGCCCATTTGTCAACATCCCCATGATTATCCACCCAATTTTCCAATTGTGGATTGAACAATCTTAATTTACCCATTGCACTAGTGAAGCCTTCATCCAACCTTGCATAAGCAATTGCATCAAGAAGAAGTAGTGCATTCTCCTTGCTATTCCCCGATGTTTGTGTCCGACCTCTTTTAATTCGTAGGAACTCGGCACTATAATTTTCCTTCACATGCCGGTAGCAAAAAGCATGTCTATCACTGCCAAATATTTCTTTTACAGCACCAATAATCGCATTATTGCGATCTGAGACAATTGTTATCAACATTGAGCCTGTGATGTCTTTCACGTTCGATAGAAACCAAGACCATTCATCATACGTCTCACCGCTGACAATGGCATATGCTAGGGGAAACATCTGGTTGTCTGCATCGTATGCACTAGCTGACAACATTGTTCCCTTATAAGAGCCACTTAGATGACAACCATCTATATAAAGTATGGGTCGACAACCTCCTAAAAACCCTTTAACCGAACAACCGTAAGCAATAAATACCCTCTGAAATCTATTGTTAGATGAGCCTCCCCATTTTGCAACTGTGTCCAGGTTACTCTCAATTAGTCTGTCACATATCCAAGGAATTACCATGTAAGAGTCTTCTACTCAACCATGTAATTCCCTTAACGCTCTTTCTTTTGCCCTATATGCTTGACGGTAGTTCAGCTGCACCCCATACTCTCTGTACATGTCTGATCGAATGACGTTAGCAGTCTTATCAATATTGCACCTCAAACCATCCATTACGATTGATGATGTCAAGCTCGACCTATGTGGATGCAAAACTATTAGGCTATCTTGTGCTTGGTGAATGTGTTCACTTTTGAGTGTTCTAATGGTTATAAACTCTGTATCTTGATGTTCTCCTGATGAATATGCACCCATGTACCAAGGACAACCATCAACCTTGCACTTCACAATTATCTTGTGTTGATTGTTCTTGACAAATTGGTATGCAAACTTATGAGCAATGCTATATTTGTATAACGTTTGACGAAGGCTCACAGCATTCGGAAAAATTTGTCCTGTTCCAATAATCAAATCCCTCCATTTTCTATGATTCATTTATGGTATAGGGGTTGGCACTATTTGCGTAGCACAAGTCAATGATGGGATCACTTGACTTTCATTTAACAAACCATGTGGGGATGTACACATTCCTCCTTCACCTCCAAACAAATGATCAATCCTGCAAGAAATTACAAGTTTTAGTGCTCTTGCACATATTCACGTTGGAAAAAATTACTTTTCTTAGGACAAATAAACTTACACTTCTTGCTCTTCCATTTGACCGTTCATTGCTGGTTCTGTACTGTCATTATCACCATCCTCTTCAATATACACATGACCATATTGTTCATTAAATTTGATTAGATGATCCACCCCTTCGTCATCTACAAGATCCACAAATGTTGATTTATCAATGGCAACTTTGAACTTCATTTGCATTTCATTCCTTTCTTTTCCCATTATGGATGATATGATTCTTCGCAACTCCTCATATGTTGTGCCTTCCTTTACGCATCTTGTTCTTACTAAACCACCAACATATTGCATTTCATCTTCTCCACCATTTAAAAACTTCCCCCCACATGAAAGAAACAAAATAAATTCTTCCCCAAACAACTTCCCATCTTTCATGTCAATCTGCAACACAAACTTCGTATTATCAACTTCCAAAGTAATATTTACAACTTTATATGCACATATTAACAACACGTTAACTACACATTTTATTCCTACACATGTGCTTTTTCTAATAACACCAAACACACTAAAAACAAGGCCAAACCTCTGTTTGCTTCCCCAAAAATAGAGCACAGCTACGGTACATATTAACAACTTCCAAAGCAATATTTACAACTTCATACGCACATATTAACAACATGTTAACTACACGTTTTATTCCTACACATATGTTTTTTCTAATAACACCAAACACACTAAAAACAAGGCCAAACCTCTGTTTTCTTCCCCAAAAACAGAGCACAGCTACGGTACGTATTAACAACTTCCAAAGCAATATTTACAACTTCATATGCACATATTAACAACACGTTAACTACACGTTTTATTCCTACACATATGCTTTTTTTAATAACACCAAACACACTAAAAACAAGGCCAAACCTCTGTTTTCTTCCCCAAAAACAGAGCACAACTACGGTACGTATTAACAACTTCCACAGCAATATTTACAACTTCATATGCACATATTAACAACACGTTAACTACACTTTTTTTCCTACACATGTGCTTTTTCTAATAACACCAAACACACTAAAAACAAGGTCAAACCTATATTTGCTTCCCCAAAAACAGAGCACAGCTACGGTACGTATTAACAACTTCCACAGCTATATTTACAACTTCATATGCACAAATTTACAACAATTTTTTTTTGTTCATTTCAGCATTTTTCCAGCAAAGAATATCAATTACATTCACCATTCTCACTTTAAACACAGCAGCTCCTCTGTTACCATGCCACAAAAATAGAGCACTCTAACATAAACACAACCCACCCAAGGTGAAACCCCAACTTCAATGATCAAGCTCATTTGTCTACCAAATTCTTAGCTTTTCTTGTCTACCATCTACTACTTACTCCATTTTTTAGCTCAAGATCCAATCTTTCACCAACTCCTCACTCTCAATCTAACCAACTTTCACACAGAAAAAAAACAAAATTTTCCAGTTCGTTTCTGTATGTTGCTACACATACCTGGATGATGATGAAGACGACGTTCCCAGCCACATTAACACCACTTTGTATCCATTCAATGTTGCACCACTTACGCCCGTCGTCCATGTGCGTTTTTCTCTTTTTCCTTAATGCCTTGATCACAAAAATGTGCTTCACTCCTCTCCTCTGTGCGTTTTCTTTTCTTATTTGAGTGGGGGCTATTTTTGTAATTGCTCATAGAGAATTCATGTCTTTTCTGACCTTGGACTTTTCATAGGGAGTTTTTTGAGATTATTTGTGTACCTTGGGACCTAGCTGACATTTTCCCTATTTTTTATACTGATTGTCCCAAATAGCTAGTCTCAAATAATAGTAGTACCACAGGAGCATTGTAGCCGTATTTGCTAGCCAGCTCTAGCATTCTCACGACTCAGTACTCCGTTTGGCGTTTCCAACTTTTTTTTTTTTTTTTTTCAAGTGTGAAAGATAACGAACATCCACGTACTGAATTTTTATGTATAAAGCCACACATGGAAAGTTGGAAACGCCAAACGGAGTACTGAGTCGTGAGAATGCTAGAGCTGGCTAGCAACTTTCCATGTGTGGCTTTATACATAAAAATTCAGTACGTGGATGTTCGTTATCTTTCACACTTGGGGTTTTCATCTTTTCTTCTTCTTACTTCTCAATCTCTGGGCTCATAATCGAAAAGTTACCACCTTTGCAGAAAACAGCTAGCCTTTCATATATGGTGCTTGCTGCTCATAACTTCACAGAGCAACATTCTCTAGGCTAAGTCTTTCAGCATGCTGGCGATGAACTTCTTTGCTTTCCTAATTATTGAGTTGAGTTCTTTCAGATGGCTCAGGTATGCAGAATCAAAACTGCCCCAACAAGAAGGTAAGCCTTAGCTGTTGAGAAAGAGAAAATTTTTGAAACGTTGTAGTTTTGGTCCCCTCTGGTTAATGTTGAATGCTGAGACTCGCTTTTTGGTATATTGAGCTGAGATTTCACTTTGGTTCCTTTCTTTCGGCCTTTGTCTCCTCCAACATCTTACTAAGCTTTAGGTCAGCCTTTAAAAGTTTGATTTTGTTTTTATATTGTAAATCCTTGCTTGTACTCTCATGTATATAAATACCTCAAAAACTTGGTTCTGAATATGATTGCCGTCAAGAGTTAGCCGGTGGTGTTAGTATGGGTTTTGCATAATATTGAAACTTATCTGTTCTGTTTAATTTATTTTTGATACATGACTTACCCATTTATTTGTATTTTAGATTTTGCTTGCATTGTTCTGTATCTTGCGTATATTTTTCGGCTGATGCATCCAGTGTGTCTTTAAGGGCCTGTTTGGTTCAAAGGGAGGGGGGACACTGGTGAATCATCAATCAATCACATAGGGGTATAAATGATGTTGTTGTTTTGTTTTTGTTTTTGCTTTTGTTCAAAGGGAGGGGGAAACCTCAACAATTGAGAGAATCATCAATCACATGAATCTCAATTCACATGAACTGTGACACAACATTGTATGAATATTGGTGTTGTTTTTTTGTTTTTGTTTTTGTTTTTTGTTTTTTGTTTTTTGTTTTTTGTTTTTTTTGCAGCGGGTATAGCTAGGAGAAGTGAGATGGGACGGGGAAAAATAAATGGCGAAAGTGTGTTTTTATTTTCCACATAGGGGTATAAATGGGAATATGAAAAAGCCATGGGGGAAAAATAGTCCCAATTTTTTGCTTTTTTCCTCCAAAAGCCCCCAATTTACTGGTCTTGTTCCCCCTGAGCTTGGAAATCTGATTAACCTGCGGACTTTGTAGGGCATCACTTTTTTTTGACTTCTTTTTTCTGGAATTCTTGTGTTTCTGTTGGAATATATTTCAAGATTCAACAATCTATTCTGATGGATTATATTCCCAACTTGTTTCAGGATTCTGCTATCCAATAAGTTTTCAGGACATTTGCCAGTAACATATGCTCAATTCAAGAATTTAACAGATTTGTATGCTCTTGGTTACTGTTTTCAGTGTGTTCCTTAGGAAATAAATAAGGAAAGTGTTTTCTGATGAATATCATATTGTGGTGCATTGCAGTAGGATAAATGATAACAATTTCAGTGGAACTATACCTAATTTCAACCAGAATTGGAAACTACTTCAAAGACTGTGAGTTTGAATTTTTATTTTTCTCTGGCTATTTTTGTGTGGTCTAATTCTTGACAAATTGATAATCCAACGCTATGCTTATTTCATCCTTTATTTTTTCGTCCCATCTTACTCATTCAAGAGAAATGCATGGAAGTGGACTTCAAGGACCCATCCCATCAAACATATCTCTTCTAAGTAATTTACAGCAACTGTGAGTAAAGAGCCTCCATTTTTCCTTTCAATGTTTTTCTTTATGTCTAGTTCTTGTCTTGCTAATTTGCTCATGATGGCACATTTTTATTTGCACAGGAGAATTAGTGACATTGCTGGTCCAAGTCAGGATTTTCCTTCCATAAGCAATATGACTGCACTGATAAGATTGTATGTCTTGTGCATCGTTTTCTAGATTATACAATATTGATCATGTTCAATTTAAAGTGATTCGGATTTTTAATTTAGGGTTTTAAGAAATTGCTGTATCACTGGAGAAATACCTGCCCACATCTGGACAATGCAGGACATGGAAATGCTGTGAGTACAGCGTCTGAATCTTGTTTATCTAAGATTTCAAATTTTTGTTTATTGAAGGAAATACCAATGCATAAATACTACTACTTTCATTGTCTACAATCAATTTGATTCCAAGATTGTTCTAGGCATATCATTAGAGTTTAAACAGAAATATGTGCTTAAGTTGGGCTGAATGTAGTGACTAGTGAATTTCAAGACTGTCAGACTGTCATATGGAGTGCTTTATATTTTCAAGTTCATTGTAATGTATATAGAGAGGGGTACGTGAATGTGTAAATAAATGGTTTATATTTTTCATAAAATTTATGAAAAGTAAGATGCAGCAGAGAGAAGTAAGGAACGTGAAAAGAGAACAGAGGCAATTATCTAAAGATATTATTTAGTATCTTATTTCTTGCAAGAAAAAGAAAGTAGAACCATGCAAATCCTAATCTAGTAAAAGATTTTATGGTTTGTTTAATGAACCAAATTATTAGAAATGTAATTTACCACCTCCATTTCACCTGAAATTTTTTATATTTAATCTATCCATTTTTAGAACTTGATTTGTCAATTGAATATTATTATAATGCTTACATTTAGGTTATTGCTCTAACCTTTATTGTCTTTATAAGGTTGATATTCTATTTCTACCGTTTTTTAGACTTATCCTGAACCTTTTCTATTAATGAAACTTTAATTTATCTCTTCAACTGTTGTAGGGATGTCAGCTTTAATAAGTTAG
Organism: Inga oerstediana; assembly: GCA_963210345.1. Classification (NCBI taxonomy): domain Eukaryota; kingdom Viridiplantae; phylum Streptophyta; class Magnoliopsida; order Fabales; family Fabaceae; genus Inga; species Inga oerstediana. The sequence continues at coordinate 26,173,930 of OY723400.1, read as the reverse complement.
TCGGGGAAATTCCAACAACTGTCAGTGCAAAGCATCTGAAATTTGTGAAAGTATTTGTCACTGAAGTCTGTGTACACAGCATTTAAAGATTGGTAACCTCTCTCAATCAATATAATCACTTGCTTACATGTGATAATACTGAAGGATTGGAGTCATTCTTCTAATAGTACTTATGAGTAGAATTTTTGTGACTAAAACTAAGTTTTGAAGTAGTGGCATCTCCTCACTCCTCCTGGTCTCAGTGAAATTGGAAGTTTTCACCATACTAATGAGGATTGTTTGTTCTGGATTCCATAAAACAATATTGTTCATTTTCACTGTCAGTTTGTGCTTTACTTAATGAATGAAATTTCTAATATTCCAACAGATGCAATAGAAACTCACTAAGAAGAGGTGGGTCAGTGGATACCAACCCCTGAAATACACTTTTTTTGTGGGTTTTTATTGGTTTCCTGCACAGCTAGGTGGTATGTTATATGTAATCTAGAAATTTGCTCAAAACCATGTACTCCCATGTGCCCATTATAAAGTATGCCCTGGTTGGCTGATTTCCTATTCAATGAACTGTTGAAAATATGGCATAGTTAACTATTTGTTTTATTTTTATCAGCTTTTTGACTGGCAACATGCTAAGTGGAAGTATAGCAGACTCAATCTTGAAGGCTGGAGGCAACGCGTATGTATCTTATGTTGGAGTCAATTTATTTTATGTCATCTTTCTTTTACATTTTCAATGGATCTTTTACTGTGCATTCAAGTATATTTAAGGTGATATATTTTCCATTAATTGGACCTGGGAGATTGCAATTTAAATTCAATTCTACTTGATGTTTATCTGCTTCTGGGTTTTGTATGGCCTAAATTGTTTTTGCCATATTGTTAACCATGAGGATGATTGGTGACAATTTATTCACATTGTTTATTGTCATCCTTGAATTTAGGCCAAATCATTATTGATTACCTATGTAATAATATTTAAACTAAATGGACCAATCTAAGATGACTAGATCGCATCATTTGACAACTCAAGAAATTAAATTTATGCATGTATTCATTGAGGAGAGGAATATCTCTAAATGATTAAAAGTTCCGTTTGAATCATCAATGGCTTTTAGAACACTTCTGATGAAATACTCAACAAAGAGGAGCTTTTGGTGAAGAAATCGGTCATGTTTAGTTTGTTTCTTTGAAACACTCTAAACACTATTCCCAACTCATGAATATCACATGCTATTTTCACACGAAATTCCTATACTATTCTATTTTCAAATTATTTAATATAATGTGTGATGGATTTTACTAGCGTGTTTGGTCCCAGTGGAGAGCCCTTCAAAGTGTGATATAGGGGTCCTGAGATCAAATCTGGTATAAGAAGAAGAGCCTAGAAAAGGAATTAAGGTACTCTAAAATGTGTTATGGGTTTTACACAAATTGAACAGTATGATCATATCTCGGATGCTATACTTTTGTCGAGATAACCTGTAAGAATGGGAAAACCTTTTCAATAGTTGTTTTTATATGTCCTCAAGTTTGGTGTCTTTGTAAACCTTTCTTGTTCTTATTGGTTAGGAATTTAAACCTGAATTTGTTCTGTTTTCTGGGTATGATTTAGCTAAAGATTTCACTGTCATGGTCATCTCCTGAATGGGAATGAAGTAAAAATGCTTTTCCACCCATTGATGGAGTCATTTCTAATGTTGGTTTTCTGCTGAAAAGTAACCCCACAAGCTAATTGTGGCGCTGTATTTTGACTTTTGTGCCTTAGAATGGAAGTGTTGTCTCATGATATGCCTTAGACTTATCAGGTGTTCCTTAATAATATTATTAAGGGTCTCAAAATGGGTTCTCCTCTCTTTCTAAAATTCTGAATTATTGAAGTTGCATTTGTAATAATTGTATTTTGACAACATTCTCATTTATTGCCATGAAATTTAGAGGGCATGATCACTCATTTGTATCCTTTGGCAGAGTCTAAACGTTGCTCGGATGGCCCAAAAAGGGGAAGTGCTAGTATAATAATTGGAGTTGCGGTTGGATTTGGGGCTCTCTGCTTAATACTATTTATAGGTGGAGTCTTTTGGTGGAGAAGCCTCTTCAGAGGAAAATCTGGGAGGGAAAAAGGTAAATACCAACATGTCATTCTGAAATCCATAATTCAAGTTTCTGCAAGTTTTCATGAGGAATAAAGAATAAAATATTTTGAAGAGTTTAAATTCCTGTTTTCTTATAATTTTCAGTGGCTTGTGTAATAATTTTCAAACAGGGAGGAAGTATACTCCAGGGAAATTATAGAAAAAGGCCTATCTGTAGAAAACATTACTTATGAAGACCAAATAACTATAAAAGGTTGTTAATCAGTTCAATCTGATCCTAATTTTAAACTGAATATTTGCAGCCCTAGGTGCCTCTTTTAACAAGTGCTATATGTAATTTTTGGTACATAGTGAACCTTTCTTTTGAGATAAGATGAGCTACTACTTTGGAAACTAGTTATTCCTTTGAGAACTTCTTTGACATTTGACTTATTAAACAGGTGCAGAAGGACTTGATACTCATATGGGAACATGTAGTCTACAACAGATAAGAGATGCAACTGACGACTTCAATCCTGATAACAAGTTAGGGGAAGGTGGTTTTGGTCCTGTCTATAAGGTATTTATCCTAAAACAACAGAAAATTTCTTCAAAGCATTGACATTTGTGTTTTTAGGCTTGAGGAATTTTGGGATTTAGGCTTGGGACATTATATTCAGGTGCAAAGTGTTTTTTTTTTCCCACAATCTGTTAACCAATCTCATGTACGGTTCAACCAATGAGAGCATCCCATGTGGATAGGGAAAGGGTGTGAAGTAGTACCTACATTAATGGGGAATGGACAAAAGGTTTTGAAGGTGAAAGTTTAGGTGACCAATATCTAAAGTTGAAGGGAGTGTTTGCAAATGGCTTAATCTTTCTTTACTTCCCTTTCTCAATATTACAAACAACTAGCGTGTGCTCCCCCATGCGTAAATCCGGAGTAACTACACCAATTTGGACCTTTTGCTATATTATTCAATGACTTGAGATGCTTTAATTAGCTGAACTATATATGGGATTTCCCTAAATACATGACCATGCACTTAAGTAAGTAGAAGACATTTGAGTAACAGACCCATAATGATTTATGAATTCACCATACTTAGAAATGAGTATTGACAATATATATGCAATAGTTATTATTGCTAATAGAAGGTTTTCAAATATTAAAATTACACAAATCCTTTCTATATGTTTTTTAAGATAGTGGAAACAACTTGCATGATACTTGGTTATTATATCATACAGTACAACATAAAAAATATAGGTAGTTTGAGGATGAAAATGTGCTATGCTGATCTGTTTAAAATATCTTCACTGATCTAGAAAGATTCCTCTTATTGGGCGCACTTTGTTTTTAACTTTCACTTATCGTCAAACTAAAAAGAGTTCATGGACACCTCTATTAAACTCATCAAATGGTGTAGCAGCGAAAATTGACCCCATAGTTCAATTTACAGCTATGTTATGTGAAAAAGTAGATATCAACTTTGCGTATGTTTGGTTGAGCGATTCGATTGCTTATAAGTTACTTTTTAATAGTGATTTACGGTATACGAAGTAAGTATGTGAGAGGAGTTGTGTCTCGATTTACGTAAAAAGCAATTTATAAGTTTTTATAAGTTGAAACAAACATGCTTTTTATTGGCCTGGGTTGAAGAAACTACAACACAAAAACAAAGGGAAAATAATCATTGCAAGGGGAAAAAAATGAAATGGACTCATTTAGCTAAACCTTATTACCCTTCCAGTTGCTTAAAAATGACCATGCAATTGTTCTTTGAGCTTTATACATAAATGTCATCACTGTCCACACACCTGTTGTCTTATATTGTAACTCAATAAATGTCATATGGCAAATGCATGCATCCCAACTGAAATGGAAGACCTTTTGCTGCCAAATAATGCTTTGTCATCTCTCAAACCATCCTTTATGTTTAGATGCTGCAAGGCCAGGCCTATATCACATTGCATATGGAAGACCTTTCATAGAAAACGTAGCTCCAATTGTCAACAAAATAGTTGCAACATAGTTTTAGAGCAATGGCAGCTGATTTGATACCTTAGCAGGCTTTAAATAGCACCCTGCCAAAGTGGACTAGGTTGCAAAAGACAAACTCATAGATATTCAATGTGAAACACTATGATAGTAGAAATAAATCATTTATATGGCATTGTTCATCACAAAGGCATACATATAGCCCCACACACAGGTTTTTTTCATATAAAAATTACAACTTCGTGCAGTAACCAAAAGGAGCGTCTCATAATGCATGTATCATGTATGAATTTAACTTTCCATTGTAGCTCCCCCCCTGTGTAACTTCTTGTTCACTTGTTGCAGTCAAAATAGTAAGATAGCATCATGTAAAACCTTTAAGCATTTGTATGGAGCAAATTAAAAAAATTGTGCGTGATGACCTCTCCTTTTTCCTGAAAAACTTAGATATAAGTTAAAAAGTTATTCTTTGGCAAAAAACGTTATTCAAAGAATCATTCTGCAATATTTTACATTATTAATATGGAGTAAATGCACACTCAAATTTTCACAAATGTGTAGTACTGGCTATGACTCCCAATGCAGACAAAAACTTACACGAACACATGGTCCGAAATCACCACATACTGGTTATGTTCGGATGAAACTAAAAGACTTACACAGTATTACAAAATCAACCTCCCTGTTTGCAAGCTCTTGCTTCATTTTCTTAGAGCCCATAATTCTGATGGCATCAAGAAATGTGCATTGCTTGTAGATCCAACAATGGAGGTAAACTTTGCTGTGACAGTAAAACAAATCTTCTATCAATATTTTTTTTTATTATTTTTCATGATTCAACAATTCATATGCTAGCATCTAGTTAGGAGGAGAAGGAAGCGATGGTGAAGGAAGTGCAAGAACAAATAAATAGTCAGAAAGCCAAAAGCAAAACAAAAACAAATTCACAAACATGGGGTCAAAAAAATATTTATAATATTCTGGCAGAATTCCCTTCCTTCATATTCTCTATCCTTCTTGAAAAAGGACCATTAAATAGAAAGCAAAGACGACTACTGCTAAAAGGATGAAGCATGAACAATGAATTTAAGAGGAAGGGAAAACCATTATATAGTTATAATCGAAGGCATCTATTCACTGAATTTTCAAAAACAACCTAAAATTAAGAGTATCCAATTCAAAATTTAGAAAAGGCCAAGAACCTAACACCAAACCTTGGTTGCAGCTATGGACAACATACTACTATGTCACAATTTTAATAACTTGTTTCAACACACAAGGTTGATTTGAGACTTGCCTCCAACTACAGACTAACTTTAGCCAAGACTTAGGTCTGAATGCAAGGATTATGTTTCTGCTCTCATTGAGGTTATTAGACACCAGAAGCTAGCCTATGCAATAGCTTAAGCAAGCTAGCTTTTATGTAAAGACTCTTGGCCTTTTTGAGTGCTTCAATGGGAAAATGTGTCTTTCACAAAACAAGGAAGTTTTAGCATAATAAACATATCTTTTCAAATATCCTTTTGAATGAACACATGAAGAGACACAGTCAGAAGGAAATACATAAACCACATTTTCAAATTTTACTCATGCATCTATCAAGACATGAACAACAATGTGCATAGCTAACAAAGGAAGCATCATCTAGAGCCTACTGTTTAGTGCTACAACATCTTCATTCTTAATCGGTGGGACTTTATCAGTGTGCAAAATTTAGAGCATATTGGTCCGTTATAAAAACCAATATTCATGGTCATACACTAATAATTACTAAATGGTTAGCAGAATATAAATAATCTCTTAAAAACCAATATTCCAACAGTAACGTTGCCCTATCAGTGTGCTATAAAAAGAAAAATAAGGAGAAATTAAAGAGAAAAATAAAAACCGAGGGAGTTAATAAAAGATCAATACCTTCCGGGAAAAAAAAAGCATAGTGGCTCAGAAAAATTCTGTTTAACTGCTTCTCTGCACCATCTTGAATTAAAGAGTAGGAGATTATATGCATTTTGCTACTTCGAGGATTATTCTTGCCATGGCCATGATGCCAAAACTAATCAAAAAACAATGAATCATTGATTTTCAGCCCAGGAAAGAAAATAACAGGATAAGATGGGCAAGAATGTGGACCTTTAAGTGGGCTTTTGCGGCATTAAAAAGGCAAAATCTTTGAACAACTTCAATGGCATCTCTTTGATTCATAGCTGCATCAAATTCATAAACTCTGAAAACCGTTAAAGCCAAATTGTTGAGAGATGAAAATGAAGTATGCTGAATAGATGAATGAAAAGGTAGAATGAATAGATGAAGAGAATGAGATCCTCATAAAATTTAAGAGAGCGCTGGCATGAGAGAAAGATTACCTTGAAAAACAGAAATGAATCCAACTCAAACTCCCCACCTTAATTCAAGGCATCCTCGTCTCTGCCTCTAGCTATCCTAATCCTCGCTTCCCCGCCGGATTCATGGCCAGATCTGCCCACAATCCCCCTTCTAGGGTAAACTTACAGTATGAAAAGAAAGAGAGAACGAAGGTTTGAAGACTGAAGAGAGAGGGAGAGGAGAGAGATGACACCATTGTGAAATGACATGCTGTGTGGTTGGCCTTTAGAAGAAGGGAAGTTTTCAAATTTTTAAGAGTTGTACGGATATTTTTTTTGGGGTCAAAGACAGCGGTATGAATTTAAAATTTGAATTCACGGAGTTCAAAGGTTGTTCGACTTGCCCACATGAGCCAGATGCAAAATATTTTATTCTGAAAATTCATGAATCAGCTAATGAACAGTAAATTGAGTTTAGAGCCGCACTTAAGTCGTACAAGAGATCAACTTTCGGGAACACATTTTAAATACATATTGATATTGATGATATTGATATTGATACCTGAAATGAACTGCTTACTGTTGTTTTGATTGTTATCTGATTCAAAAACTTGCCATTATCCAATTGTAGGCATGCCATTTGCATTAAGCCGAGAACATGATGCGAGTAGTTGATGAAAGGATGGGATCTAAAGTAAACCCAAAAGAAGTTGAAGTCATGTTTAGAGCCGGTAATTTGGGCCCCCGCCAGCCCGCCAAAAAAAACCTTAAATGGGCTGCCATTTTGGCGGGCTGGCCCGCTTTTTTTTTTTTTTTTTTTGGTTTTTTTAAATAAAATAAATTCAAATACCCTTATTATTACCTTTTATTTGATACCGTATTTAATTAATTCCTCATACTTTTTATTTGACATTTTTATTTTCATATTATATTTATTTATTTTATTATTATTAAATTTAAAAGAGATGTGTTTATATGTTTTTGTTATGTGAATAGATGAAAAAAAAGGAAAGTAAGAATAAAATTGACTTCATAATACAAATGTATAAAAAAAAGAAGTGTGATATGAGTGGGTGAAAGAGAAAGAGAGTAAATCTTTTTTAAAAAAACGAAATTTAAAAATAAAAAAAAAGAATGGTGGGCTGGCGGGCCAGCCCGCCACCCCGCTTAAACGGGCTCAGGCTGGCAAAAGCCAGCCCGCGAAGGGGGCGGGCTGCACCAGCCCGCGAAGGGGGCGGGCTGCACCAGCCCACCCCGCCTAAACTTCTAGGCCGCATTCCTAGTACTAGTCATGTTGAAAGTGGCTATTCTATGCACTAATGCATCGTTGTCGCTTAGGCCGACGATGTCTGAAGCCGTGAACATGCTCGAAGGAAGAATGACCATTCCTGAGGTTAACCCAAAGCAAAGTGATGGTGAAGATTTGAGGTTTAAAGCCTTAAGGGACATTCAAAAGCATTGAGAAAGTCAGTGTGTGAGCACAAGCCAAACAGACAATTCAAATTATGCCCCTGTAGATACCTCTCGCTTAACATCAGACTATGATTTACATTATCAAGTTTTGATAGTTGATTCTCAAGACACAGGTGAGTGGTTCTTATTGAATGAAATTTCCTCGTCGAATTTTTCACTTTTCAGAGTAGCTCTGTTATATTTACTATTCCGTATAGTTGTAAAGTTCTGTATTAAGCGTTTGATTCAATTGTTGTAATTAAAAACGCCAATGCAAAATCTTTGCTTTCAACAATACGACGAGTCTTTGTTACTGGGGATCTTATCAAATGAATACTTATCCATTGCAAACGCTCACAATTTTTCATGGAAAGAATTCAAAAATCATTACAAATTTAAAACAACACCGTGTTTTTGCCCATAAGATATTAAAATGTCACTCATTTTGTGTAGAATGTGATGATAAAAAAGACACACACAAAAATTTAGGAAGGTGGTACTTTTTTATGGGGTAGGGGGCAGCAACCACGCCGTGCCCAAAAAAAAACCCTCAAATATTGCATTTGTATTCATTTAGGTTAGTTTTATTCTCATGTAGGTCTTAGAGTCATTTACATTTTGCATTTAATTAGTTTAATTGCATTTAGATGGGTAGTAGTGTCTTGCATTCTAATTTCCCTTCATTTCACTGTATTTTTCATTACCTAAATTCAATTCTAAAGAAAAACTCACAGATTGCTTATTGGGAATATGACCTAGATTGCTACTATATTGAATTTATACTTAATCCTAGTTTAATTGATTGCTTTAGCAACAAAAGTGACATTAATAATCTTCATAATATTTCTAGGAAGATCATCCATGGTTGGGGATGAATTCGGTTGAATAGAGGATGAGTAGAGTATCCGTGAAAAACGGGAGCAAAAGATTATGTCTATATTTGGATGTATATGAATATATATATATAAGAGTGAGTCCTAATTGATACCTAGGACTGATACCTTTCCCAAGTGTGTTGTCTACAGGTGTTTTGAGCTATCTTTCCTTGTGCTTTTGTAAACATGTTTACTGTTAGATCTCATGTTTTGATGATAACAAAGAATGGTATGAAAAAGAATTGAGTAATAAATAAGTTTTGAACAAAGTAATAACACGGAAAAGCATCACTTGAAGTAAGCATTGGAGTAATGAAGAAAGGCTAAGAGAAAATGCTGAGGAACTTGATCAGAAGCAAGTTTACTAAGGCATTACTCGAGGCGGTACTCGAGTAATGTGACAAAACTTGAAGTAACCAGAGACAACTTCCAGTAACCTGCCAAGGTTACTTGAGTAGGTACTCGAGTAATAGTGTAAGTATTTTCAAGTTGCTCTCGGCCTGCCAATGTTACTCGAGGAGCTACTCGAGTAACCAGGTAAAAACTTGGAGTTGCTCTCGGCCTGCCAATGTTACTCGAGGAACTACTTGAGTAACCATGTGAAAAACTTCCAGTTGCTTTCAAGTTGCCAATGATACTCGAGTAACTCTGTCTCTAAAAATATGGAGCTCTCGGCCCTTTGTACTACTGCCAATGTTACTCGAGGAGCTACTCGAGTAACACACTGAACTAAGTAAAAACTTGAAGGTGGTACCCGATTAACTTGATTTCTTTTTATCTCATTTTCCTCGAGTCATTACTCTAGTATGCAAGTTTTTAATGTTCTATGTTAAGTGGATTCCTCGAGTAAGTACCCGAGTATGCAGAGAAATTTTCAAGGAAAACCTCAAGTCATTACTCGAGTAAGTTGTGCCCAAAAAGTAAGTTTACTCGAGTAGCTACTCGAGTAACAAGGTAAGAGCTCTCGGCTTTGAAATCCTGCCAACATTACTGGAGTAAAGCATCGAGTAACCAAAAGTTTATTTGAAGATTTACTCGAGTTGGTACCCGAGTAACTCATAAAGTTATGAGTGCATTACTCGAGTCAGTACCCGAGTAAACATATATTTCCAAAGGTTTGAAAATTGGTTATTCCATGCACTACCCGAGTAATCCTGTATTTATTCATTGACTTGCAGTTGATCAAAGTTTTCCCGATGATACTCGAGTAAGTACTCGAGTAAACTTCAAGGTATACTCGAGTAGCTACTCGAGTAAGCAAACCCAGAAAGTTTGAAATCATTCCAACGGTTATTGTTTTGTTTCCTATTTGATTAAATTTTCACTGTATTAGTATCCTTAGCATATTTACAGATAAACAATGAAGAGATCTTGCCAAATAAGGAAAGTCAAAAGTAATGCTCAAATGTCAGCGACTGTCACCTACCACAACGTATGCCTTTCAAATACTGGAAATGTCAATAATGACTGCGCACGCTCCAACGGGCATGAAGAAAAACGTTCCAACAATCATTACCAACGCATCTATATATATGGGAACATCCAAACAGAGAAGTACGAACGAGAACACACACACAAACGTATTATCAAGTTCATTGCTCTGTTTTGCATCATACTTGTAATTCTATGCTTCAGTGATTCTTATTCACTCTGTAAGAGAGAGATTTCATTCAAACTCAATATTTGTTATTGAGATAACTTAAGGTTGTGGAACCTTGAGTTGGGATTGAATTACAACTTGTAAGGGGGAGTGAGTGTCCAGGAGTAGGAACTTGCTTGTACTGAGGTGCCAATAACCCACTGAATCTTGGAAGTTATAGTGAAACTCTCAGAGAAGCTCTGAGGACTGGACGTAGGTCAAAGTGGTTGTGACCGAACCAGTATAACTCCCGGTGTACACTTCGGTGATATTTCTCCTTACTCTTTCCTGTTTTAATTTCAACGTCAAATTTTATATTTGCAACAAAATTTTAAGATCACCCAATTCACCCCCCCTATTGGGTGAAACGCTTGTTCTAACATCTACCAATTAGTCTTTCCTGACTGATACCTTTCTCTCTCTATTATATTATGTCTGACGCATCTTTGTGGGTTAAAGCTCTGATACCGTGTGATAAACGGTAGTGAAAGATTGTGTATGTTTGGATATGGATGAATATGTGTGAGTCCCACAATTATGTATATATGGTTACTATCTATCAATATTAATATTATATATCTTATTCTTAATAGTACCACGCCATCCCGAATTTTTTCTCCAATTAAAAGTGTCCACGCTTGCTGAAAATGCCTGTGTGAGCTACAGTTACACCAACGGTTATGCTTTCCCTAACTTTTCTCAAATATTAAACGCATCCAAGTGGTGAGAAATCCTATCGAGGACTCCGATCTTTTAGGAAATTATTATATCGAAATAATATTATATTTACAAGTTTTCCCATAACTTTTTTTTATATATATTAAACGCACAAAAATCCTATCCTATGAGGACTCTGAATTTTTAAGGTATTATATTATATTGAAATAATATTATATTTATAAGTATTTCTCATATATAGCTTAACTAGCTCCCCGTTAATCCCTTTTGTTATTATTTACTTATTATTCTTCATTTTGTTGTTATTTCCTTCTTTTATTTTGTTTAATTTGACAATATTGAATTCTTCAGTCAAAAGATAGAGAGAAATCATCACTTCTATGCCATCCATTTCTTATGAGTCCATGTCCAAAAATCTACCCCACCTGTAAATGACACCATGGCAAGATACAAATGGACCAAGGTAATCACTCTTAGGCTATACACTCTTACCATAGTGCGTGTGAGCATGAAAAATCCTCAACCATCATGCGGTTTAACAAAACAATCTTGAATTCTTTACAAAAGACAATCTCAGTCAAAATTGAAATTACAGGCAAAATCTTGCATTGCATGCCTAAACATGAGATTCCATATGCCAAAAGAATCGCTAACCCTAATGAGAAGGAATCCGTCACTGCTTTTTGTGATGCTTGCATTATGGATATGGGGTAGAGGTTGTAGTCAGTAGGGATTCTTCTCCACATCATAAAGGACCAAGACCACTGAGTTTTGACTTTTGAGGAAGATTCTTTCTTATTACTCTGTCTTATGCAACAAGAGAATTAGGTAGGTCTATCTAATTCTATAGAATAATGTGAGTTAAAGGTAGGTGAATCGATAACATTCTTCCTATCTTTGAAGATATGTAGCGAACAAACTAGGTATTTGACTGATAATTTTTCATGATCGTCTCCATAATATTTTTGGGAAGATCATCCATGGTTGGGCATGAATTTGTGAAAAACAGTGGCGAAAAAATTTGTGTATATTTGGATATAAATGAACACATATATAATAGTGAGTCCCGATTGATACCTGGCATTGATACCTTTCTCAAGTGTTTCGTCCCCAAGTGTTTTGAGCCGAACCTTCCCTATGCTTTTGTAAAGATGTCTACCAATTGGTCTTTCCTAACTGATACCTTTCTCTCTCAACTAGATTATGTGGGATGCATCTCTATGGGTTAAAGCTCTGATACCATATGAAAAACGGTAGCGAAAGATGGAGCATATTTGGATATGCATGAGTACAAGTGAGTACTACAATTACGTATATATGGTTACTATTTGTAATTTTAAAAATTGATATTGGGATTTCAGACATAAGATGAAGTGAATCTAGTTATTTTTTCTCACGTTAGAGTTTTTTATTTTTTATTTTTTAAAATTTGTTGTGCCTTTTTGTTATTTGGATTTGTCAAAGATATACGGATTTTTTAAATTTTCATATTGATATTTATAATATTAATATTATAAATATAATATACATTTATAATATTTAAATTTGATTGTGAAATTAAATAAGAATCACCTATAAGATGTTGGTTGAAGTGGTCTCAGATGGTAAGGAAGAGAATACAAGTTCAAATACTGAAAAATACATTTGTTGGGAGAGATGAATACTCTTTGCTTTAAGTCTTAAAAAAAGGGAGAATTACATTCATGACTCACACAAGAGAAAAAAAATAATGAAATAGTCCCATTGACAATTTCAGAAGCATCAATTGACAACTCCAGGGGCATTATTGACAAGTTCAGGGACCATTACTTCATTTCCCCCCCTCTTATGTGGGATCTGAATGCAATTGTTCCTTAAAAAAAGCCCTTAATCAAATCCATAAAAAAAACATAATAAGAATCTTCATTTTTTTTTACTATATATAAACAAAGGAGACTGGAAAGTTTAAAATCAACACAAACATATGTACGGAACTCAATAAAAAAGTTGGATGATTTGTGTTTTGAAAATAATAGCAAGGCTCCCAGTAAACTTTATACGCCCTCCGGTCCTAATTATAAGATAAAGTTGATTTTTTAGAAAAATTCAGGAAGCTAATTAAATGATTTTAGAGTATTTATATTTTTATTTTTTTCCTCCAAACTAATTAGTTTGACTAATAAACTAATATATAATCTAAGGATACATAACATATGATATGATTAAGTAACTTATTTAGCTTCCTTAATCTTTCCAAAAAAAAAAGTCAACTTTATCTTATAATTAGGATCAGGAGGTAGTAATTAATTGGAATCAGAGATAATGATTGAATCTTATCCAATCTTTGTCCCAAAAAAAATCTTATCCAACCCAATCACCAATTAAAAGATTTTTTGGTGAGCGTTAATGAATTGGATCACGATTTCAATAAGGAGCTTCTTCAAAAAGCTTCGAGCTTCAACTTTTAACTTATGATCAAGGAACAAAAAACTGGACCGGGCAATGAACAGGTCACAGCACAGGTTCAAAGGTTAATGGGTCAACCGAGGTCTAACCGGTAGTTGAACCAGTCATATTAAAATATTATAATTTATTAGTGACAATATATATTAATATATTTTTAAACTTCTATAGATAAAAATGAAGATTTTTAGAAAAAAAATACTTAAAATCTATTAGTATGAGTTATAATGCCTATACTTATGCAATGATATCTCATTTCCTATAATTATTATATCTTTTTAAATAATTTTTTTCATTATCTTCTTCATTTTTTTAGATTTTTTCTTTCTTTACCTATTTTTCTCTTCATTTTGGTTTTCAACTTCCAATTTTCCCCTAAAAAAACAAAAAAAAAACAAATGAAACTGGTCCAACCAGTTGAACCACCGGTTTTACTGGTTCTGATCGGTTCACTGGTTTCAGAACGGTTCGACCGGTCCCCGGTTTAACTATCAAACCAGACCGGACCTCTGGCCAGTTCCCTGTTCAATCAGTCGAACCGGCCGGTCTGGCCCGATTTTTCGTACAGTGCTTATGATTAAGGAGCTTTTTATATTTTTCTCTCTTCTCTTCTTCTAGAGATGCGCTTGATGGCCTTTGCAACTGAGGCAAAAGTGGCAGTGAAGTCTTTACACTGAACGCCAAGCAAAACACGAAAGGACTTATCTGCAACACGCCTGTACTGTCGTCTTCTTCTACTTCTTCCTCTTCTACTACTTGTTCTTCTTCCTGTACTATTCTACTTCTTCCTCTTCTACTACTTGTTCTTCTTCCTGTATTGTGATAACGGAATGGGGGTGGCTTCTTCACAATGACAAAAGCGATGGTAGTAATGAGACCGAGGCAGTCGGAGAAACCAAGAACGAAGGATCAGAGGAGGTGGTGATGGTGGAGAGAAGGAAGAATGAAAGAGAAAAAAGAATGAGAAAAACAGAGTGAAAGATACCAAATTTATTTAATAATAAACACTCTTCCCTTCCTATTTAAAATATAAAGGGAGAATTGTAAACAAATATCTTAGTGGGAATTTGATTGTCAAATGGGACCCTAGTGTACAAAAGATCTTCTATTTTGGCATCACATTTTCTAACTTCAATTTTTTCACTTGTTTATAATATTAAATATTTTGTTTTCTTATAATTAATATAAAATCACTTATGTAATCGCCAATCTAAACAAATTTTGACTTATATAAAAGCATTTGTTCAATCGTTCATTCAAACATAAATTATATTATACAAACTGACTTTTCTAATAGGTTATAAACTCTTACCATAGTGCGTGCGAACATGAAATATCCTCAGACATCTTGCAGTTTAACAATAAAATCTTGAATTCTTTACAAAGGACAATCTCAGTCAAAATTGAAATTATAGGCAATCTCTTGAATTACATGCCTAAACATGGGATTCCATGTGCCAAAAGAATCACTATACCTAATGAGAAGGAATCCTTCGCTGTTTTCTTTGATGCTTGCATCATGGATATGGGGTAGAGGTCGTAGCCAGTACATAGGATTCTTCTCCACATTAAGAAGGACCAAAACTACCGAGTCTTGAGGAAGATTCTTTCTTATTACTCTGTCTTATGCATGAAGAGAATTAGGTAGGTCTATCAAATTCTGTAGAATAATGTGACTTAAGGGTAGGTGAATCGATAACATTCTTCACATCTTTGAAGATATGTGGGGAACAAACTAGGTATTTGATTGATAATTTTGCCATGATCATCTCCATAATATTTCTGAGAAGATCATCCATGGTTGGGGATGAATTCGGTGGAACAGAGGATGAGCAAAGTATTTGTGAAAAATGGTAGCGAGAGATGGTGTATATTTGGATATAGATGAATACATACATATATATATATATATATATATATAATAGTGAGTCTCAGTTGATACTTGGCACTGATACCTTTCCCAAGTGTTTTGTTTGCAAGTGTTTTGAGCCAAACTTTTCTTGTGTTTTCGTAAAGATGTCTACCAATTGGTCTTTCCTGAATGATACCTTTCTCTCTCTACTACATTATGTGGGATGCATCTCTAAAGGTTAAAGCTTTGATACCATGTGAAACTGATACCTTTCTCTCTCTACTATATTATGTGGGACACATCTCTATGGGTTAAAGCTTTGATACCATGTGAAAAACGATAGCGAAAGATGGAGTATATTTGGATATGAATGAGTACAAGTGAGTACCACAATCATGTATATATGGTTACTCTCTATGATTTTAAAAATTGATATTGGGATTTTAGACGAGTGAATCTAGTTACTTTTTCTCACGTTAGAGTTTTTTATTTTTGTTAGAAAAATTTGTTGTGTCTTTTTTTTATTTGGATTTGTCACAGATATATGGATTTTTTTTAATTTTCATATTGATATTTATAATATATTTATAATATTTATAACAATGAATAATATAATATGATATAACATATTTATAATAATATATAATTTTTTAATTATAAATATATTTATAGATTTAAATTTGATTCTGAAAATAAAAAAGAATAACTCATAAGCAGTTGGTTGAAGTGGTCTAAGATAGTAAGGAGGAGAATGTCCAACACTAAAAAATATATTAGAGGTAAAAACCCTTTATACTTTAAGCCTAAAAAAACACCCTTAATCAAATCCGAAAAATTAACAAATAAGAATTTTTTTTACTGTATATAAACAAAGGAGACTGAAAAGTTTAAAATCAACACAATTGTATGTACGTAACTCAATACAAAAGTTGCATGACATGTGTTTCGTGAACAATAACAAGGCTCCCAATAATTTTTGTAATTAATTGGAGTCGGAGATAATGATTGAATCTTATCCAATCCAATCACCGATGAAAAGATTTTTACGTTTCAATGACTCATACTATTACGACAGGTAAGAAGCCTTCACGAAACTGGCCTAATAGATCGTTTTAAATAAAGGATAATAGGAGTTTTTTTTTAAAAAAAAATTATTAAAAACTAATGATATTTAGTATTTTCAATTCATAATCATAAAACATATTTTAATTCTTTTTTTTGGGAAAAGATTTTTAATTATTTTTTTGTGTGTAAACTATATAAAGCTCAATAAATACAAAGGGTACTCAAGGATGTCTCGATCGAATGTCCCATGTAAAAAAATTACAGTCACAACCAGAGTTGTTGAACTCGGACCGGACTGGCCGGTAGACCAAACCGGTCCGGTCCGGGTTGATATTTAAATTTTCTTTAGAATTTCATGTATATAAGCCTAAAATCTTTAATATCTCACCGGTTTGACTCCAGTTTAGCTCCGGTTTGGCACTGATATGACCCACTGACCCTTAACCCAATACCCAGACCGGTTCAATACCCGGTTTGGGTTTTAATACCTTGGCCACAACTAATAATTAAGAGATTAAAATGAAATTTTATGTAAAATTAAAAAACTAATCATATCCTTTTGTCTTAAAACAGTACTTTTTTATTTTTATTAATTTTAATAATATTAATAATAATTTCTTAATTAATATTAAATTCACACAATGAGTGTCAAGCATTTCAGTGTTTCTCATCCAGTCATTCTATCCCTTCGTGAAGAAATGAAGATATCTTTGGGGGAAAGAAATGAAATAAAGATTTCTTAAATACTAGAGAATTCGGATTGCCTAACGTCAAAGAAGATGGCCCAGAAAAGTCAATGGAACGCTTGACTGTGGTCTTTGTCAGCAATTGTCACACTGTTTCGAGCTTTCCATTGATTTCTTACCATAATATTTGTATACAATTAACTATACGCTTACTTTTTAAAAAATTAATTTCTTATATTTTTTGTACTGCTTGTCCCCAATAGCTAGTCTCAAATAAATAATACCAGCAGTAGGACCATGAATATTGGAAAGCAGATCATCTCATTTTCTCATGATCTCTCATGAGCCCATCTAAACCAATTTTTGAAAAAAGGAACCCATCTGAATCGTTATTAGAAAGATAAAAAAAAAGTCAAAAGAATGATAACTTGATGGCATATTTCATTTTTTATCTTTTAAATATTGGACATATAATTTAAAGATGATGAGAGATGAGATAGAGAGAGAAACCGACCTCAAGTGGTATTGTAGCCGTATTTACTAGCCAGCGCTATGCAAGCTCGCGACTCAGTACTCAGTTTGGCGTTTCCAACTTTCCATGGTCATGACTCGAAATGTCGCTTTATCCATAAAAATCAACACATGGATGTTTGTTGTCTTTCACATTTGGGGTTTTCATCTTTTCTTCTTCTTACTTCACATTATCTTGGCTCATAATCGAAAAGTTACCACCTTTGCAGAAAACAGCAAGCCTTTCATACATGGTGCTTGCTGCTCATAACTTCACAGAGCAACATTCTCTAGGCCAAGTCTTTCAGCATGCAGGCGATGAACTTCTTTGCTTTCCTAATTATTGCGTTGAGTTCTTTCAGATGGCTCAGGTATGCAGAATCAAAACTGCCCCAACAAGAAGGTAAGCCTTAGTTGTTGAGAAAGAGGAAAACTTGGAAACGTTGTAGTTTGGTCCCCTCTGGTTAATGTTGAATGTCGAGACTCGCTTTTTGGGAAATTGAGCTGAGATTTCACTTTGGTTTCCTTTCTTTCTGCCTTTGTCTCCTCCAACATCTTACTAAGCTTTAGGTCAGCCTTTAAAAGTTTGATTTTGTTTTTATATTGTAAATCCTTGCTTGTACTCTCATGTATATAAATACCTCAAAAACTTGGTTCTGAATATGATTGCCGTCAAGAGTTAGCCGATGGTGTTTGTATGGGTTTTGCATAATATTGAAACTTATTTTTCTGTTTAATTTATATTTGATACATGACTTACCCATTTATTTGTATTTTAGATTTTGCTTGCATTGTTCTGTATCTTGCGTATATTTTTGGGCTGATGCATCCAGTGTGTCTTTAAGAGTTATGGTATCTTGTACTGCTATCTTCTGGGTAGTGATATTCCGGTCTTCTCTTTGACCTTAGGTTAGGCTGAAAGCTTATTATGATATATCCGTGTTTTTTTGTGTTGGTTGCAACTTCCTTTATTAATTCAAAATTGGTCACTAGTGTAGAAATGTAATTCTAAATTTTTCTGGTGCAGTAAAATTTCTCTCTCTCTCATATATTTGTATGTATCTTTAAGTTAAATGCATTAAGCCCGACCTGTGTTAATATTCTAATGTTGAGACTGGCGATTCTTTCGAATTTATTTAGAAAACAAGTTAAGACTTGGTCCGTCTTGGAAAATTATTCCAGAAAAGGAGGTTTTGTGTTTTATATTCTATCAATGACATGGGAAGCTGTTTTCAAGATTCAAGATGAACAATTGATTGATAGATAGATTTCATCCAGTTGCTTGTAACATTTTTCCATGTAAAGTGGGACTGCTGGTTGAATATGTGAAAATGTAGCTCTATCTGGTAATATTAGGTTGTGGATCTAATGCCTGAGTTCATAATACCAGGAGTGTCAATTTTGATTTAATTGTATTGTTACCTGTAATTTTGTTTTATCTTCTTATGCCATACAACTTAATTACTTTATGTCATGCTTATACCACCTCAAATGTCATCCAGTTGATGCTCTTCAAGAAATTATTAGCACAATGGGTAGCAACCACTGGAAGTTTGACGGCGACTCTTGTCAAATTGAAATGGTGGGGTTGACAGCAGTGCCACCCAGTGGATCACAGAGCAGCATTGGTTGTCAATGTTTTTCTGACAACGGCACTAACTGTCATGTTGTGAGCATGTAAAGTTCCTTTATCTTGTCCTCAGTTTTCCTAAGTAATTGATTCATTATTTTCACGGACTTACATTATTGATTACTTATCGATTTCTGGTGATAGTGTTTTTTGTTTGATTTTTCATATTTTAGTTCGCTCAAGGGGTACAGCCTTCCTGGTGTGCTTCCACGTCAACTGGTCAAACTTCCATACCTTAAAGAAGTGTATGAGCTCCATGAAAAATGCTTAAGCACTTGCTTACTATTAGAATTTACTTTCTATTGTTTTTCCACTTCGAATTATTTTAGCTTAATATCAGTTAGTGTCAATACTTTAATATAGCCTTTTTTAGAGACATTGATTTTTCTGTCATTGTAGTGATTTTGCTCTCAATTACCTAAATGGTACAATCCCTACGGAATGGACTTCAATGAATTTATCTTCCATGTAAGTTCTTATATGCTTTTGTTAATTTTACTCAGTTGCTTGTCTTTTCTTTTAACTAAACTTCATGTCTATGACATATCGTGCAGCTCTCTTCTTGTGAATCGTTTATCAGGGGAAGTTCCTAAGGAGCTGGGAAAGATGACCTCTCTAACACACCTGTACATTTTTGAGCTTGAGTTTTTCTCAATTCTTTATTTTCTCATTATTGTCCAGGTCTCAGAGTTTTGTGCATTATTTTGCCTTCAGCTAGCTAGATAACAAAGAGAATTTCGATGCATTAGTGTGTTTATCCTACTTTAGCATCATGAATTTCTGAATTTTATACTTTGTAATTTCCCTCACATTTCCCATCAGGAACCTTGGATCAAACCAATTTACTGGTCTTGTTCCCCCTGAGCTTGGAAATCTGATTAACCTGCAGACTTTGTAAGGCATCACTTTTTTTTTACTTCTTTTTTCTGGAATTCTTGTGTTTCTGTTGGAATATATTTCAATATTCAACAATATATTCTGATGGATTATATCGGCACCTTGTTTCAGGATTCTGTCATCCAATAAATTTTCAGGACATTTGCCAGTAACATATGCTCAATTCAAGAATTTAACAGATTTGTATGCTCTTGGTTACTGTTTTCAGTGTGTTCCTTAGGAAATAAATAATGATAGTGTTTTCTGATGAATATCATATTGTGGTGCATTGCAGTAGGATAAATGATAACAATTTCAGTGGAGCAATACCTAATTTCATCCAGAATTGGAAACTACTTCAAAGACTGTGAGTTTGAATTTCTATTTTTCTCTGACTATTTTTGTGTGGTCTAATTCTTGACAAATTGATAATCCAACACTATGCTTATTTCGTCCTTTATTTTTTCGTCCATCTTACTCATTCAAGAGAAATGCATGGAAGTGGACTTCAAGGACGCATCCCATCAAACATATCTCTTCTAAGTAATTTACAGCATCTGTGAGTAAAGAGCCTCCTTTTCCCCTTTCAATGTTTTTTTTATGTCTAGTTCATATCTTGCTAATTTGCTCATGATGGCACATTTTTATTTGCACAGGAGAATTAGTGACATAGGCGGTCCAAGTCAGGATTTTCCTTCCCTAAGCAATATGACCGCACTGATAAGAGTGTATGTTTTGTGCTACGTTTTCTAGATTATAAAATATTGATCATGTTCAATTTAAAGTGATTCAGATTTTTAATTTAGGGTTTTAAGAAATTGCAATATCACTGGAGAGCTACCTGCCTATATCTGGACAATGCAGGACATGGAAATGCTGTGAGTAAAGCATCTGTTCCCCAAAATTTGAATCTTGTTCATCTAAGATTTCACAGTTTTGGTCATTGAAGCAAATGCCAATGCATAAATACTACTCCTTTCATCGTCTGCGATCAATTTGATTCCAAGATTGTACCAGGCATATCATTAGAGTTTAAACAGAAATATGTTCTTAAGTTGGGCTGAATGTAGTGACTAGTGAATTTCAAGACTGTCAGACTGTCATATGGAGTGCTTTATATTTTCAAGTTCATTGTAATTTATATAGAGAGGGATACGTGAATGTGTAAATAAAGAGTTTATATTTTTCATAAGATTTATGAAAAGTAAGATGCAGCAGAGAGAAATAAGGAATGTGAAAAGAGAACAGAGGCAATTATCGAAAGATATTATTTATTATCTTATTTCTTGCAAGAAAAAGAAAGTAGAACCAAGCAAATCTTAATCTAGTAAAAGAATTTATGGTTTGTTTAATGAACCAAATTATTAGAAATGTAATTTACCACCTCCACTTCACCAGAAATTTTTTATATTTAATCTATCCATTTTAAGAACTTGATTTGTCAATTGAATCTTATTATATTGCATACATTTAGGTTATTTCTCTAAGCTTTATTTTCTTTATCAGGTTGATATTCTTTTTCTGCCTTTTTTTAGACTTATCCTGAACCTTTTCTATTAATGAAACTTTAATTTATCTCTTCAACTGTTGTAGGGATGTCAGCTTTAATAAGTTAGTCGGGGAAATTCCAACAATTGTCAGTGCAAAGCATCTGAAATTTGTGTAAGTATTTGTCACTGAAGTCTATTTACACGGCATTAAAAGATTAGTAACCTCTCTCAATCAATATAATCACTTGCTTACATGTGGTCATACTGAAGGATTGGAGTCATTCTTCTAATAGTAATTATGAGTAGAATTTTTGTGACTAAAACTAAGTTTTTAAGTAATGGCATCTCCTCACTCCTCCTGGTCTCCGTTAAATTTGAAGTTTTCACCATACAAATGAGGATTGTTTTGTTCTGGATTCCATAAAACAAGAAACCTGTTAAATTTCCATTGTTCATTTTCACTGTCAGTTTGTGCTTTACTTAATGAATGAAATTTCTAATATTCCAACAGATGCAATAGAAACTCACTAAAAAGAGGTGGGTCAGTGGATACCAAACCCTGAAATACACTTTTTTTGTGGGTTTTTATTGGTTTCTTGCACAGCTAGGTGGTATCTTATATGTAATCTAGAAATTTGCTCAAAACCATGTACTTCCATGTGCCGATTATAAAGTATGCCCTGGTTGGCTGATTTCCTATTCAATGAACTGTTGAAAATATGGCATAGTTAATGGTTTGTTTTATTTCTATCAGCTTTTTGACTGGCAACATGCTAAGTGGAAGTATACCAGACTCAATCTTGAAGGCTGGAAGCAACGTGTATGTATCTTATGTTGGAGTCAATTTATTTTAGGGTCAAGGTGCAAATTTACCATTGAAGTTTTGTCCGAGGAGCGTCTGGCACAAATATCTTTTAGAAGGGGCAAAAATACTAATGAACAATTAAAAAGGGGCATCCACCACAAAAACCGTTAAATCCGTACTAACGGCGTTAGATTATAAGAGAAGAAAATCCTAACGGCGTTAGTACGGATTTAATAGTTTTTGTGGTGGATGCCCCTTTTTAATTGTTCATTGGTATTTTTGCCCCTTTTAAAAGATATTTGTGCCATACGCTCCTCGGATAAAACTTCATTGGTAAATTTGCACCTTAACCCTTTATTTTATGTCATCTTTCTTTTACATTTGCAATGGATCTTTTACTGTGCATTCAAGTATATTTAAGGTGATATATTTTCCATTAATTGGACATGGGAGATTGCAATTTAAATTCAATTCTACTTGATGTTTATCTGCTTCTGAGTTTTGTATGGCCTAATTGTTTTTGCCATATTGTTAACCCTGAGGATGATTTGGTGACAATTTATTCACATTGTTTATTGTCATCCTTGAATTTAGGCCAAATCATTATTGATTACCTATGTAAGAATATTTAAATAAAGGGACCAATCTAAGATGACTAGATCGCATCATTTGACAGCTCAAGAAACTAAATTTATGCATGTATTCATTGAGAATAGGAATATCTCTAAACGATTAAAAGTTCTGTTTGAATCATCAGTGGCTTTTAGAACACTTCTGATAAAATAGTCAACAAAGAGGGGCTTTTGGTGAAGAAATCAGTCATGTTTAGTTTTTGTATCTTTGAAACACTCTAAACACTATTCCCAACTCATGAATATCACATGCTGTTTTCACATGAAATTCCTGTACTATTCTATTTTCAAATTATTTAATATAATGTGTGATGGATTTTACTAGCGTGTTTGGTCTCAGTGGAGAGCCCTTCAAAGTGTGATATAGGGGTCCTGAGATCAAATGCCGGTATAAGAAGAAGAAGAACCTAGAAAAGGCATTAAGGTACTCTAAAATGTGTCATGGATTTTACACAAATTGAACAGTATGATCATATCTCGGATGTTATACTTTTAGTATTAATATTGAATGGCTGATGGTATTTCTTTTTAATTCTTGGGTGCAGTGATCTTTCATACAACAATTTTACATTGAGGCCTGAGCAATCTGTTTGTCAAGATAATCAGTAAGAATGTGGAAACCTTTGCAATAGTTGTTATTATATATCTTCAAGTTTGGCGTTTTTGTAAACCTTTCTTGTTTTTATTGGTTAGGAATTTAAACATAAATTTGTTTCAGAGCTCCTCAGGGCCCAATGATGTGTAAGCACCTACCTTTTAATTCTCCTTTTTGTTTCTAAAAGTTTACTTGTAAAGTATGATGAAAAGTTTACTTTATTTATGACAGAAGGAGAGCTCTGCCATGCACGAAGAATTTCAGTTGTCCGAGATGTATGTATAATCTTTCCATATTTGAAATACTGACTATATTAGGTCCCAGGAAATAAAGTTTCAAATATTAGGTTATGAGGTATTAATTTACAAATGGGATTGCCAGCGAACATTGAAATACATGCATGGGTAAAATATATTTTATGAACCCTTTCCTATAAAATTAATGAGCTGACAAAACTTCAAATTTTAATTAACTACAGTTTCTGCATGAGTGTAGAGTCATGATTAAAATTCTCTGCATGTGTGTGTGTCTGCTTGTATCTATCTACATCTCATATCATAATTTACATACGAGATACTCAGAACAAGGTTGCCATGGTATTCTTCTTCATCATCATCATCTTTTTTCTAAATCATTTACTTTCGTATCCTTCTCCCCTCTTTCTTATGTTGGTAACACTATTAAAAACTTACCATTCTGTTCCTATTATTTTTCCAAACAATGAAGTTAGAGTTTTCAATGAAAATTTAATGATTTAACATGTCTTGATTTGATGACGTGATGATACACCATAATAAATATGAAAAGTAGAACTTAGTGCAAATTGGTTAAATGTAAAATTGAAATGGCTATAATGAGTTGATTTTTTTTTTTGGTAACAATAAAATGAGTTGAATTCATGCTATGAGACTTAGACCCTATAAAATTGCATATATTTTATTGGCAGAACATGGGTAAGCTATAATATGTGTCTTTGTGTCTGTATGAATATATTCTGTTAAAAGTCAGAAGCTCTTTCCCGTAATTATAGGACCATAATTATAGGAATGATAGTCATAGATGGTAGGCATTTTAGTCAAAGATTGTAGGCAGTGTTCAGATCTGATTTTTTCCTATAAATGTAATCGTTTGTTCTCTGAATAGAAATACAATCAATTCTAATCTTCAATTCTCTTCATGGTATCAGAGCTAAGGGAGAGAATAGGATTAGAATTCATACCAGAAGCCCTCTGATTAATAAGAATCAGTATCGGCATTTTTTTCTGATCCACGCCCTCTGTGTTCTCCATAGTTTTTTAGAACCAGTATCGGCACCAGTATCCTCAACTCCGTCCAGTGTTGTCTCGGCGTGATCCAACATCGACCCACTGTGATTTTTAAATCTCATCGTCGGTCATAATCGGTCTGCCACAGTCCACCACTGCCGTCGATCCTCACTACCACCTCCACTGAACTTCGGAGTCCTCAACCTCGTCCGACAGCACCTCATCTCATTTCTCTTTCCCAGTCGCCGGAAGCCGCGAGAAGCCGATTGCGAGCGAGAATTTTGTGGGTCGAAGCAGTGAATCGAGTTCTAGCTTGTATTCTTCTTCCACATCGAGCTCACCTAATCGGTCACACTCGATTAGCCTATCACCGCCGGCGAGTCTACCATTACAGATCAAGAATTGCTGCGAGCTGAGATGAGACACAAAAGCTGACCTGAGGGAGAGTTGGGAGACAGAACAGACGCGAGAGAGAGCGAGAAGCTGCTGTGAGACCTTTCCCTTCATCACCTTCACCATCTCCGTCCACCACCGTCGCCCCTTTCTCCATTGTCGCCGGTGACTCCTTCCTTGAGCCCTAATCTGTGTTGCATCATTCAAAAAGAGGAGTTGCAGACAGAATAGAACTTGAGAGTTGGGAGTTGGGGAAGGCTGCAACAGGGGAGAGTCGCAGAGGAGCTTGAGCTGCGATCTTTCTTCACCAAATCCACCATCGCCGTCGCTGCGCAAGCCTCACTATCGCTATTATCACCGTGACTCTACAATCCAGGGAGCAGACACACGAGTTTGACCATTGGATAAGTATTTAATTGAGTCGAAGACTAAACTGTCATTTTACAAATTCGGAGGATCAAACTGTCATTTTCCAAATTTGGAGGATCAAACTGTCATTTTCCAAATTCGGAGGATCAAACTGTCATTTCCAAATTCGGAGGACCAAACTGGTATTTCTGAAATTTTAAGAACCACTTTGTCATTATTTTTTTCCCCGTCATTATGTCTACAGTTTCAGATGCCTCTTCCTCTGTGCCTCGATCTGGCTCAAATGATATCTCTACTGTCCTTATTGTTTCTGAGAAACTTACCAGCGACAATTATCGAGAATGGTCTCAATCCATGATTCTCGCTCTCGATGGAAGGGACAAACTTGAATACATAACTGGTGAGGTAAAAAGACCTCCAACCTCAGAAACCAAGGAATTTCGCAAATGGAAGTCTGAAAATGCATTGGTATCCTCTTGGTTAATCAATGCGATGTCATCCTCAATTAAGAAGAGTTTTATGTACCTTCCTTCAGCCAGAGAAATTTGGGAAGCTCTGCGTGAGACATACAGTCCTGTGGGAAATAGATCTCGCATATTTGATGTCAAGAAAAAATTGTGGCAGCTAAAACAGAATCACATGCCTCTTGATGATTATTATCTTGAAAAATCAGCACTCTGGCAAGAGTTTGATGCCCTACAAAATAAAACTCATCATTGTGGGGCTGATGCAAAAGAAGATAGCAAAGCAAAAGAAGAAGAGAGGGTATATGAGTTGCTAGCTGGTCTTGATGTGGTTTATGATGATGTTCGAGCTCGAATTCTTAGTCAAGATCCCTTGCCGTCTGTACGTGAAGTTTACACTTTGTTGCGCAGTGAAGAGGATAGGCGCAAAACAATGCTTCAGAATCCGACTAATTCCGCTGCTACTCCTGAAGCCTCAGCACTTGCTGTTCGATCCACGGAACAAAAAGGTTCTAAAGGTCGTCCATTCTGTGATCATTGTAAGAAACAGGGGCACACTAAGGACACTTGCTGGAACCTCCATGGTAAACCTGCTGACTGGAAGCCGAAAAAAGGGAAAGGACGAGGTTACGTGGCTGAAACTTCTAAGGACCTATCTCAACATGACCAGCTGCATAAAATCATGGAAATGCTAGCCACAATGCAGACTACAACAATGCCTACTGCCACAGTGGTAACGAGAGGTAATTTCTTTCAAGCCTTGGCTGTGATAAAAGAACTATGTACAGGAAATTGTTGGATTATTGACTCAGGTGCCTCGGATCATATGACTGACAATAAGGCTCTCTTCTCATCATATACTCCTGTCACCAAGGGAGTAACAGTACGAATTGCTGATGACTCTGAATCTGTTGTCTTTGGAATTGGTTCCATCAAAATCTCAGCTGCACTCACTCTTCACTCCGTATTACATGTTCCAAAGTTGAAGTGTAATTTACTATCCGTGAGCAAATTAGCTAATGATGAACGTTGTCAAGCTAACTTCTTTGCTACCTACTGTATTTTTCAGGATCTGCTGACGGGAACGACGATTGGGAGTGCGAAAGAGCTTGATGGTCTCTATTACCTTGATGAAAGTAATAGTCCTCGGATTAAATCTTGTAATAAAGTGTCTCTTCATAGCACTAGTGATTTGGAATTATGGCACAAACGTTTAGGTCATCCAAATTTAAATTACATGTCTCAGATGTTTCCATCCCTTGTTTCTAATAAAATTCCCTCTGATTTTCATTGTGATTTATGTGAAAAGGCTAAGCATCATCGTACTTCATTTCCAAAAATCCCATATCAGGCCTCAAAACCTTTTTCCATAATTCACAGTGACTTATGGGGCCCATCCCGCACACCAAACCGATCAAAAACAAAATGGTTCATCACATTCATCGATGACCATACACGTGTCAGTTGGGTTTACTTGTTGAAAGATAAAACATAGGTGTATCAAACATTCCTTAACTTCCATTCTATGATCCAAACCCAATTCAAAACCCCAATCCAGATTCTGCACACAGATAATGGGACTGAATACTTCAATTAGGTCCTATCTACCTTCTTAACTGAAAATGGCATTGTCCACAAAAGTACTTGTCCCAATACACCTCAGCAAAATGGTATTGCCGAACGAAAGAATCGCCATATTCTTGAGACTGCAAGAGCCCTTATGTTTAGTGGTAATGTTCCTAAATATCATTGAGATGATGCTGTCCTTACTGCCACCTTCCTCATTAACAGAATGCCAAGCCGACCACTGTCTTACAAAACACCCCTTCAACTTCTCCACCAATACTATAACCTTCCATATCTTGTCAACACTCTGCCTCTACGGGTGTTTGGCTGCACATCATACGTTCATCTCCATCACACCAACAAACTTGACCCTAAAGCCCTTCGGTGTATCTTCCTTGGCTATTCACATTCTCAAAAAGGATACAAGTGTTATGATCCAGTCTCTAAACGTTTATTTATCACATGTGATGTCACTTTCCTTGAAAATACACCTTTTTATGCCTTGTCTGCAATTCAGGGGGAGAGAACTGGTGAATTTCAGACAAATGAAACACCAAAAGATGACCAGACAGTCACAATTTATGTACCTACCCACACAGATCCTACTCCTGATACCTCTGATACTCCTGATAACAACCCTGAGATTCCTGATCATCCTGATAACCTTGATACCTCTGATAATGTGCCAATAATAGGGGGAGACACAAATATGTGGGGTAATACCTACATGCGACGACACAAAAGAGGTAATGAACCACAGGCTATTAGCACTCACCAGGAGTCAGTACTAGAGGCAGGTCTAAGAGAAACAGAAGGTTCTGATCTTAATCTTCCCATTGCGGTGCGAAAACAACCTAGACAACCCAGATCAAACACTAGATATCCTATGGAGAAATTTGTCTCTTATAAGGCTCTTCCATCTAAATACAAAGCATTTGTCTCTCATCTTGATAAAATCAGGATACCAGACACGATTGATGAGGCTATGGCTATACCTGAGTGGAGACAAGCTGTCTTAGAGGAGATGGAAGCTCTCAAGCGAAATAAGACATGGGATGTAGTAAATCTACCTGAAAGGAAAAAGGCTGTTGGATGCAAATGGGTATTCACTCCTAAATATAGAGCAGATGGAACACTCGAGAAATACAAAGCTAGATTGGTTGCACAAGGTTTCACACAAAAATATGGGGAAGATTACACAGAAACATTTGCTCCGGTAGCCAAGTTGAATACCATCAGAATACTATTATCTATTGCAGTGAATTTAGATTGGAATCTGCACCAACTCGATGTAAAAAATGCCTTCCTCAACGGAGAACTCAAGGAAGAGGTGTATATGAAGTTACCTCCAGGGTTCCCAGGAAAAAAGGATGACCAAGTCTGGAAGTTAAAGAGGTCATTATATGGGTTTAAGCAATCTCCACGTGCTTGGTTTGACAGATTCACCAGGGTTCTGAAGAGACATGGATATACTCAAGGGCAGAGCGACCATACTTTGTTTGTCAAACATCATAAGGGTAAGATGGCTGTTCTGGCTGTATATGTTGATGATATAATCCTTACAGGAGATGACAGTGTGGAAATCAATCAAATTAAGAAAGCCCTGGCACGAGAATTTCAGATCAAAGATCTTGGAGAAATGAAGTATTTTCTTGGAATGGAAGTTGCCCGATCCAAGAAAGGAATTTATATTTCCCAAAGGAAGTATATTCTCGATCTTCTAAAAGAAACAGGGATGACAGGTTGCAGACCTAGTGACACACCTATACGGGTAGATAAAATAGATGAAGATGCAGATCTCGGTAAGGCAGTGGACTTAGGGAACTATCAACGGATGATAGGAAAACTAATATACCTGTCTCATACTAGACCAGACATTGCATTTGCAGTAAGTGTGGTCAGCCAGCATTCTCATGATCCTAAACAGAAACATTTGAATGAAGTTTACAGGATCCTTCGTTACTTGAAGGGATCTCCAGGACGTGGCTTGCTGTTTAAGAAAACTGACAAACGAATTGTAGAGTTATTTACAGATGTTGATTGGGCAGGTGACCGAGAAGACAGGAAATCCACATCTGGATATTGTACATATGTGTGGGGTAACCTAGTCACATGGAGAAGCAAAAAGCAAAGTGTAGTTGCGAGAAGCAGTGCTGAAGCTGAATACAGGGCTGTAGCACTGGGAATCTGTGAGGGAATATGGATAAAACGTGTTCTTGAAGACTTGAGGAAGTCCATAAATCTACCAATTAAGGTCTATTGCGACAACATGGCTGCAATCAACATTGCTCATAATCCAGTTCAACATGATAGAACTAAACATGTCGAGATAGACAGACATTTTATAAGGGAAAAAGTTGATGAAGGTATTGTTGATCTAAGATATATTCCTTCTAAAGAACAGACCGCAGACATCCTCACCAAAGGGTTGCCCAAGGACAGATTGGAGTATCTGATTGGCAAGTTGAACTTGATTGATATCTATAGCTCAACTTGAGGGGGAGTGTTAAAAGTCAGAAGCTCTTTCCCGTAATTATAGGACCATAATTATAG
The DNA here is from genome assembly GCA_963210345.1 of Inga oerstediana. NCBI lineage: Eukaryota > Viridiplantae > Streptophyta > Magnoliopsida > Fabales > Fabaceae > Inga > Inga oerstediana. The sequence goes on along the minus strand of OY723400.1, from coordinate 26,143,698 downwards.
GAATGATAGTCATAGATGGTAGGCATTTTAGTCAAAGATTGTAGGCAGTGTTCAGATCTGATTTTTTCCTATAAATGTAATCGTTTGTTCTCTGAATAGAAATACAATCAATTCTAATCTTCAATTCTCTTCATATTCCAACTCTCGAATGACAAGGAATATGGCAAGTGATAATTATCTTTGAAGTTGTTGGTTGAGAACTCAACTGCTTGTTTTGGCTAACTTTATGTTTTTCCTTTTTTTCCAGATTCAACTTGCTTGCATGTTAATAGCGGTGGAAAGGACGTAACTGTGGTAGAAAATAAAGAACAATTTCTCTACATAGGAGATGGAGATGAATTAGGTGGTACAGCAAAATTTTATTATGATTCCAACAATAACTGGGGGTTCAGCAGCACTGGGGACTTCATGGATGACAATGATTTCCTGATTTCACGTTACACACTGTTTCTGGCATCCTCAAATGTGCCTAATATATACGCAACAGCTCGCATCTCCCCAATTTCACTAACTTATTTTCACTACTGCTTGGAAAATGGGAACTATACTGTAAATCTACACTTTGCAGAGATACAATTTACAAATGATAAGACGTATAATAGTCTTGGGAAGCGCATATTTGATATCTATGTTCAGGTATCAGTCAAACTAGAGAAATTATTTTGCGTTTGTTCATATCAGGAATTATGAGATTGTTCTTTCTTGCAGGGAATATTAGTTCGGAAGGATTTCAATATTGAAGATGAAGCGCGTAGTGCTCAAAAGCCAATTAAAATACCAATATATAATGTTGATGTAAGAGATAATGTTTTGGATGTTCGATTCTATTATGCTGGCAAAGGGACAACAAGAATTCCTAACCGTGGAATTTATGGTCCCCTCGTGTCAGCTTTATCTCTTGTTTCTGGTGAGTTATATGTTTCTATCTTTTTACTGTGTCATTCTCAAGGATGAATTTTGGCGCGCATTTGATACCAAGGCTGTATTTAGATCATGTATCACACTTCCATATTGTTTTTTAATCTAAGGGCTATTGTGAAGGACCCATCTAGAGAAATTTGTCATAGCATCTTCTTTCAACCCTTCTCTATTGATGTTGTTTCTTGTATAACAAAAGTAATCAATTTGATTTCACCAAAAAAATAAAAAGTAATCAGTTTGAAAAAATAGTTCCCTTTTATATCCTTGACTAACATGAAACCTAGTGCCTTGATGTTGGGCTGACCTATGAACTCTCCATGCTGAGTTTGTCCAACCACGTTTCTCTGGAATCGGTCTGTGACAAGAACCGTTTCTGTTATTCTTACATGTCATACATTTAATCTTGTTAGTTTCATCTTTTCATCCAATGTCATTTGGGCCCTGTTCAGGAAGCTATGCTGGGAAACTTGTCAGATTGGTAGGTCTTAATTTTAAAATTGGAAAACCTTTGAAAATGGGAAAGAGAAAGGAAACAGTGATTTCTCATCTCTTCCCTTGTTCTGTTTTCTGGGAATGATTTTGCTAAATATTTCACTGTCATGATCGTCTCCTGAATGAGAATGAAGTAAAAATGCTTTTCCACCCATTGATGGAGTCATTTCAAATGTTGGCTTTCTGCTGAAAAGTAACCTCACAAGCTTATTGTGGCACTGGATTTTGACTTTTGTGCCTTAGAATGGAAGTGTTGTCTCATTGTATGCCTTAGACTTATCAAGTGTTCCTTAATAATACTATCAAGGGCCTAAAAATGGGTTCTCCTCTCTTTCTAAAATTTTAAATTATTGAAGTTGCATTTATTATAATTGTATTTTGACAACATTCTCATTTATTGCCATGAAATTTAGAGGGAATGATCACTCATGTTTTTCTTTGGTAGAGTCTAAACATTGCTCGGATGGGCGAAAAAGGGGAAGTGCTAATATAATAATTGGAGTTGCGGTTGGAGCTGCGGCTCTCTGCTTAATACTATTTATAGCGGGAGTGTTTTGGTGGGGAAGCCTCTTCAGAGGAAAATCCGAGGGGCAAAAAGGTAAATACCATTGTGTCATTCTGAAATCCATAATTCAAGTTTCTGCAAGTTTTCACGAGGAATAAAGAATAAAATACTTTGAAGAGTTTAAATTCCTGTTTTCTTATAATTTTCAGTGGCTTGTGTAATCATTTTCAAACCAGGGAGGAAGTATAGTCCCGGAAAATTATAGAAAAATGCCTATCTGTACAAAACATTACTTATGAAGACCAAATAACTATATAAGGTTGTTAATCAGTTCAATCTGATCCTAATTTTAAACTGAATATTTGCATCCCTAGGCGCCTCTTTTAATAAAGGTTATATGTAATCTTTGGTACGTAGTGAACCTTTCTTTTGAGATTGGCTAAGCCACTACTTAGGAAACTATTTTTTTATGTTTTTTGTTTTTTTGAGAACTTCTTTGACATTTGACTTATTAAACAGGTGCAGAAGGACTAGATACTCATATGGGAACATATAGTCTACAACAGATAAGAGATGCAACTGACGACTTCAATCCTGATAACAAGTTAGGGGAAGGTGGTTTTGGTCCCGTCTATAAGGTATTTATCCTAAAACAACATAAAATTTCTTCAAAGCATTGACATTTGTGTTTTTCAATCACATGTTATAACACTTGGAAATCGGATTACAGGGGCAGTTATCTGATGGTACTTGGATAGCAGTCAAACAACTGTCTTCCAAGTCCCGGCAAGGAAACCGTGAATTTTTAAATGAGATTGGCATGATATCTTGTTTGCAACACCCTAATCTTGTAAAGCTTCACGGATGTTGTATTGAAGGAGATCAACTATTGTTGGTTTATGAGTACTTGGAAAATAATAACCTTGCCCGTGCTTTATTTAGTAAGCATTTCTTAGCATCTTACTTTTGACATTTTTTAGTAACTTCAGCTTCTTTTTCTCTCTGAAGACATTTATTATAAATTGGATGCTATTTTTTTCCTCCAATATGTTTATCAAATATTTTATTTGCAAAAATAGTTTATATTAAATCACCTCTAACTTCTTTATGCTCATTTCATAGGCCAAAGATATCAGCTTGAACTTGATTGGCCTACAAGGCTTAAAATCTGTATTGGCATAGCAAAGGGTCTTGCATTTCTTCATGAAGAATCAGCACTCAAGATTGTTCACCGAGACATCAAGGCCACTAATGTGTTATTGGATGGGAATTTAAATCCTAAAATATCTGACTTTGGATTGGCTAGGCTCAATGAAGAGGAGAAGACCCATATTAGTACCCGAGTGGCTGGGACCATGTTAGTGTTCTCCTTTGATGATACAACTCTGGTCGATGCTTTCTTACTATTGATAAATTTCAATCTCTCTCTCTCTCTTGTTTCTTTTGTAGAGGATATATGGCACCAGAATATGCATTATGGGGTTACCTGACATATAAGGCAGATGTTTACAGTTTTGGAGTTGTGGTCTTGGAAGTTATTAGTGGGAAAAGCAACAATGATTGCATGCCAAGTGATGATTGTGTTTGTCTTCTGGAATGGGTATTTCCCTCTGCTGCAATCCTTATCCTTGTTAACCAAGTGTAATGTTAGACTTTGATTGAGAAGGGAAGAAAAAGTTTAATTTAGACATTTCCCGTAGCTCAGATTCTGTGAAAGATGCAAATATGCTTATGTCATTTGCAAACACCTTCAACATCAGTTATAAAATGTTCATCCTTCAGCATTGAGGAATTTTGGGATTTAGGCTTGGGACATTATATTCCGGGGCAAAGCTTTTTTTTTAAAAAAATAAATCTGTTAACCAATCTCATGTACGGTTCAACCAATGAGAGCATGCCATGTGGATATGGAAAGGTGTGAAGTAGAACCTACATTAATGGGGAATGGACAAAGAGTTTTGAAGGTGAAAGTTTAGGTGACTAATATCTAAAGTTGAAGGGAGTGTTTGCAAATGGCTTGATCTTTCTTTACTTCCCTTTGTCAATATTACAAACAATACCTGAAATGAACTGCTTACTGTTTTGATTGTTATCTGATGCAAAAACCTGCCATTATCCAATTGCAGGCATGCCATTTGCATAAAACTGAGAACATGATGCAAGTCGTTGATGAAAGGTTGGGATCTGATGTGAAACCAAAAGAAGTTGAAGTCATGTTGAAAGTGGCTATTCTGTGCACTAATGCAGCTCCATCGCTTAGGCCGACGATGTCTGAAGTCGTGAACATGCTCGAAGGACGAATAAGCATTCCTGAGGTTAACCCAGAGCAAAGTGCTGGTGAAGATTTGAGGTTTAAAGCCTTAAGGGACATTCAAAAGCACAGAGAAAGTCAGAGTGTGAGCACAAGCCAAACAGAAAATTCAAATGATGCCACTGGAGAAACCTCTCTCTTAACATCAGACTATGAGTTACATGGGATACGCTCAGAACCATAAATACAGTATCAATGAGCCTTTATGATTTTTGAGGCAGACAAGTTGTAGCTTTTCCTGATAAATATCAAGTTTTGAAAGTTGATTCACAAGACAGAGGTGAGTGGTCCTTATTGAATGAAATTTCCTCATGTACTGGGAAGGGTGGTGTATACATGGAATTTTTCACTTTTCAGAGTAGCTCTGTTATATTTACTATTCTGTATAGTTGTGAAGTTCTGTATTAAGCATTTGATTCAATTGATTGTAATTAAAAACGCTAATACTAAATCTTTGCTTTCAACACTACAATGAGTGTCACTGAGGATCTTATCCACCGGATGCTTCTCCATTGCAAACGCTCACAATTTTTCATGGAAAGAATTCGTGTTAAATATATTTATAGATCTATCTCCAACCTGTCATATAAACAGAAGACGTCATACATAAAATATGCCCATGCAAAATCAAGTCAGGTATAATGCTACAGCTTGTGGGGAAAATAAATGGATTAAAATACCCCAAGTCTGCATACGGATTTAATATTCTACAGAGAACTGTTAGAGCAGAAAGAATCATCTCGGCTCTAAAACATGACAGTTAAGCTAGGCTCGGTTTGCTCTTAGATGGATCTAAATTCTAAACTAAAACCGCAAACGGTGTATTTACTACATTCAAGAGGGAAAAAAGCTTGCAGTTAGGGGTAAGAAAATTGAAAAACATCAGATCCGACAGACACCTCGTACTGACACCAACCAGGAAAACATAAGAAACAGAAAAAAAGATTCAAAAGGAGGAAAACAAACCAGAGCCACCAATCTCCATAACATTTAATCTCCATAGCTTGAAATGGTGTCTATGATGTTATGGTATAGGAACCAATCTCAAATGTGTTTAATCAAAACTCAAATGTCTTACAATGAATCTCATTCACCTATTTATACTACTAAAATACCTATTAAAATATTACTAGAGTCAAAAACGTTGGGCTTCACCAACTCTTCTCCCACCTACTCCCATAGCCACCAACCCCCTTCAGTCGTCGTTCACTATTGTTGCTGTCATGCTCTACGTCATTCATGCTCTGTTTTTTTTTCTGTTTCATTTTCCCGGGGTTGGACAGGACTCGTCCTCGAGTCAGAAACAACATCATCATCAAGATACGAAGATAATTCCACAACCTTATGCTTGAGTAAAAATGACTTGGACTTATTTTTTACTTTGATGTGTTTATCGGGTGGCAAAGGTTCGAGCTGAATCTTCAAGTCATCCTTCTAGAAGGAATATGTGTTTGTATAACCATCATATAGAGCACGTCGATCATATTGCCAAGGTCTTCCCAGAAGAAGATGACAAGCGTCCATCGTAACAACATCACACCAAACTTCATCGTGATACCTTTTACCGATAGAAATAGTAACAAGGCATCGTTTTGACACTTTTACTGCACTTCCTTTATTAAACCATTGGAGCTTGTACGGGTACGGATGGTTGTGAATTGGTAGTTGCAACTTTTCTACCATGTAGTTAGAGACTACATTTTCACAGCTTCCGTTATCAATAATGACATCACAGACTTTACCTTGAGTAGTGCAACAAGTATAAAAAATGTTGTGACGTAGCCAAGGCTCTTCTTTCACTGTGGCTGTATGCAAGCTTCGTCTAATCACAAGTGTTTCACCGTGATCAGGAGGAATGACTTCTTCATCAAAATTTGGCTCTTCATCAAAGACAGGTTCTTTGTCGAGTATAAGCTCCTCTTCTTCTTCAAATACTGCAGAAGTTTCCCCTTCAATAGTAGTAACAACTCTGCGAGTAGGACATTCTGAAGCGATATGACCGAACCCTTGGCATTTGAAGCACTTAGGTGCTTTGGAGCTAAATTCCTTGGTAGCCTTTGTTGGAGGCTTACTTGAAGAGTTAGACTGATATTCTTGTGTATGCTTATTTGAAGAGTTATGCTGATGTATTTGTGTAGGCTGATGCATGTGTGCTTCATGTCCATCAAAAGCAATTTCATTGGAGGAAGACGGTTGAAACGGAAACCTTTTGGGCAACTGTTTCTCAATACGGATGGCTAGACGAATGACGTCGTCCAGAGTCCAGTATTGTTGGAGCTGTACCGGATGAGCAATGTTGGTATTTAATCCTCCGATATAACGGGCTATTGTTTGCTCCTCCCTCTCTTGGATATCACACTTCATCATGAGTTTTTCAAATTCCCTCGTATATTCTTCCACAGACATAGCCTTTTGGCGGAGATTATGTAATTGAAGGAAATTATCTTGATAATAATTATCTGGAAGAAATTTATGTGAGAGCTCAAGTCGCATCTTGTCCCACTTTCGGATCTTGCTTTTTCCTTCTCTTTCACGCCTTTTCTTGAGATTTTCCCACCATATGGAGGCATGTTTCTTTAATTTGATGGCGACAATTTTGACTTTCTGCTCATCAGGAATCTCTTTATACTCAAAAACTCGTTCAACTATTTGTAACCAGTCAATGAATTCGTCCGGTTGGAGTCTTCCTTCGAATTCAGGAATGTCTACCTTAATGTCATTGAAGCGGAATGGTTGTTGGCGAGGACGATGACGGTAGTCAGAGGATGACGAACTGTGGCTATTCAAATCATCTTCTGAGTGGTCTCTACGAGTTTCGAGCAAGGCTTATTGTTCTGCTATAGTGGTTTCTAGTTCTTGAATCTGGCGTCTCATTTCCTCCATCTCAATCTCCTATCTATTCCGGCGTCTTGGAGGCATTTTGTAGTTTGTTGCACAGGTTATGACTTAAGTATGCAGTTATTAGGTACAAGGTAGAAGGGTAAGGGAAATTCAAGGGGTCTGAAATGTAATTTTGGCAGAATCTATGGGTCAAAATGTAATTTTAGGAAGTTCAGGGGGTCTGAAATGAAATTTTGCCAGAATCTGGGGGTCAAAATGTAATTTCAGGAAGTTCATGGGCCTAAAATGTAATTTTGGCAATTTTCTTGGGGTCAAAATGAAATTTCAGAAAGTTTTGGGGTATGAAATGTAATTTTGGCAAAAATTTATGGCCAAAATGTAATTTTAGAAATTTTTAGGGCAGAAATTGTAATTTTTACCAAATTCAGGGGTTTAAATTGCAATTTCTGAAAGTTGGACTGACTGGGATTGGTGACGTGGAGGTTATAACACGTGGCAGTCAACGAGTGGCTGACCTGTCGCTGACGCAGCAGATCAGGATGACGTGGATGATGACGTCATCATCTTCAACCTCTGAACTCCGGCGACTGTCTGAAATTCCGGCGACTTTTCCGGAGAATTTCCGGCGACGTCTCTGGAGGCGCTTGGAGGTGTTTCACGGAGGTGACCGAGGCTATTCCTAGATTTTTCGGCCTTCTGAACACGATGGTGAGGTTGATTTCTTCAAAGAGAGGAGCTAGGCAACAGTAGTGCCATCGGTGAAGAGGAAGGCGTCAAAATATACATTGCCAACGCTTACCTCCAAAAACCACTTGAAAAAACAAAAGAAAGCTAGATATTCTAGATTATCCCTTACTTCCAAAACCCACCATAAAAACCTTGCTCGATTCTTCCTTAATAACAGAGTATCTGCTTCATGGAAAAGAGGGGCATTATATATTCCAGATGATCCCTTGCATCCAAAACCCACTGTAAAAAACCTGCATTACATACATATAACATAAACAAGAAGCATTTCATTTATTATTGGCTTTGCATAAGAGCTAATGGAACCAAATAATTTATATTGAAATGAAAGCAATAGTACCCAGCCATTCAATCATGAGAAACATTAAGAAAAGAAATCCTAATGAATGATGAAAGCTGTATCGCACCGTCTTTTTTGCCAAAATACTGTACACAGAATATAACAAGGCAGGTAGTTTAATCGAGAAAACCGCCAATTTCCAAAACAATCGACTTCGAGCGTCCTAACACAAACCTCACATCATTTGCTGGCGGGAGAAAGTAAGATTTCTATTCGTCTTTGTGTTGAATTGTAGCAAAGAACTCACGTAACCTTCCTTGGCCGCAGATCCTCTGGGCCGATCGCACTACCGCGTCCTCTCTTGATGATTGCCGCAGCTGCACAACTCTTCTGTTTCTTTTCTATTTTTTTTTCTATTTAGTTTTTCCAGTAATTTTAGCCAACTAACTGTCGGTTAACAATGTTAAATGTTGATGTGGGTAAATAATGCATGTGACAACATATGATTGGCTAACTGGACCTAATGGACCTAAGTTACTTGACATAAGTTTTGTCCTAAAACAAATTAGACAAAGTGTTTTTAGTTTCTTTTAAGCTGTAAAAGGTAAATATGTCAATGGAATTTTGTTTCCTAAACCACAAAAGATCCCTTTTAATTAATTCCAAGATTTTCGGAACAGGCTAGGCTTTGGTGAATGAGGCAAGAAAAAAAAAATCATGCTTACACAAGAAATCTTAAAAGATATTTTATTTTATTATATGCCTATTTGATTGGTCTCAGAGCATTGTCGAGCTGTAGTTCTCCCAAACTCGAACTTGAGACCTATAGTTTAAGGCCTAAAACTGCCAAAGCCCATTTCACTAGATGATATATCCATCATAAGAAAGGGGGAAAAAAGCGGATATCCCCAATATCATAGGTAAGGCGAAAAAGAAGAGAGGATTGATAAGAGTATTTTAATCATGGATAATTTAATAAAATATAAAAAATTTATTATAACTTTGATTCATGAATTACTATGTCCGTCCTAACCAAAAGTGCTTTAGCCATACCCTTGAATTTCATTTAATTTCTTGTAATGTAGAACAGCATTTCCTGCTTTCGTTCCTAACTTGTAAAAAAAAAATACACCCAGAAGTTAATGGATCTTAAGGCTTTAGTTTATGTATTCTACGTATCATCTATGCAGCACAATTCGAATCATACTTAACACTGACTAAATATTATAGAAGTTTTTCAATCATTGTGTTGCCTCTGACATGATCATACAATAATAAAACACTATCCGTATGTTACACGGTCAAATCCCAAAATAATACCAAAAAAAAAAAAAAAGAAAAGAAAAAAACATACAACTGATCAACCAGGCTAATATATCATAGACAAGTTAAAAAATGAAGGGAAAAAACAAAGTAGAGGTATAGAAGGATCAAAATAGAAGTATTAGAACAAAATAAATGCGAAATCTATTATACTTGAGAGTCAATATGATGTTCTTGAATTTTTGTTGCCAATGTATGCGAGGATTTCCACGCAATTAAAAGCACCGCGGACTTCATATTCTGGCACGATAAAACACTTTTGAGTTTATTAGGGGTGAGATTAAAAAGATATACACCAAATTCTGATTTGTCAAAAACAACTTCATTCCTCCAAATAGTCATAGGATATAAGTTGGATGAACCAGGGCTGCCATTAAACTTCCATATCTGTCCAGATCCACTTGATGTGCCCTCCTCCATTACCCCCAATTCAGTGTTTTGCTGTGTCTGTCAATCCTGTTAGCGGAGGCAAACCAATAAATAGCTTCATTAGTTAGCAGCAAATCTTCCTGAAGTATCAGTAATTAAACTTACACCTGCTAATAATAAGTTGTCAAATTTTACTTCCTTCCATGACCCTGTAGATAATGAATACACCTCTCCACATTTAAGGTAATTATAAATTCTCACTATCTTGTAATCATTTACAACCCTACTAAACCCAAAACTTATATAGCACAAATCATTATCCTTAGTTTTAGGCACGAATTGGACCTCCCTAGTGGCTGGATTCCACAAGCATAGGGAACCAACAATTGCGAGTTGAAAACAGACGAAGCCATAGCTAGAACCGATGATACGAACAGGATAAAAGGGATGGTAGCTAGGCCAAAGAATCAGTCAGAAGTACACGGGTTTTATTGTCGGAATCCAGAATATTGAAGGTGGACTAATTCCAATATTGAAGAGAAGGGACACGATGATGACTTGAGTGATGGACGTGTTCTTTGATGAAGAGGGAGGTCTTGTAGAGATCATTCCAATATTTGGAAACAGATCGAAATCGGAGTAGAGATTTCACAGGAAGTTTTTTGAGAACGTTAAAGATGATTCCGTGGGGAAAGAAGAATTTGTCTTCCTCCATTAACAACTGATTTACCGTGATAGTCATTAGAAACTTCAAATAAGAATTCGAGAAGAGAGCGTTTGAGGTTATAGAGGTTGTCAAGGACATTATGAATATAATTAAAGGAAAACATAAGTTAAAATCCCACAAAGTATTCTTGACCCTCTAAGTCTTGAAGGAGAAATCATTGATCAAATAAAATGTAAAGTTTAAGAACATAATTGTGTAAAAAAAAAAAGATCTTAAATGGTTTTATAATTATCGAAGGTGAATGAAAAGTGAATCCTTGTTTTTTTATTTCCTGACCGGATAATACTCATTTTTTTTCAAATATGCATTGGCCACCATATACTTTTTTTTTTTTTTTTTGTGTAAAAATATCTATGGACCCTCTAATGGAACCAAAATGCCTGCTCTATTAAATTATCAAAGCTTTCGTTACTTTTTAATTTAGTGGGCCCCACATTATTTTTAAATAATTATTTAATTAAAAAATCCTCACATCTTCTCTCCCCCCCTCCCCCTCGCCATTCCCTCCCCCTCTCTTCCCCATCTTTTAAATCACAATCACCTGCAACACAATCATTAAATCAATCGAAATCTTCCTAAATATACTTACAACTTCATATATTTCTTTGCTGAACAAATCAAAACATACGAGGATAAGTAGGGGCAGTTTGGATGACATGAGGCAGATCAAAATTGATGACCTGCATATGAGGATACTTGGAAGTGACCAAGCTGAGGTTGATCCCAAGACCACCTCCAACACCTATGACTGTGTCGAGTGCCTCAAATCCATCGTAGAATTTAAGAATGCTGGTCATTATCAGAATCGTCGAATCATGCATTGCCTGTTGAAAGCATCGTTGAACCTCCCACCCTTACATGGATACTCAAAAGCATGCATATTAATAAATCACAATTTTAATATATTTTATCTCACCTTATTTGTTTATTTTGGAGATTATTTTAGGCTAATTTAAATTTATTAGATAATATTTGGATTATTAACCAATTATAGAAGATAATATAAATCTGAATGGATTATGATATTTTTGGGCTTAAATTGATAATATTTTAATTGTTATATCATGATTGGAAAATATTTCCAATTATATGATAAATCACGATTTTATTGTATCTTGCAGGATAAGGAAAAACAGATTGAAAGATCCTACGGTGTAGAAATTTTCTGAAAAGCTAAAAGAATATCCAACGGTTGAATTTTATTTGGGCTTCTTAAATTTTAATGGGCCCAAGTTGATACCAAAAAAAAACTCTCTTCTCCTCCCTTTTAATTACCCTAGCCGTCACAGATGAAAAAGGACGCATATACGCAGGAGAGGACACGAGGGCCGAGTCGAACACACTGACAGGCGCTGAGATACACGGACACTCGCAGACGCTGAGACCCACGGACTGACGCTGGAGGCTGAGACGCACACCAGGATAACCATCTGCATTCCGAATTCTCCCTCGGAGTCGCAAGCTCACGCACAGCAGTGGTGTTGTCATTCATCATCTTAAATCAACGCGGGTCCCACCTTCAATTGCTATTGATATACTCCACTCCTCTTCTCCATTCGCACAGCGTCACACCACGACCCCACCTTCAATTTCACTCTCCAATTTCAATGGCTGTGACGTTGGAAGCTTGGAGGGAGAACTAATCCTATCATAGCTTAAATTCTTTTGGAAGATAATTTGGGAGGAGCATGGAGGAAGTTAAAGTCTAGGAGCTTACATTTGAAGATAATAAGGGAGTGTCTTTCTTTTATCTTTTTGATTCAAGACTTGAGATTATTTAATTTTAAATGATTTTTGAGTTGTAATAATTGAGAACAATCTAGTTTTAGATTGTAGACTTATTTTTGATTTGGATTAAATTGATATTTTGGATTTGTTTTGTTCTTAAATGATTATTGGGATTTTTGTTTGCAAACATTTGATTGTCAATTAGATTATTAATCGAGTTTTCATTATTAACTTAATTGTCAATTTGGGTTTAATCTCTTGATTGTTTAATTAGGTGATTAATTGTCGAATTGTTTAATTAGGCAATTGTAAACATAATTTCCAAAACTATCTTAAGCAATTGTGATTGGTTTTTAATGGATTTAATTAACCACCATTTTTCCATTATGAGTTTTCTAGTGGATTAGATGTTATTAAGCTTGAGGGTTTCCCATGTTTTGATTAGGTGATTAAGTTTATTAATTCCAATTCGTTCATGAATCTCCCTTTGGTCTAATAAATTAAATGGCTAAGAAAACTAAATCCATATGAATCCTAAGTTGTCCCCTTCACCATCATAACTGAACTAACATTTGTTGATTTTCTTAGATATTAGTTTATTTCTTTTCCTTAGGATTTTAATTTCCCTCTCATAAGAAAAACCCCAAAAATTGCATGTTCATTATTTAGGTTAGTTTCATTCTCATATAGGTTTTAGAATCTTTTACATTTTGCATTTAGGTAGTGGAGTCTTGCATTTTAGTTTAGGTTCATTCCATTGCATTTTTTTATCACCTAAATTCAATTATAGAGAAAACCCACATATTGCTCCTTGGGAGAATGACCTAGGTTGCCACTATATTGTATTAGTAGGTTGTCCTAGTTATTAATTGATTGCTTTAGCGACAGAAGCACGCATCAATTTTGGCGCCGTTGCCGGGGAGCAATGGTTAGTCTCTAGATTTGAGTCTTTTGGTGATTTCTTAGGTAGTTGTTAGTTGCATTACTTGATTGTTTTTTTTAAACAAAGAAAAAGAAAAAAAATTGAATTGATCCTATTATGACTTGGAATGCTTCACCTTATGGAAATTTTTCTTACACTGATCCTTTGCCTTATCATTATGACTATGATGTTGAGCAGATATATGATGCATATTCAAATGTTAATAATCCGGGATGCCATGATTACTCAAATCATGGATATGTCAATCAAACTTCACTAAGTCAAGAAGAGGCATCAAGATTAGAAAGCAAGATGGATGCTATGATGAAAATCCTGATGCAACGACAACAACAGATACAACAACAGCAACAACAGATTGAGTAGTTGTCCAATGCAATTTGTAATATGCAAAGTGAAGAATTAGAAGTTCAAGATGCATTTTCATGTGGTAAAACACTTTTACCTTTAAATGATCTATACACTTGTTCTTCTACCACTTCAAATGATGGGATAATTGATACATTAGCTGAATATCCATGCACTAATGTGGTTTCTGAATTGACTTGTTCTATTGATTTAAATCATGTTGAACCTTGTGACTCATGCATTAATGCTTATTCATGTGCCTCTTGTCCTATGAATTTCATTGATTCTGATAATGAGGTTGATGAAGAGATTGTTGTTGAACCCTCTGACACTATTGATTTTAAAGATACCCTGCTTAACACTAATCATGATGATGGTTTAACCGATGAAAATAATACCTCTATTGAGGCTATTGATACTACTCATGATCTTGACATGACTATTGTTAATGGGGATTCTATTAAGGATAAGTGTGGGGGAAGCCTTGATTTGGATGTGCATTTAGATAGTAAGAGCATAATGCATCATGATGTTTCACATGTGGAATTTGTCTTGAGTAATGATTTGAACAATTATGGTGAGACCATTTTGAGTGATCACTTGATTCATCCCTTAGAGAACTTGACTCTTACTGAGGAGAGTCATATTGATTTTGTGGGTTGTTCAAAATATTTGGAAGTTCCAACACTTTTTGTTGATCAATTTCTCTTGGGATCTTCCCTGATTCTTGATAAGTTCCTTTTTATTAAGCATATCCATATGGGACAAGGTACTGCTTGGTGGTATGATTTTGTGCAGGTACATGGATTGCTTCCTCCCATCCAGACACCTTCTATACTTGAGTTGAAGTGTTATATGAGAATCTTAAAGAGGGAAATAATTGCTGAACATTGGAAGCGAACACCACTAGTGCTTTCATGTGACTTACAACCAGACAAAGGAGAGAAGCCAGTTATGCTACTTCATTTGGATATTCAATCTTTTGATATTCCGGTCGTACTCCTTCCTTACTCTTTTACTTGCATTGCTTGTTCTTGTTTGTTAGATCTATCTTTTGTATTGAGGACAATGCAAGATTTAAGTGTGGGGGAGGGATTTTGCTCCTACTCTTGGTTCTTGTTCTTTGTTTTTAAAATGAGAAAAAGAAAAATATTTTGGACTTTACTTTGGTTTTTGTTCCTTGTTTACAAAAAAAGAAAGAAAATTTTTTTGAGAAAAAATTGCAAGTTTTAAGTAACTTCAGTATTATGCATTCTTGATTTGAAAAGTAATTGATCATGCTTTGAGTTAATAGACTGAGTGGCAATGGATTTGACTTAGGTGAATTTAGGCTAGCAATCATATAGACCTAGTGAGATTTTGAGCCTAATGCTTTTTTTTTTTTCAGTGTGTACCCCCTATCTCTTTACTTGATCTAGAACTTGACTTGAATCTTATTTGAGGCCACATTTTATGCATATATATTCATGAAGATGATAAAGGTATTCATTTCATTTTAGCCAGATAAGCCAAACAGCCTATCCTTTCCATACATTTACCCTTTGTTTAGCCCCTTTGAGCCTATATTTTATTTTTTTTTCTCATCCCATAACACAAAAGAGGAAAAAAAATCCTACCCTTTTGAATGTCTTAGGAGTTGAAGAGCATTGCATTATATTTATTTCGGATGGAAGAACATGTATAAAATTAGGAATTGGGTCATTGTGAAAAGTATGATCTGTTATCTTGAAAAAAAAAAAGGCAATAAAATTCCGCTCCGCTGGTTTAAGTTGTGCTTAGTAACCGGGGGTCTTCATCACCAATGTTGATCTTCGCGTCAAACGGCTAGTAAGAGCTATGAGTGTGCTAGTAGCATCTTGGTGCTATTGAGTTATAAATATTTGAGTAACCGGGCCTTTGTATCATCAATATACAGGTTCGCATCCAAAGAACATATATATAACAGCCCAAGAGAATTGCAAAAAAAAAAAAAAAAGAAGAAAGGAAAAAAAAGAAAAAAAAAGGAGAAAGGAAAAGTAATAACCCAGTTCAAGTGTGATTTGGTTTCTTTTATCCTGTTTCATCCTATTGCATCATTCTCTTCATCTTCTAGGATATTCAACTTTGTTTCTCCAAACACTATATCCTTTCTTTCTTAGCCTTAGCCCCATTACAACATAATAAAAGTCCTTTGGATTTATGTTTGCATTTGCTTTGCTAGTGGTGGAGAACTTAGATTCTTGTCAAGCCTATGAAAAGAGTACTGGATAGGGTGGATTTGAGTGTAAACACAAGCTTATGCACTTTTGAGTGATGGGAGACATACACATATCCTTGGTAAGGGATTTCTAGCTTAGACTCTCCTTTGTCAAGTAAATTGCCATGAAGTTTGTTTTCTTGAGTCATGAGAAAATCACTTGGATAAAAGAGGTGTTGAAATGCTTATGTTTACTTTTTACTTGTGATTGGAACATTCACTTTTGAAGTTTTGTTTTATTTTGTTTTGTTATACTCCCTTGGTCTTGATTTGTTTTGCCCAGGAGTGCAAATGATAAGTGTGGGGAGTCGATAAATCACAATTTTAATATATTTTATCCCACCTTATTCGTTTATTTTGGAGATTATTTTAGGCTAATTTAGATTTATTAGATAATATTTGGATTATTAGCCAATTATAGGAGATAATATAAATTTGAATGGATTATGATATTTTTGGGCTTAAATTGATAATATTTTAATTGTTATATTATGATTGGAAAATATTTCCAATTATATGATAAATCACGATTTTATTGTATCTTGCAGGATAAGGAAAAGCAGATTGAAAGATCCTACGGTACAGAAATTTTCTGAAAAGCTAAAAGAATATCCAACGGTTGAATTTTATTTGGGCTTCTTAAATTTTAATGGGCCCAAGTTGATACCAAAAAAAACTCTCTTCTCCTCCCTTTTAATTACCCTAGCCGTCACATATGCAAAAGGACGCATATACGCAGGAGAGGACACGAGGGCCGAGTCGAACACACTGACAGGCGCTGAGATACACGGACACTCGCAGACGCTAAGACCCGTGGACTGACGCTGGAGGCTGAGACGCACACCAGGAGAACCATCTGCATTCCGAATTCTCCCTCGGAGTCGCAAGCTCACGCACAGCAGTGGTGTTGTCATTCATCATCTTAAATCAACGCGGGTCCCACCTTCAATTGCTATTGATATACTCCACTCCTCTTCTCCATTCGCACAGCGTCACACCACAACCCCACCTTCAATTTCACTCTCCAATTTCAATGGCTGTGACGTGTTGGAAGCTTGGAGGGAGAACTAATCCTATGATAGCTTAAATTCTTTTGGGAGACAACTTGGGAGGAGTATAGAGGAAGTTAGAGCCTAGGAGCTTACACTTGAAGATAATAAGGGAGTGTCTTTCTTTTATCTTTTTGATTCAAAACTTGAGATTATTTAATTTTAAATGATTTTTGAGTTGTAATAATTGAGAACAATCTAGTTTTAGATTGTAGACTTATTTTTTATTTGGATTAAATTGATATTTTAGATTTGCTTTGTTCTTAAATGATTATTGGGATTTTTGTTTGCAAACCTTTGATTGTCAATTAGATTATTAATCGAGTTTTCATTATTAACTTAATTGTCACTTTGGGTTTAATCTCTTGATTGTTTAATTAGGTGATTAATTGTCGAATTGTTTAATTAGGCAATTGTAAACATAATTTCCAAAACTATCTTAAGCAATTATGATTGGTTTTTAATGGATTTAATTAACCACCATTTTTCCATTATGAGTTTTCTAGTGGATTAGATGTTATTGAGCTTGAGGGTTTCCCATATCTTGATTAGGTGATTAAGTTTATTAATTCCAATTCGTTCATGAATCTCCCTTTGGTCTAATAAATTAAATGGCTAAGAAAGCTAAATCCATATGAATCCTAAGTTGTCCTCTTCACCATCATAACTGAACTAACATTTGTTGATTTTCTTAGATATTAGTTTATTTCTTTTCCTTAGGATTTTAATTTCCCTCTCATAAGAAAAACCCCAAAAATTGCATGTTCATTATTTAGGTTAGTTTCATTCTCATATAGGTTTTAGAATCTTTTACATTTTGCATTTAGGTAGTGGAGTCTTGCATTTTAGTTTAGGTTCATTCCATTGCATTTTTTTATCACCTAAATTCAATTCTAGAGAAAACCCACATATTGCTTCTTAGGAGAATGACCTAGGTTGCCACTATATTGCATTAGTAGGTTGTCTTAGTTATTAATTGATTGCTTTAACGACAGAAGCACGCATCACATCCCATATACTCTGTTGAATGCTATCCCTCCTTCCTTTATCGCTCCCTACAGTTCCCTCCTGTCTCATTTTAATCTCTTACTCAACAACCCTAAAATTCAAATATAGTATTAACTTGTAATAGTAACATTCAAGAACAAGACTTTATTAAATACTCCCTCGGGTCCAATTATAAGATAAAATTTTAATTTTTGTCAATTTCTTCCCAAAATACCTCTTATTGGTACTTTCTCAATAATAATTAAACACAATAATAACTTAATAAGAGTAGATCGGAAGTTGTTGAGGGAGATTGACGATGTCGGATTGTGTGAGAGTTTGGAGAAGTCATGTGTGAGGTATGAGAGGTACAAGAAAAAACAGAGAATAAACATAATTGGATACTATTTTAAATTTTAAATAAGGGGATTTTAGGAAAATAAATATGATTAACTAATTTAACCACTATCCTTAATTATTCCAAAGTTAGGTAAATATGTCCTATAATTAGGACCGGAGGGAGTACTAGCTTTCCGGTCCTAGTTGATCGTCAACGACAGCAATATTGAAGAACAGAGTGGATGGCCAGGAGATTGAGGAAACCATCGATATTATGGCTGAGAGAGGGGATGTGGGGATTTTTTTATTAAATAATTATTTAAAAATAATAATGTGAGGCCCACTAAATTAAAAATTAAACTGAGCTGCCATTTTTACCCCATTTAGAAGAGTTCAAAGACACTTTTACATCCAAAAAATATATATAACGCCCAACCCATATTTGAGAAAAGTATATGGATATTTTTGTCCTTTAACCCTATATTTTTCACACCTTACAAGAGAAAAAATGTTGTGTGCTCTATAGTTTTTTGGGTGGATATTGCTGTAAGATTTTTGGGATGTTCACTGTGAAAAGTCTTTGTTAATAAAGAGTCGCTGGTTCTAACATGTTAATTGCTTGACGTCCATAAAATCTTGGCTCTTGATTTATTAATGATACATTTTTCAGATGTGTCCTGGTTTATCAATGCATCTTTTCCCAGGACATATCCCTTGGCTACCATTGTTATCACAACCTCCTGCGCCATAGTTAGGGTGGAAGGAAGAAGAAAATATTGAGAGAAAGTTGGGGATTTGTCTGAAAGCAGGGGAAAGGAAGGGTTGCATGAGTTGGCTAACATTGCTGATTTGGATGATGAGGTGGCGTGTATTGAGTGCCATGTGTACAAGTCAGTCAAACTTAACAGTTAATGATAGGGTAAAATTGACCCTTTTTTAACTTTCAAACATCCAATGCTTTTCCATAGAAACTTCCGAAGCATTTTTGCCCTTTAACCCAAGATCTTTTACTACTTGAGAGTGCCACTAGCAACTTTTTATTTTAGCGTTTGGATTATTTAATTGCCTAAATCCGGATAAAATTGTAAAATAAATTAGACAAAGTGTTGTTTTAGTTTCTTTTAACTTATTTTAAGTTGTAAAAAGTTTTCCTAAAACACAGAAAGATCTCTTTTAATTAATTCCTAGATTTTTCAAACACGCTTTGGTGAATGAGCACATAGTTTCTTGTGAAAAAGAAATATCATGCTTCCATAAGAAATCTTAAAACATATTTTATTTTTTTATATGCCTATCTATATCTAACTGGGTCTTCGAGCATTGTCAAGCCTAAGCTGTAACTCTCCCAAACTGGATCTTGAAACCTCCCTTTTAAGGAGCCAATGCCCCTTCCACTAGATAATATACCCATCATAACAAAGGGGAGAAAGGATGATATCCCTAATATCATAGATAGGTCAAATAAATAAGGGGAAAAAATTAAACTAGAGGTACATAATGATCAAAATAGAAGTATTTGAACAAAATAAATGTGCAATATATATTATACTTAAAACTCAAGATGATG
Organism: Inga oerstediana; assembly: GCA_963210345.1. NCBI lineage: Eukaryota > Viridiplantae > Streptophyta > Magnoliopsida > Fabales > Fabaceae > Inga > Inga oerstediana. The sequence continues at coordinate 26,123,988 of OY723400.1, read as the reverse complement.
TAAAATTCCAGATGATGTTCTTGAATTTTTGTCACCAATGGATATAAGGCTTTCCACGTAATTAAAAGCACTTCTAATGCCATTTTCACCAGCAATAAGAAGCTCCTTGAGTTTATTACTAGTGAGATTAAAAAGATATATACCAAATTTTGTTTGAGTTTCATCAAACTCAAAAACAACTTCATTCCTCCAAATAGTCATAGGATGTAAGCTCCGCAAAAGAGGGCTGCCAATAACCTTAGCCTTATTCCATCTTTGCCCAGATCCGCCTGATGTAGCCTCCTCCATTACCCACAATTCATTGCCAGAAAGCAAAGCAAGTTTGTTCTCATACGCGATCAACTTGATGTTCCGATGAATATGCGGTACTTCAGGCTTTGGAATCAAGGTATAAACACTTCTGTTGCCATGTCAAATGAAAGTATGTCGATTTGGTTGTTGTAGGCAAACCAATAAATGGCTTCATCAGTAGCAGCAAAATTGCCAAGAAAACTTACACCCTTTTTGCGGTTGCTAAATTCTACTTTCTTCCATGACCCTGTAGATAATGAATACACCTCTGCAGGTTCAAAGTCATAAATTTTCACTATCTTGTAATCATTTACAGCTCTACTAAACCCAAATGCTATATAGCAGAAATCATTATTCTTAGTTTTGGGCACGCATAGGACCTCCCTTGTGGCTGGATTCCACAAGAAAATGGAACCATTGATTGCCTGTCGAAGACAGATGAAGCCATAGCTAGAACCAATACTACGAAACGGATGAAAGGGAATATTGATGGAGTGTGCATTCAGTGACATAAGGGTATTCTCGTCTGAATCCAGCATACTGAAGGTTGAAGAAACCCATTGGAGGAGAAGAGAAGGGCCACGATGATGACTTGAGTGATGGAGGTGTTCTTTGATGAATAAGGAGGTCTTAAACAGATCATTCCAATCTTTACAAACACATTGAAATCGGATTAGAGATCTCACCGGAAGTCTTTTGAGAATGTTAAAGATGATTTCGTGGGGAAGGAAGAATTTATCTTCTTCCATTAACAACTGCTTCACTGTGCTTGCCATTAGAAAGTTCGAATATAAGAATTCCGGAAGAGAGCGGGCTTATAGAGGTTGTCGAAGGACCTCATAAATATAAAGGGAAAAAAGTATTCTGTCCTGTGGACGATTAATTAATGGGTACGTGATCTCAAAAATCGGATATTAAGGTCAAGATAATTTATTTAAGTCTAAAATTTACCCTAACATCAAAATCAAAGAAGGCATATAATTATGATATCATGGGGAACAAAGATTCTATCAGCTTCAATGCTCACGTTAGAATATAATTTCCTGTGCTATTAATTAGCTGCAGTGCAAGATCTCAATATTCTGATATATAAGAAGGTCCAGATATGCACAATTTATTTATATATGTCTAACATTTATCTTAACATCAAATATCTCTATATATATAAATAAAAATATCTTTAAGTGATTTTATAATTCTCGAAAGTAAATCAAAAGAGAATCTTTTATTATAAAATTGATATATAATTTAATAAAATATAAAAAATTTATTATGATTTTGGTTATTGAATTAATCATATTTTTTTGTGTTAAAATTCTCAGAATAACAACGGTTTTTATAAATTAGAGGTCCTATCATACGTAAATAATATAAATGTTTTATTATATATTAGAATTATTATATTGAGATCGATGATGCTATGAATTAGAAATATAATTTAAAAACAGAAGTGATTTGCCATTTAACATTTGATGACTTCCAATTTTTAATATACTTGAGATATATTTTGATATATTTGGGAAGTTATCGATGATAAATTAAAGGAATTTTTTTGAGATTTTATGATTTATTAATTTTTTTTTACCAATTATGATATATTAATTAGGTGCATAATTTGTGTGATTCCAAATTAAGATAGAAGTTTTTAAACTTAGGAGAGAAGCAATAATAAATAGGGAGAATCCAAAATAAATCCATTTTAAATATCAAAATCCGGAGTCAGGTCTATACTTTCAACAAATTCCTAATCAAGCCAAGATGATGAATTAGGGATTTATGAATATTGTAAATTTACCCCAATGACCTTTTATATTTATTAACCCCTTTCGTCTCTGCTTAATTAGGCATCTTCTTTCTCTCTCATCCTTCTCTCTTTCTCTAATCATCAATTACCTCCTACCATCATCCTCTTGCAATGCTACTTCTCGAAGACGTCCTAATCCTATCGAACATGCACTCTTCTTGTTTTTTTTTTGGAATCCGGCACTTTGATAACAATAAAATGTTGTCTTGAATGGTCCCTAGTTGAGTTTTTCTCTTCCCCAATTTTTTAGGGGTGGTACGTGATGGAATCACTACAAAAAACAAGACTTTTAGCGGCGACATTTGGCGGCGACTTGAAAAGTTGTCGCTGAAAGTTATACTTTTGGTGGCGACAAAAGTGTCGTTGCTAAAAGTTACACCTTCTACGAACTTTTAGCAGTGACACTGTGTTGTCACCGCTGAAGGTGTAACTTTTAGTGGTGACAAAAGTATCGTTGCCGAAAGGGTGTTTCAGTAGTGACTTAGCCTGTGTTTGGTATCACTTAATTTTGGATAATAAGTCTTTATTACGCAGGCCGATATAAAACTCCTCTTACATACTTATCTTGTATATCGTGAATCACAATTTATAAACATTTATTGCTAAAAAATAAGCTATTCCAAACGAGCACTTAGTGTTGCCACTGAAAGCCTTGTTTGAAAATTTTCAATTTTTTTAAAACATCTTCAGCAGTGACATTGTGTTGTCGCCACTGAAAGGGTGTTTCAGTGGTGACTTTAGTGTTGCCACTAAAAGTTTTGTTTGAAATTTTTCAAAATTATATATTTTTTTAAAACACTTTCAGCGGCGACTATTAAAAGTCGGCACTGAAACTCATACTTTCAGCGGCGACAATTAAAGTCGCTGTTGAAAGTCAATTTTAGCTTTTCTTTTATTAATTTTTTTAAAAATAATATTTATAAAAGTAAAATATTAATTATTAAATAATTTTATGTAACTTTAATTATTAAAATTATATTATTATTTATTAATATTATATTTAATATTTTCTACTAAAATAATATTTATGAGATTATTATTTTATTTTATTTAAAAATAATATATATGTTCTTAATATTATATTTATAATTTTATATTAAAAATAATATTTATAATATTATATTATTATTTATTAAGTAATTTTAATTAAAAAATGTTTAGTTTAAATAAATAAATATTTTTTTGTTTTTATTTAATTTTTCATTATTTTTAGTAATATTATATTAATTAATAATTATTTGCATTTAAAAAAATTGACACTTTCAACGGTGACAAAAGTCACGCTGAAAGTATTGAGTGGCTACTAAAAGCCACATTTAGCGGTGACACAAGTCGCCACTGAAAGTTATCTGTCGCCGGTGAAACTATACTTTCAGTGGCGACAATTTTTGTTGCCGCTAAAACTTTCAGCGATGGTCACAAAAGTCACCGCTGAAAACTTTCAGGGTGATTGTTGCCGCCGAAAGTCATTTTTTTGTGTGGTGAATGGAAGGACGTTGAAACCCATATTTGTATTCTTTCATATGATAGGAGGTGTTGGATAATTGGAGAGATAGTGAGAACGATAGGAAATTAGGGATACATGATTTAGGAGAGAGGAAAGGGGTTAATAAATATTGAAGGGCATTGGGGTAAATTTACAAGATTCATAAATCACTAATTAATCATCTTGGCTTGATTAAGAATTGGTTAAAAGTGTAGGTCTCAATATGGATTATAGTATTTCATAAGGATTTAATTGGGATTCTCCCTAATAAATAATAAGGGGAAGTTTTCTTAAATAAAAAAAGAAAAGAAAAGAAAGGAAGGAATTTTAAGTCTTATTGATATTATTATTATATTTTTTCTGTTTTTTAATTGACTGATAGATGCATTTCATTGTGGAAATTGCTGAATTAGGAAGTTTTAACCAGCAAAAGATGTAGTGGCCTTTTGGAAATAATGGGAAGAGGAAAGACTAAATAAAACCTAAGCCACAAGTCACGATGGAAAATACAGGAGGGAGGAAGCATATTATAACAATGATCATCACCCTTCACTGTGCAAAACCAGAGGGAGGCGACTTAAGAAGAGAGAAAAGCGTTGGAATTCCATTCTTCTTCTTCTTCACAGGAGGATGAGAGGATCGTGGAGAAAAGAAGAGATTAGAGTAGCCGATTGGATTAGAGGAGTAGCTGGAGTTTGAGGATGAGACTTTGATCAATGCTATGTCCCTTTTCCTTTTCTCTTTTTCTTATGGATTTGAATCTAGTGCTGCGTGCTGAACTAATTTTGTTTCAAGCTATTATGTGTATCTAGTTTGTTTTGCAATCTATAGGAGTTATGAACTTATAGGTGGATTAAACTTTGTTTTCCCTTGTTAGTTATGTTTTAATGTTAATTTTGGTCACTTAATCTTGCCTATTTCTTTTCTACTTAGTACTTGATCACCATTAAGTATGAATTTGGAGAATTTATATTAGCCTTGGAAGAGGGATTTAATTGGACCACATGATTGAGTAATATGGGATTAGAATTTATTCTAATTTGCCAATAGGTTAGGAATATACCTATTGGAACCATATAATCATATTAGAGTGAAAATGAATTATTATTGCATCTTGGGTAACTCTGCTAATAATAACAATTTTAACTTGAGAAGGGGGTATAAGTGATCGGAATATACTTATATCTATTAATACTTTAGATTAAAAAATTGATATTAAGACTAATTAATTAAGTGAAAATAAGGTTTATGAAGCAAATAACGGACCAGTGATTTTGGGTTGCTCATTTGATAATTGTGGTAGTTTGGTTTAATTTGATTTTAATTTTCTTTTAACTCATTTGAATTCAATTTGGTTTGCTCAAATCAAACAAAAGTGTGAAATCAATACTCAACTAGTTTTACTTTACCCACTCTATATTACTTAATATAACCCATATACTTGCGGACTTTCAGGTTATAATTTTTCCCTATCAAGCTTTTGCCACTGTTGCCGGGGACTTGTGTGCCAACACTATTTAGTTGGATTTGATTGAGCATTATTAGTTTAAGTTTGGATTTGTAAATATCTTGTTTAGTTTTCTTTTTTTCTTTTCTTAAAAAAATAAAAAAAAAATATGGTTTTCAATTGGGAACCAACTGGTTTTAATATTGAGAAAAAAAATGAATTCCATGTCTTCAAACACAAGATGAATTGATTGCTTTTATAAATTTTTTGACTAAATATAGGTAATATAAAAGGAGCATAAATGATGGTTATAGTCTATATGTTGACTCTTCTCAATATGTTTGCATGTATTATGCTTATTGTAAAGGGAGTCATTTATATGAGCATTGTTCATATAATACAACTATGGATTATGTAGGAAATGATTTTGCTAGAAACCAAGCTTGTTTTGACCATTCATGTTGTCCTAGTGGGAGTTTTGAGCAACAACAGTTTTGGGATCCACATGTCACCTATTGTTCTATGAAATTACCCCTCATTTCTACTCTTATCCTAAAACAACAGAAAATTTCTTCAAAGCATTGACATTTGTGTTTTTCAATCACATGTAATAACACTTGGAAATCGGATTATAGGGGCAGTTATCTGATGGTACTTGGATAGCGGTCAAACAACTTTCTTCCAAGTCCCGGCAAGGAAACCGTGAATTTTTAAATGAGATTGGCATGATATCTTGTTTGCAACACCCTAATCTTGTAAAGCTTCACGGATGTTGTATTGAAGGAGATCAACTATTGTTGGTTTATGAGTACTTGGAAAATAATAACCTTGCCCGTGCTTTATTTAGTAAGCATTTCTAAGCACCTTACTTTTGACATTTTTTTTAGTAACTTCAGCTTCTTTTTCTCTCCTAAGACGACTTATTATAAATTGGATGCTAGTTTTTCTTGTTCTCCAATATGTTTAAAAAATATTTTATTTGCAAAAATAGTTTATATTAAATCAACTCTAACTTCTTTATGCTTATTTCATAGGCCAAAGAAATCAGGTTAAACTTGATTGGCCTACAAGGCTTAAAATCTGTATTGGCATAGCAAAGGGTCTTGCATTTCTTCATGAAGAATCAGCACTCAAGATTGTTCACCGAGACATCAAGGCCACTAATGTGTTATTGGATGGGAATTTAAATCCTAAGATATCTGACTTTGGATTGGCTAGGCTCAATGAAGAGGAGAAGACCCATATTAGTACCCGAGTGGCTGGGACCATGTTAGTGTTCTCCTTTGATGATACAACTCCGGTCAATGTTTTCTTACTATTGATAAATTACAATCTTTCTCTCTTTTGTGTTTCTCTTGCAGAGGATATATGGCACCTGAATATACATTTATAGTTTTGGAGTTGTGGTCTTGGAAATTATTAGTGGGCAACGCAACAATGATTGCATGCCAAGTGATGATTGTGTTTGTCTTCTGGAATGGGTATTTTCCTCTGGTGCAATCCTTATCCTAGTTAACCAAGTGTAATGTTACACTTTGATTGAGAAGGGTAGAAAAAGTTTAATTTAGACATTTCCCGCAGCTCAGATTCTGTGAAAGATGCAAATGCACTTTATGTCATTTGCAAACACCTTCAACATCAGATATAAAATTTTCATCCTTCAGCATTGAGGAATTTTGGGATTTAGGCTTGGGACATTATATTCAGGGGAAAAGCTTTTTTTATTTAAATATGTCTGTTAACCAATGTCATGTACGGTTCAACCCATGAGAGCATGCCATGTGGATAGGGAAAGGGTGTGAAGTAGAACCTACATTAATGGGGAATGGACAAAGAGTTTTGAAGGTGAAAGTTTAGGTGACTAATATCTAAAGTTGAAGGGAGTGTTTGCAAATGGCTTAATCTTTCTTTACTTCCCGTTCACAATATTACAAACAATACCTGAAATGAACTGCTTACTGTTGTTTTGATTGTTATCTGATGCAAAAACCTACCATTATCCAATTGCAGGCATGCCATTTGCATAAAACTGAGAACATGATGCAAGTCGTTGATGAAAGGTTGGGATCTGATGTGAACCCAAAAGAAGTTGAAGTCATGTTGAAAGTGGCTATTCTGTGCACTAATGCAGCGCCGTCGCTTAGGCCGACGATGTCTGAAGTCGTGAACATGCTCGAAGGAAGAATGAGCATTCTTGAGGTTAACCCAGAGCAAAGTGCTTGTGAAGATTTGAGGTTTAAAGCCTTGAGGGACATTCAAAAGCACAGAGAAAGTCAGAGTGTGAGCACAAGCCAAACAGAAAATTCAAATGATGCCACTGGAGATACCTCTCTCTTAACATCAGACTATGATTTACATGGGATACACTCAGAACCATAAATACAGTATCAATGAGCCTTTATGATCTTTGAGGCAGACAAGTTGTAGCTCTTCCTGATAAATATCAAGTGTTGAAAGTTGATTCACAAGACAGAGGTGAGTGGTCCTTATTGAATGAAATTTCCTCATGTACTGGGAAGGGTGGTGTATATATGGAATTTTTCACCTTTCAGAGTAGCTCTGTTATATTTACTATTCTGTATAGTTGTGAAGTTCTGTATTAAGCATTTGATTCAATTGATTGTAATTAAAACGCCAATACTAAATCTTTGCTTTCAACACTACAATGGGTGTCACTGAGGATCTTATCCACTGGATACTTCTCCATTGCAAACGCTCACAATTTTTTATGGAAAGAAGTCGTATTAAACATATTCATAGATCTATATCTCCAACCTGTCATATAAACAAAAGACGTCATACATAAAATACGCCCATGCAAAATCAAGTCGAGTATAATGCTACAGCTTGTGCGGAAAATAAATGGATTAAAATACCCCAAGTCAGCATACGGATTTAATATTCTACAGAGAACTGTTAGAGCAGAAAGAATCATCTCTGCTCTAAAACATAACAAGTCAGCATACGGTTTGCTCTTAGATGGATCTAAATTCTAAACTAAAACCGCAAATGGTGTATTTACTACATTCAAGAGCGAAAAAAGCTTGCAGTTAGGGGTAAGAAAATTGAAAAACATCAGATCCCACAGACACCTCGTACTGACACCAACCAGGAAAACATAAGAAACAGAAAAAAAGATTCAAAAGGCGGAAAACAAACCAGAACCACCAATCTCCATAACATTTAATCTCCATAGCTTGAAATGGTGTCTATGATGTTAGCCAGGACTTCCTTACTCTCCCTCAACATGGACACTAAGATTAAGCTTCGCACGCTTCCCAGCTATTGAGGGTGATTCCTCCAACAAGCTCTTGATTATCATAAAATAGTTTATGATTACGGTTGTACTTTTGATAGAAGTTGAATGTTATTTTAGCATCTAAAACCCTTAAATTGCTATAAGATTTTTGGGGTCTTCCCTGTGAAAAGTCTCTGTTATTGCTGCAGGTCGTAACATGTTATTAAATTGCTAAACGTCCCTAGATACTTGGCTATTGATTTATTAATGATACGTTGTTCTGATATGTGTTTGATTGGATGAAGATCTTTTATGCTTGAGAGTGCCACCACTAGGCACTAGCTACTTTTTATTTTAGCGTATAGATTATTTAATTGACTAAATCTAGACAAAATCCAATCTAGTAAAACAAAGGACTAAGCTTAGGTCAAGTTTCTTAGGTCTAGTTAGCCAATCATATGTTGCCACCTAGATTATTTGCGCACATCAGCACTTAACCCTGTTAGCCTAGTAAATTTCTGGAAAAACATTAAAAAACAAAGAGAGGAGCTGGCGAATCGTAGTGCCATTGGTGAAGAGGAAGGCGTCAAAATACATTGCCAACGCTTATATCCAAAAACTGCTTGAAAAAACAAAAGAAAGTTATATATTCTAGATTATCCCTTACTTCCAAAACCTACTATAAAAACCTTGCCCGATTCTTCCTTAATAACAGAGCATTTGCTTCATGAAAAAGAGGGGCATTATATATTCCAGATGATCCGCATCCAAAACCCAATGTAAAAAACCTGCATCACATACATATAACATAAACAGGAAGCATTTCATTTATGGAACCATTGAGAAGCAATAGTACCTGGCCATTCAATCATGAGAAACATTGAGAAAATAAAATCCTAATGAATGATGAAAACTGTACCGCACCGTCTCTTTTACCCAAAATACTGTACATAGAATATACCAAGTTAGGTAGTTTAATCGAGAAAACCCCCAATTTCCAAAACAATCGACTTCGAGCGTCCTAACACAAACCTCACATCATTTGCTGGCGAGAGAAAGTAAGTTTTCTGTTCGTCTTTGTGTTGAATTGTAGCAAAGAACTCACGTAACCTTCCTTGGCCGCAGATGCTCTGGGCCGATAGCACTACCGCTTCCTCTCTTAATGATTGCCGCAGCCGCACAACTCCTCTGTTTCTTTTCTATTTAATTTTTCCAGTAATTTTAGTAGAATAACTGTCGGTTAACAATGTTAAGTGTTGATGTGGGTAAATCATGCATGTGGCAACATATGATTGGCTAACTGAACCTAACGGACCTAAGTTACTTGACATAAGTTTTGTCCTAAAATAAATTAGACAAAGTGTTTTTAGTTTCTTTTAAGCTGTAAAAGGTAAATATGTCAATGGAATTTTGTTTCCTAAACCACAAAAGATCCCTTTTAATTGATTCCAAGATTTTCGGAACAGGCTAGGCTTTGGTGAATGAGGCAAAAAAAAAAAAAAAAAAAATCATGCTTCCACAAGAAATCTTAAAAGATATTTTATTTTATTATATGCCTATTTGATTGGTCTCAGAGCATTGTCGAGCTGTAGTTCTCCCAAATTCGAACTTGAGACCTACAGTTTAAGAGCCAAAAACTGCCAAAGCCCATTTCACTAGATGATATATCCATCATAAGAAAGGGGGAAAAAGCGGATCTCCCCAATATCATAGGTAAGGCGAAAAAGAAGGCTCAGTGCTCAAGAATCCCATCAGGTGGATTTTGAAGAGAGATATATGCATTCAGCCTTATTCTCAAACTCGAACTTGAGACCTACAGTTTAAGAGCCAAAAATTGCCAAAGCCCATTTTCACTAGATGATATACCCCAATATTATAGGTAAGGCAAAAAAGAAGGCTCAGTGCCCAAGAATCCCATCAGGTGGACTTTGAAGAGAGATATAGGGCATGTTTGTTTAGGCGTTATGATTGCTTATAAGTTGCTTTTTTACGTAAATCGAGACACAACTCCTCTCACATGCTTACTTCGTATACCGTAAATCACTATTGAAAAGCTACTTATAAGCAATCGAATCGCTAAAACAAACATGCCCATATGCATCCAGCCTTATTCTCCCAAACTCGAACTTGAGACCTACAGTTTAAGAGCCAAAAACTGCCAAAGCCCATTTCACTAGATGATATATCCATTACAAGAACGGGGCAAAAAAGCGAATCTCCCCAATATCATAGGTAAGGCAAAAAAGAAGGCTTAGTGCTCAAGAATCCCATCAGGTGGACTTTGAAGAGAGATAGATGCATCCATCTTTATTCTCACAATCAGAGAAGCTGTTTCTAAGATTTGAAATAATGACTTTCAAGTATCATGGAGGCAATCTTACCACTGCGCCAAGGCTCACTCTCATCATAGATAGGGCAAATAAGGGGGGGGGGGGAATACTAGAGGTATATAATGATCAAAATAGAAGTGTTTGAAAAACTAAATTTGCAATATATTAAACTTAAGAATCAAGATTATGCTCGTGAGTTTTTGTTGCCAATTGACCAAGGCTTTCCACGTAATCAAAAGCACTCATAACCCTGCCATATTTGGTCGAAAGGGGAAACTCCTTGAGTTCATTAGTGGTGAGATTAAAAAGATATATACCTACATGTTCAAACTTATAAATAGCCTCGTTCTTCCAAATAGTCATAGGATGTAAGCTTCGTAAATTAGGGCTGCCAATAAGCTTGGTCTTATTCCATCTCTGCCCAGATCCACTTGATGAAGTCTCCTCCATTACCCACAATGCAGTGCCAGAAAGGAAAGCTAGTTTGTTCTCATACGCGGCCAGCTTTACGTTCCAATGTATATTGATTAAACCATATTTTTATCTGAATTTTTTATGATTAAATTGGGATTTTAATATATTTTCTAGGGCATTATTGCATTATTAAGCATTAATTTTGGTTAGGGACAATTATTTTGAATTAGTGGGAATTAGGGGAAAAATGGTCAAAAATTCATTAATTATCATTTCTCTATATTGTCTCTTGAACTTTTGATGCTATTTTGTGTTTAATTTTGTATTGTAGGTGTTAAAGAAGCAAATGAGGATTTTGAAGGTTTAAATTAACTATTTTGAGGAATTTGGGCAATTGATTGAAACTAGCATCTGGTGACCCAATAGGAGTGAAACCCAGACCTAATTAAAGTGATTTGGGCTAAGTGGAAGGAGGGCTGAGTAAAAAAAAATGTTGAGAATAGATCCAAAAGAAAAGAAAGCCTAGAGGGCCCAAAAGCAAAGAAAAAAAAAAAAGAGAAACAGAAACGAAGGGGACCCGAGAGTGATTTGAGAAACAGAAAAAAAAAGAGGACCCGGTGGATATGGCTGCTGGATATGCAATGGACCCGAAAAAATAGAGAACGGGGAGCTGAGGGGCGATATGAGAATCAGACAGAGCGCCGCAAGAGAAAAGAGGAGGATCGGAGGGAGCTGAGAGTCTGAACCACCGCTGGTGACCTTACCTTTTACCATTATTGACGGTGATAGCGGCGAGAGACTGGAACGAAGTGTAGCTGGCGACTTGGGAGAGATCGGCATACCAGAAAACCAGACTACAGGCGAACTTTCTCCTTCCTCCACTTTCACCGCCGTTCTGTAACCTCAGTGCCGCCAGGAACCGTCGCTGGCAGTTCATTCACCACCACGCCCGGTTACACATTACTACCATATCACTGTTCCTTCCTCTATTCTCTGCACTTCACCACTGTCATCAGTCCTTCTTCAACACCACCGTCATACTTTTCTTGCTAACGCTGGCTATTGAACCCAGATTCCGGCGAGGTTCTTCATGTCTGATGCAGCGTGACAGCCATTGTTGGACTCTTTAATGAATATGTGTAGCTAAGTTTCCAGCTTCTTGGTGATGGAGAATTGTGGCCTGAGCAATTGTGCTTATATAGGGGAGTTCTTTGATTTAATCTTATGCTTAGACTATATATTTGATTTCCTTGTTTAGGTTAATTATTGTGTGGTTTTAAGACTTGGATTGCTGTTATGTATCCATGTGGATTGATCATTGTAGTTTTAATTGGATGATGTATTTTAATGTTCATTTCGATACATATCTTTGATGTGCTTGATGAAATTATGCTTGCTATCATGTTATTAATTGGTAATCATAGTTGATTTTAGCTGTTGAATGGTTCGTTAAAATATTCTAATTGAGAAGAACAATTTGCATCACTCCAATTTTAATTGCACATTAAGTGGGTTTAAATAATATCTCAAGAGATGGTAGTTAGCTATGTTTGTAGGAGCTACTATTAATTGGGAATATTGGACTCAAGTGTTATCTTGAGGTTGTTATTGAGACTTAATGAAATTTGAACTCCTATGATTTGTTTAGCAAGGATTGCCACTTTCTTCATCACCAAGATTCATTTTATCATATTATCCCTTTTTAATCCAAATCATTTCTTTATTATTTTCCAAAATACAAAAAAATTAGGAATAGTTTTATTTTCATAAATTTTAAATTCTAGAAAAACCAATTTCAGAAATCCCTTTTCTAACCATGTTTATAACACTTAGATTTTCCTAGGGTAGTCAAAATAAATGGCTCCTTAATAAGAAAACGATCCCAAGTTGTTTGCACTATATTACATTTAATTCGTGGTAATTTGTGATTTGACCTTGAGGCGACTAAAGTTATGTCAAATCAAATATTTGTTCCTGCTCGTCTTGGAATCAAGGTAAACGCTTCTGTTGCTATGTCAAATGAAAGTATGTCGAAGTAGTTGGCAAACCAATAAATAGCTTCGGGCCCGTTTGGATTAGCGGTGGAGAAGTGACTTTTTTTATCATCTAACTTTTAGAAAAGTAAGGTAGGAAAAAAAGTGAAAATGTAAATGTGATTTGTGTTTGGATTAGCGGTACTAGAAGTGACTTTTTTTTCTAACCTTGAACCTGTTTGGATCAGAGTTTAAAAAGCCCGTTTAGATACAAAATGACTGAAAAGGGCATGAATCATATACATATTATTTGAATATATTATGATAACTGAAGTGAAAAATTAAATTAAAATTAAAATTTGATAAAATACAATAAGTCAGATTAATATATTTTTTGGGACATTATTACATGATTAAGCACTAATTTAAAGACTAGAGAAAATTACAGAAAAGTACCCAGAATTTATGAAAATTACAAGTGAATGAAGAAAAGGGATCGGGGAAATCACAGATATGACCCAAATTTTTCATAAATTACAGTCCAACCCTAAAAATATTTCAACAATTTTCAATTTAATCCCTCATTAAAAACTTTTAAATTTGCAAATAAGTCCCTGGTCAAATCTAATTTGACCAAAGGATCTTCTTCTTCCTTCGAACATGCGAGCGAACCAGAGCACAGGCCAAATCAGATTCAAATAACAAATGGAAAAGAGAAACAAAGGCAAACTTCAAGCTTTAGGTTCTATCATAGAATGGTGTCAATGAAGAAAAAAAAGACCCAGATCTCACCGGCGCTCTCTCCTCTGTTAATCATCGGACCTGGGGAAGATGATGATGAACAGTAACTATGGTCGCTTCCCCAGGCCCAGCCTTCCTTGTTCTCCGACGAAGCTCCAAAGAAGAAGGACATTGCAGTGAAAATTGGCGCCATCTGGTTCTCTGATTTTTTTGCCGTGAGAGACAATGAACATGATGTTGGTAAGCAAAAAATTCAATGCTACCAACGGTCCTCTTCAGCATCGATGGAAGAGAGAAATTCGAAGTGAAGTGCGGTGGAGAGAAAAGCAATGTAAAGGAGCTTCAGAAAAAAGCCACGGTAGTAATATAAGCGCAGTGAATGAGGAAGCTTTGCCAAACACTGCATTTTGCTCCAATGGGATTTTTTTGGACAAAACGTGCGGTGTGGCGACGCAGCCGCTTTGCCAAACAGACCCTTCGTCAGTAGCAGCAAATCTTCCATTAAGACTTACACCTTCTAATAAGTTGCCAAATTCTATTTCCTTCCATGACCCTGTAGATAATGAATACACCTCTACCCCTACACATTCAATGAAATTATAAATTCTCACTATCTTGTAATCATTGGCAACTCTACTAAATCCAAATCCTATATAGCAAAAATCATTATTCTTAGTTTTGAGCACGCATCGGACCTTCCTAGTGGCTGGATTCCACAAGAAAAGGGAACCACAAACCATGAGTTGAAGACAGACGAGGCCATAGCTAGAACCAATTATATCAATCATATAAGCGGGTTGCTAAGATCAAGAACTCAAGATATTTACTTAAGTCCAAAACTTATCCTAATATCAAAATCAAAGAATATATATGACTATGATGTCGTGTGTGGAACAAAGATTCGATTAAAGTGAGAATATTACTTCCTGTTGCTATTAATTAGCGGCAGGGTGGGATCTCAATATTTGGATATGCAAGAAGGTCAGGATAATTTATTTATATATGACTAAAATTTATCTTAACATCAAGAGAAAATAAAAAGATCTTTAAGTGATTTTATAATTATCGAAGGTAATTCTAAAGAGTGTTTTTTTTTTCACTAGGAAATCAAATATATATATATATATATATATATCTTTTAGGTTGATTAAACATAATCAATCAACTATTTTGAACATATATCTAATGTCTATAGGACTATATAATTATTAATTACTTACTATATTGGCTAAACCACATAGTAATAAACTAATAATAAGTTTCATTTTTTTTTGTTTTCATATTTCGTATTATATAATTATTAAAATTGAATTGATTGATTGATATTTACGTACTTATGTGGTTGGTCTGCCTGGTAGAATATTATATTGGTTGAAGCCAAGGTTATTGAGGGGCCAAAAATCACAATTGAGCAAAGTTGTTAATTCTAAAAGTTATTACCTCCAAATCCATGATAATACTCAAACAATATATTTAGTGATTTTCTAATAATTATTTATATTTTGAGATAGATATACCTAAGTTGGTTAACACTTCATTTCAAAAGACCTTATATAAATTGGTTAACTATTTATCAATATATATATATATATAAAACTCATGTAAGAAAATATTTATATATATAATAGAAAATTAAAATAATAAATTTGAACTCTAAATGGTGGATGTGGCTAAGTCTTTCAGGATTATTAAAGCTAGTTCTCAAGACAATTGCTTGTAAACGTTTATATCTCAGTCTTTTCTTGAGGTCAATTAGAATAAAATCTTGGGGTGTTCTTGGAATGAGACAGGATCGAAAAACCCTATTCCAGATCCCAATCCTGAAGAAGGTACAAGAAAGGAAATCATTCCCAATTCTGATCACGAAAAATTTCCGTCCTAGGATTAGGATTTCCCAGGATGAATCAGGAATTCCCAAAAATTCTCAAAACATACAATGCTCCAGAATTTATATAAAACTCAAAATTTTTCCAGCATCAATTTAAAAATTGTAACAACTCCTAATTTGATTTGCAACATAAATATAATGCTTTTGGTCTGAAATCTTGTTTACTCACTCAAAAGTCATTCAATGACAGATCCCTTCCATTATATTACATAATTAAAAGTCAAAGAGTCCAATACATTGTATAATGAAAAGGAGAATAAGTACATACTTAAAGTTTGAGAGACAAATCAAGGTGCATTATTTCTTCAGGATTCTATATATATATATATATATATTAGGGATTGGGAGTCCCATTCCTGATCCAAAAAAAAATTTTCCCGTCCGAAAATTCTGAGCACCCCTAATAAAATCAAATGGTTGGAATAGAGAACACACACACACATATATGTAAAATCAAATTGGGGCAGTCAATATATAATATTAATCTAATGACAAATTTTCTCCCATAAACGAAAGGTGATTTTAGGTCCACCTATTTTCAAACCCTGTCAGTTTTCACTTTCCCTTCCAACTTTCAATTACCATTACTCTTAATTATCGTTGTCAAACTTGTGCGTCTGCTCCTCTAGTTTAACGTTTTTATCTTTATAACCTATACAATTGTGTCGAGTCGCTAGTAAACTCATGTTAGTTGTAAACTCGGGTTAAACTCGCAAATTTACGTGAGTTTGCACGCCATGTTTTTACTTTACAAAATCGTGTTAACTTACTCTTAAACTCTTGTTAAATTTTGTGTTTAATTATGCTCAGTGGCTTTATATATGAATGTTATAGAAATTTCTTTATTAAGTATGATAAGCTATGGATGTTGATTGATTTAATTTTAATTATTTGAATTAAAAATATATTTAAATCAAGTTGTTGTCATTCTTTATATTTAAATTGTTTAATTATACACTATTAATTCATATTTAATGGTAAAAGTAAACTCGATTCGAATTTATGATATGAGTTTACGTTACTGTTACAAGTTTGCTTAAACTCGTAAGTTTGTCAACCCTGTTCTTAATAAAGCCTTCTTCTATAAAATCACTCTTATGAAATTGAATATAACACAGTTTATGATATGTAATTAAAACTGCTTAATTAATCAAAGGAATTTGTGCACAGAGAAGGTAATAATGACCTAAAATTGACGTGGGAGGGAGTAAATAAGAGGCTCATGAATTGAAATTTTGACAGAATAAAGAGCATACATATACATCTTATTATTACAAGATTAACCCTGGATTAATGCATTAATTGGTTTACACAGCGCTGATTTGCTATGAATTCATTAAACCAGACAGAAAAAAGTTTAATCCTGTGGGCTATTATCCTATGGTATAACTATTATTCATTTATTAGAGGGAGGGAGTCTCTGTCAATTGCTCTAAATATAATTGTCTCTATTGTGCTCCTTCACCCTCCGTAGATTCCTTTGGTAGGGACAGATATGACATAAAAAGCAACCTTCAAATTTCTTAAATATAATCTTCTTAGAGATCTCTTTAGATTTCCGAAGAGGGAGTTGCCAGATGCCAGATTAACCATTAAATCACCTCTAACTAAATAGGTACCAATATAGATAGTTAAAAAAATTAAATTTGTGATAAAATTCAAATGATTATCAATGTCTCGATAACTATATCAAATTCCAACATCAATTTAACTTTTATCCCCTACTACTACATTTATTAAATATGAGCATATATATGAAAAAAATATTTAATTAATATTCCTTGAAATTAAACAAGTGCCTTATAAAAAGTACCAAGAACAACAACAACAAAGCCTTTATTTCACAAAGTGGGTCAGTTATATGGATTGCACAACGCTATTGTACTCTGTTGAAAACCATATTTTTAGATATATCATTAACCAAAGGATCCCTCTTTATTTCGGCCTTCCGCCTCGACCTCGTTTTATAGGATTCCATATTTCTCGATCAACCCTCCTCACTGGAGCACTCAATGACCTTCATTGAATATGTCCAAACCACCTCAAATGACCTTATGCCATTTTTCCTTCAATAGAGGCCACTCCAACTCATTTGTATATATGAGCATTGCAAATTTTTTCTTTTCTTGTATGACCACACATCCATCTCAACATCCTCATCTCAGCTACCCTCATTTTATATTCATGTTGTCATTTGAAAGCCTAACACTCACTACCATATAGCATTGATGGTCTTATAGCAGTACGATAAAACTTCCCTTTTACCTTTTTAGGTACTTTCCGATCACAAATAACTTCAGTAGTTTTTCTTTATTTATACCATCCAACTTGAATTCTGTGATTAACATCTCTATCAATTTCATCATCTTGTTGTATAATGATCCTAGATATTTAAATTTTGTTACTTGTGGAATGACTTGCCCCCCCCAATTTAACTTCCACTTCACTTCTACCTTGTCTCTTATCAAAATTGCAATGCATATATTCAGTATTGATCCTACTCAGACGAAAGTCCTTCAATTCCATAGTCCGTCTCCATATCTCAAGTTTAGAATTAATTTCCTCTCTGGGTTCAGCAATACCAGTCTCCAACTTCAAATTGTGTTTAATCACATTTTACCACAATTTCTTTGTATGATACATAAGCTTAATTCCTCTGTAGTTTGCATGATTCTGAATATCCCCTTTATCAAAATACTTTTTCTCTATTCATCTGGCATTTTCTTGGATCACAAAATCTCATTAAATAATTTTGTGAGCCACAACTCACCTTCTTCACCCAAACATTTTCAAACTTCAATAGGGATTCCGTTAGGTTCAATAGCTTCACCATTTTACATTTTCTTAAGAGCTTCCTTAATCTCACCAATTCGAATCTTGCGGTACAATGACAAACTGAGATCACCTTCTCGAGTTGTCAAATCTTCCCAGTCCCAAGGCGACCCTCCCCCTCCATCATTGAACAGCTTATAAAAGTAGACTTCCCACCTATTTTTAATATCTCTATCAGTAGCTAAAACTTTGGCCTTTTCGTCCTTTATACACCTTACTTGGTCCAAGTCTCTTAATTTTCACTTATAAATCTTACACCCTCATGCTTTGGTCCCTAACTCCTTATAAAACTCCTCATATGCTTTATTACAAGCTTCACTCACTGCCTTCTTAGTCTCATATTTAGGCAAATGATACCTTTCCCAATTTTCAACATTATTACACAAGTATATGGCTTTAAAACAATCTTCTTATGTTTGATTTTCTCTTGAATAGTCCCAACTCACCACCAAGTCTCCTTATCTTATCGACCAAAACCTTTTGATTTCCCTAAATTATTTTAACAACCTTCTGGACCTTTTTAGACTCAATCTCCCACATGATATTAGCATTTCTTTGTAACCCGACCCCCTCCTCCAAAAGAGTTATCTTAAAAATCTCCCCTTTCTCCCCTTTTAATTGCCACCACCTAACTTTTGGGTTTAAAACTTGCCAGCGCTTTTATTTTACACACTTAATATTCATATTAATGACTAAAACCCTATGTTGTGCTGTTATGCCATCTCTAGGGATCACTTTGCAGTTAGTACAAAGTCTTCTATCAAGATTCCTTACCAAAAAGAAATCAATCTATGTCCTAGTGCTGTACTTGATCTTGTATATTATTAATGCTCCTCCCACTTCTTAAAGCAAGTGTTGACAAGCTTGAGGTTATATGCGAGGGAGAAATCAATAATAGATTGATCTTTGTTCGCTACCGCAAGTGCATGGGTCACTTCAAGTAATAAAGTGATAAGTAAAGATCGTTCCCACGAGGACTATGACAAAAGCGAGTTAACTAATTTAATCATGTTCTTAATTAGGTTGAAGGGAATCATTTAGATTTGATCAAGTTAAATAAAGAATTTTGATAAAAATAAAAAAGAGAAACAGTGGAAAATTGAGAAATTGGGTTTAACTTCAAGAGATATAAACTTCGGATTACTTCTTCCCCATTGTATTTCATGAAACTATGCAAATATTCACTTATGCTAGTTAAATGAGTCTATATGCTAGTCGAAGATCCTAAAATCATCAACCAAGCTCTCTCAAGTCAAGATTCATTTTTAATCTTCATTAAAAATATTCAATCTCTTGTTTACAATTAATGAAAATCATCTTTCCAAAGCAAGCCTTCACTTGACTATGCTAGGTTGTTAGATATATCTCTATTCTAACAACAAACCATCCATTTAATCCCTAAACTTGAAGTCTAGCATGATTTTTGTTAAGTTCTACAATAAAAATAGCTCTCTCAAGCATCTTCCAATTGAACAACTCTAATCATTTGGTGATCAAGCACAAGATAGCATTGAGCTCAAAGAAAAATCAACATATATACAAATTAGCCAACAAAAGCAAGATAATCCAATAGTTTCAATCCATACAATGGGTAAAAGTAATCCTAATTTTGAGTTCTAGCTACTCATGTTGAAATATAAAGAAATGCTACACATAGTTGTTGAATTCATAAGAAGCTAAGTGGAAAAAGAGGAGAAAAGAAGAAAAACCAAGGTGGAAATCCCAAAATCTCTTTTGAGAAGAGCACCCAAGCCTCTAAAATGCTCCAAATCTCTCTCCCAAGCTCTTCCCTTGCATGCTCCAACTTCCCAGAGTGTAGACTCCCTTATTTCAGCACCCTTCCCTAGGTTAAATAAGGGTTTTTCGATTCTGACATCTGTTAGATCTCTCATGTTTTGATGATAACAAAGAATGGTATGAAAAAGATTTGATAAACAAATAAGTTTGAACAAAGTAATAACAGGGCAAATTATCACTTGAAGTAAGCACTGGAGTAATGAAGAAAGGCCAAGAGAAAAAGCTGAGAAACTTCATCACTGGCAAAATTACTCAAGGGTTACTTGAGTAAGTATTTGAGTAATGAGATAGAAACTTGAAGTAACCAGAGTCAACCTTCAAGTAACCTACCAATGTTACTCAAGTAGCTACTCGAGTAACCAGGTAAATCACTTGGAGTTGCTCTCGGCCTGCCAATGTTACTTGAGTAAGTACTCAGTAACCATGTAAAGACTTCCAGTTACTCTCAGCCTGCCAACGTTACTCGAGTCTGTACTTGAGTTTCCCTGCTTCAAGAAATATGTTGCTCTCGGTATTTTCAATCCTGCCAATGTTACTCGAGGATGTAGGTATTCAATTATTCTTTATCAACTATTTGAACTAGATTACTCGAGTCAGTAATCGAGTAATCTGTAGAGTTATTTAGACAGTACTTGAGGTATCTACCCGAGTAAGCTATGCAGAAAATTGATGTTTAATCGAGTAACTAGGTAAGCAAATTGAAGTGCTCTCGGCCTTGTAATCCTGCCAAAATGAGTGGAGTGAAGCATCGAGTAACCTAAAGTTAATTTGAGAGATCACTCGAGTTACTACTCGAGTAACCTATAACGAAAAGTGTACCATACCCGAGTAAGTATCAGAGTAAACAAGTATTTCCAAGGTTTGTAAATTTGTTTACTTCATGCACTACTCGAGTTATGTGATGTTCATTCATTTAACTTGCTATCATTACTCTCACGATGATACTCGAGTAAGTACTCGGGTAAACTTAATGAATACTCAAGTATGCAAGTCTAGAAATTCAGAAATCCTTCCAACGTTCATTGATTTGTTTCCTATGTGATTAACCCTTCATTGTATTAGTATTCTTAGCATATCCGCAGATAAACAATGAAGAGATCTTATCAAATAAGGAAAGTCAAATGCAACGTTCAAATGCCACCTACTGCCACCTACCGTAAACGGATATTTTTCAAATATTGGAAAAGTCAACAGTGGCTGCGCACACTCTAACGGGCGAGAAGAAAATGTTCCAATGGTCACTACCAACACATCTATATATATGGGAACATCCAAATAGAGATTATAACAAGAACACACACACGAACATATTATCAAGTTCACTACTCTGCTTTACACATATTTGTATTTCTGTACTTCAGTGATTCTTATTCACTCTGTGAGAGAGATATTTCATTCAAACTCAATATTTGTTATTGAGGTAACTTAAGGTTGTGGAACCTTGAGTTGGGATTGGATTACAACTTGTAAGGGGGAGCGAGTGTCCAGGCGAAGGAACTTGCTTGTACTGAGGTGCCAAGAACCCATTGAATCTTAGAAGTTATAGTGAAACTCTCAGAGATATTCTGAGGACTAGACGTAGGTCAAAGTAGTTGTGGTTGAACCAGTATAACTCCCAGCGTACACTTCGGTGATATTTCTCCTTACTCTTTACTGCATTATATTCACCGTCAAGTTCTTATATTTGCAAAGAAATTTTTAGTATCACCCAGTTCACCCCCCCTCTTGGGTGAAACGCTTGCTCTAACATTTGGTATCAGAGCATAGGTCTTCTTGTTAAGGTATAACAACCTAAGAAGGATCCAATGGCAAGCATGGGTGAAGGAATTCTTCCCGATGGAGCATCTATCACTAGAACTCCAGGTTTCAGTGGCGAACACTTTTCATTCTGGAAAGCAAAGTTTAGAGTATTCGTGATGGCTACCGAATATGGGCTATAAGATGTGATTGAGAGTAGAAACTATCAACCTACAATGATTGTAGACTCTCAGAAAATTCCCAAGACGCCAGCGGAATATGATGAGAATGACAAGAAACTTATCACTCTCAACAGCAAAGCAATTCTGATGATACAAAGTGCTTTGAGTCAAAGTGAATACTTCAGAATTTGCACACTTCCAACAGCAAAGCAAATGTGGGAAGCTTTGGAAATAGCTGATGAAGGAACTTCGGGAATAAAGGAGAATCGGATCAACACCTTGGTCACTGAATTCGATCTACTTCGAATGAAATCAGGTGAATCAATATCTGAATTTGAACTTAGATATACTCATCTTGTTAATCAACTTGCAGCACTTGGGAAAGTTTATGATCAACATACCTAAGTACGAAAGATTTTGAATATTCTTTCTAAAGAGTGGGAGGCCAAAGTCACTGCGATAGAAGAAGCAAAAGGAGAATCAATGAGATCAGTTGCTTCTCTATTTGGAAGCCTTTCTGAATATGAAAGCAAAATAAAGTTCAAACGGGAGCTAGATGACATCGGTGACAAGAAAAAGAAAGGCCTAGCACTAAAAGCAAAAGAAGAAAATCAAGATGAGGATGAGGAGTTTGACGATGAAGAAATGGGCCTAATCATAAAATGATTCAGAAAGTTCTACAACAAAGGTAAAGGATTCAAACACTTTCAAAAAGGAGGAACTAGTAGCAAAGATCATATCATCTGCTATGAATGTGGAAAACCAGGACATATCAAATCAGAATGTCCAGAGCTGAACCAAAAGAGCAAAGAAAAGAGAAAAGGCAAATTCTTCAACAAAAAGAAGGCCTTTGTATCTGCTATATGGGGTGATAGTTCCTCTGACGAAGAAAGTGATGAAGAAGAAGTAGCCAATATATGTCTCGTTGCTCAAGAAGAAACAGAAGAAGAGGTAAATGATTCTAATCCTACATATGATGAATTACTTTATGAATATAATGCTTTACATTCTGAATTCATCAAAGTAGTTAAAGAATTAGTTGTTTTCAAAAAGAAAAATAAAGTTCTTGAAATTGAACTTAAAGAAAGTTCAGAAAAGGATTGTGAAAATTGTTCTTCTTTGAAAAAGAAAAACATTGATCTCACAAAAACTCTTGAAAAATTTACACAAGGAAGTGAGATACTAAATATTATTTTAAAAGCTCAACGATTTGTAAATGACCGATCTGGAATTGGATATGATCCAAAATCAGATAGAAGGAAAGGTAGAAAGAAAGCAGGAGGTAAGTCATATTTGAATTATTTCCAGCATTTTGTGCATACATCAAATCCTTTTGCATTTTGTAATTACTGTAACAGAAAAGGCCATTATACCTCTTCATGCATTCATAAGAAGAAAGGAACGATAGGAACCTACAAATGGGTACCTAAAGGATCATATGTTTCGAAAATTTCCTGTACTAACCCAAAAGGACCCAAAAAGAAGTGGGTACTTAAGAATTAATCGTATCTAATTGCAGATGTGTCTCAAGGCATCCAAAAACAACAAATGGTACATAGACAGTGGATGCTCTAGACATATGATCGGTAATTTCGAAAGTTTTACCAAATTGCAACCTAAAGAAGGTGGAAAGGTAAAATTTAAAGGAAATCAAACTGGAAGGATAGTAGAAATTGGTGAAATCAAAAATGACAAAGGCATACAAGTCAAAGACGTATACTATGTCGAAGGTGTTAGATATGATTAGTTTTGATGATGACAAATATAGATATGAAATGATAAGAGCAAAAAGTTTATATAATGTATTTCTTTGACTAACTACTATATTTAATGTTACATATTTTTGTAGATTAGTCAAGTAAAGAATGAAGAAGATTGAATTAATGAAAATGAACAAAAGGAAGAAGAAGAAAAGAAATTGAAGATAGTTAAGGAGATGGTTATTTGGATTATGAAGAATGATTATCAAGAGGAAGATCAAAAAGGAAGATATTGAAGAATGAAGAACTTGGAAGATCTATCAATAATATCAAGA
This sequence comes from Inga oerstediana, assembly GCA_963210345.1. Taxonomy (NCBI): domain Eukaryota; kingdom Viridiplantae; phylum Streptophyta; class Magnoliopsida; order Fabales; family Fabaceae; genus Inga; species Inga oerstediana. The sequence goes on along the minus strand of OY723400.1, from coordinate 26,099,793 downwards.
TTCAAGTTGTTAGAAGTGATACTGGAGGTTTCTATGATGATACCAGAGGATTCTATGATCAAATGATGGTTGGAATAGGTTAATACGAAGCTAAGATGACTTATATGTGAGTTATGACACTTCTAGGGGAGTTTTACTCGAGCACGGATCAAATACTCGAGTGCCAGAGGTGTTTCACCTGAGCACAGGATGAACTCACTCGAGCATGGGGTGAACACTCTGTTCTACTCTGTTTTACGTTCATCCTGACAGAGGTCCGATAATTTAACCATATCTCTCAAACCACACGTCGGTTTGACCCGAAACTGGTGGCATATGAAAGAAGACTCACAACACGTAAAATGTGCACCAAGATCATATTTAAAGAAGCTCAAATGAAGGAGATATGATTCGTGGAAGATGACAGTGAAATCACTGTCACTTTTCAACACAGGTTCGGTATTTTGCACATAACTCATAAACCACACATCGGATTGAGACGAGACTAGTGCCAAATGAAACTAGACTCAAATATCTTTCCTTGGATAGGTAATTTTCCTAATTTGAACGTATATTCTAGGAGCTATGCCTTCTGGAAGTTGACGCTTGTGCAGTCTAGTGCGAAAGACACTCTTTCGATCATAACTTGCAGAATACAAGGAGTTTGGAGCTGATTCTTTTTGCATTGGAATGCATATGGAAAGAGCTTTCTTATGATACATCATTAGAATCAAATAAAAATTTTTTTTCTAAAGTGGCCCCACATCACTCGCGAGTGCAAAAACGCGGTCTTGAAAAATGTTGTGCGAGTGATGTCCAGAAGCAGCTGAATCATGAAGAAACTTACAACACTCGAGCACTAGGATCCATACTCTAGCATTAGACTATTTCTCACTCGAGCACATGCAAGTTTTGACATGAAAGTGTTAACCCGAGAAGAAGCATGTACGTGAAAACAAGAAGCGCACTCGAGCATGACTGGTTGTGTTCGAGTGATGTCTAGAATTCACTCGAGCATATGCGAGTAAAGAGCAGCGAGTGTTTGCCCTAGAGGAAGCTAGAATGTGAAAATATCAAATGCACTCGAGTGAGAACTTGGTAAATTCCAGAAACGAAACAGAGCCTCACAGCAATCAATCCAAACATGGTTAAATGTTATACAATCATTATGTTTTCACTTGTTATTGTTCCTAAACATTAACTAACATATATTTCAAGTGTAAAACAGGAGATTAAATATTTGGATTGCATCTTCAAGAACAGAGGTCACGTACGGCAAATATCATCACTCAACGAACAATCCGAATATGGTTACATGTTATTGAATCATTGTGTTCTCACTTGTTATTGTTACTAAATGATAGGTAACATATATTTCAAGTGTGAAACAGGATATTAAACGTTCGGATTACAGATTCAAAAAAAAGTCAACTACGGTGAACTTCATCATTACACACCGAATGGTGGCTACCTACCATGACAAGCAACTGACCCACCATGAGAGATTGTTTGGAAACTCAAACGTATTCATCCCACTCCACAATGTGACGTACAGCTCATAATGAAGCATTCCACTCTTCGACGGGATGCTCTGCTCTGCAACGGACAGTAGCTCGTTTTTCAAATATGCTCAACGGTCAAAATGACTCCAACGGACGAATGCTCACAACGGTCATCATCTTCATCAACTATAAATGAGAGAGCATTCAACGTCGATGAAAAAAAGAGACAGCGAGCAACTAAGTGAAAAATGATAGAAATATGAATCCTCTGCTTCTACCCAATCACTCTCTGTTTTCCAGTTTCTATATTACTTATCATTGAGAGAGTGATTATTTGTATTGTACTTCAGTGAGTATTATACCCACTCTGTGAGAGAGTCTGTAAACACTTTCAACTATATTTCTGAGTTGATCTCAAGGTAGAGGGACCTTGAGAGGGTTGATTTCCTTACAAGAGAAGTTGTAGAGAGAATTGCTAGTAAGACATTCTGCTTGTAAGACTTATAAGGTGCAAGCAGTAGAGAACGTTGCTGCTCATAAGACTTACAGGGGTGTAAGTAGGAGAGAACGTTGCTGCTCATAAGACTTGCATGAGTAAGCAGGAGAGGAAGATCTTCGGGATTGCTCTGCTCGTAAGACTTGCCATAAGGGGGAGTATTTCAGTGAGAGATTTGTAATAGGTTTCACAAGTACCCGGTTAAAATTGTGGAATTGTAAAGGCTTTTCTTGTGCCCGGATTAAACAAGAAGACAGTGGATTTGAAAATCTCATGAGGAGCCTGGGGACTGGACGTAGGCCATCACAGATTGGACCGAACCAGGATAAATCACAGTTTGCATATTCTCTTCCCTAAGCTCTTATATTTCCAGCATATATTATTTAATCAACTGTTGATTTATAAACCTTCATACTTACCGCTTTCATTAAGATACAAATTTTTTTTCAAAGTTCTTAAGTTTTTATTATACACCCAATTCACCCCCCTCTTGGGTGATAGCCGGTTCTAACAGAAGGATTATGCTGTAACTTGCTGAGTGTGAGTCAAAGTGCAGACAAAAACAACTGGGTAATATTTGACTCAGAGGAATGTTTAATTATCAACAAGAATGACTTACTACTTGATAAGAAGAATATCAAGGCTAAGCTCAGAGCAAAAAGGGAAGGTTATTGTTATACTTTAGATATTAGTAGAAATGAATCTGAAAATTGTTTTCTGAGTAATGCCGATGAAAGTTGGCTATGGCATAAGAGATTGGCTCATGTCAATATGCATCAATTAGGCAAACTACTCAAAAAGGATTTAGTTCTTGGATTACCAAAAGTAAATTTCAAAAATGACTTGATTTGTGACGCATGTCAAAAGGGTAAACAAACTAAATCATCTTTCAAATTGAAAAATGAGATTTCAACAAATAGACCACTACAATTATTGCATATGGATTTAGTTGGCCCAGTAAGAGTAAAGAGTCTTGGTGGCAACTTATATTCATTGGTTATTGTTGATTATTTCTCCAGATTTACATGGGTTATTTTTCTATCATCAAAAGATGAAATATTTGAAGAATTTATTGTTTTTGCCAAGAAAGTGCAAAATGAGAAAGTTATGTCCATTGCAGGTATTAGGACCGATCATGGTGGAGAATTTGTAAATCAAGCCTTTGAAGAATATTGTAACATTTTTCCATGTAAAGTGGGGCTGCTGGTTGAATATGTGAAAATGTAGCTCTATCCGGTAATATTAGGTTGTGGATCTAATGCCTGAGTTCATAATACCAGGTGTGTCAATTTTGATTTAATCGTAATGTTACCTGTAATTTTGTTTTATCTTCTTATGCCATACAACTTTATTACTTCATGTCATGCTTATACCACCTCAAATGTCATCCAGTTGATGCTCTTCAAGAAATTATTAGCACAATGGGTAGCACCCACTGGAAGTTTGACGGCGACTCTTGTCAAATTGAAATGGTGGGGTTGACACCAGTGCCACCCAGTGGATCACAGAGCAGCATTGGTTGTCAATGTTTTTCTGACAACGGCACTAATTGCCATGTTGTGAGCATGTAAAGTTCCTTTATCTTGTCCTCAGTTTTTCTAAGTAATTGATTCATTATTTTCACGGATTTACATCATTGATTACTTATCGATTTCTGGTGATAGTGTTTTTTGTTTGATTTTTCATATTTTAGTTCGCTCAAGGGGTACAGCCTTCCTGGTGTGCTTCCACGTCAACTGGTCAAACTTCCATACCTTAAAGAAGTGTATGAGCTCCATGAAAAATGCTTAAGTACTTGCTTACTATTAGAATTTACTTTCTATTGTTTTTCCACTTCGAATTATTTTAGCTTAACACCAGTTAGTGTCAATACTTCATTTAAGCCTTTTTTAGAGACATTGATTTTTCTGTCATTGTAGTGATTTTGCTCTCAATTACCTAAATGGTACAATCCCTACGGAATGGACTTCAATGAATTTATCTTCCATGTAAGTTCTTATATGCTTTTGTTAGTTTTACTCAGTTGCTTGTCTTTTCTTTTAACTAAACTTCATGTCTATGACATATCGTGCAGCTCTCTTCTTGTGAATCGTTTATCAGGGGAAGTTCCTAAGGAGCTGGGAAAGATGACCTCTCTAACACACCTGTACATTTTTGAGCTTGAGTTTTTCTCAATTATTTATTTTCTCATTATTGTCCAGGTCTCAGAGTTTTGTGCATTATTTTGGCCTCAGCTAGCTAGATAACAAAGAGAATTTCGATGCATTAGTGTGTTTATCCTACTTTAGCATCATGAATTTCTGAATTTTATACTTTGTAATTTCCCTCACATTTCCCATCAGGAACCTTGGATCAAACCAATTTACTGGTCTTGTTCCCCCTGAGCTTGGAAATCTGATTAACCTGCAGACTTTGTAAGGCATCACTTTTTTTTGACTTCTTTTTTTCTGGAATTCTTGTGTTTCTGTTGGAATATATTTCAATATTCAACAATATATTCTGATGGATTATATCGGCACCTTGTTTCAGGATTCTGTCGTCCAATAAATTTTCAGGACATTTGCCAGTAACATATGCTCAATTCAAGAATTTAACAGATTTGTATGCTCTTGGTTACTGTCTTCAGTGTGTTCCTTAGGAAATAAATAAGGAAAGTGTTTTCTGATGAATATCATATTGGGGTGCATTGCAGTAGGATAAATGATAACAATTTCAGTGGAGCAATACCTAATTTCATCCAGAATTGGAAACTACTTCAAAGACTGTGAGTTTGAATTTCTATTTTTCTCTGACTATTTTTGTGTGGTCTAATTCTTGACAAATTGATAATCCAACACTATGCTTATTTCGTCCTTTATTTTTTCGTTCCATCTTACTCATTCAAGAGAAATGCATGGAAGTGGACTTCAAGGACCCATCCCATCAAACGTATCTCTTCTAAGTAATTTACAGCAACTGTGAGTAAAGAGCCTCCTTTTCCCCCTTCAATGTTTTTTTTATGTCTAGTTCATATCTTGCTAATTTGCTCATGATGGCACATTTTTATTTGCACAGGAGAATTAGTGACATAGGCGGTCCAAGTCAGGATTTTCCTTCCCTAAGCAATATGACCGCACTGATAAGAGTGTATGTTTTGTGCAACGTTTTCTAGATTATACAATATTGATCATGTTCAATTTAAAGTGATTCCGATTTTTAATTTAGGGTTTTAAGAAATTGCAATATCACTGGAGAGCTACCTGCCTATATCTGGACAATGCAGGACATGGAAATGCTGTGAGTCAAGCATCTGAATCTTGTTTATCTAAGATTTCACAGTTTTGGTCATTGAAGCAAATGCCAATGCATAAATACTACTCCTTTCATCGTCTGCGATCAATTTGTTTCCAAGATTGTACCAGGCATATCATTAGAGTTTAAACAGAAATATGTTCTTAAGTTGGGCTGAATGTAGTGACTAGTGAATTTCAAAACTGACAGACTGTCATATGGAGTGCTTTATATTTTCAAGTTCATTGTAATGTATATAGAGAGGGGTACGTGAACGTGTAAATAAATGGTTTATATTTTCCATAAGATTTATGAAAAGTAAGATGCAGCAGAGAGAAATAAGGAATGTGAAAAGAGAACAGAGGCAATTATCGAAAGATATTATTTATTATCTTATTTCTTGCAAGAAAAAGTAAGTAGAACCAAGCAAATCTTAATCTAGTAAAAGAATTTATGGTTTGTTTAATGAACCAAATTATTAGAACTGTAATTTACCACCTCCACTTCACCTGAAATTTTTTATATTTAATCTATCCATTTTAAGAACTTGATTTGTCAATTGAATCTTATTATAATGCATACATTTAGGTTATTTCTCTAAGCTTTATTTTCTTTATCAGGTTGATATTCTATTTCTGCCTTTTTTTAGACTTATCCTGAACCTTTTCTATTAATGAAACTTTAATTTATCTCTTCAACTGTTGTAGGGATGTCAGCTTTAATAAGTTAGTCGGGGAAATTCCAACAACTGTCAGTGCAAAGCATCTGAAATTTGTGTAAGTATTTGTCACTGAAGTCTATTTACACGGCATTAAAAGATTAGTAACCTCTCTCAATCAATATAATCACTTGATTACATGTGATCATACTGAAGGATTGGAGTCATTCTTCTAATAGTACTTATGAGTAGAATTTTTGCAACTAAAACTAAGTTTTTAAGTAATGGCATCTCCTCACTCCTCCTGGTCTCCGTGAAATTTGAAGTTTTCACCATGCAAATGAGGATTGTTTTGTTCTGGATTCCATAAAACAAGAAACCTGTTAAATTTCCATTGTTCATTTTCACTGTCAGTTTGTGCTTTACTTAATGAATGAAATTTCTAATATTCCAACAGATGCAATAGAAACTCACTAAAAAGAGGTGGGTCAGTGGATACCAACCACTGAAATACACTTTTTTTGTGGGTTTTTATTGGTTTCCTGCACAGCTAGGTGGTATGTTATATGTAATCTAGAAATTTGCTCAAAACCATGTACTCCCATGTGCCCATTATAAAGTATGCCCTGGTTGGCTGATTTCCTATTCAATGAACTGTTGAAAATATGGCATAGTTAACTATTTGTTTTATTTTTATCAGCTTTTTGACTGGCAACATGCTAAGTGGAAGTATACCAGATTCAATCTTGAAGGCTGGAAGCAACGTGTATGTATCTTATGTTGGAGTCAATTTATTTTATGTCATCTTTCTTTTACATTTGCAATGGATCTTTTACTGTGCATTCAAGTATATTTAAGGTGATATATTTTCCATTAATTGGACATGGGAGATTGCAATTCAAATTCAATTCTACTTGATGTTTATCTGCTTCTGAGTTTTGTATGGCCTAATTGTTTTTGCCATATTGTTAACCCTGAGGATGATTTGGTGACAATTTATTCACATTGTTTATTGTCATCCTTGAATTTAGGCCAAATCATTATTGATTACCTATGTAAGAATATTTAAATAAAGGGACCAATCTAAGATGACTAGATCGCATCATTTGACAGCTCAAGAAACTAAATTTATGCATGTATTCATTGAGAATAGGAATATCTCTAAACGATTAAAAGTTCTGTTTGAATCATCAGTGGCTTTTAGAACACTTCTGATAAAATAGTCAACAAAGAGGGGCTTTTGGTGAAGAAATCAGTCATGTTTAGTTTTTGTATCTTTGAAACACTCTAAACACTATTCCCAACTCATGAATATCACATGCTGTTTTCACATGAAATTCCTGTACTATTCTATTTTCAAATTATTTAATATAATGTGTGATGGATTTTACTAGCGTGTTTGGTCTCAGTGGAGAGCCCTTCAAAGTGTGATATAGGGGTCCTGAGATCAAATGCCGGTATAAGAAGAAGAAGAACCTAGAAAAGGCATTAAGGTACTCTAAAATGTGTCATGGATTTTACACAAATTGAACAGTATGATCATATCTCGGATGTTATACTTTTAGTATTAATATTGAATGGCTGATGGTATTTCTTTTTAATTCTTGGGTGCAGTGATCTTTCATACAACAATTTTACATTGAGGCCTGAGCAATCTGTTTGTCAAGATAATCAGTAAGAATGTGGAAACCTTTGCAATAGTTGTTATTATATATCTTCAAGTTTGGCGTTTTTGTAAACCTTTCTTGTTTTTATTGGTTAGGAATTTAAACATAAATTTGTTTCAGAGCTCCTCAGGGCCCAATGATGTGTAAGCACCTACCTTTTAATTCTCCTTTTTGTTTCTAAAAGTTTACTTGTAAACTATGATGAAAAGTTTACTCTATTTATGACAGAAGGAGAGCTCTGCCATGCACGAAGAATTTCAGTTGTCCGAGATGTATGTATAATCTTTCCATATTTGAAATACTGACTATATTAGGTCTCAGGAAATAAAGTTTCAAATATTAGGTTATGAGGTATTAATTTACAAATGGGATTGTCAGCGAACATTGAAATACATGCATGGGTAAAATACATTTTATGAACCCTTTCCTATAAAATTAATGAGCTGACAAAACTTCAAATTTTAATTAACTACGGCTTTGAATGCCATAAGAGAGTCATGATTAAAAGTCTCTGCATGAATGTAGAGTCATGATTAAAATTCTCTGCATGTGTGTGTGTCTGCTTGTATCTATCTACATCTCATATCATAATTTACATAAGAGATACTCAGAACAAGGTTGCCATGGTATTCTTCTTCTTCATCATCATCATCTTTTTTCTAAATCATTTACGTTCGTTTCCTTCTCCCCTCTTTCTTATGTTGGTAACACTATTAAAAACTTACCATTTTGTTCCTATTATCTAATTTTAACTTTTTCCAAACAATGAAGTTAGAGTTTTCAATGAAAATTTAATGATTTAACAAGCCTTGATTTGATGACGTGATGATACACCATAATAAATATGAAAAGTAGAACTTAGTGCAAATTGGTTAAATGTAAAATTGAAATGGCTATAATGAGTTGATTTTTTTTTTTTTTGTAACAATAAAATGAGTTGAATTCATGCTATAAGACTTAGACCCTATAAAATTTCATATATTTTATTGGCAGAACATGGGTAAGCTATAATATGTCTCTGTGTCTGTATGAATATATTCCAACTCTCGAATGACAAGGAATATGGTAAGTGATAATTATCTTTGAAGTTGTTGGTTGAGAACTCAACTGCTTGTTTTGGCTAACTTTATGTTTTTCCTTTTTTTCCAGATTCAACTTGCTTGCATGTTAATAGCGGTGGAAAGGACGTAACTGTGGTAGAAAATAAAGAACAATTTCTCTACATAGGAGATGGAGATGAATTAGGTGGTACAGCAAAATTTTATTATGATTCCAACAATAACTGGGGGTTCAGCAGCACTGGGGACTTCATGGATGACAATGATTTCCTGATTTCACGTTACACTGTGTTTCTGGCATCCTCAAATGTGCCTAATATATATGCAACAGCTCGCATCTCCCCAATTTCACTAACTTATTTTCACTACTGCTTGGAAAATGGGATCTATACTGTAAATCTAAACTTTGCAGAGATACAATTTACAAATGATAAGACGTATAATAGTCTTGGGAAGCGCATATTTGATATCTATGTTCAGGTATCAGTCAAACTAGAGAAATTATTTTGCGTTTGTTCATATCAGGAATTATGAGATTGTTCTTTCTTGCAGGGAATATTAGTTCGGAAGGATTTCAACATTGAAGATGAAGCGCGTAGTGCTCAAAAGCCAATTAAAATACCAATATATAATGTTGATGTAAGAGATAATGTTTTGGATGTTCGATTCTATTATGCTGGCAAAGGGACAACAAGAATTCCTAACAGGGGAATTTATGGTCCCCTCGTGTCAGCTTTATCTCTTGTTTCTGGTGAGTTATATGTTTCTATCTTTTTACTGTGTCATTCTCAAGGATGAATTTTGGCGCGCATTTGATACCAAGGCTGTATTTAGATCATGTATCACACTTCCATATTGTTTTTTAATCTAAGGGCTATTGTGAAGGACCCATCTAGAGAAATTTGTCATAGCATCTTCTTTCAACCCTTCTCTATTGATGTTGTTTCTTGTATAACAAAAGTAATCAATTTGATTTCACCAAAAAAATAAAAAGTAATCAGTTTGAAAAAATAGTTCCCTTTTATATCCTTGACTAACATGAAACCTAGTGCCTTGATGTTGGGCTGACCTATGAACTCTCCCTGCTGAGTTTGTCCAACCAAGTTTCTCTGGAATCGGTCTGTGACAAGAACCGTTTCTGTTATTCTTACATGTCAAACATTTAATCTTGTTAGTTTCATCTTTTCATCCAATGTCATTTGGGCCCTGTTCAGGAAGCTATGCTGGGAAACTTGTCAGATTGGTAGGTCTTAATTTTAAAATTGGAAAACCTTTGAAAAAGGGAAAGAGAAAGGAAACAGTGATTTCTCATCTCTCCCCTTGTTCTGTTTTCTGGGAATGATTTTGCTAAATATTTCACTGTCATGATCATCTCCTGAATGAGAATGAAGTAAAAATGCTTTTCCACCCATTGATGGAGTCATTTCAAATGTTGGCTTTCTACTGAAAAGTAACCTCACAAGCTAATTGTGGCACTGGATTTTGACTTTTGTGCCTTAGAATGGAAGTGTTGTCTCATTGTATGCCTTAGACTTATCAAGTGTTCCTTAATTATACTATCAAGGGCCTAAAAATGGGTTCTCCTCTCTTTCTAAAATTTTAAATTATTGAAGTTGCATTTATTATAATTGTATTTTGACAACATTCTCATTTATTGCCATGAAATTTAGAGGGAATGATCACTCATGTTTTTCTTTGGTAGAGTCTAAACGTTGCTCAGATGAGCGAAAAAGGGGAAGTGCTAATATAATAATTGGAGTTGCGGTTGGAGTTGCGGCTCTCTGCTTAATACTATTTATAGCGGGAGTGTTTTGGTGGAGAAGCCTCTTCAGAGGAAAATCTGAGGGGCAAAAAGGTAAATACCATTGTGTCATTCTGAAATCCATAATTCAAGTTTCTGCAAGTTTTCACGAGGAATAAAGAATAAAATACTTTGAAGAGTTTAAATTCCTGTTTTCTTATAATTTTCAGTGGCTTGTGTAATCATTTTCAAACCAGGGAGGAAGTATAGTCCAGGAAAATTATAGAAAAAGGCCTATCTGTAGAAAACATTACTTATGAAGACCAAATAACTATATAAGGTTGTTAATCAGTTCAATCTGATCCTAATTTTAAACTGAATATTTGCATCCCTAGGCGCCTCTTTTAATAAAGGTTATATGTAATCTTTGGTACGTAGTGAACCTTTCTTTTGAGATAAGCTAAGCCACTACTTAGGAAACTTTTTTTTTTTTTTTTTTTTTGAGAACTTCTTTGACATTTGACTTATTAAACAGGTGCAGAAGGACTAGATACTCATATGGGAACATATAGTCTACAACAGATAAGAGATGCAACTGATGACTTCAATCCTGATAACAAGTTAGGGGAAGGTGGTTTTGGTCCCGTCTATAAGGTATTTATCCTAAAACAACATAAAATTTCTTCAAAGCATTGACATTTGTGTTTTTCAATCACATGTTATAACACTTGGAAATCGGATTACAGGGGCAGTTATTTGATGGTACTTGGATAGCAGTCAAACAACTGTCTTCCAAGTCCCGGCAAGGAAACCGTGAATTTTTAAATGAGATTGGCATGATATCTTGTTTGCAACACCCTAATCTTGTAAAGCTTCACGGATGTTGTATTGAAGGAGATCAACTATTGTTGGTTTATGAGTACTTGGAAAATAATAACCTTGCCCGTGCTTTATTTAGTAAGCATTTCTTAGCATCTTACTTTTGACATTTTTTAGTAACTTCAGCTTCTTTTTCTCTCTGAAGACATTTATTATACATTTATCAAATATTTTATTTGCAAAAATAGTTTATATTAAATCAACTCTAACTTCTTTATGCTCATTTCATAGGCCAAAGATATCAGCTTAAACTTGATTGGCCTACAAGGCTTAAAATCTGTATTGGCATTGCAAAGGGTCTTGCATTTCTTCATGAAGAATCAGCACTCAAGATTGTTCACCGAGACATCAAGGCCACTAATGTGTTATTGGATGGGAATTTAAATCCTAAAATATCTGACTTTGGATTGGCTAGGCTCAATGAAGAGGAGAAGACCCATATTAGTACCCGAGTGGCTGGGACCATGTTAGTGTTCTCCTTTGATGATACAACTCTGGTCGATGCTTTCTTACTATTGATTAATTTCAATCTCTCTCTCTCTTGTTTCTTTTGTAGAGGATATATGGCTCTAGAATATGCATTATGGGGTTACCTTATATATAAGGCAGATGTTTATAGTTTCGGAGTTGTGGTCTTGGAAGTTATTAGTGGGAAAAGCAACAATGATTGCATGCCAAGTGATGATTGTGTTTGTCTTCTGGAATGGGTATTTTCCTCTGCTGCAATCCTTATCCTTGTTAACCAAGTGTAATGTTAGACTTTGATTGAGAAGGGAAGAAAAAGTTTAATTTAGACATTTCCCGCAGCTCAGATTCTGTGAAAGATGCAAATACACTTATGTCATTTGCAAACATGTTCAACATCAATTATAAAATTTTCATCCTTCAGCATTGAGGAATTTTGGGATTTAGGCTTGGGACATTATATTCCGGGGCAAAGCTTTTTTTCTTTTTTAAAATAAATCTGTTAACCAATCTCATGTACGGTTCAACCAATGAGAGCATGCCATGTGGATAGGGAATGGTGTGAAGTAGAACCTACATTAATGGGGAATGGACAGAGTTTTGAAGGTGAAAGTTTAGGTGACTAATATCTAAAGTTGAAGGGAGTGTTTGCAAATGGCTTAATCTTTCTTGATTTCCCTTTCTCAATATTACAAACAATACCTGAAATGAACTGCTTACTGTTTTGATTGTTATCTGATGCAAAAACCTGCCATTATCCAATTGCAGGCATGCCATTTGCATAAAACTGAGAACATGATGCAAGTCGTTGATGAAAGGTTGGGATCTGATGTGAACTCAAAAGAAGTTGAAGTCATGTTGAAAGTGGCTATTCTGTGCACTAATGCAGCGCCGTCGCTTAGGCCGACGATGTCTGAAGTCGTGAACATGCTCGAAGGAAGAATAAGCATTCCTGAGGTTAACCCAGAGCAAAGTGCTGGTGAAGATTTGAGGTTTAAAGCCTTAAGGGACATTCAAAAGCACAGAGAAAGTCAGAGTGTGAGCACAAGCCAAACAGAAAATTCAAATGATGCCACTGGAGATACCTCTCTCTTAACATCAGACTATGATTTACATGGGATACGCTCAGAACCATAAATACAGTATCAATGAGCCTTTATGATCTTTGAGGCAGACAAGTTGTAGCTCTTCCTGATAAATATCAAGTGTTGAAAGTTGATTCACAAGACAGAGGTGAGTGGTCCTTATTGAATGAAATTTCCTCATGTACTGGGAAGGGTGGTGTATACATGGAATTTTTCACTCTTCAGAGTAGCTCTGTTATATTTACTATTCTGCATAGTTGTGAAGTTCTGTATAAAGCATTTGATTCAATTGATTGTAATTAAAAACACTAATACTAAATCTTTGCTTTCAACACTACAATGAGTGTCACTGAGGATCTTATCCACCGGCTACTTCTCCATTGCAAACGCTCACAATTTTTCATGGAAAGAATTCGTGTTAAATATATATTCATAGATCTATCTCCAACCTGTCATATAAACAAAAGACTTCATACATAAAATATGCCCATGCAAAATCAAGTCAGGTATAATGCTACAGCTTGTGGGGAAAATAAATGGATTAAAATACCCCAAGTCTGCATACGGATTTAATATTCTACAGAGAACTGTTAGAGCAGAAAGAATCATCTCGGCTCTAAAACATGACAGTTAAACTAGGCTCGGTTTGCTCTTAGATGGATCTAAATTCTAAACTAAAACCGCAAACGGTGTATTTACTACATTCAAGAGGGAAAAAAGCTTGCAGTTAGGGGTAAGAAAATTGAAAAACATCAGATCCGACAGACACCTCGTACTGACACCAACCAGGAAAACATAAGAAACAGAAAAAAAGATTCAAAAGGCGGAAAACAAACTAGAACCACCAATCTCCATAACATTTAATCCCCATAGCTTGAAATGGTGTCTATGATGTTAGCCAGGACTTCCTTACTCTCCCTCAGAACATGGACACTAAGATTAAGCTTCGCACGCTTCCCAGCTATTGAGGGTGATTCCTCCAACAAGCTCTTGATTATCATAAAATAGTTTATGATTACGGTTGCAATTTTTTTAGAAGTTGTATGTTATTTTAGCATCTAATATTTTTCTAGATATATATGCTTAAATTGGTTAAAACTTCATCAACTGGGACGGAGATCGCGACTACAGGCTTTAATCTAGAGGGAATTGGGAAATAGTTGCCCATTTGATCATATTTTTACTGGTTTTCTTTCTTTTATGTTGTTTCGTTGATTTCCGTCTAGTTCTGGTTTGTTTGGACCTTTTCAGCTTGTTTGACTTCTTTTAATTTCCATAATGAAAAGGGAAAATCCTTTAAAAAGAATTATAAAAATATTAAAAGATAAAAAGGTGTTTTGAATATTTATAATATCAAAGAGGTGTTAGGGTTTAATTCGTCATTTTCAAAATTAAAAGGAAATGATAGAATTATCCTTCGGAGTTTAATTTTCACTTTATAGAATTAATTATGAAAACCTTATTTAAACTTGTGGTGAAACCTTTATCTGAATTTATTAAACCCTTATCAGATCTTATGAAATTTAATTTGCAACTTGTGAAATTCTTTTAGGAAGTTGTGAAAACCTTAGTCGAATTTGTAAAATCTTTATCTTGTGAATCAAAATTTACAACTTGTGAAATTCTTTAATGAGGTTGTGAAGAGAACTTGTGAAAATATTATCCAAACTTATGAAACCTTATCATATCTTGTGAATCAAAATTTATAACTTATAAAATTTTTTAAGGAAGTTGTGAAATTCTTTTGAATTTTGTGAAAATCTTACTCAAACTTGTGAAATCTTATAAGATCTTGTGAATCAAACTTTGCAACTTGTGATATTCTTTAAGGAAATTATAAAATTCTCTTAAAACCTTGTGAAAATCTTGTCCGAACTTGTGAAACATTTATTAGATCTTGCGAATTTTGATTTGCAACTTGTGAAATTCTTATAAAAAATTATGAAAATCTTACCTAAACTTGTGAAATCGTGCCTTCCTCTCTGTTCTAAATTTTACACTCAAAGAAACAATTCTGTCATTTCCTTTTAATTTTGAAAACGACGAAGCAGGCCCTAACACCTCTTTAGTACTCTTTTGATATTTTTAAAATTCTTTTTAAGGAATTTTCTCTAATGAAGAATACATATTCAGGTAAAAAAAAATCATATTGCGTGCTGTTTACATTTTTGGGGGATATTGCTATAAGATTTTTGGGGGTGTTCCCTGTGAAAAGTCTCTGTTATTGTTGCAGGTCGTAACATGTTATTAAATTGTTAAACGTCCCTGGATACTTGGCTATTGATTTACTAATGATACGTTGTTCTGATATGTGTTTGATTGGATGAAGATCTTTTATGCTTGAGAGTACCTCTAGGCACTAGCTACTCTTTATTTTAGCGTATAGATTATTTAATTGCCTAAATCTAGACAAAATCCAATCTAGGGAGACAAAGGATCAAGCTTAGGTCCAGTTAGGTTCAGTTAGCCAATCATAGGTTGCCACCTAGATTATTTGCACACATCAGCATTTAACCCTGTTAGCCCACTCTGTTAGCCTAGTAAATTTCTGGAAAAACATTAAAAAACAAAGAGAGGAGCTGGGGAATCGTAGTGCCATCGGTGAAGAGGAAGGCATCAAAATATACATTGCCAACGCTTACATCCAAAAACCACTTGAAAAAACAAAAGAAAGTTATATATTCTAGATTATCCCTTACTTCCAAAACCCACTGTAAAAACCTTGCCCGACTCTTCCTTAATAACAGAGCATCTGCTTCATGAAAAAGAGGGGCATTATATATTCCAGATGATCCCTTGCATCCAAAACCCACTGTAAAAAACCTGCATTACATACATATAACATATACAGGAAGCATTTCATTTATTATCGGCTTTGCATAAGAGCTAATGGAACCAAATAATTTATATTGAAATGAAAGCAATAGTTCCCAGCCATTCAATCATGAGAAACATTAAGAAAAGAAATCCTAATGAATGATGAAAGCTGTATCGCACCGTCTCTTTTGCCAAAATACTGTACACAGAATATACCAAGGCAGGTAGTTTAATCGAGAAAACCCCCAATTTCCAAAACAATCGACTTCGAGCGTTGTAACGCAAACCTCACATCATTTGCTGGCGGGAGAAAGTAAGATTTCTATCCGTCTTTGTGTTGAATTGTAGCAAAGAACTCAGGTATATAATGATCAAAATAGAAGTGTTTGAAAAACTAAATTTGCAATATATTAAACTTAAGAATCAAGATTATGCTCGTGAGTTTTTGTTGCCAATGGCCACAAGGCTTTCCACGTAATTAAAAGCACTCATAACCCTGCCATATTTGGTAGAAAGGAGAAACTTCTTGAGTTCATTAGTGGTGAGATTAAAAAGATATATACCTACATTTTCAAACTCATAAATAGCTTCATTCTTCCACATAGTCATAGGATCTAAGCTTCGTAAATAAGGGCTGCCAATAAGCTTGGTCTTATTCCATCTCTGCCCAGATCCACTTGATGAAGTCTCCTCCATTACCCACAATGCAGTGCCAGAAAGCAAAGCTAGTTTGTTCTCATACGCGGTCAGCTTTACGTTCCAATGAATATTTGTTCCTGCACGTCTTGGAATCAAGGTAAACGCTTCTGTTGCTATGTCAAATGAAAGTATGTCGAAGTGGTTGGCAAACCAATAAATAGCTTCGTCAGTAGCAGCAAATCTTCCATTAAGAGTTACACCTTCTGATAAGTTGCCAAATTCTATTTCCTTCCATGACCCTGTAGATAATGAATACACCTCTACCCCTACACATTCAATGAAATTATAAATTCTCACTATCTTGTAATCATTGACAACTCTACTAAACCCAAATCCTATATGGCAAAAATCATTATTCTTAGTTTTGAGCACGCATCGGACCTTCCTAGTGGCTGGATTCCACAAGAAAAGGGAACCACAAACCATGAGTTGAAGACAGACGAGGCCATAGCTAGAACCAATTATATCAATCATATAAGCGGGTTGGTCGACCAAAGGTGCACTCAGAGGCAGAAGGGTTTTCTTGTCGGAATCCAGAATATTGAAGGTGGAAAAACCCCATTGGAGGAGAAGAGAGGGGCCACGATGATGACTTGAGTGCTGGACGTGTTCTTTGATGAACAACGAGGTCTGGAAGAGATCATTCCAATCTTTACAAACACATCGGAATCGGAGTAGAGATTTCACCGGAAGTCTTTTGAGAATGCTAAAGATGATTTCGTGGGGAAGGAAGAATTTGTCGTCTTCCATTAACGACTGCTTCACCGTGCTCGCCATTAGAAACTTCGAATAAGAATTCTGGAAGAGAGCGTTTAGGGTTTAAAGTCTTAATAGAGGTTGTGGAAGTACATCATGAATATTGAGGGAAAAAAAGTATATATATTTTTCTGTACGGTTAATTAAGGGAAAATACGGCCGAATTACTCAAATTCTAATTTAGGTCATTGAATTTAACAAATTATATATTAGGTTATGCATCATAATTAAGGATTTAAAATTTGGATAAAATGACCTCTATATCCCTTAATTATTAAAAAGGAAAAATTGAAAACATAACCCTATTATTTACTTTATCAATTATAATTTAGTATCACTAATGTTAGTTTCATCATAATCTCTAAAGGCCATTTTGTTATAATCTTGACCTGAACAATAAAGTTGTCAAAGTTGCTCAAGAATTATTGCAGAAATCAGAAGAGATTGGAAAAAATCTTAGTTTTTTGGTGATTAGCATGAAAACAACAAAATGCATCATATATACATACGATACATGAGACAAAGGTGAGTAAATTACCGATCACGATGCTTAGAGGAGTAGTAAAATGATCCATTATAGCACATGAATCGAATGGAAGATTAAATCAATTAATCAACTTACAACTGCCTCTTTTGCCGTGTGAAGAAAATAATTTTGCAAATCAAAATTTGCTAATTTTTTTGTCTCTGTAAAGTCCACTATGTTTCTCCTTGAGCCATTGCTTCAGGAGCAGCCTATACATTAGGGTTTTTGCAATTTGGTGAAGTGGGTGTAGATGCTTCCATTCCAAGATCGAAGATCTTCTGCTCTGGGGATTGGACTCAACCATTCAAAAGAGAAAAGTGAGAGATGTAGAGGAATTGAGTAGTTTGCTAGTGAATCGTACAAGAACAGTAAATCCACTCTATTTCTTGTTGATAATAATCCGACATCCCATAATCCAATATAATATAAATCTTTTGTGAATAATATATACACACACAGCCTAGAAAATCAATTTGTTCTCTAGGATTTTGCAGATGAACACGAAGGGATTAAAGGAGAAAGATTGAACCAAACTACAATTGCTTCCTTTGCCCAATTTCTGACTTTGCAAATGTTTCAATAAATTTCCTATCATTAGGGCTCCTGTGTAGTGCGCAAATCGTAAGGTTATGTTTTCAATTTTGATTTTTTATTAATAACTAAGGGATGTAAAAGTAATTTGACCCAAATTTTAAATCCCTAATTATAACGCATAACCCAATATATAATTTATGGAAGATAGCGTTTAGGGTTATAGTCTTATAAAGGTTGTGGAAGTACATCATGAATATAAAGGGGAAAAAAGTATATATATTTTTCTGTACGATTAATTAATTAATGGCTCCAGGATCTGAATAATCAGATGTTAAGATCAAGAACTCAAGATAATTTACTTCAGTCCAAAACTTATACTAATATCCAAAACTAATGATAAGGCTCATTTTTTTTTTCATATTTAGTATCATATAATTATTAAAATTGAATTGATTGATTGATATGTACGGACTTATGTGGTTGGGCTGCCTGGTAGAATATTGGTTGAAGCCAAGGTTATTGAGGGGCCAAAAATCACAATTATGCAAAGTTGTTAATGTTCCAGGGTTCTAAAAGTTACCTCCAAATCAATAATAATACTCAAACAATATATTTAGTGATTTTCTAATAATTATTTATATTTTGAGATAAATATACAACTACAAAAAAAAAAAAAAAAGACTTTCGGCGGCAATAAAAGTCGCCGCCAAAAACCAAAAAGTTGATGTTGTTGTGACGGTTGGTAAAAGTATACTTCAGTGGTGACTTTTATGTCGCCGTTGAAACTCTACTTTCAGCGGTGACTTGTCGCGCTGAAAGTGTCAATTTATTTTAAAAATTACAAATTCTGTTGCAATTGTTTTTTTTGAAAAACTATTACAAATTCCATGTGTCTCTCTCCTCCACTCACTGCCACGTGTCGGCATCACATAATTCCTGAAAGCGCTGAAAGTGTCAATTTATTTTAAAAATTACAAATTCCGTTGCAATTGTTTTTTTTGAAAAACTATTACAAATTCCATGTGTCTCTTTCCTCCACTCACTACCACGTGTTGGCATCACATAATTCCTGAAAGTGCTTCTCCTCCAGTTCGAACCCGCAACCTCATGGTGAAGACACCTTCACGAGCGTGCGTTTGCCAGTTGTGCTAAAATGAACCTGTATTAAATTATTACATATTGTTATATATATAATATTATCATACACACACACACACACAATTAATCAATTATATATATATATATATTTATATATATATATATATGTGATAATTAATTATTAGTTATATATAATATTATTAAAAATAATAATAAATTAAATAAAAAATGTAAAAAAGTATTTATATATTTAATTAACCAATTTTTTAATTAAAATTACTTAATAAATCATAATTTAATATTATAAATATTATTTTTAATATAAAATGATACATATAATATTACTAACATATAATTTATTTTTAAATAAAATAAAATAATAAATAATATCATAAATATTATTTTAGTAGAAATTTTTAAATATCATATTAATAAATAATAATATAATTGTAATAACTAAGATTAAATAGAATTTTTTAGTAATTAATATTTTAATATTATAAATATTATTTTAAAAATAAAATTAATAAATTTTAATTTTTACCATGGAATTTCTGAAGAAAAAATTTGGTCGTAGTAAAAAAATTTGAATCTAATTGCTTTTGATTCATTCATCTTAATATATAAGTGTGCAAGAGAAGGAAACTTATGTAGAGAGATGCTACATATATGTAAATATATAATTATCTTATTTTTTTATATAATAAATAATATATTTAGTGTCCTCAAATATTAAATATCCAATTTAAACAAAAAATATAAAAAAAAATAACATTTGTTGGTGATAAAAAAAATCTATAAAAAAAACTGAAATTAACTTTCAGTAGTGACAATTAGAGTTGCGGCTTAAAGTATGGTTTTGGTGGCGATGTTTGATAGTCGCCACTAAAAGTACCATTTTCAGCGACGACTATCAAATGTCGCCGCTGAAACTATACTTTCAGTGGCGACTGAATTGTCGCCTTTGAAAGTATCATTTTCAGCTACGACTATCTAAAGTTGCCTCGTAACTATACAGTCGCTGCTGAAAGTTAGTTTTTTTTGTAGTGTACCTAAGTTGGTTAACACTTCATTTCAAAAGACCTTATTATATCATTTCAAAAGACCTTATCTAAATTGGTTAACTATTTATCAATATATATAAATATGAAACTCGTATAAGACAAGAAGTACTTCTTATAGTACTTCTTGATTTTTAAACGGTAAATCAAGAAGTACTATTCTTGATCCTGAAAATTTTTTTCCCAATCTCAAATTTTCCTATCCTTAAAATTTTCAAATTGCTCAGGATCGAGAGACAGGAAAACTTTAACATCCTTAATAAAATCGAATGGTTAGAATTTAGAATATATATAATCAAATTGCGGCAGTCAATATATAATATTATAATCTAATGACATAAAGTTTCTCCCAAAAACAAAAGATGATTTTAGGTCCACCTATTTTCAAACCCTTTATCAGTTTTCAGTTTTCACTTTCCCGTCCAACTTTCAATTACCGTTACTCTTAATCATTGTTGTCCAACTTGTGTGTTCAATCCTCGAGTTTAACATTTTTACTTTTCTAATTTACAAAATCATGTCGAGTCACTAGTAAACTCGTGTTAGTTGTAAACTTGGGTTAAACTCGCAAATTTATGTGAGTTTACATACCGAATTTACCGTTTTTATGTTTTTATTTTACAAAATCATGTTAACTCATTCTTAAACTCGTGTTACTTTTTGTATTTGATCATGCTCAGTGGCTTAATATACTAATGTTATAGAAATTTCTTTATTAAGTATGATAAGTTATGAATATTGATGGATTTGATTTCAATTATTCGAATTTAAAATATATTTAAATCAAATTGTTATCATTTTTTTATTAAAATTATTAATTATACACTATTAATACATATGTAATGGTAAAAGTAAACTTTTATGAGTTTACGATTCGACTTCATGATATGAGTTAATGCATTGTCGCAAGTTTGCTCAAACCCACGAGTTTGTCAACCTTGCTCTTAATAAAGCCTTCTTCTATAAAATCACTATAAGAAATTGAATATAACACAGTTTATGATATGTAATTAAAACTGCTTAATTAATCAATGGAATATTTGTGCACAGAGAAGGTAATAATGACCTAAAATTGACATGCGAGGGAGTGAATAAGATGCTCATGAATTGAAATTTTGACAGAATAAATAGCATATAAATACACACACACATCATCCATGAATTATTTTACACAGCACTGATTTGCTATGAATTCATGGAACCAGAATAGAAAAAGGTTTAATCATGAGGGCTATTATCCTATGGCATAACTATTATTCATTTATTAGAGGGAGAGTGTCTCTGTCAATTGCTCTATATGTAATTGTCTCGTGTGCTCATTCACCCTCCCTAGACTCCTTTGTTGGAAATAATGAGTGGGTGTGTCATAAGGAACAAGTCCTACATTATTTGGGATTGTGGGAGACCAAGTGACATGTGATCTTGGATTGTTAAATGGGCCAAGAGGAGGAATGAACTAGCATAGTGTTGGGCCACATGGAAATCCGGCAATTTTCCCTATATGCGAGTTAAAAGTGGATTGGGTGTTTTATAAGAGACCTCTTGAAAAATTCAGCTTTATTTTAATAAATGACAAGCTGAAAAATGTTTTGTACTAATATAATTAGAAAAATATGCCCATTAAGTACTTAGCAAATTTTTAATTATTTTTATGCCATTTATTGACTATGTTTTATGAGAAATCTGGACGTTGCAGGCTTTATGATTTCAAAAACCGATTCAATGATATTTAATCATTAAAGTTGATGGTTTTAAAGTGTGTTTATTCTATAAGACATGAAGCAAATTCCATTTAAAACTCTAGAGAATTCCAACGTTCAGAAACGTCTATTTAATGGCAATTGAATGGCTTTATGAAGATTTAATGGGCACTTACAAGCTTTATTCAGCTGCCCAACATCTCTTAATTTTCCTATATTAGGAGATGTTGGCAAGAGGTTCATATACACACTTTTGCTCTTGAACTCTCAAGAGCCTCACTTCCTCCTCTGGCATATTTTCATACCTTCTGAGTTCTATTATCTTCCGTAGTTCTATTCACCTTGTTTTGTAGGAAGGGTTCGTTTAATCCTGGGGAGTGCTGCTTCTTATTTGCCGGTAGTTGCGGAATAGCTCTTAAGGACAGTGTCCTCGGGCACGACTCGAATCAACTCTGTCATTTACAGGCGCTGTCGCGAAAAAGGATCTACATAGCACCAGGAGGAGCTGGAGAATCCACTAAGTTGCGTGACAATCTAGGAGCTACCACCAACAATCTTAAGAGCTATTCACAACGACGGAGTTTCATGTAGCTACAGCCAAAGCAAACTTGGTGGAAGCTAAGTCACACAACAAGACAAGGTATGACTCCGATGCCATAATAAAAAATATTAAAATTAAAAAATCTTGTTACAAGCCCAATGATACTAACCCCAAGAGAGCAAACAAAAATCCTCCTAAACCGAGTGTAAATGTGGTTAAAGGAAATGATAGCAATGATGATGAGATCATTGCAGCAGTGGTTTCTCATGCCTCTTTTGTCTTTGATGTGAAGAATTGGGTGGTAGACTCAGGAGCTACCAATAAGGAAATGTTTACCTCCTTTGAAAAAGGGAAAAACCACATTTATCTCGCTGACTCCCGGGCTACTAAGGTTCAAGGAAGAGGGAAAGTGGTATTAAAACTCACATCTGGAAAGACCTTGGCATTGAACGATGTGCTGTATGTGCTTGAAGTCAAAGCAAACTTAGTGTCTGTGGCACAGCTTGTAGAAGCTGGGGTTAAAGTGTCGTTTGAGTCCGACAGAATTATCATGACAAAAAATAATATGACTATTGGAAAAGGGCTATTATAACAAGGGATTGTTTATTTTGAGTGTTGTTGAAATTATTGATAATGCATCTTCTCCTGTTTACTTGATTGGCTCTCTGGATATGTGGCAAGCTAGATTATGACACATAAGTAAGTCTTATAATTAAATTGCAACACCTTCGGCTTATTTCCAAAATAAAAAATAATGATTTTGACAAATGTGAAATTTGTGTAGAAGGTAAGTTGACTAAAAAGTCACATTTTTCTACTCAAAGAGAAAATGAGTTGTTTTCCTTAATTCACACTGATTTAGGTGATTTGAAACAAAAGGAAACTAGAGGAGATAAAAGATATTATATCACTTTTATTGATGATTTTTCAAGATATACAAAAGTATATTTGTTGAGAAATAAAGATGAAGCTTTTGGAAAATTTCTTTTAGACAAGACAGAAGTAGAAAATCAATTGAACAAAAATATTAGACGGGTTAGGTCGGATAGAGGAGGGGAATATTTATCACTAAATGATTTTTGTGGAAAAGAGGGAATAATTCATGAAGTAACTCCTCCATATTCACTTGAGTCTAATGGTGTTGCAGAAAGGAAAAATAGAACTTTAAAAGAAATGATAAATTCTTTGCTTGTTAGTACTTCTGCACCTAATAATTTGTGGGGTGAAGCTTTGTTGATTGCTTGTTTTTAACAAAACAAGATACCTTATAAGAAAACAAATAAAACACCTTATGAGTTGTGGAAAGGTTTTTTGCCTAACCTTCATTATTTTAAAGTGTGGGGGTGTCTCGCAAAAGTTTTATTACTTGATCCTAAAAGAGGAAAATTGGTTTTAAAACTTCTGATTGTATGTTCATTGGTTATGCCCAACAAAGTGCTGCTTATCGCTTTCTAGTTTTGAAAAGTGATATTTTAGACCATAACACAATTATTGAGACAAAAGATGCAGAATTTTTTGAACATATATTCCCTTTGAAGGTTGAGCATATTTCTAAAGGAGTTGAAAATTATTCTTCTTCTTCTGAACAAAATTCAAACGAAGTTTTGGTTGAAGATTTAAGGAGAAGTAAAAGAAAAAGAAAACAAACATCTTTTGGAGATAATTTTTATACTTATTTGGTACAAGATGAACCCAAAAAGTTTCATGAAGCTATTTCTTCTCCGGATGCATCTTTTTGGAAAGAGGCATTAAATGCTGAAATTGATTCTCTGAGTCAAAATAAAACATGGGTTTTAGTTGACTTGCCTCCAGGAGCAAAGCCTATTGGTTGCTGTTAACCTCATGAAATTCTTGTCAGAACTGCACATTTCCTCCTACTTCTTCTATAATTTGGGTGTTCTAATGAGCATTTGGGAGTGCTAAAATAGAGGAAATGTGTTCTTTACATACTTGGCACAAAAAGAGTATAAAAATTGGGGAAATATGTTAATAACTATCATGACTACTCAACTATGATCGTTTGTGAGTTCTTTATGTTGAAAGGGTATAGATTTAGTCATAGCTAGAGCCAGAAGGAAGCCAAATCCAATGAAAAGAAAGAGAAATGAAGTGAAGCCATCAAGTGTGCTAGGGAAATGCAAGAAGGGATGCAAACAGATCTTGGAAAGACAGAAACTGGCAATGCAGAGTTGCTGCCCGCGGCCAACACAATCACTGGCCACAGCCCACAGGAGGACAGAAACTTATTGGCAGTGGCCCACAGAAACACTGGGCGCGGCCCAAGAGTGGTCAGAAGCTCACTGGCCGCAGCCCACAGATACATTGGCCGCGGCCAGCCCCCAAAACTGATGTTGTGCGTTTTGTCAATCGGGACCTATAAAAGGAAAATGCAAAGACCAATGCAGGGGGAGAGCCAAAATACCCTAGAGAAGTAGCTGAGATAGTCCTCTGAACTTAGGTGTGTCTAAAATCAAGGAGAACCAAGAGAAGATTGAAGATTTGCAGAGATTCCAGCTCAGATTCTTTGGTTTTTCTGTATTCATTCCATTTCTCCTCTATAATTCTGATATGGTTGTAATGAGAATTTATATCTGTGATTCATTTCTGAACATGGATAGCTAAAGTTCCATTCTTGGATTGTCTATGAACCTTTGTAAGGATTAAACTTGATTCTTTTCCTTTCTAATTATCTAATGGCATATATATGTTGATTTTACTCCGTTTTTACTGCTGTTCGTGACTGGCCATCACTGTGGATGATGTGTTTAATTAAATTAAGCTTGAGAGAGTTAATTTAATTATAAAACTTGAGTGAAATTATGCTAGACTTGACGTTTATAACTAAACGGATGGTTTGTTAGTAACATAGAGATATAGTTATTAACCTGGCATTGTCAAATTAAGATTGGTATGTAATGAATATCTTCTCTTAGCTGTAGCAAGAGATTGTGCATGATAATAGAAGATATAAAATTGGTTATGACTTGAGAAAGCTTAATCATATGCTTGAAATTCTTAGACTGACATATATATACCCCATGTAAAGGATTCGTGGAGAGGAAAAGAAGTAAGTTTATGAAATACTAAAGGAATGGATAATCCTAGGCTTATTATACTTGATTGAAGTCACACAGATAAGAGTTTTGTTCAGTAAATCTCAGTTTTACAAACATATCTTTTGAACTTTCTTGTTCCACACACATCAACTTGTTTTGGCTCAACTCAATTAAATTCACTAAACCTATTGCTTGACTAATTTGTTATTCAAATCCTCGAGGGAACGATCTTTATTTATCACTGTATTACTTGACGTGATCTGTGCACTTGCGGTAGCGAACAATTGCAAATGGGTTTTCAGAAAAAAGAATTTTCCTGATGGAACTATTGATAAATACAAGGCTAGGTTAGTAGCAAAAGGATTTACTAAAAAAAACGTTGATTATTTTGACACATTCTCTCCCATGACTAAGATCTCTTCTGTTAGAATCCTAATTGCTTTAGCTTCTATTCATAAACTCTTTATTCACCAAATGGATGTTAAAACATCTTTCTTAAATGGTGATTTAGAAGAGGCGATTTATATGGTATAGCCTGAGGGGTGTATTGTTCATGGGCAAGAAAACAAAGTTTGTAAACTGGTTAAGTCTTTGTATGGTTTAAAACAAGAGCCTAAACAATGGCATGAAAAACTGGATCAAATTTTGTTAAATGGTGGTTTCTCTACTGTTGAAGTAGAAAGGTGTGTTTATACAAAACTTGTGAATAATGAATGTGTGATTATTTGCTTGTATGTGGATGACATGCTTATTTTTGGTACTAGCATGGGTGTTGTGCTTGAAACAAAACGCTTTCTTGCTTCTAATTTTGATATGAAAGATTTGAGTGAAGCAAAAGTGATTTTGGGTGTTAAAATCATAAGAAATGAAAATGGCATCTTACTTTCTCAAGAACATTATGTTGAGAAAATTCTGAGAAAGTTTGAACTATTTGATGAATTTCCTTTGAGTACTTCTTATGATCCAAGTGTACATTTAAAGAAAAATGAAGGAGATCCAATTGCTCAATCTAAATATGCACTGATTATTGAGATTCTGTTGCATTTAATGAACTATAACAGGCTTGACATAACATATGTTGTGTGTAGATTGAGCAGATATACTCACTGTCCGAGCAGTGAACATTAGGAGGCTCTGGTAAGGGTAATGAGATACCCGAGAGGTACCATGAATTATGGTATTTAGTAAAGTAGATTTCCCATTATATTAGAAGGATACAATGATGCTAACTAGATTTCAGATTCTGAGGAGACCAAATCCACTAATGGTTATGTTTTCACTCCTGGTCGTGGTGCTATAACTTGGAAGTCAGCTAAACAAACTGTTATAACCAGTTCCTCAAGGGATTCTGAGTTTATTGCTATAGAATTGGCTAGTACTGAGACTGTGTGGTTGAAAAACTTTTTAGCAAATATCCCACTAGGTGAAAAACCAACACCATAAGTGTCCTTGCACTATGATAACCAGCTTGCGATAGCTATGGCTAAGAATAAAACCTTTAATGGTAAGAGTAGACATATTCGGTTGAGACATAATATTATAAGGCAGCTGCTAAAAGATGGTGTCATCTCAATCGACTATGTAAGGTCCGAAGTGAACCTAGCGGATCCGTTAACAAAACCCCTAGGGAAGAAAATAATTATCGAAACATTGAGGGGAATGGGACTAAAGCTAATTTGAAATTAACAACGATGGTCAACCCAATTTTTGTGATTGGTGATCCCATGAAAAAGGTTCATATGAGTAAAAACAAGTCATTCGTTAGTTTTGCTAGCACTAATAAATTACTAGTCCCTTCCTATGGTATGGGAGAGTGCTAGAATGCATTTTGGCGAAGCGCAGCGAAAGCTTTTAATGATTTCATAATCCTACTGGATGATGTATTCATTACAGGTAAATTTCATGAAATCACCTCTACGAATATGGAATGAGGCTACTCCTATGAGATTGTGGCAAAATCTCTAGAGTATTTGTTATGCACCAGGCACGCGCATGGTCATCTAAAGTGCAAAACCGATGTCAACAAAGGAAATATGGAGGTATAATCTGACTCTTAATGCCTCTAGTACACACCAAAGATTTGTTGGTTCATAGAAGCATGTTTCACTGACATTTCTGTGTACTAAATGTTATCGGTTTAGGTCTGGTTCATAGTTTAGAGGACCACCAGATACAATGATTATACTCATGTGTGTAACTCAACTCAGATGTTCCTTTTGACATATGTGGGGGATTGTTGGAAATAATGAGTGGGTGTGTCATAAGGAACAAGTCCTACATTGTTTGGCATTGTGGGAGTCCAAGTGACATGTGACCTCAGATTGTTAAATGAGTCAAGAGGAGGAATGAACTTGTACAGTGATGGGCCACATGAAAATTCGGCAATTTCCCCTATGTGCGAGTTAAAAGTGGATTGGTTGTTTTATGAGAGACCTCTTGAAAAATTCAGCTTTATTTTAATAAATGACAAGCTGAAAAATGTTTTGTACTAATATAATTAGAGAAATATGCCCATTAAATACTTTGCAAATTTTTAATTATTTTTATGCCATTTATTGACTATGTTTTATGAGAAATCTGGACGTTGCAGGCTTTATGATTTCAAAAACCGATTCAATGATATTTAATCATTAAAGTTGATGGTTTTAAAGTGTGTTTATTATATAAGACATGAAGCAAATTCCATTTAAAACTCTAGAGAATTCCAACATTCAGAAACGTCTATTTAATGGCAATTGAATGGCTTTATGAAGATTTAATTGGCACTTACAAGCTTTATTTAACTGCCCAACATCTCTTAATTTTCCTATATATATTAGGACCTAGGAGATGTTGGCAAGAGGTTCATATACACACTTTTGCTCTTGAACTCTCGAGCACATCACTTCCTCCTCTGGCATATTTTCATACCTTCTCAATTTTATTATCTTCTATAATTCTGTTCACCCTGTTTTACAGGAAGGGTTTGTTTAATCCTGGAGAGTGCCGCATCTTATCTGCCGGTACTTGCGGAATAGTTCTTAAGGATAGTGTCTTCGGGCACGACTCGAATCAACTTTGTCATTTACAAGCACTGCCGCTAACAAGGATCTGCATGGTACCAAGAGGAGCTGGAGAATCCACTAAGTTGCGTGACAATCTAGGAGCTACCCACCAACATCCTTTGTTAGGGACAGGTATGGCATAAAAAGTAACTCTCAAACTTCTCAAATATAATCTTCTTAGTGACCTCTTTAGATTTTCGAAGAGGGAGGTGCCAAATTCCAGATTAACCATTAAGTCATCTCTAACTAAATAGGTGTCAATATAAATAGTTAAAAACATTAAATTTGTAATAAAATTCAAATAATTTTCAATGTCTTGTTAACTATACCAAACTCCAACATCATTTTAACTTTTATTTCCTACTACTTCATTTATTAAATATCAGCATATAAGAAAAAAATATTTTATTCTCCTTGAAACTAAACAAGTGTCGTATAAGTTCTCACCTCATAATTCATGTGACACTTGGCGCTTCCGATTTTTTACTCTTGGGGTGAAGACAAGCAAACAAATTTAACATGTCGTTCCTATACAGTAACATCTTAATAAGAGTATTTTGATTTGATCATTGACAATTTAATACAATATAAAAAATTTATTATAATTTTGGTTTTTCAATTTTTTTTTGGATGAAGACAAGAAAACAAATTCAACATGTCATTCCTATCAAAACTCTGTGACATTCGCTGTGCCCGCAAAGCTCATTTGTTGCTAAGTTATAACATCAGAGACGTGTTCATCTGTTGACACAGTTGGGTTATTATACACCAACACAAGCTCTGGCTCTTCCCATTAGGGATGTGTTATTTTAAAGTCTTCAGAAAGAGAGAACAGGTTGAAGAGAGTATTTTGATCATGGATAATTTAATAAAATATATAAAAAAATTATTATAATTTTAATTCATGAGTTACTAGGTCAGTCCTAAATCCTAACCAAAAGTGCTTTAGCCATACTCTTTAATTTCATTTAGTTTCTTTAGATATGATTTCCTTTTGTTTATTTCTTGTAATGTAGAGTAGCATTTATTGCTTTTGTTCCTAACTTTTAGAGAGAGAAAAAACACCCAGTGTTAATGGATTTTAAGTGTTTAGTTTTTGTATTCTACGTATCATCTATGCAGCACAATTCGATCCAATCATACCTACAATACTGTGAACGTACTTCACAATAGACACTGAATAAATATTATAGAAGTTTTTCAATCATTGTGTTGCCTCTGACATGATCATTCAATAATAAAACACTATCCGTATGTTAACTGGTCAAATCCCAAAATAATTACCAGGCTAATATATCATAGACATGTTAAAATATAAAGCAAAAAAAAAAAAAAAAAAACTAGACGTATATAAGGAGATTAGAACAAAATATGTGCAATATATTATACTTGACATTCACTATGATGTTCTTGAGGTTTTGTTGCCAACGAATGCAAGACTTTCCACGTAATTAAAAGCACCGCGAACTTCATATTCTGGAACAATAAAACACTCCTTGAGTTTATTAGTAGTGAGATTAAAAAGATATACACCAAAGTCTCGTCGGTGAAAAACAACTTCATTATTCCTCCAAATAGCCAAAGGATATAAGTTGGATGAACCAGAGCTGCCATTAAATTTAGTACTATTCCATCTCTGTCCAGATCCACTTGATGTGCCCTCCTCCATTACCCACAATTCACTCATCAATGCACTGTTAGATAGCAAAGCAAGTTTGTTCTCATCCGCCATTAAGTAAGTGTGCTTATAGATATATGATGCAGGCAGGCATTGGAATCAAGGTAAACAATTCCTTTGCTGTGTCAAATGAAAGTATGAATCTAATATCATCCTCGTTAGTGGAGGCAAACCAATAAATAGCTTCACCAGTAGCAACAAATCTTCCTGAAATACCAGGAATAAAACTTAAACCTTCTAATAAGTTGTCAAATTTTACTTCCTTCCATGACCCTGTAGAGAGTGAAAACACCTCTACACATTTAAGTTAAGTATAAATTCTCACTATCTTGTAATCATTTTTAACTCTACTAAACCCAAATCCTATATAGCACAAACCATTATCCTTAGTTTTGGGCACGAATTGGACCTCCCTAGTGGCTGGATTCCACAAGAATAGGGAACCAACAATTTCGAGTTGAAAACAGACGAGGCCATAGCTAGAACCGATGATACGAACCGGGAAAAAAGGGATTGTAGACCAAATGATGAGCATTTTGTTAGAATAATGGGCCTAATATGTCAGCTGGGCCATTAGGCCCAATATAGTTAGATTGGTTGAGATTAGGTACTTTGTATATAAATGTAGGAGATCATACTTTGATCATGTAAGTGGATTGTATATTCCTCCTTCAATAAAAGTATTTTTTTTTTTCTCTCAATAATGTTGGAGGTCAATTAACCATCACATTTAGAGGCATAAGGGCTTTGTTGTCGGAATCTATAATATTGAAGGTGGAATAATTCCAGTTGATGAGAAAAGAAGGTCCATGATAATGACTTGAGTGGTGGAGGTGTG
The DNA here is from genome assembly GCA_963210345.1 of Inga oerstediana. Lineage (NCBI taxonomy): Eukaryota > Viridiplantae > Streptophyta > Magnoliopsida > Fabales > Fabaceae > Inga > Inga oerstediana. Next base: position 26,068,645 of record OY723400.1, on the reverse strand, counting down.
AGGGAGGTCTTGAAGAGATCATTCCAATCTTTGCAAACACATCGAAATCGGAGTAGAGATTTCACCGGAAGTCTTTTGAGAATGTTAAAGATGATTTCGTGGGGAAGGAAGAATTTGTCTTCTTCCATTAACACCCGTTTCACTGTGTTCGCCATTAGAAACATTGAATAAGAATGCTGGAAGCGAGAGGGTTATAGAGGTTGACGAAGACTCGAAGGACCTCACGGGAAAAAAAGGATTCTTTCCCGTGTACGATTAATTAATTGCTACGTGATCTTAATATATCGGATATTAAGATCAAGATAATTTATTTAAGTCTAAAATTTATCCTAACATCAAAATCAAAGAATATATGGGGAACAATGTTAGAATATTATTTCCTATGCTATTAATTAGCTGCATGGTAGGATTTCAATATTTGGATACATAAGAAGGTATAGATGCATAATTTATTTATATATGTCTAAAATTTATCTTAACATCAAATCTCTCTATATGTAAATAAAAAATTATAATTATAAAAGGTAAATCAAAATAGAATCCTTGTTATAAAATATCATGGATAATTTAATAAAATATAAAAAATTTAGGGAGAATCACTTCTAGATCCCAAGGAAGGAAAATATTATTAGAAAGGTCCCTAGAGGTTGTAAAACACACTCAACAGGTTGTGAATACACACAAAAGAGTTGTAAATAGGGACCTTTTTGATAATATGTTGCTTGCTTGGGACCTATGAGTGATTTTCTCAAACATTTATTATAATTTTGGTTATTGAATTAATTTTTTTAGTGTCAAAATTCTCAGAATATAAATAAGAGGCTGTATCATTCATAAATAATATTTTTTTTTATTTGAAACAATTAAAAACATAAGAGTGATTTTCTATTTAATATTAATGTTTAAAAATTATAAATATCTATTTCATTAACATGAATTGAAATTTTGAACGAATAAATAGCATACAGACATACAATTGGACGTCTCCTTTGAGTCTGCAAATTTACTTTATCAACTTAAAAATTTTAAAAATAAATACCAGCTCAATCCTTAGATTCATCATTAAGCACTGATTTGCTATATATTAATACAATGAAGGCATCACGCTGAGCCATCAACTTAGTGTATTCAGCCATGTACTCTGAATTACAAGTCTAATCTGTGAGCTTATTTGAATTCTCTCTCATTCTAGCAAAGAGAGTTTCTCCTACTCTGCATGTTGACTTCTGAAGCTAGTAATAGTTTTCTGAATGGCGGTTTATGACATCAATCAACACCATTTCCAGATAATTATTCCTGACATTATCAACGAAGTGAATAGGTCTCAGGCAGCGTTTTTGTAATAATTAAAGCTTGATGCTGAAAATGCTCAACAGCAAGAGTTCTTGAGCCTGTTCTATCAACAATCTGTTGACACAGTTGAAATAATTAAACCAGGTTTATAGCATCAGAGACGTGTTCATCTGTTGACACAGTTGTGTTGTTATACACCAACACAAGCTCTAGCTCTTCCCATTAGGATGTGTTATTTCAAAGTCTTCAGAAAAGAGACAACAGGTTGAAGAGAGGATTGATAAAAGTATTTTAATCATGGATAATTTAATGAAATATAAGAAATTTATTATAATTTTGATTCATGAATTACTATGTCAGTCCTAACCAAAAGTGCTTTAGCCATACCCGTGAATTTCATTTAGTTTCCTGTAATGTAGATTAGCATTTACTGCTTTCGTTCTCAACTTGTAAAAAAAAATACAACCAGAAGTTAATGGATCTTAAGGATTTACTTTATGTATTCTACGTATCATCTATGCAGCACAATTCCAATCATACTTTTTTTTTTTTTGGGGGGCATAATTCCAATCATAGTTAGCGTGAACGTACTTCACAATAAACACTGACTAGATATTATAGAAGTTTTTCAATCATTGCGTTGCCTCTCACATGATCATACAATAATAAAACACTATCCGTATGTTACACGGTCAAATCCCAAAATAATACCAAAAAAAAAAAAAACGTACAACTGATCTACCAGGCTAATATATTATAGACAAGTTAAAATATAAAGGGAAAAAACAAAGTAGAGGCATATAAGGATCAAAATAAAAGTATTAGAAGAAAATAAATGTGTAATGTATTATGCTTGAGAGTCAATATGATGTTCTTGAATTTTTGTTGCCAACGTATGCGAGGCTTTCCACGCAATTAAAAGCACCGCGGACTTCATATTCTGGCACGATAAAACACTTTTGAGTTTATTAGGGGTGAGATTAAAAAGATATACACCAAATTCTGATTTGTCAAAAACAACTTCATTCCTCCAAATAGTCATAGGATATAAGTTGGTTGAACCAGGGCTGCCATTAAACTTGGTACAGTTCCATATCTTTCCAGATCCAGTTGATGTGCCCTCCTCCATTACCCCCAATTCAGTGTTTTGCTGTGTCTGTCAATCCTGTTAGCGGAGGCAAACCCATAAATAGCTTCATTAGTTAGCAGCAAATCTTCCTGAAGTACCAGGAATAAAACCTACACCCGCTAATAATAAGTTGCCAAATTTTACTTCCTTCCATGACCCTGGAGAAAATGAATACACCTCTGCACATTTAAGGTAATTATAAATTCTCACTATCTTGTAATCATTTACAACCCTACTAAACCCAAAACCTATATAGCACAAATCATTATCCTTAGTTTAGGCACGTATTGGACCTCCCTAGTGGCTGGATTCCACAAGAATAGGGAACCAACAATTTCGAGTTGAAAACAGACGAGGCCATAGCTGATACGAACCGGATAAAAGGCATGGTAGGCCAAAGGATCATTCAGAAGTACAAGAGTTTTATTGTCGGAATCCAGAATATTGAAGGTGGACTAATTCCAATATTGAAGAGAAGGGACACGATGATGACTTGAGTGATGGACGTGTTCTTTGATGAAGAGGGAGGTCTTGTAGAGATCATTCCAATATTTGCAAACAGATCGAAATCGGCGTAGAGATTTCACCGGAAGTCTTTTGAGAACGTTAAAGATGATTCCGTGGGGAAGGAAGAATTTGTCTTCTTCCATTAACAACTGCTTCACCGTGATCGTCATTAGAAACTTCAAATAAGAATTCGACAAGAGAGCGTTTGGGGTTATAAAGGTTGTCGAAGGACATTATGAATATAATTAAAGGGAAAAAGTTATTCTTTTCTGTAAGATTAATTAATGGCAACGTGATCTCAATAATCCGATATAAAGGTCAGGATCATTTATTCAAGTCCAAAATTTGTTTTCACATCAAAATCAAAGAGTGTGTGTGTGATGATTGATGTGGTAAGGGATCTCATCCGGTAAAGAGGAAAACATAAGTACAAATCTCGGAAAGCACTCTTGGCCCTTTAAGGCTCGAAGGAGAAATCATTGATCAAATAAAATGTAAAGTTTAAGAACATAATTGTGTCCCAAAAAATATGATCTTAAATGGTTTTTATGATTATCGAAGGTGAATGAAAAGTGAATCCTTGTTTGTTTTTCCTGACCGGAGGAGTACATTTTTGGGTTAAAGAAAAAAAAAATATTTCAAATATGCATTGGATATAATATATATTTCTTAAGTGTAAAAATATTTATGGACTCTTCTAATAGAACCAAAATGCCTGCTCCATTAAATTATCTAAGCTTTTGATGGTTTTTAATTTAGTGGGCCCCACATTATTTTTAAATAATTATTTAATTAAAAAAATCCTCACATCTTCTCTCTCCCCCTCCCCCTCCCCGTTCCCTCCCCCTCCCTTCCTCATCTTTTAAATCACAATCACCTGCAACACAATCATTAAATCAATCAAATGTAGGACAAAACTCATGAATACCAAATAAATCACAAATTAGAGTACATGAATTTTCCTATATCAATAGCGGAAGACTTATAAGAATTACCTCTCGCCATTGCTAAGCTTTGATCGAATGAAGAACTTATGAATCCCGATGAAAGAGAGCTGCAAAAGAATTGAAGACAGGATATGATTGTCAGGTCTCTTTTTGACTGGCTGTGAGGCACAGCGATGGCAACTGGGTTAAAAGCCGTCGCCAGTCAGGGAACCTCAGATGAGCAGATTAGGTTTTTCCTTGTACGCTCAATTTAGACGGCTATCAACTTAATTGTGTGTTTTCCACCATCAGAAAAACCACATTAATAACCAATAACCCTAATCATGAATTGGACCTAAATCTGACTAACGGGCCACACTCTGGATATTTTAATTAATTACCTAATTAATAACTAATAATAATTATAATATATATTAAAATATCTAACATTCTCCCACTTGGCCCGTAACTAACGTCAGTTGCCCTATTCAGATTAATTAAGGCTATGCTGCAAGAATCATGGCGATAAGTCCCCTTAAGTCGAGTATTATCTTTCATGCATTACATAGCAACACCCTTACTTAATGGGTTAAAACTTTATGAATAAACCTTAAATGTTTATTCGGTTCCTTCTTGAATGTTTGTCAATCTCGATAACTAGGTACCAATATGAGACAACAAACTCCAACTTGAATTTCATCATTTATCAATACCTTATTTAGATCACTCAATGTGATCCAAGTCACAAATAAGGTATTTGATCCTTCAATGTCTCTAAATGCATGCTGTTCATTTAAGGATCTATACTTTATGTGTTTATAACCCATTGACTTTATGGTCACACAACACCCTTAATGGGTTTAAATTAATTTAAACCACATGATGAAATTCTTTAACCGGCAATCTTATAACTTGCCTCCAATAATGATTAGATTAAGCAATTCATGGTGGAAATAAGCAATCAGTGACTACTTAGCAATCTTGTACTCCTCCATAATGCAATTTGTTCAGTAGACATAAAGATGCATCATAATGTTAACCATTTTATAGCTAACACATCATACTAAACCAAACAAATCTAATCATTCTCCTATATGTACTTCATGACCTGCAGCTTTTCAATTATTGTTCAAGCAATAATATGCTTGATAATCCTCCTAAAAGTCCCTTGCAATGGCATTGCCAGTTTGTATGCACATTCAAGCAAGCCTGCACCTATGAAACTGGATTAGAAGGAATACAATGATATATATATATATATATTAGAGACATGTGGAGAATCTAATTGTATTTTCATAACAACTACCATCTATCTCTAAATGTTCAAATATGTGATCATAGGTTTCTTATGACATTCTCAAGTATTTTAAGAACAGTTTCCTTATGTATTCCAAAAGAATACTACACTTACTCTAGTCCTATCACAAATTTGAACAATGATGATTTTGTTATATATAACACCTTATGTCAAAATTCACAAGCAATGAGTGAATCATCATTTTGTTCAATATAGATGATTCAACTCCCACTAATCTAGTGATACAAATAGTACTATGATGTTTTCAACATTATCATATATGTGATAGCATCATAACACATTATTCACCACTAATGTGAAAATGCATGTGAGGACGATTTCTCAATTTTGCTAACTAAATTCTCCTTATAGTTTATGTGACCTTTCTTTAATTCACACACATCTCTCCTTGTTACTATAATGGAAAGATGCTAATGGAAATTAGGGTCACTTTCATTGTTTATGCTCTAGTCAGATTACTTGAAATACATGATGTATTGTTGGTAGCGATTGCCAAATTTAAATTGTCATTTGGTCTTAACCCAATCTTTTAATAGATTGAAGTTGTACAATAAGAGCACAATCTATCAATTTAGAATATCCCTTGCTTGTTTCGGAATATTTTTCCTAATAATTGATAGAGTCCTTAATGTTGATACTTCTTATTTCAAACTTGACCAATTGAAAATTTCAGAACTTCATTATGTTTCACATTTACCTCAAGAAGAAGAGTATCATGTAAAACCAATGTTCCATCATGATTAGAGGTTACAATCTGTTATGTGTGGTCATCCTGAATGAGTTTGACCACTCCCACTAATCATACCATTTCTTAATAATTTGGCATTCCAAAATTACTACACAACTTCTAAAATGGAAAGGATAGCTCAATAAAATTCCCAATTTCTCTCTGCATCTTTACCAAAATATGCAGTCTTAATCTTTAGGATGTTTTCCATCCACACTCTTTCATTTATAAGACAATTATATATAAATTGAGCTTCCAACCCTCAGATTTTGAAAAATTTTAAACATAATTTTGTTGGAAACTCATCTAAGATATATAGTTGTCTTGAGTGCATTCTTTAAGAGGAAAACATATAGGCTAAATTACTATCCTTAACCATGTACCCATCATGTCATCCATCTCTTCTAATTGACTTCAATATATTAATCTGTTTACCAGATTAAATTACCCACTTCTACTTTATGTTCTCCAAAAAAATGTCTAATGACACTACTTAATTATAAAGCAAAAGATGTTCAAGTATTTGAAGAGTCAACTAAATCAGGATGAACTACTTCATCTGTTAGAACAAAACCAATGTCAAGTGTATATCCACTACTGCCTCCAATGAAGCCACTAATCATAGACAGATTAAACTTGATATGTCTATTGCTTTATGGCTTTAGGGTTGGTAGCTTGATGTCCCTTATTTAAAATCTCATGCTTTTCTAAAAGGGAGCAAGACTTGTATAAACACATTTACAATGAATACTTATTATCCTTGCATGTATTCATGAAAATGAGTAATAAATCATGAGATAATAAACAAAGGATCTATTCCACCAAGATTAATGGAGACATCTTACCCTATGATGGAGAATCACTTAATAGTCAACAAAACAATGCAATAACATTTATGAAAATTTTTAAATGTGTCCCTCAGCCTATCAACAACCATTGACTTTACTCCATTCTTTATGTACTTTTAATAACTAGCTTTTAACTGAGATTACTTTATTGAGACAATAATGTTATCTCATTTCTCATGCTAGCATTATAAATACTAGAGCTTTTCTTAATGTCAATTTTGTCCTAATGGCAGAAGTTCTCCTTATAGGCTTAATTTTCTCTAACAAATTATATCAAACTAAATAATTGAACATATAACAATCATGCTGCAAAGTCAAAATCAAACCATGCTTACAAAATTACTATAAGAGGCAAGCAACCATCGCATATAGGTGTATGTTTACCAATGTAAATCATACAATTATAAATTCGTATAACTAAAGTCTACCTGTGGGCAAAGACATTAGCATAGCATGAATTTATCTCAAATTGGTGAAACTGGAATGTATTTATATCCCCTAATACCTGTGGGCGACTTAGAGAATATAATGTTGTTCCATTTCACCCTAATTAAAACTATGATTATAGTTATCTACCTGTGGGTAAAGATTAATTATAACCATACATTTAATTACAATTGATGTCTTTAAATCTTTGAGTGATGTATTTTGTACATTAGAACAAAATAGAGTGTATGTGCCTAGTGAGGATGCTGTGGCTACTCCTCGATTCTACATACTCATCACAAAGACATCACATCATTGTGTATACAGATTGTACCTATGAACATAATTTGATATGGTAAAACCTTATGTGATGATTACTTATGCATACAATATGTGCATAAGGATGCTGTAGCTATTCCTTAAACAAAATATGTATACTAATCACTAATATCAAATATATACAATTTAAATATCATATATGTATACACAATGTCAATGGGAATCCTAATTAATTAATTTAATCAACTTCTGAAGATTAATATTTTAAATCCATATATAATTATTTATGCATGTTGTAAGAGGACGCTGTAGCTACCACTCTAGCATGCAAGTTAATCATAAATATTAATCATGTGCACTTAAATTCTGTATATGCACAACTTTATGGAGGATTTAACCAATTAATTTAATCAACATAAGTGACTAAATACAATCCTCCCAGTTTGATTAAATTAATATTACCCATTAAATAGAGTTGATATTTTAAAACATAAAAGTGATTATCTATACATACAACAGAGGATGCTGTGGCTAAGTCTCTAGATGCATGTTAATCACAAATACCAACCTTGTGTATTTAAATTCCAAATATGCACAAAACTTTAATGAGAATTTATTTGATAGATTAATTTAATCAATAAAATGTGACTAAATAATCAAGAAAAAATAAATTCTCCCACTATTTTGTGCATCCAAATTAAATCTAATATATGCACTTCTTGATGGAGGGATTAATTAATTGATTTGCTCAACAAGGTCCCTAGATAATTAATTAGAAACCCTCCCACTGTTTTATGTATCCAAAAAATTGTTTAAAGAATTAATTTTGGCATATTTCAATTTAAATTAAGTTTTGCAAAAATTAGAATAGTTAGATAATTGCCCAAAATGAATTATCGAAATATTTAGGCAATTAAGTAACATGTCAAAATGATTTTTACAAAATTTCCAGTATGTGAAAATGCCAAAATTAACCACTGTCACTAATTTAAACAATTTAAAAGGCATTAATTAGAAAAATACATAAAACAGAAAAGTATTTAATTAAACAGTGAAGAAATGGTTGAAAAAGACCCATAAATGTTTTCTGGAATTTCAAAAACCATAGCCCAGAAGAACAAAAACGCATAAGCCCAATAATTTGTTTCTGGTTATCTTTAAATTAATGGTCCAGAAGCACAAGAAAACCGTCACTGTTCAATTAAAAAAAAATGTTTTTTTTTTGTTTCGGCCCAGAACGCTTCATCATGCAAACAAAAAAAAAATTCACAGAAGCCCAGCCAATTCGGCCCAAACAAACATCAGAGAGAAAAAGAAAAAAAAATTTCAGAAGCTCAAAACCCGTCGGCCCAGTTTGCGCGTCCAGCCCGCCCACTGGATAAGTGAAACGCTGCGTTTCACTTAAGGGCCGAACGACGCCGTTTTGCGCGTGGGAGGGACTCATCCGAATGAGCCAAAACGATGACGTTTTGGCTAATGCCAAAACGACGTCGTCTCAATCTCCTTCCCCACCCGTTTCTGCAGCCCTACCCGACCCGCCGCCCAAGTGCAACCCGGTTAGGGTTGCCGCGACCCGCAATACCCAGGCGGTCCCAGCGGTGATGCTTTCAGTAGGTCGGAGAGCTCCGACGATCGCGATTTCGATGGCAATGATCTCGAAGAGCAAGAACAAAACACGATCTGAAACTCTTATTCTCAAAATCTCTACATAGAATTGAAAACAAAACTGAAACGAAACAAATCGAACGAAATCGGAGGCTCCGATGGTGACTGCGAGAACGGTGAAAGAGCTCAAGGCATATCAGCAAAGCAAGATCCGAAACATACAAGCATGATAATCGAAAAGCAAGGCATGAAATTGAAACAAACAGAGGCTCCGGTTTTCTGATGAAGCAGTGACGATTCCATCGAAGAACAAGATTGTTCTTCTCTCATCCATTAGCCCGAATGCCCAAAACGAAAATCAAGCATTAAAATTCCCAGAATAAAACAGATTATCATGTTCAAGAAGCGAAATCAAGAATACAGAACAAAATAATTGCAGAAGGCAAAACTCAAATTCGGATCCTTCAAAACCCATTGAAGACGATGGACACAATTGCCCTCTCATCCAGAGAATCCAAAAGCAATTTAATATCGTAAACAATTTATTAACAATAAATTAAAAACTCAGATGAATTAATTTTCAGCAATAATATAATTCATCTGTTTAAGAAATCCGATCTCAAATCCAAGCTATGGAATCCGTGTAAAATTACTATGGGAAGCTTAATTTAATTCTATACTTAGATCATCCCCGATCAAAGAGTAGAAGGCAGAGGATCAGAGAGCGTGGCTCTGATACCACATGTAGGACAAAACTCATGAATACCAAATAAATCACAAATTAGAGTACATGAATTTTCCTATATCAATAGCGGAAGACTTATAAGAATTACCTCTCGCCATTGCTAAGCTTTGATCGAATGAAGAACTTATGAATCCCGATGAAAGAGAGCTGCAAAAGAATTGAAGACAGGATATGATTGTCAGGTCTCTTTCTGACTGGCTGTGAGGCACAGCGATGGCAACTGGGTTAAAAGCCGTCGCCAGTCAGGGAACCTCAGATGAGCAGATTAGGTTTTTCCTTGTACGCTCAATTTAGACGGCTATCAACTTAATTGTGTGTTTTCCACCATCAGAAAAACCACATTAATAACCAATAACCCTAATCATGAATTGGGCCTAAATCTGACTAACGGGCCACACTCTGGATATTTTAATTAATTACCTAATTAATAACTAATAATAATTATAATATATATTAAAATATCTAACATCAAAATCTTCCTATATATACTTACAACTTCATATATTTTTTTGCCCGATACAACTTCATATATTTCTTTGTTGAACAAATCAAAACATACGAGGGTAGGTAGGGGTAGTTTGGATGACATGAGGCAGATCAAAATTGATGACCTGCATATGAGGATACTTGGAAGTGACCAAGCTGAGGTTGATCCCAAGACCACCTCCAACGCCTATGACTGTGTCGAGTGCCTCAAATCCATCGTAGAATTTAAGAATGCTGGTCATTATCAGAATCGTCAAATCATGCATTGCCTTGTTGAAAGCATGGTTGAACCTGCCACCCTTACATGGATACTCAAAAGCATGCATCCCATATACTCTGTTGAATGCTATCCCTCCTTCCTTTATCGCTCCCTTCAGCTCCCTCCTGTCTCACTTTAATCTCTTACTCAACAACCTTAAATTTCAATATAGTATTAACTTGTAATAGTAACATTCAAGAACACGACTTTATTAAATACCAGCTTTCCAGGAAGACCCTGTCTTGGACCAGGGACCGGAGATGTTCCTTGTTGATCGTCAACGACAGCAATATTGAAGAACAGAGTGGATGGCCCGGAGACTGAGGAGACCATCGATATTATGGCTGAGATGTCCTTTGCAGAGAGATTTGCGCCCTCGCTGGCTCCAACAATGGCGTCTAGGACGATGAAGAGGGTTTGAGAGGGGATGTGGGGATTTTTTCATTAAATAATTATTTAAAAATAATAATGTGAGGTCCACTAAATTAAAAATTAAACTGAGCTAGCATTTTTACCCCCCATTTAGAAGAGTTCAAACTTCAAAGACACTTTTACATCTAAAAAATATATATGATGCCCAACGCACATTTGGGAAAAGTATATGGGTATTTTTTCCCTTTAACCTTGCATTTTTCACACCTTACAAGAGGAAAAATGTTGTGTGCTCTATAGTTTTTTGGGTGGATATTGCTGTAAGATTTTTGGGATGTTCACTGTGAAAAGTCTTTGTTAATAAAGAGTCGCTGGTCTTAACATGTTAATTGCTTGACGTCCATAAAATCTTGGCTCTTGATTTATTAATGATACATTTTTCAGATGTGTCCTGGTTTATCAATGCATCTTTTCCCAGGACATATCCCTTGGCTACCATTGTTATCACAACCTCCTGCGCCATAGTTAGGGTGGAAGGAAGAAGAAAATATTGAGAGAAGGTTGGGGATTTGTCCGAAAGCAGGGGAAAGGAAGGGTTGCATGAGTTGGCTAACATTGTTGATTTGGATGAAGAGGTGGCGTGTATTGAGTGCCATATGTACATGTCAATCAAACTTAACAGTTAATGATAGGGTAAAATTGACCATTTTTTAACTTTCAAACATTCAATGCTTTTCGATAGAAACTTCCAAAGCATTTTTGCCCTTTAACCTAAGATCTTTTACTACTTGAGAGTGCCACTAGCACCTTTTTATTTTAGTGTTTGGATTATTTAATTGCCTAAATCCGGACAAAATTGTAAAATAAATTAGACAAAGTGTTCTTTTAGTTTCTTTTAAGTTATTTTAAGCTGTAAAAAGTTTTCCTAAAACACAGAAAGATCTCTTTTAATTAATTCCTAGATTTTTCAAACACGCTTTGGTGAATGAGCACATAGCTTCTTGTGACACAAAGAAATATCATGCTTCCACAAGAAATCTTAAAACATATTTTATTCTTTTATATGCCTATCTGTATCTAACTGGGTCTTCAAGCATTGTCAAGCCCTAGCTGTAGCTCTCCCAAACTGGATCTTGAAACCTCCCTTTTAAGGAGCCAATGCCCCTTCCACTAGATAATATACCCATCATAACAAAGGGGAGAAAGGATGATATCCCTAATATCATAGATAGGTCAAATAAATAAGGGGAAAAAAATTAAACTAGAGGTACATAATGATCAAAATATAAGTATTTGAACAAAATAAATGTGCAATATATATTATACTTAAAACTCAAGATGATGTAAAATCCAAGATGATGTTCTTGAATTTTTGTCACCAATGGATACAAGGCTTTCCACGTAATTAAAAGCACTTCTAATGCCATATTCACCAGCAATAAGAAGCTCCTTGAGTTTATTACTAGTGAGATAAAAAAGATATATACCAAATTTTGTTTGAGTTTCATCCAACTCAAAAACAACTTCATTCCTCCAAATAGTCATAGGATGTAAGCTCCACAAAAGAGGGCTGCCAATAACCTTAGCCTTATTCCATCTTTGCCCAGATCCGCCTGATGTAGCCTCCTCCATTACCCACAATTCATTGCCAGAAAGCAAAGCAAGTTTGTTCTCATACGCGATCAAGTTGATGTTCCGATGAATATGCGGTACTTCAGGCCTTGGAATCAAGGTAAACACTTCTGTTGCCATGTCAAATGAAAGTATGTCGATTTGGTTGTTGTAGGCAAACCAATAAATGGCTTCATCAGTAGCAGCAAAATTGCCAAGAAAACTTACACCCTTTTTGCGGTTGCTAAATTCTACTTTCTTCCATGACCCTGTAGATAATGAATACACCTCTGCAGGTTCAAAGTCATAAATTTTCACTATCTTGTAATCATTTACAGCTCTACTAAACCCAAATGCTATATAGCAGAAAACATTATTCTTAGTTTTGGGTACGCATAGGACCTCCCTTGTGGCTGGATTCCACAAGAAAATGGAACCATTAATTGCCTGTCGAAGACAGATGAGGCCATAGCTAGAACCAATAATACGAAACGGATGAAAGGGAATAATATTGATGGAGTGTGCATTCAGTGACATAAGGGTATTCTCGTCAGAATCCAGCATACTGAAAGTTGAAGAAAGCCATTGGAGGAGAAGAGAAGGGCCACGATGATGACTTGAGTGATGGAGGTGTTCTTTGATGAATAAGGAGGTCTTAAGCAGATCATTCCAATCTTTACAAACACATTGAAATCGGATTAGAGATCTCACCGGAAGTCTTTTGAGAATGTTAAAGATGATTTCGTGGGGAAGGAAGATTTTATCTTCTTCCATTAACAACTGCTTCACTGTGCTTGCCATTAGAAAGTTCGAATATAAGAATTCCGGAAGAGAGCGGGCTTATAGAGGTTGTCGAAGGACCTCATAAATATAAAGGGAAAAAAGTATTCTGTCCTGTGGACGATTAATTAATGGCTACGTGATCTCAAAAATCGGATATTAAGGTCAAGATAATTTATTTAAGTCTAAGATTTACCCTAACATCAAATTCAAAGAAGGCATATAATTATGATATCATGGGGAACAAAGATTCTATCAGCTTCAATGCTCACGTTAGAATATAATTTCCCGTGCTATTAATTAGCTGCAGTGCAAGATCTCAATATTCTGATATATAAGAAGGTCCAGATATGCACAATTTATTTATATATGTCTAAAATTTATCTTAACATCAAATCTCTCTATATATATAAATAAAAATATCTTTAAGTGATTTTATAATTGTCGAAGGTAAATCAAAAGAGAATCTTTTGTTATAAAATTCATGAATAATTTAATATAATATAAAAATTTTATTATAATTTGGGTTATTAAATTAATCCTATTTTTTCGTGTTAAAATTCTCAGAATAGCAGCGGTTGTTATAAATTAGAGCTTCTATCATACGGAAATAATATAAATGTTTTATTATATATTAGTATTATTATATTGAGATCGATGATGCTATGAATTTGAAACAATTTAAAAACAAGTGATTTTCCATTTAACATTTGATGACTTCCTATTTTTAATAGACTTGAGATATATTTGGGAAGTCATTGATGATAAATTAGAGGAATTTTCTTAAGATTTTATGTGATATTAATTAGGTGCATCATTTGTGGGATTTCAAAATAAAATAGAAGTTTTAAACTTAAGAAAGAAGTAATAATAAATAGGGAGAATCCAAAATAAATCCATTTGAAATATCAAAATCCGAAATCAGGTCTACACTTTCAACAAATTCTTAATCAAGCCAAGATAGTGAATTAGGGATTTATAAATATGATAAACTTACCCCAATGACTTTTGATATTTATTAACCCCTTTCCTCTCTCCTTAATCAGCCATCTTCTTTCTCCTAATCCTTCTCTCTCTCTAATCATCAATTACCTTGTACCATCATCCTCTTGCAATGCTACTTCTGCAAGACGTCCTAATCCTATCAAACCTACACTCTTTTTTTTTTTTTTGGGAAATCTGGCACTCCGGTAACAATCAAATGTTGTCTTGAATTGTCCCAAGCTGAGTTTTTCTTTTCCCTAATTTTTCAGGGGTGGTACGTGATGGAATGGAAGGACGTTGAAACTCATATTTGTATTCTTTCATATGGTAGGAGGTGCTGGATAATTGAAGAGATAGTGAGAAGGATAGGGAAAAAAGGGGAATTAGGGATACATGATTTAGGAGAGAGGAAAGGGGTTAATAAATATTGAAGGGCATTGGGGTAAATTTTCAAGTTTCATAAATCTCTAATTAATCATCTTAGCTTGATTAAGAATTTGTTGAAAATGTAGGTCTCAATATGGATTCTAGTATTTCATATGGATTTAATTGGGATTCTCCCTAATAAATAATAAGGGGAAGTTTTCTTAAATAAAAAAAGAAAAGAAAAGAAAAGGAAGGAAGTTTAAGTGTTATTGATATTATTATTATATTGTTTCTTTTCTTTTCTTTTTCTAATTGACTGATAGATGCATTTCGTTGGGGAAATTGCTGAATTAGGAAGTTTTAACCAGCAAACGATGCAGCGGCCTTTGGAAATAATGGGAAGAGGAAAGACTAAATAAAACCCAAGCCAAAAGTCACGATGGAAAATAAAGGAGGGAGGCACCATATGATAACAATGATCATCACCATTCACTGTGCAGAACCAAAGTGATTTATGTGAGCATTGTTCATAATTGTGATAGTTTGTTTTAATTTTATTTTAATTTTCTTTTAACTGATTTGAATTTAATTTGGTTTACTCAAATTAAACAAAAGTATAAAATCAATACTTAATTAGGTTTAGATATAAGCTCTCGTGGGAACAATACTTTACCCACTCTTTATTATTTGATATGACCTGTATACTTGTGGACTTTTAGGCTATAATTTTTCCCTATCAAGCTTTTGACGCCATTGCTGGGGACTTGTGTGCCAACACTGATTGGTTGGATTTGATTGAGCATTAGTAGTTTAAGTTTGGGTTTGTAAATATCTTGTTTAATTTTCTTATTTTCTTTTCTTAAAAAAATGGTTTTCACTTGGGAACCAACTGGTTTTAATATTGAGAAAGAAATGAATTCCATGTCTTCAAAACAGGATCAATTGATTGCTTTTATAAATTCTTTGAATTAATATAGGTAATATAAAAGGAGCATAAATGATGGTTATAGTCCATATTTTGATTCTTCTCATTTGCATGTATTGTGCTTTTTGTGAAGGAAGTCATTTATGTGAGCATTGTTCATATAATACAACTAGGGATTATGTCCGAGATGATTTTGCTTGGAACCAAACTTGTTTTGACCATTCATGTTGTCCTAGTGAAAATTTTGAGCAACAATAGTTTTGAGACCCATGTGTCAACTATTGTTCTATGAAATTATCCCTCATTTCTATTATTATCCACATATTGAAGAAAACACCCTTGAGTATAAAGAAAAGTCTAATTTAGAAAGGTTATTTGAGGAATATGTCGAATCATTATAGAGATTTAATCATCAACAACAAAAAATTGTCACTAGAATTGAGTCAAGTGCCCAAAATATTGGAATATAAGTGAATCAAATTGTTTCATCCACTACAAAAAAACAGGGAATTAGAGACAGAAATTAGCGACGGAATTATTCCGTCTCTAATCTGTCTCTGATTCCGTCTCTAAAATCAAAGACGGAATCAGAGACGGAATTTAGAGACGGAATAATTCCGTCGCTAATTTCCGTCTCTAAATATTTTGAGACAGAATCGGAGACGGATTAGAGACGGAATAATTCCGTCTCTAAATATTTTAAGACGGAATCGGAGACGGATTAGAGACGGAATAATTCCGTCCTAATTTCCATCTCTAAAAATTTAGAGACGGAATCGGAGATGGATTAGAGACGGAATAATTCCGTCGCTAATTCCCGTCTCTAAAAATTTAGAGACGGAATCGGAGACGGAAATTAGAGATGGAATTATTCCGTCTCTAAAAATTTAGAGACGGAATCGGAGACAGATTAGAGATGGAAATTAGAGACGGAATAATTCCGTCGCTAATTTCTGTCTCTAAAAATTTAGAGACGGAATCGGAGACGGATTAGAGACAGAATTTAGAGACGGAATAATTTCGTCGCTAATTTCCGTCTCTAAAATTATTCCGTCTCTAATCCGTCTCTGATTTCATCTCTAAATTCCGTCACTAAATTTCGTCACCAATTCCGTCGCTATTCTGTTGTTATTCCGTCACAAATTTAAGGGGTAATTTAATCTCTCTTTTTTTTACAGAAATTAGGGACAAAAATTGTTCCGTATATAAGTTTCGTCACTATTCCATCACTAATTCCGGTGAAAATTTGAAAATATTTAAATAATAAATGATAATATAATTATAGGCTAAAGTATATATTTAGTCCTTTATGTTTACTCCAAGGTTCAATTTAGTCCTTTAAGTTTATAAAGTATACTTTTAATCCCTCAACTATAACACCGTTAGTTTCATCTAACGGAAAATGTTGACTGTGCAATTAAATAAATTATGCTTAAATTTAAATAATATAAAAGTTAAATTATTGTATGTTCCAACTGACTAATTAAAAAATATTAATAATTTAATAACTAGAATAATCATCATATCTTCTTCCCACTAATATACACTCCTCACTCTCCTCTATTAATCAATTAATGGCTTTTCTGCTCCAATATTCCTTCCATTTTCTTACTCTTCTCCTGATGGTCCACACTCCTTTCACCTCTAATCCATTATTCTTCTCGCTGGCAATTTATGAAGAAAATATGCGATAATCCATTATTTTCCAGTAAAATTCTTGAAACCACACAGAAACGCAAGAGTGAGAAAATGCAGGAGCTCCTCGCTCGTATCCATTAGAGCAACCTCACTAGAGAAACAATAGAAATTAGAAAATTTGCTTTCATGACTACAATGAATTATTGTCGAACTCTATTTGTTCTATGGATTTGGTTTGCTCTGATACAGTGAACAAGTTCAAAGAGGTAGACTCGAATGTCATAGCGGATGTTGGAAGACCAAACTTGGCAAATTATTTTCCTTTTTTTAAAGATGGTGGACCCACTGGACATCCAAAGATGTATGAATTTTCATTTCGAGAAGGTGTTGAAGGTAACTCATGACTTGGTCAATTAGAGGATTCAGAAGAGATAAGATAAATTGGAGTGGAGAACTCATTCATGGAGAAGAGTGATGAATGTATATTGGTAAGAAGAAGATGGGGTAATTGTTCTGATTATTAAATTATTAATATTTTTTAATTAGTTAGTTGGAACGCACAAGAAATTTTTTTTTATATTATTTAAATTTAAATATACTTTATTTAATTGCACAGTCAGCATTTTTCATTAGATGAAACTAACGGTGTTAAAATAGAAGGACTAAAAGTATACTTTATAAACATAAGGGATCAAATTGAATCTTGGAGTAAATATAAAGGACTAAATGTATACTTTAGCCTATAATTATATAAAACTTATTGAGACATCATGGAGATGAATTCTTATGAAACACATTCATATATCATAAATATGGCATCGTCATGTGACTTCGTATTTGCTAAACAAACAATGAAATAATATATGAACTACTCTCTTTTAGAAATTAACATAATAAATGAAGAAAAAATAATTATAGTGCTAATTTCTTGAAATTAATTAGACTGCTAATCAATTTATTCGTATACTTATTTATTAGTGTTAATAATATGATTTCTTTAACAAAATAAAAATACAATAGTTGTTTTGGAAGCTATATATAGTTATAAAATCCATAGATAAAAATTTAAAAAAAAAATACAAACAAAGAACACTAATATATAAAAGTTAAAATTCATAACAACTCATGATACAATTTACAAAGTATAGACATCACAACTTGTTTCTTTGAGTTTTATGCAAAGCATAAGATTTTATTTATAAATTATTGAATTTGTGACAAATTGCAATAATGTATTCTACCATTTCAAATAATACATAAAAACATGTAAATAATTACTACTACATATATTATATGAATGTGTAACTAAATACTCATTTGATTGACAGTATAAGTTCAATCTTGCAATTATATCGAAAAAAAGTTTAATCTTGCAACTTGACCAATCTATTTCAAAATATAAGTCTAGTCTAAAATTTAGAAATTGCAATTTTTTTTCTTATATTGCTCTTCTATACAATTTATAACTTTTTAAATAATTATTTTGTTATCACTGATGTAATAATATTAAGTTTTGAAATTAATTCAATGTTAAATACTCATTTGATCTGTAATAAAGTATGATGAAAATGGTAGTCAATAGGCCAAAGCAAATAATAAAGTCAGTTTGAATTTTGTTTTTGTATTTTTACCATCTCACCTTTAATTGTACTCTATATTGAGAAACAACCCCGTAATTATAAAGTACATATGCCACGCTTGCTAGTCGAAGGAACCTCTAAATATAGGTATTTATGCATCATATAACCTTCAAGAATTTCATTTACTTCATGTTGTGTTTTTCTAAGCATATCAAGATTATTGAATACTAAATCAAAGGTGGAGCTAGTATGTGCAATTATTGTGCGAACTTAGTTTGCCATGTCATATGTGGTATAATTAGTTAAAATACAACAGTTCAACTAATATTAATCTTAGTTGGCTACTCATCTGATTCACATTTTTATTTTTCTTAAAAATTCAAATCGTTTAATTAAGATTTCACAAATAAAGAAAAAATAAATATTATGAAATTTTTTAATTTTTTTAATATACAAACTAATATTTAAATGTGCCAAATCAGCTCATGAATGATTGTATTTTAATTGATTAGGTTACAAATAACATGACGGATCATATTGATACAATAATTTCTAGGATTGACGTAAACAATTCCCACATCCCTTCATTTACAAGATTGAATAAATTTTCCCTCCAAATTTTTTGCAAATTCCCTCGTATTTGAGGCATAAATCGCATATTGACAAAATCGATCCCAATCCCAAATCGATCCTAAGCCTGAGCATCCCCATTCGCTGCCCTAACCCTTCGTCCGACACAGCCTTGAGCTTCTCCGCCGTTTCCAGCGACGACGGCCGCTGACTGTGGCCATCGACTTCCTCCGTTTGCGGCGTCATCCTCCACTGTCTTCACCATCGTCCTCTATCGTGCGCGGTGCTGTGATTCATTTTCTTTTCACAACCCTTCGGTCGGTCCTTTCCCTCCCTCCAGCTCGAACCTCTAAGTCTCCAACTCCAAGTCGCAGTCTCCTCCATCTCAGCATTTGGCAGTCGGCTCCTCTTCACTTCCTCAGTCTCAGTCCGTCTCGGCGTCTCGTCAATCCGTCTCGGAGTCTCCTCACTTCCTCAATCTCAGGCAAAGTCGATCGCTTCATGACTGAGGTACTCGATCTTCCTTTGCTTTTCTTGCTTTTCAATCATAGTTGCTGCATGAATCACATATTTTTTTGGTTCTTCCTCTGGTTTGCATTCTGAAATATTCCCCCTGTGGTCTGTGCTCTGATAAATCTTTGTTTGTATTCTGGCCTTCTGGGTTCATTTATTTTTTCAGTTGATTTTTTTAGAACAAAATATTCCCCTGTAGCAATGAAACAGAGCATAGATACATTAATTGGAAGGCAAAAAAGCTAAAAATGATTGTTGATAAGTGCCGGTAGATACATTCTTTTTCTGGTTTTGAGTTTTGATACGCACCACACCAATGGATCCATGGAAGAGTGGCTGTATATGTAAAGCAAAGTGCATATACTGAGAGAAGCAATGGATTCTTTTTCTAGTTTTTCAGTTTGAACCATCTGCAATTTGTTATAGTATAACTGTGATATGCAAAATGTTGGTCTGATTGAATTTGATATATAATTTGCTAATTTTAGCACTAATATTGATGTAAGCATGCATTCGATTGTTTTTTCATACAATATGAGCCAGCATGACGTTGATAGAAATTATTTTCTGAGCTTTTATTTGTGCAGAAGTAGCCTATAAATTTGGTTTTGTTTGCTTGTTCAGAGTTCCTGAGAATCCTAATAGGCTTCTGTTGTATATCAGATCTATTCCTTTTCTTTCGAGTCTTTTGGTTGGTGAATGATGGTCTTTGTTCTCTATTTTATTTGTTTATTGCATACCTTTCACATGATTGGTTTTGGAATTTTATATTCAGTAGTGGTGTTTGTGTCTAGATTTTTCATTTCTCTCTCTGTGTTGTTAGTCAAATTTATTGTTGTCGATTGGAGTTGTTTATTGCATGCAGGTTTATGAAAAATGAGACAAACCTTTTTTTATATATTAGTTAGCATGACATACTAATTACTATGTGATTGCTTGGAGTTGCTTATTGCAGATTCATGAAAAATGAGACAAAACTTTTTTTTTATATATCAGTAAAATGATAAAAGTCAGGTAGCTCATGTTCCAATAGAGAGGATAGATTATCAGAAATTGTTGAAATGAGGAAGGAATTTTAAAGCCGTATAGTTTCCACAAACATTGAAACAGCAGAATTTTTACTTTTACGTGATACCACCTGTTAACTGAAAATGGGAAGAAATGACCTTGAAAAGTTTGAAGCAACCAATAGATTGTTCAGAAAGAGCACAAGTAGCGATTCTTCACAAGTGAGTGCAGATTTTGAAACCTATTTTTCATGAACATGTGCTCTACAACCTGGCTAAACCATTGTCTCTCACCACTTCAATTATGCTTGAAAGTTTCAGATTTTAAAGAAAGGAAATGAACATCCTGCATGGTTACCTAATGGCTGGAATGTGGGTTTCAAAACCCCAAAAAGTGGCGTACACAAGGGAGCTTGATAAATTTTCCTTTAGTTATACCCCACGACTTTCCTTTTTCTTTTTTCGATAAAGCTTCTAACTTTTATCAAATTTGTGCAATTTTTTTTTCATTGTTCAGGATAATACAGGAAATTCTAGAGAAGATTTGTTGACGGATCTTGAAGATGCGCTATTGAAGCAACGACCAAGTTGTGTGTCAGGTTACAAATTGAAGGAAGAAAGGGAAGGCCATTATAAAAGTCAGATTCAGCATCGGTTAAATGAACTAGAAGGTGAATAATTACAGTAAAAAAGAAGCACCATCTTCTCTCTTGCAAATTTTGCACCTGTTTAACCATGCAAACATGGTAGAGGGTGTGTTTTATTTCTTAGCAATGTTTTCAGTATGTGAATTCATTCAAGCAATACTGTTATGACTCCTTTCAATTTTTCAGAGTATTGATAGATAAATCAATCTGTTTTCTCTAATTCTCTAATTTTTCAGCATGTGAATTCATTCAATATGGTTGCTGCCACTGAATTCTTTCTCTAATTCTCTGAAACTTTGCTGCATTTTTGAAATTTTGCTGAGAAAAGTTCATCGTCTTGAATCTATTACTACAATCTGATGTGGGTTAATTCATATATGATTTTTTTTATCCAATAGTGAATTTATCCCTGTGTTGGATATATATATCCACAATGATAACTTATATCTTATGTTGTCATCTTGAAATTGTTGGTGAAAGATGCGTGATAAGCAATTTGGCTGGCTTTATCCAATATTCATCCTGATCTTCGATCTTAGATAAGTATCTCAGTGAAGGGAATGTATCGGATGGTCATTGAGATGCCAAAACGTTTTCTTGACACTTAATTGATATGGGGAAAATAATGGCCATATGTTGTGCTCAATTCCAAAGAGCGGAGAGCATTAAAGTCTTCACTTCTATTTTTTTTGGCTTATTGCAGGTGCAGTTCCAGTATTAGTTGCTTTATTGCTGCTGTGATATTTGTTTTGAAATGGGACAGGTCTAATACTATACTAAACTGGACAGATTGGAACATAGGGATATTATATCTTGATGGGATGAGATATGATAGAGACCATTAATTGACAAATGGATGTAAAGGCATACATGCAAATGAATTGATGGTTAAATTTTAAAACTTTCTTGTCATTAGTTTCTTCTAGTGCATGTGTGGATTTTTCACTTATATAGGACATTCTTTGTTTCCATTACCTATATGGTTAAATGGTAACCTTATCATTTATTTGTTTTTTGTTTGAAATGGACATATTCTAATATGGTGATCAACAGTTAGAGCAGAAGAATTCAGGAGGAAACAACAGAAATCAGAAGCTGGAAACACCACATGATCTACTCACTACTGGTATTTGAGTTATCCTCCTTTTGATGTTTTTTGTCTTTTCTTTTTAGTAATTTTCATCAATGTGCATTATATGCATTTGGATTTATAAAAGTCTTCTCATTCAGTTTCCTTAGCTAAATTTTTACTTAAGAAGTTTTCTCATTTGGATTAATAAAAAATTTCATCTTTCACTCAAGAAAAGAAACATTAAAATGTGAAATTTCTCAATGATTCTTTGGGAGAAGGCCTACTTGTTGAGATTTTTGTGAGACCATCGTTGCCAGTTGGCAAGTTTGGAGCAGAGTGGTATCAATATAGCTAGGGAATTAACAGAAAAGGAAGAGGAAACCATACAAAAAAGGTACGTGTGTGTATATGTTGTGGTATTCTGCATTATGCACTTTTCAATATGTTGCTGTCTGCCTGTTTTAGATGTGTGTATTTTATATATAAAATGCGAAAAACGTCTTCTTTACAATGTAATCATAAGGAGGTTTGATACAAACAGATAACCAGTTGTAGATGGCTGGTAGTAAGTTAATTGTAAGGAGATTTGATACATGTAACATAATAAAGGGAATTAGGAACTAATACATCAGTATGATTGTGCTATAAAAAAATGGGTTAATATAGATTTTAGATGTTGATTTCATTTATGTTATGTGTTAATAGTTTTGCCAAGTTCAAGCAATTGTGAGAAGGCTGGTAAAAATTTATTTTGAAATGTACTCATTGTTTTTTTAATACATGATTTAATACTTCTTTATAAATTGCTATAGGTGAAGCAGTGGGGAAGAAACACTTGGGTAACATAATGAAATTATCTTAATTTTTTGCTCAAAGAAATTATCTTAATTAGGTTGGAAGCACTTGAGCAAAAATTCTCTGCAGCTATCAACAATTGAAACATTGAAGCTCACAACGTTGATGATAGCACACCGTAAAATAGAATAGTTATTAGGTTGTTTGGCTACATTGTAACATTTATGTGGTTTATTTGATACATTATATACATTTTTACTTGAGTATTTTTGTTTCTTTGTAGTTTTTAACTTACTATCATTTTATAAATTGGTTTGAAATTTTTTTTATTTGCAATCCATTTAATAATTATTTTTCTCTAATTCTCTAAATTCCAGATTTAGGGATAAGTAAATTATTTTTTTAAAAAAACATTTCATGTTGCAACAAATTAGTGACGGAAATTCCGTCACTAATCTGTCTCAAAAATCAGTAACGGAATTAAATTATTTTTTTAAGAAAATTCAATTTGCGACGGAAATTCCGTCGCTAATCTTGAACAAATTAGCGACGGAAATTCTGTCACTAATCTGTCTCAAAAATCAGTGACCATAATTATTGTTTTAAGAAAAATTCAATTTGCGACGGATTAGAGACGGAAATTCCATCGCTAATTCTTAACAAATTAGTGACGGAATTTCCGTCTCTAATCCGTCTCAAATATTAGCGACGGCATTTCCGTCGCTAATCCGTCTCAAATATTAACGACGGAATTCATCATTAGGGACGGAATTTCCGTCTCTAATTAAAGACGGAAATTCCATCGCTAATACGTCTTTAAATTAGCGACGGAATTGAAATTTTCGTCGCTAACAGAATTAGTAACGCCCTTTTTAGGGATGGAACATTTTCCGTCGCTAATAACGCTTTTTTTTATAGTGATCCCTTAAGACTATGAGACGAGAAAATTACTTAAGAATGATGACCACTTTTTGTGTTGAGGATGATAATTGTGAGGAAATTGAGGATGTATATAGAATTACATAAGACTATGGATAATGTAGAAGGTGACTCTAAGCTTGAAATTGATAGTAGGTGTCTAGAAGAGGTTCCAACTGTGGAGCCCAAGGTTTGTGCTTTTGATGATCAAATTGATATGGATGTCCCAATTGTTGTAATGCATGATTTTTTTTATGGATGTTTTGACTCTTATTGATGAGAGTCAAGTCAATTTTATTGGATGTTCTAAATGTTTGGATTCTCCTATTTCTATTTGCAAAGATATGCATGTTGTGCTTTCTTTGAATTCAATAAATGCTTATACTCTAAGATTGTCTATCATTAAGGAAGTGCAAGTAATCAACTTGAAAGATCATTTGTTGTGTTTAAAACCTTGTTGCTTGAAAAGAAATTAAGACAAGGTAATTATGGTGTTTGATACATATGATTAGAACTTTGTTTTGAGAAGTCTGGTTGAAGACTCTAAACTTGGCACTTCTTGGGAGGCAACTCAAGGTTTTGGTTTGATGTTTTGTTTTAATTTTGTAGGATTTTTGAAGCCCTAGATGATGTGTTTTGAGGTGGAAACAGTGATCAAGAGCAACTGAAAGTGCAAGTCAAGGACAAGGTGGAGAGTATTCTTCTACTTTCCTTGTTTTTTTTTATTTGATTGTTGATGATGTTGATGGAAAATAAGTGATGATTGAAGTTGAATTGCATGTGATTGATTGATATCTGATAACAATTGAAATTTGTATCATCTCTACACTTGGATATGGTTGTTTCTTCACCTTCATTACTTATTGTTAATTGTTCACATTGGGGACAATGTGACATTTAAGTGTGGCGGCGAGGGTACCCTTGATTTTACATGACTTGTCGTCAATTTTTTAATAAATTTGATTTCTTCTAGAAGTTTGAATTTTACTTGTGAGCATTGTCTAGTTGGTTTGATTTGAACTTGATAAGGGTTGAATTTTATTAGGATTTGATTCTATGTTCTTTTAATGTTAGTAAATAAATAAAGATTTGGCTTGGGTACTTCATTCTAGGAAGTCAAAGAACCTATGAGAAATTTGAGCCTAATCATATGTTCTTCCAAGTGGGAATGCATTTATTGTAATTTTATCTCTAGAACTTGTATTGACTCTCTTTTGAAGTGAATTTTTTTTTTTTTGCATACATAAAGATGATTTAGACATTCTTGTTTACTCGTTACTCTAGTAAGTGCTAAGTTAAATAAAAAAAGATTGAAGGGACTAAAAAGAAAAGAAGGAATAAGAATAATATTAGCAACTCCGCTGACATCTCTTAACTTGACTTAGTAATCGGGGCGCTACATCAATAATGTTCGCACCCGCGTCAAACTATTAATTAAGTCAAAGAGAGTTATGAGTTGTACTTAAAGCCTGTTGAGGTACCTGTTGGAGTAACTAAGTAACCGATGCTGCATTACCCATGTGCAAGGTCATGTAAAAAGGGGATCTATACTGATAAGCTCATTTTATTACTCCACTTTCTATAGATTTTATTGTTGATTAGAACATTTTCAATAGCTCAAAAATATGTATTTTTTGTAATATGAGAACATGTGATACTGCATGGTAATTTTACTAAATGGGATAAATGGAGAAACAATCTAGAGTTGAAATTGTATAAAGAGACGAAAAGAGAGCTGAATTAATTGAATAAAAAATACCCAAGCTTAGAGCTGGAGCACATTAATAAAAGGAGAAGCTTTTCACTATACACGTGGAGATAGCAAGAGGGAAGACTTTGCAAAGACCAATATAAAAGCTACAAGAGAGTTGAGGTCGGGGATTTTGATTAAGGGATGAGTTCAATATACTACTCTTGGGGAAAAAAAATGCTGGTTAAGTTCCCTCATAGAGATGGGATTCAAAAGCTTTCAGGAATTTCCCTTTGACGCGAGCTAGATAAGGGAGCTTCGTTGACTCCGCCAAGATTTCTCTCTTAGACTCTCCTTCTATTTTCTCCATCTGAGATCTCTCTCCTTCTATTGGAGCAGTCTGATTTTCCTGAGGTGCTATAGAAGATCCAGCTATGGCCGAAGCATTCTCCCATGTCGTTGAAGCTTTCTACAACACAATGAGCAGCTGAACATTTTCACTTCCCTAAGAGAAGAGCCGATGCCTAAGTTTCAGAGCCAAAAAGGGAGTTTAATCAATCCATTCTTGTAGATTTGGATTCATTGTTACTATTCAAGAACTTAAATTTGATCTATGCTATTCTCTGATTATGTGTTCTTTATGGTTGTTAAATCAAGATTCATTGACTGTAATGAGCTTAGGAGTATAATGATACCTATTTCAGAGTGGAATTAGTAATAATGTTTGGCTCATTTGAATCAGATTTTATTATTAGTTTGATTGATTTTTAATGAGTATGGTTTCATATTCATCAAGGTGTTTTAAGCGCAGTATACATTCCTTGAATTTTTGGTTGCATAATCAGAATCTCTTGATCAGTTTAACTCCAATAATCATAATCTCTTGATTGGTTTAACTCCAATAATTTGAGAGGCAATGAAGGCTAGGTGAAGTTCTTAGGAAAAACTATTTGAAATTTGATTTCTTCCACATCGAAATTCTCTTTTTCCTATCACGTTCGTTTCTTACACTCTGAAAATTCATAAATAGTTGAAATAGGAGTATTAATAGTTTCAGCAAAGATACTGCAAGGTGCTCTTCTTAATTTATTTAAGTGCTTTTACAATTGAGATTTAAGAATTTCTAACTCCATAAGAAAATCGACCTAGGTTGCACTACTATATTAGATATTATAGTGACCTAGTATTTTGATAAACTCACATGATAGAGTTAATCACCTACAATGGCTCAAGATGAAAAAAAAACAAGGTATACGATATAAATATCCTTTCACTCTTCATATTATTCATTGAATTGCTTTGCACTAATTGAAGTATTTATCTATTACCAAAGTCCTATTGATTTGGGTATGTAATGGGATAATATAGTGGAAATTGAGATGAGGAACAAACCTATGGTAGATTAGTTACAATAGATATATTTGAGTGAAACACAAGCCCTTTATTCTCTTGAGAGATGAGTATAAACACTTGACTTTAGAAGGACATTCTATTGTGATTTATCTTTACTAAATTAATTGCTTTGCTATTTGCATTTTTTTTGGAAGGTGGAAACGGGTTCTATGAAGACTTAATTCTTGAAGGTTTAAATTGATTCTATTTTTTTTAAAATTTTTGCATGTAAATTTTGCTTCCATGGTTTTCTTGAATTTAGTTGTTTTACCATTTAAAATCTTGAGGAAATGATTTGATGTTAGTGTGGGGGTGTGATGACTTCCTACTTTTAATAGATTTGATATATATTTTGATATATTTAGAAAGTCATCGATGATAAATTAAAGGAATTTTTTTGAGATTTTATGAGATATTAATTGGGTGCATCATTTGTGGGATTTCCAATTAAAATAGAAGTTTTTAAACATAGAAAAGAAGCAATAATAAATAATGAGGTGAAGTTTTCTCAAATAAAAATGGAAAAGAAAGAAAGGAAGTTAAGTTTTATTGATATTATTATAATATTGTTTCCTTTTTTCATTGATTGATAGACGCATTTCGTTGTGGAAATTGCTGAATTAGGGGTTTTAACCAACAAAAGATGCAGCACCCTTTTGGAAATAAAGGGAAGAGGAAAGACTAACAAAAAAAACTTAGCCACAAGTCATGATGGAAAATGAAGGAGGGAGGCGGCATCTTATAAGTTATAACAATGATCATCACCGTTCACTGTACAAAACTAGAGGGATTGAGGAGAGAGAAAGGTGTTCGGGTTCTATTCTTCTTCTTCATGGGAGGATGAGAGGACCGTAGAGAAGAGATGAGACCAGAGTAGCTGATTGGACCAGAGGAGTAGCTGAAGCTCGAGGATGAGGCTTTGAATCAATGTTATGTACTTTTTCCTTTTCTCTTTTCCTTATGGATTTATATTTTGAATATAGTGTTGCTAAACTAACTTTGCTTCGAGCTATTATGTGTAGCTAGTTTGTTTTGCAACCTTGAAGAGCTATGAACTTGTAGGTGGATTAAACTTTGTTTTCCCTTTTTAGTTATGTTTTAATGTTAATTTGGTTACTTAATCTGGTTCATGAACCAATCTCAAAACGTTTATTCAATACTCAGATGTCTGTACAATGAGATTGAAGACTATTTATACTACTAAATTGCTAATTAAAATAATGCAAAAGTCAAAAATGTTGTGCTTCACCAACTCCCTCAACCACCAATCCAGCCGTCATTCCCCGTTCCTTCCGTCATGCCTTATGTCAATAGGTTGCTCTGTTTCATTTACCTGCTCAGTCAAATGTTTTGTCTCATTCTCCTAAGGTTGGACAAGACTCGTCCTCGAGTCAGAATCAACATCATCATCAAGATACAGAGATAGATCTGCTTCCTTATGCTTGAGTAAAAATGAATTGGAATTATTTTTGCTTTTGTTGTGTTTATTGGGTGGCAAAGGTTCGAGCTAAATCTTCACGTCATCTTTTTGGAATTAATATGTGTTTGCATGACTGTCGTACAAAGCGTGTTGATCATATTGCCAAGGTCTTTCTAAAAGAAGATGACAAGCATCCATTCGAACAACATTACACCAAACTTCATCATGATACCTTTTACTGATAGAAAAAGTAATAAGGCATCATTTTGAAACTTTTACCGCACTTCTTTTGTTAAACCATTGGAGCTTGTATGAGTACGGATGGTTGTGAGTTGGTAGTTATAACTTTTCTACCATGTAGTTAAAGACTACATTTTCACAACTTCCATTATCGATGATGACATCATAAACTTTACCTTGAGTAGTGCAACGAGTATGAAAAATGTTGTGACGTAACCAAGGCTCTTCTTTCACTGTGGCTATATGCAAGCTTCATCTAATCACAAGTGTTTCACCATGATCAGGAGGAATGACTTCTTCATCAAAAATTGACTTTTTATTAAAGACTGGCTCTTTGTTAGGAATATGATCCTTTTCTTCTTCAAATACTATAGAAGCGTCCCCTTCAATAAAGATAACAACTCTGCGGTTAGGATACTCTGAAGCGAATGACCGATTCCCTAACATTTCAAGCACTTAGGTGCTTTGGAGCTAAATTCCTTGGCAACCTTTGGTGGAGGCTTGCTTGAAGAGCTAGGCTGATATACTTGTGTAGGCTTGCTTGAAGAGCTATGCTGATACATTTATGTAGGCTGATGCATCTATGCTTCATGTCCATCAAAAGGAATTTTGGTGGAGGAAGACGATTGAAACAGAAATATTTTGGGCAACTGTTTCTTAATACGGATGGCTAGACGAATGAAGTCGTCCAGAGTCCAGTATTGTTGGAGCTGCACTAGATGGGCAATATTGGTATTTAACCCTCCTATATAATGGGCTATTGTTTGCTCCTCCCTCTCTTGGATATTACATTTCATCATAAACTTTTCAAATTCCTTAGTATATTCTTCCACAGACATAGCCTTTTGGCGGAGATTATGTAATTGAAGGAAATTATCTTGATAATAATTTTCAGGAATAAACTTACGTGAGAGCTCACGTCCATCTTGTCCCACGTTCGGATCTTACTTTTTCCTTCCCTTTCATGCCTTTTCTTGAGATTCTCCCACTATATGGAGGCATTTTTATTTAGTTTGATGACGATAATTTTGACCTTCTGCTCATTGAGAATTTCTTTATATTCAAAATCTCGTTCAACAGTTTGAAACCAATGGATAAATTCGTCCGGCTGGAGTCTTCCCTCAAATCCAGGTATGTCTCCTCTAATGTCATTAGGACAAGATAGCTTTTGTTAAGGATGACGGCGGTTGTAAGTGGATGATAAACTATTGCTATCTAAATCATCCTCTGGATATTCACTGCGAGATTCTAGCAAGACTTGTTGCGATTCTACAATGGTCTCCAGCTCCTGTATCCGGCGTCTCATTTCCTCTATCTCAATTACGTGCTTGTTCCCACGTCTTGGAGGCATTTTGGAGTTGTTCTTGTGAAGTAAGGACTTAAAGAACACAATTATTGGGTATAGGGTTGAAAGATATAGGGTATGAGTGGTGTTTATGGAGAAAAGGGGTCAAATTGGAATTTTTTTGGACAATTAGGTGTAAAAATGTAATTAAAGAAAGTTAAGGGACTAAAATGTATTTTTGGCCAAAATCTGGGGTCAAAATATAATTTCAGAAAGTATAGGGGGAAATGTAATTTTGGTAGAATTCTGGGTCAAAATGTAATTTTAGAAAGTTTAAGGGCTAAAATGTAATTTTGGCATAAGTCTGTGGTCAAAATGTAATTTTAGAAAGTTTGGGGGCAAAAATTTAATTTTAGCAAAATTCAGGGGTAAAATACAATTTCAAAAAGTTTTGGGTCCAAAAATGTAATTTTTGACAAAAATCCGGGGTCAACATGCAATTTTAGAGAACTATGCTCACCGTGTATGCTGACATGGTAGACGACAATTAGATGCCCTGACGCTGACGCAGCAAGTCTGATGTGGCAGATGACGTCACCGTCTTCAAGCTCTGTCCAGCGTACGAGCAACGTTGACAACGAGTGGGATTCTGGCTGTGGCGCTTGAGAGCGCGTGGCAGCATTTCACGGAGGATTTAGAATCTTACCCTAGGTTTTTTGGCCTTCTGAACACGATGGTGGGTCGGTTTTTCCAAAACAAGCTTCGAGAGTGAAATCCATCACACTCTGTTTCTCAACATTTTCGGTTTCTTACCACTCCTTACTCTTTCGCTTTCTGGCCCTCTGGAACTCATCTCTGATACCAAAATAGTTCAGGAGCCAATCTCAAAACGTTTATTCAATGTTCATATGTCTTTACAATGAGATTGAAGCCTATTTATACTACTAAATTGCTAATTAAAATAATGCAAAGTAAAAAACGTTGTGCTTCACCAACTCCCTCAACCACCAATCCAGCCATCATTCCCTGTTTCTTCTGTCATGCCTTATATCAATAGGTAGCTTTCTTTCATTTACCTGCTCAGTCAAATATTCTGTCTCATAATCTTGTCTATTTCTTTTCTACTTAATGCTTGATCACCATTAAGTATGAATTTGGAGAATTTAAATTAATTAGCCTTGGGAGAGGGATCTTAGTTGAACCATATGGTTGAATAATGTGGGATTAGAATTTATTCTAATTTACCAATTGAATTATTATTGCCCATTGGGTAACTATGTTAGGAATAATAATTTTAACTTGAAAGATCGGTGTAAGTGATCGGGAGATACTTATATCTATTAATACTTTATATTAACAAAATTAATATTAAGACAAATTAATTAAGTGAAAACAAGGTTTATGAAACTAATAAAGAATTAGTGAATATGGGTTGCTCATTTGAATTTTAATTAGTTTTATTTTAACTCATTTGAATTCAATTTGATTTGCTCAAATTAAACAAAAGTGTAAAATCAATGCTCAACTGGGTTTAGGTACTAAATCCTCGTAGGAGCGATACTTTACTCACTCTTTATTACTTGAAACAGGCTGTACACTTGCAGATTCTTAGTTTATAATTTTTCCCTATCAACATTACTATTTAAAAATTATAAATATCTATTTGATTCCAAAAAAGAATATAACTAAATGCAAACAATATTTTATAATTAAAAATAGTGTATATGGCGTTTTGTTCTTTAAGAATGCTCGGAATTGTGAAGGCGGAGGTGCATGGTATTTTGAGCATAAAAGCAAGATATAACCTTCCCTGAATTGAAATTTTGACCGAATGAATATCATTCAGCCATACAATATTGGACGTCTTCTTTTGAGTATGCAAATTTACTTGTCAACTGCCCAACAAGGGCACAGTTTCAAATTACCCAACATAGGCAGATTAGCCAAAAAAAAAAAAAAAATTAACTTGTCAACT
Source organism: Inga oerstediana (assembly GCA_963210345.1). Taxonomy (NCBI): domain Eukaryota; kingdom Viridiplantae; phylum Streptophyta; class Magnoliopsida; order Fabales; family Fabaceae; genus Inga; species Inga oerstediana. Next base: position 26,036,317 of record OY723400.1, on the reverse strand, counting down.
TTAAAATAAAAAGATAAATGACAGCTTAAGGGGAAAATTACCCACTTCATTTTCAATCATGTGTGCTATTATCCTCTTCTATAACTATTACTATTCATTTCTTAAAGTCACTTCCAATGAGAGAGTATTTCGTGAGCTCATTGCTTCCCCGATTTTAGGGCATGTAATAGGAGAGTGATACTGGAGTATAATTTTCATCCCTGCCTTATTTTTAAGGCATTTGTAACTTCTTTATTGTTCATCCATATCTGTTAAGTTCTAAAAGCACAAGTGGATAACACCAGGGTCGATTTTCCCTCCTAGTAGTTGGTTTTTTGGTCAGTTGCATGTGCGTTTCATAGGAAGTTTTACTTTCATTTCTTTGAATATGCTCCTTTGCCGGGATGCAGAATGACTTGATCATTATTTTGATGGTGTTTTTTGTTTCCCTCACCCTCCATATCAGAACTTGTAAGCTCACCAGTACGAGAATTTCTCGCTGGAAACAGTTCCGACCTAAAACGTTTGAATTTCTCAAGTAGAGTCTTCTTCCAACCCTGTAGTTTTCTTTGACACTATTGAACTCTTCCTCATATTTAACACGCATAAAGGTATTAAATTTATTATAAAATTCAAATAATTTTCAATGTCTCCTTGAAAATATTCAACTTCATCATCATATCAAATTTTATTTTCTTCTACCATGCTTGTTAAATATTGATATATATAAAAACAATTATTGAATACTGTTTACAACTAAAAAACTTAAATCTCTTATAAAAGGAACAAGATCACTTGCTCGTTGTTTAAAATGAGTACAAGAGAAGGTATAAGTAAGAGTATTTTGATCTGATTATAGATATAAAGTTTTATTATAATTGGTTATTGATAAATCCCAAATTTAATACATTTTATCCCACCTTATTCATTTATTTTAGGGATTATTTTAAGCTAATTTAGATTTATTAGATAATATTTGGAGAATTAGCCAATTTTGAGAAATAATATAAATCTGAATTGATTATGATGTTATTGAGCTTAAATTGTTAATATTCTGATTGATATCTTGAGATCAGCTAATATTTTTAAATATGATAAATCATGATTTTATTTAATTCTTGTAGGATAAGGAAAAGCATATTAGAAGATCTTAAGTTATAAAATTTTTCTTGAAAACTGAAAGAATATCCAATAATTAAATTTTATTTGAACTTCTTAAATTTTAATAAACTCAATTTGAACTCTAAAAGATCTCTCTTCCTCCCTTTTATTTAACCTACCGCCACAGCACAGGAGAAAAACATGATACACGGACTGACGCTGGAGAGGGAGGCCGAGATGCACTTGCAGAGAAGGGACGAGGCAGAAGACACACCACACCATTACTGGCCAAAAAAAAAAAAAAAAAAGAAGACACACACCATTGAGAGCTGAACCCCTCTCTCTCTCTCTCTCTCTCTCTCTCTCTCAATCAACACTCACGGGCCCCACCTTCAATGGTCATTAAATTATTCCACACCCCCTTTCCAGTTCGCAGAGAGTCACGTACACACAAGATCCATTCATTCATCAATACCTTCACAAATTCTTTTTCCAATGGCCGTGTCATGCAGTTCGAAGTTTGGAGGGGAGAGTAAATTCATGACAGCTTAAGCTATTTTAGGAGATAATTTAGGAGAAGCATGAAGAAAATTAGAACCTAGGAATTTATATTTAAAGACCATCAAAAAGTGTCTTTCCTTTTATCTTTTTAAATCAAGATTTGAGATTGTTTAGTTTTAAATAATTTTGGGTTATACTAATTGAGAACAATCTAATTTTAGATTGTAGATTTATTATTGATTTAGATTGAATTGATATTTTGGATTTAATTTGTTCTTAAATGATTGTTGGGATTTTTGTTTGTAAACCCTTTGATTGTTAATTAGATTATTAATTGAATTGTCATTATTAATTTAATTATCAATTTGGGTTTAATCTTTTGATTGTTTAATTAGGTTGATTAATTGTTAAATTGTTTAATTGGGCAATTGTGAACATGATTTCCAAAACAATCTTAAACTAATGAGATTGGTTTTTAATGAATTTAATTAGCCATCACTTATTTCATTATAACTTTTCTAGTGGAATAAGTGTTATTGAGCTTGATTGTTTTTCATGTTTCAATTAGGCAATTAAGTTTATTAATGCCAATTTTTCATCAACCTCCTTTTAGTCTAATAAATTGAATAGCTAAGAAAGCTAAATCTATGTGAATCCTGAATTGTCCCCTTCACCATCATAACTGAACTAGACCCTTCTTAATTATCTTACTTTTGATTATTCTCTTTGCTTAACATTTTAATTCTTTTTTCATAAAACCCCCCAAAAAAAAATTTTTCAAATTCATATAGATTAGTATCACTCTCATATAGTTTTCAGAGTTAGTTTTCAGCATTAGTGCATTTAGTTACACTACTATAAAAAAATGCTTTTAACATCCTTTTTTTGGGCCTTTTAATATCTGAAAACAGGGGGACATCTATCTGAGCAACGTAGAAAAAAACTGTCAATAACGTCCCTAAAATAGGGGACATCTTTAGGCTAGACTTTAGAGGTCCCCAGTTTGCACTAGGGACGTCTAAAGTTTTTTTTTATGGCCTTTTATATACATAATTGTCCGAAAAATTTAAACTGCAGAAATTGAATGGAAGAAATATTATATAAATCAGAATGGAAACAACAGCAGTTCAGTATTATCTAATAAAAATGTTATCCAACAATCTAATAGTATGTACAACAACACAACTCTAATTCACACCTTGGAAATTCATTCCAAAATTTCTCTTAAAAGTGAGACATCCCAAAATTAAAATAACAAACCGTCTCAGCTTAATTTAAATGAAACTAAACTAATTAAGACAATTCATATTTAAGACAATGTATCATTGTGATTTTTTTTACCAAACAACCCATGCCAAGTTCAAAGCTTCCAACTAAACAATTTTCAAGCCTCCACAATTTTTTTGATAAGTATTATTCATTCCATCACAAGCTCTCTTAGAATGCATGTACCACCCTAGAAAAAAATTGCCATCTTCATACCTATTTTATGGCATAATTGATGTTATATTATATTGTATCTCATCAACATTCCAGAACCATACACGCATTTGAAGTAAAACTCTGACATATTTTTGTAATTTAGTTGACTTTTGAATAATGTTAAACTAAACTAACCTAAGCCAAACCAAATTCATTCCTAAGTATCATTGTCATTTTTTTAACTCATGTCTATATATATATATATACATCACCGTGTTGAAGTCTGCTGACAAAAAAAACAAGTATGCAATAATGACAGTCCATTTCCATATCAAGTAAATTAAAAGTATGCATATACAAGTTACTCTGTTTCTCCAGTTTCATAATCTGATTTAAATTAACAGTTATAAGCATTTGTTCAATTATTTGTATACAAAGTTGTGGGAGTGAGAGACAAACCTATGGACGACGGAAATGGAGACGACTCACGGTGCCACTAGCTGGGAAGACGACGGTTGTGAGAGGGAGACACAAACGACGGTGTTCTTGTCAAAGAAGAGAGAGGGAAAAATAGAAATATGATTATGAGAAAGAGAAAGGCAGACGGGGAAGGAAGTATGAGAAAGGGAGTTGCAGCAACGAACTGAGAAAGAAGAAGGAAGATAGGAAAGGAAGCAAGGGAAAGGGGAAAGAGGAAGACAGATGGGAACGAAGCTCACGAGGGAAGACTGAATGAAGCTTAGGGAAGGAAAGTAAAGCTGCTGGCCTGTTGCTAATGGGATGGGCGTCTGACAGGCTTTTCTGCGTCCCCAGTCAAAATGGGGACGTCTAAAGCTCACTTTAGACGTCCCCAGTCAAACTGGGGAGGTCTAAAGTCAAACTGGAGATGTCTAAAGTGCATAAAGGGCACACTTTAGACATCCCCAAAGACTCTGAGGACACCTAAAGTGGTACAATTTTTTTTTTTAAATTCAACCAACGCCAATATTTCACGCTAAATATTAAACTTTGGGTGTTTCTAATTTAAAAAAGGGACGTCCTTTAGAGTCGTTAAATGTCTAGTTTGTAGTAGTGTTAGTTTAATTACATTTAGGTAATAGTGTCTTGCATTCTAGTTTAGATCCATTATATTGCATCTTTTATCACTTAAAAATCAATCCTAAAGAAAACCCATAGCTTGCTCTTTGGGAGAATGACCTAAGTTGACCCTAAACTGCATAATAATTTAAGACCTAATTTAATTGATTGTTTTAACGACAGAAATACACATCACTCATCCAATTAATTTTTTCCGGTGTGAAAAGTCTCCGGACAGCAACGGTTTTTCCTTTTTTTTCTCAGCGAGAGGGTGTGACAATTATTAATAATATTATTTTCTATAAATTTCTTTATTACTCCCTCCGGTCCTAATTATAAGATAAAGTTGACTTTTTTTGGAGAAATTAAGAAAGCCAATTAAATTACTTTAGAGTGTTTATATTTTTAGTATCTTTAGATTATATATTAGTTTATTAGTCAAATTAATTAGTTTGACGAAAAAATAAAAATAAAAATACTCTAAAGTAATTTAATTGGTCACCTTAATTTCTTCAAAAAAGTCAACTTTATCTTATAATTAGGACCGGAGGGAGTATATCCTAGTATTAGTATATTGAGATCGATGCATTTGCCAAAAAAGTAGGGGGAATTAGGGAGAAGGATTAAGGAAATAAAGTATTTATTAATAAGAATCTTAAAAATTATAATTATTTTTAAAGATAAAAAATTAAAATATAAATTTTTAATTACAAAATTAACTTTCCTTACTATTTGACGGTTGGCTGTCAAACTTAATGATATCTTTATATATTCTTTGATATAAAAAAACATCTATATACAACTTAATATTTTTATGATATTCTCTCTTATACACATTAGATTCATAGGAGAGGGGGTCTCTCCATTTTTCTTACCATCCACTTCCCTCTATTTCTTTATTCTCATCGTTAGATTAACTCTGAACGGTTGAGATTCAATATCCTATGCAAAGTAAATATATATATATATATATATAATACTCTAATAAAATTATAAAGATATGAACTAAATATATCAAATTTTAATGATTTAAATTTATTTATATACATTTTTGTTATTTAATATTATAATAATATATAGAATATTGAATCTCAACCATTCAGAATTAATCTAATTGTGAGAATAAAAAAAAGGATGGAAGTGGACGGTAAGAGAAATGGAAAGACCCATCTCTCAAGATTAATTGCCCCTAAAATCTATAAATAATTGGAAATCTGCCTCTTTCTATATTTTAATTATTTTTAAAAACTTAAAAAAATCACAAAAAATCTTAAAAATATGTGATTTTTCACGTAATAAAAAACTTAAACAAACATTATGCACCTAAAAAAAATGTTATAAAAATGAAAAATACTAAAATTTAAAACTCTTAAATAATAAACTGCCAAATATGACAGAAATCTCAATATATAAATAAAAACCAATCAATTTAAAGACATACTTGAGAAGGGAACATTAACCGGTAACTAACCGTTAAATAGTTGAAATGGGTTTAGAGAAAATATAGAAAGTTTAGTTAGGGTTAATTTTGTAATCGAAGATTTATATTTTAATTTTTAGTTTTGTAATCGAAGATTTATATTTTAATTTTTAGTCCTTTAAAATAATTACAATTTTTAAGGTCTTTATTAATAAATATTTATTTTCCTTATTCCTTTTCCCTAATTTTTCCAAAAAATATATTGAGATCGCTGATGCTATAAATTAGAAACATAATTAAAAAAAGTGATTTTTCATTTAACATTAAGATTTAAAAATTATAAATATATATTAAATACCCGAAAAAGAATATAATTAAATGTATATAGAACAGGTCCTAATTAAATAATAATCATACTATAAAAATATTGTTATGTTCAATATATATATTGTTTTAAAAATATAAAAATTAGAGAAACGATTTATGTGTGACAAATGCATATGGAATGAGTGGGGCATAGTTTAATCAAAACAATTAAAAAATTGTGTAAAAATAATAAAACTATAATACTATAAAATTTTAAATGATGAGTCAATATCATTATTAGTCTTTATAGTTTCTTGAATTTTGATTTAAGTCTTTTGGATTCGGTCTGAGTTTAAATATAAGGGCTAAAACCATTGACTCTTAAACTCACATCAAATCTTTATAACACTATACCTAAGTTAACTGATAGATGTATTCATTGTTTAAAAAAAAATGATAGATCTATTCTAATTCTAGTTTAAAGAGGCCATATGAAAGGAAATAAAATTTTAATAAATAACTCCATGTAATATAAATTTTAATTTTTGAAAAAGGTTTACAATGGTTTTTAAAATATATTGAGAGAATTTTGTTTATGAGGACCTGATCAAATGAATACCTGTTGTTAAACTAGGAAAGGTTTTTTGTCTTCTTATTTCAGTTTTTTGTCTTTTACTAGTTGTTATCTTTAGGGAAAAGATATTTAAATACAATTTAAATTTCAAAATTTAAATTGGTTCTGTTGACAATAAAAGTAATGAGATTCACAAAAAGAGCATAACAATTGACAACTTAGATTTTTAGAAAATCACTTATTTAAAATTTTAAAATTTAAGTGATATTTAAGTAAAATTCTCCCATTTCTTTAAGTTCCTGAGTATCTCGCTTCCTGTTTGGGAAAAAATAAATAAGCGTAAACGATAAGATTATTACAGTCAAGAGAAGTTAGAAGCTTAAATTTAGGGTTGACAAAACATAAACAACATCATTTCCCACAGAAACCTGATACTTCGACACTGACCAAGACACCAGAAACAGAAACAAAAGGTTCCAAAACCACAAAACAAACCAAAACCACCAATCTTCACAACACACCTAATCTCCATAGCTAGAAATCCTGTCAATAATGTTAACCACTACTTCTTTACTCTCCCTGAGAACCTGAACGCTTCGATTAAGCTTCGCACGCTTCCCAGCTACCGAGGGTGATTCCTGCAACAAGCTCTCAATTCCTCCACTTGGAGACATCAACCCAACAGTGATCTCCTTCTCCAACTCTCTGTTCACTAAATTGCTTATACTTAGCTGAAGATGCAGAGCTATGGTATCAATCAGCCGCCTCAGAACAACCTTCCAGTAAGCCACCATCCTCATCTTCAAGTCAAATGCATTCTGAAGAACATGCCTGAACATTCTCAGATGACCAACCTCGACCTCTCCGAGTCCTTCTAGGATCACTGTCGATGGAACAACCTCATCATCACAGACTTGTTTCATGAAGGCATCAAGCTGAGCCATCAGCTTAGTGTATTCAGCCATGTACTCTGGATTACAAGTGTAATCTGTGAGCTTCTCCATTTCAATAGACTCCATTACATGCTTCTTTGAATTCTCTCTCATTCTAGCAATCAGGTTCTCTCCTGCTCTGCATGTTGACTTCTGAAGCTGGTAATAGTTATCTGAATGGCGGCTTATAATGTCAATGAGCACCTTCTCCAGATAATCCCACACATCATCAATAAACTGAATAGGCCTCATTGCAATTCCTTTCACTTTCGTCTGCAATAGACCGAGAAACGCAGGTCGAGGCATGAAGTTTGGGAGGCCTATCCACTTTGCTTCCTCAAGAATCTTGATTTCTTCCATGAGAAAGTTCTTGGTGTGGTTGCTTTCAGGACAATCATTGAGGTCTTTTGAGTACTCATTGAGCTTCTCGACCAATCGAGCAGTACAATGCATGTTTTTATCATCAGGGTACTCATCAAATTCTCCTCTGATAAGAACCTTCCTGAGTGACTCTTTCACCAGTCCAATTATATGCATGAAGGCAGTCATAGCATCAGCAACAGAAGTCAAGTTCTTTGGCAATCTCTCCAATTCAGAAAGTTGAGAATTGAGCTTCTCGTTGATTTTTCTCACAATCTCAGGCAGTGTTCTTGAAATTATTGAAGCTTGATGCTGAACAAGCTTCTGAGCCAGAACAGATATACCCACAATGGATTTGTCAATCTTAGACAGAAGTGGATGGTCCTCGAACAGAGAAGCTTCCTCCATTCTAGCTTCTTCATAGGACTCATCATTAATTCGATTCCTCACACAAACATAACCAAGTCCTATGTTAACATCATCGGCAGTAACCTTTTCTAGAAGCCCTTCAGGTGCTTTGTCTGCTTTTGTGACAACAGCAAGAGTTCTTGAGCCTGTTTTATCAACACTCTGTGACATTCTAATGGATTCACATGTTGGAAAATCAACAGTTGCAGATAGAACATTCAATATTATACTCTCCTCAGGTCTGATATACTCCATGATTATATCTTTAATCTGATCATAAATATTTTCTGGCTGTCCATGAACAGGAACTCTGGTTATACCTGGAAGATCCACCATAGTCAGATCAGGAACACCATTTTTCTTCACCAGTAAAGTCAAAGGTGTGTTAGAAATCCCCTTTGCACTGCCAGCAAGCTCGTTTGTTGCCAAGTTTATATCATCAGAGACGTTTTGTTCATCAGTTGAAACAGCTTTGCCATTGAACTCCAATACAAGCTCTGGTTTTGGCAGAGGATGGCTCTGGAGCCTCATAACTAGAGGGACCCTCGTGCAGATTCCCTGTCCACGTGGCAGGTTGATTCCTGCGAGAGATTCCAGGACACTGGACTTACCAGAAGACTGGTCACCCACAACAACAATGGTCGGAAGCTGTATACCTTCCTTGGTGATGTTGAGTCGTCTGAGATTCTCAACTGCATCAAGAACTGGTCGAATCTTCTCATTGTAAGAGGAGATTATAGGAGGAACAATAACGTTGAGAGGCTCTGGTTGGTCATTTACGACCATGGCTAAAGAATCTTGTCTTTGATTAAGGGTGGTTCTGGCTATGGCATTTGAAGTGGCTGATAACTTCCCTCTTACCATTTGGACGTATTTTGATTTCAAAAATTTCAGAGAAGGTAGAACAGGTCGAAGGGAAGATGGAGATGTGAAAAGTGATTCAGAATGTTGAAGTTTATATAAACATGGGTTGGAGTGAAGGAATGAAGAGACTTTAATGGGAAAAAGATAGCTTTGAAAATGGCACACCGGGTGACCATTCATATGCTCAGGAAGTTGAAGAGATACTCCTCATCGGAAATACTCATTCGCAGTAAATTCTCATATGGGAAGAAGGAAAATTTTTAAAGACCGAATATAATTTTCAGTCTTTTATCATCTTTAGTTGAATTACGAGTAATTACTAATTACTCCTTCCAGTCTTAGTTATAGGACATATTTATCTAGTTTTGGAGAAATTGAGGATAGTAGTTAAATTAGTTAATCATATTTATTTTCCTAAAATATCTTTATTTAAAATTTAAAATGGCATCCAATTACGTTGATTCTCTGTTTTTTTCTTGTACTTCTCCTGCCTCACACATGACTTCTCCAAGCTCTCACACAATCCGGTGTTGTCAATCTCCCCCAACAACTTTCGATCTACTCTTATTAAATTATTGTTGTGCTTAATTATTATTGAGAAAGTATCCATAGGGGGTATTTTGAAAAGAAATTGACAAAAATTAGAACTTTATTCTATAATTAGGATCAAGATCAACTCTCAAATGTTATCCTATAATTAGGACCGGAGGGAGTAATAATAATAATAACTTATTTATATGGAGGTAAATTAGTTAGGGTGTAATTAATATGCATACATTGTACTAATTCATACTCCCTCCAGTCCTATTTGTAAACAATTCACTCTCTCTTGTAGTTGGTCCTTTTTATAAGCAATTTTCACCTGTTGACTCAAAATTTAAACTATTTTTTTCTTTTTCCATCCCTATTAAATACACATCTTTATATTAATTATCCCCCACCCACCACTAATTCTCTTTCATTTAATCATTTATTACATATTCTTTTTCACATTTTATACCCATTCTCTCTCATATTTGTTACTCATTCTCTCTCCTATGCTTATTTCATAAATATGGCTATATTTCGAAGAAAAATGGTATTTTTGATACATTTATTATTTTTAACTAATCTTAACCACTAATTCATTTTACACGATAAGAATAAAAATTATTTATTAATTACCTCGTTAATTTTTATAATGCCTAACGGTTTTGCTCTTGGGATGATTACTACCAAACAGAGCAAGATTCATGAGTTATTAGGTTGTTCATACATTTTGTATTCTTATAATTAAAAAAAAAAAAGATAATTAATCTGCAGGTTCTTATAGTTTCAATTTTTAATTAGGTGCCTATAGTTTTTTTTCCTTTTTATTATGTTTTTATACTTTCACCTGTTTTTTATCAAGTCCTTATAGTTTTTTTCCCCCCTTTTTATCAGGTCCTTATTGTTTCACTGAATTTTTAATTGGGCCCTTGTATGTTTTTTTTTTTGGATTTTAATTTATTAATTTAATTTCAAGTTAAATCAATGAATAATATTAAAATATAATTTAAAAAATAATTAATTAGTAATCCTTAATTAACTAATTATAATTCAGTTCAGTTTTTTTTAAAAATATTATTATTATAATTCTTATTTTGTAATTATAAAAATAAATAAAAATTAAAATAAATAATAAATAATATAAATATATGTTTAATTAAAAAATTATGAGGAATATTAAAAGTTGAATTATAACAAAAAATTGCTCAAAAAATAAAATAAAATTATAATTAATAAATTGAAAATTAATAATTAATTTTATTAATTATTTTTCGAATTACATAATTATTAATTTAAATTTATTGTTCAGAAATTATATTTTAATATTATTCATTTATTTAAGTTTCAATTAAATTAATACGTTTAATAAATTAAAATTTAAAAAAACCTTCAAGGGTCTAATTAAAAATCTGGTGAAACAATTAGGAACTAATAAAAAGAAAAATAACTACAAGGACTTAATTAAAAACATGTGAAAGTATAAAGACTTGGTAAAAAGGAAAAGACTATAGGGACTGTAATATTCCAAATTTTGTAACCGTGAGAACTTGTAAACATGAAAATAGTGGAATTCAATAAATACTGGCATTTTAAATAAATATGAGCTATTTTCGGATTCCTAGAAACACATGGTGTCATCTATTGAACTTAGGAAGTCGGAATTACAAATCTCGAGGGTAAAATTGGAACCCAAGATTAAAGGGTAGGATTTACTTTCAAAAAGAGAAATAATTAAGAGACTTAAAAACTAAATTAGCTTTCCCAAATTAATTCAAAATTTTGGCCAAATAAGAAGAAGAGGAAGACAAAAAAATTCAGCCAAATAACCAATGGACAATAAGCTTCCTTTTGTATAAGAAGCTATGGACCATTGGACAAACCATTTTTTCCTTTTTCTCTCCCTCACATTTTGGTTAAGGGCTGCCTAAAGGGAAGAGAAAATGACTTGTTGGCTTAACTAAACTCCCTTAGTTAGTGTAACTAAGTAGGTGAAAAAGCAAGCCACTTGTCAGCTTAAGAATTAACCAAAGGACTAAGGCTTCTTAAGTGTGACACCTAGCCAAAATTAGATGCGATCCCAACCCTCCAATCCTCTTTATGATTTGGGCAGTCAAGGAGAAAGAGAGAGAAAAATAGACACAAAATCAAGGCAAAATTGGTAGAGGAGAGAAGGTGGAGAACAAAAGTAAGGTAAGAACTTAGTACTTGATTTTCTCATGCTTAATAAGCTTCTTTCTAGCTCAAATGCTCTTTATAAACATTGTTCTCTTCATCCTAAGCTTCAATCCTATGGTTTTTGTTTCTTGAATAGAGGTGTTTTGAGCCACCTTGAAAGACCGAAAGTTGTAGAACCAAAGAACAAAGCCTAGAGGAAGCAAGAGGTGAGCTTAAACTTCATTTTGAGCTATGATTTGTGTCATTTGGTTGAATATTTTTGGAACCTTGATTTTCAATCAAGGAGAGTGTTTGGGGTTTGATATTCTTCTATTGATGATTATGAGGTTAGAAGAGGTTTTATGTTGTATGATGATTTTGAGGTGAAATGGCAAGAACTTGATTTTTAAGAACATAAAGGGGTCTATTCCGTTTTGAGTAAAAATGGAAAAAGGAGTTGGTTTTTTTGATGTTTTAAAGTACTCCATTACATTCTACATGAAAAACTATATGGAAAAACATGTGGTTGTGATTTTTGGGTGATTGTGTTGAAAATGCCAAATTTTGGAAATTAGGGTTTGATGCTGCCAAAATTCATTTTCTAGAGGAAGTAATGTTTTGTCGTGTTTTTGAGTGGCCAAACCTTGTCCAAATGTTATGAAACTTTCCACATTTTAAGTAGACACGTCAAGATTTAACTTAATATGTTGTTTGTGTTATTTGGATTAGTACATTAAAAGTTGTGAATCTTTTAAATTAGGAAATTAAAGCTGGAAATATTTCCCGACAGTAAGGGTAAAATTGGAAACTGGGAATAGTGCATGGACAGATGGCAGTATGAAGCATTTTTTCCTTAAAATAGACTTAATAAGTGACACATAGAAATTTGAACTACCCTAATTGGATATTCCTAGGTCAATATATGAATTTTCAGAGACTATTAAAAATTCTGCCAGCTTTTTGGTAATTGTGCGAAAATTAAAAGTAAGGTACTTTTGTAATAAATTGGAACTCTAGGGGTTAAGTTAAACATCTAGGGTTGGCGTAGGCATATTAACTACACCTTAGGCCTAGTGCATTGACTTTAAAAATAGTCAACTTAAGTGTTTTGAATTATAAAAAAAAGTTGGACAAGTAATAACTCGCCCGTCCGTAAATTCTGACTAGTAGGATTTGACATCTACCTTGAACGCCTGAGGGATTAGGAACAAGAGCCCAATTTGGAAAGGCAGTCAGGTAGTATATTATCCCTTATATCATATTTACTGCTCTGTATATGTACCATATCATCGGTTTACGTGCGGGACAGAATCCTTAGGCGGTAAGACCCATAAGTACAAGTTGCACCGAGAGTAACCTGGGGGCATCTTTGAGTTAGGTAGGCTTGAGGCAGAAAACCCGTGACTGCACATTGTATGGGGTAGAGACCCTGGGCAGCCTGCTCAAGATAATCAAGCACTGTGATTCTATGATATGGGACCAGATAGGCTTTTTGTTTGTTGTATATTGTGAGTAAAACTATTTGATGATTTGATTTATATGCTTAGTATTTTTGCATATCATATAAGTTATTTGTTTTACTACTGAAATTCCTTTGAATTTCACCCTTCCAACAAATGATCTACAACAAAGGCGAGAAGTTCCCAAGGCAAGCAGGTAGTTATTGACGAGTGAAGTATGTGAAGAAAACTGATTGGACTAGTTTGCTATCTATTTAACTATTTTGGATGATTGTATAATTTGTATATATAACTAAGTAGAGTAGCAGCATCAGTAGTTGTAGCACCAAACACATTAACCGAAAATCATACGTTAGTGCACTACACGCACGCTATTACTCCGATGCGCTAAATGAATTAGAACGAGCGACCAATCACCCAATGCCCATAGGTTAATCACCAATATGCTGGCTTTGCTAAAGAACTCTCTGTATTTTAAATAAAAGGTTTTGAAACTGATAAGAGTAATAAGTGTTGCAAACTAGTTTGAGACCACCCTTGAATTATTTTCAAAAGTTTTCGAAAAACCCACTTAACTGCAGGGTCTAACTCTATATTGAAGTCAAGACTATAATAAATTACAATAGAACAATATCTCAGGTTTGTGAACATTATCTATTTGAACTCTTTAAAATGCTTTCAAAATTAAGGCGTTATAGGGACCTAATTAAAAATTGATTGAAACTATAAGGACCTACAGATAAATTATCTCAAAAAAAAAAAAAAAAAAGAATTCATCAAAGATGTTATTCATCCGGTTATTAATATAAAACATATTTATCTAATTTGATTAGATTAAAGAAGATCATTGTTGAAGGAGCATCTATAGGGGTAAATTAGAAAAAGAGTGAAAAATATGAAAATTTTGTTTTATATTTAAGACCAAGACCAACAATCTAAATATATCTTATATTAAAGATAGGAGGAGTATAACTTTTGAGCTACCCAAGATACATATATTGGTTGTAGCAAATTTAATTCCCAGCTTGGGAAAACGGATTTAACAATAAAGATTCCAGTTGGTCATTGTATGTTGAATGCAACAAAATGTCAATGTTGCAATACACTAGTAACACTAGTACTCCCTTTGATTCTATTTGGAAGAGCTCAATAACCGAATTACGTGTTTTAAGAAAGCAGTTAAATTTAGTTAATGATAATAAGTGTATCTAAAATATACTTTTTTTTACTGAGTATACTCTTATCTATGAGGAGTAAGTAAAAGAGAGAAATATAATAATAAATATAAGTATCACCAATTTTTTAACTGATGCAATACATATAATTATTGAGGGGGCAAAAAAGGAAAGAAATTCATTAACTGTGTAAACAACTATTATCGTGCTCTTATAAAAAGAACCACCAAGATAATTTAAATTTTAAACTCTTATAAATAGGACCAGAGGGAGTACTTTGCCTTTCCGTTTCTGCTTGGAAATCAAAATCTTGAAAGAGGTGTACTCTTTCCTATCATTATCAGAAGGTATCTCTAACCAACTCATCAAAACAAAAACAAAAGATGCTAAGGTCTTGTTTGATTCCATTCTTTGTTTTTTATTCTCAGAAATAGTTTTATAAAACAGTTTTTGGAAACAAGTTTTAAAAATTTAAAAAAAAAATTTGAAAAGTTGTTTTGAAAAAACTATTTTTAAAGCGATGTGGCGGTGCGGTAGCCGGTGGTAATGTAGCGGTGGTCGTCATTTGTAATGTAGTGTCGATAGTGAATAAGTTGCGGTCTCAAAAAAAAAAGGAAAACAAAAACAAAAAAAAAAACAACTAAAAACTGTTTTTGTCTTTTAGTTTTTTAAAACAACTTTTTGTTTTTTGTTTTTAAAAATAATTTTTTGAAAACAGTTTACCAAACATGTTTTATTGTTTCTAAAAACAAAAAAACAGTTTTTGAAAAAAAATCATTAAGTCATTATTTTATTTTATTTTTTTGCGAGGCATATGTATCATTCTATTAGAGATAATCATGTTTGAAGTATTATGGGCACTAAATATAGGCATCTCTCCCAGTAGAGATTTGAATTTTGATTCACCACGTTTTAAAAGATTAGCCTCTTCTGCTAGACCTAACCATATTGGTTGCTATGTCATTAATTTTGTCTAAAAGTTAAAAAAATCTTCTCAACTTATTTTTCTAATAAAAGATCAAAATGCATTACTAAAGTTAAAACGATATCCAATAAAATATTTATACAAAAATCGAAAAATAAGGACATGACCTAACTGAACCAAGTTCAACAACAAATGCAACTTTAACTTTAGAAAAAAACTAAAAGTATTTAGAAAAGAGATAATATCTGTACGGATAAAGTTGGTGGATTTTTGGCTTGTATCTCCTTATGGTAAAAATTGTTTGCCAATACAAAAAAAATGCCCAAAGGGTCTTTTCTTTTTTTTTTTTTGAAATACAAAGGCAAGCAAAGCTTGAAAGTTTACAAATCAACGGGCTAAGTCCCACCGATTGTTCATGTGGCAGCCACCACACTCCAAAGCAAAAAGTTGGATACATTCCATAGGGGATGTCCCCAATTCGACAGAAGCCTGGGTATTCATATGAGCCATTCGTGCAAGATAATCAGCACAGCGAATATTCTCCCTATGTGTATGGGAAATCTTCAAATCCCAGTCCGCATAAATAAGGAACCTGGTTTCGAAGATAAGATCATATAAAGGGTGGTCAATCCCACTTTGTGTCGATAATAAATGAATAGCCTGGAGAGAGTCAGTAAACAGTCTGACTTTTTTGAAGCCCATCTGCATACATAACTTGAGTCCTCGTTGGATTGCATGGATTTCTGCAGCAGTTGGGAAAGAGTGACCTAACTTCTGTTGAAATCCGTGAATCCAGTTGCCTTGGTGGTCTCGGATGAACCCTCCACAGGCTGATTCACCATCACAAGCAGTCGAACCGTCAATGTCAATACAGAGAGAGCCCTCCTCTGGTGGTTGCCAATGAAGTAGTCCTCACTCAGGGACTTGAAATATTTGATGATGGAAGTGCCCGCTCTCCACACTCTCCGATAGATGATAGATGCATTTGTGAACTAATTCTTCTGGTTTGATAGCTCTACCTTCAAAAACCTGGCAACACCGGTTCTTCCAAAGTAGCCAACATGTGGTACTAAAAACTCTCTGCCACGACCATCTAGCCATCTTCTTGTTTCCTGGAGAATGCTGTGAATTCCATTTAAGCCAATCCTGCAAACTTCATAGGCAGATTTCACGCTGAAGTTACCATCAGGAGCGTTTCACCAACAAATAACATCATCCTCAATGCCTATTGGAGGGGAGAGCATCATGATTTTTTCAACCACCCAATTAGGCAGAAAGGTCTCCCATTTGACCCTATCCCAATGACCAGATTGGGTGATGAACGAACAGGGGCATCCATATCAACAAGGTGCATGTTCCTCTCAATGAAGAATTTTAGAGGCTTATCAACGGGGGCCCAGCAAGCCTGCGTGCTCCTACCACTTCTGAGCTTCATTCCAAGCCCCCCTTGGAATTCATCCCAAACTGCTACAATTCCACTCCACACAGCGGATTGATTGCGCCACCTTTGCACATGAGGAACCAAAGATGAGCCACAAGAGTATTTTGCACGTAAACATTTCACCCACATAGCTTCCAGTTTTGTGATAAGATTCCAACACAATTTCATGAGCAAGGCTTTGTTTTGGCAGCGAAGATCTTTTATTCCCAGACCTCCTTCATGCTTTCTCCTTTTGAGAACATCCCATGCAATCAGGTGCATTTTTTTAGTATCATCATGCTGATTCCAAAAGAAGTCTCTGCTTAGCTTTTCAATCGATGAAAGGACACCTTTCGGAACCAAAGTCGATTGCATCTGATATTGAGGAATGGCAGACAGAACAGACTTTATGAGTACTGACCGGCCTGCCATGCTCAAGTATTTACCCTTCCAGTTTGACAACTTCAGCCTGATCTTTTGTAGAAGCGGGGCAAAAGTCATCTTGACCATACGTTTGTGAAGAAGTGGAACACCCAAATATTTTCCAAGGTCAGCCGTCAGCCCAATCCCTACCATCTGGCTCAACTCATAAGCTCTGTTAAAATGGATATTCTTGGACACGAATATTTTGGATTTACTGAGATTAATCTTGTGACCAAAAACCCGACAGAACAGATCCATAACGTTTCTCATTTCTTCCATTTGCTCCGAAGAAGCTTCACCAAAGAGGAGGAGGTCATCGGCGAAGAAGAGATGGGAAATACGGGGACCCGAAGGGCACAATTGGAGGGGATGCCAGATCCCTAATTCCACCTCTTGATGAATTAGTTGACTGAGTAATTCCATGCAAAGGACAAACAGATATGGACTCAGAGGGTCACCCTGCCTTACTCCTCTTGAAGGGAGGAAAGAATCAGTAGGCATACCATTCTAGATAATGCTCATGGAAGTGGATGAGACACAACACATAATCAACTTAACAAAATCCGCACCTAATCCTAGGCTATTAAGAGTGAATTCCAAGAAACGCCAATCAAGGCTGTCAAAAGCCTTCTTCATGTCAACTTTCACAGCAATAAAGCCCTTTCTTCCTCTCTTGTTCCTCATGGTATGGATCGCCTCTTGAGCTATGATGATATTGTCCACAGCTTGCCTCCCGTGAATAAAGCTACATTGGTTTTCAGCTACAAGATAGCTCATAACACCTTTGAGTCGATTAGCAATAACCTTGCTGACAATTTTGTAGCATACATTGCACAAAGAGATGGGCCTAAAATCTTTTAAGGATGTAGGATGATCAACCTTAGGAATAAGAACAATGTTTGTCTGATTTATCGCACGCACCTCATCCGGATTGTCAAAAATGCTAATTACAAGATCACAAATCTTCTGCCCCACCAAATCCCACTGAGTTTGGAAAAAGTGGGGGTGCAAGCCATCAGGACCCGGAGATTTGAAAGCACCCATCTCAAAAGCCGCGTTCTTGATCTCAACCGGAACAACCTGCCTCTGAAGAAGATCAAGTTGCTGAGCGTCTAAAGCTGGAAAACGGGCCGCCCAAGGAGAGAAAGGAGAAGAGGCATTCTCGACCGAATAAAGCTAATAGAAGTAATCAAAAGCCATATCTTTTAAGAGATTCGCATCCGAGACCCAGCTGCCATTATCATCTTGAAGAGCCACAATTTTACTCCGTTTCCTTTTTGAAATAACGTTGGCATGAAAATATTTCATATTTCTGTCACCGCCGCTTAGCCACTTACACCTTGATTTCTGGAACCAGATCAGTTCTTCTTGCAGAGCAATTTTTTGGTACATGTCCCAAAGATTTCTTTCAATCTTATAGAGTCCATTTTGAGAACCCTCTCTTCTCCTGGCATGATCAATACCTTCCAATCTACGGATGATTTCTCTCTTCTTTTTCGCAACATTTCCAACCACTCTATCGTTCCACTCTGAAGCATCCTTTGCGAACTGAGATTGTCCTTAGAGCCAATTTTTCCCTTGCCAAGCTGTTTTAATCACTTCACTGAAACCTTCTTCAATGCACCATGCAGCTTGGTAACGAAAATTCCTAACCCTATTGCCACGAGTGTTGTCCAAATGATCAGCAACAACAACCACACGATGATCAGATTTAAACCTGAGTTGATGAAAGGATTTGGATTGGGGATTGAGGATTTCCCATTCAAAATTACAAAAAACCCAGTCAAGCCTCTCTTTAACCCCAGTTTTCTCCCAAGTGAACCTATCACCTTCAAAAGGCACCTCGATAAGGTTGCTGCGATTTATGCAGCTCTGAAAATCATTCATAGAGCTATGGCTGGGGGCAGAGCCACCATCCTTATCACCAGTGTTAAGAAAGGCATTGAAATCACCTAAGACTAGCCAGGGAATATTCACCGATTGACTAATGGCAGACAGAGACGACCACAAATCTCTTCTCTTCAAAACACTAGTATCACCATATACAAATGTAACAAACATAGGTTCCAAAGAATTTTTATCAGAAAATTTGCAGTGGAGCAATTGGGTGCTAGAAGTAATATATTCAAGGTGGAATTCCCAATTGTTCCAAAGAACCCAAATACCCCTAGCATAACCAGTAGCTTTAATTCTCAGCCAGTCATTGAACCCCAATTTCCCAACAACTTTATCCGCTTTATTCTCACTGATTCTAGGTTCCACTAAACACATTACATTAATACCATATTTATTTACCACATCCTTCAACACTCTAGGGAAGGAACTACCACCCGCCCCGTGACAATTCCAAGATGAGATAATCATAAAACCACAAAGGAGAAATGGAGAGGCACAAGAGCTTACTTGTCTGGTGGTTTTTCTTCCATGAGGACAACGACTTCAAGCTGGGATACAGAGCGCATTTCAGACCCAGGCTCATGCAAAACCTTATTGGGACTTAAATGGTTCAGAGGAACCAACGCCATGCTCATAGGATCTTGGTATTGATTTGTCACCTGCTTCTCAGAGTCACCTGGAAGAACCAGCGTCCCTTGCTTCTCAGCGTCACTTGGCAGATCCAACGTAGTGTGTTCAGCTTCAAGACCACGGGGCTGACTACTCTTTCTTGGAATAAAGGCTTGGGTTGTATCCTTTTGTTGCCCACAAATCTCGTTTTGTATTAAAGGCCCAGGTTGCTGCAAGTTTCCCCTAACCAAATTATGGGCCCTTTGTTTAGCTTCCTTCTTGGGCTTATTTGGAGGAGCTAATTGGCCCATTAATGAGATATTGTGCTGCACGTTGACCCCACTTGGCATAACTTGCTTCACATCATTTTGTTTCTTTCCTTCAACCCATTTCCCTTTTCCCACGTGATATCCTTTCTTTCTCTGACCAAGTCCAATTTCTTTCCCTTTTCCTTGCGTTCCATCAACAAATATCTTCACTGCATCGCCTTGTTCAGCTCTCCTAGCATTCTTTGGCAAATTCAAAATCAGCTCGGGATTCTCGTCTTCAGCAGGGTCCGTACTTGATAGAGCGGTGTATCTGGACTGAGATATTCTGACTTCGTCCCTATCAGCAGCAGAACCAGGATGGCTCCGTTCACCCACTCTGCCCCTGCTCTCAGATCATCTCGGGAAACGCGTTTTGGCCGGTTTTTGCACAAGCATCCACGGACCAAATTGTTGGTCCTTGGTCAGAAGAGAATTTTCCGATGTCACCTTCGCCGAAGAAGAAGAAGCTTGAATCAGATTTGGACCCCCAATCAAAGAGGATCCATTAGCGGTCCTTGCGCTTCCAGCGGGAGACGCACCAGTAGAGTTCATGGCTAGTGGGCACTGATCCTTTCGGTGTCCATACTTACCACAGGTAAAACAGATGAGCATTAATCCCTCGTACTCTATATTAAAC
The DNA here is from genome assembly GCA_963210345.1 of Inga oerstediana. Classification (NCBI taxonomy): domain Eukaryota; kingdom Viridiplantae; phylum Streptophyta; class Magnoliopsida; order Fabales; family Fabaceae; genus Inga; species Inga oerstediana. The sequence goes on along the minus strand of OY723400.1, from coordinate 26,015,838 downwards.
AGAGCTTAACCATAGATTATTCTGGGAATTAGCTTTTTTTGCAAGTCCACTTCAACGCAGATTCTAGCATATCGTCCCCTATTGATTTTTGCTTCTGAGTCCTCCGGGTTCTCTAAAGTGTTCATATCAACCCTGAGGGTTTTTCCAATCATATCTCCTAGTCTCCACATACATTCCCTGTTGTAGCAGAATAAAGGAACATGAGGGCTTCAGATCCACGTAGCAACTCTCCCAAGAGGATTGCGAAATGGATCAAAGAACGGAGACCATCTCTAAACTAATATTGTGTGTTGGGCAATTGTCCAAGGGTCTCCAAGAAGAATCTTCTTATAATGTTGTTCCCACTTTTCCTGATCTTTAAATTTCACAACAAAGTAGTTGTTGGGAAGGTCCATTAAATCGAATCCGCTGGTCTGCCAAATCCTACACAAATGATCCTTTAATCTATAGAAATTGATTCTTGCACCTAAGATAGTAATGATTAGGGAGGCATTCCAGGGTCTTGACCATCGGTTAAGCTCCTCCTGTGACATTTGCATAGTTGGGTAGATGTCCATTAGCTGCTTCAGTTCTTCAGAAGGTTCGGGAAGGTCCCAGGTTTGATTCAGGAGGTCAGAAAGCAGATCATCTTTCTCGGAGCAGGAGATTGCATGAGCATCACCGTTATGCTCTGTTCCTTTGAAACCGATAAGAGAATCCTTGTAAGAACATGTATGCTCTGTAGTGATCAAAGAAGTCTGCCCAGTTTTATTCGGAGAAGACTGCCCTGCTTTGGTTGGAGAAGCAATCCTGACGCTCTCTGCATTTTCTGTTTTTTGAGCAAGAGATTCAGACCCTTCAACAGACATTGAACGACCATTTTTGGAGGCATTCATCACGCTCCTAACCACAGCAGTAGGATCCTTAGTGTACGTCATTCCCTCCGGCGGCTTATCCCGGTCGCCGGAGAGATCCATGAATGAGAAAACACTTGGTTGGCACGAGTTCCAAGAGAAAGCTTCTATTCTTCCTATTAACTTTTACTCTTTTCCTTCTTTGTTTCAAAGGGTCTTTTCTGGATGTGCCGAAGAAAACTGAGTTCCATATCCACTTTAAACTCCCTCTTAAACGGAAGAGAGCAAAGAGGGGGATGTTAGGATCTTCCCTTTTTCATAGGATGTGTTGGATGGATTGTAATTGAAAGCAAATCCAAGTTTTACCATAAAGCTTTCTTTGGGACTTTCAACGATTGTCCAATGTGGTTAAAAGTGAGGTCATCCAGCGTTTAATTTCTATGCTACCCCTATATCAAAAGCAGGTGATGACATTATCTCATGGAATGCAACTAATGATGGTTCCTTTACACTTAAGAGTGCTTATTTTATCATTGAACAAAATCCAGAGAATATGTATAACACTGTGTATAAACATATCTGGAAATGGCATGGCGCAGAAAGAATTAGAGTTTTTATGTGGAAAGCATTCAACAATAAGCTTCCAACTAATCTATGGAGAAGTAAGTGGTCACAAACTTCATCAGTATGCAGCTGGTGTAATGCGGCAGATGAGGATATCCTCCACATTCTACATGATTGTGAATACGCTAGAAAGTTTTGGCATCAGACTATTAATCCCAGGTATCACGCACAGTTCTTCACATCTACTCTTCGGGACTGGTTTGGTCTTAACTTGAAGAGAGATATGGGCTTAGCCTATATTTGAGAATGGGATCTATTCTGGGGTGTGGCTTATTTATGGTCTTGGAGAAACCAATTTTAGTTTGAAGAAGACTTTAGCAAGCTAATTACTCCAGGGGTGGTCATATTAAAATCCTGGAAGAACTTTGTCCAACAACATGGTCAAGTTAATATAATAGATAGATCTCTACCAGTTGAACCTCGTTGGTGCCCCCCACCGATTGATTGGGTGAAAATCAATGTAGATGGTGCCAGGACGACACATAGTGGGAAAGCTGGATGTAGGGGCATTATTAGAAATCATGAGGGAGGTTGGATTATGAGTTTCACTTATTTTATTGGAGACTACAGTGTGTTTGAGGCAGAAGAATGAGCGGTGTTTAAAGGACTCCAGCTAGTATGGGATTTGGGATTTCGCAAGGTCATTTTGGAATTGGATGCCAAAGCACCTGTTGATATGCTTTCAAATAGAGGTAGTCTCAAGTATGGGAGTTTGCTATCTATACAGCTCCTAAATCTCATGGAACAAGCATGGGATCTCCAATTGCGTTATGTGTCTAGGGACTACAATTGGGTTGCAGATCATTTAGCCAAGATTGGCTTATCTAAGTCATGTATTCTTAAGGAATGTCCGAATCAGCTGCGAACTGTGGTTGATAGCGAGTGTATGGGATCTAATTCCCTTGATGTTTGAATTGAGTAATTATGGGCTTAGCCCTCTTCAGTATCAAAAAAATAAAAATAAAGCTTTCTTCTATTCTTATATTTTTTCGTGAAAATTTATTCATTAAATCAAACTAGATTAAATTTTACATATTGATTCACCTTTGTTTGCCAATTTTTATCTGAATAATAATCTAGTTTTATATGCAAAATTATAAACGCACGGCACATAAAGTTTTATTCAAAATAGATATAATTCCACTCATCTTTGTCTATTTTTCCGAACATCTTTTTTTTTTTTTGGTTTTTGAGATAGAATTATTTAATTTTTCAAGATGGAAAGAGAAAAGTTAAAAAGATATTTTACAAATATCTTTGAGAAAATGACAAAAAATACAAAAGGAAAGAATGGCCACTTGAATTTGCATAATCCATATATCATGGAAGATTCTAAATTGGGATTTTGAAATGTTCAAGGGGAAAAAAAAAAAAAAAAAGCAAAAAATGGCCCTTGTTTTTGAAAAAAAAAAAAACAAAGGTTCCCAAAGCCCGAACATCTCGCCGCCAATGGCCGGTGCTGAGGGGAAGAATTATTTTGACAACCACCACTTGTAAACCAAAGTAAAAGGTGATTATTGAGCCACCAATCGCTTTCAATCAATATTTATATATAACGCTTAACTTTCTATGTGTGACTGCAGCTGAATCACATTTTTGCAGGTCGTCGCTAATGAAATGTCAAGAATGACACTATAAAACTCGTGAAAGAAATGCTGTCAAAGAATTTTTTTTAATTTTTGGGATAGCTTATTTTTGGGTATAAGTACTTATTATGTAAGTCGAGATAAAATTCCTCTCATATACTTACCTCGTATACCGTAAATCATGATTTATAAGCATTTATAAATAAAAAATAAGTTATCCCAAATAAACACTTTATTAGGTACCTTATTAAATTTTTCATATAAATATACATTTTTATCCTTCTTTTATTAGTGTGCTGATTTTATTCTCATAAGTATAATATATATTAAATAAGAATAAAGTTAGAGAGTTATTAAATTTTATGACAATGTTAGTAAAATTTTTTTCATATGTGTGATATTGGCTAAAAGTATGGTATAAATAAGATTAAAAGAGTATAATTTTTTGCATTTTTTTCTATTGAAAGTCATTTGTCGCTCCATAGTTACTTATTATTATTGCCGCTCTTTTCTTTAAAAGAAAATGATGGTCTTTTTTTATAGGGACCGTCGGATCAAGATCTCAACGGTCCAGATTTAATAACATATTAAAATATTATTATTAAAATATTATTTTTATAATAATATTTTAATATATTATTAAATCTGGACCGTTGAGATCTTGATCTGACGGTCCAAAAAACAACAAAACCCGTAAGCAGATGGAAAGAAAAATGATGGTGGCGGGATCCATTATTGTCACTGGCAAGTGGAGGTGGTGTTGCCGTGGTGGGATCAAATCCGCCTTCACCACTTGCCAAAATGATTCTCGCCAATCGAATCTGTGGACTCTTTTTTTTTCAACACTGGGCTTAGAAAATAATTAATTTTTAGTTTTATCTTTTTTTTGGTCAACAGGGAGTTTTAAAAAGGGAAAATTGGCTAAAAGTCCCTAGTTGGAAAATGAATTGGCCATTAGTACTTGGAATATGTGATCCTTTAGAAAAAATAGATACATAGAGAAAATGATAAAATTGCATACCATGGAAACTCAAATGCAGTTCTTAGAACCTCAGTTGTAATTCGTCAAAGATTATTTACACTTACACTTTAACTTAATTTTCACACCAAGGATGATTATTTACAATTCTTGGAAGGTCATTGTAATTCATGAAAAGTCACTCATATTTTAACTTAATTTGCACACTACAGAAGCTTGATTGCAATTTCTATAGGGTTTTTTACAATTTGTGGAAGTTCATTTACATTTTAACTTAATTTACATGCCATAGAAGCTCAGTTGCAATTCCTAGAAGCTCAGTTGTAATTCGTTGAAAGTCAATTGTGATTTATGGTTCACATTCTATTCTACCAATCTGTCATAGTTCACATTCATCTCCCTGCATCATCAAATTTGTCATGACTTGCCACTAAACAAGAGCTATTATTTTTCTTTTTGAAATTTGATTTTTGTTCTCAACTAAGTTAAAAAAGCAAAGGAGGGAAGGAGCTACAGCCAAGATCAACGAAATTGGGGGGATGGGTGAAGAAGGTAGGTGCAGCGGTAGCTCACAAGATCACTAGATCTAATGTGGTGTTGCAAGATGGAGGTCGCTGTCATTGATTGCTAGAATCACTATTATTCATTGCTGGAGATTTGCTTGAGGGGATATGGAGTTTGTGAAGGGTCAAGTTGGAAAAATGAAGGAGACAATGAGGGAGTGGATAGTAATGAGAGAACTGATAGATGGAAAAGGTTAAAGGGTAGATATTTATTTTATCAGGAGTAGAGTAGTCATTTCATATAGTTATTTATTTCTCCCAAAAAACCTCATGAGTCATGACTTCACTTTTTTTAATTCCTATTTCCCAATTAATTTCTCAAATGGCCATTTATCCCCAATTTCCCTTTTAAAATTGACTATTAATTTTTTTTTTAAAAAAAAAACTCACAAAACTTCACAATCTCATTGAATTTTGTTTGCCTTTTTTTTTTCACCTGAATTTTATTTTTTTTCACTTAATTTTATATAGATAAATCTATTCTATAAAAAAAAGATATTAATCTAGTTTTAGGTAGGAAAAATTTCAGAAAAATAAATTAAAAATGGGAAAAGATAAATTGGTACTACAAATTTATCAAATCCCAAGTCAGACCTGAAGTAGGAATTTAGGATTTCCAATTCTAAGCAAATGACCAAAATGCTCTTAGTTCAGTTTATAAAATTTCAAGGGTCAATAACAACATTTATATCTATGTTAATAACATCATATTTTACATTAACAACTTTATTTTCATGTTTGACAACTTCATATCCCAAAGACCAGAATAATTTTAAGGGCACAAGTTTTAGAAATTAATAATAACATTTGTATCTATATTAACAACATCATATTTTACATTAACGGCTTGACTTTCATGTTTCACGACTTAATATCCCAAAAACTAGGGATAATTTTGAGAGTATAAGTTTCAGTGGTTAATAACAATATCTATATCTATATGAACAATATTATATTTTACATTAACGACCTCACTTTCATGTTTAACAACTAAACTAAGGGCAATTTGATCATTTGGTTAAAATTGAAAATCTCAAATTCTTATTTCAGTTATGACCTGGGGTTTTATAAATTTGTAGCACCAATTTATCTTTTCTCATTTTTAATTATATTTTTTTAAAATTTTCCCTATGCAAAATAAACACAGGTCACTGAAAACTTTATATGACATGAATATAATTTAAAGATTTAGTTTGTGATGATTAAGTTTATTAAATTTACAAATATTTTCAATTTTTTCGAACATCTTTCTCCGTTTTGATAACGCGAGCACTTCCGGCGATGGCGTAGACGCGTTCTTCTTCCCAATCAAGAGCCCTGACGCAGATGGAAGTAGATGACGGCAACCCAATTCTTCCCCCAGAGCTCATCACAAGCATTCTCATACAGCTTCCGGTAAAATTCCTAATCCGATTTCAATGTGTGTGCAAAGAATGAAAAAATCTGTTCAAAACCCCATCTTTTATCGCAGAACACCTTCAACACTCCACTCATCAAAACCCTTTTCTTATTTTCGAAGATTTTGGCATGCCTAATCCTTATCGCGTATGTTTGCTCAATCGAGAGATGCAAGTCCTTGAAGTTGAGAGTGATCCTTTAATTGATTCTATTCGGCATGTTTGTATCATCACTTCCTGTAATGGCTTGATCTGTCTTGGACTCGCTAATATTCCTAGATATCTTTACCTTTTAGTGTGGAATCCAGCGATTAGAGAGGTGAGACTAGCATCTACAGCTGTTAATTATTGTGGAACCGGGAGATTCTATGTAGGATTTGGATTCAGTTCAACTGTTGATGATTACAAGATTGTAAAAATTCGTGTTTCTCGCAATGATTATCAGGTTAATCATGTGGAAGTGTATTCATTAAATATAGGGACATGGAAGGAGGTAGAAATTGGAAACTTAATTGGAGTAGCTATTACTTCTAACGGTTTCTTTTTTAATGGAGCTATCTTTTGGATTGGGTCAAAGCTAGGTGCGGACAGTAATGAAGATTATATTGTCTCTTTTGACATAGCAACTGAAGTGTTCACATTGGTACCAAGTCCTCCTTCGGCCTTTTCTATTTCTAATAGACCATATCGCAAACATCTTACTATATATGAGAACAAACTTGCTATGCTATCTCATACTTTGAGTGAAGACTTTAAATCATCTTTGATTCATTTGTGGGTGATGGAGGAGGGTACATGTGTATCTAGGGAGAGATGGCATTGGACTAAGAAATACTCTAGCATCCCTTATCTAGGCTGCTTATTAGATCCAGTGACTATTTGGAAGAATGAAATTGTTTGCAATGTTTCTGCACTTCCTAGACCCATTGATCAAATTGAAGATGAATATGAAGAACAAGAAGATGAAGATGAAGTGACTGGTGAACGAAAAATTGTTATGTTCAATTTCACGACTAATGAATTTAAGACGTTTGATATCCGCAAATTTGTCCTTGGTTATGGTATTTTCAATTATACAGAAAGCCTTATACCAGTTGGCAACATGCATTATTCCACATTGATAATTTAAGTTTCTTGCTTATCATTGGTTCTTTTTCAAGTAGTATGTGCTTTGAGATTTTTGGTTTCCTTAGCTTGTATAATGAAGGATAGAATTATTATTTTTGACGTAGAAATGTGATAAATCATCATGTTTCCTGCAATAAGTTTGAACACTCGCGCATATTCTGGGTTTGAAATAACATGCTTCCTGCCATCAGAATGGAGATACCAATAGTGCTTTTGCGAATACCTATGTTATTGAAGTTCCACTTCAAATGAATAAAGCGAGGAGCAAGTTTAACCAAGCTCCATTTTCATGTTTTTTCCCCTTGTTCAAAATGTATGTGACCATGAATTCATATGATGATTTTTTTCTACCTTGCCAAAATCTGTGGTTTTTTTTTTGAAAAGTTTAACCTCTAAAAAATTGTCTTCAGAATACTTGCATAGCTCTCAAAAGTTTGTTTATAGAATGCCCCCGTTGGTTTTTGGTTATCATGGATTTGCTTTTGGGCGCAATGTTTATATTTTGTATTGGAACTCTTTGTCATACATACGAATTCTCATCATTCAATTATTTTATTAAGTTCCAAATTGAAGTTAGGGAGAATGATAGAAAAATACTGTTTGAACTTCAAAATCTCGTTGACAAGAAGATTAATGGGATTGACAACGCAAATCTTTGTCAAAGGATTAATTTATGATTTTGAAGTTTCAGTGGTATTTTTATATCATTCTCTCTTAAAGTTATTTATGTATTGGTACTTGGCTGTAGGCCAAATTGGGTATCGGACCCCTTTGGCCCTAGTAGGTGTTGGCAGGTTGAATCTTGTTGTAATCATTTTCTGAGCGTGTGGACAATCAACATGTGTATTTTGAGCTACTTGTAACTCGTAGGGATAGTTTTTACTTGTTCACTCCTCTTGATTGTGGTTCGAGACTCAGCTTTTGTTTTTGAAACCTTGAAAGTGACCATTTAGGCCTTGAGTGTCCAAATGAGTTGTATGGTGAAATTTGGGTATGGTTTCGCTGCCTATGGTTAGATCTCATTACAAGCTTTGTGTGGCAATTTGAACCGCTTGAATCAAAGGTTTGTAGCCTGAGATATTAGTTTAGGAAGTTTCTCATTCTTATCAATTTGATAGGGTTATGCAGGTGAGGATTTATCTGCAGCAAAATTCCTGTGTGTGGCGGAAAGGATTTGAAGAGAGCTCCTTCATGGTGGCATGGAATACCACTACAAATTAGGTTCTACATTTAGGACTGAATGTAGTATCTTGAAATGTTTTTAAACTCAAATTTGTTTTTAAAAAGGTTCATGTTCACTTTTTTTCCTGGGGATTTTGCAAGTCTCAGGATCTTTTCTTTTAAAACACTCCGCAATCCTATTGAATTTGTTTCTAATTAGTAAGAGGGTGTGTTACATTAGACTCATACTTAGCCAGATTTGTAGAAGAATTATCGAGAGACTAATCACACCCTGGTATTGCTCTTTGCTCCTAACAACATTCAAATAAGAGTAGTTCAATCTGTAATACGAAGATTGTTGAAAATTTGTTTGATCTTCAATAAATAGTCTCCTCCATTTTGCATTGCTGTTTTTGTGTATCTTAGGATTGTCACACCAGTAATATCATAACCCTTGTTTGATTGTGTGCTCCAAACCAGATCTCTAGTTACTTTTTCACAAATCATATGAAGTCTTTTTTTTTTTTTTCCTTCTAAGCACTGATATTCTTATATTGGAGACGATCATATTCAAAACACTATTGGACACTAAATATAGGCACATCTTTCAATAGAAATTTATGAAATCTTTGTGTCACAACATTGGACTTAATCTGTAGAAGAAGTAACTATTATTCAACAAGCTGAACCCGTCTAAGAATTGGTGTTTGGTTTGGTCTAAAATGGAGGGGAAACCATGGGAATTTAGACAATTACGGAAATTATTTTAAACTTCAGGACAAAATTATCACTTAACCAATTTCTAAGTTTCTTTTTCAAAAAAAAAAAAAAGTATGATTGGGATAGTTAAAAGTGACATATATTAAGGATTAGGAGTATATGCATCTAATAATTATTTTATTTTTTAAATTTTTTATATCATAAATTATTTAGTTACTTTCTTAAATTATACTTTTATTTCTTATCTGTACTCACTTTACTTTTTATTAATTTTATTTTTGAGTTTTGTTTAAAGTTGATTATATATTGGTATGTGTGTATTTTATTTTTAATAATTCTTGTTTGAAATAATTAGTGTAAAATTATAAGGTATTAATTTAATCACAACTGTTGACTTTAATCTCATTCATTTTTTTTTATTTAACCAAGGGTTCCACTTTTTGAGGTTTAGGTTATAGATGTGTTTTTCAGGATTTAAACTCTTGCTCTCTTAAGAGCGTAAAACCGCTTACCATGTGAAACGACATCTTGTTGGTTGAGGTAATCATATTCTAACATATTATAAATGATTGAAAAGATAGTTTAGATGGCTAATTTTACAAACTTAAAAAAAAAAAAAAAAACTGTTCATGAAATACAATGGTCACATGAGTTTGATGATATACCTGCTAGTAACTCAAAAAAAAAAACGAAAAAAGGTGAAAATAGTTTTGACCCAGTTTAGGCCCTGACCTAAATAAATAGGTTAGGATCTAACCTATTGTCAGGTCTATTTTCATAAAACCTAAACTACAAGTCTATAGTTTTGACCTGTTTATCTTTTTCTTAATTTACATTATTATTGATAATTGTATATAATACTTTATAATCACCGAGTTGTGATGATGATGGGGAAGAATCTCAACAATTCCATTTATGGCACGTCGGTGAGAGTAGGATGGCGACGTCACCTTCATTGAATATTGATTTTTCAATTTTTGGTTTGGAAAAAATTATGGTGGACAAGTCAGAGTGCTCTTTTCCTGGGTTTAGAACAATCAAAAGATAAAATCTGAATCTTGTAAAAGAATTGCCACTTTTGCCTCATTTTTGAAAGTTTGTGGTTACTTTTGCAAAAAAAAAAAAAAAAAAAAAAAAGCTTATGGTGGTAGGTGTACTTTTGAGAAAAGTTTGCTGATATTTTTGCCCCTTAAACACTTTTAAGTAAACGGCCGTTTACGGTGGTGTCACTTTTGCCCCTTTTTTGAAAGTTTATGGTTACTTTTGCAAACAAAAAAAGTTTATGGTGGTGGGTGCACTTTTGAAAAAAAGTTTAAGGTTAATTTTGCCACTTAAGCCTTTATACTTTGCGGTTGAATAGAAATGCAGCTCTTTATCATGGGAAACGACCACATCCAAAGCAGATAATTCAGGAGATAAATGGGTTATATGTTGATGTTAGATTACCAAATTAGATTGCTGATAATACTTCTGTAAGGAATCCAACGAAGCAACCTGCCATCACTGGAAATAGTGTTGTAGTTGATCAATGGAATGTTATTTTTCATCACTTCAAAAGGAAGAGAGCACATTTCTGTGAATGTTATATATGTTATCAAGGATCTCTTTTGATTTAGTTTGTCTGGAAAAACTCTGCAAGTCCTAGCACCCCATTTCATGCTAGATGCTTAAGAGCTGCTTTATTTTGGATCTCAAGGACTAACATTCATGAAAATTTGGGACAAAAGCGTCTTATAATTACATGTGTCAACAAAGCGTTCCTCATATTCCTAGATCACCCACCAACTATTAGCAGCATCACTTGACAAGAGATTTTGGCTCTTCTTAAGAATTTTAATTTACTTTCTAGACCTTCTTCAAGACAACAAGACCCTTCCCAGTGCTCTTTTCTCTCATGCCATCTCGTCATTCGGCACAATAGATGGATTGGCGGAAGGAATGGAGGTGCCAGCGACGACAGAGGGGGCAACATGGTTAAGATCCTTAGTACTTAAGATATATAATGGTTATTAAGTAAAACTCATCACTTAATAGAATTCTAAGCAAATAAATGACTATGGTAATTAGTAATCGTCATATTTTGTCTCATAAGAATGATAGTTGTAAGCAAAAACCATCATGAAATAACAAACGCTATGATGGTTTGAAACCTTTCCCCTTCCCCATGCTAATGATAATACTCTGACCCCACCTTCATCTCCCTCCTCTGATGATGAGGATGAGGATGAGGAGGATGAACAAGACAATGAGGACAACAAGGATGAACTCCCTCTACGAACAAACATTGAAGGTCTTGTCCATGCAATCTACGAACTCCATCATATGATCCGGGTTTACTTGCAAGAGCAAGGACTTATTATGGACCAGTTTTTGAAGGAACTAACCTTTCTCATTCGCTCTTTGAATAAGAAGGTGGATAAGTTACTAGAGAATGAAGAACCTGATGATGTATTAGATTCTTAAAACATCTCTATAACTTTTTATTTTTAGTTTGTTTATTTACTTAATCTTTTTTTTTTGTGTAAAATGGTGGTTGCATAATCAACCACCAAAATTTAAGAAAATGTATATACGTTACAGTTATTAAGTCACAACCGTCACTTGTTAGAATATCATGTAAATACATAACAATTTTACTTTGTAATTGTTATGTATAGTATCACAAGAATAATGATTCTTACGGTTTATATCGGGAGGTGAATCAATACCAATTTTCCATTAGCCTCATCATCACATGCTTCATTAATCACAGTAGTAGTAATTAAGGAGGGATCAACTTTCTCAAGAATAGGAGATGAATTACAAAAGAAGAAGACTCCTCTAAAATTTGAAAGCTTAGTTGTTTTGACTTTTTAATTGAATTGGATATGTTGGGTGTAGTCATTAGGGGACAACATTTATAAGGCCTTACAAGGCTTGAAGAGTTTTTTAAAGGCCTATTTATATCATATTTTAGGTCTTAAAAAATATAAGTATGCTTAAAGCCTTTGTTTTTAATAAACATAATCAACTTTTTTTGTTGTTGGTATAATTCAAAAATAGAGTCAATTTTATTAATGGTAAAGGTACATCCAGCATCTCGATTATTTTTGGAGGTGCAATCAGCACCTAAAGCTGGGAATCAAGGCCAGCCCTTTTAGGACTGGCTTTAGAAAAATTACAATTTTTCAAGGCCCGGCCTAAGAGCATGCTGGCCTAGGGCGGCCCGATTACTATTTAATGGTTGGTTGTCAAATTTAATGATATCTTTATATATACTTTGATACAAAAAAACATCTATATACAACTTAATATTTTTGTGATATTCTCTCTCATACACATCAGATTAATTGCCTCTAAAATCTATAAATAATTAGAAATATGCTTCTTTCTAGATTTTAATTATTTTTAAAAACTTAAAAAAATCAGAAAAAAAATCTTATAATATATTTATTTTAAAAATATGTGATTTTTCATGTAAAAAAAACTTAAAAAAACATCATGCACCTAAAAAGAATGTTATAAAAATGAAAAATACTAAAATTTAAAATTCTTAAATAATAAAGTCCTAAATAAACTGCCAATATGACATGAAACTCAATATATAAACCAAAACCAATCAATTTGAGGACATACTTGAGAAGGGAACATTAATTGATAACTGTTAACACCTGTTTCCGTTTCGATATACACAGAGTAATAGAGACCAAGTTCCACAGGCATACAGAAAGTACATATATACTGATAAAAGTATTTGTTTACAGTCCAAAGTCATTCATACAGAATGCGACAACATTTACAACTACTACAGGATATCCAAAAGTATTTTAAACATAGACTATCTATAACTATGAACTTTAGCTTCGTCTCGAGATACATGCCTATCAATTCCCTTTGTGTATGTTCTTGCCTTTTTATCCACTGGCACCCGCTGAGATGTTTAGTTTAGAAAAAGGGGTGAGATTCTAAGGAATCCCAGTAGAAACATGCTATCGTTCATATAAAATGCAAAAAATAAATGAGATATACGTCATTTATGCTTCAATTAATAAACAATATAACATATCATCGTAACACATCATCGTCATATCATCATCATATTTTCATCATGTATACATGAGTAGGGCTCAATCCCACTAATCATACACCGGTTGGATTCTTACCCAACTCCCAGTGTAAGTACACCTCCGGTACTAGTTGCCCTTTCTAGGCAAACCATATTGATTAATATAACACATTTACAAACAATGGCGACCACACAATCATATGAACTATGACATGATGTATGAAAGATAATGTTCCTACCTCAAGTCTCTTTCACCCCGTTTGGTGTGTCTCGAAAAGCGTGCAAACCTTCAACTTCTAACTCTGTCCTAAAATATTAAATAGACAAGAATTAGGTTATACCTATCCAAGCATCATCTTAGACACTTCTATAGTGTTTCTTGTGGTTATATTAGCCTATGATGAAAATTTACCAAAATGCCCCCGAGACCCTGACCTAACTGTACTTTTTCCAAAATCTTGACATAGGCTATTCTAATATATTTTCATCCATAGAATCCATTTCTGGACTTGAAATTACCAAATTCATTATCAAATTACAAAAATACCCTTGACGGCCTCGCTTTAAGAGATTCAGAGGTGTTTTCGTAATTATGCTTTTTCGATCTTTTCTAAAAAAGTGACCAACTGTAACTCTATCTAATTTTCCCTCTTGAACTCAATAAAACCAGCAAATCATTAAAAATCCAACTCTAAGGCCCTCTAACAGACCTGACCAAAATTCACATATACTCCGAAAAAAATTGGGGTTTTTCGATTTTGGCTCTGCAGATGTGTTTCTTTCTACTCCTAACCACTTTATTAACTATTACATTAGGTTACAACTACCATTTAGTACCAATTTGTGCGGCATAACACCTAGGCCAACCCATTTCCAAAAATTAAAACCAATGGCATTCCTCCGAAATTTCACCGATTAAATTGCCTACTCAGCCAGAATAATTAATATACGAAGGTTTAGAAGTTACATCAAGCTCCCACTAGCCTTTCCTTAATATGGCTGATACCCTAGCCCTTCTACAATAGATTTTTAAGCCTCCAAATCTTAAAGAAAAAATATGAGTGGCTTATGATCGAAGTTATATGCGTTAGGAGCTAAATTGTCGGAAGAATCAACTTACCTTGTGAGATTTCTTCTCCTTTCTCTCTCTAAAATTCCACACATTCTCTCTCTTAGTGCAGCTGCTAGTTTACGCCTAAAATGAGGGTTGGAGAAGAGGATGATGATTTATCTTATATTATATAATATTACTTTATTCATTTGTCAATTTTCCAAAATTTCAAAAATTAACTTTATGTACATAAAATCCTAGGGAAAATGACACCTAGGTCCCAAGTAATAGAAAAAATACCACAAAAATCTCTTTAAAAAGTCAATGGTCAGAAAAGTCCCTAGGGACTTTTCTGACATGAATTCCCAATGTTCATTTACACAAATACCCCCACTGAAATAACTACAGAAAAGGCACAGGAGGAGAGGAGAGAAGACGTGTTTTTGGGATTAAGGAGAAGAGAGAAATGGACAGACGACGCGCACGCTTGGAGGTGCAACATAGAAAGGATACAATATGGTGTTAATGTCATTGAGAATGTCTTCTTCTGCATCGTCCATCTAGGGTTAGTGAGGTATAGCAGCGAACTGATTTTTTTTTCTGTGTGAAAGTTGGTTGGATTGAGATTGAGGGGTTAGTCAAAGGTTAGAGCTTGGGCTTAAAAATGGAGTAAGTGGTGGGTGGTAGACAAGAAATGCTAAGAATTTGCTACACATATGATCTTGACCATTGAAGTTTGGGTTTCACCTTGGGTGGGTTGTGTTTATATTAGAGTGCTCTATTTTTGGGGCAAGGTTATAGAGGAACTGCTATGTTTTAAGTGGGAATGGTGAATATAATTGTAGTTCTTTGTTGTGAAAACGCAGAAATGAAACAAAAAAAGTGTTGTAAATTTGTGCAGATGTAGTTGTTAATACAAAACCTTTGTTGTTCTCTGTTTTTGGGGAAGTAAAGAGAGGTGTGAGTGTGGTTTGTGTTATTAGAAAATGCTTATATGATGATAAAAAAAGTGTGTTAACGTGTTGTAAATTTGTGCAGATGTAGTTGTTAATGCGTATAGAACCTGTGCTCTGTTTTTGGGAAAGCAAATAGAGGTGTGAGCGTGGTTTGTGTTATTAGAAAATGCTGATATGATGATAAAAAAAAGTGTTGTTAACGTGTTGTTAATATGTGCATATGTAGTGCTGTGGAAGTTGTTAATACGAAGTTTTCGTTGCAGATTCTCATGAAAGTAATGAAATCCAAATGAATTTCAGAGTTACCCTTGATACATCAACATTTGTGAATCTTGTAGATGATGAAGGGGTGCTAGAGGAAGTTGTTAAAATGACTAATAATGTTGTGAAAGAAGCATTAAACGTTGTAAACAATGACAGAAATGATAGCAATATAGTGTGCAACTTACTGATATGGCCCAAGTTATTGCCCTAGTGCAACGGCAGAAATTAGTTGTAAACATAACTAAACATGTTGTAAACACTACAAAGAGTAGTTAACTCTTCCTATCTTCAGTGTTCAGCAGATTTACATGTGGCCACGTGCTTAGACATTGTTAAAATGACTCATCCTATTGCAAACTAAGCGCTAGCAATTGTAAACAATGACATCCATAGAGTTAAACTTGCTATGGACCAAGATCTTTTCCTTGTGCAATGGCAGAAATAAGTTGTAAAATTAACTTCAGAAGTTGAAAAAATAATTTAAGATGTTGTTAAAACTACACAAAGTATTAGACAATCCCATTTTTTGTGTTAATCGTAGTTTCATGTGGACACGTGCTTATTCGTTGTTAAAATGACTGATCATGTTGTAAAATAAGCATTCGCTGTTATAAACAACGCAACTTGCTATGGTTATCATCATAAGAATATAGTTGTTAAAATGACTTTCAGTGTTGTGAAGACATGCATATCGAGTTGTAAACCAAAAAAAAAAGTGGTGTGGTCACCTTGGTGTGTAAAGACATTGTTTCCTTGACCTGTTAAACAACTTATAAAAATGACTAAACATGTTATAAATATGCATAACGTGTTGTCAAAGTCCACATTTGGCAAACTTGAAAGTAAATCATTCTATAATTACATGTTGTGAAATAACTGATTATGTTGCCAAAATAACTCATGATGTTGTTAAACGTCTCATTACATGAGTATTACATGAGTGCATTTTCTGCAACAAGGCATTCTTATAAAATATCAACAGATGTACACAACAACTAGCATGTACTACAAAATAACATCTCAAATGCTATATGTTTTTCTTCCTCTTCATTTGTTGGTTGCCAGCGAGAATGGACAGCACACCTCTATTTGCTTCCTAAAAAATAAAGTATTCCCTCTGTTTGGTTCCCCAAAAATAGAGCACAGGTTCTGTACTTATTAACAACTATAACTATCATATTAACAACTACATCTGCACAAATTTACAACACATTAACAACACTTTTTTATCATCATATCAGCATTTTCTAATATCACAAACCACAGTCACACCTCTGTTTGCTTCCCCAAAAACAGAGCACAATAGAGGTTTTGCATTAACAACTACAATTGCCATATTTACAACTAAATCTGTATAAATTTACAAAACTTTTTTTGTTTCATTTCTGTATTTTCATAGCAAAGAACCACAATTATATTCATCATTCCCACTTAAAACACAACAGTTCCTCTGTAACCTGGCCCCAAAAATAGAGCACTCTAACATAAACACAACCCACCCAAGGTGAAACCCAAACTTCAATGGTCAAGATCATATGTGTAGCAAATTCTTAGCATTTCTTGTCTACCACCTACCACTTACTCCATTTGTGAGCCCAAACTCCAACCTTTGATCAACCTCTCAATTTCAATCCAACCAACTTTCAAAAAAAAAAAAAAATCAGTTCGCTGTTGTACCTTGCTACCCATAGATGGACGATGCAGAAGAAGACATTCTCAACAACATTAATACCACATTGTATCCCTTCAATGTTGCATCTCCAACGCACGCGCATCGTCTGTCCATTTCTTTCTTTCTTCTTAATCCCAAAAACACGTCTTCCCTCCTCTCCTCCTGTGCCTTTTCTGTAGTTATTTCTGTGGGGGTATTTGTGTAAATGGGCTTTGGGAATTCATGTCAGAAAAATCCTGAGGGACTTTTCTGACCATTGACTTTTCAAAGGAACTTTTATGATATTTTTTCTGTTGCTTGGGACCTAGGTGTCATTTTCCCTAAATCCTATGTACATGTAATCTTGTCCACTAAGCCCAACTAATATTATTTTCCTCATACTACATGTAGGAGACACATAGGAGTCCCTCCCTATGGTCTCAATTGGCTTCAATACTTGTCCAAGTTACGTATACACGTAAAGTCTTAATTTTGGTCAAAATTGCACTTTTTGCTCAAATTTTCCATAAGTTCATATTTAATTGACCAAAATATTCTAAATATGTTTTTAACTTTTATTCTTCTTAATTAATTGAAATTAACTTCAATTAGTTGCAAAATAATTTATTTTGTGCTAAATTAGAAAAATTACGATTTTGCCATTACCTTTTTAATCCAATTTCTTTTCTTATTTTTCTTTGGTCAATTTACACCCATTTTTGGACCAAATATTTTCTCTAATATTTCTCCATTTCTGGATCTTAATATTGAGCTTTTTAAATGACCCAAATTAATTCCATATTTATTTTTTGCTCAATTTCCCATGAAATTGAACATTTATAAATTCATAAATTCCAAATTCATGAATATTCACCATTTTATTGAATTTCCCAAATAATTACAATATATTTGGTGAACATAAAATTTGGGATGTTACAATAACTAACCGTTAAATAGTTGAAGTGGGTTTAGAGAAAATATAGGGAGGTTGATCAGGATTAATTTGTAATTGAAGATTTATATTTTAATTTTTAGTCATTTAAAATAATTACAATTTTTAAGTTCTTTATTAATAAATATTTATTTTCCTTATTCCTTTTCCCTAATTTTTCCAAAAAATATATTGAGATCGCTGATGCTATAAATTAGAAACATAATTTAAAAAAGTGATTTGTCATTTAACATTAATATTTAAAAATTATAAATATATATTAAATACCCAAAAAAGAATATAATTAAATGTATATACAACAGTTCCTAATTAAATAATAATCATACTATAAAAATATTGTTATGTTCAATACTCCCTCCGGTCCTAATTATAAGACAAAGTTGACTTTTTTGGAGAAATCAAGGAAGTCAATTAAATTATTTTAGAATACTTATATTTTTAGTATCCTTGGATTATATATCAGTTTATTAGTCAAATTAATTAGTTTGAAGAAAAAAATAAAAATAAAAATATTTTAAAGTGATTTAATTGACTTCCTTAATTTCTCCAAAAAAGTCAACTTTGTCTTATAATTAGGACCGGAGGGAGTATAATTTTTTTAAATATAAAAAATAGAGAAACGATTTATGTGTGACAAATGCATATGGAATGAGTGGGGGCATAGTTTAATCAAAACAATTAAAAAATTGTGTAAAAATAATAAAACTATAATACTATAAGATTTTAAATGATGAGTTAATATCATTATTAGTCTTTATAGTTTCTTGAATTTTGATTTAAGTCGTTTGGACTTGGTTTAAGTTTAAATATAAGGACCAAAACCACTTACTCTTAAACTCACATCAAATCTTTATAACACTATACCTAAGTTAAATGATAGATGTATTCTAGTTTAAAGAGGCCATATGAAAGGAAATAAAATTTTAGTAAATAAGTCCATGTAATATAAGTTTTAATTTTTGAAAAAGGTTTACAATGGTTTTTAAAATAGATTGAGAAAATGTTGTTTATGAGGACCTGATCAAATGAATACTTCCCCTGGTCCTTATCAAGGTTCTGAAACCCGGACCGGTCACTGAACCGGTCGGGGTACTGGGTCAAGAGTTAGCGAATCAGATCGGGGTCAAAGCGAAGCTAAACCGGGGCTAGACTGGTGAGGAATGGAAGATTTTAGAATTATTTATATGAAAATTTGAATAAAATATTAAAAAAATTTAAAAAACCAGTCAAACCGTGAGAAAACCGATCAAACTGGGTGAAAACCCGGTCGAACCGGGGTCAGTAACCAAATCGGACCCGTCGGACCACCGGTCCAACGATTTCATGGTCGGACCGGCCGGTCCGGTCTTGAAAACAGTAGTCCTTATTATAAAGCACCAACTGACAATTGTCAATAACCAATAAAAGTAGTTAAAGTTACTAAATTTGTCCTAAAATTTGAGTAATTTCCAGTATTGCCCTACTAATTGCACTAAACTTTAATATCATATTAATTATTACTCTCACCCACTACCCTTATTAATTATGGGCATACATGGAAAAAATATTTAATGCTCGTTGGAGACAAGCAAGTGCCTTATAAAAATGATCAAATACACTTGTTAGTTGGTGTCTTATAATAAGGACCAGAGGGAATACTTATCAATTGCAAATGCACCCATTCTATTAAATCGGACACCAATTATCTTAAACCAGGAAAGGTTTTTTGTCTTTTTATTTTAGTTTTTGGTCTTTTACTAGTTGTTTTCTTTAGGGAAAAGACATTTAAATACTACTTAAATTTCAAAATCCTAAATTAGTTCTGTTGATAATAAGAGTAATGTGATTGACAAAAAAAATATAGCAATTGACAACTCAAGTTTTTTAAAAATCACTAATTTAAAAGTTTGAAATTTAAGTGGCATTTAAGTAGAATTCTCCCAGTTCTTTAAGTTAGTGAATATCTCGCTTCCTGTTGGGGAAAAAAAAATAAGCGTAAACGATAAGATTATTACAGTCAAGGGAAGCTAAAAACTTAAATTTAGGGTTGAGAAAACATAAACATCATTTCCCACGGAAACCTGATACTTGGACACTGACCAAGACACCATCAGAAACAGAAACAAAAGATTCCAAAACCATAAAACAAACCAAAACCACCAATCTTCACAACACGCCTAATCTCCATAGCTAGAAATCCTGTCAATAATGTTAGCCACTACTTCTTTACTCTCCCTGAGAACCTGAACGCTTCGATTAAGCTTCGCACGCTTCCCAGCTACTGAGGGTGATTCCTGCAACAAGCTCTCAATTCCTCCACTTGGAGACATCAACCCAACAGTGATCTCCTTCTCCAACTCTTTGTTCACTAAATTGTTTATGCTTAGCTGAAGATGCAGAGCTATGGTATCAATCAGCCGCCTCAGAACAATCTTCCAGTAAGCCACCATCCTCATCTTCAAGTCAAATGCATTCTGAAGAACATGCCTGAACATTCTCAGATGACCAACCTCGACCTCTCCGAGTCCTTCCAGGATCACTGTCGATGGAACAACCTCATCATCACAGACTTGTTTCATGAAGGCATCGAACTGAGTCATCAGCTTAGTGTATTCAGCCATGTACTCTGGATTACAAGTGTAATCTGTGAGCTTCTCCATTTCAATAGACTCCATTACATGCTTCTTTGAATTCTCTCTCATTCTAGCAATCAGGTTCTCTCCTGCTCTGCATGTTGACTTCTGAAGCTGGTAATAGTTATCTGAATGGCTGCTTATAATGTCAATGAGCACCTTTTCCAGATAATCCCACACATCATCAACAAACTGAATAGGCCTCATTGCAATTCCTTTCACTTTGGTCTGCAATAGACCGAGAAACGCAGGTCGAGGCATGAAGTTTGGGAGGCCTATCCACTTTGCTTCCTCAAGAATCTTGATTTCTTCCATGAGAAAGTTCTTAGTGTGGTTGCTTTCAGGACAATCATTGAGGTCTTTTGAGTACTCATTGAGCTTCTCGACCAATCGAGCAGTACAATGCATGTTTCTATCATCAGGGTACTCATCAAATTCTCCTCTGATAAGAATCTTCCTGAGTGACTCTTTCACCAGTCCAATTATATGCATGAAGGCGGTCATAGCATCAGCAACAGAAGTCAAGTTCTTTGGCAATCTCTCCAATTCAGAAAGTTGAGAATTGAGCTTCTCGTTGATTTTTCTCACAATCTCAGGCAGTGTTCTTGAAATTATTGAAGCTTGATGCTGAACAAGCTTCTGAGCCAGAACAGATATACCCACAATGGATTTGTCAATCTTAGACAGAAGTGGATGGTCGTCGAACAGCGAAGCTTCCTCCATTCTAGCTTCTTCATAGGACTCATCATTAATTCGATTCCTCACACAAACATAACCAAGTCCTATGTTAACATCATCGGCAGTAACCTTTTCTAGAAGCCCTTCAGGTGCTTTGTCTGCTTTTGTGACAACAGCAAGAGTTCTTGAGCCTGTTTTATCCACACTCTGTGACATTCTAATGGATTCACATGTTGGAAAATCAACAGTTGCAGATAGAACATTCAATATTATACTCTCCTCAGGTCTGATATACTCCATGATTATATCTTTAATCTGATCATAAATATTTTCTGGCTGTCCATGAACAGGAACTCTGGTTATACCTGGAAGATCCACCATAGTCAGATCAGGAACACCATTTTTCTTCACCAGTAAAGTCAAAGGTGTGTTAGAAATCCCCTTTGCACTGCCAGCAAGCTCGTTTGTTGCCAAGTTTATAGCATCAGAGACGTTTTGTTCATCAGTTGAAACAGCTTTGCCATTGAACTCCAATACAAGCTCTGGTTTTGGCAGAGGATGTCTCTGGAGCCTCATAACTACAGGGACCCTCGTGCAGATTCCCTGTCCACGTGGCAGGTTGATTCCTGCGAGAGATTCCAGGACACTGGACTTACCAGAAGACTGGTCACCCACAACAACAATGGTCGGAAGCTGTATACCTTCCTTGGTGATGTTGAGTCGTCTGAGATTCTCAACTGCATCAAGAACTGGTCGAATCTTCTCATTGTAAGAGGAGATTATAGGAGGAACAATAACGTTGAGAGGCTCTGGTTGGTCATTTACGACCATGGCCAAAGAATCTTGTCTTTGATTAAGGGTGGTTCTGGCTATGGCATTTGAAGTGGCTGATAACTTCCCTCTTACCATTTGGACGTATTTTGATTTCAAAAATTTCAGAGAAGGTAGAACAGGTCGAAGGGAAGATGGAGATGTGAAAAGTGATTCAGAATGTTGAAGTTTATATAAACATGGGTTGGAGTGAAGGAATGAAGAGACTTTAATGGGAAAAAGATAGCTTTGAAAATGGCACAACGGGTGACCATTCGTATGCTCAGGAAGTTGAAGAGATACCCCTCATCGGAAATACTAATTCGCAGTAAATTCTCAGATGGGAAGAGGGAAATTTTTAAAGACCGAATATAATTCTCAGTCTTTTATCATTTTTAATTGAATTATGAGTAATTACTAATTAATAATAATAATAGCTTATTTATATGGAGGTAAATTAGTTAGGGTGTAATTAATATGCATACATTGTACTAATTCATACTCCCTCTAGACCTATTTATAAGCCATTCACTCTCTCTTTTGGAGCTGATTCTTTTTATAAATAACTTTTTTTCTTATGTCTCAAAATTTAAACTATTTTTTTACCCCTATTAAATACATATCTTTATAT
Source organism: Inga oerstediana (assembly GCA_963210345.1). Lineage (NCBI taxonomy): Eukaryota > Viridiplantae > Streptophyta > Magnoliopsida > Fabales > Fabaceae > Inga > Inga oerstediana. Next base: position 25,993,197 of record OY723400.1, on the reverse strand, counting down.
TAACTATCCCCCACCCCATCACTAATTCTGTTTCATTTAATCATTTATTACATATTCTCTTTCATATTTTATACTCATATCTCTCATATTTGTTACTCATTCTCTCTCCTATGCTTATTTCATAAGTAGGGTTAGAAAAAAAAAATATAGTATTTTTTATACATTTATTATTTTTAACTAATTTTAATCGTTAGTTTATTTTACACAATAAAAATAAAAATTATTTTTAAAAAGAACCGACAGGAGTATTACTTCATTATTTTTTATAATGGCTAACGGTTTTACTCTTGGGATTACTACTAGCAAACAAATCAAGATTCATGAGTTATTAGGCTGTTCAAACATTTTGTATTCTTATAATTAAAAAAGGGCTACTTAATCTGTAGGTTTTTATAGTTTCAATCAATTTTTAATTATATCCTTATAGTTTTTTCCTTTTTTATTAGGTTCTTATATTTTCACCTGTTTTTTATCATGTTCTTAAAGTTTTTTTTCTTCTTTTTATCAGGTCTTTATTATTTCATTGGATTTTAAATTAGGTCCTTGTAGGTCTTTTTTGGATTTCAATTTATTAATTTAATTGCAATTTAAATCAATGAATAATATTCAAAATATAATTTAAAAAATAATTAATCAATAATCCTTAATTAACTAATTATAATTCAATTCAATTTTTTAAAAAATATGATTATTATGATTCTAATTTTATAATTACAAAAATAAATAATAAATAATAAAAATATAAATATATGTTTAATTAAAAAATTACGAGGAATATCAAAAGTTGAATAATAATAATAAATTTCTCAAAAAATAAAATCGAATTATAATTAATTATTAATTATATTAACTATTTTATGAATTATATAATTATTAATTTAAATTTATTGTTCATAAATTATATTTTAATATTATTTTCTTCTTTAAATTTCAATTAAATTAATAAATTAAAATTTTAAAAAAAATTTAAGGACCCAGTTAAAAATCTGATGAAACAATAAGGAACTGATAAAAAGAAAAATAGCAATAGGGTCTTGATTAAAAACATGTGAAAGTATAAGGACTTGATAAAAAGAAAAAATATATAGGGACGTGATTAAAAATTGGTTGAAACTATAAGGACTTGCAGATTAATTATCCCCCAAAAAAAATTTTGGTCAAAGATGTTATTCCTCCGATCCTTAATATAAGACATATTTACCTAATTTGATCAGATTAAGAAAGTTGGTTAACTTAGTTAATATGACATGTATTTTCTCAAACACCTTAGTCACTTTCCTTTCTCCTTCTCCTTGATTATTATGAGGGAGTATCCATAGGGCTAAAAACTTTACATTATATTTAGGACTAAGATCAACTCCCTAAATATGTCTTATATTAAGAATAGAAGGAGTGTAACTTTTGAGCTACCCAAGATACATATATTGGTTGTAGAAAATTTAATTCCCAGCTTGGGAAAAAGGATTTAACAATTATGATTCCAGTTGATCATTGTATGTAGAATGCAACAAAATTTCAACGTTGCAATACTCTAGTAACACTAGTACTCCCTTGATTCTATTTATAAGAGCTCAATAACTTAATTACATGTTTTAAGAAAGTAGTTAAATTTAGTTCATGATAATAAGTGTGTCTAAAATATACTTTTTTTAAACTAAGATGCTCTTATCTATGAGAAGCAAGTAAGAGAGAGAAATGGAATAAATATAAATATCACCAACTTTTTAACTGATGCAATACATATAATTAATGAAAGGGAAAAAGAAAGAAATTCATTAATTGCATAAACAACTATTGTCGTGCTCTTATAAAAAGAACCACCAAGATAATTCAAATTTTTAATTCTTATAAATAGAACCGGAGCATCTTCTTTGCCTTTCTGTTTATTCTTGTAAATCAAAATCTTGAAAGAGGTGTAGTCTTTCCTGTCCTTATTATTTAAGGTATCTCTAACCAACTCAACAAAACAAAAAAGAGATGCTAAGTCATTATATTATTCCCTCCGGTCCTAATTATAAGATAAAGTTGAATTTTTTAGAGAAATTAAGGAAGCCAATTAAATTATTTTAGAGTATTTATATTTCTATTTTTTTCTCCAAACTAATTAATTTGACTAATAAACTAATATATAATATAATGATACTAAAAATATAAACACTCTAAAGTAATTTAATTGGCTTCCTTAATTTCTCCAAAAAAGTCAACTTTGTCTTATAATTAGGACCGGAGGGAGTATTTATTTATTTATTCTAGGCATAGGTACCCTCCTATTAAAGACAATCATATTTGAAGTATTATTGGGTACTAAATATAAGCACCTTTTTTAATGGAGATTCGAATTTTGATTTGTCACGTTTTAAAGGATTAGCCCCTTCCATTAGATCTAACCATATTAGTTGCTAGGTCATTAATTTTATCTAAAAGTTAAAAAAGTATCTTAATTTATTTTTTTAATAAAAGATCAAAATGCATTAGTAAAGTTAAAACGATATCCAATAAAGTACTTATACAAAAATCGAAAAAGAAAGACATGACCTAAGACAACCAACTGAACGAGTTCAACAACATATACAAATTTAACTTTTAAAAAGACTAAAAGTATTTAGAACAGAATTAATATCTTAGGGATAAAGTTGGTGGATTTTTGGTTTGTATCTCCTGATGGTAAAAATTGTTTGCCAATACAAAAAAATGTCTAAAGGGACTTTTCTGGATCTGCTGAAGAAAACTGAGTTCCATATCCACTCTCTCTTAAACGGATGAGAACAAAGAGGGTGATGTTAGTATCTTCCTTTTTTTCATAGGATGTGTTGGATGGATTGTAATTGAAAGCAAATCCAAGTTTTATCATAAAAGCTTTCTTCTATTCTTATATTTTTTCATGAAAATTTATTCATTAAATTAAACTAAATTAAATTGTACATATTGATTCACCTTTGTTTGCTCAATTTTTATCTGAATAATAATCTAGTTTTATATGCAAAATTATAAACGCACGGCACATAAAGTTTTATTCAACATAGATATAATTCCACTATTCTTTGTCTATTTTTCCGAAATTGTTTTTTTTTTTGGTTTTTGAGATAGAATTATTTAATTTTTCACGATGGAAAGGAAAAGTTAAAAAGATATTTGACAAATATCTTTGAGAAAATGACAAAAAATACAAAAGGAAAGAATGGTAACTTGAATTTGCGTAATCCATATATCATGTAAGATTCTAAATTGAGATTTTAAAATTTAAAGGGGACAAAGTTAAAAAGTTAACTTATACTTGAGAAGAATTATTTTTTATTGTTATTACGCAGCTCATTAAATTTTTCATATGAATGTACATCTTTACCTTTTTTTTATTATTGTGTGAATTTGTTCTCATGATTATAATGTATATTAAATAAAAATAAAATTAAAAAGATGTTAAATTATATGCCGGTGTTAATGAAATTTTTTCCATGAAACGGGCTAGAAATGTGGTATAAATAAGATTAAAAGTGTTGTCGGAAAAAAAAGAAAGATTAAAAGTGTATAATTTTTTGCATTTTTTTCTATTGAAATTCATTTGTCGCTCCATAGCTACCTACTATTATTGTGACTGGCAAGTGGAGGTGGTGTTGCCGTGGTGGGATCAAATCCGCCTTCACCACTTGCCAAAATGAATCTTTTTTTTTTTTATAGTAAAAAGTTTAGGTAGGTTCGGCACCAGTCCCCTACCAAGGTCAGGGCACGGCCCCAGGGTTCTTCAAGCGCTTACAAGGGACTTACGAGATCGCCTACCAATGAGGTCTCTCCATCAATCAGAGGGTTCGAACACACTCCCTTGTGATCTGGGTAACAAAACCTTAACCAACTGTGTCAAACCTCATTGGCCGCCAAAATGAATCTTGCCAATCGAATTTGTGGACTTTTGTTTTTCCAACAATGGGTTTTTTTCCTCTGTTTTTTTGCTTATATTTTAAAATTGGGATGCCGTGTATTGTAGGGATTTTGCAAATCCAAGTTACCATTATGTCCTTCTGAATTTTTGAGGTAGTTTTTGTTTTTCTGTCATTTTCCAAATATCTTTTGCGCGGCTATGGATTTTCTAAATAATATTTTTTTTTCGCCGACTCCAAATAAATCCTCATAATGGGAAAACGTACGTTTCCAATTTGTGAGATTACCTAATCTAATTTCAATTTTCAAATAGAGATGTGCCGTTGGTAAAAGGAAAAAAATATAGAGATATGACAAACTTAAATGAAATTAAATTAAATCTCAGAAAATAATTAATTTTTAGTTTTTTTTTTGGTCGATGGGGAGTTTTAAATGGGAAAATTTGCTAAAAGTCACTAGTTGGAAAATTAATTGGCCATTCGTACTTGGAATATATGATCCTTTAGGAGAAATAGGTATGTAGAGAAAATGATAAAATTGCACACCATGGAAGCTTAAATGCAATTCTTAGAAGTTCAGTTGTAATTTGTGTAAGATTATTTACATTTATACTCTAACTTAATTTTCACATCAGAGAAGGTTATTTGCAATTATTGAAAGGTCATTTGTAATTCGTGAAAAGTCACTTGAATGTTAGCTTAATTTGCACACTACAAAAGCTTGATTGTAGTTCCTATAAGGTCATTTACAATTTGTCGAAGTTCATTTGCATTTTAACTTAGTTTACATATCACAAAAGCTCAGTTGTAATTGCATGAAGCTTAGTTGTAATTCGTGGAAGGTCAATTGCGATTTATGGTTCACCTTTATCGCCCTCCATCACCAAATTTGTCATAACTTGCCACTAAACAAGATCTATTATTTTGCTTTTTTTTAAATTTGATTTTTATTTTCAACAAAGTTAAGAAAGCAAAGGAGGGAGGGAGCAACAGCAAAGATCAAAGAAATCTTTTTTTGGGGGTGGGGTGAAGAAGGTAGATGCAATGGCGGCCAACAAGATCCCTAGATCTAATGTGGAGTTGCAAGATGGAGGTCGCTGTCATTGGTTCCTGGAATCACCATTATTTGTTGCTAGAGTTTGCTTGAGGGGATAGGAAGTTTTTGAAGGGTCAAATTGAAAAGATGAAGGAGACGATGAGGAAGTGGATGGTAATGAGGGAACTTATAGATGGAAAAGGTTAAAGGGTATATATTTATTTCATCAGGGGTAGAGTAGTTATTCCATATGGTTACTTATTTCTCCCAAATGACCTTATGACTTCACTTTTTTTAAAATTAACTATTAATAAATTAAAAAAACTCACAACACTTCACAATCTCATTGAATTTTGTTTGCCCTTTTTTTACCTGAATTGTATTTTGTTTCCTTAATTTTATATAGATAAATCTATTCTATAAAAAAATAATAATCTAGTTTAGATAAGCAAAATTTCAGAAAAAATATAATTAAAAATGGGAAAAGATAAATTGGTGCTACAAATTTACCAAATCCCAAGTCAGACCTGAAGTAAGAATCTGGGATTTCCAATTCTAACCAAATGATCAAAATGCCGTTAGTTCAGTTCACAAATTTAAGGGGTCAATAGCAACATCTGTATCTATATTAACAATATCATATTTTACATTAGTAACTTTACTTTCATGTTTGACAACTTTATATCCCAAAAACTAGGGATAATTTTGAGGGCACAAATTTCAGAAATTAATAACAACATCTGTATCTATATTAACAATATCATATTTTATATTAAAGTCTTGACTTGCATGTTTTACAAGTTCATATCCCAAAAGCCAGGGATCATTTTGAGGGCACAAATTTTAATGGTCAATAACAACATTTGTATCTATTTTAGCAACATCAGGTTTTACAATAACGATTCACTTTCATGTTTAACAACTGAACTAAGGATAATTTTGTCACAATTGGAAATCTCAGATTCTTACTTTAGTTCTGACATGAGATTTTACAATAACGACTAAATCACTCTTAGTGGAAGTTCATTTGCAAATCATGGATGCTTGTTTGCAAATCGTGAATGCTTATTTGCAAATTGTTTATTTGCAATTAGTAGATGCTCATTTGCAAACCATAGATTCTCATTTGCCAAGTTTGGCAGTTTTCTACCACTAAAGATCTCCACACTCATAGCTAACAGCCTTCTTCCCCTACTGCCGACAACTTTTTAACCTACCTTCTCATGTCATCCCTCCACCCAATCTCATCATATATTTGCTAACCTTCAAATTTCATGTCATCCCATTGCTAGGATGTTATCGTCATATTCTTCATTGTCGATTCTATCTCAAGGAACAAACCATTGCCCACTGAGCCATTGTAGGTGAAGCATCATCAAGATCGAAGTTATTGGCATTGGTTACTTTAAAGAAGATGAAGAGAGTAAGACTCATTGTCAACACCCATTTCCATTTTGATAATCAAAGAGTAATAAAGACAAAGTTCTATAGGTATACAGAAAAGTACATATATACTGATAACAATATTCGTTTACAATCCTAAAGTCATTCGTCGACAAAATACAGAGTGTACATAAATTCCAATAATTACAGGATTTCCCAAAATATCTAAAACATAAACTAATTATAACCACGATCTTTGACCTTGCCTCGAGACATGTGCCAATCACTTTCCGGCGTTTACACCTTTGCCTTTCGACCTACTGGCACTAGCTGAGATATTTGTTTTTGAAAAAGGGTGAGATTCGAAGGAATCCCAAAAAAAACATGCTATTGTTCATATAAAATGTGAAAAGTAAATATGATATTCCCCATGTATGCACCAATTAATGAACAATATAAACACATCATCATCATGTAATACATCAGTAGGGCCCAGCCCCACTAATCTACACCGGTTGGATTCTAACCAACTCCCAGTGCAAGTGCAGCTCTGGTACTAACTGCCCCTCTCTAGGCAAACCATGTTGATTAATAAAGTACATTTATAAACAATGGCATCCACACAATCATATAACAATAGCATGATGTATGAAGGATAATGTTCCTACCTCCAAGTTCTTTCAACCCTTTTTAATGTGCCTCGTAAAAAGTATCGCTTCTGGCTTCTAAATCGGTCCTAAAATATTAAATATACAAGAAATAGGTCATAACCTACCCAAGTATCATTTTAGACTATTCCATAATGTTTCTTGTGATTATATTAGTCAATGGAGAAAATTTACCAAAATGCCCCCACGACCCCGGCCTAGCCTTGCCGTACCGGCTCGACAACACGTTTTCCCAAAATTTCGACTAGGCTATCCTAATGTATTTTCGCCCAAGGAATCTATTTCTGGGCTCAAAATTATCAAATTCAGTATCAAATTATGAAATTGCCCTTAACAGCCCCAATTTAAGGTTTTAGGGGCATTTTCATAATTTTGCTTTTTCGGCCTTTTCCAAAAAAGTGACGAACTGTAACCCTACTTATTTTTGCCTACAGAATACAATGGAACTATAAAAATATTGAAAATCCAACTCCTTCCCCCAGTTCTGACCTTGGCCAAAACATAGGTCAGGAAAAAGGGAAAAATGCACTTTTGTGTTTTAACTTCCAAAGCTTATACATTTCCACTTCTAATCCCTTATTAAGTCATTTAAAAACATTCTAACCATGATTCAAAGAAATTTGGGCAGCATAAACCCTTAGGATTAGGACTTTTCTAAATTTACAAACTTGACAAAAATCACCAAATCCAACCACACACTTCAACAATAACAACATACTAGTATAGATTTGAGTTTTGTGAAGTTACCTTTTGAGTTCTTGGATTTTCTCTGTCTAGGCGTCCTCCCCTCTCTCTCCTTGAGCTCAAGATGTGTCCTCTAAACCATTGATTCCATAGAGAAGAGGATTTTAGAGAAGGTTTTATGGAAGATTATATAGAAAATGCTTAAGAGATCAACACTTACCTTAAGCTTCCTCTTCTTCCTTCTCTCTAGCACCTAAGATCTTCAAGCTCTCTCTCTCTCTCTCTCTTCTTTCTCTTGTGTTGGCCGAAAATGACAAGGGAAGAGGAAGGAAGAGTGTTTTATAAAATATCTCCTATCACCCTAAACCACATGATTTTATCAATGCATCTTATGGTGGCACTTGTCATAAGCTTTATCTCCTCCCAATTAGTGTCATAAAGCTCCCATTAGGCTTGAACTAATTTCCTCTCCCTTTGGTTAGCTAAAAAAACCGTCCCCCCTTATGGCTCCACTAACCAAATGGCTTCATCCAACTAATCTAACCATGCACTCACGTATTGTACCATAATCATGATTACTATGTCCAAGAAGCAATATTTTAATGCAATTAGATATGTGCTCATCTTCATAAATCATAAACTAATCCCTTCACCATAGGATAATGACACTTGGCATGTTTAATCCCAAAAATCATTTTTCCCTCCATTTTTCTTGTGCTAGGCAAAAATTAACAAGAAAAGGAAAATAAAATTGTTCCAACATTTCAATACTTCAATTAAAGGAATTATGCACAAGTCCTTCCAATTTCACAACTCTTGATTTATTCCACCAAGAATATTCAATATATATAATCTCCTTTATTTTTCTTAATTAATTGAAATTAACTTCAATTAATTGGAAAACAATTAATCTTGTGCTAAATTGGCAAAATTATGGTTTTGCTATGACAATTGAAATCTAATTTCGTTTTTTGAATTAATTTGCCCATTTTCTCATGAATATGAATATTTCTAAAATTTATAAGTTCAAAATTCATGAATATTTATCATTTTATTGAATTTCTAGAATAATTACAATATATTCAGTGAATATAAAATTTGGGGTGTTACACCCATCACCATTCATCGAAGAGACTCGTTGCCGTTCATTGAAGACCCATCGAAGAGAGAAAGCTTGATAATGAAGAAGGGGAAACCCATCGTCGTTCAATGAAGACCAGTTGCTGTTCTGTGATTTTTGAATCTTGATTTTTAGAAAATTGTATTTTTTTTGTTGGAAGAATTGCTAAAAAAGACCTTATTGACAACTTATTTGATAAATGAGACATGGGAAGATATCTTGCACATAGAGGGAAGATATCTGCACACGGAGGAAAGATTTCTGCACACATAGGGAAGATTTCTGCACACGCATAGGGAAGGATTTTGCACACAGGGAAGATCATCTGCACGCAAAGGTCCCATTTGGCAAATAAGTTGCTAATGAGGGATCTTTTCACAATTTTCCATTTTTTGTTTCATTTGCACCTTTATGGATTTAATAGTGTAGAAAGGATTATTGCTTTGCTTTTGTGTGGGAGGGGACCGATCTCTTTCGGCTCTTATTTGTGGGTTCACCTTTACTGATTTGATTTCATGATGTTGTAGATTAGAGATTGAAGGAGGTTTTTTTTTTAATAAGGCTATTTTTTTGCCATTTTTAATAACAGTAATTTCATCTGTTCCCCCTTATAGTTAGCAACACTCAAAAACTTGAATGTTTTAGGTAGATGTGGTAATTCGACTCGCCAGCCTGACCAAAATAATCTGGTTTCGGTGACCTATTTGATTTCGTGCTAAATAGGATGAGCCCGTGGGCTGACGCGGGCTAGCCCGCTTTATTTAAATTTTTTTTAGTTTTTTCTTAAATACCCTTAGTCCCTTATTTCCTTTCTTTTGATGATGTGTTTAATTAATTCCCCATACTTTTTATTTGACACTTATTTTCATATTATATTTATTTATTCTACTATTATTAAATTTAAAAGAGATGCGTTTATATAATTTTGTGATGTAAATAGATGGAAAAAAAGGAAAGTAAGAATAAAATTGACTTCATAACACAAATGTATAAAAGAAAAGAAGTGTGATATGAGCGGGTGAAAGAGAAAGAGACTAAAAATTTTTTAAAAAAGAGTGAAATTAAAAAAAAAAAAAAAAAGCCAGCCCGCCAACCCTACTAAAGCCAACTCGCCCCGTTGCAGTCCGTAACCCGCGGGTCAGCCCAAATTACCACATCTAGTTTTAGCAGGGTTATGAAACCCGGACCGGACCGGTCGGGCCTGCTCGGAAACCTGTGAACTGGCCGATAAACCGGTCTGGTCCAGGTTACTATTGTAAAAAATTAATTTAGTTTTTCCTTTAGAATTTCATACTATATGTCTAAAATTTTCAATTTTTTACCGATTTGGTCCTGGTTTAGCCCTGGTCTGACTCACTGACCCTTAACCCAGTACCCTGACCGGTTCAATACCAGGTCCGGGTTTTAATACCTTGAGTTTTAGGTCCTGTTCCCTAATTAACTTATCAAATAGAGATTTATCCCTAATTTTCCCTTAAAAAAAGTCCTCACCTTCTTTTTCTCCTACCTCGCACTCTTCCCGGTCTTTCCTCCCTCTCTCCCCACAGTCAGCCCTTCTCTAATCTCTCACCTTCTTGCTATGTAAAAGGAGCACTCAAGTCCTCTCTCTCTCTCTCTCTCTCTCTCTCTCTCTCTCTATCTCTCTCTGTCTGTGCGCAGATAAATTGATCCGTGCTTCCTTCAATCCTTTGCTTTTGGCACAATGCTTCCCCTATTTTTGCTGCTGGGATATTTCAAAAGATTAATCTCCTTTAGCTCTTCCTTCTTTTTTCTTCACATTCTTGTCATTGGTTTGTTTTGCATAACATGAATTCTGGATATGAGTTGTTGGAATCAGAGTCACCGAAATCATCGGTCTCAAACATGGAAACTGAGAAATCCGATGGCTTTGTTATGACAGACATGGATGCATGCCTTGTCTTGCGCCCTCAACAACAAAGAAAGTAATCCAAATTCTGCAACCACGGTGAGTTCTTTCTCTCTCTTCGTTTTCTCAGGAGCCAAAACAGAGTTCTGTTATTGAGTTTTGACAGATAATTCAAACTGAAATATGCTCTGTTCCAGTGAGACAAACCTCATCAGTTCTATTATTGGCATTCATTATTGCAAACTTGAAGTCGAAGCTTCAGTTCATTTAAATGCATGTTAGTTTAACCATGGAGTTGTAATTTATTTTTGATATTGATTATTGATTAACAATTGAATTTGGTTATGTCATAATCAAATCAGCTGCAGAGGAAAGATGGAGCAACAACAAGGTAAATATCCCAACTGCTGCTCTTCATGATTGGATTGTTATCCCCACCGCTTGCTGACGGAAGTAGGTGTGGGAAGAGAGGGAGGGAGCGGGGATGAGTATAGGGAACTGGGGAAGAGGAGAGAGGAGTTGAGGATTTTTTAGGAAGAATTATATTCAGGTCCTAAGGAAGAGGATAAATGAAGAAATGGTCCATATCGATTGCAAAATGAAAAAATGATCCTAAAAGGAGTTGTCAATACAGGTTCTTGGAGTTGTTAATGTGTTGTCAATACAGGCTCATGGAGTTGTTAATGGGACCATTTTTTCATTTTACAATTTACATGAATCATTTCTTTATTTTTTCTCTTTCATGGGACCTAAATGTAATTCTCCCGGATTTTTTATTATTATTATTATTATTATTATTATTATTATTATTAAGCAATCATTTAAATAGTAACGTGGTCCACGAAGTTAAAAGGTAACAGTAGTTTAGATTATTTATGGGGATGACATTTGTGTCTTATTTAAAAGCGTTTTTGGACACTTTTGCTCCCAATAAATATGTAGGGTATCAAGGCCACATTTGAAAAAAATAATTGGATATTTTTACATCTTAATCTTTTATATTAATACATTTTTTGAATGGTCAAAAAAAATTAATACATTTTTCACCTTATAAGAGGACAAATGTTGTGTGCTCTACAGATTTTTAGGGGATATTTCTATAAGATTTTTGGGGTTGTTCATATTCAAAAGTCTCTGTGTCTGTTTGGATTAATGATGAAAGTTGTTTTCCTGACGTGATTTATGGTATACGAGATAAACATGTGAGAAGAATTTTGTCTCAACTTGTATGAACGTGTTTTTTTAAACGCCAACTCAAAAAGACCTAGACTATTAGTAAAGAGTTGCGGCTTGCAGGTCCTAAATGTTAATTGCTTGAAGTCCATTGAAACTTTGCTATTCATTTATTAATGATTATGTTGTTCAAATGCCACTTTGGTTCTATTCATAAGTCTATTTTGACCAAAATTTTAGATTCTTATTATAAGTCTAGTTTTAGAGTAATAAATGTGTTTTTTTTACAATTTTTCCCTTATTAATTTGCAATGAACAAAAAGAATTTAATTCATGTTGATTCTTGAAACCAATAATAAATAGAGGTAAAATTGGAAACTTATAATATAATTAATGAGTTAATTAACTTTTTTTAGTACGTGAGAGTTAGTTAATTAACACTTTTAAACAGTTTCAGTGTGGTATGTGTTTGATTGGATGGAGATCTTTTTATGCTGGAGAGTAACACTAGCTAATTTTTATTTTATTGTTTGGATTATTTAATTGCCTAATCTAGACAAAATTTAATCTAGTAAAACAAGTAAGTAACAGTGCTTTTTAGTTTATTTAACGATTTTTCGCTATAAAAAGTAAATATATTAGTGGAATTTTGTTTCCTAAAACATAAAATTAAGAGCTCTTTTAGTTGATTCTGAGATTTTTAAAATAGACTTTGGTGAATGAGCACATAGCTTCTTGTGAGGCCAAAAAAACAATTTCATACTTCCACAAAAGACGTATTAAAGCATCTTATATATACATATACACATATATATATACATACATATATATATATATATGTATATATATGTGCCTAGCTATATATATATAGATATATATATAGATATGTATATATATGTGCCTAGCTATCTGACTGAGTTTTCGAGCATTGTCAGACCCCAAATGCGGATGGTAGCTCTCGCAAACTTAAACTTGTGACCTCGTATTAAGCCCCTTCACTAATAGCAGCACATGATGGGAGTTTTGTTTTAATTTTTTATCTACATGCTGTGTAAAGTTTTCTTTTGATTTGTATCAATATGGCTAGAAGTGAAGGGATTTTAAGGGTTCTTCTAAAGTACGATCGAACTTTCATATATATAGGGCCCGTTTGGTTCAATCTTATTGTATACATGTAATGGTAATCATGATTGCATTACCAAGATAAAAGTATTTGATTGCTCTTTAGCATCGTAATAAGGTTTACCATAGTAATGATGATTACAAAAAAATTGGTAATCCTTATTCATACCTCTCCCCTTATTAATACCCATTACCACCCCATTGTATGGTTGAAAATGTTCAATTTATTCTTTAGTTTCAATTCTCTTTGTTTCACTTCCCTCATCTTACCTGTCACACCATGCCACAACCGTCACCGCCACTACCTCCTCTTCCTCCTCCACCGCCCTCCACCACTACCTCCTCCTCCTCCACCACTATTGCTGCTGCCGCCACTACTTCCACCTCCTCCACCGCCACCACCTCCTCCTCCTTTACTATCGTCATTGCCACCTTACGCTACTGCCGCCACCTCCACCATTGTGCCCTCCACAGTACCTCCTCCTCCTTCACCACTGTCACCCTACTATTGCCGCCGCCGCCACTATCTCCTCTTCCTTCACAGTTGTCTCCACCACTACCTCTTCCTCCACCTTCACCCTATCATTGCCACCACCACTACTACCTTCTCCTCCTCCACCGCCATCACCACCACTACCTCATCCTCCTCCTCCTCCGCCATCACCCCACCATTGCCACCACTGCTACTATTTCCTCCTCCTTCACCGTCGTTATTGCCATTGCCACTGTCGCCACCTCCACCTTCACCATTGCTTCCATCGTCGGTATTACCTCATACTCCACCGCAGTTGCCCTGCCACCTCCACCATTACCGACGTAACCACCACTACCTCCTCCTCTTCCACCGCCATCGCGGCCACCCCCTACTGCAGCTACCTCCACCGTTGCCGCCATCGTCACCATTACTCCCCCTCTAACGTTGTAACCATCACCACTTACCCACCGCCACATCACTGTTATCAAAGTTCCGCAAGTAAATAGAAAAGTACAATTATACTGATAATAAGTATTTGTTTACAGACAATCATTAATAGAGCAAAAATTGATAATAATTACAACTAAGTATAAAATATCCCAAAACTATTCCAAATATAGACTATATACAACTATTATATTCGCCTTGGGAAACGTGCTAGTCAGTTTCCCTTCTATGCATCCTTAGCTTTCGAGCCGCTGGCACCCACTGAGAAATTTGGTTTTAGAAAAAGGGGTGAGATTCCAAGGAATCTCAGTAGAAACATACAATCAACATATAAAATGAGAAAATTAAATATGCAATGCACCATATCAAGTAAAATGAAAATTCATATCATCCATGTGTGTACACAAAACTCAGGGCCATCTAACCTGTTGAAACCCTTACATGTACCTCAGTTGAGTCCCTGGCTACAGCTAAGTAAGACTAGTATACCTCAGCTAGGTCCTAAACCACAGCTAGGTAATGTGCCTCCAGCACGTGTTCAAATCACAAAATACAGTAACATGCATCATAAAAATAGTCACATAGTATATGAGATATAGTAGTCCCTACTTTAAACTCTTTCCTCTCTCAAAGGGTCTGCCTCATAAAACATGTCAATTATAGGCGTTCAACTCGGTCCTAAAATATCAAATATACAAGAAATAGGTAATAAACTATCCATGTATCATTTCACACTTCCATAGTGCTTATTGTGGTTATATTAGCCTATGGTGAAAATTTACCAACATGCCCCCGGGACCCCGTTCTGGCTGCACTTTTCTCAAAATTTTGACTAGGGCTATTCTAACATATTTCCGCCCAAGGAATCCATTTCCGGACTCAAAATTACTAAATTCAATATCAAATTACAAAATTGCCCTTGACAGCCCCGCTTTAAGAGTTTCAGGGGCGTTTTCATAATTATGCTTTTTCGGCCTTTTCTGAAAAAGTACCCAACTGCAACCCCACCTAATTTTCCCTTCTGAACTCAATGGAACTATCAAATCATTGAAAATCCAACTCTAAGGCCCTATAACAGCTCTAGCCAAAATTATGGTATTCTCAACGAAAAATCGAGATTTTGCGATTTCGGCTCCATAAACGCATCCTTTTTATTCCTAACCACTTTATTAACCATCTAATTGGGTTATAACTACCATTTGAACTAAAATTGGATAGCATAACCCTTCAACACACACGTTTCAAAAATTTAAAACCAATAGCAATCAAGTGAAATTTCACCAATTAAATTGCCCACAGTAGTGAGAACGGTTAATATACGAAGGTTTGGAAGTTACCTTGAGATCCCACTAGCTTTTCCTCAATATGGATGAAACCCTAACCCTTAAACAACATATTTTTGAGCCTCTAAACCTTAAAGAACAAAGATGAGTAGCTTAGGGTCAAAGTTATACACATTATGAGCTAAATCGTTGAAGAAATCGGCTTACCTTGCGAGATTTCTTCCCTTTTTCTTTCTAAAATCTCTAAACTTTCCTTCTCTTGTTTCAGACCTGTTTGGGACGAAATAGGCTGAAGGAACAAGGAGGTAATGATATATTATAATATATCATATATTATTTCATTTATTTAACTAATTTCTATATTATTTCATTTATTTAACTAATTTCCAAAAATTCCAAAATCAATTTCATGTACATGTAACCAAGCTCATTAAGCCCAACCAATATTTTCTTTCTCTTGCAACATGTAGGAGGCACCTAGGGGTCCCTCCTTATCGTTTCAATTGGATTCACAATTTGTTCTAGTTACATTTATACTTAAAGTTCCAATTTTGGTCAGCTTTGCATTTTTGCTCAAATTTTTGTTAAATTCATATTTAATTGACCAGAATATTCTAAATATATTTTTCACCTTTATTTTTCTTAATTAATTGAAATTAACTTCAATTAATCAGAAAATAATTAATTTTATGATTATTTGGATAAATTACGATTTTACCATTACGTTTTTAATCCAATTTCTTTTCTTATTTTTCTTTAGCCAATTTCCATCTAGTTTTGGACCACATATTTTTTATAATATTTATTCATTTTTGGACCTTAATATTTGGCTTTTTAAATCACCCAAATTAATTTCATCTTTATTTTTGCCCAATTTCTCATGAAATTGAACATTTATAAAATTTATAAATTCAAAATTCATGAGTATTCACCATTTTATTGAATTTATCAAATAATTACAATATATGTAGTGAATATAAAATTTAGGGTGTGACAGTTCTCCCCATTTAAATAAATTTCGTCCTCAAAATTTGCTACACCTATACAGCCATAAATTCCGAGTAACATTTCTTTACACTTTCCTCCGTGTCCTGTATAGCCTCTTTGGCCAATAACCGTTTCTAGACAATTTTGACGAATGGAATGTTCTTGTTCCTGATTTGCTTCTCCTACTAATCAATGATTTAGTCAGGTGTGACTTCGTAAGTCAAATCATCGCGCATTTTCACGTCTCATACTCTATTACATATTCTAGATTAGGTTGATATTTTTTTAATTGGAAAACATGGAAAACATCATGTAGCCTACTCAGATTCAGTGGCAAAGCGATGTAGTACGCTACAGGCCTAATCTTCTCTAAGATCTCGAATAGACCAATCTACCTTGGTTGCAGCTTCCGTACTTTTAATGCTTCCAATACCCTTAATAGGTGACACTTTCAAAAACACATGGTTGCTAACTTCAAATTCCAGAGGTTTTCATCTCTTGTCCGCATAACTCTTCTGTCGGCTCTGAGCAGTTAGCAACTTCTGTGTAATTAATTTTATCTGTTTTGTTGTCTGATTAACAAGATCTGGCCCCAGCAATTGCCTCTCAAACAACTTAGTCCAACATAAGGGTAATTGACATTCGTCCCATAGAGTGCCTTATATGGAGCCATCTGGATACTCGAATGGTAACTGTTATTATAGGCAAACTCTACCATCAGAAGGAATTTGTCCCAACTACCTTAAAATCCAGTGCACACACCTTCAGCATATCCTTAAGGGTTTGAATTGTTTGTTCTGTCTGCACATTAGTTTGAGAATGATATGCCATACTAAATTGGAGCTTGGTACCCAAAGCTTCATGTACCGCCTTCTGAAACTTGGAAGTGAACCGTGGATCTCGATCAGAGATGATGTTCTTCGGAATACCATATACCTCACAATATCCTTAATGTATAATAGTGAATACTAATAGGCAGGAAGTGAGTTGTCTTTGTGAATCTATCGACTATAACCCATATAGCGTCACGGTTTCTGACCTTAGGTAACTTTGTCACGAAATCCATAGTAATGCTTCCCACTCCAATCAGGAATCTCAGGGTTTGTCAAAAGCCCTAATGGTCGCTGATGTTCAACTTTCACTTTCTAACATGTTAAGGAACGAGCGACAAACTCAGTCACCTCCTTTTTTCATTCTTGGCCAATAGTATTGAGCCTTCATGTCATGGTATATCTTTGTAGCCCCTGGATATAGCATATACTTATTCTTATGTGCCTCCTCGAGGATATGCCATTTTAGTTCCTGTTGTGGTGGAACATAAATCCGCTTCTTGTACCTGACTAGTCTGCTAGGTGACAACTCATATTCCTGAGTTTTGCCCCTATCAATCATACCTCTGATAAATAGTGCTTGATCATTACGCAGGTGAGCTTCTTCAATTACCTCCCTCAGATCATTGTATATCTGGATAACACCACTGTTTAATAGAATCTGACTAGACAGACTCAAATCTCTGAAATCCTCGATAAGTTCCTGATCATAAATCATCACGGCTGCCACCTGCACTGATTTCCTGCTTAATGCATCAACAATAACATTAGCCTTATCGGGATGGTACTTGATTTTTAAATTGTAATCTTTCAGCAACTCCATCCATCTGTGCTATCTCATGTTGAGCTCTTTCTGATCATACAAGTACTTCAAGCTCTTGTGGTCACAATATAACTCTACGGTCTTACCATAGAGATAATGTCTCCAGATTTTCAGAGCAAATACAATTGCCGCCAACTCAAGATCATGAGTGGGATAGTTCAATTCATGAGGTTTCAGCTGACGAGATGCATATGCTACCACTTGCCATGCTGTATCAACACACATCTCAATCTATGCCCACTGGCATCTGTATAAACAACATACGTAAACTGTAGAACTGGGATCGTTAGTACTGGTGCTGTAGTCATCCTTCGCTTCAATTCTAGGAAGCCATGTTCACAGTTCTTGTCCCACACAAAATGTTGATCTTTTTGTGTCAATTTCGTTGATGCTAATGCAATTTTGTTGAAATTTTGTATAAACCGTCTGCAATAACTAGCTAGACCCAGAAAAATGTGCACTTCAAATACAATCTCTGGTCTTTTCCAGTTCAATACTGCTTCAACCTTGCTAGGATCAATAGAGACCCTTTGTTATGAGACAACATAGCCCAGAAACTTTACCTCTAAAACCTAAAATTCACACTTGATCAGTTTGGCATAGAGTTGCCTATCTCGCAATATGTTCAATATAGTTCTCAAATGCTGCTCATGTTCAACTTTACTTCGTGAATACACCAGTATATCATCAGTAAAGACTACAATGAATCGGTCTAAATACGGACAGAAGATTTGATTCATGTAGTCCATGAACATAGCAAGTGCATTAGTTAGCCTAAATGGCATCACTAGAAACTCGTAATGCCCATATCTTGTCCTAAAAGAAGTCTTCAATACATCTTCTGCTTTTACCTTCAATTGGTGGTATCCCGATCGTAAATCAATTTTTGAGAATATGCAGGAACCAAACAACTGATTGAGAAAATCATCAAATTTAGGGAGTGGATACTTGTTCTTGATAGTCACCTTGTTCAGCTCTCGATAATTGATATAGAGACGCAGGCTTTCATCTTTCTTTTTGACGAAGAGCATTGGAGCACCCCAGGGTGATACACTGGGTCGTATGAACCCTTTCTCAAGTAGCTCTTCAATTTGCTTCTTTAGCTCCGCCATTTCACATGGAGCCATACGATATTGGTTTTAGAAATTGGACCTGCTCCAAGCTTCAGATCAATTGAGAACTGCACTTCCCTACTGGAGGTAATCCACCGATATCCTCTAAAAATACATCAGGAAACACACTCACTACAAGAATACTTTTCAAGGATACACCAGCCTCTAATTGGATAGAGAAAAATACCATGTACCCCTAATAACCTTTATGCAAATATCTCTCAACCTTAGCTGTAGAAAGAAGGTTAAGAGTGATTTCTGTGTCATCTCACGGTTGTGGATTCAAATATGTAACTTTCTTTCATTTGCAATCCAGTAACACACCATTTACTGTCAACCAGTTAATCCCTAAGATTACCTTTAACCTTTACAATGGCAAGCAGATCAGATTTACCGTCGACTCATGCCCCTTGGTGTTTATCCTGCAATTCAAACAAACATCAGTCGTTACAATTTGTGTACCAATGGGCGTAGATACAACCAAATCATATGGGGATTTATGCACATGTAAATTCAATCGTCTCACACAATCATATGCAATAAATGAATGGCTAGTACCAGAATCATACATAACATGCACTAGACTACCGTTGAGAGAAATCATAAGTTGAATCAGCTCCAGAGATTTTTGAGCTTCTTCTTATGTCAATGTGTAGACCCTGCCTGGAACCCTAGGTCTAGTCTCCTCTGATTGATGCTTCTGTAGACAATCTTTCAAAAAGTGCCCTGGCTTACCGCAATTACAGCAAGTGAGTGGTTTGTTAGGATCCGTCCTCAACGGGGCTCCATTATACATCTTACCAGGATGAAATGGCTTGTGGCAATACCAACATGTTCTGCCTCTTAGGAAACCCTGGCCTCCACTTCCTCAGCTTGATTCGGCCTCTTATTATTGCCTCTAGAAGGTCCACCCTGTTCTTTTTGTTTCTGTGATGAATTTTCACTCCTAGAAGCACCTTTATTACTAGTCTGGGTCACCAGGCTTAACATACGCTTCTTAATGTATCGACATTCCTCTGCCGCTTTGTTGAATTCGATAAAATGTTGAGAGATCAACTTCTTTTTAAATTCGGGTCTTAACCCTTCAATAATCATGTTTGCATTCCACTCTTCATTATCATTCAACTTATAATATGATGAGTATCACGATAGTCGAATATACCGAGCTAAATAATCGTCAAAGCTCTCACAATCTTGTTGTTTAATGTACAGAAATTCTTTTTCCTTTTCTCTTCTGATAGTTGGGGGAAAGTATTTCTTGTTAAAATTTTCCTAGAATAATTCCTATGTAATAGGAATATTCCTTCCCTTCAAGGTAAGATTTGTACCTTTCCACCAATGATTAGCTTTACCTTCCAACTTGTAAATAGCTAATCGAGCTTTCAACTCGTCTGGACGTTACAACATAACAAAAATCCTGTCCAAACGAGCCAACCATTCTTTCACAATTTAAGGATCGAACTCCCCCTAAACATAGGTGGCTATTGTTTACTGAACCTACTCAGCCAAGTTTGAATATCCACTTCAGGCTCTGGTGGTAAATCCTCTGGTTGGGGGCCCCCCGGTATTTCTTTGTAATTTCCCCACATAAATTCATTTAGATGATTCTCTAGATGATCCTGCCATTGCTGTACTCTCTAAAGGTCACCTCTTATTTCATTCATTATAGTTTGCTGTTGTTCTAATATATCAAGTATTCGTTGCGGGATAGGGCTAGGCCTTGGATCTTCCTCGTTGTTATCATGTCTACCACGTCCTCAGCCTCAGCCTCTACCACCTTCTCCTATTTGTGCCATCTCTATAATTCTACATGAAAATATAGAAGAATTACTTTTGATATAAGAGCAAGGGCATTTTCGTCATTTCATAAAAGTCAGGGTACACAGTTATGTCATACATAGCATATAACAACTATTTACAGTAGCTACAGAGAAACAGAAACATCAGATAACCTATAAACTATTATACATGACATATTGTTCCTTGTTACATTACATTTTCCTATATGTACCCTCCCCAAAATACCAACTATAGCTAAATCTTTTTCTGTCTGTCAATTCCGCCTGTCTGTCCTTGTCTCATAATATGTGCCGGTAGTCTCCAGTCACCCAAAAGATACCATGTGGATCCCATGTCAACCTATATACATATATTTTGTTACGAGGGTGTTCACATGATCTAAGAACGCCCAGAAGTTCCTACTCGGACCCTTATCTACAATGTCATTCTTCTGTCTGTTCCAGTACGCTGTATCTAGAATGAAGCCCATGGTAGTATATGCCCAGACCTCATTCGTTAACCCCACCCGAATATCCTCCTGGAGCCGATACATCATTCCCATACCTCCCAAGAACACAAGATACAGACCACGGGGAGTGTCATGTTCTAGTACTACTTGGATATATCAGCCCTGTAGATAATGCTACAACTCAGGCTTCGACTGTAGATCATACAGCACTTGCACCGGTTTTACCCTAGACTCACAATCACTAGGCTCGTCCTTAGGGATCTCCTCCGAATTATCATTGGGGTTCCATTCTAGATCTTCCTTCGGGTCCTCCTTTAGATAATTGTCGGTCTCTCCTACCCGAGACTACCTATGAGATGCTGGTCTGGGTTCCAGTCCATATACAAGTAGTACTGGCACACTCTTTCGTGTCGTACGTCACATAAGCAGACCTCCAGGTAGGTAGTACTCTCCATATCATTGCCCGTCCAGTATCTTCTGCTCTGGTGGACTTTGATTCACGGATATCTTGCCCTCAAATGACTCACTGATACTACTGCTCATGATCCTACCATCATGAGAACAAAGCCAATATCAGTATACAATTCTAATAATACCAGGACTGCTTATTAACTCAGCCAGAACCACTTGGGTTCCTCCAGAACCGCTTTGGGCTCTGATACCAAAAATGTCAACACTCTTTTCCATTTTGATATGCGCAAGGCAATAATGAACAAGTTCCACAATCAAACAGAAAGCATAGTTATACTGATAATAAGTATTTGTTTACAGACAGTCATTAACATGTTAGATATGATTAGTTTTGATGATGTCAAATATAGATGTGAAATGATAAGAGCAAAAAGTTTATATAATGTATTTCTTTGACTAATTACTGTGTTTAATGTGAAATATCTTGTAGATTAATTAAGTTAAATTATGGA
This sequence comes from Inga oerstediana, assembly GCA_963210345.1. Taxonomy (NCBI): domain Eukaryota; kingdom Viridiplantae; phylum Streptophyta; class Magnoliopsida; order Fabales; family Fabaceae; genus Inga; species Inga oerstediana. The sequence continues at coordinate 25,971,144 of OY723400.1, read as the reverse complement.
GGAAGAATGAGAAGACAAAAGTATCAAATATACAAAGAAGTTATTGAATTGATAAGAATGAACAAAAGGAAGAAGAAGAAAGAAACTGAAGATAGTCAAGAAACTGCCTACTCGGATTACGGAGAATGACTATCAAGAGGAAAATCAAAAAGAAAGATATTGAAGAAAGAAGAACTTAGAAGATCTACCAAGAATATCAAGATTCAAGTTATTAGAAGTAATTTGGAAGATTTCAGAAATTTGAGGCACTATTTGGCACTGTAGCTGCGGTATTGTAGCAATCACTCGAGTGAGGCAATATAGCACTCGAGTGAGGCACTGTAGCATGCAGGTACTGTAGCATGCAAAACACTATAGTGCTCAAGGTGCAGAATGGAAGTGCAGATTCACTGTTGCAAGTGTGGCACTGTAGAACTCGAGTGAAGCAAGAACACACGCAAGTGTTGGGCTACTCTGTTTAGCTCTGTTTTACGTTCAGCATGATAGAGGTCCGGTATTTTGGCCATATCTCTCAAACCACACATTGGATTGACCCAAAACTGGTGGCATATGAAATAAGACTCATAACACGAAAAATTTACACCAAGATCATATTTAAAGAAGCTCAGAGAAAGGAGATATGATCCGTGGAAGATGACACTGAAATCACCGTCACTTTTCAGAATAGGTTCGGTATTTTGAACATAACTCACAAACCACACATCGGATTGAGACGAGACTAGTGCCATATAAAACTAGACTCAAAGGGCTTTCCATGGATAGGTAATTGGCCTAATTTGAAGTTATATTCTAGGAGCTATACCTTCTGGAAGTTGACGCTTGTGCAGTCTAGTGCGATAGATACTCTTTCAATCATAACTTGCAGAATACAAAGAGTTTGGAGCTGATTCTTTTTGCATTGGAATACATATGGCAAGAGCTTTCTAATGATACATCATTAGAATCAAATAAATAAATTTTGTCTAATGTGGCCCCACATCACTCACGAGGGCAAAAACGCACTCTTAAAAAATGTTATGCGAGTGTTGTCCAGAAGCAGCTGAAGTGTGGAGAAATTTAGTAACACTCGAGCATTGAACAACGCACTCGAGTGAGGATCAGATTTGCACTCAAGTCATGCAAGTGTTAACATGAAAGTATTAACCCGAGAAGAAATATGACTAAAGAAACGTGATGCACACTCGAGCAGGACTAGTTGCACTCGAGTGATGTCCAGAATCGCACTCGAGCATATGCGAGTGTTGGACAGAAAGTGTTTGCCCGAGAGGAAACCAGATCGTGAAATTGTACATGCACTCGAGTGAGGCTTCTTTGCACTCGAGTGAAGTCCTGACAGAACCAACGTAGAAAGTTTAGACTCTCATAGCCATCAATCCAAATGTGGTTAAATGTTATACATTCATTATATTTTCACTTGTTATTATTCCTAAACGTTAACTAACTTATATTTCAAGTGAGAAATAGGAGATTAAACATTTGGATTGCATCTTCAAGTACGGATGGCAAAAGTCTTCACTCAACGTGATGAGTCCCAAAAGCCAGAAATTCAGCTTTTGACCAATGATCCAATATACCCATAACTAACTCTTCATCATATTAATGATTAAGTATTTTGCAGTGTGAAACAAGAAATTTAACGTTGAAATTACATATTCAAATGAAAGAGTCAATTGTAGCGGACGGCATCATTACACACCGAGTATCGGCTACCTACCACGACAAAAGATTGACCCACCATGAAAGACTGTCGAATATTCAAACATCTTCATACTGCTCAACAACGTGACGTACAGCTCATAATGAAAAACTATCGGATATCCAAACGCTCACATCCCGCTCCTCTATGGGATGCTCTGCTTTGCAACAGACAGCGGCTAGTTGGTCAAATGCACTCAATGGTCAAATCTTATAATGAAACATCCTGCTCTTCAATGGGACGCTCCAATCTGCAACAGATATTTCATAGTGGTTAGATATTCAAATGCGCTTAACGGTCAAAATGACTCCAACCGACAAATGCTCACAACGGTCATCATCTTCATCAGCTATAAATGAGAGAGCATTCAAAGTCGATGAAAAACAGAGACAGCGAGCAACTACGAGAAAAATGATAGAAATATGAATCCTCTGCTTCTACCCAAACACTCTGTTTTCCAGTTTCTATATTACTTATCATTGAGAGAGTGATTATTTGTATTGTACTTCAGTGAATATTATATCCACTCTGTGAGAGAGTCTGTAAACACTTTCAACTATATTTCTGAATTGATCTCAAGGTAGAGGGACCTTGAGAGGTTTGATTTCCTTACGGGGGAAGCTGTAGAGAGAATTGCCAGTAAGACATTCTACTCGTAAGACTTACAAGGTGCAAGCCGTAGAGAATGTTGCTGCTCATAAGACTTACAGGGGTATAAGCAGGAGAGAACGTTGCTGCTCATAAGACTTGCACGAGTAAGCAGGAGAGGAAGATCTTCGGGATTGCTTTGCTCGTAAGACTTGCCGTAAGGGGGAGTATTTCAGTGAGAGATTTGTAAAAGGTTTTACAAGTACCCGGCTAAACTTGTGGGATTGTAAAGGCTTTTCTTGTGCCCGGATTAAACAAGAAGATAGTAGATTTGAAAATCTCAGGAGGAGCCTGGGGACTGGACGTAGGCCATCACAGATTGGACCGAACCAGGATAAATCACAGTTTGCATATTCTCTTCCCTAAGCTCTTATATTTCCAGCATATATTATTTAATCTAACTGTTGATTTATAAACCTTTATACTTACCGCTTTCTTTAAGATGCAAAAAGATTTCCAAAGTTCTTAAGTTTTTATTATACACTCAATTCACCCCCCTCTTGGGTGATAGCCGGTTCTAACATAACATAGCAGAAATCGATAATAATTACAACTAAGTATAAAATATCCCAAAAATATTTCAAATACAGACTATATACAACCATTGTATTCGTCTTAGGAAACGTGCCCATCAGTTTTCTTTCTCTGGGTCCTTGACTTTCGAGCCGTTAGTACCCGCTGAGACACTTGGTTTTAAAAAAACGGGGTGAGATTTCAAGGAATCTCAATAAAAACATACGTTCAACATATAAAATGCGAAAATTAAATATGTAATGCACCGTATCAAATAAAATGAAAATTCATATCATCCGTGTGTGTACACAAAATGTAGGGCCAACTAATATATTGAAACCCCTACATGTACCTTAACCGAATCCTTGACTACAACTAGGTAAGATTAGTGTACCTTAGCAAGGTCCTAGACCACAGTTAGGTAATATGCCTCCAACACGTGTTCAAATCATAAAATACAATAACATGCATCATATAAATAGTCACATAGTATATGAGAGATAGTAGTCTTTACCTTAGCCTCTTTCCTATCTTAAAGGGTCTGCCTCGTAAAACGTGTCGATTTTAGGCGTCCAACTTGGTCCTAAAACATCAAATATACAAGAAATAAGTTATAACCTATCCATGTATTATTTTAGACACTTATATAGTGTTTATTGTGATTATATTAGCCTATGATGAAAATTTACCAAAATCCTCCTGGGACCCCGGCCCGGCTGCACTTTTCCCGAAATTTTGACTAGGGATATGCTGAATATTTCCACCCAAAGAATACATTTTTGGTTTTGAAATTACTAAATTCAATGTCAAATTACAAAATTACCCTTGGCAGCCCCAATTTAAGAGTTTTAGGGACGTTTTCATAATTATGCTTTTATGGGCTTTTCCAAAAATTGGCCAACTATAACCCCACCTAATTTTCTCTCCTAAACACAATGGAACCATCAAATCATTGAAAATACAACTCTAAGACCCTCTAACAGCCCTGGCCAAAATTATGGTATTGTCCAGGAAAAATCAAGGTTTTGCGATTTCGGCTCCGTAAACACGTTCCCTTCTACTCCTAACCATTTTATTAACCATCTAATTGAGTTATAACTACCATTTGAACTAAAATTGGGCATCATAACCCTTAGAAACACACATTTCCAAAATTTAAAACTAATGGTAATCCGGCGAAATTTCACTGATTAAATTACCCATAGTAGCCAGAATAGTTAATATACGAAAGTTTGGAAGTTATCTCGAGCTCCCACTAGCTTTTCCTCAATATGGCTGAAACCCTAACCCTTAAACAATAGATTTTTGAGCCTCCAAACCTTAAAGAACAAAGATTTTTGAGAATAGTTTAGGATCAGAGTTATACGCGTTAGGAGCTATATTATCGGAGAAATTGGCTTACCTTACGAGATTTCTTCCTTTTCTCTCTCTAAACTCTCTCAAATTTCTCTCTCTTATTTCAGACCTGTTTGGGACAAAATGAGCTGAAGGAAGAAGGAGGTAATGATATATTATAATATATCATATATTATTTCATTTATTTAACCAATTTCCAAAAATTCCAAAATCAATTTTATGTACATGTAACCAAGCTCATTAAGCCCAACCAATATTTTCTTTCTCTTGCAACATGGAAGAGGCACCTAGGGGTCCCTCCCTATGGTTTCAATTGGTTTCACAATTTGTTCTGATTACGTATACATGTAAAGTTCCAATTTTGGTCAAATTTGCATATTTGCGCAAATTTTTCATAAATTCATATTTAATTGACTAAAATATTATAAACATATTTTTCACCTTTATTTTTCTTAATTAATTGAAATTAACTTCAATTAATCAGAAAATAATCAATTCGTGATAATTTGGCAAAATTACGATTTTGCCATTACCTTTCTATTCTAATTTATTTTCTTATTTTTCTTTGGTCAATTTCCATATAGTTTTGGACCAAATATTTTCTCTAGTATTTCTTCAGTTTTGGACCTTAATATTGGGCTTTTTAAATCACCCAAATTAATTCCATATTTATTTTTTCCCAATTTCTCATGAAATTGAACATTTATAAAATTCATAAATTCAAAATTCATGAATATTCACCATTTTATTAAATTTCTCAAATAATTACAATATATTTGGTGAATATAAAATTTAGAGTGTTACAACTATTACTATTACCTCCACTACCACAACCATCAACATCGGACGATCCTCGGTGAGATAAGGTGATGGTTATTATGAGGCAACGTAATGGCTCTTAACTATTTTTTCTATAAAGATTGTATTAAGGGTAAAATAGACTTTGTGTGATATATTAATTTTAAATAATTATTAAAAAAATAAATCATTGCACCTTGCTTAAAAATCAAATCAAACATTAGCCCTGTAATTAATATTGCATATTAAACCAAATAGACCCTAAGTATTGTGAACTTTACAATAAGCACATGAATAAATATTATATTTGATCCACCAATGATCCAAAGATCACAAACACAACCTTGTGAGGGCCTCCACAAACAAAAAGTTTTAAATGAAAGAATGGAAAATTAATTAAAATAGCTTCAATGATAAAATAATTACTTTTAGTTATCGCTGACATGATGATAAAATTTAAAAACAAAAAACATTAGTATGTTGTATTGGAAACAACCTCTCCTCTTACAGAGTAAGATTGCGTACATTTAACCCTCCCCAGACCAACCTAAAGGGAGCCTTATGTATTATGCCCCTCTTTTTTATGTCCAATGGGTAAATCCTAAATAATCCATACACTAATGGTGAGATATGCCCCATAAAAAAGGAAAACAAAGCAGACCTATCAAACATCATGGACAGGTCAAATAAAGAAAAAATTAAAATATTTATAATGTAATGATCAAAATCTATAAAAGTGTTTGAACAAAAAAAAAAAATTGCAATACATTATACTTACGAATCAAGATTATGTTCTTGAATTTTTGTTACCAACGGACACAAAGCTTTCCACGGAATTAAAAGCATTGCTGACATTGGCATATCTGTGAACAATAAGAAATTAAACTCCTTGAGTTTGAGTGGTGAGATTAAAAAGATATACACCTAGTTCTGGTTTGGAAGGTTTTTGATATTTAGGTTCAAAAACAGCTTCATTTCTCCAAAAATGTCTTGGGATATAAGCTGGATAAACCAGGGCTGAAAATAAACTTAAGTCCTATTCCATCTCTGCCCACAATTCAATGTTAGGTTTCACATATCCGTCAAAAAATGATTCCAAAACTTCATTATTTGAAACCATCCATTAACTCTTCTTATTTCAAAATAGTGCCTCGATTATTTAGTGCTTCACACCCACACACGCCACACACACAAAATGCAATTATGTTGCTTTAATAGGAGGGGATGAGACAACTGGAACGAGACCATCACTTGACATTAGAAAAAGAAAAATACTACAAGAACACACTCAAACTGATACATAGATAATAAATATAAAACAGACAGACCCACGCATACATATGACGGAACTTATTAATCTCAGTAGCGAGAAATCCTGTCCATAATGTTAGACACCACCTCCTTGCTTTCTCTAAGAACTTCAACACTTCGGCTGAGCATGGTACGCTTTCCCGCCATGGAAGGCGACTCCTGCAACAAACTTTCGATTCCTTCAAAACTCGGAGACGTAAAACAAGAAGTGATCTCCTTCTCCAACTCCCTATTCACCAGATTGTTGATGCTGAACTGTAGATGCAGAGCTATGGTATCAATCAACCTCCTCAGCACAATCCTCCAATAAGAAATCATCATCATCTTCATGTCATAAGCTTGATTCAGAACTTGTGCATTGTACTGTCTCAGATGACCAATCTGTACGCTTTCTCCAACACCATTAATTGTCACAGCTCCATAACCGTCACGAACAGCTCCGACGAGAGAAGATTGATTAGCCATCAGACTATGGTACTGAGTCATGTACTCTGGATTGCATGTGTAATCTGTCCACTTTTCCATTTCTATAGCCTCCTTTGCATGCTTCTTGGAATGCTCTCTCATTCTAGCAATCAGATTTTCTCCTGACCTGCAAGCACTTCTCTCAAGCTGGTAATAGTGTTCTGAGTGGCGATTAATAACTTGAATCACCACTTTTTCTAGATAGTCCCACACATCATCGATGAACAGAATCGGCCTCGATGAGATTCCTCTCACTTTGTTCTGTAACAAAGCCAGAAAAGCTGTGCGAGGCATGAAGTTTGGGAGGCCAATCCACTTTGCTTCCTCCAGAAGCATTATTTCATCCTTCAGGAAATTCTCTCTGTGGTTACTTTCTGGACACTCATGAAGATCTTTCGAGTAATCGTTGAGCTTGTTGACCAATCGAGAAGTACAATGCATGTTGTTGTCTTCTGGGTACTCATCAAATTCTCCTCTGATAAGGATTTTCCTGAGAGATTCCTTCACTAATCCAATTATTTGCATGAAGGCAGCCATAGCATCAGCAGAATAATTCAAGTTCTTTGGCAAGCTCTCCAACTCAGAAAGTTGAGAATCAAGCTTCTCATTGATTTTTCTTAACATCCCAGGCAGTGTCTTTGAAATAATCAAAGCTTGAAGCCCAACTAGTCTCTGAGCTAAAACAGGTATACCCACCATGGATTTGTCTATCTTTGACAGAAGAGGATGATTCTGGAACAGCATAGCTTCCTTCTTTCGAGCATCTTCATAGGATTCATCATTAATTCGATTTCTCACACAGACATAACCAAGTCCAATGTTTACATCATCTGCAGTAACCTTCTCATGTAATCCTTCAGGAGACTTGTCTGCTTTTGTTACTACAGCCAGAGTTCTCAAACCAGTTCTATCAACACTCTGTGACATCCTAATGGATTCACATGTTGTAAAATCTTGAGTAGCTGAGAGAACATTCAGAATGATAGTTTCCTCTGGTTTGATATACTCCATGATCATCTCTTTGATCTGGTCATAGATGTCCTCGGGCTGTCCATGAATGGGAACTCTGGTTATACCTATTAGAAAATATTTTTTTAAAAAAAGCCTCACACTGATTAATCAGAGAAAGAATTAAAGGTATATAATGATAAAGAAAATCGTGCCAAATTAGCTTAAGTTATTTTGATGGAAAGACAATTCTAATACCAAATGTCAAGAGTCTAATATGTTACGAGAATAAAAGTACCAAAAAGAATTTTAGAATACATTAAAAAAAGTGTCTTACATAGATCTTATCAATTTGGTTTAAGCTGCCAAGAGGCTGTTTCAATTGACAAACCACACCAATTATTACTTCCTCAAATAGCAATGATTAAGAGGGAATCACTTAAGATAATTAAGGTGTTTTAAAAAAAACTTTATATTTATTATAATTTCCTAACTTAACTCACTTTCCTAGTCTAATCAAATTATTAGTTAAACACTTCTTAGACTAAAAACCAGTGGGAGGAATACCTGGGAGATCCACCATGGTGAGATCAGGAACACCATTCTTCTTCACGAACAAAGTCAAAGGGGTGTTGCTAATCCCTTTTGACCTCCCAGCAAGTTCTTCAGTGGCTGAGTTGATAGCATCAGAGACATGTTCTTCATCTGTTGATACAGCTTTGTCATTATACTCCAACAGAAGCTCTGGCTCTGCTTCAGGGTTGTGCTGGAGCCTCATAATCAAAGGCACCCTCGTGCAGATTCCTTGCCCACGTGGCAAACTGATTCCGGCGAGAGATTCCATGACGCTGGACTTGCCAGAAGACTGATCACCAACAACCACAATGCTTGGAATCTGAATACCTTCTTTGGTGATGTTGAGGCGTCTGAGGTTTTCGACCGCGTCGAGAATTGGTCGGATCTTTTGGTTGTAGAAAGACACAATGGGTGGAACATTATCGTCTCCATTGGAGGTTTGAGGTTGGTGATGATCTGGGTCTAGGGACAGAGAGGTTAGTTTCTTATTGATAAATCCACTGGCAGGGTAGTTTCCCATTTGGCTGTGGGCTTTCATGAGAGTTCAGAGTTTTACAGAAAAGTGTGAAGAGATTTGAGGTAGCATAGAGAAGATGTGAATTGCAGAGAATGATAGGGAAGATTGTGGTTTATATAGGAACGCGTGAGAGCTTAGAACAGTGATTTAAAGTTTTAAATAGCGGAAAAATGGGCTCAATCATTTAAAACGGAGCAATTTTACCGAACCAAAAATGGGATCGGGTAATGAACCAGTTACAGTATAAGTTTAAAGGTTAATGAGTTAATTGGGGTCTAACAGTTGAATCGGTCATATTAAAATATTATAATTTATTAGTAGCAATATATATTAATATATTTTTAAATTTCTATAGATAAAAATGAAGATTTTTAGAAAAAAAATACTAAAAATTTATTAGTATGAGTTATAATGCCTATATTTACGTAATGATATCACATTTTCTATAATTATTGTATCTTTTTAAATAATTTTTTTCATTATCTTCTTCATTTTTTTTTTTAGATTTCTTCTTTCTTTATCTATTTTTCTATTCAACTTCCAATTTTCTCCTAAAAAAAGAAAAAAAATTAAAAATATAAAAAAAATGAAACCAGCCCAATCGGTTGAATCATCGGTTTTATTGATTTTAACCGGTTCAACCGATTTCAGACCGATTCCCCGGTTCAACCAACAAACCAGATCAGACCACTAACCGGTTCCAGGTTCAACCGGTCGAACCGGCCAGTCCGATCCGGTTTTTCATGCAGTGATTTTACCATTCCTGTCAAATTAACTCAGATATCTATCTCCTTTTCTATATAAGACCAACTTGTTTTCCTTACAAGTTACACCTTTATAACTGATGTTTTGGCCAATTTAATGAAAGTAATAAAATTGCATAATTTTTAAAAGATTGTGTCTATATTTTAACCCTTCAAAATTTTATTGCATCATATGCTCATGGCAAAAAATACTTTGTTGATAAAATTGTAACTTAATTCTTAATTACTTATATAATTGTTGGTGAACTATGAAGAATGGATGGATTCAAATACAATATGCTCCTAAAAGGTATTATATGATTGCTGATATTATGTTAAGCAAGAGTATTATTTGCAGGAAACATGATGGTGTGGCTCTTGAATATATTAGAGACGATGTACAAAATGACTTTGTATAAACTTTATCCTCGTATTTGATAATTTGTAGAGGGTTTACTGCATTTCTACATTATAAAAAAAAATATGGAAAGAATATTTTTTTGTAAAAGCATATGATTCGCATACAAAAATCACTTTATGTAACAGAAACTTTACAAGGTTTGTCTTGTTCCCATTGTCTTGTTCACACTCTCCATTTCATCTTCCGTACACCAACTTGAAATGGGAACCGCAGGTTTTTATTTCCGGGGGATAAAACAGATAACTTTATACTTCTATATTTTCTTTCGGGGGAGGGGGGGGGGGGGTCAATCTAATTCATTCTTCTATTTATATTATATAATTTATTATTTATTCAACTTTTTATAATTAATAAGTTGTGCATTTGTTCTGCTTCCTTCCAGATTCCACAATTTGCTTTATCTCCCCCATTTGCTTTTGTCTGCACAAATTCTTTTCCTCCTTCTTTCTCACTCACTCAGCACCACTTTTCCTCATCGAAGAATCATCGAACCTTATTTTTATTTATTTTATTTTACTTTTATATTTGTTCCCATACAATCGTCACTAAAGAGCATGACCTTTTTGATTTTGGGTTTTCTTTTTATTAAGAAAATAAACAAATAAGGGAAAAGAAGTGATGTGTCATAATCAGATAGAAAAAAATATTTTAATGGGTAATTTTATACTTAATAAGATAAAAATTGCACGTTGATGAAAAAGTAGCTTAAGACAAATAAAATCAGGTTAAAAAAAAATGAAACAACAAATTACCCATGTGTATGAGGATGTTGAGCTCTTTCTTGACAATATTTGTCAAGTTAAAAAAAAAACAGAGAAAATCAAATTTATAGTTACATTGGTCTCTTGTAAAAATAAATTTGAGAATCACATTCTCAATCTCATAAACCAGTAGCATCACATTTATAATGGTTAACGTTGTATCAACGATAAGATTCTTCTTTTGGTGGTTATCATTTTTTCCCCTCTTCAAAATAAGGACGTGGGAATGAAATAAGTCACAAAATGTGGGGCGAAAAATAATAGTATACTTTTATTTCTTTAGCTTTATACAATATTTCAGTTTAGTCCTTTAATTTTACAAAATATTTTTTAGTAATTTAATTCTTTTATTTTATACACCTTAGTCATTTAATTCTAATAGCATCAATTTCAAATGAAGATATTTTATGCCAATTATTGTTATTTTTTAAAATTAAATTTAATATATTAAATTTTAAATTTTTTTTCTCAATACTTTTTATTAATAGTGCGAGAGTTAGAGGGTTCAAGATAAAATTTTCAGACCAATAGGAGATTGGTTGAGATGATAAAGGGTCTTACTCTATAAAATGAAGAATACAAGGTTGAATTTTGAGAAGCGCACTTGTTGGGAGAGGTGACAACTTTTTACCCTTTAGCGTGTGTTTGGTTTGAGGGAAGGGGAAGAAAGGAAGGGGGTTAAATTACCTTTTTGAGTTGAAGGTATTTAAATTTTGTGCGTGAATTCAAAATTTAAAAGGAATTAGAGGTTAAATTTTAGGCAGGAATCCAAAATTTAAAAAAATGAGAGGGTAAATTTTAAATTTCTCTCACCTAAAATTGTAATTTGCCACCCCACCCCACCCCTCTCTCCCCTCAAACCAAACACACCCTTAAACCTCGCGAGGAAATCCTTGATCAAATAAAAAAAAAATCAGTAAAAAATCAAGAGAGGCCAAGATATATAAAATCTTACACTCGATCAGGACAAATCATTTAATCTAATAAAAAATTGACATGTTGCAAACTGGCATAATCAAAAGTTTAAACTAATTCCACGTGTCAAGGTATTAAAAATAAAATCAATTGTTAAAATAATTGTAATTCGTATCTGAACTAATCACGATTTGTTATTGATTAATATTGATCTTTCACTAATGAAAGTTCAAGGGAAAATCCCATATAAAGCTATTTAAAATAGGATAATTCTAAATCAAGTTGTTAAATTTAATAAATCCTTAAATGAGTCATCAACCTAATTTAGGATTTTAAAATGTGGGTAAAATGACTTTAATGTCCTCTCCTCTCTGCTCTTTAAAGAGTTTCATTACTTTGTTACTTATGTTTTTCTCTCTCTGTGTATATATATATGTCAACATTAATATTTAATAAAATAAAATATGATTCATCTATAGTTTAAATATATTAATTATCATCGTAAGAACAAAAGCTTACAGTATTTTTAAGCAAGGAGTTTATTTTATTAACACGAACAAATTTTTCAAAAAAAAGGAAAGAATATATGTCACAATAAAAAATTATTTTTTAAATAAATATATTAATTATAAATTTTACTATATTTATTTCATATATAAAGTTTTTCTTGGAAAGTTCTATATTTTGATAAGCATTTTGAGAAATTTTAAGTGCATTTAATATTTTTATCTAAAATATCCTTAGAAGTATATCAAAGTTTCTCGCCTTTCTAATAGAAATGAATAATTCATATTAAAAGAGTGAAATCTTAACTAAATTATTTTTAAGAAATTCACATTTATGCATTAGGGAAAATTATTTAGAGTTTGTTTAGATTACTGTTGGTGAAAGTAGTTTTTATTTTAATTGATTTTTGCAAACTGAAGTTGACAAGTATTTTCCTTTTCTTTTTCTTTTGTCTCACTTGATAAAAATAACTACATTATATTTTTAAGAGAACTCAAATTTTTTATATCTAATATCAATTGAATGATTTTTGGTTGAAAAAATCAATTTTTTTAATTGATTTTTAATATCAATTAAATGATTTTTAGTTGGTATGTATCATGGTTCCTTTTTTTTTTTTTTTTTGCTTGAATTATTTTTTATGATCATTTTAGAACATAAAAAATTCCTTTGATTTAGAAAAATTATATTTTGTTTGATTATATATTAATGTTGATAGATATAAAGAGCAATAAAGTCATATAGCAATAAAACTCTTTCAAGAGGGGAGAGAAGAAAGGGGAAGGCATTAAAGTTATTTTATTCATATTTTAAAATCTTAAATTGGGTTAATAACTTAATTAAGGGTTTGTTAAATTTACTAACCTAATTTAGAATTTCCCTATTTTAAGTAGCTTTATATGGGATTTTCCCAAAGTTCAATAACACTCTAGATTAATATTAAGGATTTTATTCAATTTGAATTGTATTAACCAATAGAAGTTTAATTATATCAACCAAATATTTGTTTAACATGTATATATAAGATTCAATTTTCTAAAATTTGAATGTCCATTCTATTTTTTTTTTTCAAAGGACCAAAATATATAATGCCATATGAAAATGTGTTGAAATTTGAAAACATAAAATTTTATATATTCTATATAGTTTTAAAGATTAATGTATTAGATATATGGCATCACTTTGTATTTTTTATTTTTTATAGATTAGTAAATTAATTATATAATTATATATAATAAATTATCATCTAATGATTTTTTTAGAATAGTAAACTTTTGGTTTAACTGCTCACAAGGTTTCACTCTTGTCCCTTATTTTAGTTTTTTTTAGTCCTTAATTTTAAAGTTATTACCAAAAGGATGCTGATATTAAAATTGTAAATGCTGACATATTAAGTTTAATTTTTCAAAATAACAATTATTGTTAAAAAAAGTCAACCTTATATACTAATAATATTAGGTTTAGAAGACTAAAAATGTAATTTTTAAAATTAAATGACCAATTTGAAACCTTGTTAACCAATAATGTTTTTAAGTTGTAACGTTATTTTTAAAAATAGGATAAATATTAGAAAAACTCATGTATATTTTGTTGGAGAAAGGGAGCCTGGGGCTGAGGTTGGTATTCTGTTGTCCAAGCCTCTAAGGGCAGAGTCTGAAGTTCACACGGGAAAGTCGCCCATAGGTTGAAAGTTGGGGTATTGAGACGTGAGACGTGAGACGTGAGACGTGAGACGTGAGACGTGAGAGTATTTTTCTCTCCGAGGAAATTGGAATAATACTTAAAAACTTTATTGTGAGAATGATTAGAATTGAATACTGATATTTTATGTATATAAAATTTATAAATTACTGTTACTTTTTTATAAGTACAAGTATTTTTTTTTTTATTAGGGCTAATACTGATTGAGGTATTATGGGATAATAATTACTGTCTTGCTTGTGTGTGTATTTTTAGTATCATTATCACTAATAAAATTTTTAACAAGGGACGTTTCCCAATTCTCTTTAATTTTTTTTTTGTCATTTTTTATTTGAACGAATGGGTTAGTTAATTATTGGGGTTAATGTGTGTGCGTAAAAGTCTAGAACAATGGGTACAAGATTGAAGAGACACCCAGGATGTTAGGTATTTTCCCAGGAAATCTGAGCTTGGAAAATTATGCATTCTCATTCTGGGATGGTGGAAAAAAACAAAGGAGATGGGAGGGAGTAGGCACTATTTGAGTAACACTAGACATTATAAATTAGTTATTGGTGCATTCAGTATTTTTTTAAAAAAATAAATTAATAGTATCTAGTGTTTTAAAGTACTTTTTTGTGCATCTATTATTTTAAAATATATTTTTTTGAAATTTAGTATCTCAAGTTCAGGGTGTTGTTTTTACTAAGAACAGAAAAAACAGATAACTTAATTTACTTTGAAGGGAGAAATAGAAAAAGAAAAATAATTAAGAATTTTTTTATAAGAAAGAATTAGGAAGCATAGGTAATGGGGGAGAATAAATGTTTAAGGACCTAATTCAGAAATCTTTTATTTTTAATAATAAATACTCATGTTTCCCTTATAAATTTGTGTTGTTTAAATAATAAATAATGTTAACTTTTTAAATATTAATTCACGTAAATATTTATGATTTGACTAATAAGTATCCGAGTGATAGGCTTAAAAATTTGGCTCACTTTGATTAACGACCACCTCCTTCAAAAGGGGAGGTGGTTGATGAAAGAGATTAGGATATGTTTTTGGTCTCCTTCTGTGAGACAATGTTATTCAGTTTTTGTACTAAAAAAAAATCGCTCTAACTCTAATTCTTTTGGGAGCACAGCCGAAGACTTGAGTCTGGCCACAAAGGAAATACAGAGAACTATAACGAAGCCTATTGGGCGTCACTCATGTGATGTGCTGTGACATATGCGTCATCCTCTCTAACGGCCTGTTTGGTTTGAGTGGAGGCAATAGATGGAAGGAAAGAAAAAATAAGTCCCTCCCCTCTTTTGGTATGAAATTTCTGAGGGAGGAGACCCCACAGTTTTTATCTCCTTCCCTCCAACACCTATAGTTTGACTCCTTTCTAAATTGGGAGTTTTGAAGGAGAATCAAAATTTTAGATTACTTTACCATTATAACTTATTTGATATTTCAATAATGTTAATGATGAAAAATATTCTGATAAATAGATCAAATATCTCATAAAAGTGAATGGGCACCATAGGCATCTCGTGCCTCTTACCCCAACTCCCGAACCTTTGACAAGTATCATAAAATTTGCTATAAACATATGAATCATAAAACAAAATAGGACAATAAAATCCACACTTCAATACCCTCCTAACAGTCATATTCCCACTAAAGTGCCCCCCCAGAAAGAAGAGTGAGCAAGGGAAAGGATAGAGTGAATCTCATCATTTGCAACACAATGGCGAATGATTTGGTCACTACATTGTATCCAAAGGATAGGTGGATCCCAAACATAGTAGTTAACCTCCTTCTTTAGCTTGTTCGCCTGAAACCTAGACATAGAAGGAGGAACTACATGAGAAACAAGATAATTCGCAATGTTAGAATACCATGGCTCTTGTACAGCTAGAGCAAACAAAGCAGAATCAGGGAAAGAGCCAATAATGATATCAGAAGGATCAACTCCCTGTGTATCTGGAGATAGGCGACTCAAATGGTCTGCCACATGATTCTCAGCACCCACTCGATCTCCAATCTCAACATTGAACTTTTGCAACAATAAAGCCCATATCAGCAGTCTAGCTTTAGACTGAGGCTTTTTTGAACAGATAATGAATAACTGCATGATCAGTAAACACCGCTACATGAGAATTAATAAAATATTGCCTAAATTTGTCTAAAGCAAACACAATAGCAAACAACTCCTTCTCTGTAGTGGTATAGTTCACTTGAGCAAGGTTAAGTGTCTTGGATGCATAAGCTATTACTTTAGATAACTTATCCTCTCTTTGACCAAGCATAACACCTACATCATTGTTAGAAGCATCACAAGAAAACTCGAAATGCAACTCCCAATTTGGTGCAACTAAAATAGGAGGTGTCACTAGCATTGATTTGAGAGTGTCAAAGGCATGTCTATACTTGTCATCAAAGTGAAAATTAGTTTCCTTTTTAAGCAAAGTGGAAAGGGGAAGGGCAATTTTACTAAAATCTTTAATAAAATGCCTACAGAATCCCGCATGCCTAAGAAAAGGTCTCACTTCTTTCAAATTGGTAGGATAGGGAAGTGATGAAATAACTTTAATTTTAGCTCGATCAACCTCTATTGCTTTAGGGGAAACAAGGTGACCTAAAACAATATCACTATCCACCATGAAGTGACACTTTTCATAATTCAAAATAAGATTCTTTTCTAAACATCTTTTCAAAGCAAGTTCAAGACTAGCCAAACACTTATCAAAACCATTGCCATAGACGGTGAAATCATCCATAGAAACATCCATATTATGCTCTAATAAATCACTAAAGATTGACATCGTACACCTTTGAAAGGTGCCTGGAGCATTACATAATCCAAATAGCATCCTTTGATATGAAAAGGTACCAAAAGGACATGTAAAAGTGGTTTTTTCTTGATCCTCAGGTGAGATAGGGATTTGAAAGTATCCAGAGAAACCATCCAAGAAACAGTAATGAGACTTTCCAGAAATCATTTCTAACAATTGATCAATAAAAGGCAATGGAAAATTATCTTTTTGAGTGGTAGTATTCAATTTTCTAAAGTCGATGCACACTCTCCAAGAATTCTGGATTCTTGTAGGAATAAGCTCATCATTTTCATTTTTCACAACTGTGATGCCACTTCTGAACAGGAGACACCTACTCATTATCAGAAATGGAATAAATAATCCCAGCACTCAACAACTTAGAGACCTCTTTCTTAACTACATCTAAAATCATAGGATTCAGCCTCCTCTGTGATTGCCTAATTGGCTTATACCCCTCATGCAACAAAATCTTGTGTGTGCAAACTGAGGGATTGATCCCTGGTATATCAGCAAGTGACCACCCAATAGCCCCTCTAAACTTTTTCAAAACAGACACTACCCTGGATTCCTTACTATGACTCAAAGCATTAAATACAATAACAAGTAGTTTATCATTATCAGCAAGGAAAACATATTTAAGATAAAAGGGTATGGGTTTAAGATCCAAACTTGGGGGTTTGATGATGGAAGGAATGAGCTCTGTAGTCTCGAGTACTCTAAGTATAAGAGTGATGTCCATAGTGCTTGGGGAAGGAGGTGTCAGTGCATCTCCACATACTGTAAGTTCTCCATTTCCCTTATCAGAGCAAGCACCCTCCAAGGAAGAAACATTAGCAGTAACTTTTATCATACCTCCTTGGGAATCATCATTACGTAAAACTATGCAGCAAATACATTTCTTAAGGCTATCAAATGAAGACTGCATTGGGCTATTATGAAGCAAATCAGATAAAGCATTAAAAACATGTGAAGAGGAAAGCCAGTCATCAATCTCAAGACAATTAGTACATGACACATCACCTTCACATGTACAAAACAAAGAAGTATGAGAGAGGGAAAGGCAGGTGGATGCAACATCATCATGCTCAATCATATCAAACCAAGTATCGTCAACCAAATCATGCAAATCATCATCTAGACAATCAATCATGTTAATGCCCAAATAGGAACAATCAAAGAAAATGTGATTCATGGCCTCAGAGATATTGAATTTCACCTCTAGGTCTCCAATCCCCATAGTAATGGTGCCATGCTTCATATTGATAATAGTCTCAGCTTTCCTTAGGAAAGGTCTTCCTAGGATCAAATTACCATCAGTATTGTTTTCATTTGCCATATCCAGTACATAAAAATCAGCAGGAAATACAAGGCCTTTCACTTGCACTAAAATGTCTTCTAAAATGCCCTTAGGGTATCGAATGGTTCTATCAATAAGCTGAAGAACTACACTTGTGTCTTTCACAGCTTGGATACCAAGGGACTCATAGATAGAAGGCATGACATTAATTGTAATACCCCGAATTTTGAGATTTGAGTCTTGGGAATAAGCCTAAATTAAGTGAACTGTTAAGCTCTGGTTTAGCAAGTGTCCCAAATCTATTCTCTAATGTTTCTTATATCTTTGGGGCATTAAAGAAAATAAAATGGTGAAATTTGAAGAGAGTAATTATGCTTCCAATGAAATTTTCTATGAGGCAGTGAGCTTGTCATCTGATTTTATATTATCAAATGAAGATTACAAATTATGAAATTTTATAGGGTGAAAGTAAATATCCTGAGCTTTAATTTGATAGGTCATATGAATCATTTGAAACTATATACAAAAAGATATGAATTTTTGAAGTTAGTCTAGAAAAACTGGAAAGTTTCTGGAACAGCAGAAAAAGATTAAAATTTTGGGAATTTTATGCTTTCAACTAGTAAAAGGCTATATTTTTTTTGAAACTAGACTCAATAAGGGTTCTATATCCTTTAGAATAACTTTAATTCAATTTTTCTAGAATTAGTTATGATTTTTCAAAGTTTGGGTAGAAATCTGTTAGAATTTTGTAAAAATCCGAAAATTGGAAAATTGATAAATAATTGAATTATGAATCATCATGATATTAAAACATCATCTCCTTCCTTTCTTTAGCCATACCTGATGCAAATTTCAGCTCAAGAGAGAGAGAAGAGTTGTGAAAGTCTAGAGAGAGAGAGGGAAGAAAACTCATGAGATAGGTCGATTTCTTCGGTGAATTCGTACCTAACGCGTATAACTCTTCTCCTAAGCTTCTCTTTCATGTTCTTTAAGGTGTTGGAAGCTCAAATTTTAGTGGTAAGAAGGGTTAGGGTTTAGCCATAAAAGGAAAAAGCCAAAAGGAGCTTGAGGTAACTTCCAAACTCTTGTATTTAACTATTCTGGCTGCTGTAGGTAATTTAATCGGTGAAATTTCACCGGATTGCCGTTGGTTTTAAATTTTGGAATGTGATGACATAGGGGTTATACTGTCAAAATTGGGTCTTAATGGTAGTTGTAACCTAATGGAATAGTCAATAAAGTGGTTAGGAGTAGAAATGAACGCATTTACGGAGCCGAAATCGTAAAACCCCAATTTTCCCTGGAATTCCTATAAGTTTCAGCTAGCTCTAATTAGGGGGCTAGGAGTTGGATTTTCAATTATCTAATAGTTCCATTGAGTTCAGAAGGGAAAATTAGGTGGGGTTACAGTTGGTCACTTTTTCGGAAAAGCCCGGAAAAGTATAATTACGAAAACGCCCTTGAAAACCTTAAAGTAGGGCTGCCAAGGGTAATTTTGTAATTTGACATATGCATTCTTTGGGCAAAAATATATCAGAATAGCCCATGTCAAAATTTGGTCATACAAAATCATATGACAAATTCATTGCCTCATAGGCGATTTCACCGTAAGCATAATCACTTTCTTTAAAATCAACCATTTTATTTTCTTTAATGCCCCAAAGATATAAGAAACATTAGGGAATAAATTTGGGCTCCTGCTAAACTAGGGCTTAGCAGTCTACTTATGTCAGGCTTATTTTCTAGCCTTAAATCTCAAAATTCGGGGTATTACATAAAGCATTTAGAGACTTATGATCACGGACCATATTGAAAGCATAACACCACTAGATTTAGCTTGCTTTTCATTAATGCTTTCCGAAAGTTGAGTGACAAAGGAATTCAAGTTAGCGGTCTTAGTCTCCCATTGCTCCATCTTATGTTCCAAACTTGCAAACCTTTCTTCAGTTTTAGCCTCTTTCTTGTTCATATCAACATGCATGGATTGAACAGTCTTGAGAAGTTGTGAAATGCGGTAATCCTTATGTGGAGCATAGTAGTGAGGCTGTAAAGCTTGAGAAGTAGAAGCCTTATAATGAGTAGGTTTATCATTACGCCACTAGAAGTTTTAGTGAGCTTTCCAACCTTCATTATAGGTGTTGGAATTAGGATCCCACTTAGAGTTTGGTCTCCCTTGATATATAGCATTAACTTCCTCATGGTGATTAGGACATGAACTTGTAATATGCATCACCGATCCACAATTAACACAACTGGGTGCAACAAGTACTTGTGAATGAAGAGGAGGATTAGCTTGTTGAACACTCAGATTCCGAAGCTCAGATGTAATGAAAGAAAGTTGGGAAGTGACTGTTTTAACCCTCTCTGTAATTATATCCGAAATACACGATTAAAATGAATTAGAGACCAATGGATAAACAAAACTCATTTGAATTCCCCATCCTTAAGATAGGGTTTTCACAAATACTTTTTGAAATCTAATACACCTGATCTCATATTGGCATTTCGAATACAATTACTTCACAAAGATAAATCAAATTCATGTAAATATCAAAGCGCACAACATAATTCCCACCAACCCCGGGTTCATACCCTTCACCAATGAGTTTCAAAGGTACATTCGCCTATATACAATTTCTCACATAAGGATTACACAATATCCTTTTCAAATACATATCCAAAGAATACTTATTCAAACAGATACACATCCAGATAACCAAATATACCTCCAAAACATATACAGTTATCCCAACCCATAACTGAAAACCAACTACTAAATCCACATCCCGAATGAGTCATCACCGCCCTTGGTTGTTTGCTCCCTCCTCGATCCCCTTGCCCTGTCTAAATTATTGGTAGGGGAGGGTGAGATTCAAGAGAATCTCAGTAGGAAAACAATACCAATATGCATGTATGATAAATGTTTAATGCATGACATGCTTGCATTACATAACTCATGCTCACATAATGACATATCTACAAG
Source organism: Inga oerstediana (assembly GCA_963210345.1). Classification (NCBI taxonomy): domain Eukaryota; kingdom Viridiplantae; phylum Streptophyta; class Magnoliopsida; order Fabales; family Fabaceae; genus Inga; species Inga oerstediana. The sequence continues at coordinate 25,950,178 of OY723400.1, read as the reverse complement.
CTCAATGTTTCAAACAACATACTTATAGCCATAGCATAAATAGAAACATAGCTTCAAACATTCATATGTATTACACATAATCATGCAAAGCAATAACATGCATCAATACACTAACACAAATATCCAATACATGCAGGAAAGGTAAGTTCCCAACCTTAACACTTTCACTCCTTGAAACGTGTGCCTCGTAAAGCGTGCCAACAGCTCTGGCTTCATATTTGATCCTACAATGCCAAAGGCACCATTCAGAAACTTCCATAGTGTTTCTAGGGCTTATATGAGTCTATGTTGAAAAATTACTAAAATGCCCCCAGGGACCCGGCCTAGCCTCTCCATACCAGGTCCAACTGTACTTTTTCTGAAATTCTATCCTAGGCAATCTTGACATATTTTTTCCCAAAGAATCCATTTCCGAACTTGGAATTACCAAATTCACTGCCAAGAGACGAAATTGCTCTTGGCAACCCTTATTTCAGTTGTTCAATGGCGTTTTCCTAATTATGCTTTTTTGGGCTTTTCTGAAAAAGTAACCAACTGTAATCCCACCTAATTTTCCCTCCTGAACTCAATGGAATCAATAAATCACTGAAAATCCAACTATAAGGTCCATTTATAGCCTGGCCGAAATTACACAACTCTCCGAGGGAAATTAGGGTTTTTCGATTCTGGCTCCGCAGACGTGTTCCTTTCCACTCCTAATCACTTTATTAACTATTACATTAGTTTACAACTACCATTTAGTATCAATTTTGGCAGCATAACACTTCTAACACAACATGTCCAAATTTTACAAACAAAGACAATCCGGTGAAATTTCACTGATTAAATTGTCCACAGCAGCCAGAACAATCAAAGATTGAAGTTTCGGAAGTTACCTCAAACTCCCTTTGGCTTTTCCTCTTATGGCTGAACCCTAGCCCTTCTTAACAAGGAAAATTCAGCTTCAACAACCTTTAAAATACATGGAAAAATAGCTTAAGAGCAATATTATACGCATTAGGTACGAATTCACCGAAGAAATCGACATACCTTGCGAGTTTTCTTCCCTTCTCTCTCTAAATGCTCTCAAACCTCTCTCTCTCCTATGGTTTCTGTAACATGACGGAAATGAGAAGAGGATGAATATGAGAAATATCTTATAAGTCCATGCTTATGTCACCTTTAATTATGATGATATCATAATTCCCATTTTCAGATTTTTCAGAAATTCTGGCAGAATTTCTGCTTTAACTTTGAAAAATCATAACTAATTCTAAAAAAATCGAATTAAAGTGATTCTAAAGCCTATAGAACCCTTATTGAGTTTAGTTTCAAGGAAAAATATAGAATTTTGCTAGCTAGAATCACAAAATTCCCAGAATTTTAATCTTTGCATATTGTTCCAGAAATTTCATAGTTTTTCTGTGCTGACTTCAAAAATTCATAACTTTTTGTATATAGCTCTAATTAAGTCATATGACCTATAAAATTAAAGCTTAGGATGTCTACTTTCATCCTGTAAAATTTCATAATTTTTTCTTATCATTTGTTCATACAAAATCACATGAAAAGCACACTACCTCATAGTTGATTTCACCAAAAACATAATTACTTTCTCCAAAATTCATTATTTTACTTTCTTTAATACCCCAAAGATATAAGAATCATTAGGGAATAAATTTGAGCTCCTGCTAAACTGTGGCTTAGTAGTCCACTTATTCCAGGCTTATTCTCTAGCCTCAAATCTCAAAATTTGGGGTATTACAACTGTGTCCATCTTAGACTCAAGTTAGTTTATCCACTTGTTAAACCCAACGTCATAGACTCCCCGTAGCTCTCTAACATTATATTGTTGAGTGTTTCTAGCTCTTGTTTGAATTTGAGCCCTTGCCTCTTCAGCAATGCAATCTTATAAAGAATCGCCAGTTACAGCATATAGGATACCCTTCTCATTGGGTAGAAGACCATCATAACAATACTCAATCAACTGCTCATCACTAATTTAATGGTGCGGGCACTTAGATAAAAGCTCTTGAAACTGACTCCAATATTCGTAGAATCACTCTGAAGCATCTTGTTTGACAGAATATATCTCCTTTTTAAGTTCTACAACCCTTGTATCAGAGAAGTATTTGTTCAAGAAGGCTTTCTTTAAATTAGCCCATGAATGAAGATCATTATTCACATGTCATGGTAGCATCAAGTACCAATCTTTGGCCTTCCCTTCCAGAGTAAAATAGAACACCTTTAACAATACATCATCTAAATAAGCACCAACGGGCTTCCTTGGAACAAGTTAAGTACAAGGCATTGAGATGGTTGTAAGGGTTTTTATTTTCAAGTCCATAGAAACGAGGTAGTGAAGCAAGCAAAGGTCCCTTAAGCTCGAAATTGACTTCAAAGTTAGGGCATGCAACACTGAAAGGATTATAAGCCACGTCAGATCTTGTGGCATCCCTTATAGTTCTTCTCCTTGGTCCACCATTACCATCACTATCCATAGTTGCACCTTGAAAAACACAATCACTTAGATCAATGCAAAAGTTAAGGATAATGGATTGATCAATTTTCCGATCAAAATGGTCAGACATTCAAAGCTATCAAGCAATCAATGTAACAATAGAATGTCAAAATTTTTTTACACACAAATTCAAGCAAAAGGTATGAAATGAAACGAGTGCAAGTGTGTGTGAGTATGTATAATGTATATAGACAAGAAGAAATGGAGAAATCAAGAAAATTGGCAATTGTTTTGTCAAAATATTCACTATTCACATGAAAAACTATATCACGAACATTGCAACTTGAAAATTTGGAATCATGCACTCAAATAGCATCAAAAGAAAGTTATCTACTATCAATTCAAATGTAATGACACCACGTTACATCAATCAAGCACAATTCATGCAAATCAAGTGAGAAAAACACAAGAACAAAGGAAAATCAAGATATTTGTTTGTATTGCTTTATAAACTACATAAACTAATTAAATATGCAATGTGCTATGAAAAAACATGCAAAAAGCCAAAACTACACAAACTAACTAAAATACAACCTAAACTATGACTAAGTATGAAAATACTAGAATGGAAAAATCCTAAAGGCTCATCCAGGTAAAAAATACTTGATACTTAATTACTAGGAAACCAATTTCATGGCTCCCCGGCAACGGCGCCACTTGAAATAACACCCTTTTAGTCGCCTCGGGTTATCAAGATTAAAACAAATTAATGCAATATAGCGCATAACTCGGGTTGTTTCACTTTGAGGACCCGATTATGAAACTAATTCCTAATAAACTAAGTAATTATAATACAAATTTGATAAGGGTAAAACAAGATTAATTGATTTTTTAAAACTATGAATTGAATGCAATTAAAACTAATATTTTTGGGATTTTTTTTTTAAATAAGAAGGAATGTAATTAAAATTGGTTTTGCAAAGTATGATAAAGCCTCCTAGAACGATGAATTTCATTCATCCTTGCTTTAAAAGATAATGGGAGTGTGCTAGTTTGACAAATTTGCTTAAAAAACCCTTTAAGCTAGCTTGAGTTAGGTGAATCCCTCCACACCGGGTAGAAATTAATCCCTCTAACCGAAACCCAATTTGAACACTAGCAATTGAAATTATGAATACGCAAAGACACAAGTAACCAAGAACCCTTGTATTACAAGCATAATATATTTATAGCAATTTCAAGCACAAGCTTAACCAAGTCATTACAAAAGAAATTGCTACTAATTAAAGTCAAAGTGTCAAATGCACAAAGTTTAAACCAAATACATATCTAATCTCAAGAATTGTGTGGAACCCCAATACAAAATTCCAATACAATATACTAATCAAATTCTAAACGTAGAATTTAACTAATACGAAAGATTAAAAATAAACATTAGATAGTAGAACACTCCCCTTTGAAGCTCCAAGCTCAAGAATCAACTCATGGTCTAGGAGAAAAGGAAATTAGCCACTGCAATTTCTCATCACAAAATCCTCAAATATATTCACAATTCTAGCCATATAAAAACAATGATCAAAACAATCGATTAACACTGATCAATTAAACTTAGGGGCTAAAATTAAACCCAGAAACAGAGGGAATCACGGCTGTGTTGTGATTTAAGAACAAAGGAGCTTTGATGTGGAAAAGTGAGAGGGAATTGGAGATGATGGTAGGCGAGTGTGGGAATGCGGTAGTGAATGGAAGATGGAAGGATGAGGGGATAACGACCTAGCGAAGCTCGCAGCTCTCCCCATTCTTCACCTTTAGCAAACAGTGGTAGTGGAGGACTGACGATGATGGTGGATGCGAGGTGCTGAGATGGTGATGAGGGCAGAGATGATGTTTTATGCATGAAGTTGCCGCTACTGCTCTGAATCCTAACTCCCAGAACACCTTCTCATTTCGTTCTCTTTTCTGCCTACTGGTTGTGATGAACGATGAAGGTAGGTGGTGATGGTGGAGGTAAGGTTGAAGGACGATAAAGGTGTATAGTGGTAGTGGAGGTGAGATCGGGTTTCCCAGCTCTTACGGTAGCTCCCCGCCACTCCTCTCGTCCCACTCCCCTCCTCGTTCTGTTTTTCAGCTCTACAATTAATCTCTACACCATGACCAAGTCAGGTCTTGCAACATTCAAATCCCTTGGTCAAAACGGTGTGTTTTGACCACGAGACCACAATGAAAAGTTTGAAATCTTTAGGATGGACTAAATTGAAAGATTAGAAAAATTGTATGGGTCCAACAATGATTCTCAAAACTTATGGGCTTTTATACAATTTCCTCTTATTTATTCCTTCATTAATTTATTTTTTTCTTAAAATATCTGGGTTCATATATGTAATTTTCACCAAATTAATCTACAAATAAAATAAGCTCAAAATGTAATATCTCATTTGTTAAAAATTAATTAAGGCAATTCATAAAATATATGCCATTTTTACCATTTTTCAACCTTAATTTCTTACAAACTTCTTTAATCACAATTAATTACAAAAGAGGTATTTTAAGCTCATTTATTATGACAAAAGCCCTAAATAACATATTAAAATATATAATAAAGATAGGGATTTGTAAGTAATTATGGAATAAAGTGTTACTGACAATTCTGTTTGTCTTTATCTCTCGATTCTTCTCTCTCAATTTGTCTGTCTTTTTCTCTCTGGAATCCCTTTATTTCTGGTTTTTCCCTCTCTTTCCCTCTATATAGAATTATGATTATTTAATAGTGGTGTCAGAGCCACAAATTCTTGGCCCTCCCACTGCAATTCCAAAAGAAAATGAAAAAAAAAATCCCACCAATCAATGGCTATTGTAACTTCTCTATGACGATGATGATTAAACAAATGGTGTCCATTTGCAAGAGCTTCAATCCATGAAAACAAATATGGCAGAGCTACGAGAATTATTGCAGGAGGAACAACTTCAGCTAGAAGAAAACCAAGAAGCGTCTAAAGTTCAAGAAAGAAGTGAGTCTCTTTCGGACTTTACCCATGAATGTATCGAAGTGCAAGAGGCTTTTGATTGCCCAGAACCTACATAATCTTGTTTGAACTCCTTCTAAGAAGATGATGAAATACAAAATGTGATATCATGCGTGAATGGCTTCAAACTCAGGATTTTTGGCTCTAGGCAGCATATGTTGAGCTTGATTGGGCCAAATGAAGAAGCAATAATCATCGAAAAATAGGACATGGAGGAAATAATAGAAACAGAATCAGATGCTATGGGTCACTAACTCAAGTCTCTCTTAAGGGATTTCAAAGTAAGTCACACAATGCAAGGGTGTCTATTTTGGCAAGTTCGGCACCATTGCTGATTGTTTCTATTGGGTTGGCACCCAATGACATCTTGAAGGTGTCCAGGATAAAGAAACATTCATCGTCATCATCACCACCTGTTCAGGGTTCTTCTCTAGACATCTATTGGTTCTTCCCATCGTTGAGGCATCATCCCTTTCCACTGCCTCTACTTGTCTTTTGGATGCCTGGTCAAAGGTCTTGGGAATGTGGAAACTATGCTCAACTTCCAAGAATAATATAGCTTATTCTTTTATATATTCAGAAGTTCACATGGCTGAATAAAGTTGAGTTAGAAGAGTCAAATGTATAGCTGGATACTACTCTTTTTAATCCACAGCAGTATCTTGGTAGGTCACAGTTGGATGACGTTTTCTTCCCCTGTCAAAGATATTTTACAGATTCCTTGGGTTTTCTAATTTCATATAAGCATTTGGGCTTTAAAGGTGACAGTAAATACATAAGCCTACTAGCTTTACATTTGGTTTTTAAAATGTTTGAATGTTTCAGTGATGGGCTGCTACAAAAATGGCTCACATTTTTTCAATGTTCTCCGGCACAAAGTTTGCTACTAGCTTGGTTCAAGGGTAAGTTAAATGATATGCTTTAGGGGAGAATTTGTTCTCTTGGTAGAAAGAAAATAGTGAAGGTGTAGCAAAGGTCAAGTCACAGAGTTTAAGGCTGTTTAGTTGAAGATTTTCAAAAAATTAGAAGCTTATGTTTTGAGTTTGGTTTTACTCTATTAGATTGTTTTTTTACGGTTCAGGTTCTATATCTTAGTTGTCAATCATCCTTGAGGGCAAGGATGTTTTTGGGAGGGGGTATTGATATGTAACTATAATAACAGTTTATAAGTTAGTTAGGAGGTTAGTTGGAATATAGTCGTTAGAATTAGTTAGAGTTAGTATAAGGGATTATAAGAGTTAGTTAGGAAAGGCGGTGGTTATAAGCCTATGAATAAGAGTCTATATTGTGAATCAGATTTGTGGTGATGGAATAAATTGTTACTATGAATTCTCTTTGTCTCTATCTCTTGATTATTCTTTCTTAATTTCCTCTGTCTTCTTCTCTCTTAAATCCCTCTATTTCTGGTTTTTTCCCTCTCTTTCACTCTTTCTCTCTATATAGAAATATGATTCATTAACATAATACCTTGACTCCTGCTATTAAGGGACTTCCTTGCCAATTTGATTGGTTTTCTCCAAAACTTTAACTTGTTACAAACATCGTGAAATTAACAAACTTCTAAGGAATATTTATTGTCCTAAATAATTGTTGATATGTTCTTAATTTTCCTGTGACAAAGAGGTTGAATTGAAATCCTTAAATTCAGGAATAACTGAAGTACTCTTTTGGTGCTGCACTGTTGGAACTCAATTATGACCTATTATTGTGAGGTTATTGCATTGTTTTGGAATTGGGAAATTTGGTTATTGGTTTCTTTCCTTTGGGAGATAAATTCCTTTCAAACTTGATCTCTTTGCTCCTAAATCTTTGGAATTAAATTGTGCCTTCACCATATTGTCAAAAATTCATTACATTGAGATTTTGAATTGTGGAAATTCACTGCCATTTGGAGATTCTTTTTACCATCAAAAGTGAATTGAGATTGGTGATTTTGTTGTGAATTTTACTGAAGAAAGAAATTTTGAAACTGAAAATTTGAAATTGTAAACTTTGATAAGTCATTTGCTATTGTCATACTTGAAAACTTGTTGTCATAAGTTGTTGCTGTTGAAATTAGGACTGAGCAACCCAGTAAACCCGCCTGCACCCGTAATAAATTTACCTATTGTGGGCCCACATAAAATAGGCCCATAACGGGTAGGCAATCTGGTTGCCCATTTAAGCATTAAACAGGCGGGCTATAGGCAGCCCAATACCGGCCTGCTTATTTTTTTTAATTTATTATGTTTAAGTTAGGTTAATATCATGCATCTCAGTATCTCACGTAGTCAGTCACGTTTTCACATCTGACCTCAAACCCTCGGCCTCATCCTCAGTCTTCACCCTATGATCGCTCATTACTAAATGTTTAAACCTAGCAGTCTAGCAGCCACACGTCAACTCCGTTCTTGCTATCGCAAGTCCAAACTCCACTCTTGATCTCTAGTGAGGCAGTGACGCGAGTTCACAACTTCAAACTTGGGAAAAAAGGTGATAAAGCAATGGCCATTGTCATCGGTTCATTCTTCCTCCTCTTCTTGAGTATTTTATCGACTTAAGTTGAGAACATGAGATATTATATTTTCCCTGCTTATGTAACAACAACATGGTGTTTTGTTTTCTTTCCTTTGTTTATTTCCTATGGCTATACATGATAGAGAGAGATAGAGAATATGCAGATCGAATGAACAGTAGGACACAATTTATGAGAGTAGAAAAGTAGGCTTTGCATGTCAATGTGTGTATGTGAAAATAGAGTTTTCATTGTTCTATTTTCTTTCCTTTGTTTATTTCATATGGCTATACATGCGAGAGAGAGAGAGAGAGAGAGAGAGAGAGAGAGAAAGATAGAGAATATGCACATTGAATGAATAGTGGGACACTATTTTTAAGAGTAGAAAAGCAACCTTTGCATGTCAGTGATTAAACCATAATTTTACATGATTTTTCATGATTTATTTGGGATTTAAATGTATTTTATGAAGCATTATTGCATGATTAAGCATTAATTTTGGTTAGGAACAATTGTTTTGAATTAATGGCAATTAGGGGACAATGTTTACAATTTATTAATTATTTTTATACAATTGTCCCTTGAACTTTTGATGCTATGTTGTGCTTAATTTTTGCATTGTAGGTGCTCAAGGAGAAATTTGAGACTTTGGAGGTCAAAAATTATTATTTGGTGGATTAGAGAAAATCACAAAATAAATCCCAGAATTTCTAAAATTTACAAAATAGTAAAGAAAAGGGCCTAAGAAAACCCACAGAAAAAGACCCATGAATTCTGGAAATTTTAATTGAACCTCCAAAATATTTCAAAACCTTTCACTGAAATTCCTCTACAAACCTTTGTAACTTTTCACTTTAGTCCCTGGGCCATAGGTTGCAGTTTGGGCCTTTGCTGAATAATGAAGTGCAGAAACGAAATCACAGACCCAATATCCTATAACCTGACCCGGACTTGATGGACATGGAGATATGGATATGCAGCAACCCGAGAGGACGCAGCGGAAGGCAGAGATTAATATCACAGACAGCGGCGCAAGCGGGGGAATGACCTTGAATCATCATCGAGGATCATCGGATTGAGCATCATCGCAGATCATCATCTTCTACTCCTTCCTTCCTCATCTTCTGGTCGCCGGCGGTGAGCTTCACTCTCACCATCATTAGCCGCCGGCGACTTAGCTTTCAACCACCACAGACGTGAGAGTTGAGAGAGGACGGCTGGAGCTGAACACAGACCCGAAAGCTGAGAGTGCTGAGCTGAGGGCGAGCTGGGAGTTGGAGGCCGTGAGTGGTGAATCAGGATCAAGGAAGAACAGAGCTTCTGGACTGAGTCGGATCTTCATCGTCTCTTCACCTCCACCGTTCTTCTTCACCACCGTCCTCATTGCACCTTGCATTACCTCCGTCGGCCTTCCTCTGTTCTTGGATTGTTTAAACCGTAGCTTAATTTCCTCTGTTCTGTTGCGTTCTGTGTCTGAATTCAAATCCAGCCCCAATGGTTAATTGATTAAATGCTGATTCATCATTTTTAATATGTGATTTTATGGCTGGGTATTTGAATCAGAGTGTGGTTATATTTCTAGAAGTTATTCTCATGATTAGCTAGACAATTTTGTGCTCTTAGGGATGAATTGGAGATGCCTTGAGCTCATATGTGCTTTAAAGGGGAGTTTATTTTACCTATAGCTCATTGTATTTTTGATTTCTTAGGTTTAAGAATTCATTGATATATTGAGACTATAATTTTAGTTATGTTTTATTTTATGGATTGAGTTGTTGTGATTTGGAATTTGTAATGAGGATTTGTGCTCATCAATATATATGGTTATATATATGTTTATCTATGATTCTATTGTTTCTCTCTATTTAACATGGTATTGTTGGATGGTTTGATTGAAATAGAATTATAGTTGAACCTAAATGCATTGCTTATTCCATAATCACTCTCTAAGGGGTTTTAATAATGCTTAAATAAATGGGTTCATGAGTTTAAGCATTAGACTCAATGGTAATTGGGGTTTGGTATATTAGAAAACTTAGAGAAACTCATTACACTAAGAGGGCTTAATAGCATTTCAAGGGTAGGGGTTCCTCTCTTGTGATGCTAGACTCAATGGTAATTGAGGTTTGATATATTAGAAGCTTAGTGAATTAACTCCCCAAATATTTTAATTGAGCAAGGATAGTCATTGAAAATCATTTCTAAGAGCATCTTCATCACTCGCATTTCTAACCAATTTCCATTCCTTCTTCAATTTTATTACAAAAATCCAAAAATATTAGTTTTAAAAGCATTTTAGTTTAATTGCAATTTAGTTGTTAGATAAAAAGCTCAAAGATCATTTTTAATTCATTTCATGTCAATTATTGCACTTAGTTTCTAGGTAATCAATAAAAGGCTCTTCGAGAGACGATCCGGGATTGTACCCTATATAGCAATCCTTGGTTATTTTTGAAGAGGTTACCAAGGCAAAAAGCCGACAAAGCCTGATTTCTTCAGTCAGCGTGTGTATGTGAAGATAGAGTTTTCATTCCTATTTAAAAAATGAAGACAATTATGGTGAACATTGACTAAGAGAATACTGAATAGTCTATGTGTATATAGCTAAATAACCAAGAATCTGACATGTGATACGTGTACCATAGATATGTGTATATATTGTTTGTGAATCCTATATTATTTCATAGTACTGAGTACTAATCGAATTTTAGGACCACTTTAGAGACTGTCTTGGTTTTTCTGTTAGCTTATAGCCCCTAGAGATTTATATATTTACAGCAGTATAATTCGTTTCATTTCATTAATCCCGATCATATAATAGTACCTCCTAGATATTAGAGTATAGTAGTTCCTGGACTAATAACAACTTCCTTAATAATTATATATTTTGTGTTTGAATTCCAATAAAATTTGAATATTATTAAACCCACCTTAAGAATAACAAAGAACATGTTTGAATATCACCCATGAGTAACTAGTCTGGTAAGCTTCATCATCATTATTATTTATTATTATTATTTCTCTATGGATTATATTCCTTCAAATGTCTTGACTTTAATTATTTTCTCCATATTCTCTATTTGATTGACTTGACTAATTTTAGTCTCATAAGTTAGAATTTTGAACATATACTTGTTGCTACTTGCTAGAGCTAGTAACTACAAGTCTATTAATTGATATATATCTTAATGTTATTTTTTATTTTCAATTGTGTAGCTATGTGTAGTTGATTGGGGAAAAAAATGAGCAACCCAAAAACTACAACTATTTTGGATGCTATGGATATTACTGAAGTTAATCAAACTACCATAAAAACAAGTAGATGATACTACAGTTTATAAGGGAGAAGCACCTAAACTTGTGCAACCAAGAAAAAGGAAGCAAACATATGAAGTATATAAGCATTTCACTAGGATGCCCCTAACTGAGATAAAAGGGAAACATCAAGCAAAATGCAACTATTGTGCTCGAGATTATGCAAGCGAATCAACTAATTGTGGGACAAAGTCTTTGTTGTGACATCTTGAAAACTGTTCGAGAAATCCAAATAAAGCAGGCAAGTCACAATCCTTGTTCTCGCTTAATTCTAATCAAAAATTGACATATGGTGTGTACAATGAAGAGCGATGCAAAAAGTCTATTGCAAGGTTCATCATAAAGGATGAGATGCCTTTTTGAATTGTTGAAGGGGAGGGTTTTAGAGAGATGTTGCAAGAGCTTGAACCAAGGTTTAAAGTCCCTTTATGATGAACAATTTTCTGGCGCTTGCTACCAATTATATTTAAAAGAAGCAAAATAGTTGAAAAAATATTTTAAGCAGTCTAAAATTCGCGTATCCCTTACAAAAGATTATTGGACTTCAATCCAAAATTCCAACTATATGTGCTGGATTGCTCATTGGATTGATGATGATTGGAAACTACAAAAGCAAATTTTGAATTGATGTGTCATTGAAAATATAAAGGGGATACAATTGGTGATTCAATTGAGACATGCTTATTGAATTAGGGTATTGACAAAGTCTTTACAATTACAGTTGACAATGCCTCTGCCAATAATTTTGCATTTGCATATTTGAAGAAACGCTTAAAGAGTTGGGATGGTATAGTGCTTGATGGTGAGTTTATGCACATGCCATGTGCTGCTCACATTTTAAATCTAATTGTTTCTAAAGGACTGAAAGAGATGAATAGGTTGATTGAGCTTATTCGACATGCTATTAAATTTGTCAAATCCTCTCCATCATAGGTTAAATAGATGAAGGAACTTGTTGGAAAGGAGAGAATTGAATCAAAGAGTCTTTTTTGCTTTGATTGTCCTACAAAGTAACTTAAATCTACATTACTCTATATTTGTTTTACTTACACATGTATGATATTTATTTCCTTTATACTGATAAAATTTTGTTTATGTTATTAGGTGGAATTCAACTTATTTTATGTTGGAGAGTGTTGTCAAGTTTATTAGATTTTTTTAATAGAATGGGGGTAAGATGATGTAGATTACAAGAATTGCTTTAGAAAGAAGGTTAGACTTGATTCAAGCCAAGCCCCAGATGATGACAAAGATGATGATGAGTATTATTATGATAATGATGTAGCTCAACCTCCTAGTGCTTATGATTGTGGTCTTGTAAAAGAGTTTCTTGTTTTCTTGAAGTTGTTCCACTCAATGACCTTAAAATTTTCTGGCACCAACTATGTGACTATAAATACATGCTTTCAACATATAGTTGCAATCTAAACAAGCCTTCATGCAAGTGAAAATACCTCATACTCTCTGTTTACTGACATGACCATTAGGATGCAATCAAAATATGATAAGTACTGGGGGATATAGAAAGAATGAATCCATTGTTCGTTGTAGTTGTGATACTAAACCCTAGATACAAAGTCACATATGTGGAAATTGCTTTTGAAAATATTTTTCCTGATGTCTCAAAGCATGAGGCCACATTAAATAAGGTTATAAATGCCTTACACCGCCTATATGATGAGTATGGAATCAATATTGGAACAGGAAAAAATCTAATGATGCATCTGGATCTCAGCCAGTAGAAGAGTAAGTATATGCCAGTGTTGAAAGGAATAATGTGTTATTTCATGAGGTTGAAACTGAGCAGGTATCCTTGTCCACCATTGATCCTACCTCTAAAAGTTTTTAGCCACTGCAAACACAATGTGTAAGAAGCTTGAGCAAGTCTCTAAGGTTGATGAATATCTTTGATATGAATTTGTTAGATACAATGGTCCGAAATTTAACCCTCTTGCTTAGTGGAAAGGTAATGCTTTGACATATAAAGTTCTACATCTCATTACTCATGATTTATTGGCTATACTGGTCTCTACAGTGTCTTCAGAATCTGCTTTTAGTACCAGTGGTCGAGTGCTAAATACCTTCTAAAGTTCTCTATCTTCAAAGATTATCGAGGCATTCATATATGCTCAAAATTGGCTATGTACAGGTCCCCCTAAATTGAATGACTTGGATGTTGACAATATTGATGAGTACAAATGTTGTTGGTAATTTAAAAATCAATTTTAATTTATATTTTTTCATCTTTGATCTTTTTATTATCACATATTAATGAACATAATTTACCTTTGTTTTGTACATCAAGAGTTATCAACTCCAAATTAAACCATTCCAATTAAAGGTGATATTGATGATAAAGATTCAATAGAAATGCAAGGATGATGCATGTTAAGAGGACTGATTATGGAAAGATGCCAATGCTTTTGTTGATTGGCTTTTATTAACTGTTTTGTTCCTTTAGATTCAAAGTTTGAATACTCTTTTTAGTTGTGAATTAAATTATGAATTTCTGATTATGAATATTAATGTTATTATGTGATGTTTTTAATTTAAATTAAAAGGTACATTACAGATAGTTATATGAGTATTATGTGTTTGTTAAATGCAAAAGTGCAATACTACAGGACTAAAAGTATGGCAATGAATTGTTTTGCACTTTGCAATAGCAGGGATTTTTTTCAATATCATATCCTAAACATTACCGACCTGAATCTGGATGGGTATGTCCAGCCATTTATAACAGGGCTATCTTGGGTACTTAACGGGTACGAGCTAGCCCGTACCTATTAAGACATAAACAGGTAGGTCAACCCAGCTCGCCCTTACTCCGCCCTAGTTGAAATCATTGTATTGCGGCTGTTAATTATTGGATTGACTTCTTGTTACTATCAATTGCACTATGCATTGAGAATTTGTACTACTGTCATGGGAATTTTTTGATTTAACTTAAGTTTGTTGTGGTAATAAGTCTAAAAATTGCTTGCTGTGATAGGTCATTGCTTGTAGTTGCATTAAGATTGAACACCTTGTTGTATTTTCTTGGTGTTATCTAAAAAGGAAGTTTGTGTGTGAAATTGCTCTGTTTTTTTATCCAATTTTGCTATCATTGTGCTGTGTGACAAGCTAGAAATCACTATTGATAGTGGTGATTTCTTTGTTGATTTCACTGACTTCCCTCTCATTGATAATAATATTGTGCTAGATCAAACCATTGATGGACACAATGAAAATCAAGATAATGAGGTTCCTAACAATGGCAATAATAAAGTACCTCACAATAATAATCATGTGCATGCTAACTTACAAGATGATGTGGGAATTTCGTGCTATATTGATTGTAATCCTTATGGCTTCTATAATTTAAATTCTAATTTTGAATTGAAAGGTTATTTGATAAGTGCTTTACCTTAATTTCTTGGTAATGCAGGTGAAGATCTACATAGGCATTTGGAAACTCTTCACATGGTTTGCTCATCTATAAAGCCTCCAGGAGCTGACTTGGATGAAATCATAGGCCATGCTTTCTTCTTTTCTGTGGAAGGAAAACCTAAAGAGTGGCTTTATATGCTTTCTCGACACTTTGCAATCTTGACTTGGGAGCAAATGAAGAAAGCATTCTTGGAGAAATTCTTTCCAGCTACAGGAACAGCTAAGATGATTATTGGACTCACTTTTTGGCTCTCCTTGCCAAATGCCCACACCATCAAATTTCTCAACCACACTTAATGGAATACTTTTATGATAGTTTGCTTGATCACAATAAAGACACTATTGATGTTGTGGCTGGTGGTTCCCTAATTGATGTGACATCTCAAGAAGCTTAGGATCTACTTGAAAAGATGGCTGCCAACAACCAACAATTTGGTACAAGAGAAGGAGCACAAGCATGTGGAGTTGGAGCTTGGTCATCCAATGAGACTTTGAACAAATTGGCCATTTTAAGTGATCAAATAGGTTGTATGCAAAAGACTATTCCAACTCAACAAATCCAAAATGTTGGTGCTTCATATCCTCCTCCTATGTCCTAAGCCTTAGTGCCTATGTAATGCCCCAATTTTTAATTAAGGGCTAATGATGATTTTATGGTTATTTTATGAATTTAAAGTGGAATTATTATGTGTTTTATGGAAATTTTATTTAATATGCCAAATTGGTGGAAAAATTGAAAGAATGGAATTAATAGTCATAAATTAGTAATTAATGGAAGATATTACTTACTAACTATGAGAGCAATGAGGAATGTAATTAGAATGGCTAATGGAAGAATTAAGGTGATTAATTGGTTGAATTACTTATGAGAACCAATAGAATGTTGACATGTGTCAAGTGAGTAAGAAGAGAGAAAGTATGGAAAGTCAAATAATCAATAAAATAATCAGTTTTCTCTCTCTTCCCTCCCTAATTTCGGCAGCTGGAGGTATGGGGAAGTGAGAAACATCATTTCTCCTTCTTTATCAAGCTCTCATCCCTCCCTTCTCTCTCTAAAATCGTCCACAATTTCTGTCCAAGGAGAGAGGAAGAGTTTTTGACAAAAGGTAAGCTTTTGACCCTCTAAATGGCTTCTAATGGAAATACTCTCTTCTATAAACTTGTTTCTTGTGTTGAGAGCTTCAATTTCATGGTTTTAGATTTGTCATTTGGTGTTGTTTGAGCTCTCAAGGGATTTTAGAGTTTGGAGAACCAAGGAACTGTTTTTGGTAAAGTTGTAGAGGAAAGTAAGACAAACCTTTTCATATAGGTTTTGTAGCCATTGGTTGAGTTTGGATTTTCTGGAAATTTTGCCTTGAATTTTGAAAATTAGGGTCATTGTGTTGTTGGAATGTTGTTGTCATGGAATTAGAGCCTTGTTTAGTGTTTTGAATGAATTGAATTGAATTGAAGCTTAAAGGTGAAGTTTGACAACTTTGTGTTTGGTTTTGTGTATTGGTCAAAACAGGGCATGGTGATAGGTTGGGTGTAACACCCCAATTTTCAATTAAAGGCTAATGGTAATTATTGAGGATAATTATCGAATTAAAGTGGAATAATTATGGGTTTGGTGGCTATATTAATTAATATGCCATAATTGTTGGAAAAATTGAAAGAATGGCTCTAAATTAGTGATTAATGGAAGCGATTAATTACTAATTAAGAGGGCATGAGATGTGAAATTAAAATGGATAATGATGTGGTTAGAGTAACTAATTTGGTTACTTACTTTATGAGAGCCAATGAGGTGGAGACATGTGGCAAGTGGTTAGGATGAAAGAGGGTATTGGAAAAGTCAAATGGCCTTATTTTATTATTTTCTCTCCCTCTCTCTCTCTTTTGTATGCATGAAGGGGCTAGGGGGCAGAAATTTGCTATGCTTCATCATCATCTTCACCTCTCTTCTTTCTCTCTCTCACGTTCTCTCTCTTCTCTCTCTTGTGCAGCCATTGTTGGCCAAGAAAGGGAAAGCTGGATTTTGAGGTAAGCAAATGGCCTCAAATGCCAAAATGCTCTTCATTAATATTGTTCCTTGAGCTAAGAGATTTTATCCTATGGTTGTAGTTTCTCCATTGGTGGTGATTTGAGGAATCACAAAAATGTACAAGTTGGAGAATCATGAAGTGCCTTTGGGAAAGTTGTTAAGGTAAGTGAAAGCTTTAATTTCATATAAGTTTTGTGGCCATTGGTTGGGCCTTGAATTTCTGGAATTTTAGCCCTAATTTTCGTGATTTAGGGTCTTGGGGAGTATGGTATGTTGTTGTTATGGAAATGGTGCCTTGTTTAGTGTTTTGAATTGATAGAAGGGAATTGAAGCTTAAATGAGAAGTTTGGCACCTTTTGTGTTGGTTTTGTGCTTTGGTCAAAACAGGGCATGTTGATAGGTTGTGATTTTGGTCATTTTGAGTTTACCATTGTGGTCCTTGTGAGAAATTGTATGGGAATAGGTTTGGTTAATAATTTTGGAGTCATTGAACACTTTGGTAGAAAAGTTGGAAAATGCTGTCAATGTGAACTCTGTCTGGGCAGTTTATTTGTGTGGACGTTTTGAATGACCAAATGGTATTGGAAAATTATGAAACTTTCCAGTCTTAAATTTCACATCCCAAGCTTCAAAATGGACATATATTTTGTGTCATTTAGTTTAGTATTATGTGAGTTATGGTTGTCCAAAGTTTGGGATTGAAACAGAACTCTGTTTTGGAGTAGTGTTTAGTTTTTGGTGATTCTGTATTTGTGTGGTGATTTCCAGTGAAGGGCTATATTTTTCCTTGAAAGAGGACTCATATACGTTTCATTTGGCTTTGGAATCACCTCGTTTCGATTTTTCTAGAATTAGTTATGATTTTTCGAAGTTCAGCCTAGAGTCAGGAAATTTCTGGGCCGCGGCCCAAACCTTTCTGACCTGTTTCGGGCCGCAGCCCACGGCCTTCTGACCATATTTGGGCCGCAGCCTACCCCTGTATTCCAGCACTTTGAGTTTTCGAAAGGAGACCTCTAACCTATTGTTTCCCAATCTTTTAGGGCTTTGATTAGAGGCATTTGTGGCCTCTTAAGGGTCAATTATGATAACCAAATTTAAGTGTTATGCAAATGAGAATTTGGAAAAGAGAATGATCCTATGTCCTTGATTTGGTTATAGGGTTTGATTTTTGCCTTGATCATGGTTTGACATCCGCTCGGATCGCGAGTAGCCGATGCTGGAGCATACGTGGAAAGAATAAGTGTAGGGAACTTACCTCTCCTGCATGTATTGATATTTGTGTTTGTGTATTGATGCATGTTATTGCTTTGCTTGATTATGTGAAACATATATGAATGATTGAAGCTCTGTTTCTATTTATGCTATGGCCATGAATATGTTGTTGAAACATTGAGCATGCAGATATATCATTATGTGAACATGAGTTATTGTGATGCAAGCATGTCATGCATTAAACACTTATCTTACATGCATAGTGGTATCTGTTTCCTACTGGGATTCTCTAGAATCTCACCCTCTCCTACCAACATTTTAGACAGGACAAGTGGCTCGAGGAAGGAGCAAGCGACTAGGGGCGGCGAGAATCCCCTATGGGCATTTGGACTTGGTAGTGGTTATGGGATAATGGTAGTGGATTTTGATGTATTTAGAATTGTATATGTTGTGGAGGTGTATTTGGATATATATTTGGAATGGAATTTGTGTAATCCCCGTTGAGAAATTGTAATGGGCGTATTGCCCTATGAACCATTAGTGAAGATATGAACCCGAAATTGCCGAGATTGTTATTGTGCACTCTGATATATTATTAATGTTAATTATCTTCGCAATGTAATTGTATTCGAAATGTGAATGTGAGACTAGGTTAAAGTGTTTGATTTCGAAATGTATTTGTGAAAATCCTATGGCAAGCATGGGAATGTAAATGAATTTGATTATTATTTGTCTCTATTTCACTCTAATGTTGTATTTCGGATATAATTACGGAGGGGGTTACATTGGGATTTTGGTTATTTTGAGGTTGTCATTGTGTTCCATGTGGAAAATTGTGTGGGAGTAGTATTGGATATGAATTTTGAACCTTTCGGAACTTAGTTTTAAAAGTTGCAAGATTGGTTAGTGAAAAACTCTGTGCTGACAGTCATTTTTCACGAACATTTTGAATGGGCAAATGGTGTTTGAAAATTATGAAACTTTTCAGTCTTAAATTTCACATCTCAAGATTCAAAATGGACATATAATTCATGTCATTTCATTTTGTGAACTGAGAGTTATACTTTGCCAAAGTTTGGGACTAAAACTGGACTCTGTTTTGGAGTAGTGTTGCGTTTTGGACAATTCTTTATTTTTGTGGTGATTTCTGGTAATTACCCATATTTTTCCTATAAAGAGGACTTAAATACCTTTCATTTCTTAAATACCTTTCATTTGGCTTTAGAATCACCTTATTTTGAGTTTTCTAGAATTAGTTATGATTTTTTGAAGTTCAGCCAAGAAACAGGATTTTTCTTGGTCGCGGCCAGCGGATTCTTGGCCGCGGCCCAAATGTGTATGTCCAATTCTTGGCTGCGGCCCAAGGTGGCTGGTCGCGACCCATGACTTTCTGACCATATCTTGGCCGCGGCCAACCCCTGTGTTCTAACACTTTGAGTTTTTGAAAAGTGATATTTAACCTATTGTTTTCCAACCCTTTAGGGCTTTTATTAGAGACATTTGTAGCCTTTTAAGGGTCAATTATGATAACCAAATTTAAGTGTTATGAAGTGAATTAAGTCTTGGAATAGAGTATAACTCTTCGTCCTTAATTATGATTCTAGGATTTGACATTTGCCCTACTCGGGAGATACCGGTGCCAGAATATGCCCAGAAGGACCAAGGTAGTGACTCTTCTCTCATGTTGTGTATGTGATTGAATCATATTTTTATATGAATTTTCCATGATTAATTTGGGATTTTAATGTATTTTCTGGGACATTATTACATTATTAAGCATTAATTTTGGTTAGGGACAATTGTTTTGAATTAATGGTAATTAGGGGAAAAATGGTCAAAATTCATTAATTATTATTTTTTATATTGTCCTTTGAACTTTTAATACTACTTGTGCTTAATTTTGCATTGTTGGTTTTATGGAAGGAAATTGGAGATTTTAAAGGGTCAAAATTAATATTTTGAGGGTTAGAAAAAATTAAAGAAAATGTCCCAAGGTTTTGTGAAAATTACAAAAATGTGTAGAAAAGGCCCTGGAAAAATCATAGAAAATGACCCATATGTTTGAGAAATTACATTTGACCCTGCCAATATTTTAAAAATTTACACTTAAGTCCCTCAACCAAACTTTTAATAATTTCAGATTAGTCCCTGGTCAAAACGCAAGTTTTGACCAGGGTTACTATTCATCATCTGCAACCCGAGAACGCTGGAACGGAGACCCGACTAGTTGGTGGATATGCTATTCGGACATGCCCAGACCCGAGAAACAGATGGGATATACAGAATAGAGCTAAGGGCAAGTGGAGAGCGCCGCAACACGAGGACCTTCATTCTCTTCTTAACCTGCCTCATCTTCCCTCACCGGCGGCCAGTGCTTGACTGTCACCACAAATCCTTGCCACCAGCGATCTCCTTTCACCATCCACAATAGACAGCTGCAACACAGATCCAACGAGCTTTGCCTCTTAACCGTGCTACCACCAAGCCGGAGCTGTGAGGAAGAGATACGCTAGCTGAGAGTTTCAGAGAGGAGAGTGCCGTGTCTTCACCACCACCGACGTTCACAACGTCACTGCCGTGAACAAAGCTCAGAACAGAGTAGAAGACGAGACCATCGTCCCTGTTCATCACACCAAAACCGACCAACACCACAATCCTCGGCCCTTGATTTTCACCACCGGAGGGAAACCTTCACCATCACGTCCTCTGTCTTCCTCACCATCACTCCGTCACCACCTGGCCTACAACTACACCACCGTCACACCGCCACCATTTTCCTTCAAACACCACAACCACCGTCCTTCTCAGACCACCGTCTCTCTGTCCTTCACCACCATCAACCACCTCCATATCTCTTTCTCTTCCAACCTGAGTCTCCCTTCAAGAACCCACGGCCTTCTTTCTCTTTTCTATTAAGTCAACACTTCTATTAGCTTCCATGGCAATTTTGGTTGGGCAATTAATTTGAACTGTGGTAGTGGCTATGTGTGGCTAAAATTCTTGCTTCTTGGTGATGAGGATATAGGCTTGAGCTTAATGGACTACAAAGGTGAGTTTTGTTATCATTCTATTAGTCTAGAATTATATATATTTAGATTGCCTAGTTTTAGGAATTTTCATATATGTGATTTTGGAATTGGGACTAATGTTAATTGTCTCTTTTGGTTTGATAATTGTAGTTGAGATTGAATTTTGCAATGTGAAGATTATATATGTTTGAATTTCTTTGTGGTTGCAATGAGATTATGTTAATTAGTGTGTTATTGTCTAGTTAATGTGATTTATTTGTATCCTTGAGGGGCTGTTTAGCACTCAAATTCAAGAAGACTCATGTTGCATTATTCAAATTTCAATTACACATTAAGTGGTTTTTAACAATATCTCAAGAGGTAGTAGTTAGCTATGTTTGTAGGAGCTACTATTAATTGGGAATATTGGACTCAAGCGTTATCTTGAGGTTGTTCTTAAGACTTAATGAATTCTTAACTCCCATAATCGTTTTGAGCAAGGATTGTCACTTCTTCATTACCAAGAGCATTCTTTATTGATATTTTCCACTCCATACCATTCCATTCACTTTTACTCATTTTCCATTTTCATAAGAAAAATACCAAAAATATTATATTAGCTTTTAATTAACAATTGCATTCTCTTTTAATTATTAATTTCAAAAAAAAAAAAAAAATCATTTTCCCCTTGTTTTAATTGCATTTGCATGATAATTAGTTTACTTAGGTAGTTCAATAAAGGCTCCTCAAATGAGACGACCCGAGTGTTGCATTATACTGCAATTCTTGGATTAAAAATATTTTGCATTTGACCCCAAGACGTAAAGACACGGTCAAATCAATGGCGTCGTTGCCGGGGAGCTAAGTAATTAGCTCCCTAGGTAATCTAATTGTCAAATTCATCTTTTGACAAGGGGTTTCTCGTGTTAAGCTTGTTAGTTTTGCATTTTTGGTTATTTCTTTGCATATAGTTTAGGATTTTTGCATTTAGATTGCATTCATTGCATTCTTGCATTGTTTTGACTTGGTAGCTTCTGTGTGGTGTTGTTGCATTCAATTTCATATGATTTTGAGCTCACTTGTTTGAATTCACCATGTCTCCAAGTTAATTCAAAGCATATTGCATCTTTTGTCATTTTGAAATTTTTTTCCCTTTTTCATTTGCATTTGTATTTTTGTAGATTTTTTTTTCTTAGTTTTCATAGTTTATAGTTATATAATCCTCTTTATGATTCATTGGAATTTATTGTGATTGGATTTTATGGTTTGGTTTAATGGTAATCAAGGTTTATCCGTTCACTCTCACTCTTCTGTAACATATTCGATTGAAAGGAAAGAGTCCATCTCTGAAAGCATCCATGCTATTCAACAAACATTGCAGCTTCTTCAAGCCAATTTGGGATGTCAAGATAGTCCAATTGGTGAAGAATGTCATGGTCCATTCCACCTTCCACAACATGAACCCTACCAACAACCTTCATTCCAATCTCATTGCCCACCCCGCCCACCCTATAGATCATACTATGAGCCATCTCCGCTACCATATAACCCATATAATGAGCCACATTCTAATCCACCACCGTATAACCACATGTCATATCATGAACCTTCTCCTTCAGTCCATTCCACTTTCCAACCATTCCGTCCACCTCATGAGCCTCTCTACCCACCATTTCCACAATCTTATGGACCTCATTCCCAACCATGTGAGCCACACTAAGAACCGACCATTGGTGAAGTCATTCAAGAGTTTCAAAACCAAATCACTCAGACTATCAATCAAGAGCGGTCATATAAGGACACCTTTGCTCATCAAATGAAAGTGATTCAAGAGTTTCAAACTCAAATGGATGATCATACCAAAGAGCGGCGATCACAAATAGACATTCTTATCAGCAGGATGGAACAACAAGATAAAGAGAGTGAAAGATTGGAAAAGGAACTTGAGCATCTCACTCAACAAGCACAACTATTGAAGAATCCCCAACCAAATCCTCCTTCCATATCCTTCCAAACACATAAAGTGGAGCATATACAAGAAAGCACTGAGGAGCTGGAGGAAGCACAAAAGGCTTCTAAGTGCCATACTCCACCAGAGAATCACCCACCACCTACCCTTCCATATGAACATAGTGTTTTTGAGTCTTATGCTATTGAATTGAATTTGAAATCAATCCTTTCCATCCCAACTGTTGATGATCGAGTGCATGCTTTAAGGGAAGCAAATAACAAGTTGGATATTGAACATCAACGCTTATTGGATGCTGCATGGGAGTCTGGCACTTTGAGGGGAAAAATAGATAAGCTCAATGAAATGGTAGATCTCTCTAACGCTATCATAAATCATATATGGTGGGAGCAATCTGGAGGTGAAGAGGGAGCTCCAATCTTTTCAAAGTTGCATGTAGACCAAGAGGGGAGTCCTAAAAATGTTCTAATGTTCACTCAACTCCAATCTTCCCAGAATTTGGAGTCTTGTAAAGTGCCACCTAACATTGAAACCAAGCTGGAACAATATGGCATTCTCTATCCAGAAATTCAAGAGCTAGGAGTCCAAGTTTAAGAGTCGCATGCCACTTCACAAGTGGAAGATTTCAGACCTCCGTTGCTTATTCCCACACAAGTACAAGAAGTACAACAAGTACAAAAGAACATTGAAGAGTCTCCCATACCATTTGGTAATGATCCTATCCTTGTATGATGTTTTGGTATGCATGACTGATCATGATTTTTTGAAATGTGATTGGAAAATATGCCATGGTCCATTATAGCGTGAGCACTTCAGCACAAGCCATTTAGGGATTGACGTCGGTCATCTCTACCTCGGCCGTTGAACTGCCGTTGTAATCAACATGGATTGTTGTGAAATTGCTTTGTGAATCCGACCTGTGGGGCGACGTGTTGTGAATCCAGCCGTGGGCTGTGTGTTATATATCTTGCCGGTATGGCTTGCGTTGTTAATCTTGCCAGTGTGGCTTGTGTATGAAATGCTTTATATGAATCCCAACTGTGGTGAAATATATTGTGTGAACTGTTGTGGTGCAATATAGCGTGAGCAAGCGTAAGGGTGACTTCCGTCATAACTGCCTTTGCCGTTGTAGTTGCTATGTGTGAGTTATGATTTGCTTTCATGCCTTATTGTTGTGCATACTATGAGTGATTTGGCACTACAGGGATTCTTTAGAATCTCACTCTTCCATAAACCAAATTTTTAGATAGGGCCGAAGGATCTAAGGGAAAGCGGGTTACGAAGAGCTGATAGAGCTCCAGTGTAGGAAATTATTTTGGATATTGGTTATCATGTAAAATTATTTGGATGTTTTTGGAAAACAATTATATATATTGAGATTTGTAGCATAGTTTTGTGTAATCCCCAAGTAAAAGGGGAAAATTTTATGGCCTTTGTGCCTCTGTAGAACCCTTATTTATTGAATGAACCAAAGTGTGTCGAGAATTTGCATTATACTCTGATATGTATGAATGGAATCAACGCGTACAGGTCATTTATGTTTGAAATGTGAGTATGAGACCATTGTGGAACAGGTGTTGTAAAAGTTTTTGAAAACCCTGATTTTCAGAAATTTTATTTTGTCTAAATCCCAAATCATACATGGTCTCTAATTCAAACTTAATTATGTTTTTACGAACTAATCTCGGCCTTGGTTGGAAGGGGGTTACAGCCTACTTCTTATAAAACTTGTGGTAACCCTATGCACACCATTTTGAATAGTCCTTCTTAAGCTAGAGAATGTGATGTGGCTACTATGAATTATTAAAGGCCACCCCAATATAATCAAAATAATTTCAATAAAGGATAGAAGGACAATTCTAATTCAAGATGGGGAGGCCATGGCAATAGAGGCTATCAAAGGAAGGAGAGCTTATATAGAGGTGATGAAAATTCTCAGAAACAACTTTGGAATCCTTCAATGACTTCTTATCAAGGTTCATCAATATCAAGAGAGGTACCCATTCAAGAACCTAATGCTAATGAGGCCATGATAAAGTTGATGAGCAAGCTTTGTGACAAGATTGAATAAATGAAAGTGAAGCATGACAATCTCCAAACCTTTGTCCCTCAATTAACTAATGCAAAGAGTGAGAATGATGCCAAGAAGGGAACCGTGCCTTCTAATATTGTAGTGAATCCTAAGAGTTTAAATGGCATCTAACAAAGGAGTGTCAAGTAAGTTAGACTTGATGATCCAAAAGAGGATGATGAGAAAGTTGTTTATGATGAAAGCATACAAGAGCAAGCTTCTGCATTTAGATCTTGGGTATTCTTGCCTTCTCTCATTGGTGATTTCAATTGGATTTCTTGGTCTCTTCTTGTCTTCTCTACTTCCATTAGCAACCGACCATCACTTCTCTTTTTCCTTCCATTTTCCACCATTTAACTCCCTCCCTTCTTTGATTTCTTACATCTGTGATGAACGTGGCAATCCAAAGGCTCAAAGGAGTTGATTTCCCAATAATGAGTGGCTAGACTCTTTTGTCTGATGGTGATGATAAAGCTAAACTAAGTCCTTGAGCAAATAGGGGAGTTCTTTGTATCTTAATTTCATCTTCTACTCTATATATATGCAAATTATGATTCTAGATTGCTAGAGGTTATGAATTGTGTATGTGGTTGAGGATTATGATCGATTGATGTAATCTGGATGATGATACTTGTGTTAGATTTGTACTCATAGATTATTATTGGATTATAACACTCTTTTGATATCCAATTGCTTTCCTCTATTCTCTTGAAATCAATTATTTGCTAGGTTTCTAAGAATTGATTGGAGGTAAAGAGGATCTCTTATGAATCTAACATGAGCTAAGTACTTCAAGGTATTCCTAATTCATCAATTGAGTTTAGGTTTAGATTATATTGAGAAGTTAGGATTATTGATTAGCAAGTGTTCTTGCTAGTCCTTGTACTTAGTTAAGAGAAGAATTCAATATTAAAATTGAATAATGATGGTTAGTGGACTCAATCACCTAGGATATTCATCTCTTGCATTTACACTCGTATAGTCACTTTATACATTGGAAAACTCATAAACAAGAAGCTCTTTAGTTTAATTAGATAGATGAAACTCACATCCCATACTCTTTAGTTAATTTGTTATTTACACTAGATTACTTAGGAATTAAATATAGGCTCCACGTAGAGTTTGATCTAGATTAGTTGCCCTATAGTACATTTAGCTTAGTTTTATTTGATAGCCCCCATAACATGGCTTGTCATTCTAGTGCACTTGGCAATTTGATCGAGGTGTCTATGCCTACTACACTACTACAAATAGTTGATTTAACAAAATAAATTAATGTCCATTTTTAGAAAACAGTAGTAAAAAAAAGGTTGTGGTGTTTTTAAAAATATAGATCCACTTTCAACGACAGTTTCCTACTAAAATTTAAACAAATTGTTTGAAAACCAGTCATTGGAACTCTATTCCAATGACTGGTTTTCAAAACAGTCGTTGAAAGTGAAACTTTCAACAACAGGTTTTAAAAACAGTCATCTACACAAGTTTCAATGACTATTTTTTGAAAATTGTCTTACAATTGTCTTATAGGCAAGGTTTCTTTTTTGCGCACTTAGCTTTCTTGTCCTCTCTATTGCGCCTCTACCTCTTTATCATACATTGTCTTGTGCCTCCTTCTCCGGCCCCCTCTCTTACCCTAGATAGACCTTTGACAACTTCTCCTACCATTAGTCGTGCTTTCCTGGTTGTGCTTCATCTCTCCTCTTCTCAATCCCTCCATTCCTCTCGGTTCTGTATCTTCCTGTTTTCCCTCTTCTCAGTCCCAACAAGGTAAGCCACCTAAGCCTCTTTAAGTCTTTTATTTTTGTGATTAGGTGGTTTTTATTAAAGTGGTTGCTGGTCATTGTATGTACCCTCGGCATTCTATTGACTTTCATGTTGGTCTTTTCTTTTTTTATTCTTGATTCAAGTTTTTAGTTTCCATTTGTTTCCTAAGAAGTGAAATTTCCATTATCTTCTTGTTCAATATGCATAGTTGCTTTATTGAAGACTAACTTCCGAAGTAATAGTAGTTACCATTGAGAACAGAGAAGCACCAGAATATATATTCACTACTAGCTGGTGGAATAAAGGATAAATATTTGTGTGGTATTTCTGGACGCATCTTTTTTCTTGTTCTACTACTAGCATCTTGTCTTTGTTGTAATATCCCAATTTTTGATTAAGGACTAATCATGATTATTATGAATAATTATGAATTTAATTGGAATTATTACGCGTTTTATGGCAATATTAATTAATATGTCATAATTAGTGAAAAATTGGAAGAATGGGAATATTGGCCATAAGTTAGTGATTAAGAGAAATTAATTACTAACTAAGAGAAAATGATGTGTGAAATGGAATTGGATAATGGAGAAATTAGAGAAGCTAATTAGTGACTTATTTTGGGGTGAGACAATAGCATTTTGACAATTGGCAAGTTGGGGAGTATGAGAGAGTATGTGGAAAAGTCAAATGCAATTAAAAACAATGTCTCTCTTTCTTCTCCCTCTTTGTGCGCTGGAATGAGTATGGGAGGAGGGAGTGCAATCATTTCTTCATTCTCTCCAACATACTCAATCTCTCATTTTCTCTCTCTCGTCAACCATTTTTGGCTAAAGAAAAAGAAGGAAAAAGCTTGATCTAAGGTGAGTAAATGCCCTCTAATGCCAAAACTCACTTCATTAAAGTTGTTCTATGAGTGATAAGCTTCATTTTTATGGTTGTAGCTTGTCCATTAGGTGTAGTTTGTGATCACACAAAATTTTGGAGATTTGAGAATCAAGGAGTGTCTTTGGCAAAGTGAAAGAGGTATGTGAAACTAATCTATCTATCTAAGTTTCATGCCATTTGAAGTAGTTTATAATTTCTGGAAATTTTGGTTTGAATCGGAAAATGGGAGCCACTGCTCATTTGGTATGTTTTTGGCATGAGAATGGTAACTTGGAATGAGTTTAGGATAGATTGATTGATTGGTGATTGAAATGTGATGTTTGGATGAGATTGGTATATTGTTGATTTTGTTTCCTAAAACCTAAAGCATGATAATGGAGTAAGATTTTGATGAATCTGATGATCCCATTGAGTTTATTGAGTGTTTTTCTATGGGGATGGCTTTAGGTAAAGTTTTGTGACCATAGGGATCAATTGAGCAAGTGTTGGGAAAATGCCTCTGTTTTCTGCGTTTTTTGGTTCTGATAGAATCACTCGAGTGATTCGGGATTCACTCGAGTGAGGGATGATGATCACTCGGGTAGGGTTGAGCAATGCTCGAGTGCTGTGCGTATCTTCTGTTTCTCTTCAGTTTTCTGTTGTGCTTTCTGGAAAATCCAAGAGTGCATAGTCTCACTCGTGAGTAAAGGATGAACATCACTTAAGTGAGCCTCCTTGTGCTCGAGTAACTGGTGTATTTGGCACCAAGGACTTGCCTTTCGGGTTGTCACTCGCGGGCATGATGCAAGAGTGTGCCTTCTCACTCGCGGGTATGGGGTATCCGCTCGAGTGAGCTGTGTTGTGCTCGAGTACAGTGAGCCATTTGGGCTACTACCATTTCTCTTGTACTCTCGGGTTCTCACTTTCCAGACTTCACTCTCAGGTGCTCGAGTGAGGCATTTGGCTTTCACTCGGGTGAGGTCCAGTGTGCTCGATTGATCCTGTCTCTGAAAAATTTCTTTGTGCTCTCGGGTATGCACTCGCTGTCTCTCACCCTATGGTGCCCGAGTGCAGACCGTACGATCACTCGAGTGAGGTTCCCTTCACTCGAGTATCCGTACAATCTCACTCGAGTGAGGCCATCTTTACTCAAGTGCCTCAATAGAAAATGTCAGTTTGTGTTTCCAAAAAGGGGATCTTTGGGATAGTTCTTCCAACCCTTTAGGAGTTTTGTTAGGGGTATTTAATGACTTTAAAAGAGTAATAATGATAACCAATTAAGTGTTATGAAGTGAATTAAGTCTTGAAAAAGAGTATAACTCTTCGTCCCTAATTATGAATATAGGATTTAACATTTGCCCTACTCGGGAAAGACCGGCGTCAGGAATGGAAGGACTCAGGTGGTAACTTTTCTCTTATATTGTGTATGATACTTGGTATGCATGTTTATCATTGTGAATGTGTTATCGGCCATAGGGCATTACAGCGCGAGCAGTTTAGCGTGAGCCGTCGTAGGGGGCAATGCTTATGATACCTACCCCGACCGTTGTATCTACCGCAATAAGTACCGAGGCTGCATTATGGAATCGTGGATTCCTATTTGAGATCCAGCCCGTGGGGCTGTGTGTTGTGAAATATTTTATATGCATCCCAGCTGTGGTGATATATGTGATATGTTCATGTGGATATGCAATACAGCAAGTAGTTCAGCGTGAGCCGTCGTAGGGGGGCGATGCCCATGATACCTGCCCCAGTTGTTGCAACTGTTGTTGGGATTGATGTGTGTTGTATGGATGATTTACTTTCATGCTTTGATGTTGTGCATATTATGAGTAATTTGTTACTACGGGGATTCTTTAGAATCTCACTCTCCCAAAAACACAATTTTTAGACAGGGCTGAAGAACCTAAGGGAAAGCGGGCGACGAAGAGCAGTTAGAGCTCTAGTTTAGGAGTTTATTTTGGTTAATGGTTATCAATGTAAAATTCATTGGATATTTTGTGGTAAATAGTTGTATATTTTGGAAGTATAGTGTAGTTTTGTGTAATCTCCAAGTAAAGGGTATGAATTGTGGGCTTTGTGCCTTTGTGTAAACCCTTATGTAATTAATGGAACCGAGTGTGTCGGGAAATTATGCTGTACTCTGATATGTATGAATGAAACCAACCTGTACAGGCCATTTAAGTGTTGAAAGATGAATATGAGACTGTTGTGATAAGGTTTTGTAAAAGTTTTTGAAAACCCTGATTTGGGAAGTTTAATTAGAATAAGTCCCAAATCATCTTACAGTCTCTAATTCAAACTTAATTACGTGTTTATGAATGTAAATCTCGGCCTAAGGTGGGAATGGGGTTACATCTGACATATGTGTGTATGTGGTAATTTCATGAAACAATCACTATACTTCTTTGAAATCATAAGTCAACCTCGAGCTATAGGATGTCTGATGGTATCTAATGAAAGCTAAAGGGTATTTACATGAGAAATGAATTAAATGTGAAATTTTACTTTCCTGATATTTTATATTTATATCATTATTCTTCTGGATGCTTTGTTTGATTTTTTTGCAGGTTCTTGCCTAATGTTAAAGTTTTTTCAATATTATAGAATAGTAACTCCATAGGATTTGCATTTAAGTTTCTTGCTACTAGTTTGTCACATTGATAAGTTTTTGTCAATTTTTTAATTAGCATAATGGTAAACTTTTGCTAGTAATTTATTTTATGCTAATTGCTCATTTTGAATAGTTTGCAGTCTGGTTATTTGTTAACTTCATAATGTTTTTGTTTTTATGTTCCATGATTTGTCAATAGTCTTTAGCTTTTATCTTTAAATTTTCCAATATATATAGGATCTTGAATAGAACTTTGCAATTTTCTATGTCTCTAATAATTCTCACTCTCATTTTTTTAATCATGTAATAAATAAATAAATAAATAAGATCATAATGTCATCTAAATATTATATTTCCATTTATAGGGAGATATATATATATATATATATATGATTGTTTTCTTTTCTTTTTCTAATATATATTATATGTCTAGTTTCTAATACCATATGAGTATTCAGCATTGTTAGATAACATGATTTACTACTTCTACAACATTTGAGGTATAACTTAGAGAAAATCGAGTTTTTGTCACTATATGCTACCATTACTGATAATTGTTAGTTAGTTTTAAAATGTTTTCGGAGAAAATTGCTGAAAAATTCTTCCATTGCAAAATATATTGCCCAAAAGTATCTAAGAATCTAGATTTTTTAGTAGGTGTAGCTCATTTTCAGTTGCAGGCAACATATCTTTAACATTGATTTCTCTTTGTATAATTGTCGGAGCAAGGGGAATTTCATATAAACGAAAACTCATTTAAAGTAATAGACATACTTTTAGTTATTTCTTAACTTTGTGTTCCATTATAATAGTCTTTGATTAAACTCTTATTCTACACATACAATGTCTCTCATGTATTTCATATCATTGTTCTAAACTTGAGTGTTGTTGAAAATTGATTAGGTGCTTGTTCGCCGTTTAGCTTCCGCAAGCGCACGGGTCACAAGTAATAAAATGATAAGTAAAGATCGTTCCCACGAGGACTATGACAAAAGTGAGTTAATTATTGTAACTATGTTCTTAACTAGGTTGAATGAAATCATTTGAAATTGAGTATGTCAAGTAAGGAAATTTGCTAAAAACAATAAGGTAAAACAAAGGTGATTGTAAAATTGATTCTACTTCAAGGTTTAAAGGCTTAGGATTACTTCTTCCTCATTGTATTTCATAAAACTATGCAATTAATTCACTTATGCTAGTTGTGTGAGTTCATATGCTAGTCAAAGATTCTAAGATCATCAATCAAGCTCTCTCAAGTCAAGATTGATTTTTAATCTTCATTAACAATGTTCAATCTCTTGTCTATCATTAATGAAAATCATCTTTTCCAATCAATTCTTCATTAGACTATGCTAGGTTATTAGATATATCTCTATTCTAACAACAAACCATCCATTTAATCCCTAAACTTCAAGTCTAACATGATTTTTCTCAAGTTCTACAACCAAAATAGCTCTCTCAAGCATCATTCAATTGAACTAAACTAATCATGTGGTGATCAAGCACAAGATAGTAATTAAGCATAGAGAAAAATCAACATATATTCTCAACAACTATCAAAAGCAAGAAAATATAGTAGTTTTAATCCATACAATGAGTAGAAGTAATCCTAAATGAGAGTTTTAGCCACTCATAATCAATACAAACCAACAACTCAACATAAAACTCATGACCATATCAGCAAATGAGAAGAGAAGAGGGGAAAAACCAGAAAAAGAGAAGAAAAATCTTGAATTTCTCCAAGAATCTCCTCCAAGAAGCACCAAAATCCTCCTCAAGCTCTCCAAGAAGCCTCCTTGTGGTTCTTGAACTCTTCCTTGTGCAGAATCTGCTAAATTCAGCGCCCCCATTAGGTTAAAAAGCCAGCTGAAACATCAGTTTTTCAAAACGCACAGTTGCAGTATCGCGACTTCGCTTTCGCTTCGCTATAGCGAACCCACAGCGTACGCGGTCAGAAGGGCCTGTTTTTGATGTGTTTTCGCTTTCACTTCGCTATAGCGAACCCACAGCGTACGCGGTCAGAAGGGCCTGTTTTTGATGTGTTTTCGCTTTCGCTTCGCTGTGGCGTAGCAAAAGCAACCGGGGACACCTTCAAGCTACTTTGATCTTTCTTTTTGGCTTTTGTTCTTCTTTTCTTCACCTCCAAGGATCCATGTAAGCTTTCATTTCTTGTCATCATCCTCCTACAAAGAGAAGGATTTTCATGAGCTTTTCAATTCTTCAATTTAATCTAAAATCCTATATATTTAGTTCAAAATTTTGCACTTTTTCAAGTATTTTCAACACATCACATTTTTCTTCATATGTATAAAACTTATGCACAATTTTAGTTTAAAACCACGAATATGTGAGAAAAATGTGATGAAATACAAGAGTTTCCAGAGAATAACACTCCCCCAAACTTAAGCTTTTGCTTGTCCTCAAGCAAATTCACACATGTAACATGACTTCATAAATTGCTTATCTAAATTGCAGATATGTTCATGTCCTCATTCATTGCTCTAAAGATCACACGAAACAGGGACTTGCGAGAATATGCCAAGATGAATGTCTTATAATCTTTAAGCAAGTTTTTCAAGAGTCCTTCGAGTGTGGGTGTGTGTTTGGAATCAAAAGACATTTCTCCGGATTCTATCTCAGTCACACATAATACTCCAACTCATATACAAATTTTCAACTCTACCACTTCACTATCCTCTTTTCATCCTTCTCTACTTACAAGTTACCTCATATGGTATCAAAATCAAAAGGACTTTTAGGCTTGTAACGTGGCCATGGGTTTAGGGTTTTTGAATGGAAGGGAAAAAGGAATAAATACAAAAACTTTGAGATAAATGAACTAACTTCCTTTCTTCTTTTTCTTTCTTTTCTCTTTTTTTTTCTTTTCTTTCTTTCTTTTTTTTTCAGCATAATTGAACTAACTTGGCTTCTGTACACTTTATTCAGCCCTCATTTCTGTATAAGATTTTTTTTTTTTAATATCTCAAAGCAAGGTATATCATGGTTTTTCAGGTTAGGGGTTAGGAAGTGAATTGGTTTTCAAAAAGAATATTTATATTGGTTTTTCTATAAAGGCTCAAAATTGGGTTCAAAATGGAAGAATCACAATGTAGGATAGCTTGAAAGGCTCAAACGCTTTTTAACGAAATGCCTAGATCATTTTTCAAAACCATATGAGATGCACAATAAGCTTCGAAAAATTCCCAAGTAGATTTGGAAATTGTACCTTTGAAAATAGGTATATAAGCTAGTTTACCAAGAGTTTCTTCAACAAAAACCTTCAACACATCCCTGACTCCAATAGTGCAAGATTATGCTCAAGAGAATTCCTTAGAAACTCACTCCAACATTATAACTCATTCAACAAGGCATATTAATCACAATTTCCTGTCAAGCATAATGCTAAATAGCTCATCCAATCATCGGACCCTTTATGCAATCCTAAACAAACAATTAAACCAATTCAAAAGATAATTTCTCTAAAATTTTCCCAAGCAAAGGCTTAAGTCTGTGAAATTTCATCTATTTCACCCCTTTTTTCAATCAAAACATACATCAAAACTGCTTGTATATACCTGTACACTCACTGTTCACTTTCAAAATTTTCACATTTTAAAATTTTCATGATATACCTCCCCCAAACTTGAAACCAACAGTGTCCCCACTGTCACAAACATTCACAAACCTGGACACATAGACAAGTAATATGCACAGCAGTCTCAGATGCATCAAACAGTACAGGCTCAATGGCAACTACTCATCCAATCAAACAAAGGGCATCAACGCCCGCATGCAAGCCTATCATAGGAACAGCCAGTGATAATGACAGTTAGCACACAAAACAACTGTTAGCCATCAGTAGCGAACAACACACAAGAACAGACGATGCGCATGAACCCAATGCTAACTCGAAATTCCTACATTGAAAAGATGTCAGAAAACACAAGGAAGCAAAAAGAACAAGCATCAAAAATTTCAACAGTCAGAGGGGTCTCGTCAATCAGCAGAATCAGCTGCAGGATCATACTCTGACTCAAAGGTATCAGCATCAGCAGTTCGACTAGAACCAAGATCCTCATCCTCCCCAACAGAAACCACCTCATCATCATCGGCACTCTCAGACGCACTAGACTCAGAATCTTCACCAATTCCTTCCTCGGCTGGATCCCGAAAAACCACAATTTCTTTCCCTCGGTGAAGTGTGGATGGGGTCTTCTCCTCATCACTCGCAACCCTTGGTGGCACCTCGACACCCATCTTGCTTGCGAGTCCTTCCAGCATAGTCTCCATGCGCTGGCGGTGAAGGCGCTCCTTCGCACGTTCTCTTTTTGCTAGCAAAAGCTCTTCATGGAGACTACGTAAGGTAAGTAGGGGTTGGTCGCCATCCAAATCAGCCGGGCCCTTGTGATCTAACTTAGTTTGATCATACCGGTAAGGGGGGGCGGGCTGAAAGTAAATATCATCAGAGGAGGCTGGAATTTGAGCCTTGGTGAAGAGGTCAGAAATCAGATGGGGTAGAACCAAATAAGTTCCCTTCCTCTTAGCGTGAGCACAATTGTACATGGTGTCATAAAGGATGTTTTCTAACTTCAAGCGCTGACCCGTCATGAAGAGGAATATAAGCAAAGCAGTTAACTTCAGCACCGTGCTGCTATTGCCTACAGGGGTGAGATTAAAAGTAATAAAGTTCAACCATATGCGGGCTTCTTCATTCAAGCTCCTTTGCTTGAGATATATTTGCTTGCCTCTTAGGCGATACCACTGAGGTTCACCTGGTTTGACCAAGGTATCAGCAATTTCCTTGAAGGGAAAATTCTCAGCCTCTTTCTTCAGAAGATGATATTGGCATTGGGGATAGAAAGGCAGATCATAGAATTGGCGAATGAATTCCGGACTGATGAAGTTCTGGCCACAAGGTGGGACATCTCTCAACTGCATGGACGAAATTCCGTAACAATAGGCATAGTAATAGAAATGTCGGACAAACGTTTCATTGCCAGTAGCCCGCGATGCCAACATATTCCCTAAACCATGTTTTTCTGTTGCCAACTTGTAGAACTTAAACCGAGTATTAGGCGGGAATTCTCGCTCTTGACGCAGAGGTCGTGAGTTCATGAGATCTTTGACAACGTCTAGCAAATCGGGTGCAGAAGTGGAGGGAGGTGGTTGAGTTGGTGGAGGTACAAGACTTGAAGGGGCAGCAGCGGCCTTTTTCCGTTTAGGCGCTGGCTTTTTAGGAGCAGCTCGGCGCTTGGCCATTATCTGCAAAAATCAAAACCAAAGAAAACACACACACAAACCATGAACAATCTACAACTAACAAAAGAAAAGAAATAGAGACGTACTAGTCCTAAAAGAAAAAAATTCCCCCAAACTTGTGGCTGGCTAAGAACCTCAACAAGGCAATCCATAATTCCACTCCTAAACCTATCCTCACTTCCTCGTATCAGTACAAATGATCTCAAAGTGATACGCCAACTCAAATGATCCAAAGGGGCTTTCCAACTCAGTTGAACAACATAACCACGAATGCGCAGCACCCTAATCACCAAATTAAACCACATCAATGCAGGCCTAAGTGTAGAATGCGTCATAGACTAGCTCAGATGACCGAATCACTGAAGGTCACTTAGACGTCCACAAGGATTGACAAGGAAGTAAACAATATTCAAAGACCACAGTGCTAAGCCTTAACGAGTTGCAGCTGGTCAATCCTAAGCTCATAGATTAGAAGAATATCCACATAACTAGCACATGTAGACTACTCAGAGAATTGACAAAAATAGTAAAAATAGTCCCTTTTGACAAAATGGTCTCTAAAGATCAAATAATTATGAAAATCAGTTAGGAATTCGAGGTTCCCAATTCCATTTTCTGAAGCATGGAACCAGCTAGTTTATGTGACACAGCACAATGAATTGTCAAAACTGGAATTTTCATGAAGTGGTTTTTTTTTTAATAGATATGTGTCAATTCTCAAAATAACTAAGCATGTGCAGCTACGATAGGACATCAACTAATTTAGATATGAAACTATCTAACCATCCAGGCACACTATGATAATCCTCAAACAACTCAAATCAGTTCAGTCCTAATTGCTCAAAATGGACAACAAATTTTCAGTGTGCAGAGCAGCACACTCAGTGCAGATATCCTAGATAAAACAAAGCAATATCAAGACTTGAAACCATATTCCTGGGAACAAAGCACTTTCTTTTTTTTTTTGTTTCAAGAAAGGGAAAGAATAATCCTTGTGAATCCCAGTAATCCAGCATGTATAAGTGTAGTTGAGGACCTCAAAAACATTCTGTGGCACAGGACAATGTGAAATAACCGAATTCAAGGAGCAAGCCTAAAACGCAGCTACGAGTATGAACAAATAAGAACCAAGCCTAGCTTAGCAAATCACTAACCTAATCCTTTAGCCACTCCATTTAGATTCAAGCTTAAGACCCTATAATCAACAACTATAGCAGTCCTCATACTAATCAGACCAAAGCCCAAAGAGGAAAGTAAATAGAAATTACCTCCTCTGTAGATTAAAGGTAGGGATCGGCGGTGAGGAATGAGCGACAGTGAGGAGCTTAGTATGCAATGGAAAAATAGGGGGAGCTGGGTCTTCGATCGTGATGGCCGTGGGTGGTTGCGTGCGCTGAGATGGTGAGCGGTGGGGTCACGGTGGAGATTAGAGTGACGGTGAGCGAATGTGGTTGACGGTGGAGCTGGCGCTGGGGTTTTGATTGTGGGTCACGGTGGTCGACGGTGGAGAGGGGAGAGGGCAACGGATCTGAGGTTTCGAATGTGGGCTGAGGAAGAAAATGAGCTATGGGTGTTCAGATGGTGAGAGGCGGTGAAGAGCTGGTGGTGTCGGGGTTGTGGAGGTGGGAGGGAGAGAGCGGTGGAGAACGGAGATCGGCGACGGATCTGGGGAGGGAGCGGGGGCGACGAGTGAATGGGGGGCTGGGTCGACGGTGGCGCTGGTGGGGAAGGCTGGGTCGATGGTGCCGAGTCGACGGTGGTCGACGGTGGGGGAGGGTGTGAAGATTGGGAGTGAGCTCGGTGATGAGGATGAAGGTGGAATCGGTGGAGTGGAGTTGGGAGTGAGCTGGAGTGGAGAGCGGGAGTGAGGCGGAGGAGTAGAAAGGGAAAGAAAAAAAAAATTTTTTAAAAAAAAATTTATTTATTTATTTTTATTTTTTATTATTTTTTTTGGGTTTTTTTTTTTTTGTCGGATGCACAGAAAGGGTGTAAATTAACATATGTTTGCCTTGACCTCGCTATAGCGAAGCGAGGGCGAACACAAGGAAAATTGCACAGAAGGGGCAAAAAATGGCATGAGTTTGCCTTGACCTTGCTATAGCGAAGCGAGAGCGAACCCAAGGAAAATTGCACAGAAGCACTGAAAAATGGGTTGTTTTTGCCTTCAGTATGCCATAGCAAAGCAACAGCAAGCACAGATACACAGCACATCATAGAAAAACCAAACATTTGCTGCAGCTTTGCCACAGCAAAGTAACAGCAAAGGATGACAGCAAACAAATAAAAATTCTGACAGCAAAATGAGATTCTCAAAGCATCCTAATTCACCCAATCTCTACAAATGGTACCTTAATCTTATCACACACCATTCAATCACATCAAAACATTATGATAACACCACAGAGCAATAAAAATGCATAAAATAATTCCCAAATGCCACAAATAGCACCCAACTCACTTCACAAACCATAGATCCACATTAAAAGGCATAGGAGCAGCATGATGTACTCAAACATGGTGAAAACAGATTTGTCAATCCTAAAGCTTCAATCACCCCATACAAATTCCATCTCAAGTTACATTCACCATTTAGATAACCATTAAAGCAACAGCAATGATATTCAAGCATGTAGTTTCAAACGCAAAATTTTAGGTGTACTTCCCTTTGTAGTTCCAACTCCTTGTATCAAAATGCACTTTGTAGCTCCAATGCAATGCAATTCGTCCAGCCATGGGAAAACCTTTCTTACCTACAAAAAGGTAAAACCAAACATAAATCCACTAAAACACACAAAAATCAAAGAAAAATGAAAAGATAAAGTGTTGAGAACTTGGGTTGCCTCCCAAGAAGCGCTTGATTTATAGTCTTCAGCCTGACTCTTCTCTTTGTCAAGTGGAATCAGTGAGCGGTAGAGTGATGGTTTGCCTCTCTACCGTGCCACCCCAATAGTGCTTTAACCGCTGTCCATTGACCTTGAATCTCTCACCATCTTGTCCTTCTAGCTCCACAACACCCTTGTCAAAGACTTGAACCACAGTGAAAGGGCCAGACCATCTAGACTTTAACTTTCCCGGAAAGATTTTCAGCTTAGAGTTATAGAGGAGAACTTGTTGACCCGGCTCAAAAGACTTAGAGACAATCTTTTTGTCATGCCACCGCTTTGTTTTCTCCTTGTAAAGCCTTGAACTCTCATAAGCATGAAAACGAAATTCTTCAAGCTCATTAAGCTGTAAGAGCCTCTTGTCACCCACTTCCTTTTTATCAAAGTTCAACTTTTTAATAGCCCAATAGGCATTGTGTTCCAACTCCACAGGAAGATGACAAGCTTTCCCAAAAACCAACCGGTAAGGAGACATACCGATAGGTGTTTTGTAGGCGGTGCGATAGGCCCATAATGCATCATCTAACTTCATGGACCAATCCTTTCGAGTGATACCTACAGTTTTCTCAAGGATTTTCTTGATTTCTCTATTGGAAATCTCAGCTTGACCATTTGTTTGAGGATGGTAGGCTAAAGACACCTTGTGCTTCACTCCATACTTCTTCAAAAGGGATTTAAATTGATGGTTGCAAAAGTGGGTGCCTCCATCACTAATAACAGCCCGTGGAGCACCGAAACGAGTAAAGATATGCTTTTTCATGAATTTGACCACTACTTTAGCATCATTTATTGGAGAAGCAATGGCCTCAACCCATTTAGACACATAATCCACCGCTACAAGAATGTATTGATTGTTGAAGGACTTAGGAAATAGTCCCATGAAGTCAATTCCCCATACATCAAATAATTCCACTTCCAACATGCTGTTGAGTGGCATTTCATTCCTCCTAGAGATATTGCCAACCCTTTGGCACCGATCACAAGATAGAGCGAATTCATACGCATCCTTGAACAAGGATGGCCAGAAAAACCTAGATTGTAAGACTTTTGCAGCCATCTTGGTACCCCCAAAGTGGCCTCCATATTCAGAGGAATGGCAACACTTCAATACATCTTGTTGCTCACCTTCTGGAACACATCTTCGAATCAACTGATCAGCACAATAGTGAAATAGGAAAGGTTCTTCCCAATAATAGAACTTGACATCATGTAAGAACTTCTTCCGTTGGTGATAACTCAAGTCCTTAGAAATAATTCCACTCACAAGGTAATTGACTATGTCAGCATACCAAGGAGTTTCAGAATGACACACCAAAAAGAGTTGCTCGTCCGGAAAAGTTTCATGAATAGGAAGATCTCCATCATGTTGAGCTTCAGTACTCAACCTAGACAAGTGGTCGGCAACCTGATTTTCGGAGCCTTTTCTATCCACAATCTCAAGATCAAATTCTTGTAAAAGCAAAACCCATCGAATCAACCTTGCTTTAGAGTCCTTCTTACTAAAGAGGTACCGTAGTGCAGAATGGTCAGTATAAACAACCACTTTGGCACCAATCAAGTAAGGCCGGAATTTAGCAAATGCATACACCACAGCCAAAAGCTCTTTCTCAGTGGTAGTGTAGTTTTCTTGAGCATCATCGAGTGTCTTACTTGCATAGTAAATAGGATGGAAGATTTTATCCCTTTTCTGCCCAAGTACAGCTCCCACGGCATAGTCACTAGCATCACACATGACTATAAAAGGTAAACTCCAATCCGGAGCCATAATGATAGGAGCGGTTACAAGTCTTCTCTTCAACTCTTCAAAAGCTTTCAAGCATGCATCATCAAACTTGAACTCGGTATCCTTCTCAAGTAAAGCACAGAGTGGCTTAGTGACTTTAGAGAAATCCTTTATGAACCGTCTATAGAATCCTGCATGGCCCAAAAAGCTTCTCACACCCTTAACATTGATAGGTGGAGGAAGTTGTTCAATCACCTCTAACTTTGCCCGGTCAACTTCTAAACCTTTCTTGGAGACACGATGGCCCAACACAATGCCTTCCTTCACCATAAAATGGCATTTCTCCCAATTAAGCACAAGGTTAGTGTCTTCACACCGCTTCAAAACTCGAGCTAAGTTGGCTAAGCACTCTTCATATGAATCACCAAACACAGTGAAGTCATCCATGAAC
Organism: Inga oerstediana; assembly: GCA_963210345.1. Classification (NCBI taxonomy): domain Eukaryota; kingdom Viridiplantae; phylum Streptophyta; class Magnoliopsida; order Fabales; family Fabaceae; genus Inga; species Inga oerstediana. Next base: position 25,909,634 of record OY723400.1, on the reverse strand, counting down.
ACTTCCATGGTATGCTCTATCATGTCTGCAAAAATAGCCATCATACACCGTTGGAATGTAGCCGGTGCATTAGAAAGGCCAAAAGGCATGCGCTTGAAAGCAAAGGTGCCATATGGGCATGTAAATGTAGTCTTCTCTTGATCTTCCAGAGCGATTGCTATTTGGTTGTACCCCGAATAACCATCAAGAAAGCAAAAGAATTCTCTTCCAGCTAATTTGTCCAACATTTGATCAATGAAAGGCAACGGGAAGTGATCCTTACGAGTAGCCGTATTGAGCTTACGGTAATCCATGTAAACCCTCCACTCGGTCACAGTGCGAGTGGGAATGAGTTCGTTGTTGGTGTTAGCCACTACAGTCATACCGCCCTTTTTGGGGACGCATTGGACTGGGCTCACCCAAGAACTATCAGATATAGGATATACAATGCCAGCATCGAGCCATTTAAGAAGCTCCTTCTTCACTACTTCCTTCATAATAGGGTTGAGTCTTCTTTGATGTTCAATGGAAGGCTTGTGATTTTCTTCCAAAAAGATCTTATGCATGCACATAGAGGGGCTAATACCCTGGATATCAGCAATTGTCCACCCAATAGCCCTTTTGTGAGCTTTTAAGACTTCAACTAATTGCCCTTCTTGCGTAATAGTGAGATCCGAAGCAATAATCACCGGAAGAGTATTGTTGGAACCTAAATAAGATACATGCTTGTCTTAATGACTGCGTATTACACAAAAAGGAGTACGAAAGACTAAGTGAGTGTCCGAAATGTAAAACTTCCTGATATAAAGTGAAGAAATATGTTGGCTGTGGTGATAAGATAAGTAAAAGGAAACCTTCAAAGTTTTTGTGGTATCTTCTAATTATATCACGTTTTAAGTGAATGTTTGCTAATGCGAAAGAAGCAAAGAAGTTGAGATGGCATTCTGATGAGAGAATATGTGATGGAAAATACTTCGGCACCCAAATGACTCTCCACAATAAAAGAAAATAGATGAAATTTTCCTGGATATGGCAGCAAGCCAAGAATCCTTCGGCTTGGGCTTTACACAGATGGAATCAATACTTATGGTACTCTTACTAGTACACATAGTGCATGGCCAATTCTGCTAGTGATTTACAACTTACCTCCCTGAATGTATAAGTACACAAGTATATGATGCTTTTTATGATGATTTTGGGACTAAAATAGATAGGGAACAATATAGATGTCTACTTGGCACCTTTGATAAAGGATTTAAAGAAGTTGTGGGAGGATAACGTAAGTATGTTTGATGTATATAAGCAATAGTCCTTTAAGCTACATGTAATGATTTTTACCACGATTAACGGCTTTCCTGCACATGGAAACTTGTCAGGGTATGTATGAAGGGGCATAAAGCATGTCCGATATGTGAAGTAGGTACACACTTCCATCAACTTAAGCATGGAAGAAAAATAGTATACATTTGTCATAGGCAATTTCTTCATTGGTTCCACCAGTACCATAGACTAAAAAAGACTTTTAATGGTTTACCAGAGAATAGAAAGGCTCTAAAGGCATTAGCTGGAGAGGTTTATAATCGTGTAGAAAGAATCAATGTTACTTTCGGTGAGAATCAAAGGACTTTGGGTGAAAAGAACATATAGAAGAAGAGTTCAATTTTCTTTTATCTTCTATATTAGCGTAGTCTTGATGTGAGACACAGTATTGATATGATGCATATGAAGAAAAATTTATGTAATAGCCTTATTGGTACACTTTTGCACATACCATGGAAAACTAAAGTTGAAATTAGTACGAGAGAAAACTTGGTTGAAATGGGAATAAGAGAACGGCTACATCCATAACTAAGAGATGATGGTAAGAGAGTGTATATAGAGCCAACAACGTATATATTATCAAAAGACGAGAAAAAAAAATTTTGTGTAAGTGTTTGCAAAACATTAAGGTGCCACAAGAGTATTCTTCTAATGTGAGATGGCTTGTCTCAATGGATTTAGAGTTAGTAGGAATGAAGTCCCATGATTGCAATGTCTTGATGCAACAGCTATTACCAATAGCTATTAAAGGCATTATGAAAGATGATGTCTGAAGCACGAAAACGAGGTTGTGTATTTTCTTTAATACTATTTGTAGCAAAGTTATTAACATTGAAAAGTTGGACAAATTGGAAAATGAGGTTTATATTATTATATATCAATTAGAGATGCATTTTGGTACTGCATTTTTTCATATAATGGTGCATTTAATAGTTCATTTAGTAAGGGAGATAAGACTATGTTGCCCAGTTTATCTAAGGTGGATATACACTTTTAAGTGATACATGAAGAACTTAAAAGGGTATTCTAAAAATCCTTATCTACCTAAAGCCTCAATTGTTGAGAGATATGTTGTTGAAGAGGCAATGGACTTTTGCAAAGAATATCTATCAAGGTCGAAGGCGCAATCTCGTCATGAAAAGGCTAGAAGTAATGGAACATAAGGGCTTAAAGTGAAGAGTATGCGTCATGAAGAGGTGTTGCATGGAACTTATATAGCGTGAATAATATGGAAGAAGCTCAGCAGTACTTAGACGAACATAGAAAGAGTTTAAATCATATCTATCCAAGAAAAAATGACATGTAGATAGCTAATGAGGCAAACAAGACATTCATAGAATGGTTTAAGGACAAGGTTTCACACGAGACCAGTGTATTTGAGACAATCGAATGGTTGTAGGCCTTCTTTTGAGGTCGTCACTTAGAGTGGTTATGATATAAACGTGATAGTCTTCTACACAAAATCTTAGGATGATAGAAGTACTATGCAAAATAGTGGGGTGATGGTAATAGCCGAAGCAATGCACTTTTCTATTTCGAAAGATACAAACCACATATTGGCATCCATGGCCTATTATGGAGTTATTGAAGACATATGAGAGATAAGCTACACCAAGTTAAGAGTTCCTATATTCAAATATTAGTGGGTTAACAATAATGCTGTTAAAATATATCAATTTGGATTTACCTCAATTGAACTTCATAAAGTTGGTTATAAAGATGAGCCCTTCATTTTAGCAAGCTAGACAAAACAAGTGTTTTATGTCACTGATCCTGCAAATGAAAAATTGTCTATTGTACTCTAAAGTAAAACATAGAAGGATGGTGGTTTGAATCTTGACGACACACCACCTTTCACTAAAAATTCACCTATACCAACTAAAGTAGAATTGGTAGATGGTAAGGAATAAGCAGCTAGAATTGATCATTGTGAAGTAATTTGGGAAAATACATAAAATAAGATTGTGTATTGTTTAAAGTATTCATTTAATTGCAATTTACTTATCCTATCTCACCTTGATTTCTTAGAAAGAACATGGCAAGTTTAGATAAGGGGCACTTAGGTGGCTCACCTATTAAAAAAAAGGTTAAAGGAAGCACAAAGTTGCGACCATTGGTTGCATGTCATGAGGAAAAAAGGGAGAGGTCAATTGCGATTTGTGATTCATCTTCTATTCTACTAATCTACCATGGTTCACCTTCATCTCCCTCCATCACCAAATCTATCATGGCTTGCCACTAAATAAGATATATTATTTTTCTTTTTTAAGTTTGATTTTTACTTTCAACCAAGTTAAGAAAGCAAAGGAGGGAGGGAGCGACAACAAAGATCAGATAATTTGGGGGGGGAAGAAGGTAGATGCAGTGGCAACCAACGAGGTCGCTAGATCCAATGTGGTGTTGCAAGATAGAGGTTGCTGTCACCATTGTTCATTGCTGGAGTTTGCTTGAGGGGATAGGGAGTTTGTGAATGGTCAAGTTGGAAAGATGAAGGAGATGATGAGGCAGTGGATGGTAGTGAGGGAACTGATAAATCGAAAAGGTGAAATGGTATATCTTTATTTCATCAGGAGTAGAGTGGTCATTTCATATGATTACTTATTTCTCCCAAAAAGACCTCATGACTTCACTTTTTTTAGGTCCTGTTTCCAAATTAATTTCTCAAATGGGGATTTATCCCCAATTTTCCCTTTTGAAATTAACTATTAATAAATTAAAAAAACTCACAAAACTTCACAATCTTATTGAATTTTGTTTGCCCTTTTTTAACTTGAATAGTATTTTTTTTTATACTTAATTTTATATAGATAAATCTATAATAATAATAATAATAATAATAATAATAATAATAATAATAATATAGTTTTAGATAAGGAAATTTCAAAAAAATACAATTAAAAATGTGAAAGACAAATTTGTACTGCAAATTTATCAAATCTTAAGTCAGACCTGAAGTAGGAATCTGGGATTTCCAATTCTAACCAAATGACCAAAATGCCATTAGTTTAGTTCACAAATTTTAAGGGTTAATAACAACATCTATATCTATATTAACAACATCATATTTTATATTAACCACTTTACTTTCATTTTTGACACTTCATATCAAAAACCAGGGATAATTTTGATGGCACAAGTTTCAAATATCAATAACAACATCTGTATCTATATTAACAACATTATATTTTACATTAACATCTTGATTTTCATGTGTTACAACTTCATATCCCAAAAACCAGGGATAATTTTGAGGGCACATATTTCAGTGGTTTATAATAACATCTATATCTATATCTATTTTAGCAATATCAAATTTTACAACTACGACTTCACTTTCATGTTTCACAACTGAACTAAGAATAACTTGGTTAGAATTAGAAATCCCAATTTTCTACTTTAGTTCTGACATGGAATTTTATAAATTCACAGTATAAATTTGTCTTTCTTCATTCTTAATTGTATTTTTCTAAAATTTTCCTTTTTAGATAAGAAATAAACACATGTCACAATAACTTTATTTTAAATGAACATAATTTAAAGATTTAGTTTGTGACTATTAAGTTTAGGGAAAATTCGAATAAAATACCACTTAAACTTCAAAATCTAAAATCAGTTATTTGACAAAAACCTGAGTTATCAATCTCAATATGTTTTTTATCAATTTCATTACCCTTATTGTCAACAAAACTAATTTAGGATTTTGAAGTTCAAGTGGTATTTTTTTCGGATTTTCCCTCAAGTTTATTAAATTTTAGAGTAAAATACTCTAACCTCCTTTACGTTTTACCTTAATTACACGGACCTCCCTTCTATTTTGAAAACATACATTTAAATCCAAACTGTTAACTCCATTAAGGATTTTTATTTTTTAATTAAACTATATATTAAAATAAATTTTATTCACTAATTTATCCTTCATCGTTACTAATTTTCTAATTTTGACAAAAATTGTTTAAGTGATTTAAGAGTTTTTTTTTTCTTAACTTATTTCTTACTTTTGTAAATAGTTATATGTTAAATTTTTTCATATTAAGATAAATACTTAATTAATTTAATTAATGTAGACATAGAACACTTAATTAAAAATATGATTAATCTTATTAATAGATGCATACTAAAATAAACATGTTTATAAATTTTTGTGCAAAAAATGTATTTAAAAAATTAAAATTTAAAAGTAATATAAGTAATATATTATAGGGAAAATCCCTATAAAATACCCTTGAAATAGGGACATCCCTAATCAGTACATTGAAATCAAAAATTCCGGATAAGTCACGCGTCAGTACGGATCAACAGTGCGGGTGGAGCCAAAAGACGATTTTGCCCTTCAGCCCTCATTCTCGCCACTTCAAAAATAACAACACGCCGTTCTTAATTTACAACTCCGGATTCTTGATTAACAACTCCATATTCTTGATTAACAACTCCAGTTTCATCTTTTTACTTTCACAATAACAACACCGGTCTTGTTATTAGCAACTCCGAATTCTTGATTAACAACTTCGTATTCTTGATTAACAATTCCAGTTTCATCTTTTTACTTTCACAATAACAACACCGGTTTTGTTATTAGCAACTCCGAATTCTTAATTAATAACTCCACTTTATTCTTTCACATATTCGCATCTCAAAAATATAGTGTTGTTAATGTAAAATACGGTATTGTTAATAAAGAAAGAGGTATTGTTACTGGCCCTGAAACTTAAATTACGAAGTTGTGAAACAAGAAATGGGAGTTGTTAATGTAGAATATGGTATTGTTAATAACAACACCGGTGTTGTTATTGTGAAAGTAAAAAGATGAAATGGAGTTGTTAATCAAGAATACAGAGTTTTAAATAAAGAATACGGAGTTGTTAATCAAGAATCCGGAGTTGTTAATTAAGAGGGCGTGTTGTTAATAAAAAAAGAGGTGTTGTTATTGGCCTTGAAACTTAAATAAGGACGTTGTAAAACAAGAATACGGAGTTGTTAATCAAGAATCTGGAGTTGTTAATTAAGAACGGCGTGTTGTTATTTTTGAAGTGACGAGAATGAGGGCTGAAGGGCAAAATCGTCTTTTGGCGCCGCCCGCACTATTCATCTGTACTGACGCGTGACTGATCCGGAATTTTTAATTTCAATGTACTGATTAGGGATTTCCCTATTTCAAGGGTATTTTATAGGAATTTTCCATATATTATATCAAATTTACATTATTAATAACATATCATGCATATTTCTTTTTTTTTTTTTTACCTCTTATTTGAAAGGCATATTTTTTAATCATTTAAAAAAATAACAAATAAATAAATTTCAAAAATATGATAAAAGTTTAAAATTTAAAAATTTTATAATATATTGGAAATTTTGAACATACATGTATTAGAATTATTTTTTATATAAAAATTTATTTTTAGGTAAATATAAATGTTTATTTATTTGTTGAAAAATGGGTATTTTAGTCAAAGTAAATATTTAATAGTCAAACTTAATGGTTAGGTGGATGGAAATTGAATATCAAATATATAATGGAGGTTTCTGTAACTTGTATTTTAATTTCAAGGGAAGCATATGTACGTTTTCAAAATAGAGAGGAGGTTTATGTAATTTAGGTAAAATAAGGGGCAATCAATGTATTTTTCTCTAAACTTTACAAATATTTTCAAGTTTTACGAACATCTTTCTCCGTTTTGATAACGCGAGCACTTCCGGCGATCGCGCAGACGCGTTCTTCTTCCCAATCAAGAGCCCTGACGCAGATGGAAGTAGATGACGGCAACCCAGTTCTTTCCCCAGAGCTCATCACAAGCATTCTCATACAGCTTCCGGTAAAATCCCTAATCCGATTTCAATGCGCTCTCATACTTTGGGTGAAGGCTTTAAATCGTCTTTGATTCATTTGTGGGTGATGGAGGAGGGTACATGTGCAACTAGGGAGAGATGGCGTTGGACTAAGAAATGCACTAGCATCCCTTATCTAGGCTGCTTATTAGATCCAGTGACTATATCGAGGAATGAAATTGTTTGCAACGTCTATGCACTTCCTAGACCCATTGATCAAATTGAAGATGAATATGAAGAAGATGAAGATGAAGTGACGGGTGAACGAAAATTTGTTATGTTCAATTTCACAACTAATGAATTTAAGACGTTTGATATCCGCAAATTTGTCCTTGGTTATGGTATTTTCAATTATACAGAAAGCCTTATACCAGTTGGCAACATGCACAATTCCACATTGATAATTTAAGTTTCTTGCTTATCATTGGTTCCTTTTCAAGTAGGATGTGCTTTTTGAGATTTTTGGTTTCCTTGGCTTTTATAATGAAGGATAGAATTATTATTTTTGACGTAGAAATGTGATAAATCATCATGTTTCCAGCAATAAGTTTGAACACTCGCGCATATTCTGGGTTTGAAATAATATGCTTCCTGCCATCAGAATGGAGATACCAATAGTGCTTTTGCGAATACCTACGTTATTGACGTTCCACTTCAAATGAATAAAGCGAGGAGCAAGTTTAATCAAGCTCCATTTTCATGTTTTTTTCCCTTTTTCAAAATGTATGTGACCATGAATTCATATCATGATTTCTTTTTATCTTGCCAAAATGTGTGTGTGTGTGTGTGTTTTTTTTTTTTTTTTAAGTTTAACCTCTAAAAAATTGTCTTCAGAATACTTGCATAGCTCTCAAAAGTTTGTTTATAGAATGCCCCCTGTTGGTTTTTGGTTGCTATGGATTTGCTTTTGGGAGCAATGTTTATATTATGTATTGGAACTCTCTGTCATGCATGCGAATTCTCATCATTCAATTATTTTATTAAGTTCCAAATTGAAGTTATTTATGTATTGGTAGTTGGCTGGCCAAATTGGGTATCTGACCCCTTAGGCCCTAGTAGGTGTTGGCAGGTTGAATCTTGTTGTAATCATTTTCTTTTTTTTCTTTTTTTTTTGGTGAACAAGGGCATTTAGAGCCTTTGCGCCCCCTGGTATCCGGTGCTTTTTCTGTGCCCTGGCTTTCTCAACTGGGCCAGGTAAACCCAAGCAACAGACTAATCCGGAGTTGAGGTCATGTGAAGCGCATTCTATAGCACTTTGTGCCAAGATGGGTACCACCCTCTACCTACAAGTGCACTTCTGAGGATTGAACTTGCGTTCTCACCTCGGGAGTGTCAGCCGCTTACCACTGCGCCCGACACTTGTTGGTTGTTGTAATCATTTTCTGAGCGTGGGGACAATCAACATGTGTACTTTGAGCTACTTGTAACTCGTAGGGATAGTTTTCACTTGTTCACCCCTCTTGATTGTGGTTCGAGACTCAGCTTTTGTTTTTGGAACTTTGAAAGTGACCATCTAGCCCTTGAGTGTCCAAATGGGTTGTATGGTGTAATCTGGGTATGGTTTCGCTGCCTATGGTTAGATCTCATTACAAGCTTTGTGTGGCAATTTGAACTACTTGAATCAAAGGTCAGTAGCCTGAGATATTAGTTTAGGAAGTTTGTCATTCTTATCAATTTGGTAGAGTTATGCAGGTGAGGATTTATCTGCTGCAAAATTCCTGTGTGTGGCGGAAAGGATTTGAAGAGAGCTCCTTCATGGTGGCATGGAATACCACTAGAAACTAGGTTCTACGGTTGGGACTGAATGTAGTATCTTGAAATGTTTTTAAACTTAAATTTGTTTTTAAAAAGGTTCATGTTCACTTTTTCCTGGGGATTTTGTAAGTCTCAGGATCTTTTCTTTTAAAACACTCCGCAATCCTATTGAATTTGCTTCTAATTAGTAAGAGGGTGTGTGTTACATTAGACTCATACTTAGCCAGATTTGTAGAAGAATTATCGAGAGACTAATCGCACCCTGGTATTACTCTTTGCTCCTAACAACATTCAAGTAAGAGTAGTTCAATCTGTAATACGAAGATTGTTGAAAATTTGTTTGATCTTCAATAAATGGTCTCCTCCATTTTGCATTGCTGTTTTTGTGTATCTTCGGATTGTCACACCAGTAATATCATAACCCTTGTTTGATTGTGTGCTCCAAACCAGATCTCTAGTTACTTTTTCACAAATCATATGAAGTCTTTTTTTGTTCTAAGCACCGATATTCTTATATTGGAGACGATCATGTTCAAGACACTATCGGACACTAAATATAGGCACATCTTCCAATAAAGATTGATGAAGCCTTTTTGTGTCACAACATTGGACTTAATCTGTAGAAGAAATAACTATTATTCAACAAGCCGAACCCGTCTAAGAATTAGTGTTTGGTTTGGTCTAAAATGGAGGGGAAACCATGGGAATTTACACAATTACGGAAATTATTTTAAACTTCAGGAAAAAATTATCATTTAACCAATTTCTAACTTTCTTTTTCAAAAAAAAAAAAAAAAAGTATGATTGGGATAGTTAAAAGTGACATATATTAAGGGTTAGGAGTATATGCATCTAATAATTATTTTATTTTTTAAATTTTTTATATCATAAATTGTTTAGTAACTTTCTTAAATTATACTTTTATTTCTTATCTGTACTCACTTTACTTTTTATTAATTTTATTTTTGAGTTTTGTTTAAAGTTGATTATATATTGGTATGTATGTATTTTATTTTTAATAATTCTTGTTTGAAATAATTAGTGTAAAATTATAAGGTATTAATTTAATCACAACAGTTGACTTTAATCATATTCTTTTTTTTTTTTTTTTTACCAAGGGTTCCACTTTTTGAGGTTTAGATTATAGGTGTGTTTTTCAAGATTTAAACTCTTGCTCTCTTAAGAGGGTAAAACCGCTTACCATGTGAAACGACATCTTGTTGGTTGAGGTAATCATATTCTAACATATTATAAATGATTGAAAAGATAGTTTAGATGGCTAATTTTACAAACTTTAAAAAAAAAACCTGTTCATAAAATACAATGGTCACATGAGTTTGATGATATACCTGCTAGTAACTCCAAAAAAAAAACGAAAAAAGGTGAAAATAGTTTTGACCCTTGTAAGAGGTTTAGGCCCTGACCTAAATAAATAGGTTAGGTTCTAACCTATTCTCAGGTCTATTTTCATGAAACTTAAACTACAAGTCTATAGTTTTGACATGTTTATCTTTTTCTTAATTTACATTATTATTGATAATTGTATATAATACTTTATAATCTAAATCAATTGTATACTGGTAAATCATTATGAATAAATTATCTTAGGAAAAATTCTAGAAAAATACCACTTGAACTTTAAAATCCTAAATTAGTTATTTGACAAAAACTTGCAGTGTAAATCCTATACTTTTTTTGTCAATCCCATTATGCTTCTTGTCAAAGAGATTTCGAAGTTCAAATGGTATTTTTTGGAATTCTCCCATTATCTTATTTGTATTATTGTAAACTTGTAATTGTATTGAGTTTTTATGAGATATTGTAATAAATGGAATTTTGTTATTGGATTAATTCATATCAGAATCCCAACAATGAATTATGTTGTCTTAATTAAATGGTTTAAGGACACTATAATTTAGTTGCATCAATTACATGAGTCAAGTCTATTATGTCATATCATTTTGACTATTTATACTTTGTGGTTGAATAGAAATGCAGCTCTTTATCATGGGAAACGACCACATCCAAAGCAGATAATTCAGGAGATAAATGGGTTATATGCTGATGTTAGATTGCCAAATTAGATTGCTGGTAATACTTCTGTAAGGAATCCAACGAAGCAAACTGTCATCATTGGAAATAGTGTTGTAGTTTATCAATGGAATGTTATTTTTCATCACTTCAAAAGGAAGAGAGCACATTTCTGTGAATGTTATATATGTTATCAAGGATCTCTTTTGATTCAGTTTGTCTGGAAAAACTCTGCTAGTCCTAGCACCCCATTTCATGCTAGATGCTTAAGAGCTACTTTATTACGGATCTCAGGTCTAACATTCAGGAAAATTTGGGACAAAAGCGTCTTATAATTACATGTGTCAACAAAGCGTTCCTCATGTTTCCCAGATCACCCACCAACTATTAGCAGCATCACTTGACAAGAGATTTTGGCTCTTTTTAAGAATTTTACTTTGCTTTCTGGACCTCCTTCAAAACAACAAGACCCTTTCTCAGTGCTCTTTTCTCTCGTGCCATCTTGTCATTCGGCGCAATAGATGGATTGGCGGAAGGAACGGAGGTGCCAGCCACAATAGAGGGGGCAACATGGTTAGGATCCTTAGTACTTAAGATACATAATGGTTATTAAGTAAAACTCATCACTTAATAGAAGTCTAAGCAAATAAATGATTGTGGTAATTAGTAACCGTCATATTTTGTCTCATAAGAATGACGGTTGTTAAGCAAAAACCGTCATAAAATAACAAACGCTGTGATGGTTTGAAACATTTCCCTTTCCCCATGCTAATGATAATACTCTGACCCGACCTTCATCTCCCTCCTCTGATGATGACGATGAGGATGAGGAGAATGAATAGGACAATGAGGATAGCAAGGATGAACTCCCTCCACCAACAAACATTGAAGATCTCGTCCATGCAACCTACGAACTCCATCAGATGATCCAGGTTTACTTGTAAGAGCAAGGACGTATGGACCAGTCTTTGAAGGAACTAACCTCTCTCGTTCGCTCTTTGAACGAGAAGATGGATAAGTTACTAGAGAATGAAGAATCTGATGATGCATCAGATTCTTAAAACATCTCCGTAACTTTTTATTTTTAATTTGTTTATTTACTTTATCTTTTTTTTTTGTAAAATGGTGGTTGCATAGTCAACCACCAAAATTTAAGAAAATGTATATACATTACGGTTATTAAGTCACAACCGTCACTTATTAGAATATCATGTAAATACATAACAGTTTTACTTTGTAATTGTTATGTATAGTATCACAAGAATAATGATTCTTACAGTTTATATCTAGGAGGTGAATCAATAACAATTTCCTCATCAACCTCATCATCACATGCTTCATTAATCACAGTAGTAGTAATTAAGGAGGGATTAACTTTCTCAAGAATAGGAGATGAATTACAAAAGAAGAAGACTCCTCTAAAATTTGAAAGCTTAGTTGTTTTGACCGTTTAATTGGTATCGATATGTTGGGTGTAGGCATTACGGGATAACATTTATAAGGCCTTGCAAGGCTTGAAGAGTTTTTTAAAGGCCTGCTTATATCATATTTTAGGTCTTAAAAAATATAAGGAGGCTTAAAGCCTTTGTTTTTAATAAATAGAATCAACTTTTTTTTTGTTGGTATAATACGAAAATAGAGTCAATTTTATTAATGGTAAAGGTACATCCAACACCTCAATCATTTTTTAAGGTGCAATCAGCATCTAGAGTTGGGAATCAGGGCTGGCCCTTGACAGGGCCAGGGCCTAAAAGGTCCAGCCCTTTTAAACCCAGGGTCAGAAAAATTGCAACTTTTCAAAGTCTGGCCCCAGAGCAGGCTGGCAAGGGGTGGCCCTCAGGGTTTGTAAGTCTTTTTCACAATATATAACTATTTTTCCTACGTTTTTTGCCCCAGAGAGATATAATTAGTAAATAACAACGATTAAAGTTCTAATTTAACACATAAATATTATCAACATTAAGGTTTAAACAACACGTCTCATGCAACAAACAAACACAGTTATTAATATATAATCAAAGGTAAAATCATGTCTATAAATAACTCACACAAAAACCAAAATATAAGAAGGCAAAAAGCTAAACACTCTAACCTTTAAGCAACATGAGTATGATGACTATTATTTTCATCTTCTTCGTCACTATCATCAATTTCAATGATATTTGATTGTGCTTCACTTTGAGTAGTAGGCTCAAGTAGTGAAATAATCACAACCTCCATCAAAAATCGTACTCCATTAGACAGAATAGTATACAATATGATTTTATTCTAAATAGGTAAAACAATATACTCAAAAATCACAATATGATTCAATTAGACACAAAAGGATACTCAAAAATCATACTCTATACAATATGAAGACAGAGTGACATATAGATTCAATAAGGCAATTCAAAAAGGTAACACAGTTTCCCTTTCCAAGCAAAAAAATAAATAAATAAATGGGCTTAACGGGCCGGCCCATTTAAGCCCTCGGCCCTACAGGGCCGGCCCTTTTTGGCCTGACTTCCTTTAGAGGCTACAATTTACAAGCCCGGCCCTTAAAGGATCAAGGCCTAAATGGGCTCGGCCCGTTTTCTTGGCTCTATCAGCACCCTAAAGTATTTAAGGGTGCAATTAACACCATAAACTATTTTTGGAGATGCAATCATCACCCTAAAATATTTAAGGGTGCAACCAGCATCCTAAACTATTTTTGAAGGTGCAATCAATACCCTAATGTATTAAAAATGGAGCAATTACATCCCTTCACTAACAAAATACTAACTCTGTTTGCTGATACACTCTTTCCTTTCCTCTTTCGTTAATCTTAAACTCCAAACCTTTAGTTAATATTCTGTTAGTGAATGGGTGGAATTACTCTATTTTTAATATATTAGGGGTAAAATTGCACCTTTAAATATTAAAAGAAGGGATGAAAATATTGAATATCGATAAAAGAGGAAAGGAAAAAAATGTGACAACAAACAAAGTTAGTATTTTGTTAGTGAAGGGGTGTAATTGTTCCATTTTTAATATATTATGGTGCTGACTGCACCTCTAAAAATATATTGAGGTGCAGGATGCACCTTTACCCTTTTATTAATCACAAACCAACAATTACACACACTAATTCCCAGTAAAGCAAAAACAAAAGCAACCTCTCATAAAACATATTCAAAATAAAGGAAAGTAGTTAATCTCACAATATATACAACCTACTCAATAAAAAACAGAAAATTCTACAACTATAACCATCCATTCGTCAAAACCTATACCAGAGAGAAATGCCTCAATTGATTCCTCTCTTCATTTTCTCTTTATTGAATATCTCCACCATTGGATCAAGTTTCAATAGTTGGGATTTAATGCAATATAAAAATATTAATACAACATTAAATATAATATTAAATCTCGACCATTAAAACTTGATCCAATGGTGGAGACATTTAATGGAGAGGAAATAGAGAGAGAGAGAGAGAGAGAGAGAGAGAGAGAGAGAGAGAGAGAGATCAATGGATGCATTCTTTTCCTATTATTAACCAGCACCTTCTCTAGCATCAGCTGAAGCTCCATCAGTATTTAGATCCAATAGTAACACATAGGGTTGGAAACATATCAAGTTAAGACATGCTTCACTCTTAATAGGCCATGTTTGTTTTGTAATAGGTTGGCCTATGTTTGGCTTCTGGCCTTTTACAGGCCTTTTTTCAGCCTAAGCTTAGCTTGTACAAAGGCCTTACCTGACTTGAAGCGCATGAAAAAAGTTTGGAGTTTAAAAAACTTTATAAATAGGCCATTAGCCAAAATTATATATTAATTATTCTATAATTTTATAAATGCATCATATATAATTTTTTTTGTCAAAATAAACATAATAGGCCGAAGCTGACCTGATAAGCCTAGCAGGTCTCTAAGTGAGCCTAGAGCTGGCATGTTAAGCGAAATGTGCCTTCTAAAAGGCCAAGGCCTAGGCCTAGATATTTTTAAAAAGGCCAAGCCACAAGCCCCTAGACCTATTTCTACCCTTATTAATTATCATTATGGATGCATCATGGGTCAAGGTTTCTACGAAGGAAAAATAATTGTGAAGACCTATGTGTACCAATTGGCAACACCCAGATTGAAGAGCTTTGATATTAAAATTTAAGTATTATGTTGCTGAATTATTTTTAAGCTATTTTGCTTGGAAAGAACCTTTGATAGAAAAGAACTTAAGATTATGATGTAACCATTGAGGTTTGAATCCCTTAAAAAGATTTTATGTAGATTAATGGTGATGGTGGATATTCTATACTACATGTTTGTTCTTAAGTAGTTTATTGAGAATTTCTTGTTCTATGATTTACCATTGTTTAAATTAAGGTTAAGGTGTAAAAATATTCGTGTACTTTTCTCAAACATGGGCTTCGCACCATATATATTTCTTGGGTGCAAAATTGCCCAACAACTCTTCTAAATGGGGCAAAAATGCCACCTCTGTTAATTAATCCAAATCAGCTATACTTTTTAATTTAATGGGCTCCACATTACTATTTTAAATTATTGTTTAATAATTACAAAAAAAGGGAAAATTGGGGATAAATTCATGTTTGACAAATTAATTGAAAAAAAGGACCTAGAGCATTTTGAGGATGAATAAGTATGAGGGGTAAAAGACCAAATCACCCTCCGTGAAAGCTCATTTGCAAATCGTAGATGCTCATTTGCAATTAGTGGATACTCGTTTGCAAGTAGTAGATGCTCATTTGCAAATCTTGGATACTCATTTGTCAAGTTTGGTAGTTTTCTACCACATGAGATCTCCACATTCATAGCTAACAGCCTTCTTCCCCCATTGCTGGCAACTTTTTAACCCACCTTTTCACACCATCCCTCTACCCCATCTTTTCACGCCATCCCTTTACCCCATCTCATCATTTATATGCTAACCTTCAAACTTCACACTAGGATTTTATCATCATTTTCTTCATTGTCAATTCTATCGTTCGGAACAAACTACCTTGTTCTTCTAGATGTATCGCCCACTGAGACATTGAGGGTGAAGCATTATCAAGATCGAAGTCATTGGCCTTGGTTAATTTGAAGAAGATGAAGAGAGTACGACCTATCACCGTTCATCGAAAATACCCGTTGCCATTCATTGAAGACCTATCATTGTTGAAGACCCATCGAAGAGAGTAAGCTTGATAATGAAGAAGGGGAAACACATCGCCGTTCAACGAAGACCCATTGCTGTTTCGTGATTTTTAGAAAATTGTTTTTTTGGTTTCATTTGCACCTTTGGGGATTAAATAGTGTAGAGGGGATTTGATTGCTTCATTTTTGTGTGGAAGGGGACCGATCTTTTTTGCCTCTGATTTGTGGGTTCACCTCTACTGGTTAGATTTCATGATGTTACAAACTGGAGATTGGAGAATAAGGTTTATTTTTAATAAGGCCACTTTTTTGCCATATTTAAAAAAGGGTAATTTGGTATCCCCCCCCCCCCCCCAATTTAGTGGGATTTGGCTTGCCTCCGCTGCACCTTATCCTCTGCTGCATCTGCTGCGTCCAAAACTACACCGTTTTGGTGTAATTTTGGGTGTAAAATATGAGCTGATCTCTTTTTTTTTTTTTAAATGGTATCCAATATTTTGAAGGATTTTTCTGGAAACATCTAGCATCTTAAAAATATTTCAAGTAGTATACAATATCTTAAAATAATTTTTGGTGTTTTTAACCCCTTCAAATATTTTTTCAGTTGTACCCAGTGTCTTACCAGACTGAATGTAATCTTACCTTTAATGTATTTTTTCAGCTCCAAAAACTACTTTAAAATATTGGGTGTTACTAGAAAAATATATTTGGAGTTGGTGGAAATTAATAAACCAGTATCCTATGTTTTGGGTACTCATTACTATTGAGAAACATACATTAAAAGTAAAATTGTAGTCAGTCTCCTAAGACACTGAGTACAACTGAAAAAATATCTCAAGCGGTTAAAAGCACTACAAATTATTTTAAAATACTTTATGCTACTTGAATATTTTAAAGTAATTTTTAGAGCTAAAAAAATACATTAAAGGTAAGATTACATTTAATCTGGTAAGATACTGGGTATAACTGAAAAAATATTTGAAAGGGTTAAAGGCATCAAAAATTATTTTAAGATATTGTATACTATTTGAAACATTTTTAAGATGTTAAATGCTTCCAAAAAAATCCTTCAAAATACTGGACACCATTTAAAAAAGAGAGAAGGGTTAATATAACTTTTGGTCCCTGAAGTTTGATCTAATTTTGGTTTTGGTCCCTCAAATTTGAAATCGGTGGTTTTGGTCCCTGAAGTTTCACCCAATTTTGGTTTTGGTCCCTGAAGTTTGAAATCGGTGGTTTTGGTCCCTGAAGTTTCACCCGATTTTGGTTTTGGTCCCTTAAGTTTGAAAAGGACTTGGTTTTTTTTCTGGATCGGGTCGGTTTTTTAATTGGGTCGCCAAGTCCTTTTCAAACTTGAGGGACCAAAACCAAAATCGGGTGAAACTTCAGGGACAAAAACCACAGATTTCAAACTTGAATGACCAAAACCAAAATTGGATCAAACTTCAAGGACCAAAAGTTATATTAACCCAAGAGAGAAAGAGATCAGCTCATATTTTACACTAAAAACTACATCAAAACGGTGTAGTTTTGTGTGCAGCGGACGCAGCAGAGAATAAGGTGCAGCGGAGGTAAGCCAAATCCAATTTAGTGATACTCAAAGCCTTAAATGTTTCAGGTCCCATTCCTTAATTAACTTGTTAAATAGGGATTTATTCCCAATTTTCCCTTGAAAAAATCCTCACCTTCTCTCTTGTTCCCCGCACTCTTCCCCGTCTTTCCTCCCTCTCTCTCTCTCTTTCTGCAGATAAATTCATCCGCACTCTGTTCCTTCATTTCTTTGCTTTGGCCACAATGCTTCCCCTGTTTTTGCTGCTGGGATATTTCAAAAGATTAATCTCCTTTAGCTCCTTCTTCTTCCTTTTCTTCACATTCTTATCATTGGTTTGTTTTGCATAACATGAATTCTGGGTATGAGTTGTTGGAATCAGAGTCACCGAAATCATTGGTCTCAAACATGGAAACTGAGAAATCCGATGGCTTCGTGATGACAGACATGGAAGCCTTGTCCCCCAACAACAAAGATAGTAATACAAATTCTGCAACGACAGTGAGTTCTTTCTTTCTCTTTCTTTTATCAGGAGCCAAAACAGAGTCAGCGTGTTCTGTTATTCAGTTTTGACAGATAATTCAAACTGAAATATGCTCTGTTACAGTGAGACAAACCTCATCAGTTCTATTATTGGCATTCATTACTGCAAACTTGAAGTTGAAGCTTCAGTTCCTTTAAATGCATGTTAGTTTTTTTCTTTTTTTGGACATAGCATGTTAGTTTAACTATGGAGTGGTAATTTATTTTTGATATTGATTATTAATTAATAATTGAATTTGGTCATTGTTATAATCAAATCAGGTGCAGAGGAAAGGTGGAGCGACAAGATGTCGGAAGTAGGTGGGAGTGGGATGAGTGTTGGGAAGAGGAGAGAGAAGGTGAGGATTTTTTTTTATTATTATTAAACAATCATTTAAAATAGTAACGTGGCCCACTGAATTAAAAAATAACAGTAGTTTGGATTATCTGACGGGATCACATTTTTCCCCATCTAAAAGAGTTTTTGGGCACTTTTGCTCACAATAAATGTACATGGGGTCAAGGCAACATTTGAAAAAAGTATTGGGATATTTTTATATCTTAACCCTTTATATTAATACATTTTTCGGATGGTCAAAAGAAATTAATACATTTTTCACCTTACAAGAGGACAAATGTTGTGTGCTCTATAGATTTTTGGGGGATATTTCTACAAGATTTTTGGGGTTGTTCACATTCAAAAGTCTTTGTGTCTATTTAGATTAACCATGAAAATTATTTTTTCGACGTGATTTATGATATACGAGATAAGTATATGAAAAGAGTTTTATCTCAACTTGCATAAATATACTTTTTAAGTGCCAACTCAAATAAACCCAAACTATCAACTTAGTAAAGAGTTGCAGCTTGCAGGTCCTCAATGTTAATTGCTTGAAGTCCATTGAAACTTGGCTATTGATTAATTAATGATTACATTGTTCAAATACTACCTGGTTCTATTCATAAGTCTATTTTGACCAAAATTTTAGATTCTTATTATAAGTTTAGTTTCAGAATAATAAATATGTTTTTTACAATTTTGCCCTTATTAATTTGTAATAAACAAAAAGAATTTATTTATATTGACTCTTGAAACCAATCATAAATAAGAATAAAATTGAAAACTTAGCCTATAATTAATAAGTTAACTAACTTTCTTTGATATGTGAGAGTTTGTTAATTTGGACTTACAAATAGCATCAGTGTGGTATGTGTTTAATTGGATGAAGATCTTTTTATGCGGGAGAGTACCACTAGCTAATTTTTATTGAGAGAATTACATTTAGGTCCCATGGAAGTAAAAAAATGAAGAAATGGTCCCTGTAGATTGCAAAATGAAAAAATGGTCCCATTAATAACTCCATGAGCCTGTATTGACAACTCATTAACAACTCCAGGAGCCTGTATTGACAACTCTATGGGACCATTTTTTCATTTTGCAATCTATAGGGACCATTTCTTCATTTCTCCTCTTCCTTGAGACCTGAATGTAATTCTCCCATTTTTATTTTATTGTTAGGATTATTTAATTGCCTAAATCTAGACAAAATCTAATCTAGTAAAATAAGTAAGAAACCCTATTTTTTAGTTTATTTAACAATTTTTCGCCATAAAAAGTAAATATATTAGTGGAATTTTGTTTCCTATAACATAAAAGAGTACTTTTAGTTGATTCCGAGATTTTTCAAATAGACTTTGGTGAGTGAGCACATAGCTTCTTGTGAGGCCAAAAAATCAGTTTCATGCTTCCACAAAGACATATTAAAGCATCTTTTTTTTTTAACATGCCTAGCTATCTAACTGAGTTTTTGAGCATTGTCAAACCCCAAATGTGGATGGTAACCCTCTCAAACTTAAACTTCTGACCTTGTGTTTAAGTGATTATAGCCCCTTCACTAAGAGCAACACATGATGGGAATTTTATTTTAATTTTTTATCAACATGTTTTTTAAAGTTTTCTTTTGATTTGTATCAATATGTCTAGAAGTGAAAGAATTTTAAGGGTTCTTCTAAAGTACGATCGAAATTTAGTAAATATACATAAACTAAATATTGTGTGTCACATCCTTATCTTATTATCATCTATTCCAGAGTATTTGTGGAAAACGATACACAGTTCGGTAGACAACACAGGAATAGCATAAAGATACTGATATTATGTGCACGATTACGGAAATTCCCAATAGGGGTTCGTATTTGATAATTACAATTAATATAGCCTCGCATCGCTACGTGGGTGTCTAAACTCGTCCCAGGGAAAATGGAGACATCTTCCAGTCTTTGTTCCACCACGACATTCCCCTCATATGTTTCTCTTTGCTGCTCTTAGAATAGCTTATGTCTTCACCTGTCAAAATTGTTGGTAGGGGAGGGTAAGATTCGAGAGAATCTCAGTAAGAAAATAATACCAATATGCATGCAAAATAAGTGCTTAATGCATGACATGATTGCATTACATAACTCATGTTCACACAATGACATATCTGCGTGCTCAATATTTCAAACAACATACGTATAGCCAGGGCATAAACAGAAACAGAGCTTCAATTATTCATATACGTTTCACATAATCAAGCAAAGCAATAGCATGCATCAATATACCAGTACAAATATCAAATACATGCAGGAGGTTAAGTTCCCTACCTTAATCGCCCTTCCCTGATCCTTGAATAACGTGCCTCGATTGCATGTCAATCCCTCGGGCTCTCTACTCTGTCCTAAAAAGTCAAATGTACAGTTTAAACACTTCCATAGTGTTTCTGGGGGTTATATGGGTTTATATTGAAAAATGACCAAAATGCCCCTAGGAACCCGACCTGATCCCGCGGTACCCAGTCCGACCGTACTTTTTCCGAAATTTTGTCTAGGGCTATCCTAATGTATTTTCACCCAAGGAATCCATTTCTGAGCTCAAAATTTCCAAATTTAGTGTCACATTAAGGAAATACCCTTGACAGCCCCGATTTAGGGTTTTAGGGGCGTTTTCGTAATTATGATTTTCCGGCCTTTTCCGAAAAAGTGACCAACTGTAACCCCACCTATTTTTGCCTATTGAATCCAATGGAACCATCTATTTCATAAAAATCCAGCTCCTTCCCCCAGATCTGGTCTTGGCTGAAACATTGGTCAAGAAAAATGTAAAATTGCTCTTTTGTGTTTTAACTTCCAAAGCTTGTACTTTTCCACTTCGAATCCCTTATTAAGTTATTTAAACACATTCTAACCATGATTCAAAGAAATTTGGGCAGCATAACCCCTTAGGATTAGGACTTTCCAAATTTACAAACTTGACAAAAATCACCAAAACCAACCACAAACCTCAACTACAACACCATGCTAGAATAGATCTAAGGTTTGTGAGGTTACCTCTTGAGATCTTGAATCCTCTCTCTCTAGGAATCTCCTCTCTCCCTCCTTGAGCTCAAAATGAGTCTTCAAAATCATAGATTCCATGAAGAAGAAAGGTTTAGAGAAGGTTTCTAAGCAAAATCACAAGAAAACTCTTAAGAAATCACACTTACCTTAAACTTCTTCTTCTTCCTTCTCTCTAGAACTTGAGAGCTCTCTCTCTCTCTCTCCTGTGTTTAGGCATGAAAGTGGGTGGAGAAAGATGAACCAAGAGCTTAAGAATATCTCTCTCATTTTCCTTTGAATTACATGATTATTTCAATTCCAAAGTTACCAACTCCTTGACGTTTGTGTACATACATTATGGTCTTATGTTCAATTGCACTTCAACTCATCTTTTTCCCCTCTTGCTTGACGTGAGATGACAAGAGGAATGGTGGAGTATGGCTTCATAAACTCTCTCCTTTCATTCTACACCACTTGATCTTATCAAGGGATGTAATGGTAACACTTATCACAACCCATACCTTCTTCATATTATAACATACTTACTCCATTAAGCTTCCTTTGGCATTGAACTAGTTTTCTTCTAACTAAAACACTATGCACTCAACCATGCACTCAAGTTAGTCCAACCTTACACTCAAGCAAATTCCACTCTTACACTCAAGATAATCCTTACCATCATTAATCATGATTGCTATGTTCATGTAGCATTATTTTAATACAATTGGACATGTGCTCATCTTCATAAATCATAACCTACTCCCCTCTTCATATGATAATGACACTTGGCATCTTTAATTCCAAAATTTATACAATTGCTAACACATTTTATTTTCAATTTTCGGAATAATGCCAATTCTGACAGATTTTCTGCCTGAACTTTGAAAAATCATAACTAAATTTGTAGACATAGTTTTGGAGTGATTCTAAAGGCAATGGAACCCTTATTGAGTCTAGTTTCAAAGAAAAATATGTCCTTTAGCCAGTTGGAAGCATATCATTCCCAGATTTCATTTCTTTAACCGCTGCTCCAGCGACTTTTCAGTTTTTCTGGGCTAACTTCAATACTTCATATCTTTTTGTATATAACTTCAAATGATTCATATGACCTATCAAATTAAAGCTTGGGATTTCTATGTTCACCCTGTAAAATTTCATAAGTTTTGGATATCATTTGATCATCCAAAATCCCAAGACAATCTCACTACCTTGCAAGAAATTTCAATAGAAGCATAATCACATTCTTCAAAATTCACCATTTCACTTTCTTTAATACCCCAAAGATAAAAGAAACATTAGGGAATAAATTTGGGGATCCTGCTAAACCAAAGTTTGGCAGTCCACTTATTTCAGGTTTATTCACTAGCCTCTAATATCAAAATTCGGGGTATTACATTGTTAACTTCACAATAAGCACCTGAATAAATATTATATTTAATCCACCAATGATCCAAAGATCACAAACACAACCTTATGAGGGCCTCCACAAACAAAAAGTTTTAAATGAAAGAAGGGAAAAATTACTTAAAATAGCTTCAATGATAAAATAATTACTTTTTGTTACCACCATAGTAATGGAACCCGGACCGGACCGGGCGGTCCGGACCTGAAACCGGCCAACCAGTCAGTAGACCGGTCCGGTCTAGAATTTTTATTTTTTTAAAAAATGATTTTTTTTTTTTCTTTAGAATTTCAATTAATAAGCCTAAAATCTTTAATCTCACACCAGTTTGATCTTGGTTTAGCTCCGGTCTAACCCATTGACCCTTGACCCAGTACCCCGGCTAGTTCACTGATCGGTCCGGGTTTAATTACCTTGGTTACCGCGGACATGATGTAAAATTTAAAAAAAAAAAAAACCATTGGTATGTTGTATTGGAAACAACTTCTTCTCTTACCATGTAAGGCTGCGTACATCTGACCATTTCCAGATCCATCTAGTGAGAGTCTTATGTATTGTGCCCCTATTTTTTTATGTTAAACGGGTAAATCCTGAATAATCCATACACCATAGGTGACATATACCCCATAAAAAAGGAAAACAAAGTAAATCAATCCAATATCATAGACAGGTCAAATAAAGCAAAAATTAAAATATTTATAATGTAACGATCAAAATCTATAAAAGTGTTTGAACAAAAAAAAATTGCAATACATTATACTCCCTTCGGTCCTAATTATAAGACAAAGTTGACTTTTTTGGAGAAATTAAGGAAGCTAATTAAATTACTTTAGAGTTTTTTATTTTTATTTTTTTTCTTCAAACTAATTAATTTAACTAATAAACTAATATATAATCTAATGATACATAACATATCATATGATTAAAAAACTTATTTAACTTCTCTAATCTCTCCAAAAAAAATCAACTTTATCTTCTATTTAGGATCAGATAGTACTAACGAATCAAGATTATGTTCTTGAATTTTTGTTACCAACGGACACAAAGCTTTCCACGTAATTAAAAGCATTGCAGACATTGCCATATCTGTGAACAAAAAGAAATTGAACTCCTTGAGTTTATAAGTAGTGAGATTAAAAAGATATACACCAAGTTCTGGTTTAGAAGGTATTTGATATTTAGGTTCAAAAACAGCTTCATTCCCCCAAAAATGTCTTGGGATATAAGCTGGATAAACCAGGGCTGACAATAAACTTAGTCCTATCCCATCTTTGCCCACAATTCAATGTTAAGTTTCTCATATCCGTCAAAAAAAGATTCCAAAACTTCATTATTTGAAACAATCCATTAACTCTTGTTATTTCAAAATAGTGCCTTGATTATTTAGTACTCCCTCCGGTCCTATATTTAGGACCGGAGGTAGTACTTCACACCCACACACACAAAATGCAATTACGTTGCTTTTCTAGGAGGGGATGAGACAACTGGAACGAGACCATCACTTGACATTAGAAAAAGAAACATTACATTGGCAAAAAAAAAAACAACAGAAACATATTACAACGACACACTCTTAACTGATACATATATAATTAATATAAAACAGACAGACACACACATACATATGACAGAACTTGTTAATCTCAGTAGCTAGAAATCTTGTCCATGATGTTAGACACCACCTCCTTGCTTTCTCTCAGAACTTCAACACTTCGGCTGAGCATGGCACGCTTGCCCGCTATGGAAGGCGACTCCTCCAACAATCTTTCGATTCCTCCAAAACTCGGAGACCTAAAACAAGAAGTGATCTCCTTCTCCAGCTCCCTATTCACCAGATTGTTGATGCTGAACTGTAAATGCAGAGCTATGGTATCAATCAGCCTCCTCAGCACAATCCTCCAATAAGAAATCATCCTCATCTTCATGTCATAAGCTTGATTCAGAACTTGTGCATTGTGCTGTTTCAGATGACCAATCTGTACGCTTTCTCCAACACCATTAATTTTCACAGCTCCATAACCATCGCGAACATGTACGGCGAGAGAAGATTGACCAGCCATCAGACTATTGTACTCAGTCATGTACTCTGGATTACATGTGTAATCTGTCCACTTTTCCATTTCTAAAGCCTCCTTTACATGCTTCTTGGAATGCTCTCTCATTCTAGCAATCAGATTTTCTCCTGACCTGCAAGTACATCTCTGGAGCTGGTAATAGTGTTCTGAGTGGCGATTAATGACTTGAATCACCACTTTTTCTAGATAGTCCCACACATCATCGATAAACTGAATCGGCCTCGATGAGATTCCTCTCACTTTGGTCTGTAACAAAGCCAGAAAAGCTGTGCGAGGCATGAAGTTTGGGAGGCCAATCCACTTTGCTTCCTCCAGAAGCATTATTTCATCCTTCAGGAAATTCTCTTTGTGGTTACTTTCTGGACATTCATGAAGATCTTTCGAGTAATCATTGAGCTTTTCGACCAATCGAGCTGTGCAATGCATGCTTTTGTCTTCTGGGTACTCATCAAATTCTCCTCTGATAAGGATTTTCTTGAGAGATTCCTTCACTAATCCAATTATATGCATGAAGGCAGCCATAGCATCAGCAGCAGAATTCAAGTTCTTTGGCAAGCTCTCCAACTCAGAAAGCTGAGAATTGAGCTTCTCATTGATTTTTCTTAACATCTCAGGCAGTGTCTTTGAAATAATCGAAGCTTGAAGCTCAACTAGCCTCTGAGCTAAAACAGGTATACCCACTATGGATTTGTCTATCTTTGACAGAAGAGGATGACTCTGGAAAAGCATAGCTTCCTCCTTTCGAGCATCTTCATAGGACTCATCATTAATTCGATTTCTCACACAGACATAACCAAGTCCAATGTTTACATCATCTGCAGTAACCTTCTCATGTAATCCTTCAGGAGACTTATCTGCTTTTGTTACTACAGCCAGAGTTCTCAAACCAGTTCTATCAACACTCTGTGACATCCTAATGGATTCACATGTTGTAAAATCTTGAGTAGCTGAGAGAACATTCAGAATGATAGTTTCCTCTGGTTTGATATACTCCATGATCATGTCTTTGATCTGGTCATAGATGTCCTCAGGCTGTCCATGAATGGGAACTCTGGTTATACCTATTATAAAATATTAAAAAAAAAAAAGCCTCACACTGATTAATTAGAGAAAGAATTAAATGTATATAATGGTAAAGGAAATCCTGTCAAATCAGCTTAAACTATTTTGATAGAAAGAAAATTCTAATACCATATCTCAAGAGTCTAATATGGCATCACAGCCATTATAAAGATTATGAACTTAACACTCCTAAAACTCAAAAGAAGTACAAGTTCAAGTGAAGAGAATAAATGTACCAAAAAGGATTTTAGAATATATTAAAAGAGTGTCTCGCATAAATCTTATCAATTAGGTTTAAGCTGTCAAGAGGCTATGTTTCAATTGACAAACCACGCCTACTGATACTTCCTCCCAAATAGCAGTGATAAAGAGGGAATCAGTTAAGATAATTAAGGTGTTTTAAGAAAAACACGTTATAATTATTATAACTTCCTTAATCAAATCAAATTAGTTAAACAATTCTTAGATTAAAAACCAGTGGGAGGAATACCTGGCAGATCCACCATGGTGAGATCAGGGACACCATTCTTCTTCACGAACAAAGTCAAAGGGGTGTTGCTAATCCCTTTTGACCTCCCAGCAAGTTCTTCAGTGGCTGTGTTGATAGCATCAGAGACATGTTCTTCATCTGTTGATACAACTTTGTCATTATACTCCAACAGAAGCTCTGGCTCTGCTTCAGGGTTGTGCTGGAGCCTCATAATCAAAGGCACCCTCGTGCAGATTCCTTGCCCACGTGGCAAACTGATTCCGGCCAGAGATTCCATGACACTGGACTTGCCAGAAGACTGGTCACCAACAACCACAATGCTTGGAATCTGAATACCTTCTTTGGTGATGTTGAGGCGTCTGAGGTTTTCGACCGCGTCGAGAATTGGTCGGATCTTTTCGTCGTAGAAAGACACAATGGGTGGAACATTATTGTCTCCTTTGGAGCTTTGAGGTTGGTGATGATCTGGGTCTAAGGACAGAGAGGTTAGCTTCTCATTGATACATCCACTGGCAGAATACTTTCCCATTTGGCTGTGGGCTTGTCTGAGAGTTCAGAGTTTTACAGAAAAGTGAGAAGAGATTTGAGGTAGTATAGAGAAGAAGTGAATTGCAGAGAATGATGGGGAAGATTGTGGTTTATATAGGAACGTGTGAGCTTAGAACAGTGATTTAGATGAAAGAGAGAGGTGGGAAAATTTATGCCTTTCGGAGACTTGCTCAAGAAGGAGATGGGAAAATAAGTGCGTGGAGACTTTATTGACTTGACTTCAAGTCCTCAATAGTTGGTAACTTGGTGGGTGAGGTTTCTTTATTTATTACAGTAAATTCCTATTGGCTCTTCCGTATACTGCATACTTCCTTCAATTCTTAATATAAAATATATTTATTTAATTTAATTATATTAAAAAATCAGTTAATTTAATTAATATGATATGTATTTTATAAAAAATTTTAATTATTTTTCTTAATTTTCTCATTTTCTCTCTTCTTTAATTATGGTTGAGTGAACATCAATAAGGGTAAATTATAAAACTATGAAAATTATGTCTCTTATTTATGATCAAAATCAACTCCCCAAATATACTTTATATTAAAGATCAAAAGAAGTAGTTAATTATTAGGTTAATGTGCAATTTTAGTAATAAAATTTTCCATCATTTATGCATTGCACAGTAAAATTTTGAATAGTAAAAAAGGGATTCAATTTTTTAAGAACGAATCAATTTTACCGCTACTATTAAATTAGCCTAAATGTCTATCTTTCTCTCTCTCTTTTGTGTGAGATCAACTTGTTTCCCTCAAATTTTATAACGGATCTTTTAGCAAATTCAATTGAAGTAATAAAATTATATAATTTTTAAAAGATTGTATTTACATTTAAACCCTTCAAAATTTTATTGTGTCAGATGCTCATAGTCAAAAAAAACTTTGTTGATAAAATTGTAACTTAACCCTCAAGTATTTATGTAATTGTTAGTGAACTATGAAGAATGGATGGAATCAAATACAATATGCTCCTCAAAGGTATTATATGATCGTTGATAATGTTAAGCAAGAGTATTATTTGCAGGAAACATAGATACCGTTTCGATGGTGTGGCTCTTGAATATATTAGAGATGATGTACAATATGACTTTTTATAAACTTTATCCTCGTATTTGATAATTTGTATTGAGTTGATTACATTTCCACATTATTAAAAAAAAAAGTATGGGAAGAATATTTTTTGTAAAAACATATAATTCGCATAAAAAAATCACTTTATGTCACACAAAGTTTATAAGGTTTGTCTTGTTCCCATTGTCTTATTCACACTCTGCATTTCATCTTCCGTACTCCGACTTGAAATGGGTGGAAACTTAACGGGAGGGTTTTCTTTCCGCGGGGGGGGGGCGGGTTAACTTTATACTTTTCCGCGGGGTGGGGGGGGGTCCGTTAACTTTATACTTTTCCGCGGGGGGGGGGGGAACCGTTAACTTTATACTTCTATATTTAAATACTTAAATCACTTCCCCCTCTTGAATCGAATTAAAATAAGTAAGTTTCTTTACACATTAGATATTACTGTATAACTATCTTTTATTATTATGTGTTCGTTTGTGATAGTTTATTTTTTACTTATAAGTGTTTATAAATCGTGATTTTCGGTATTTGAGGTAAGTATATGAGATGAGTTTTATCTCGACTTACGTAATAAGCACTTATTGTCCAAAAATAAACTATCCTAAACTCCCCTACTTTTAACTTCTTTTATAAAAATTTCACATCACTTGATTAAAAATAAGTGCATAATTTATAAATTTAATTACCTAGGTTTATTTATTAATTTATTAAGTTCAATCTAATTCATTCTTCTATTTATATTATACAATTTATTATTTATTAAAATTTTTATAAATAAGCTGTGCATTTGTTCTCTTTCCTTCCAAGTTCCAAAATTTGTTTTCTCTCGCCCTTTTGCTTTTGTCTGCACAAATTCTTTTCCTCCCTTTTTCATGGACCCGGTTTCGGTGCTCATCCCAAGGATGAGCTCCCCCTACTCATCCAGATCTGGGCTGTCCAGATCTGGATCTGGATGGTCCAGATTTGATTTTTTTAAATGGGTGATTGTGGAATAAAATAATCATTTTTTGGAAACTGTTAGTTAAGAGATTATTTTTATTTTAGATTCTGTACCCATTAAATTAATTTTTTTAAAAAAATTAAAAAACAAAAAAAATTAAATCTGGACCGTCCAATCCCAAGGATGAGCAGGAAAACTGAATCCCTCTTTCACACTCAGCACCACTTTTCCTCATCAAAGAATCATCGTACCTTATTTTTATTATTTTATTTTACTTTTATAATTTTTCCCGTCCAATCGTCACTAAAGAGCATCACCCTTGCCTTTGTGGTTTCTTTTTGTTGGTCCATTTTGACTTTAAACAAAAAGAAAATAAACAAATGAGGGAAAAGAAGTGATGTGTCATAATCAGATAAAAAAATATTTTAATGGGTAATTTTATACTTAATAAGATAAAGTAAGGTTTTTAAGGTCGGATCGGATCAACCAGATGTTGAACCGGTTTGTCTGTCACCCATCTTAGTTGGAATATTTAAACGGTTTGAATGATTGATCCGGATTAGGCCGCCCAAAAACAGATGTTGAGCCAGAATCCGGGGCAAACGATTCAAATTTTCTTCCTTTCATGTGTTTTTTTATTGAAACGGACAACAAATTTGGGGGGGGGGGGAATACGGGAAAAGACGAAGAAGAAGATGGAAGACGAATCTAGAAGAAAGGAGAAGAGTGGTGCTTCTTATTGATTTAGCAATTAATTTCTTCCATTATCGAACATCTAAGCATATATGTTGGTAGGATAGTGACAAGAAAAAGCAAATGAATTCAAACAACAGTGAAAGGTAAACACCAATGGCCCATATTTACTCATTCAAATATCAAGGGTTCATATTGTGTTGCACTTTTACCACTAGACACATTTTTCGATACTCCAAGTCCAAGAGGCGTGATTGCATTCTACTTTTCTCTATTCTTAAAATCGGAAGTTCTGTAAGGGCCTGTTTGGTTTAAAGTGAGGGATGGAATAGGAGGGGCTCATTTTCCATCCCCTTCAAAATCCCCAATTTGGGTAGAATAAAAATGAGGGGATAGGAGGGATTGAGAGCCCCTCCTTTAGAGTCTCTCTCTCCAATTTTTCAAACCAAACAAAGGAAGGGGTTCATTTTTCATCCCCTCCTATCCCCTCCCCTTCAACCAAACAGACCCTAAGGGAAAAAAAAGGACAAAACTTACATCCAGTGCCTTATACCCAATTCCTCCAGTTCCCCAATCAAATAATGACACCTGGACGTTTTTTACACATCAGCATTAACCCCCGTTACCCAATACTCCCTCTTCTCCGTTTTCTCTTCTCCAGCAGGGTTCCAGAAGGGTTCCAGAAGCATATTCGACAATTTTGCAGAGGATACGGCACCACCGTGAAGGGCTTATCGGTGGCCAAAGACAGTCTCTCAAACTGACGCCATGGGGGAGAGGATACGGCGACCATCTTGAGGACGTTATCGGCAGCCAACGACAGTCTCGAGGGTTGATGCAAATAAGGTTTCTCTTAGTTTCAATTTCTCAATGATGGTGTTAGATTTCCCTTCCGATCAGATATTTTAGGTATCTTATGAGTATTGGGCATCGTTTTTGGGGGTTCAATTTCTCAGTCTCGCATGGTCGGAAATTCTCTGTTATAGCTTTCTGAATTTTTTTCCCCTTGACATTTGCTTTTTGAGTATGTTGTAAGTATTCTGATGTTGAGAAAATCATTGTTCTTAATTCCACAAAAGCTGATCAAAAGCTGAAGCTTTACTGGAATTGAAAAGTAATATGAAAGAGATTGTGAGAAAGAGTTGAAAAATGAATATGTGTGGTTTTAGTGTCTTACTGTTTAGATTGACGATTGGATAAATGATTTATTTTTATTTAGACATATGGAATCTTAAAATTGGAAAAAAGTTAATTTGGGTAAAATGATGAGTGTTTGAATTGACGATTGGATAAGTAACTTATATAAAAGTGAATAATATTTGGTTTGACTTTTGCATAAGTGACTTTTATATTATTTAAGAGAAAAAATTGTAAAAATTATGAAAAATGGAAAAATGAAGGGATAAAATAAATTGATTATAAAATCATAAAATAACTAAATAATAAAGCTAAACTGATTAAAATTAATTATTAATTATTCTCTACATTTCTACAGTTATATATTGACAAAACTCAAAACTTGCTTAAACTCTTATTCCAAAGTGTTCTCTAATTAGCAGAAGATTACTATCTAAAGAAAGAGAAAATTATTTAGAACATTTTTCATAAAGAAATTTTGTGATTAGAAGTGATTTTGAGTATCTCATTAATCCTTAAAGATATGAAAATACTCCTCAAAACAGAAGCCAACGATCATTTGGGCCTCTGAGTAGAAATAAGTTTCATTTCCTAACTTATGCCAATCGCAGCCTTTAGCTTATTTTGACTGAAACAAAAACGTTGAAACAAACATTACATTTTGGATACACCGCTGGCTTCTCCCGATTGGACCTATAAATCGACCGATTGCACCCCAAATCGGTAAAACAAACACACTGAAAATCTATTGGATATTTTTTTTACCCAAAAAATCTATTGAATATTTAGTTGTATTCTTTTAACGTATATTAGTTAGTGTCATTATTTTCCAGATTTTTTTGACCCAATTCTACAGATTCAAAATACATAATATTATATTATAGTATTACTATTTTTAAATTATGAAAATATATTTAAGTAATCAAATATATATGTAAAAGTTTCTATCATGAATATATTAAAAAATTTTAATGTCCTATTTTAATTATTTTTCATGTATTTGTTATATTTATGTTAGTATATATATAATATTATTTTTAATTTAATTAATATGTTAAACAGTTTGACCATACGGTCTAACCATTTCGACCATTTGAACCATAACCCGCTAGCTTTTACGACTCAAAGTCTGGTGCGGCTTTTAATACATTAAGATAAAGATAACAAGTCGATGAACAAGAAAGTTAAGACAAATAAAATCAGGAAAAAAAAATGAAACAACAAATTACCCATGTATATGAGGATGCTCAGCTCTTTCTTGACAATATTTGTCAAGTTAAAAAAACAAAGAAAATCACATTTATAGTTACATTGGTCTCTTGTAAAAATAAATTTGAGAGTCACATTCTCAATCCTTTTTTTTTCCCCCTCAAAATTCACTTTCTCAATCTCATAAATCAGTAGCGGCACATTTATAAAGGTTAACGTTGTATCAACGATAAGTTTCTTCTTTTGGTCGTTATCATGTTCTTTTTTTCTTTCAAAATAAGGATGAAGGAATGTAATAAGTCACTAAATGTTGGGGGGGGGGGGGGGGGTAAGAGTGTACTTTTATCTCTTTAGCTTTATACAATATTTCAATTTAGTCTTTTAATTTTACAAAATGTTTTTTAGTCATTTAATTCTTTTCTTTTATACACTTTAGCCATTTAATTCTAAGTTTAGTCATTTAATTCTAATAGCATCAATTTCAAATGAAGATATTTTATGCCATTTATTGTTATTTTTAAAATTAAATTTAATATCTTAACATTTAAAATTTTTTTCTCAATACTTTTTGTTAATAGTGCAAGAGTTAGAAAATTGAAAAAAGGGTTAAAGGATAAAACTATCCTTAAACTTTTTTTAAAAGTACACTCACTACCATAAAAACTTTTTTTGATGTAAAAGTAACCATAAAATTTCAAAAAAGGGGTAAAAGTGACGATTCTCTTACTGGGTTCAAATGTCATCTTTTGATTGCTCTAAGTCCAGGGAAAAAGCATCTCGACTTGTCCACTATAATTTTTCCAAACCAAAAATTGAAAAACCTACTTCAATGAAGATGACGTCGCCATCTTACTCTCATTGACGTGCCGTAAATGAAATTGTTGAGATCAACAGTGCCACGAATGCAGTTGCCGGAATTAAAGAACAACTAAAAGAGGTGAAAAACAAGAGTGAAAAAGAAGAATGAGAGACGATAAAAAAAGAAGAAGAAGAAGAAGAGAGAAATAAGGGGAGGAGGTTGCCACCTTCTTTTTTCCCCACCACACCGTCGATCTTGCCTCTTTCAATAAAGATAAAAGTCGTCATCCTACTCTTACCAAGTTGCAATGACAATGGGGAAAGATCTCAATAATTCCATTTACGGCACATCGGTGAGAGTAGGATGGCGAAGTCATCTTTATTAAGGATGGATTTTTCAATTTTTGGTTTAGAAAAATTATGGTGGACAAGTCAAGGTGTTCTTTTCCTGGACTTAAAATAATCAAAAGATAACATTTAAATCTAGTAAGAGAACCATCACTATTGCCCCCCTTTTCAAAGTTTATGGTTATTTTTGCATTAAAAAAAAGTTTATAATGGTGAGTGCACTTTTAAGAAAAGTTTATAAATATTTTTGCCCCTTAAACTTTTGAGTAAATGTCGTTTGTTAATTTTAACAGTAGTATTACTTTTGCCTCATTTTTAAGAGTTCATAGTTACTTTTGCACCTTTTTTAAAAGTTTATAATTACTTTTGCACACAAAAAAAAGTTATGGTGGTGGGTGCATTTTTGAGAAAAGTTTAAGGGTAGTTTTACCCATTGGCCCTTGAAAAAACACTAAATTATGAAGCCAAGATAAAATTTTTAGACCAACAAGTGGTTGGTTGAAGTGGTGAAAAGCCTCACCCCGTAAGAAGGAAAACACAAGTTTGAATTTCGGAAAACACACTTGTTAGAATAGGTAAGAATTCTTTGTCATCTAAACATCAAAGGAAAACCTTTGATCAAATAAAAAAAGATAAAATTTTCGAACAAATCATTTAATCTACTTCTCTTTATGTGTAACAAAAAATTGACATGATGCAAACTGGCATAATCGAAAGTTTAAACTAATTCCACGTGGCAAGGTATTAAAAATAAAATCAATTGTTAAAATAATTGTAATTCATGTCTGAACTAATCACGATTTGCTATTGATTTTTTTCCCCGTCGATTTGTTATTGATTAATATTAACCTTTCACAAATAAAAACTCAATAACACTCTATATTAATATTAAGAATGTTATTCAATTTGAATCATATTAACCAAGAGAAGTTTAATTATATCAACCATATATTTGTTTAACATGTATATATAAGATTCAATTTTCTAAAATTTGAATGTCCATTCTAATGTTTTTTTTTTTAAACAAATCACCAATATATAATGCCATATGAAAATGAGTTGAAATTTGAAAACATAAAATTTGATATATTCTATATATTTTTAAAAATTAATGTATTAGATAAATGGCATCACTTCGTATTTTTTATTTTATATAGATTAGTAAATTAATTATATAATTATATATAATAAATTATCATCTAGTGATTTTGTTACAATAGTACACTTGTGGTACACAAGTTTCACTCTTGTCCCTTATTGTAGTGTTTTTTTTTCCTTAATTTTAAAGTTATTATCAAAAAGATGCTGATATTAAAATTATAAATGCTGACATATTAAGTTTAATTTTTCAAAATAACAATGATTGTTTAAAAAAATTATTCTTTCATACCAATAATATTAGGGTTAGATGATTAAAAATAT
Source organism: Inga oerstediana (assembly GCA_963210345.1). Taxonomy (NCBI): domain Eukaryota; kingdom Viridiplantae; phylum Streptophyta; class Magnoliopsida; order Fabales; family Fabaceae; genus Inga; species Inga oerstediana. The sequence continues at coordinate 25,874,979 of OY723400.1, read as the reverse complement.
ACTTTTTAAAATTAAATGACCAATTTAAAACCTTATAGAATGTTAAAGGACCAAGTCTATATTTTAACCAATAATGTTTTTAAGTTGTAAAATTATTTCAAAAATAGGATAAATATTACAAAACCTCAACCCTCCGTGCGTGTGCGTGTGTGTATGAGAAAGACAACGTGGGGCTGAGGTTGATCTTCCGGGTCCAAGCCGCTGACATGATGTTATCCTTAACATGTCTTTGGTTCAGCTTATTATTGAGTAGAAATAAACCTATTTTTAGGTAATAAATCTAAATAAAAACGTGTTACGTTTTTGTAATATTTGGTTTAACTTATTTTAATTGTATCATGGGTAGAATAAGTTACTTATTAAATAAGCTCATCACTACGTGTGTGTTTGGGTCCACGTTTTTTCTGATATAAGCCCGATTTCAACCCAAAAAAGCCCAAAACAAAACGTGATCCGATTGTGTGTGTTTGGTTCATCAGTTTGAAATTGTGATACGACTTAAATAAGATGCTTATTTTAAAAGTGGGCCGGTGGAACTTATTTTAAGGCAAATATCACGTTTTGACCGTTAGTAAATGCTGGCTCAGTTTTTTTTTATTTCTTTCTCTTTCTTCTCTTCTCTCTTCCTCCTTCGCTCATGTTCGCTGTTCTCATTCTTCTCTGCCAGCGGCTTGTTCATTGATTAGCTTGTTCAGATTTTTGTTGGCTCAGATTTTTGTAATGAGTGATGTAAGGTACTCTGAATCAAGATGGAGCTCTGGTTTTGTTCTTCCTATGGTTCTTGCAGGCCTCATCATCGCCATCAGAACCAGCTCTTCTTCATCTTCGTCATCATCTTCTTCGTCGCTTCCATCCCCAGAACCTTCTTGGGTCCTCAGAATTGGAGCCTCTTCTTGGGGCCTTGCTGGGATTTGGTCATGCTCATCCCTGTTCTTAACTGGCAAGCCTCAGTTCAAGTGTTCTTCTGGAGATAGACATCTGAATCAGACATGTATTGTCTCTCAAGTTGCAAGGTCTGAGTTTGAAAATTATATCAGAGAGATCTATGTATGGCTCTGTTCTTTTTCTTTGGTTTCTTCATCGCAAAAAAAAAAAAAAAAAAAGCTTCAAAGTTCAAAGCAACAAAATATTTCAGAGCTAACCTCCACTAAAATCCTCCAGTCTGAAACGTGATAAATAACACAAGTCATTTGACAGATTCATTCTTCGACCCAGGGATTGTATCACGGCAAGCAACGGTGTATGAAATAATTAGATTGGCAAAAGGAAAACCCAAATATCAGCAATGCTGCTCAGAAAGAAAAAATTGAAACAAACATTCGACTGAAACACAATGTGTTTATGCTGTTACAATTTCTGAAATTCCTTTTTTAGTTTGGGCTTCATCTCGTGAGTTATAAGTTTACATTTTCAGATATCTTTCTGGGCCAAATGATATGTTACTGTTCGATATCGCATATATGATCTATCTAAAATTTTAAGAATATATAAATACCATTCAAGTTTTTACTTTTAAAAACGCACTTATACAATCGTTAATCCAAACACATTTTCACTTATGAAAAATCACTTATTCAACCGCTCATCCAAACATAAATCACATTACAAATATTGACTTATTTATTAAGTCATTTTTAATATGATTGTTTAAAAATCACTTATTCAACAGCTGTGTTTGTTTCAGCGTTTTGAACAGTCAAAACGCACTTATTACGCAAGCCGAGAAAAAACTCCTCTCATATAATTACCTCGTATACCGTGAATCACGAATTATAAGCACTTATTGCCCAAAAATAAGCTCTTCCAAACGAGCACTATATAAGTTATTTTTCTTACCGCTATCCCAAACACACCCTACATCTTTTCTATTAAGTCACTTATTATGTAAGTCGTGATAAAACTTCTCTTACATACTTACCTCATATACCGTAAATCATGATTTATAAGTACTTATTATTCAAAAATAAATCACTCATCCAAATATAAATCACATTATAAAAACTGATTTTTCTATTAAGTCATTTTTAATAAGTTAGAATCATAATAAATCATTTTTCTTACCGCTATTCCAAACACACACTAAAATTCACATGGCAAAGCCCCCATAGGTTGAAAGCTGGGGTAGTGAGATGTGAGATGTGAGATGTGAAGAATGATTGGGTATTTTTCTCTACGAGGAAATTGGAGAAAAATCCTCTATTAAAAATTGGGAGAATTACCTAAAAATAATTTTGGGATAAATTAATTACTGATTGTTATCAAGTGTATAAATGATCTTCCATGTATATAAGTGATCTTCCATTTTGTGCAAACCATATTTCGTGTGTGTAAAAATCTTCCATATAAATATGCAAATAATCTTTCGTTATGTGCAACATATCTTCCATGATAGCATTCAGCAATTAATTTATCAAAAAGGTATTTATCAACAATTCTCCCTTAAAAATTTTATTGATTAGAATATTGATATTTTATGTAAATAAAATTTATAAATTTTTGTTGCTTTTTTTATGGGATACTACTTACTAATTACTAATTATTGGCTTCTGTGTGCGTATTTCGTTTCATTCTCAATAATAAAATTTTTAATGAGAGATTTTTCTCAATTTTTAATTTTTTTTTTTTTACCATTTTATATCAATGAATGAGTTGGTTAATTATTGGGGTTAATAAGGCGTGTGCCTCGAACGATGGGTACAAGACTGAATATAGCACCCGGGATGTTAGGTGTTTTCCCGGAAAATCTGGGCTTGGAAAATTATTCATTCTCATTCTGCGGGGATGGTGGAAAAAAACAAAGGAGATGGCCGAAGCCCGAAGACTTTGAGTCAACTGATAAAAGGCTTGACTTGAGTCTGCCACAAAGGAAATACGAAGAACAATAACGAAGCCTAATAGGTGTCACTCATGTGATGTAACATATGCGTCATCATCTCTAAAGCTTCCTATATAATTTCATCCGATGGATTGATTAGAATAATGATGGGCGTCCGATTTGACGACCCGCAGAGCAGACCCCACTTTGCAGATAATTCAGAGTCCTGATGTATTATTGACATGTTTGTTTTGACGTTGAGATTATTTATAAACTATTTTTTAGGTAAATTAAGATACAATTTCTCTCACATATTTACTTCATATACCGTAAATTATGATTGAAAAATTACTTTTAAGCATTATAATCGTTGTTCCTAATGAGCACTATAACCTGCACTTGAAAAGTTATAATTTATATTGTTGATTGAAGTGGTAAGAGGCTTTATCTTATAAAAAAGAGAACATAAATTCAAATCCTGAAAAATATATTAGTTAGGAAAAATGAAAACTCTTTACACTCTAAATTTTAAAAAGAATCATATCCTTGATCAAATGAAAAAACACATAATTTTAACCTTAAATTTTTAAAAACTCATCTATGACAGCCATGTCACCCATTTACACATGAAAGTTTTCTTGGACCTTGTTTGAAATAGTGGTAAAAAATGTTAAAAATTAGTTTGGACTTGGAATAAAAACCACTTGAATAAAAAAACGATGTTAATTGAATAAAAAATTGATTAACATAAGGCAAGTGACTTTTTATTTAAAAGTCACTTTAAAAATGAAGTAATCTTTTTTTTTAGTTTTTATTTTTTCTTTATATTTAAACCTTTTGAAATTTAATTTTTCAATATATATAATTCAAATAAATTTATGTCATATCCGCTTTTTTAATAAAAATCTATCTAAACATAAATTATATTACATTGATTTTTGGGAGAATTCCCCAAAAATATCTTGGAGGCAAATTAATTGCTTCTTGCTACCAAGCGTGTAAACGATCTTCCGTGTGTGTAAGTGATCTTCCTTTTTGTGCAAATCATCTTCCGTGTGTGCAAAAAATTTTCATATAAATGTGCAAATAATCTTCCGTTGTGTGTAAAATATCTTCCATTATGTGCAATAGATTTTCCATGGTAGCAATCCGCAATTAATTTGCCTCCAAGGTATTTTTGGGCAATTCTCCCTTGATTTTTACCAATGTTCGTGAACCCGGACCGGCCGATCCAACCCGGAAACCGGTGCACCGGCCAGAAAACCGGTCCAGTCCGAGTCACTGTTTTTTTTAAAAAAATTAGTTTTTCTTTAAAATTTCATATTAATAAGCCTAAAATCTTCAATTTCTCATCGGTTTTACTCCGGTTTGGCCCCGATCTGACCTATTGATTCTTAACCCAATACCCCGACCTGTTCAATACCCGATTCAGGTTCATGAACCTTGATTTTTACCCCACTTCAGTTTCAAATATTAGTTGAGATAAAAATCACATTTTAAAGTCAATCTGCAAAAGGCAGGGATTTTGGTTCAATTCCAATGCTTTCAATTCGATGCTTTGGAATGGAGAAAGCCAATCTTGGAAATGTCATGGAGTCATTAACTGATACCAATACTTATTTGGAGCCTATGCCTCACATGACTACATCAAAGACACTATACTTTTTAGAGTTGACAAAAGAATTCAAATATGTAGTATTATTTTGTCACGTGGCTAGTTGTTAAAATGAATAAGAACTTCACTTAATAGATGCTTTGATACTGTGTGTGTTTGGAATAGTGATAGAAAAAAAAATGAATTTTTCTTATTTAGTTTTTTGTAATCTTGCTTTTGATAAAAATCATGCTGTGTAATGTGATTTATGTTTGGATTGGCGATTATATAAATGACTTTTGTAAAAGTAAAACTAATTGATTACATGTCCCATACAAGTTGGTCTCTAATTGAGTCACGAATATGATTCATTTGAAAGAAAGATCGCCTTTGATAATTTGATGTGGAATACTGTTTATCTACACTATTATTATCTATATCAAGCTTCGCTTAACTGAAACACTACATCATTGGAATCATTTTTTCCAATAAAATTATGTAGGGTCATTGTTGCATAAACAATGCATATTTGTGTCTAGTAGCTGTACTTGTTTATTTTTTGTAACAATTCAAATAAATTCTTTTACATTTCAAAAATCCTTTCTATAGTATACCTTAAATTAAAATGATAAAAATTATGTGTATGTAAGTAAATCTCTCAATTAACAATTTCAACTAATTAAGTATTATGAAAATTGATTTAATTAAATGCTTTGGAGATCAAGATAATAGAATTATCGGGAAAAAATCGTTATTAGATTTTAAAAAAAAAAAAGACGCCTACATCATTTAAAATGAAATTTTAGAAAAGATAACAAATAACATAAAGGTAGTGGGACCCATCTCAATTAAACAACCCCCATCCCTCACTTCTTCCACTCACGCAAATACTCCCTGAATCAAGGTTTGTTTGTGAGAGCGTTTTGGTCAGGAAAAACGCACTTATTACGTAAGCCGAGAAAAAACTCCTCTCACATACTTACCTCGTATACCGTAAATCACGAATTATAAGCACGTTTTGGACAAAAATAAGCCATTCCAAACGCACACTCATTCACAGCAAAAAGCTCTTCCTTCTAGCTTATTCCTTATTGTACAAAAAAGACAAAAACGCGAAATGTAGTTGTCTCAATCGTACGAATTACCTATTATTTGTGCATTTTCACCCCCACAAACGTGTTACCAAACACACATATACTCCCTCCATCTCTAAATATAAAGGTGTTTTCTTTTTTTTAATGGATTTATTTTTAAATGTAATATATTTTTGAAGTTTATCTTAATATTAAATGCATATTTTACTTTCAATTAATTATTATACTACATACATTCTCTTTTATCATTTTCTAATTATTACTTTTTCATCCATTCATAAATAGAGGCATTTAAAAAAAAATTAATTTTTTTATATAATTATTATATTTAATTACTTTTAATTTTTTTTAAAATATCACGATTTGGTTGAAAAGACTCCTATATAAAGACAGAGGGGATTGAAAAGTTTTTATACATAGAACGAAGTGAGTATATATTTATATATAATGGGACTTTGCTTTCCTACTCTACTCTTTTTTTTTTGGACGGACTATCCTACTCTGATTATTCACCTCCCCCTCACCTATCTATCTCCACCTTTACCTTGAGGGTGTGTTTTGTTTGAGGAGAGGGAAAGGAAGGGGTGGTTAAATTATTTATTTAGGTTGAAGGTATTTAAATTTTGGGTGAGAACTCAAAATTTAAAAGGAATGAGAGGATAAATTTTGAACGGGAATCCAAAATTTAAAAGAATGAGAAGATAAATTTTGAGTTTCTCCCATCTAAAATTATAATTTACCACCCCCTTCTCCCCTCGCCTCCCTTCTCTCCCCTCAAACCAAACATACCCTTAGGTTGTGTTTGGTTTGAGGGGAGGGAAGGGAGGGGAGAGTGGAAAAATTACAATTTTAGATAAAAGAAACCTAAAATTTACTCTATCATTATTTTTAAATTTTGGGTTTCCGCCCAAAATTTACTCGCTTATTTCTGAATACCTTCAACCCAAAATGGTAATTTACCCACCCTCTCATTCTCTTCCCCCCTCCCCTCCCCTCAAACCAAACACATCTTTAGAGTTAGACTAACTCTTAAATTGAAATTTAAGTAGTTCAAATTTAATGTTTTATAAAATTATTTTTTAAAATATTTTCATTACCGTATAGCAATGTTTTAAAAGCCTAACCGGACGTTAAGCCGAAAAGGTCAGGGGGTCAAGGTTCAACATGTTGAAACGGTTTGAGATGGATCGGTGACATAATAATTAAATTTAAAAATTATATATATATATATATATTACAATAATTAATCTTTAGTCTAATTTCATATGAATTTAGTAAAGTCACAAAACACCATTTGAGGAAGAACATTTAAATCAACCATTAATCTAATAAAAAATACAAATAAAAATGATTTCATGCCTTGTTAAACATTGATATTTGATCTTCTAATCTACACGTCTTCCCTGTTAGGACGTTTTAATTATGCGGTCAAGAATTTGCATAGAGGATGCAATTCTTTTAGGATCATAAAGTATGTTTTTACATTTCGTTGATCGTAGAAGATTATACATGAAATGCTCTTTTCTTCAGGGATACCTGCTGGGTAATCCATTGACAACTATGCCATCCGAAGCCAATTATAGAGTTCCATTTGCTCATGGAATGGGATTAATTTCCGATTAACTTTATGAGGTACTTTTATCATTCAAAGCATAATTAATTAATGTTAAAAGCTGAATTTTCCTTTCCAAAAAAACGTATAAACAAATCTAAACAATTTCATTTAGTCAATGAGCGGTCACTACAAACAAGTTGCAGAGGGGAGTACACAAACATAGACCCCAAAAAATTCAAACTGTACCAGAGATATGCAGTCCTTCCAAGAGGTGTATATATATATATATATATATTATATACACAATTTGTTGTCTTCTATATTATTTTTGGACCATACTGTTTCTGAGCTCCCCTAAATATATAACCCACTAATTGTGGCGTTTCTTCCGTGTACTTCATGAATTAATATTTCCCATTTATTGGAACCCAATTGTGAGTTCCATTTGCGAAATCCATATAGAGATATCTTCGAGAAGATCTTTCACTCACAACAAGTCCAGGGCAGTCCTGGAATCTCATCTCTCAGTGCTATCTTCCTTAAGCTGCCAGGTAATTTCTGCCCCCACGATTGTAACACCTTATCCAAAATGACATATATACTTAACGTTTGTCTATTAAACATTACTTATAAGTTTAAGGATTCTATCCCAATAAAACTTGAATAACACTTAATAATTGCATGAAGTTAAAACTATGTTCGTGTAAAAACATAGTTCATGCATGAGGTTATTTTGCAATGCACTACTACAGAATTGAGATATAACCACCCCAAAAGACGTCCCAAATTGAAAATTGGGTAGTTAAAAAGATAGGCGGTGGCATTTTCGTAATTATATATATGTAGGGGAACCTTTAGGCGTCCCAAATTAAAATTTGGGACGTCTAATGTGCTTCATGGCGCGAAATATAAATTTATGAAATTTTTTTTAGCGCCTGGAGCTAGGTTTAGGCGTCCCAAATGTCATTTGGGACGCCTAAAGTAGGACTTTAGGCGTCCCAAATGGATTTGGGACGCCTAAACTAGGACTTTAGGCGTCCCAAATGCCATTTGGGACGCCTAAAGGCGTTGCATGTCAGACACTTGTCTGACATGCGGTCTATCACACCCATCTCCTCTCACCCACCCACAACTTTACTCTTCTTCCTCCTCTCCCCCACACCGTCGGCCTCCCTCCTCTGGTTTTCTTTCTTCAATTCCTCACCCACAAAACTCTTCTTCCTCCTCTCCCCACCCACACCATCGGCCCCTCCTAGAGTTTTTTTGCTTCAACTCCTCCCTCCTCCCTTGTTCAACCGTGGATCTTTGCTCTCTCCTCCTCCCTTGTTCAATTCCTCACCCACAACTTTAACACCGTCGTTGAACTCCTCCCTTCTTCTTCCTCTTTGTTTCTTTGCTCTCTCCTCCACCTTGGTCGCTCCATTGTTGTGCACACACCACCGTGGATCTCCATCTACCTCTCCAACATACTAGCTAGCTGATCAGGTTGGTTATTTCTTCGTTTTTAATTTTTTTTTTTTTTTTTGTAACAGAATGTTATATTTTGTTTTTGAAATATAAATTAAATGGTTGAGATTGTGATTATTATATATTGCTTATATATAAATGGTTGAGATTGTGCTTATCTATTAAGAAGACTCCCCTGTTATAGGACCCCTTAGCTTATAACATGTTATGCATTTACACGTTGCTAAATTCCTTTTTAAATTCATTACAATATGTTGCTGTAAGAAGTAGAGAGACATGTGAGGTAATATGGATGTTGAATACAAATATTTCAAGAGTTGTAGTGTCTTCTTCGTCTCACTTAGCTTGCAAACTTTCTTTTATAAAAAATATGTAAAAGCTACGTAGAGAAAAGCATTGCAATATTAACACAAGGCATGAAAATGTAATAAATGATTTTAATGAAGTTTTGAATTTATACCATTCGTGATTTCACAGAGAGATCAATATTTATAATTTATTACATTTTCATATTCATACATGTAAGTTTAATTAATATTCTACTCAAATTAGATAATAAAATTAAATTCATATTCATGCATGTAAGTTTAAGCATTATTTATAATTTCAAGTAAATGAAAAATTATTGTCAAATACTTTTTTTTGCCAGAATATTGTCAAATACTTATTAATTGATATTTACTCTTCATTAATTAATAGAAAATAGTGATAGGGTGCAATTGTGCCGTGCCAGTTTTTTGGAGAGGTTCTTATATAATTCCCCTACATATATATAATTACGAAAATGCCACCGCCTATCTTTTTAACCACCCAATTTTCAATTTGGGACGTCTTTTGGGGTGGTTATATCTCAATTCTGTAGTAGTGTAGCCTCCCCCACAATATTCATTAAATGATTGTTATCTAGGAGAGATGAGGCTAGGAGGGGGCAATAACTTAATTAGGCAATCCCATCATATGTCGTTGAGAATTGTACTAAACGTGTGAATGTAATTTGGTAATGCCTTAGGTGGTAACAAAATGGATCATAGTTGGATGAATGCTTTGAGAACTAGTGAAGAATATGAGAAAGGGGTGGACGAATTTATTGAATTCGCTAAAAAGAATGCTCCTGCAAGAAATGGGAAGTATTTTTGTCCTTGTGTCAATTGTTTGAATGAGAGTAGACGGGATGTTGATGTCATAAAGGATCACCTACTTTGTGATGGAATAAATCTGCGATACACAAGGTGGATATGGCATGGTGAGGAAGTAACTGATTGTCCGTCACACAAGAAGGAAGCTGTGGATGTCATAGATGAAGATAGAATGGAGAGAATGATTAACGATGTTGAGGCAGAATCCTTTGCGCAGTCGCAGGAGTATGACAGCCTGCGGAGTGATGCAGAGACACCATTGTACAGTGGTAGTAAGTACACGCGGCTGACAGGAACATTACATTTGGTTAACTTAAAGGCAACTTGTGGGTGGACCGATAGTAGTTTCACATTGCTACTTGAACTATTGTGTGATATGTTTCCGGAGGATAATGTACTTCCAAATCGTATGTATGAGGCCAAGAAAATCCTGTCTACAATGGGTATGGAGTATAAGAAGATACATGCTTGCCCTAATGACTGCGTACTGTACAGAAATGAGTACGGAGGTCTTAGTGAGTGTCCTAAGTGTAAAACTGCACGATACAAAGTGAAAAAAGATGGTGGTTGTGGTGATGTGACAAGTAAAAGGCAACCTTTAAAGGTTATGTGGTATCTTCCAATAATACCACGTTTTAAACGTTTGTTTGCGAGTGCAACAAAAGCGAAGAAGTTGAGATGGCACTCTGATGAGAGAACATCTGATGGGAAATATCTTCGGCACCCAGCTGACTCTCCACAATGGAAAAAAATAGATGAAATCTTCCCTCAATTTGGCAGCGAGCCGAGAAACCTACGGCTTGGGCTTTGTACAGACGGCATCAATCCGTATAGAACTCTTACTAGCACACATAGTGCGTGGCCGGTTCTCCTTGTAATATACAACTTGTCTCCCTGGCTATGTATGAAACGTAAGTATATGATGCTATCTATGATGATTTCTGGACCAAAACAGCCAGGGAACGATATTGATGTCTATTTGGCGCCTTTGATTGAGGACTTGAAGAAGTTATGGGAGGAAGGCATAGATGTGTTTGATGCTTATAAGAAGGAGTCTTTCAAGCTACGTGCACTGATTTTCACAACGATAAACGACTTCCCTGCGTACGGAAACTTGTCAGGGTACAGCGTGAAGGGTCACAAAGCATGCCCAATATGTGAAGCAGACACACACTTCCAACAACTAAAGCATGGAAGAAAAACTGTCTACCTTGGCCACAGGAGGTTTCTTCATCGGTTCCACCCGTATCGTAGGCTAAGAAAGCGGTTTAACGGCTTACCGGAGCATGGAATGGCTCCAAAGTCACTAACCGGAGAGGAAGTCCACAGTCGAGTGGAACGTATCCATGTCACTTTTGGTAAGAATCAGAGGGTCGCGGGTGAGAAGAACATATGGAAGAAGAGATCCATTTTCTTTGATCTTCCATATTGGCGTTCGCTAGACGTGAGACACAGTATTGATGTGATGCATGTGGAGAAGAATGTTTGTGATAGCCTTATCAGTACGCTTTTGCACATACCAGGGAAGACTAAGGATGGGATTAATGCGAGATTAGACCTTGTCGATATGGGAATAAGAGAACGGTTACATCCACAACTAAGAGATGATGGTAGGAGGGCATACATGGAGCCAGCAGCGCATACACTATCAAAAGCAGAGAAAAGAAGTTTGTGTGGGTGTTTGCATGAAATGAAGGTGCCGCAAGGGTATTCCTCGAATGTGAGAAGATGTGTCTCAATGGACGATTTGAAGTTAGTGGGAATGAAGTCCCATGATTATCATGTGTTGATGCAACAACTATTACCAGTAGCTATTAGAGGCATAATGAAAGATGAAGTACGAAACACAGTGACAAGATTGTGCGTTTTCTTCAATGCTATCTGTAACAAAGTCATTGACACTGAAAAGTTGGATGAACTAGAAAATGAGGGTTACATTATTTTGTCACAACTAGAGATGCACTTTCCGCCTTCATTTTTTGATATAATGGTGCATTTGGTAGGTCATTTGGTGAGGGAGGTAAGGCTATGCGGTCCAGTTTACCTGAGGTGGATGTACCCTTTCGAGCGATACATGAAGATCTTAAAAGGGTATTCTAAAAATCCTTATCGACCAGAAGCCTCAATAGTAGAAAGATATGTAGTTGAGGAGGCTATGGAGTTTTGCAAAGATTATATGTCAGGGAAGAAGGAACAATCTCGGCATGAAGAAGGGAGAAGCAAGGGAACACGAGGACTGAAAGTGAAGAATGTTCCTCGTGAAGAGGTGTTGCAAGCCCACTTGTATATCCTGAATAATATGGAAGAAGTTCAACCTTACATAAATGAACACAGAAACACTTTGAAGAACAAGAATCCAAGGAAGAATGATATGCAGATTGCTATTGAGCAAAACAAGACATTCATGCAGTGGTTCGAGGAAAAGGTTTTGCACGAGATCGGTGTGTCTGAGACAATCGAGTGGCTAGCTTGGGGGCCTTCGTTTCAGGTCATTACTTGGACCGGTTATGATATAAATGGCTATTCTTTCTATACCAAAGCGCAAGATGACAAAAGTACCATGCAAAATAGTGGGGTTATGGTAGAAGCTGAATCTATGCACTTTTCCAGTTCGAGAGACAAAAACCCCATATTAGCGTCTATGGCCTATTATGGAGTTATAGAAGAAATATGGGAGATGACGTACAACAAGTTCAAAGTTGCTTTATTTAAATGTAAGTGGGTTAGCAACAATGCCGTGGTAATAGATAAACAATATGGATTTGTCTCAGTCGATCTTCAAAGAGTTGGCTATAGGGAAGAGCCCTTCATTTTAGCAAGCCAGGCGAAGCAAGTGTTTTATGTCACCGATCCTGCCAGCAAAAATATGTCCATTGTCCTTAAAAGTAAAAAACAGAAGTATGGTGATCCGACCTTCAACCTTGATGACACACCACCTTTCACAACAACTACACCTCGAACAAATGAAGTAGAATTGGTAGATGATGACGAATATGCTGTAAGAAATGACCATGGTGAAGGACTATGGGAAACAATATAGAGTAAGACCTTAATTTATAAACGAGAACTGTGTTTTACTTCCCGCTTACTATATACATGTGTTTTCATTGCAATTTACTTATGTTTCTGATGATGCTTTTTGTGTTAACAGGAATATGGACAACGTTAGTGATGACGAGAGGGGTGGAGATGACGAAAGCTCTAGCAATGACGAAATTCCTAGAGTTGAACCCCCTGCAAGAAGGAGGGTTAGAGGCTGTACAAAGATGGGAGCATTGGTTGCACGTCATGAACATCAACAGGAGAGGCTGCATATAGACTTCGATCATAATCTGAATCCAATTGGTCCTGAGGAAGACCACTTCATTAGCTACATAGGGCTTTTGGCTCGAAGCAAAGTGCGCATTACCTACGATAATTGGAGATTGGTTCCCCCAAAAACGAAAGACATGATTTGGCAGCAACTTTTGGTATGTAAGTTTTGATGCATTGTAGCTTTGTTCTTATTGTTTCAAACATAATAATCTTATGCTTTACCTTGCAGCAAACATACGATGTCCCCGACACCACAGAGATGCATAGGCACTGGATGGATGAGGTTCGTGTACGATGGAAAGGTTTCAAGAACAAGCTAACAAAGCATTACATTCGAGGGGCCCTTAGGGGTAATGATCCATGTGCACAGTATACATATTTATCTCCAGAGGACTGGAGGTTGTTTGCGGCATCACGAGCAGATCCTGAGTTTTTGGTAAGATTTCTGTCATGATTTAGAACTACTTATATCGTTGATTTCATATACTTTATATCGTTGATTCATTTTTTGTCGTTTTTCATTCATAGAAATTAAGTGCAACAAATGCCCAGAGGCAAGCAGAAAATAAATATCAACATTTCATGTCTCGCGGTGGATATCGCAAGCTTGAGCGGCAAATGATGGCAGAAGAGTTACAAAAAATGAAGGAAGCAGCGGAATCTGATCCTAGCGTTGTTATCCAGCCACCGGCACCTCCTCCACGTCACAAAAAATGGAAAGCAGGGAGGATTAAGGCTGGGAAGTACATCAATCCGACTGTTGCTGAGGTTGCTGCGAGGATTGTAAGTAGTTATACCATAAGTACCTAATTTTTTACATGTCGCGAGTGGTTTCGATACATTTACGATAAACTGCATGCTACAGGATGACCTGGACGAGCAGAGTAGCCAAGGTTCATTCAATCCAAGTAGACGGATGGACATCTTGTCAACGGCTATTGGGAAGGCAGATGACCTTGGTCGTGTTCGAGGAGAGACACGGGGAGTTAGTGCCGCGAGGTATTTTGGACGAGAGCCACGTTATTCCTCACAAGCTGGACCTAGTAAGGACGTTGTGGCCAAGATTCGAGAGGAGCTCGAACGAGAGATCGAGGCCAACCTTCGTGACAAGCTCCGACAAGACATGTTGCCAGAGCTTCAACTTGAAATGGCAAAGATGTTTGAAGCACATCAAAGGGCAAGGGACGAGGCTCGAACTCAGGAATCCCCGGCCTTCAATAGCACCAGAGGAAGTTACAACCCTCTGGAGCAACCACTTGGCCACCCTTCTCCCACTCCAGTATCGGGACCACTTGGCGACCCTTCTCCCAATCCAGTGTCGGGAGACCCTTGCACCCTCTATTTGGATGATCCATTATTGCGTGTTGTTGCTGATGCTCTCGTTCACACATATGCTACCACCCACCATAATCAGCAAATTCCGGAGGATTATCGTAGGGTGAATGTGACGAGTGTTAGAAAGGGGGAAGAAGGTACAGCCATCCCTGTTCCTGATCCAGAGGTTGGCACGTTAGGTCAAGCGATAGGATCTTTCATCCTTTGGCCTCGCAATCTTATTGGTTCAGACGCAACACCTCCAATGGTAGGAATTACCTTACTGTTACTGAAAATCTATTGGCATCCTAATAACAATTTGTTTTTTGATGTTCTAAAAGGATGACGAAGCTGCGAGTAAATGGCCCTACTTAGCACGGCTGCAACAGATCTACAAGGGCATTAAACAGATTGACTTGAAGATGCCTCCAGGGATTGTGGGCCAAGAGGAGTATCCCTACACGATTGACAATAAAGATCTCAAGCAGTTTATCAGGTTGGAGGAGATAGATGCAGGCTGGGTCAAATTTACAGTCCGGTAAGTTTTTTTTTTTCAATTTTCCCATAGAATTCATTTAGTGGTTTTTTGTTTTCATACATTCAAGAATTGATTCCTTATTTTAATTCTATTATAGCACCTTCCACAATCTCTGCGCAAACATGGAAAGAAGTAATTGGTATGGATTCTTATGTCCTGCGAATACGACGGGGGATACTTGTACTGTGGCGCATAGGACTCACTATGTCGGCTCCCAAATGGCACAAACCAAACTTCGTTGTTATCTAGCACCCATTGTCCAACGGTTCGTATTTACATTTTGTCAATTTCAGAAGTTTACTAAATAATTGTCTTCTCACTCATCTAACTTCATTTTAATGTGTACATGTTGTTAAAGAAACCACTGGACTTTGTGTGTTATATGTCCCCGCCGCAACGTAGTCTATTGGTTTGATCCCTTGAGTAACAGGCCAGACAGAGAGACAAAATCCGTCTTCGACACGTAAGTTATTCTGTTTGTATTTCATTAACAACAAAAATAAATGAATGGTTCTAATTTCTGTTCATTTTGCTTTTCATGATAGTGCTTGTCAAACATATAGAATCCTAGGTGGGTCACGCGAGGGTGCAGTTGTTAAAAAGCCAAAGTGGTTTTATCCCATAGTAAGTACATTCGATCCTACCTAATTGTTTCATTGACGGTCCTTTTAGACATACCTTTATTGATTTTAACAACTAATTGCATCCCTTTGATTAAAAGTGCCCTCGGCAACCTGGCAACACTGAATGCGGATATTATGTTAAACTTTATATGTATAACATAACTCAAGGTGGAATTACTAGCGATTTTGAAAAGGTAATCGCTTCTTCATTCTCAAATGATAATATTTTTGGTGTTCTAATCGAAATGTTAATTAATTCATTTGCTTGAGATTCATTTCATCAAAGCTTATTACTTTCTAATTTTCAGATTTTTGATAATGATGATGCCTACCTACGTGAAGACCTTGATTTGATCAGAGATCTATTGGCTGGACATCTTCTTCAACATATAGATCAGTAAACTTGTTATTTTATATCAGTTTGTACTTGTGTGATGACAGCGTTTTGACACTTTCTGGTTGTTTTTTGTTGATATATATAGTAGTAGGTTGCATGAAAGGTTATTGTATGTATATATAGTAAAGATTGTAGTGCTGGATGTCCTTACTAGTTTGTAACGGACAGTGTGGTTTATGAATCCATCTTTTATTCTGTTTCTGCAGTTTCAATTCGTTGGGTAATAAAGAATGTAAATTATGGTATAAAAAAAAAACCTGACTTTTAGACGTCCCAAATTAAGATTTGGGAGGCCAAAAGTCCCCCAGGTGGGACTTTAGGCGTCCCAAATTAAGATTTGGGAGGCCAAAAGTCCCCACAGGGTGGGACTTTAGGCGTCCCAAATTAAGATTTGGGACGCCTAAAGTCCCCCAGCGTGGGACTTTAGGCGTCCCAAATCTTAATTTGGGACGCCTAAAGTCCCATCATGGGGGGACTTTAGGCGTCCCAAATATTAATTTGGGACGCCTAAAGTCAGACTTTAGGCGTCCCTATCATTTGGGACGTCTTTTGTCTCAACTTACTACGCCCCCAGCATATACGTCCCCCCGTTTTGGGACGTTAAAAGTGCCAAATTTGGGAGGTTAAAGCCCCTTTTTGTAGTAGTGATGGTCAAAGACACTTCAGACATTAGGAAGATTTCAAGGAAAATTATGCATAACCAAGACGCAAGTTGCAATTTAAAATAAGTAGTGTAGGGTGATTTTATATCATATTTCTCTTAATAAGATAGATTAGTATAACTCTTTTTTTAAAAAAAAAATTTGGTTTTAACAGTTGTATTGTATATTTATTTTCCTATGTATTGAGTGTTTTAACTATTATGAAGTTACATTTCAGGGTGAGTGAAGATGTTTAGAAAATTTCTCTCATTTTTTGGTGTGAATTTGGCTCTAGACAATGTTACTTTTTCATCAATATGCATTGCATGTTGTTACCCAAGACCTTCAAATCTTCTACCTTTGTACCCCACATGGTTGTTCATCTCTAAGGGCTTTCTTATCTCTTTTTTTATGATAGAATAATAGTCGACTTTTTCAATACTTAGATTCCTAATTTATGAATTATCCTGTTCCTAAAGTTGTGATGTCATATAGGAATTATAATGGCTAAAGATTTAGTCTTGATCTTCCCCATTTTGTTAGTGTCAATTCGGTCTGCCATGAATTATTAGCTGACATTTCTCCTCTTTGACCAGAATTGCTCATGGTCTAATTCTATACTGTGATGTCTTTTTGTAGCAGTGTTTTATCTTTGCACATCTTTTTATTAGTTACATCATTGTATCTCTAACTATACATATCTCTTTTAGTGCTAATCTTCTAAGTTTTTCTTAATACTTACATAGATATGTGACTTGGAATTAAATCATTGCTATTAATACATGGTAATTGAATGTATAAATGTATATACGTTGAATCAGTGCATGAGATTATTGTGCAAGGGAAGTAATTTCTTATAATATATTTTCTTCCAAAATTTGATTGTAAATGCTACTAATTTTATTAGTGTCTTATTGTAGTTAATTATAGTGGGCCTTATTTTTTGCTTAATAACACATGTGCATGTTTACCTACTGTTTGCACAACTTAGAGAAAGTTATCTTATGTTTGTGCTTAAGAAAACAAATTCAGGAGTTCATTATCAACGGAAGCAAGCAAGGAAGAATTTGTAACCACATTAGCAGAGCTACATGTTTATCATAATGAAGTGTAAAAATAACCGTTGTCCTTGGTAGGGGACTGGTGCCGAACCTACCTAAACTTTTTACTATAAAAAAAAAAAATAACCGTTGTCATATTATGCATAGATTAATGTTTTAAATGCACTGTTGTAATAAACAATATTATTAATATGATGTAGTTGTAATTATTTATGCCTCAAATAAAATAATATAACTAATTAAGTATGAAATAAAGATAAAATATATTAGTATGTAAAAGCTTCCCATGCAACATACGGGTAGCACATGCTTGTTTTTCAAATAGTCTTTGGTGAATGAGCACATACTTCTCGTGAGGCCCAAAAAAAAATGTTCATGCTTCCACAAAGACATCTTAAAGCATACTCCTTCCGGTCCTAATTATAGGACAACATTTAAGAGTTGAATTTGGTTCTAATTATAGGACAAAGTTCTAATTTTTGTCAATTTCTTCCAAAAATACCCCCTATTGATATTTTCTCAATAATAATTAAACACAATAATAATTTAATAAGAGTATATCGGAAGTTGTTGAGGGAGATTGACGACGCCGGATTGTGTGAGAGTTTGGAGAAATCGTGTATGAGATATGAGAGGTACAAGAAAAAACAAAGAAGCAATGTAATTGGATATCATTTTAAATTTTAAATAAGGGCATTTTAGGAAAATAAATTTGATTAACTAATTTAACCACTATCCTTAATTTCTTCAAAGTTAGGTAAATATGCCCTATAATTAGGACCGAAAGGAGTATTTCTTTATATGCCTAGCTATCTAATTGAGTTTTCGAGCATAGTCAGACCCAAATGCGGATGGTAGCCCGCCCAAACTTAAACTCATGACATCGCGTTTAAGTGGCTTTCCACTAAGAATAGCACATGATCGCAATTTTATTTTAATTTTTAAGCCAACATGTTTTTTAAAGTTTTCTTTTCATTTGTATCAATATGGCCAGAAGTGAATGGATTTTAAAGGTTCTTCTAAAGTACGATCGAAATTTCTTTGATATACATAAACTAAGTATTGTGAACTTCACAATAACCACCTGTATAAATATTATATTTTGATCCACCGATTATCCAAAGATCACAAACAAAACCTTGTGAGGGCCTCCGCAAACAAAAAGTTTTAAATGAAAGAATGGAAAATTACTTAAAATAGCTTCAAAGATAAAATAATTACTTTTTGTTGCCGCTGACATGATGATAAAATAAAAAAACCATTGGTGTGTTACATTGGAAATAGCCTCTCTTCTTATGGATAAGGTTGGGTGCATCTGATCTTACCCATATCCTATCTAATGAGAGCCTTATGCACTGTAACAATCTTTTTTTTATGTAAAATGAGTCAATCCTGAATAATCCGTACACAATCGGTGATATATGCACCATAAAAAAAAACAAGAAGAAGAAAACAAAGCATATCTATCCAATATCATAGACAGGTTAAATAAAGCGAAAACTAAAATATTTATAACTATGTAATGATCAAAATAAAAAATTTAATACATTATATGTAATATCCTAAATTTTGGGATTAGAGGCTTGGGAATAAGCCTAAATTAAGCGGACTGCTAAGCCCTGGTTTAGTAGATGTCCCAAATCTATTCTCTAATATTTCTTATATCTTTGGGGTATTAAGAAAGTAAAAATGGTGAATTTTGGAGAATATAATTATGTTTTCGATAAAATCGCCTATGAGGCAGTGAGCTTATCATAAGGTTTTGGAAGACTAAATGATAAGTAAAAATTATGAAATTTTACAGGATGAAAGTAGACATCCTAAGCTTTAATTTGATAGGTCATATAACTCAATAAGAGATATACACAAAAAGATATGAATTTTTGAAGTCAGCATAGAAAAACTGTGAAATTTATGGAACAGTATGCAAAGATTGAAATTCTGGGAATTTTGTGATTTCAGAAAGCAAAAGTCTATATTTTTCCTTGAAGCTAGACTCAATAAGGGTTCTATAGGCTTTGGAATCACTCCAATTTAATTTTTCTAAAATTAGTTATGATATTTTAAAGTTTGGGCAGAAATCTGCCAAAACTTTGTAAAAATCCGAAAATTTTGAAAAATTATTAAATAATGAAATATGACATCATCCTAATATTAAAACACCTTTTCTTCATCTTCCTTCCTCCAAACCGACGCCATATTCAGCTGAATGAGTGAGAGAACGTTTGAGATGTCTAGAGAGAGAAATGAGAAGAAAAATCACAAGGTAAGCCGATTTCTTCGATGATCTAGCTCCTAACGCGTATAACTCCGATCCTAAGCTACTCCTTTATGTTCTTTAAGGCTTGGAACCTCAGTTTTCATGGTTAAGGAGGTTAGAGTTTCATCAAAGAAGAGGAAAAGTCAGAGGGAGCTTGAGGTAACTTCCAAACCTTTGTGTATTGACTATTCTAGCTGCTGTGGGCAATTTAATCGGTGAAATTTTGCCGGATTGCCATTGGTTTTAATTTTTGGAAATGGGTATGTGGGGCTGTTATGCTGCCCAAATTGATACTAAATGGTAGTTGTAACCTAATGGAATAGTCAATAAAGTGGTTAGGAGTAGAAAGGAACGTGTTTACGGAGCCGAAACCTAAAAACCCCGATTTTCCCCTTAAAACCTATATATTTCGGCCAGCATTGTAAATGGGTCTTAGAGTTGGATTTTCAATGATTTGATGATTCCATTGGATTCAGTGGGCGAAAATAGGTGGGGTTACAGTTGGGCACTTTTTCGGAAAAAGCTTAGAAAGCATATTTACAGAAATGCCCCTAAAACCCTAAAAGTAGGGCTTCCAAGGGCAATTTCGTAATTTGATAGTGAATTTGATAATTTCGAGTCCGGAAATGGATTCCTTGGGCGAAAATATGTCAGGATAGCCCATGTTAGAATTTCGAGAAAAGTATAACCGGACCGGGTATGATGGGGCCAGGTCCCCGGGGGTATTTTAGTAATTTTTCAAGATAAACTCATATAACCCCAGAAACACTATGGAAGTGTCTAAATAGTACATTTGACATTGTAGGATCGAATATGGAGCCCCGAGCTGTTTGCACTTAGATCGAGGCACACGTTTCGAGACGGAAAAAGGTTAAGGTAGGAGACTTACCTTTCTTGCATGTATTTGATATATTTGCTTGTGTAGTGATGTATGTGATTGCTTTACTTGATTGTGTAGAGCATATTTGAATAAATGAAGCTCTGTTTCTGTTTTCTCTGTGGCCATAGTCTTGTTGTATGAAACATTGAGCATGCAGAAATGTCATTATGGGGCATACATCTAGATAAAGCTAACATGTCATACACATAGCATCAATCATGCATGCATTATGGTATCTGTTTCCTACTGAGATTCTCTCGAATCTCACCCTCCCCTACCAACAATTTAGACAGGAGACGACAGAAGATATGCGAACAACAATGCAGATTATCGTACGAGGGGATTACAGTAGTGGAATGAAGACTGGAAGAAGTCTCTGTTTCACTGGGATGAGTTTAGACACCCTAGTAGCCTTGTGCGGCTACCTTAATCGTAAGTATCATGTAAAAAATCTTATGGGGAATTTATGTAATTATGCATATATTATCAGTATAGTTATGCTATTCCTGTGTTGCCTACCGAATCGCATATCGTTTTCCGCGAATACTCTGAAAAAGGTTGAAATTAAAATAAGAGCTTGACATTATACTTAGGAATCAAGATTATGTTCTTGAATTTTTGTTACCAACAGACACAACGCTTTCCACATAATTAAAAGCATTGTTAACATTGCCATATCTGTGAGCAATAAGAAACTCCTAGAGCTCATGAGTAGTGAGATTAAAAAGATATACTCCAAGTTCTGGTTCAGAAGGTATTTGACATTTAGGTTCAAAAACAGCTTCATTCCTCTAAAAATGTCAGAGGATATAACCGGAAAAACCAGGGCTGACAATAAACTTAGTCCCATCCCATCTCTGCCTTGATGTATCCTCCTCCATTACCCACAATTCAATGTTAGGTTTCTCAAATCCATCAAAAAATGATTCCAAAACTTCATTATTTAAAACAATCCATTAAGAACACACTTATTTACCCACAATTATTTAGTGCTTCACACCCACACACACCACACACAAAATGCAATTATGTTGCTTTCTAAAAGGGGATGAGAAAACCTGGAACGAGACCATCACTTGACATTAGAGAAAGAAAAATATTACAACAACACACTCAAATTGACACATAGATAATAAGTATAAAATATAGACAGATACACACATACATATGACAGAACTTATTAATCTCAGTAGCTAGAAATCCTGTCCATAATGTTAGACACCACCTCCTTGCTTTCTCTAAGAACTTCAACACTGCGGCTGAGCATGGCACGCTTGCCCGCCATGGAAGGCGACTCCTCCAACAAGCTTTCGATTCCTCCAAAGCTTGGAGACGTAAAACAAGAAGTGATCTCCTTCTCCAACTCCCTATTCACCAGATTGTTGATGCTGAACTGTAGATGCAGAGCTATGGTATCAACCAACCTCCTCAGCACAATCCTCCAATAAGAAATCATCCTCATCTTCATGTCATAAGCGCTATTCAGAACTTGTGCATTGTTCTGTCTCAGATGACCAATCTGTACGCTTTCTCCAACACCATTAATATTCACAGCTCCGTAACCGTCACGAACATATGAGGCGAGAGAAGATTGACCAGCCATCAGACTATTGTACTCAGTCATGTACTCTGGATTACATGTGTAATCTGTCCACTTTTCCATTTCTATAGCCTCCTTTACATGCTTCTTGGAATGCTCTCTCATTCTAGCAATCAGATTTTCTCCTGACCTGCAAGTACATCTCTGGAGCTGGTAATAGTGTTCTGAGTGGCGATTAATGACTTGAATCACCACTTTTTCTAGATAGTCCCACACATCATCGATGAACTGAATCGGCCTCGATGAGATTCCTCTCACTTTGTTCTGTAACAAAGCCAGAAAAGCTGTGCGAGGCATGAAGTTTGGGAGGCCAATCCACTTTGCTTCCTCCAGAAGCATTATTTCATCCTTCAGGAAATTCTCTTTGTGGTTACTTTCTGGACACTCATGAAGATCTTTCGAGTAATCGTTGAGCTTTTCCACCAATCGAGCTGTGCAATGCATGGTTTTGTCTTCTGGGTACTCATCAAATTCTCCTCTGATAAGGATTTTCCTGAGAGATTCCTTCACTAATCCAATTATATGCATGAAGGCAGCCATAGCATCAGCAGCAGAATTCAAGTTCTTTGGCAAGCTCTCCAACTCAGAAAGCTGAGAATTGAGCTTCTCATTGATTTTTCTTAACATCTCAGGCAGTGTCTTTGAAATAATCGAAGCTTGAAGCTCAACTAGCCTCTGAGCTAAAACAGGTATACCCACCATGGATTTGTCTATCTTTGACAGAAGAGGATGACTCTGGAACAGCATAGCTTCCTCCTTTCGAGCATCTTCATAGGACTCATCATTAATTCGATTTCTCACACAGACATAACCAAGTCCAATGTTTACATCATCTGCAGTGACCTTCTCATGTAACCCTTCAGGAGACTTATCTGCTTTTGTTACCACAGCCAGAGTTCTCAAACCAGTTCTATCAACACTCTGTGACATCCTAATGGATTCACATGTTGTAAAATCTTGAGTAGCTGAGAGAACATTCAGAATGATAGTTTCCTCTGGTTTGATATACTCCATGATCATCTCCTTGATCTGGTCATAGATGTCCTCAGGCTGTCCATGAATGGGAACTCTGGTTATACCTATTAGAAAATATTTTAAAAAAAAAAAGCCTCACACTGATTAATTGGAGAAAGAATTAAAGATATATATTGGAAGGGAAATCCCGTCAAATTACCTTGAGCTATTTTTATAAAAAGACAATTCTAATACCACATCTCAAGAGTCAAATATGACATCAAAGACATTATAAAGATTATGAACTTAAGGCTCCTATAACTCAAAAGAAGTACAAATTCAAGTGAAGGGAACAAAAGAACCAAAAAGGATTTTAGAATACATTAAAAAAGTGTCTCACATAAATCTTATCAATTTGGTTTAAGCTGCCAAGAGGTTATGTTACTTCCTCAAATAGCAGTGATAAAGAGGCAATCAGTTAAGATAATTAAAGCGTTTTAAGAAAAGCATGTTGTATTTATTATAACTTCCTTAATCTAATCAAATTAGATAAACAATTCTTAGATTAAAAACCAGAGGGAGGAATACCTGGCAGATCCACCATGGTGAGATCAGGAACACCATCCTTCTTCACGAACAAAGTCAAAGGGGTGTTGCTAATCCCTTTTGACTTCCCTGCAAGTTCTTCAGTGGCTGTGTTGATAGCATCAGAGACATGTTCTTCATCTGTTGATACAACTTCGCCATTATACTCCAACAGAAGCTCTGGCTCTGCTACAGGGTGGTTCTGGAGCCTCATAATCAAAGGCACCCTGGTGCAGATTCCTTGCCCACGTGGCAAACTGATTCCGGCGAGAGATTCCATGACACTGGACTTGCCAGAAGACTGGTCACCAACAACCACAATGCTTGGAATCTGAATACCTTCTTTGGTGATGTTGAGGCGTCTGAGGTTTTCGACGGCGTCGAGAATTGGTCGGATCTTTTCGTTGTAGAAAGACACAATGGGTGGAACATTATTGTCTCCATTGGAGGTTTGAGGTTTGTGATGATCTGGGTCTAAGGACAGAGAGGTTAGTTTCTCATTAATACAGCAATTGGCAGAATACTTTCCCATTTGGCTGTGGGCTTTTCTGAGAGTTCAGAGTTTTACAGAAAAGTAAGCAGAGATTTGAGGCAATAGAGAGAAGATGTAAATTGCAGAGAATGATAGGGAAAATTGTGGTTTATATAGGAACGTGTGAGCTTAGAACAGTGATTTAGATGAAAGAGAGAAGTGGGAAAATTGATGCATTTCGGAGACTTGCTCAAGAAGGAGATGGGAAAAGAATTGTGTGGAAACTTTATTGACTTGACCTCGATAGTGGGTAACCCGAGTTGGTGAAGTTTCTTTATTTATTAAAGGTTTAAGATGTAAAAATACTCGTGAATTTTTTTTAAAAGTGTATCCAATATCATAAATTTTTTTTAGGTGAAAAAAGACCCATGAACTTCTTAAATTGGGATAAAAATGTCATACCGTTAATTGGTATAAACGTCCGTTTTGTGGGATCCACAATTTTATTTTTTAAGGTGCAAAAATACCCATTAACTTTTCTAAAAAGTGTATCCAACACTATAAAATTTTTTCTTGGAGCAAAAATACTCATAAACTTTTCAAAAGTTTATGGTGTTGGGTGCACTTTTTAGAAAAGTTCATGAGTATTTTTGCACCTCAAAAAATAATATTGTGGGTCCCACAAAACGAACGTTTGTACCAATTAACAGTTTGACATTTTTGCCCCATTTTGAGAAGTTTATAAGTATTTTTGCACCTAAAAAAAGTTTATGGTGTTGAATGCATTTTTGAGAAAAGATTATGGGTATTTTTGCACCTTAACCTTTTATTAAAGTAAATTCTTATTCGTTCTTCTCTGTACTATACACTCCTATTTTAATATAAGAGATATTTTATCTAATTTAATTAAATTAAAAAAAAATTAGTTAAGATATTAATGCGACATGTATTTTTTAAAATATTATGTTCATCTTCCTTAATCTTCTCGTTTCCTCTCTACTTTAATTAAATTAAATTTAATGGTAATAATAAAATTACACAATTTTTAAAAAATTATGTCTACATTTCAACTATTCAAAACTTTATTATGTAAGATGCTCATGATGAAAAAAACCTTTATTGATAAAATTATAACTTAACCCTTTATTATTCATATAATTGTTGATGAACTATGAAGAATGGATGATTCAAATACAATATGCTCCTAAGAGGTATCATGTGATTGCTGATATTATGTCAAGCAAGAGTATTATTTGCAGGAAACATAGATACTGCTTCGATGGTGTGCCTCTTGCATATATTAGATACGATGTATTTGATAATTTGTAAACTTTATCCTCGTATTTGATAATTTGTATTGGATTTATTACATTTCAACATTATAAAAAAAGTATGGAAAGAATATTTTTTGTGAAAGCATATAATTCGCATACCAAAATCACTTTATGTGACAGAAACTTTGCAATGTTTGTTTTGTTCCCATTGTCTTATTCACTCTCTGCATTTCACCTTCCGTACACATTAGATATTTCGGGAGGGTTTTCTTTCGGGGGGGAAACAGTTAACTTTATCCTACTATATTTAATGCTTTACACATTAGATATTTCTGTATAACTATCTTTTACTATTAATACTTTTAACTTTTTTTTATAAAAATTTGACATCACTTGATTAGAAATAAGTACATAATTTATAAATTTAATTACCAAGGTTTATTTATTAATTTATTAAGGCCAATCTAATTCATTCTTCTATTTATATTATATAATTTATTATTTATTAAATTTTTTATGAATAAGTTGTGCATTTGTTCTCTTTCCTACCAAGTTCCAAATTTGCTTTATCTCTCCCTTTCGCTTTTGTCCACACAAATTATTTTCCTCCTCGTTTCTCACTCAGCGCCACTTTTCCTGCCTCTTTCTCATTCAGTGCCACTTTTCCTCATCAAAGAATCATCGTACCTTATTTTATTTTATTTTACTTTTATACTTTTGCCCATCCAATCGTCACTAAAGAGCATCAACCTTGCCTTGGGGTTTTTTTCTTTTTATTGGTCCATTTGACTTTAAACAATAAGAACATAAACAAATAAGGGAAAAGAGTTTTAATGGGTAATTTTGTACTTAATAAGATAAAAATAGCAAGTTGATGAAAAAGAAGGTTAAGACAAATAAAATCAGAAAAAATTGAAACAACAAATTACCCATGTGTATGAGGATGGTATGAGCTCTTTCTTGACAATAGTTGTCAAGTTAAAAAAACAAAGGAAATCAAATTTATATTGGTCTCTTGTAAAAACAAATATGAGAGTCACATTCTCAATCTGATAAACCAATAGCAACACATTTATAATGGTTAACGTTGTATCGACTAGGGATGAGCAAAAACCCAGTGGTCCAGTCTAGTCTGGTCTAACCCGAGCTGATCCAATTTGGTCTGGTCCAGTCCAAATAAGCAATATAATGAAATTGGACCAGACTGATTGGTCGGGTTGGACCGGGTTCTAGACCAGGGGACCAAACCACCTAGACTGGTCCAGGTCAATTTCTTAAAAAATATTTTTATAATTTAGATGTTATTTTTTATTTTTTATTTAATGTTATTAAAGTTTTTTTAAGGATTTATAATCAAGTTTTATTTTTTATGATGATTTTTATATGATTATAGGTATTTTTATTATCTTAATTATATTTAACATGTTTAAATCTTTTTTCTCAACATATTTTTTTTATTGTTGTTGAATGTTGTTGGATATTCTTATATATTTATGATGTTTTAATTTTTAGTGACATATTTTATATTATAATAGGTATTTTTGTGGTCTTAATTGTGTTTAATAGGTTCAAATTTTGCCAGGTAGTCCACCAGACCCGGTCTAGTTTAGCCTGACCTCAGGTTGGTGTTGGATCAGACTAGACCACGGACTGCTTTATGCAACCCGAGATCTTCTCAAGACTAGACCTCGGGTTGATGTAAAACCCAGTCCAGTCCAGTGCATGCTCATCCCTAATATCGACGTTAAGATTCTTCTTTTGGTGGTTATCATATTCTATTTTTCCTTCAGAATAAGGATGAGGAAATGAAATGAGTCACAAAATGTGGGAAAAAATCTTTCATCTTCTAGATCTCGTGGGAAAAACCCAAGAGAAGTTATTCTAGATCTCGTGGGAAAAAAATCTTTGTTATTGATTAATACTGACCTTTCACTAATAAAAATTCAATAACACTCTATATTAATATGAAGGATGTTATTCAATTTGAATTATATTAACCAAGAGAAGTTTAATTATATCAACCATATATTTGTTTAACATGTATATATAAGATTCAATTTTCTAAAATTTGAATGTCCTTTCTAATGCTTTTTTTAAATCACCAATATATAATGCCATATGAAAATTTGTTGAAATTTGAAAACATAAAATTTTATATATTCCATATATTTTTAAAAATTAATGTATTAGATAAACGAAATCACTTGTATTTTTTCATTTTTTATAGATTAGTAAATTAATTATATATAATAAATTCTCATCTAATGATTTTTTTACAATAGTACACTTTTGGTTTAACTGCACACAAAGTTTCACTCTTGTCCCTTATTGTAGTGTTTTTTGGTCATTACTTTTAAAGTTATTACCAAAAAGATGCTGATATTAAAATTGTAAATGTTGACATATTAAATTTAATTTTTCAAAATAATAATAATTTTTTTAAAAAATCATCCTTTTATACTAATAATATTAGGATTAGAAGACTAAAAATATACTTTTTAAAATTAAATGACCAATTTAAAACCTTCATGAGTGTTAAATGACCAAATCTATATTTTAACCAATAATGTTTTTAAGTTTTAAAATTATTTTAAAAATAGGATAAATATTACAAAAACTCAAACCAATATAATATATATATATATATATATTACTTTTTTGCAGTGTTATTAAACCCGGACCGGTCCGGCCCGGGAACTGGTGATCCGGTGAGAAAATGGGTCCGGTTCATGAACCGGACCGGTTCAGTATTTTTTTTAAAATCTTTTTTTTTTTAAATTTATTTATTATTTTATATTAATAAATCTAAAATTTTCACTCTTTCACCGGTTTGGTCTCGGGTTAGTTTCGGTCTGACTTCGGTCTGACTCATTGACCCTTGACCTAGTGTAACATCCCAAATTTTATTCACCAAAAATATATTGTAATTATTTGAATAATTCAATAAAATGGTGAATATTCATGAATTTGGATCTTGTGAATTTTGAAATATTCATATTCATAAGGAAATGGGCAAATTAATTCAAGAATTGAATTAAATTACAAAGGGGATAGTAAAATCATAATTTTGCCAATTTAGCCCAAGATAAATTATTTTCCAATTAATTGGAATTGATTTCAATTAATCAAGGAAAATAAAGGAAAATGCATAATGTGATTATTCTTGGTGGAATAAATCAAGAATTGAGAAATTAAGGGGGAGTATACATAAAATCAATGATGTGAATGGTGAAATTGTGCAAAACAAATTTTTCTCCTCCCTTCCTCTCATTATTTCGTTGATGCATGAAGGAAAAAGGAAAAGGAAATTTGTTCATTTTTAATTAAATCATATGACATAAACTGTGGAAGAGATAAGAACCAAGTACACTCATGATCACAAAGTATGACATAAAGTGGAAGGAGTATGGCCTAATGCAAGGTGTCATGAGGGCAATTAAAGTGTTCATGAAAGGTGGAAAAATCTTGATCATTGGCTAGATCAAGGGCTAGGATTAAAGATGAGAGAAGACAAGTAGTACATAAAATTTTTCCTCCTCCTTTCATGCCATTCACGCACAAGAAGAGAAAAAAAGAGAGAGAGAGAGTGATTTTTGGGAGCTCTTGGAGATTTAGAGAGCAAAAAGAAGTAAGATCCAAGGTAAGCTAAGATTTCTTAAAGGTTTCTTCTTCTAATCTTCTCTAATCTCTTCTCTAATCTCTTCCTTTCCATAAATTCCATGGATTAGCAAGCAAATCTTGAGCCAAAGAGAAAGAGAGTGGAGAACTTCTAGAGGAAGAAAAAGGACTCAAGAAGGTAACTTTACAAATCCTAAGATTATGTTAGATATGGTTGTTGTTGATGATCATGGTTGGATTTGGTTGTATTGTTAAGTTTGTAAATTTGGAAAGTCCTAATCCTAAGGGGTTATGCTGCCCAAATTTCTTTGAATCATGGTTAAGAAGTGTTTAAATGAGTTAATCAAGGGTTAGAAGTGAAAAAGTACAAGTTTTAGAAACTAGAACACAAAACTTCATTTTCCTTATTTTGACCAATATTTCGGCCAGACCAGATCTGGTAGTAGGAGTTGGATTTTCATGAAATAAATGGTTCTATTGGACTCAGTGGGCAAAAATAGGTGGGGTTACAGTTGGACACTTTTTCGGTAGAGGCCGAAAAAGCATATTTACGAAAACGCCACTGAAATCACTAAATAGGGGCTGTCAAGGGTATTTTCGTAATTTGACAGTGAATTTGGTAATTTCGAGGCCGGAAATGGATTCCTTGGGCGAAAATAAGTCAGAATAGCATTAGTCAAAATTTTGGGAAAACGTGCCATCAGGCCGGGTACGGCGGGGCGGGGCCGGGTTCTCGGGGGCATTTTTGTAAATTTTCACCATAGACTAAGATAACCACAATAAACACTATGGAAGAGTCTAAAATGATACTTGGATAGGTTATGACCTATTTCTGGTACATTTAATATTTTAGGATCGATTTGGAGGCCGGATACGACA
This sequence comes from Inga oerstediana, assembly GCA_963210345.1. Lineage (NCBI taxonomy): Eukaryota > Viridiplantae > Streptophyta > Magnoliopsida > Fabales > Fabaceae > Inga > Inga oerstediana. The sequence goes on along the minus strand of OY723400.1, from coordinate 25,844,907 downwards.
CGTTCTTTAAGGCACATTTAAAAGAGGATTATAAAGCTTTGAGGTAGGGACATTATCCTTCATACACTATGCCATAAGTTATGTGATTGTGTGGATGCCATTGTTTTGTAAATGCACTTAATTAATAACATGATTTGCCTAGAGAGAGGCTGTTATTGCCAGAGGTGCACTTACACTGGGAGTTGGCAGAAGTCCAACCGGTGTAGATTGTGGGGCTGGGCCCTACTCATGTATACATGACGATGATGTGTTTATATTGTTCATTAATTTGTGCATACCTTGGCGCATGACATATTTACTTTTCGCATTTTCTATGAATGATATTATGTCTCTACGGAGATTCTTCGGAATCTCACCCTATTTTTAAATAAACACCTCAGCGAGTACCAGTGGGAAAAAGAGCAAAGAAGTTGTCGCCGAGAAGTGAGTGGCACGTGTTCCGAGGCGAGGATATGAACGCGGTTATGCTTTAGTCTATGCCTGAACATTTTGGATAAATTGTAAATATTAAAACTTCCGCTGTATTTTGTTTCCGTCAACGAACAATAGTGGCATGGTAAACGAACGACGTTGGGATTGTAAATGAATATTTTTATCAGTATAATTGTACTTTTCTGTATGCCCATTGAATTCCGTCGTTATTACTCTTTGATTATCGAAATGGAAACGGGTGTTGACACCTAGTATCCCGATCAGTTCACTGACCGGTGCCGATTTAATAACATTACTTTCTTGCCTTGAGAAAGACAACGTGGGGGCTGAGGTTGTTCTTCTGGGTCCAAGCCTCACCCCATAGGTTGAAAGCTGGGGCATTGAGATGTGAAATGGGAACGATGATTGGGTATTTTTCTCTCTGAAGAAATTTGAAAAAAATTCTCCATTAAAAATTTTATTGATTAGAATGATTAGAATACTGATATTTTATGTAAATAAAATTTGTAAATTACTGTTTCCTTTTTTCTTCTAAGTACAAGTATATTTCTATTAGAAGTAATACTGATCAAGATATTATGAGATACTACTTACTAATTACTTGCGTGTGTGTGTATATGTATTTTGTATCATTTTCACTAATAAAATTTTCAACGACGGTTTTTCCAATTTTCTTTATTATTTTTTTTGTCAATTTATATCAACGAATGAGTTGGTTAATTATTGGGGTTAATGCGTGTGCTCAGATCAATGGGTACAAGATTGAATATAGACACCCGGGATGTTAGGTGTTTTCCCCGGAAATCTGGGCTTGGAAAGTTGTGCATTCTCATTCTGGGATGGTGGAAAAACATAAAGTAGATGATGGGAGGAAGTAATATTTGAGTAAATAAATAACACTAGACATTATAAACTAGTTTATTTTTTGAGCATTCATTACTTAAAAATATTTTTTTTAGTAATATCTAGTGTTTTAAAATAATTTTTTGTGCATCCATTATTTTAAATTTTTTTTTCAAATTTAGTATCTAAAGTTTATGGTGTTTTTTTTACTTAGAAAAAAACAGAATAACTTAATTTATTTTGAAGGGAGACAAAGAAAAAGAAATAGGAATTTTTTTATTAGAAAGAATTAGGAAGCATAGCTAATGGGAAGAATCAATGTTTAAGGACCTATTTACTGAAGAGGATATTCTCATTGTTCTCTTTCGTATTATATTTTCATAATCTCATCTTCATTCTTAAACATAAAATATATTATTTAGATTTAATATTTTATAAAATTATTATTATTATATTTTATAAATTAAAATTTATTTATTTTTCTGCATTGCAGTTATAAATAATATAAATCAGATTTTAAGAATTTAAATTTATTTATTTATGTTTATAGAAATAATTTTATAAAAGATTGAAATAATGTTAACTATTTTTTAGATATTAATTTAAAAATTTGGTTCAAACTATAATTCCTATGGGAGCACAGCCGAAGACTTTGAGTCAACTGATAGAAGGATTGACTTGAGTCTGGCCACAGTGGAAATACGAAGAACTGTTACGAAGCCTATTAGGAGTCAGTGTCACTCATGTGCTGTGATATATGTAGAGTCGGGAATCAGAGTCGGCCCGATCCTATAGGGCCGGCCCTTGACGGGTTAGGATCTAACAGGGCCGATCCTAAAGGACTCGAGGTCAAAAAAATTGCAGTTTTTAAGGCCCGACCCGAGAGTATCAGGGCCAGGGCCGGCTAGCAGGGTCGGGAAGTCTTTTTCACAATATTTAACTATTTTTCCTGCATATTTTCCCCAGAGAGATATAATTAGTAAATAACAACGATTAAAATTCTAATTTAATACATAAATGTTGTCAATATTAAGGTTTAAATAACACGTCTCTTACAACAAACACACACAGTTACTAATATATAATCAAAGGTAAAATCATGTCCATAAATAACTCACACAAAGGCCAAAGTATAAGAAGGAAAAAAACTAAATACTCTAACCTCTAAACAACATGAGTATGACAACTATCATTTTCACCTTCTTCACTACTATCATCAATTTCAAAGACATTTGATTGTGTTTAATTTTGAGCAGTAGGTTCAAGTAGTCAAATAATCACAACCTCCATAAAAAATCATACTCTATCAGGCATAATAGTATATAATATGATTTTATTCTAAATAGGTAGAATAATATACTCAAAAATCACAATATGATTCAATTAGACAAAACAATATACTCAAAAATCATACTCTATACAATATGAGGACAGAGTGACATATAGATTCAATAAGGCAATTAAAAAATGTAACATGGTTCCTCTCCAAGCAAAAAAAATAAAAAATAAACAGGCTTAAAGGGCTGGCCCTTTTAGGCCCGACTCCTTTTGGGTTACAATTTGTAAGCCCGGCCCTTGAAGGGCCAGGGCCTAAATGTCAACACCCGTTTCCATTTCGATAATCAAAGAGTAATAACGACGGAATTCAATGGGCATACAGAAAAGTACAATTATACTGATAGAAATATTTGTTTATAATACTGATATCATTCGTCGACGAAATACAGAAAATACAGCGGAAACTTAACATTTACAAATTATCCAAAATATTAAGGCATAGACTGAGGCATAACCACGTTCATATCCTCGCCTCGAGACACGTGCCACTCTCTTTTTGGCATCAACGTCTTTGCCCTTTGGCCCACTGGTACCCGCTGAGGTATTTGTTTAAAAATAGGCTGAGATTCTGAAGAATCCCCGTAGAGACATAATATCGTTCATAGAAAATGCAAAAAGTAAATATGTCATGCGCCAAGGTATGCACAAATTAATGAACAATATAAACACATCATCACCATCATCATCATGTATACATGAGTAGGGCCCAGCCCCATAATCTACACCGGTTGGACTTCTACCAACTCCCAGTGTAAGTACACCTTTGGCACTAACAGCCTCTCTCTAGGCAAATCATGTTATTAATAAAGTGCATTTACAAAACAATGGCATCCACACAATCACATAACTTATGGCATAGTGTATGAAGGATAATGTCCCTACCTCAAAGCTTTATAATCCTCTTTTAAATGTGCCTCGAAGAACGTGTCGTATCCGGCCTCCAAATCGGTCCTAAAATATTAAATGTACCAGAAATAGGTCATAACCTATCCAAGTATCATTTTATACTCTTCCATAGTGCTTATTGTGGTTATATTAGTCTATGGTGAAAATTTACAAAAATGCCCCCGGGAACCCGGCCCGATGACACGTTTTCCCAAAATTTTGACCAAAGCTATTTTGACTTATTTTCGCCCAAGGAATCCATTTCCGGCCTCGAAATCACCAAATTCACGGTCAAAATATGAAAATACCCTTGACAGCCCCTATTTAGGGATTTTAGTGGCGTTTTCGTAAATATGCTTTTTTCGACCTCTACCGAAAAAGTGCCCAACTGTAACCCCACCTATTTTCCCCCACTGAGTCCAATGGAACCATTTATTTCATTAAAATCCAACTCCTACTACCAGATCTTGTCTTGGCCGAAATATTGAAGGAAAAATAGAAAAATGGGGTTTTATGTTTTAGCTTCCAAAACTTATACTTTTCCACTTCTAATCCTTGATCAACTCACTTAAACACTTCTTAATCATGATTTAAAGAAATTTGGGCAGCATAACCCCTTAGGATTAGCACTTTCCAAATTTACAAACTCAACAAAATAACCAAAACCAACCATAATCATCAACAATAACCACATCTAACATAATCTTAGGATTTGTGAAGTTACCTTCTTGAGTTCTTTTCTTTTCTCTAGAAGTCCTCCTCTCTCTTTCTCTTTGAGCTCAAGATTTGCTTGCTAAACATAGTGTTTCATGGAGAAGAAGAGATTAGAGAGGAGATTATACAAATTGGAAGCCTTAAAACTTGGATCCACAAGGTCTTACCTTAAGATTTCTCCTCCTTCTCTCTAGATTTCCCAAGCTCTCCCTCTCCCTCTATCTTTGTTGTTTGGATGTGAGAATGAGCAAGAAAGATGAAAATGAAGGTAAGAGAAAGATGAAGCCTTGCTTCATAAATATCTCACCTAATTTCTCTTAATATTTCATCTTAGCCCTTGATCTCATCAATGGTTGAGATCTTTCCACCTTTCATGAACTTGGCCTTATCCACTTTCAACTTGTGCTTATCTACTCCAAACTTGTGTCATAAGTCTCATTGTAATTGAACTAATTCCCTTCAATTAACAATTGGGTTTTCTACAATTATCTCATTCCTTTGGTCAACATAATATATTTTTTTGCAATTTAAACATGTGCTCAAACTTTAGCCATTATAATTTAATCTCTTGGCTTTAGATGATGCCACTTGGCATATTTACCTTCCAAGTAAATATTTCCCTTCTACTAAATATCCACCAATAAAAGAAAAATATGGGCTTTTACTTTATTCCACAAATCTCAATTTATTCCACCAAGAATATTCAATTCTTGAATTTATTTGCCCATTTCCTTATGAATATGAATATTTCAAAATTCACAAGATCTAATTTCCATGAATATTCACCATTTTATTGAATTACTCAAATAATTACAATATATTTTTGGTGAATATAAAATTTGGGATGTTACACTAAAAGAGCCGGCCCGACGGGCTCTGCCCGTTTTCCTGGCTCTAGACATATGCGTCATCATCTCCAAAGCTTCCTATACAATTTCATCCGACGGATCGGTTAGAATAATAATGGCCATCCAATTTGATGATTTGTAGAGCAGACCCCACTTTGCAGAGAATCCCGAGTCCAGATGCACGCATGTGAAAAGTTATAATTTATGTTATTAATTGAAGTGGCAAGAGATTTTACCTTATAAAAAGGATAATATAAGTTTGGGTCTTGAAAAACATATACACTAGTAAGAAAAAGTGAAAACTCTTTATAGGCTAAGTTTTAAAAGGAATCATACCTTTGATGAAATGAAAAAATGCACAATTTTAGCCTTAATTTTTTAAAAACTCATATATGAAAGCCATGTCACCCATTTACAAATGAAATTTTTCTTGGACCTTGTTTGAAATATTGGTAGAAAATGTAAAAATTAGTTGAGAGAATTGCTCAAAAATACCTTTGGGGCAAATTAATTGTTGATTGCTACTAAGCATGCAAGCGATTTTCCGTGTATGCAAGTGATTTTCCGTTTTGTGCAAACTATCTTCCGTGTGTGTAAAAATCTTCCATATAAATGGCAAACAATCTTCCGTTGTGTGCAAAATATCTTCTGTTATGTGCAACAGATATTTCATAGTAGCCTTTAACAATTAATTTTCCAAAAAAAGTATTTATCAGCAATTCTCCCAACTTAGTTTGGACTTGGGACAAAATACTAGTTGAATAAGAAAATGATGTTAATTTAATAAAAAATTGATAATTGACATCAGACAATTGACTTTTTATTCAAAAGTCATTTTAAAGCTAAGGCAATTTTTCTCTTTGCTATTTATTTTTTAATTTTTCTTTATATTTAAACTTTTTGAATTTAACTTTTCAATATATATAATCTAAATAAATTTATGTTTAACCCACCCTTTTAATAAAAACCTATCTAAATAGAAATCATATTACATTGATTTTTACCCCACTTCAGTTGCAAATATTAGTTGAGATAAAAATCACATGTTAAGTAAATCTAAACAAGGCCTCCCAATTTCAGAGTGGTGAAAAGTTTCCACTTTTACTTCTCTTACAGCCAAGGCCACATACTGAGATCACGTAGCATCAAGTGCCAGCATTAATTGGAGTGAAGACTTGCCATATTAATTAAAATATAATCAGGAAGCTGCATTCCAATTCCATCTTTCTCCCCTCCAAACTCTGTTGCTTCTTCCTCACTAATGGAATTGGATTCTGCAAAAAGGCAGGGATTTTGGTTCAATTCCAATGCTTTCAATTTGATGCTTTGGAATGAAAGCCAATCCTGGGAATGTTATGGAGGAATTAACTAATCCTAATACTCACTTATTTGGAGTCTGTTTGCTTGTTTTGGATCACTTTTGGACACCCCAAAAGTGTTCAAAAGTGCTTATTCATGCAAATCAAGATAAATCTCCTCTCATATACTTATCTCGTATACTGTAAATCACGATCGAAAAGTTTCTTTTAAAGGCTTTAATCGCTATTCTAAACAAACAATATGGCCCTGTTTGGTATGAAGCACTAGGGGGTAGGGACTGGGATTGGATCAGGGATTGAATCAGAATATATTGTTTGATATGAGGGACCATTGATAACCAGGGATTAGGAGTACCATGAAAGTGGGATTGCTGTAAAGCCACCTCCCCCCTGGTATTGTGTTTTCAATCCTAAGACTGCAAAATTATAGGGATAAAAATATCCTTGATTAAAATCTTTTTCAGACAAAAATGACCAGATTTTCTAGAATCAATCCCTCTCACATAATCTCTCTTTCTCTCTCTTTTCTCACCAACGACATAAATCACTCTTAAGTATACCATTGTCTCCCCCAAGGTTGCCCTCACCGCCACTCATACCTCCACTGACTTTTTATTTAAAAGTCACTTCAAAGATGAAGTAATTTTTTTTAGTTTTTATTTTTTCTTTATATTTAAACGTTTTGAAATTTAATTTTTCAATATATATAATTCAAATAAATTTATGTCATACCCACTTTTTTAATAAAAACCTATCTAAACAGAAATTATATTACATTGATTTTTGGGAGAATTCCCCAAAAATATCTTGGAGGCAAATTAATTGCTTAGTGCTACCAAGCATGTAAGTGATCTTCCGTGTGTGCAAGCGATCTTTCTTTTGTGCAAATCATCTTCCATGTGTGCAAAAATTTTCCATAAAAATATGCAAATAATCTTCCGTTGTGTGTAAAATATTTTCCATTATGTGCAACAGATCTTTCATGGTAGCAATCAGCAATTAATTTGTTTCCAAGGTATTTTTGGGCAATTTTCCCTTGATTTTTACCAACGTTCGTGAACCCGGACCGGCCGGTCCAGCTCGGAAACTAGTGCACAGGCCGGAAAACCGGTCCAGTCCGAGTCACTGCTTTTTTTTTAAAAATAGTTTTTCTTTAAAATTTCATTTTAATAAGCCTAAAATCTTCAATTTCTCACCAGTTTTGCCCCGGTTTGGCTCTGGTTTGGCCTCGATATGACCCATTGACTCTTAACCCAATACCCCGACCTATTCAGTACCCGATCCGGGTTCATGAACCTTGATTTTTACCCCATTTCAGTTTCAAATATTAGTTGAGATAAAAATCACATTTTAAAGTCAATCTGCAAAAGGCACGGATTTTGGTTCAATTCCAATGCTTTCAATTTGATGCTTTGGAATGGAGAAAGCCAATCTTGGAAATGTTATGGAGCCATTAACTCATCCCAATACTCACTTATTTGGAGCCTATGCCTCACATGACGACATCAAAGACACTATGCTTTTCAGAGTTGACAAAAGAATTCAAATATGTAGTACTATCTCCGATCCTAAATATAGGATAAAGTTTATAGTGTAAATTGCACTATAAATTTTATTCTATATTTAGGACCCCAGAGAGTATTATTTTGTCATGTGGCGAGTTGTTAAAATGAATAAGAACTTCACTTAATAGATGCTTTGATATTGTGTGTGTTTGAAATAGTGATAGAAAAAAAATGAATTTTTCCTATTTAATTTTTTTGTATTCTTACTTTTGATAAAAATCAGACTGTGTAATGTGATTAATGTTTGGATTGACGATTATATAATGACTTTTGCAAAAGTAAAACTAATTGATCACATGTCCCGTATAAATTGGTCTCTAATTGAGTCACGAATATGATTCATTTGAAAGGAAGATCGCCTACTATAATTTGATGCGGAAGGCTGTTTATCTACATTAACTATATTCCCAGTTTCACCTAACTGAAACATTACGTCAGTGGAATCATTTTTCCCAATAAAATTATATAGGGTCATTGTTGCATAAACAATGCGGATTTGTATCTAATAGCTGTACTTATTTATTTTTTGTAACAATTCAAATCAATTTTTTCACACTTCAAAAGTCCTTTCTATAGTATACCTTAAATTAGAATGATAAAAATTATGTGTATGTAAGTAAATCTCTCAATTAAAAATTTCAACTAATTAAGTATTACGAAAATTGATTTAATTAAATGCTTTGGAGATCAAGATAATGGAATTATCGGGAAAAAAATCGTTATTAGATTTTTTTTCTAAAAAAGAGGCCTACATCATTTAAAATGAAAATTTAAAAAAGATAACAAATAACATAAAGGTAGTGGGACCCATATCAATTAAACAACACCCATCTCTCACTTCTTCCACTCACACAAATACTCCCTGATTCATTCGCAGCAAAAAGCTCTCCCTCCTAGCTTATTCTTTATTGTACAAAAAAGACAAAAACGCGAAATGTAATTGTCTCAAACTAATCACTTAATTTAAGAGTGTGTTTGGAACTGCGATAGAAAAAATAGAGTTTCTTAATTTAGCGTTTGGTAATTTTATTTTTGGTAAAAGCCCAATTGTGTAATGTGATTTATGTTTAGAACAGCGATTGTATAAATGACTTTTGTAAAAGTAAAACTTGTTTGGATTGACTTAAGTACAAGTGACTTTTGTGATAATAGTAAGAGAGAGTGGGTGAAAAAAATATTTTAAAGGGTTAAAAACACCAAAAAATAGTTTAAAATAATTTTTGGAACTGAAAAAGTACATTAAAGATAAAATCGCAATCAATTTGATAACACATTGGGTACAGTTGAAAAAATATTTTACGGGTTAAAAGCACCAAATAATAGTTGAAATTAATTTTTGTAGCAAAAAAAGTACATTAAGGGCAAAATTGCAATAATTCTGATAGTATACTAGACACAACTGAAAAAATATTTTAACCATTCTCACTCTCCCCAAAAGCTAAATCAGTAAAAACTAAGAAATGGAGCTTATGGCAAACACTCAAACTTTTTTTTTTCCAAATTGGGTATTGAGCTTATAGGCTCAATTTGGCGTTTGAGGGGTTCAAACGCCCCCAAACACACACTAAGTGTTCGTTTGAAATAATTTATTTTTGGGCAATAAATGTTTATGAATCGTAATTCACGGTATATGAGGTAAATATATGAGAGGATTTTTATCTCGGCTTGCGTAATAAGGATTTATTATCTAAAAATAAGTGATACCAAACACAAACTAAGTCATCTTCTCTCCATCGTACGAATTACCTGTTATTTGTGCATTTTCACCCCACAAACATGTTACCAAACACACATACTCCCTCCGTCACTAAATATAAAAGTTTTTTCTTTTTTTAATGGATTTTTTTCTAAATGTAAGATCTTTTTTGAGTTTATCTTAATATTAGATGCATATTTTACCCTCAATTAATTATTATACTACATACATTCTCTTTCATCATTTTCTAATTATTACTCTCTCATCCATTCATAAATAGAGGCATTTTTAGGAAAAAAATTAATTTTTTTATATAATTATTACATTTAATTTCTTTTAATTTTTTTTAGAATATCACGATTTAGTTGAAAAGACTCCTATATATAAAGTATGAGGGGATTGAAAAGTTTTTATACATAGGAACGAAGTGAGTATATATTTATATATAATGAGACTTTGCTTTCCTACTCTACTCTTATTTTTTTGGACGGACTATTCTACTCTGATCATTCACCTCCCCTCAACTACCCATCTCCACCTTTACCCTGATGGTGTATTTGGTTTAAGGGGAGGGGATTAAATTATCTATTTAGGTTGAAGGTATTTAAATTTTGAATGAGAACTCAAAATTTTAAAAGAATGAGAGGATAAATTTTGGACGGGAATCCAAAATTTAAAAGAATGAGAAGGTAAATTTTGAGTTTTTCCCGTCCAAAATTATAATTTACCACCCCTTTGGAAGGGGAGGGAGGGGAGAGGAGGGTGGAGAAATTATAATTTTAGGCAAAAGAAACTCAAAATTTACCTTATCATTTTTTTTAAATTTTGGGTTCCCTCCTAAAATTTACTCGCTCATTCCTTTTAAATTTTGGATTCCCGCCCAAAATCTAAATACCTTCAATCAAAAAAGGTAATTTACCCACCCTCTTATTCCCTTCCCTCCCTCCCCTCCCCTCAAACCAAACACACCCTTAGAGTTAGAATAACTCTTAAATTGAAATTTAAGTAGTTCAAATTTAATGTTTTATAAAATTATTTTTTAAAATATTTTCATTGCCACATAGCAATGTTTTGAAAGCCCGACTAGACGTTAAGCCGGAAAGGTCAGAGGGTCAAGGTTCAATCGATTGGAACGGTTGAGTTGTTGAACCGGATCGGTGACATAATAATTAAATTTAAAAATTATATATATATATATATTACAATAATTAATCTTTAGTCTAATTTCATATGAAGCTAGTAAAGTCACAAAACACCATTTAAGAAAGAATATTTAAATCAACCATTAATCTTCGAGAAGATCTTTCACTCACAACAAGTCCAGGGCAGTCCTGGAGTCTCATATCTCAGTGCCATCTTCCTTAAGCTGCCAGGTAATTTCTACCCCCACGATTGTAACACATTATCCCAAATGACATATATACTTAATGTTCAGTCTGTTAAGCATTACTTATGAGCTTAAGGACTCTATTCCAACAAAACTTGAACAACACTTAATAATTGCATGAAGTTAAAACTATGTTCGTGTAAAGACATAGTTAATGCATGAGGTTATTTTGCAATGGTCAAAGGCACTTCAGACATTAGGGAGATTTCAAGGAAAATTATGCATAACCAAGACACAAGTTGCAATTCAAAATAAGTAGTGTAGGATGATTTTTTTATTATATTTCTCTTAATGAGATAGATTAGTAGAACTCTTTTTTTTTTTTTTAAATTGGTTTTAACAGTTGTGTTGTATATTTATTTTCCTATGTATTGAGTGTTTTAACTATTATGAAGTTATATTTCGGGGTGAGTGAAGAATTTTAGCAAATTTCCCTCATTTGTTTGGTGTGAATTTGGCCTTAGACGATTTTACTTTTTCATCAATATGCATGTTGTTACCCAAGACCTGCAAATCTTCTACCTTTGTACCCCTACATGGTTGTTCATCTCTAAGGGCTTCCTTATCTCTTTTTTTATGGTAGAATAATAGTTGGCTTTTTCAATACTTAGATTCCTAATTCATGAATTATCTTGTTCCAAAAGTTGTGATGTCACATAGGAGTTATGATGACTGAAGATTTAGTCTTGATCTTCCCCATTTTGTTGGTGTCAATTCGGTCTGCCATGAATTATTAGCTGACATTTCTCCTCTTTGACCAGAATTGCTCATGGCCTAATTCTATACTGTGATGTCTTTTTGTAGCAGTGTTTTATCTTTGCACATCTTTTTGATTGATTACATCATTGTATCTCTAACTATACATATCTCTTTTAGTGCTAATCTTCTAAGTTTTTCTTAATATTTATATAGATATGTGACTTGGAATTAAATCATTGCTATTAATACATGGTAATTGAATGTATAAATGTATATACATTGAATCAGTGCATGAGATTAATGTGCAAGGGAAGTAATTTCTTATAATATATTTTCTTCCAAAATTTGATTATAAATGCTACTAATTTTATTAGTGTCTTATTGTAGTTAATTATAGTGCGCCGTATTTTTTGCTTAATAATACACATGTGCATGTTTACCTACTGTTTGCACAACTTAGAGAAAGTTATCTTATGTTTGTGCTTAAGAAAACAAATTCAGGAGTTCATTATCAACGGAAGCAAGCAAGGAAGAATTTGTAACCACATTAGTAGAGCTACATGTTTATCATAATGAAGTGTAAAAATAACCGTTGTCATATTATGCATAGATTAATGTTTTAAATGCACTGTTGTAATAAACAATATTATTAATATGATGTAGCTGTAATTATTTATGCCTCAAATAAAATATAACTAATTAAGTATGAAATAAAGAGAAAATGTATTAGTATGTAAAAGCTTCCCATACAACGCACGGGTAGCACATGTTCGTTTTTCAAATAGTCTTTGATGAATGAGTACATACTTCTCGTGAAGCCCAAAAAAAAAAAATGTTCATGCTTCCACAAAGACATCTTAAAGCATATTTCTTTATATGCCTAGCTATCTAATTGAGTTTTCGAGCATAGTCAGACCCAAATGCGGATGTTAGCCCTCCCAAACTTGAACTCGTGACCTCGCGTTTAAGTGGCTTTCCACTAAGAATAGTACATGATTGCAATTTTATTTTAATTTTTAAACCAACATGTTTTTTAAAGTTTTCTTTTCATTTGTATCAATATGGCCAGAAGTGAATGGATTTTAAAGGTTCTTCTAAAGTATGATCGAAATTTCATAGATATACATAAACTAAGTATTGTGAACTTCACAATAAACACCTGTATAAATATTATATTTTGATCCACCGATTATCCAAAGATCACAAACAAAACCATGTGAGGGCCTCCACAAACAAAAAGTTTTAAATGAAAGAATAGAAAATTATTTAAAATAGCTTCAATGATAAAATAATTACTTTTTGTTGCCGCTGACATGATAAAATAAAAAAACCATTGGTGTGTTGCATTGGAAATAACCTCTCTTCTTATGGATAAGGTTGCGTGCATCTGGCCCTACCCATACCCTATTTAATGAGAGCCTTATACATTGTAACAATCTTTTTTATGTAAAATGAGTAAATCCTGAATAATCCGGGCACAGTAGGTGATATATGCACCATAAAAAAAAGAAAGAAAGAAAACAAAACGTATCTATCCAATATCATAGACAGGTCAAATAAAGCAAAAACTAAAATATTTATAACTAGAGGTATGTAATGATCAAAATAAAAAATTTGCAATACATTATACTTACTAATCAATATTATGTTCTTGAATTTTTGTTACCAACGGACACAACGCTTTCCACATAATTAAAAGCATTGTTAACATTGCCATATCTGTGAGCAATAAGAAACTCCTAGAGTTTATGAGTAGTGAGATTAAAAAGATATACACCAAGTTCTGGTTCAGAAGGTATTTGATATTTAGGTTCACAAACAGCTTCATTCCTCTAAAACTGTCCTAGGATATGAGCTGGATAAACCAGGGCTGACAATAAACTTAGTCCCATCCCATCTCTGCCTTGATGTATCCTCCTCCATTACCCACAATTCAATGTTAGGTTTCTCATATCCATCAAAAAATGATTCCGAAACTTCATTATTTAAAACAATCCATTAAGAACACACTTATTTACCCACAATTATTTAGTGCTTCACACCCACACACACCACACACAAAATGCAATTATGTTGCTTTCTAGAAGGGGATGAGAAAACCTGGAACGAGAGCATCACTTGACATTAGAGAAAGAAAAATATTACAACAACACACTCAAATTGACACATAGATAATAAGTATAAAATATAGACAGATACACACATACATATGACAGAACTTATTAATCTCAGTAGCTAGAAATCCTGTCCATAATGTTAGACACCACCTCCTTGCTTTCTCTAAGAACTTCAACACTTCGGCTGAGCATGGCACGCTTGCCCGCCATGGAAGGCGACTCCTCCAACAAGCTTTCGATTCCTCCAAAGCTCGGAGACGTAAAACAAGAAGTGATCTCCTTCTCCAACTCCCTATTCACCAGATTGTTGATGCTGAACTGTAGATGCAGAGCTATGGTATCAACCAACCTCCTCAGCACAATCCTCCAATAAGAAATCATCCTCATCTTCATGTCATAAGCGCTATTCAGAACTTGTGCATTGTTCTGTCTCAGATGACCAATCTGTACGCTTTCTCCGACACCATTAATATTCATAGCTCCGTAACCTTCACGAACATATGAGACGAGAGAAGATTGACTAGCCATCAGACTATTGTACTCAGTCATGTACTCTGGATTACATGTGTAATCTGTCCACTTTTCCATTTCTATAGCCTCCTTTACATGCTTCTTGGAATGCTCTCTCATTCTAGCAATCAGATTTTCTCCTGACCTGCAAGTACACCTCTGAAGCTGGTAATAGTGTTCTGAGTGGCGATTAATAACTTGAATCACCACTATTTCTAGATAGTACCACACATCATCGATGAACTGAATCGGCCTCGATGAGATTCCTCTCACTTTGTTCTGTAACAAAGCCAGAAAAGCTGTGCGAGGCATGAAGTTTGGGAGGCCAATCCACTTTGCTTCCTCCAGAAGCATTATTTCATCCTTCAGGAAATTCTCTTTGTGGTTACTTTCTGGACACTCATGAAGATCTTTCGAGTAATCGTTGAGCTTTTCCACCAATCGAGCTGTGCAATGCATGCTTTTGTCTTCTGGGTACTCGTCAAATTCTCCTCTGATTAGAATTTTCCTGAGAGATTCCTTCACTAATCCAATTATATGCATGAAGGCAGCCATAGCATCAGCAGCAGAATTCAAGTTCTTTGGCAAGCTCTCCAACTCAGAAAGCTGAGAATTGAGCTTCTCATTGATTTTTCTTAGCATCTCAGGCAGTGTCTTTGAAATAATCGAAGCTTGAAGCTCAACTAGCCTCTGAGCTAAAACAGGTATACCCACCATGGATTTGTCTATCTTTGACAGAAGAGGATGACTCTGGAACAGCATAGCTTCCTCCTTTCGAGCATCTTCATAGGACTCATCATTAATTCGATTTCTCACACAGACATAACCAAGTCCAATGTTTACATCATCTGCAGTGACCTTCTCATGTAATCCTTCAGGAGACTTATCTGCTTTTGTTACTACAGCCAGAGTTCTCAAACCAGTTCTATCAACACTCTGTGACATCCTAATGGATTCACATGTTGTAAAATCTTGAGTAGCTGAGAGAACATTCAGAATGATAGTTTCCTCTGGTTTGATATACTCCATGATCATCTCTTTGATCTGGTCATAGATATCCTCAGGCTGTCCATGAATGGGAACTCTGGTTATACCTATCAGAAAATATTTCAAAAAAAAAAAAAAAAAAAGCCTCGCACTGATTAATTAGAGAAAGAATTAAAGATATATATTGGGAAAGGAAATCCTGTCAAATTACCTTGAGCTATTTTTATAAAAAGACAATTCTAATACCACATCTCAAGAGTCTAATATGGCATCAAAGCCATCATAAAGATTATGAACTTAAGGCTCCTAGAACTCAAAAGAAGTACAAATTCAAGTGAAGGGAACAAAAGAACCAAAAAGGATTTTAGAATACATTAGAAAAGTGTCTCACATAAATCTTATCAATTTGGTTTAAGCTGCCAAGAGGTTATGTTTGAATTGGCAAACCACGCCTATTGATACTTCCTCAAATAGCAGTGATAAAGAGGCAATCAGTTAAGATAATTAAAGCGTTTTAAGAAAAACATGTTGTATTTATTATGACTTCCTTAATCTAATCAAATAAGTAAAACAATTCTTAGATTAACAACCAGAGGGAGGAATACCTGGCAGATCCACCATGGTGAGATCAGGAACACCATTCTTCTTCACGAACAAAGTCAAAGGGGTGTTGCTAATCCCTTTTGACCTCCCTGCAAGTTCTTCAGTGGCTGTGTTGATAGCATCAGAGACATGTTCTTCATCTGTTGATACAGCTTTGTCATTATACTCCAACAGAAGCTCTGGCTCTGCTTCAGGGTTGTGCTGGAGCCTCATAATCAAAGGCACCCTCGTGCAGATTCCTTGCCCACGTGGCAAACTGATTCCAGCAAGAGATTCCATGACACTGGACTTGCCAGAAGACTGGTCACCAACCACCACAATGCTTGGAATCTGAATACCTTCTTTGGTGATGTTGAGGCGTCTGAGGTTTTCAACCGCATCGAGAATTGGTCGGATCTTTTCGTCGTAGAAAGACACAATGGGTGGAACATTATTGTCTCCTTTGGAGCTTTGAGGTTGGCGATGATCGGGGTCTAAGGACAGAGAGGTTAGCTTCTCATTAATACAGCCATTGGCAGAATACTTTCCCATTTGGCTGTGGGCTTTTCTGAGAGTTCAGAGTTTTACAGAAAAGTGAGAAGAGATTTGAGGTAATAGAGAGAAGATGTAAAGCGCAGAGACTGATAGGCAAGATTGTGGTTTGTATAGGAACGTGTGAGCTTAGAACAGTGATTTAGATGAAAGAGAGAGGTGGGAAAATTGATGCATTTCGGAGACTTGCTCAAGAAGGAGATGGGAAAAGAACTGTATGGAAACTTTATTGACTTGACCTCAATAGTGGGTAACCCGGGGGGTGAAGTTTGTTTATTTATTAAAGTAAATTCTTATTCGTTCTTCTGTGTACCATACACTCCTATTTTAATATAAGAAATATTTTATCTAATTTAATTAAATTAAAAAAAATTGGTTAAGTTGATTAACATGACATGTTTTTTTTTTTAAAATACTCTATTCATCTTCCTTAATCCCTTCATTTCCTCTGTACTTTAATTAAATTAAATTTAATGGTAGTAATAAAATTACACAATTTTTAAAAGATTGTATTTAGATTTCAACCTTCTAAAACTTTGTTACGTGAGATGGTCATGGAAAAAAAAAAACAACTTTATAGATAAAATTGTAACTTAATCCTTTATTATTTATATAATTGTTGATGAACTATGAAGAATGGATGGATTCAAATACATTATGCTCCTAAAAGGTATCATATAATTGCTGATATTAGGTCAAGCAAGAGTATTATTTGCAGGAAACATAGATACTGCTTCGATGATGTGGCTCTTGCATATATTAGAACCGATGTACAAGATGGCTTTTTTGTAAACTTTATCCTCGTATTTGATAATTTGTATTGGGTTTATTACATTTCAACATTATAAAAAAAGTATGGAAAGAATATTTTTTGTGAAAGCATATAATTCGCATACAAAAATCACTTTATGTGACAGAAACTTTGCAATGTTTGTTTTGTTCCCATTGTCTTATTCACACTCTGCATTTCATCTTCCGTACACATTAGACATTTCGGGAGGGTTTTCGTTCGGGGGAAAAACAGTTAACTTTATCCTACTATATTTAACGCTTTTTTTTTTTTTTTTTTTTTGCCATCAAACAGATTCTTCATTCAAACCAATTAAAGAAACGAAATACATAAGTACTGGGACAGCGATATTACAAAAACGAAAGAAACATACACAGCTACTAAACTACTAAACAAAACATAAGCAAACTAGCCCATAAGTATTAATCAGGGGCTCTTGGGATAAACTTTGCCTCTTTCTTCAAAATCTTCCACAAATGCTCAGGCGGTCTCAAGATCCAATCAGTTGGGTAAGACCCTCCTAACGAAGCTCTAGCAATCCAGTCTGCTGCCAAGTTCGCTGATCTGGGAATCCATTTACAAGAATGATTCCTGATTAGTTTCCTTGAATTTTGAATATTCTCAAGGATGTTAATACATCCCCACTCATTAGGAGAGATTTCACTATTAATGCAATTCACTGGTGCTTGATTATCAGACTCAAACTGAACCTCTTCAATCTGATTCAAATTTACATATTGCACAGCAACAAAAAAAGCAATGCTTTCTGCCATTAATGGAGAGTTAGCTTTCACTAACCGTGATGCTCCATCCAACAACCACCCATTCAAATCTCTAACAACAAAAGCTACTGAAGCTTGACAATTCACTAGAGAAAAAGCATAATCAGTATTTATTTTGAGTCCATTACCTGTTAGTGGTTGCCATGTTTCCTCTTTCTTCTGTTCAGGTTCTTGTATGCCGCTAATCGGATGTTGATCTTCTCTAAACTCCTTGTTTACCCAAAATCCATGCGGCATTTTACAGGCCTGTTGAAAGACCAAAATAGGATCTGGTTTAACATTTTCAAAAATAAACACATTCCTTGTTTTCCACACTTGCCACAAAGTCATTGCGATAAGTGCTTTCTGCCAAGATGAAATATACACATTGCACAGCCAACAAAACACCCACTGTTTCAAGTTGAGCTGTTCAATTTCTCTTGGTTTGAAAGAGAAACTACTTCCAAACCACACAAGGTTAGCCCATTCACATAAGAAAAATAAATGTTCAGCTGTTTTTGGTTTTTCATGACATATTAAGCATACATCGATGACACGGCACTTTCGTTTTTGTAAATTAGAGAAAGTGGGCAAGGCATCCGACAATAATCTCCACATGAAGTTCTTGACTTTTGGTGGAACTCTGAGCTTCCATATCTGCTTCCAACCTAACCTGTGAATATTGTTAGAGGTAGGGGAAAATTCTCTAGTCTTCCTAGGACATTTTGTTTGGCCACTTCATACCCCTCTTTGACCTAATATCCACTTCTCCTTCCCCCGGTCCAAGCCCACCTATCTTCCCTATTCTGAAGAACTAAAGTGGTATTGTAAATCGCCTCCCTCTCCTCCTCTGAAATCCATCCCTCAATTGACATTAAATTCCAGCCCCATTGCCTCCTTATGTCCGCTACCCTAAGTTCTAGAAATGACTCATGAGGACATGGTGACCTCAATCTGTTCCTAGGTAGATCCCCTAGCCATGGGTCCTTCCATACTCTAGTATTAGCCCCATTCCCAATATTTAGCACCACATGATTCTCTAGCACCCTTCTACCTTCCAGAATACTTGTCCATAGTCAGGATGGGGCTCGGCCTTTTTTGGCCTCTAGGAAAGTGGATTTTGGGAAGTATCTAGCTTTTAGCAATTTAACCCAAACTTGATCAGGATGTTGCAAGATTCTCCACCCTAGTTTAGCTAGCAAAGCAAGATTAAATGCTTTAAAATCCTTGAATCCCATACCACCATCTAGCTTATGTTTCTTCATTTTCTCTATAGACACCGAATAAATTCTCCTCTTACCCTTTTCACAGTTCCACCAGAACTTAGAAACAATACCATCCAATCTTTGTAAAACTCTCTTTGGGTAGAGGAAACAGGACATAGAGTACACTGGGATTGAGTTAGCCACCGATTTAATTAACACCTCTCGCCCCGCTTCTGATAGGTAATTCTTTCTCCAACCTGTGTTCTTTTTTCCATTCTATCTATCACAAAATTTAAGGCTTGAATCTTCGATTTGCCCCATATGATTGGTAAGCCCAAATAATTACCAGGGACATCTACTGCATGAATCTGAAAAATTTGGCCAATCTCTTCCTTTAACACCTCAGGCATAAATTTAGAAAAATACAAGCAAGATTTTCCAAAATTAATTGCTTGGCCTGAAGCTGCACAATATTCATCAACTAAATTTTTCAGATTCCTGTAGTAGTCCATATTAGCTTGGAGAAAGAAAATTGAGTCGTCAGCATAGAAGCTATGAGTGATCTCCAGGCCACCTCTACTAACCACTATTCCTTTCAGTAAACCTCTTCTTTTTTCCTTTTCAATTAATTTTGACAACACATTATTAACTAGGATAAACAGGTAGGGAGACAGTGGGTCCCCTTGACGCAATCCTCTCTTGGGGATGACCTTTGACATTCTTTTTCCAGATAGTATAACAGAGAAGTTCACCGAATTTAGACACCAGGCGGTTCTTTCTTCCCATCCCTCACAGAATCCCATCTTTCTAAGCACATCACCTAAAAAATCCCATTCCACTTTATCATACGCCTTGTTCATATCTAACTTAAGGGCCACCTCACATATACCTTGCTGTTTGGTTCTTATATGATGGAAAACTTCATGCACTACCACTATATTACCCTGAATTAGCCTACCTAATACAAACGCCCTTTGACTCTCATCTATAATATTTCCCAACAAAGGTTTTAGTCTATTTGCTAGCACTTTTGAGAAAATTTTATAGGAAAAGTTGCATAGACTAATAGGCCTATAATCATTCACTGACTCAGGACCCTCTACTTTTGGAATTAAGACCAGGTTCGTCTCATTCACTACATCTAAAGGGAACCCATGTACAAAATAGTTTTTAACAAGAGTGCATACCTGCTCGCCAATGATATTCCAAGCTTTCTGATAGAATAGCCCAGTATAGCCATCTGGACCGGCGCTCTCTTCCCACCCAGTTGAAACACTGCTTGCCTTACTTCTTCATTCTGAACTTTAACCATGAGAGTTCTATTATCTTCCTCAGCTATTACCGTCTCTATACATTCTAGAACTCTTAAGTAGTCCCTCTGGCCATTTGTTGAGAACAGATCCGTGTAGTGGTTTGCAAATAATTCTCCTATTTCTTCTTCGCTTTCCTTCCATTCATTATCCTGATTCTTGACTCTGGTGATCTTGTTTCTACATCTTCTACGGATGGTTGACATATGAAAAAATTTGGAATTTTGATCTCCGCATTTCAACCATTCCACTATTGACTTCTGTGCCCAATATAGCTCTTCCTGTTCCCACAACTCATCAAATTTCTTCTTCAATTCCTCCATCTTCTTTGCTGTTTCAGGATTCCATTCAGCATCAATGCACTCTTGCACTCTCTTTACAAGCTTGTTAATCTGATGATGACTGTTTTTATATTCCTTCTTTCCCCATTTTGTCAAGCATGCCCTCAATTCATTCAAATTACCAACAAAATCCTCCAAATTAGCACTACTATCAGCCCTCCAATTGCTCTTTATCAATTCCAAAATATTTGGGTGCCTAAGCCATCTAGCATCAAACCGGAACAGATACGGGGTCCTAGATTCCATATGTTCAAACTCCACTATGATAGGGCTGTGATTTGATCCAATAGGTTCCAGGACATGCCCCAGCCCATTCTTGAAAACGGACCTCCATTTTGGGTTGATTACCGCTTTGTCAAGCCTCTCACGATGAAGTCTTCCCCTTCTCGATTATTTGCCCATGTAAATTTGCATCTCTTAAATTCCACCTCCATTAATTCACAGTTTATCATAAATCTTCTGAATCGATCCAAATCTTGTTGAGAACAGTCCCTCCCCCCTTCTTTGTCTGACGAATATAACAATTCATTGAAATCATCCATCACAATCCACGGTACTTTCGGCCCCGGGTTGAGGCTTTCTAGCTCTGACCGCCATTGCATTTTCAAACCCCTATCATTAGGCCCATAAATTAGGCTTATGTTTCCTACTATTCTTCCTTCCACCTGTACTTCCTCTAGCTGTATAATGAACCTGCTAGTGAATCCTATTTTCATGTTACCCCCTCCCTCCACTAAATAGTTAATCCCCCAGACCGTCCCACTGGCTCCACATATTCTCCAAAATCAAATTTCATTTTTTTTTCTTATTTTCTCAGTTTTCTTGTACCTCATCTTTGTCTCTGATAGGAACACAATGTATGGCTTGAACTTTCCGCATTGGAACCTGAGGTTTCGAACAGTCAGAGTGGTTCCAAGACCCTAACAGTTCCAACCTAGGCAAATCATTATTCCTTGGTGGCTGCATTAGGCCAGCCACCATACCTATCAGTCTCCATAACAGCCCTCTCGGTTATTTCCTCATCAGAATTTTCTTCATTCCCCTTCTCATTTTCTAAAAGATTATTTTGGTTGTTATTTTGAAATTCAGCAAACAGACTTCTTTTTGGTTTTCTTCTGTATCTTTTCACTTTACCACTCATATGACCGAAACTGAAGTGTAGATCTCCCGCATACTTGAAATTGAATCTAACTGAGCCATCCTCTTCTGCTAGCATCATGAGTTCTATCTCAGCTTTTCCTCGATCTCCAGCGCTTTTTGGTGAGTCCTGATCATGATCCTTTCTTCTCTTGTGAACAGGTGATTCCGATAGCTCCTCTGCTTTCCTCTTTAAAGACACATCCCTAATTCCCTATGCTAACTCCATAATAGCTTTATTCTGAAAAGTCACCAGGGCCCCTGAATTATTAAACCCATCCTCATCCTCCTCCATCAGTTCCACCCAATAGTTAGCCTGCTCTTTTTTCATCTTTTCCCATCTAGATCGCATCAAGCTCTCAGATCCATCCATTTCCCATATTAGGCCAATTAGTTCTTCATTTTGCGAGCCCACATCTTTGTTTTGGCCTTTTTTGTCTAGGCCTAAATGGAGGCTTTGAATTCTCTTTCCCTGAATATGTCACGTGTGCTTTCCTTCAGTACTTGGAATCCTTTTGTCAGAATCCTCCCCATACCCCTATTCTCTTTCATCTGACTATTCGAACCATCCCCTTTCTCCATCGATTTTCGAGTCTGACAGCCAAGCCCATACTCACAATTGATGTTATCTCCTTCCCCTTAGTCTTCACACTGTTCCGATGGCCTTCCCTGAGTAGAGCCGGTAATATGGGCTCAACCTGGGGGCTCAACCCGTGAGCCCGCGGGTTTTGACGGGTTAGGGTTGGGAAAATCCCAACCTGTAAAAATGCGGGCCACACAGGCCCGCACCACATAACCCGCGGGTTAATGCGGGCCAGCCCGAGGGTAGCGGGTTGGCCCACAAAATTTTTTATTTTTTATTTACATATAACAATTTTACAAAACTTACAAGTTTTCCACTCTTATCTTGGTACCTCCCAATCCAAAGTAAAAAAATCTTAGCTTATTCCCATCTTCTTTAAACAAAATTATTATATCTTGGTTGCTTGAGGATGAGTTTATGTTTATTTTATAAACTTTAACAAATTTGATAACTTTATCTCTTAAATTTTAGATTATGTTTTTAAATTTTTATAAAAGAAATGATTGATACTAGGAAGGTAAATTTAATTACTCATATATATGTGTCTCATATTTTTAATCCTCTTTAAAAAATATGAATTTTTTTTTCAAAAAAAAAAAATACGGGCCTGCAGGCTGGCCCGCAACCCGCACACTGCTGGTTAGGGTTGGCATTTTGCCAGCTCGCAGAAGTGCGGGCTGCATAGGCCCGCACCGCGCGGGCCGCGGGTTGGTGCGGGCCATCCCGCAACCCGCGGGCTGGCCCGTATTCCCAGCTATATCCCTGAGCACGGCTTACTGGAAAATTCATCTGGGGTCGGAATGCTTGAGCACACAGGCTGGCATCATACACTTTTTGAATTCCATTGGCTGTAAACTCCACCATTTCCTCTTCACACATCTTCCCTTCATGTCCTAGCTTACCACAGTTAAAACAAAACCTCGCTAACTTCTCATATTTCACTGGAATCCACACATCGCTGAGCTTCTCCGGTCTGGGTGCCCGAAGTCCTGGTATTAGAGCTTTATCCACCTCAATCTCTACTTTGGCTCTCCCAAAGCCCTTGTTTGCAAAGCGGCCTTTCTCTATATCCTCCACTTCAATCACTCTTCCTACTGCATTAGCCATCTTTCTTATATTTGAGTTCATTCTTCCTTCCAGCGGCAAGTTGTGGAATTGTACCCAGAATTCGCAGGTATTAATACTGATTTCATTTTCACAGAGGAAAGGTTTCCTTTTTTGCAAGCTAAGGATATGGTTTCTCACAATCCACAGCGATTCTTTCATTACTCTGTAAGCCTCACTTGGAACCTTAAATGTGAATGTGAACAGATTAAAACCAATCATTTTAACATCTAACTCCCTGGATACTTTCCATGCTGCCATTACCGTGTCTCTCACTGTAACATAACCTATTCACATATTGGAAATGACTCTGCCAACTAGTTTACCAATAGACTCTTCTCGATCTTCCTCTCGTTTCCATTGAAGTTGAATATCCAACTTTCTTCTAGCCATATTGTTTTTCAGTGACGAATTCAATGTTGTTCTTCCAGCACCAAGGCCGAGTATCACCACACAGGCAAAAAAGGAGTAACCCTAGCAAAGCATCTCACTTTGAGAAAAAAATTACTATATTTAATGCTTTACACATTAGATATTTCTGTATAACTATCTTTTACTATTAATACTTTTAACTTTTTTTTATAAAAATTTGACATCACTTGATTAGAAATAAGTACATAATTTATAAATTTAATTACCAAGGTTTATTTATTAAGGCCAATCTAATTCATTCTTCTATTTATATTATATAATTTATTATTTATTAAATTTTTTATAAATAAGTTGCGCATTTGTTCTCTTTCCTTCCAAGTTCCAAATTTGCTTTATCTCTCCCTTTCGCTTTTGTCTACACAAATTCTTTTCCTCCTCGTTTCTCACTCAGCGCCACTTTTCCTGCCTCTTTCTCATTCAGTGCCACTTTTCCTCATCAAAGAATCATCGTACCTTATTTTTGTTTATTTTATTTTACTTTTATACTTTTTCCCATCCAATCGTCACTAAAGACTAAAGAGCATCAACCTTGCCTTTGGGTTTTCTTTTTATTGGTCCATTTGACTTTAAACAATAAGAAAATAAACAAATAAGGGAAAAGAGTTTTAATGGGTAATTTTGTACTTAATAAGATAAAAATAGCAAGTTGATGAAAAAGAAGGTTAAGACGAATAAAATCAGAAAAAATTGAAACAACAAATTACCCATGTGTATGAGGATGGTATGAGCTCTTTCTTGACAATAGTTGTCAAGTTAAAAAAACAAAGGAAATCAAATTTATATTGGTCTCTTGTAAAAATAAATTTGAGAGTCACATTCTCAATCTCATAAACCAATAGCAACACATTTATAATGGTTAACGTTGTATCAACGATAAGATTCTTCTTTTGGTGGTTATCATATTCTATTTTTTCCTTCAAAATAAGGATGAGGAAATGAAATGAGTCACAAAATGTGGGAAAAAATCTTTCTCCCTCTAAATCTCGATAGAAAAACCTTTGATCAAATTAAAAAAAAAAGATAACATTTTCAGTCCAAAAAAAAAAAAAAAACAGAGGCCAAGATATATAAAATCTTACACTCAGAACAAATCATTTAATCTACCTTTCTTTATGTGTAATAAAAAATTGACATGTTGCAAACTGGCATGATCAAAAGTTTAAACTAATTCCACATGGCAAGGTATTAAAAATAAAATCAATTGTTAAAATAATTGCAATTCATGTTTGAACTAATCACGTTTTGTTGTTGATTAATATTGACCTTTCACTAATAAAAACTCAATAACACTCTATATTAATATTAAGGATGTTATTCAATGTGAATTATATTAACCAAGAGAAGTTTAATTATATCAACCATATATTTGTTTAACATGAATATATAAGATTCAATTTTCTAAAATTTGAATGTCCTTTCTAATTCTTTTTTTAAATCACCAATATATAATGCCATATGAAAATGTGTTGAAATTTGAAAACATAAAATTTTATATATTCTATATATTTTTAAAAATTAATGTATTAGATAAATGGCATCACTTGTATTTTTTCATTTTTTATAGATTAGTAAATTAATTATATATAATAAATTCTCATCTAATGATTTTTTTTTTACAATAGTACACTTTTGGTTTAACTGTACACAATGTCAACACCCGTTTCCATTTCGATAATCAAAGAGTAATAAAGACGGAATTCAATGGGCATACAGAAAAGTACAATTATACTGATAAAAATATTCGTTTACAATCCAACGTCGTTCGTTTACAATTCCGATATTGCTCGTCGACGGAAACAGAAAATACAGCGGAAGTTTTAATATTTACAAATTATCCAAAATATTAAGGCATAGACTAAGGCATAACCACGTTCATATCCTCGCCTCGAGACACGTGCCGCTTACTGTCCGGCGTCAACATCCTTGCCCTTTGGCCCACTGGTACTCGCTGAGGTATTTGTTTAAAAATAGGGTGAGATTCCGAAGAATCCCCGTAGAGACATAATATCGTTCATAGAAAATGCGAAAAGTAAATATGTCATGCGCCAAGGTATGCAAAAATTAATGAACAATATAAACACATCATCGTCATGTATACATGAGTAGGGCCCAGCCCCACAATCTACACCGGTTGGACTTCTGCCAACTCCTAGTGTAAGTGCACCTCTGGCACTAACAGCCTCTCTCTAGGCAAATCATGTTATTAATAAAGTGCATTTACAAAACAATGGCATCCACACAATCACATAACTTATGGCATAGTGTATGAAGGATAATGTCCCTGCCTCAAAGCTTTGATATCCCCTATTTAATCGTGTCTTGAAAAGCGTGCTGTCTCAACGTCCGACTCGGTCCTAAAATATTAAATGTACCAGAAATAGGTCATAACCTATCCAAGTATCATTTTAGACTATTCCATAGTGTTTATTGTGGTTATATTAGTCTATGGTGAAAATTTACAAAAATGCCCCCGGGAACCCGGCCCGGCCCCGTCGTACACGGCCTGATGGCACGTTTTCCCAAAATTTTGACTAAGGCTATTCTGACTTATTTTTGCCCAAGGAATCCATTTCCGGGCTCGAAATTACCAAATTCACTGTCAAATTACGAAAATACCCTTGACAGCCCCTATTTAGGGATTTCAGTGGCGTTTTCGTAATTATGCTTTTTCGGCCTCTACCGAAAAAGTGCCCAACTGTAACCCCACCTATTTTTGCCCACTGAGTCCAATGGAACCATTTATTTCATGAAAATCCAACTCCTACTACCAGATCTTGTCTTGGCCGAAATATTGAAGGAAAAATAGAAAAAATGGGGTTTTGTGTTTTAGCTCCCAAAACTTGTACTTTTCCATTTCTAATCCTTGATTAACTTATTTAAACACTTCTTAATCATGATTTAAAGAAATTTGGGCAGCATAACCCCTTAGGATTAGGGCTTTCCAAATTTACAAACTTAACAAAATAACCAAATCCAACCATAATCATCAACAACAACCGCATCTAACATAATCTTAGGATTTGTGAAGTTACCTTCTTGAGTTCTTGAAATTTCTCTCTCTAGGAGTCCTCCTCTCTCTCTCCTTGAGCTCAAGATTTGCTTGCTAAACATAGTGTTTCATGGAGAAGAAGAGATTAGAGAGGAGATTATACAAATTGGAAGCCTTAAAACTTGAATCCACAAGATCTTACCTTAAGATTTCTCCTCCTTCTCTCTAGATTTTCCCAAGCTCCCCCCCTCTCTCTCTATCTTTGTTGCAAGTGATGAAAATGAAGGTAAGAGAAAGATGAAGCCTTGCTTCATAAATATCTCACCTAATTTCTCTTAATATTTCATCTTAGCCCTTGATCTCATCAATGGTTGAGATCTTTCCACCTTTCATGAACACCTTACCTCCCTTCATGATGACTTGCTTTAGGCCATACTCCCTCCACTTTATGCCATCCTTTGTGATCATGAGTGTACTTGGCCTTATCCACTTCCAACTTGTGCTTATTTACTCCAAACTTGTGTCATAAGTCTCATTGTAATTGAACCAATTCCTTTCAATTAACAATTGGGTTTTCTACAATTATCTCATTCCTTTGGTCAACATAATATATTTTATTGCAATTTAAACATGTGCTCCAACTTTAGCCATTATAATTTAATCTCTTGGCTTTAAATGATGCCACTTGGTATATTTATCTTCCAAGTAAATATTTCCCTTCTACTAAATATCCACCAATAAAAGAAAAATATGGGCTTTTACTTTATTCCATAAATCTCAATTTATTCCTCCAAGAATATTAAATTCTTGAATTTATTTGCCCATTTCCTTATGAATATGAATATTTCAAAATTCACAAGATCTAATTTCCATGAATATTCACCATTCTATTGAATTACTCAAATAATTACAATATATTTTTGGTGAATATAAAATTTGGGATGTTACACACAAGGTTTCACTCTTGTCCCTTATTGTAGTGTTTTTTGGTCATTAATTTTAAAGTTATTACCAAAAAGATGCTGATATTAAAATTGTAAATGCTGACATATTAAATTTAATTTTTCAAAATAATAATAATTGTTAAAAAAAATCATCATTTTATACTAATAATATTAGGATTAGAAGACTAAAAATATACTTTTTAAAATTAAATGACCAATTTAAAACCTTGTAGAGTGTTAAAGGACCAAATCTATATTTTAACCAATAATGTTTTTAAGTTTTAAAATTATTTTAAAAATAGGATAAATATTATAAAAACTCAAACCAATATAATATATATATATATATATATATTTATATATATATTACTTTTTTGCCTTGAGAAAGACAACGTGAGGGCTGATGTTGTTCTTCTGGGTCCAAGCCTCACCCCATAGGTTGAAAGCTGGGGCATCGAGATGTGAAATGGGAACGATGATTGGGTATTTTTCTCTCTGAGGAAATTTGAAAAAAAATTCTCCATTAAAAATTTTATTGATTAGAATGATTAGAATACTGATATTTTATGTAAATAAAATTTGTAAACTATTGTTTCCTTTTTTCTTCTAGGTACAACTATATTTCTATTAGAAGTACTGATCAAGATATTATGAGATACTACTTACTAATTACTTGCGTGTGTGTATATATGTATTTTGTATCATTTTCACTAATAAAATTTTCAACGAGGGTTTTTTTAAATTTTCTTTATTATTTTTTTTGTCAATTTATATCAACGAATGAGTTGGTTAATTATTGGGGGTTAATGCGTGTGCCTAGATCAATGGGTACAAGATTGAATATAGACACCCGGGATGCGATCTGGTTGTGGTCCGTTGTCAGTCATTTTCTCCCAAACTACACTATTTTTGGCGTAGTTTGGGGGGTAAACGAGGGGTTGAGTTATTTTTTAAATAGTATATATTATTTTGAAATAATTTTTTGGATGTATCTAGTATTTTAAAATATTTTTTAAATAACATGTAGTATCCTAAAATAATTTTTAATATTTTTAACCTCTTAAAATATTTTTTCAGTTGTATCCAATGTGTTAGCAGACTGATTGCAATTTAACCTTTAATATATTTTAAAGAGTTAAAAGCATCAAAAAATATTTTAAAGGGTTAAAAACACCAAAAAAATATTTTAAAGTGATTTTTGGAACTGAAAAAATACATTAAGGGTTAAATTGCAATCAATCTGTTAACACACTGGGTACAACTGAAAAAAATATTTTAAGAGGTTAAAATGCTAAAAATTATTTTAGGATACTATATGATACTTAAAAAATATTTTAAGATATTAGATACATCTAAAAAAAATACTTCAAAATACTATATACTAATTTTTAAAAAAAACTCAACCCCTTATTTACTCCCAAACTACACCAAAACAATATAATATAATGTAGTTTAGAAGAAAAAGACTGACAGCATATTGCTATGTAGCAGACCGCAGCCAGATCCCCCGGGATGTTAGGTGTTTTCCCGGGAAATCTGGGCTTGGAAAGTTGTGCATTCTCATTCTGGGATGGTTGAAAAACACAAAGGAGATGATGGGAGGAAGTAATATTTGAGTAAATAAATAACACTAGATATTATAAACTAGTTTTTTTTAGCATTCATTACTTAAAATTATTTTTTTTAGTAGTATCTAGTGTTTTAAAATAATTTTTTGTTCATCCATTATTTTAATTTTTTTTTTCAAATTTAGTATCTAAAGTTTACGGTGTTTTTTTTACTTAGAAAAAAACCAAATAACTTAATTTATTTTGAAGGGAGACAAAGAAAAAGAAATAGGAATTTTTTTATTAGAAAGAATTAGGAAGCATAGCTAATGGGAAGAATATGTTGAAGGACCAATTTATTATTTATGGAAGAGGATACTCTCATTGTCCTTTTTCGTATTATATTTTCATAGTCTCATCTTCACTCTTAAATCATAAAATGGATTATTTAGATTTAATATTTTTATAAAATTATTATTATAATATTTTATAAATTAAAATTTATTTATTTTTCTGTATTGCAGTTATAAATAATATAAATCAGATTTTAAGAATTTAAATTTACTTATATATGTTTATAAAAATAATTTTATAAAAGATTGAAATAATGTTAACTATTTTTTAGATATTAATTTAAAAATTTGGTTCAAACTATAATTCCTATGGAGCACAGCCGAAGACTTTGAGTCAACTGATAAAAGGCTTGACTGGAGTCTGGCCACAGTGGAAATACGAAGAACTGTTACGAAGCCTATTGGGCGTCAGCGTCACTCATGTGCTGTGACATGCGTGATCATCTCTAAAGCTTCCTATACAATTTCATCCGACGGATCGGTTAGAATAATAATGGCCGTCCGATTTGATGATCTGTAGAGCAGACCCCACTTTGCAGAGAATCCCGAGTCCAGATGCACGCTCGTGAAAAGTTATAATTTATGTTATGAATTGAAGTGGCAGGAAATTTTATCTTATAAAAAGGATAATATAAGTTTGAGTCTTGAAAAATATATACATAGGTAAGGAGAAGTGAAAACTCTTTATACGCTAAATTTTAAAAGGAATCATACCCGTGATGAAATAAAAAAATGCACAATTTTAGCCTTAATTTTTTAAAAACTCATATATGAAAGCCATGTCACCCTCTTTTTTGTTTTGGACTGAAGCCATGTCACCCATTTACAAATGAAAGTTTTATTGGACCTTGTTTGAAATATTGGTAGAAAATGTTAAAAATTAGTTGGGAGAATTGCCCAAAAATACCTTTGGGGCAAATTAATTACTGATTGCTACCAAGCATGCAAGCGATCTTCCGTGTATGCAAGTGATTTTCTGTTTTGTGCAAACTATCTTCCGTGTGTGTAAAAATTTTTCATATAAATGGCAAACAATCTTCTGTTATGTGTAAAATATCTTCTATTATGTGCAACAGATCTTCCATGGTAGCCTTCAGCAATTAATTTTCCAAAAAAGTATTTATCAGCAATTCTCCCAAATTAGTTTGGACTTGGGACAAAATACAACTTGAATAAGAAAATGATGTTAATTTAATAAAAAATTGATAATTGACATCAGACAATTGACTTTTTATTCAAAAGCCATTTTAAAGCTGAAGTAATTTTTCTTTTTGCTATTTATTTTTTAATTTTTCTTTATATCTAAACCTTTTGAATTTAACTTTTCAATATGTATAATCCAAATAAATTTACGTCTAACCCACCCTTTTAATAAAAACCTATCTAAATAGAAATCATGTTACATTGATTTTTACCCCACTTCAGTTGCAAATATTAGTTGAGATAAAAATCACATGCTAAGTCAATCTAAACAAGGCCTCCCAATTTCAAAGTGGTGAAAAGTTTCCACTTTTACTTCTCTTACAGCCAAGGCCATATACTAAGATCAAGTAGCATCAGGTGCCAGCATTAATTGGAGTGAAGACTTGCCATATTAATTAAAATATAATCAGGAAGCTGCATTCCAATTCCATCTTTCTCCCCTCCAAACTCTGTTACTTCTTCCTTACTAATGGATTTGGATTCTGCAAAAGGCAGGGATTTTGGTTCAATTCCAATGCTTTCAATTTGATGCTTTGGAATGGGGAAAGCCAATCTTGGGAATGTTATGGAGGCATTAACTAATCCTAATACTCACTTATTTGGAGTCTATTTGCTTGTTTTGGATTACTTTTGGACACCCCAAAAGTGTTCAAAAGTGCTTATTCATGCAAATCAAGATAAATCTCCTCCCACATACTTACCTCGTATACTGTAAATCACGATCGAAAAGAGTCTTTTAAAGGCTTCAATCGCTATTCTAAACAAACAATATGGCCTTGTTTGGTATGAAGCACTGGGGGGTAGGGACTGGAATTGGATCAATGATTGAGTCAGAATATATCGTTTGGTATGAGGGACCATGGATAACTAGGATTGGGAGTACCATGAAAGTGGGATTGCTGCAAAGCCACCTCCTCCCTGGTATTGTGTTTTCAATCCCAAGACTGCAAAATTATAGAGACAAAAATATCCTTGATTAAAATCTTTTTCAAACAAAAATGACCAGATTTTCTAGAATCAATCCCTCTTACATAATCTCTCTCTCTCTCTCTTCTCACCAACGACATAAATCACTCTCAAGTATACCATTGTCTCCCCCACGGTTGCCCTCACTGCTGCTCATACCTCCACTGACTCCATCGGCCTCACCACCAATCACCTTTCCCCTTTATGAAGGAAAATAATGGCTTGGTGCAAGAGTTTCATAGGGGCCACGCTTTGGTTGGCCATGGGAGATTACACAACAAGAGGGTCTACACTCGCCGACGAGATCGAGAAAGTTGCAGGGGATGGGAACAATGGAGAGGAGAGGGCCCATGTGTGGCTAAAGTTGTACACCTCGCTATCAATCAAAGAGAAATTAAAGAAGAAGATTTTTTTGGCAAATGTTGCAAGCTGCCTTAGAGCCCAAGTAAGCTTACTGGTGAGCACTGCTTTCAAAATAAAAATAATATTTTTTCTTTCATAATCAGAAAAAAGGTTTTGTTTTGGGTGAAATACAATGAAGTTTTGGGTGAAATATAATGAACGCGGATTTGATTTGATTTGTGGGTTTGGTGGGGGATGTTTTTGTTGTGTGTTTTGAATTAATGGATGGTTAGAATTTGACAAAATTTGGTGTATATGATGATGTAGAGGCCCAGAGGATTGAAGGCTATAGGGAGCATGGAAAGCAATTGCGTTTAGGAGGTGGAGGAGGAAGAATGGATAGTAGAAATATTTTGGCAAAGTTGATTGAAGAAGATGTGAAGATCATGTTTATGTTTAAGTGGAGGAGGGAACATATATCCACACTCTATTTTTTTTAACCCAAAAACATTCCATTGTTAATCAAAGGAAATTGCTTTACCCTCTTCTTCTATCATTCCTTCTTCTGCTACCTTTTTTTGGTTCTTACTCCATTGTTCACTCTCTCATCCGCGGGTGCCATAGTTGTTGCATATAATGAAAATAACTTTGAGAAATCTCTCATGATCTCTGTGTAATCCAAAATATTTGTGCTCAAGAAGAGGTGTGATATAATTTCTCTATCCAGATGCAAGTTCTCTGATTTAAATCCTAATTAAAAGTTGTTGACAAAAAAAATGTGGAGACAAAAAGGCATAAAACCAGAGTAGGGATTGAAGGAGAAAAAGGAAGGAAGGAGGTAAGGGATATAGATCTAAGAGGAAGAGACTCACAAGAAAATGATTTAGGGCATGGGTATTTCGGTCTTTTCATAATTAATGGTTATTTATTAAATAAGATTAATGAAATTATTCCCTCTAACTATTATTTCGTACCAAACATATTTTTAAAGCATCAATCTCAATCTTAGTCCCAACCCCAATCCTAGTTCATCAAAATTCAGTACAACATACTTAATAGGGCCTATGTGTCACGCCCCAAAAATTTAGGGGTGACTAGCATAGAATGTGAGTGGTCTCACATTCCTAAAGCTTAAAACACATATAAACAAATGCCTCATAATAATTACAATAATACTGAATATATAGATATATCACTTCTAGTTCATATATAATCTACTTCTTAATTAAGAAATTTGTAGAAATCTCAGTATAGTCTCTTCTGTATGTCAGACTCTCTGAACTTTCTACACTAGCATACAAGATCAGTATAGAATGTGGAGCTTTACTCCACAACAATATATAGATATAAATGTATTTCAAAATCATCAAAAAGAGACAAGGATCCTGCTTATAGACTGCATTGAGCATCTAAACAATAGAAGTAAATACATAAATATAAACTTGTATTTACAACAGTTAGTAGCTTTTCCAAAATATATCTACAAGCTTTGCTCAACAATGAGGGTCTTCACTATACAGTCAAAGATGTGAGGTCATCAATTCAATTTAATACTAAAATAACTTTCTAATGAATAACGTCCTATATATATAGAAGAAATATATTAGACAAACTTAACCTTGAATAACACAACAACAGTATAAATTACAACTTCCAAAGTATAATATCACGGACATAAATTGAAATCATATAAAAGATCCGTGAATGAATAAAACCATATATGCAATTAAACTGCTTGTTAAAAGAAACCGGTAAAAAAAAAATCTCAAATTCTATCTTTTCGTAGGACTTCAACAGAATGTATGATAAACGTAGACACACAGTCTATGAGGGAAAGTAACTAAGTACAGCTAGAGGCCACGAAAACAAGCATGGACACACAGTCCACATTTGTAAGTAACCAAACACGGCTCAAGGCCATGAAATAAGCGCAAGTACAAGACCCATGAATAACAAGCATGAAAACGAATCCCATGAATATCAAGTATGAGTATTGTGCTCACGAATATCAAGTGAGCTCGAATTAACCTTGACGTGCCAAAGACTAACAATACTGCTGTTAGTAACCAGTGTTCTGTATTCAGTCCTTTCCAAAACATTTTTAAGCATGTGTCGGATCAATTTGCCATTTAAAAATAAGAAATAACTTATCATAATGAAACTAGTAAGGAATAATTCATAACAAAGGATCCCTGCATAGAAGTTTAGAAATGACATCTCAAAAGCCATTTCCAAGCATGCACATAGTTTACATTATCTAAGTATAATTTCTGTTGCCATCTCCATGCATGAAACACAGTAATCAAATAGCTCACTAGATTATAAATTCAACACAATGAAGATTGGCTATTGGATAAGTTTAACTTCCTTTTAAAATAACAAGCAAGTGATATAATTTGGTCAAACTAACTTTGATAAATTCATGCTTAAGAAATTTAGTAAATAAATTTAGGAATATGGAAGGTAGTAAAACTATCATTTATTAAATTAGAATGGGACGTTATTCACTCACCTGCTGCATTCCCATTTATATCACTCTTTCCTAGATATTAGCTTCCCACGTATTCGCTCCTTACCCTCCTAGTATCCCAAAACAAGTCATTAATATTCCAACTATAATTTTATACAAAATATTCATAACATCTTATCAAGAAAAATTTTTCTTGATAGTCTTTCAATTCCCTTAACATTTGTTTAATCACTAACATAATCCTAATCTTCATGAATTAGTGGGTGTTTGGAAACCACCAAAACCGTGGTTTTAGAAGCCATTTTTCGTAAGTCGAGATAAAACTCTTCTCACATACTTACCTCAAAAATCATAACAACTATTCTCCAAGAGCTAATCCACATGCACACTTACTTAGCAAAATAACTATCAGTACCCAGCAAACACATCCAACATTATCATATCAATTAGAAAAGAGTTAATATAAATTTTAGTCCCTGAAGTTTGGCTGAGTTTGGGTTTTGGTCCCTGAAGTTTGAAAGTTTGGGTTTTGGTCCCTGTAGTTTGGACCGTTTAGGCCATTGGTCCCTGAAGATTTAAAAGGACTTGCTCATGGTTTAAACAGCGTTAAATCGTCCTACATGGCTCTAACACCGTCAAAAGAGCTGATGTGTCATGCCTAGCAGACAGGTGATGTGGAAAATATAATATATAATAATATATTGTTTTATAAAAAAAAGGCACAACAGCCCCTTAAAGCAAAACGAACTGAAACGAAACGCAGCATCCAACTGAAACACAAAAGTAGACACAGTGAAAGGAGAAATCGAGAAAGGAAAGGGGGAAGGGCTAGGGCAAGCTTCCAGGAGGCCGGCTGTCTGTTGTGAGGCTAAAGAAAAGGGGGAACGGGTTGGGCGAGGTTGGAGGAAGTTGAACGAAGGTGGTCATTTGTTGCGGTGCGACAGAGGGTGCGTTGTGTGTGGCAGTGATGCCTTCTTCTAGTCGGTCATCGGGTTCAAATAGGAAGGGAAGAATAGTCGGTGAAACGTACAGATGTGGGGATGAAGTTGTAGTTCTCACTTCATGGACAGAGTAAAACTATGGTAGGAGGTTTGTTAAGTGTCCAAATTTTAAGGTTAGTGGAAGAGGTGTGAACTCCTAATTCCAATCTACAGGAAAAAAGTAGCAATCTTTTAATAAAATTTCATATATTCTACCAAAGTCTAAATGCCGATGATTAATTGTAATTATTTGGATATTTCATTGAACACCGAGTGCTTGAAAAGTTTAGTCGTGTATAAAAATCAATATTTTAGACCTCTCTGTATTTAATTCTCATACTTATGAGTAATTTTTCTTTGAAAAATTTGATTATCAAAGTTGATATATCTTACATTGAAATGATTGTTGTCATCCGACCCATTTACCATAGGGAGGGCATAATCTGGTGAAAGGATTGTAAGAAGTTCCACCGTTCAACAAGTATTCAACTTATAGATTTTCCTTGTTTCCAAAAAATGGTAGTGAGGTTCTGATATTCTAGTGCTTTTAGTTTGTTTTGGTGCCTGCTGTCATTTACCAGCACAACTTTGTTAAATTTACTTTGTATTTGAATGGTTTTCTGAGAAAACATGGTGATTCATCTTGATCCTAGGATATCAAGATGTCATCATGCATTAAGTTTTTTGTCTCAAGTGATAATGCCAACTTTGTTTATTTCATATGCTTTCACAATGGTCCTTGCGAGTTTTCAATTGTTAGATGAGGCACACTAATATTCGTTGATGAGCTTGCTGCCATTTAGTATAGTATTAAATATTGCAGTAAATCATCTTTGGTTCTTCAGTTTGTAATGGCACAGTCTATGAATTTATTACGAGTCCTCTAATTTTTTTGTGCTTCACAGACACGTTGGGGATGTAACTACTTTAATTGGATTGATGGACCAATCCAAAATCCAATTATAGAGGAGCTAAAGAAGATGAAGAAAGACAATATTGAATTGAGAAGGAGGTTAAAGTTTGTGAAAGGGATCTTATTTGTAGTGGCCTATATGAATGTTTGTTTGATATGGAAAGTTATCATTTTCAATGTATGAAGTTTGTTTATGTAATGGCCTTCGTAGAAGATCACTTCTTTTTGCTGAATGGCTGAAGCCTATGTAATGGCTGAGTTATGTTTGACATTGTAAACCTTAATGGCAGCTAATCAATATTTTCACCAACGTATGTGCAATTGGTCATTTGTCATCTGTTATACATAAAAACTGCTTTAGGTCTGAAGGCACCTCTTATACATGAAAAATTCCTAAAAGCCATTGTATGAAATCATGCAGAGGATCTTGAATTTCTATTCTGCACATAACATGCGATGCGATGCATTACCCTTTGAATTTCTTCAGCCTAATGTTCATGCAGAGGATCCTTATTTGCATGAGTTTAAAGGGGTGCATATTTTGTAATATATGTAGATAGTATATTGATAAGTATCTAATAACTCTAACTTCCTTTGCCATCTGTAAAATAACCAAACTGATATTGTGCCTTTAATATTGTGCTCATCATAGGGCTAATCCCGACTTCTAAAATATTTGTGTCCTTTTGCTGTAATGTTTTAATTATTAGGTGCTGATAACTCTTATTTGACTCCTCTAAAGTACTGCTAATGAAGAGAAAACAAAGTTTTCTCTTTTGTTTGTTGATGTAAAATGATAGATTACAAAAAAAAAAAAAATTGTTGGGTCATTAATAGCAAAACCAATGAACACTGAACTTCATAACGATTGATTCACACTTTCTTGTCCAAGATCAGAACATGGCTACAGTGACAGCTTGAACTTGATCAAGCCATACTATGTTTTTTTCCGTTCAAGTGGTTTTCTTTTACTACAACAATATGCTTAGGTAATTGTATATTAGTAATATGCATTTATTAAAATGCTAGGGCCTGTATATGACAAGGTGACAAGTGCAAGTTCTCACATGATATTATGCCTCTAATATAAATTGACAGTGGGCTGCAGTGTTCCATCAAAAAGAGACAACCACAACTAAATAATTGCAATACTAACCTAATAACTAATAATCATCAGATACACTATAGACCCTAAATGGTTTTCTGCGAGAAGGAACATATAAATAGCTTGTTGCCTAACCTTTTTATACAGAGATCTTTACTTGAAATATAAAGCGGACAAATCATATCCAACCTCAATTTTCATAGGTGTTGTGGTAGTCCAAACAAAAGTTGCAAATTATACCAAATGTTTTTGCTCTTATAAATACAAGTAATAATTATACCAAATGCTTATACAGAGATCATTACAAGCAAAAGTTTGAGTCATGAACAAAATATCAACTTTGACTAAACCATTACAACAAACTTTTTGTCACCAAACCCAACAGTCATTTTGTTACTAAGTAACCATAAATGTCAAATTTGACTGCCTCTCAGAGGAGTTGCATTGATTGACTCTTGTGTGGAAGAATGTTGAATGACTTTTTGTCCCGGACGTCTTTTGTTCCCCTTTGGTTTCTTGCTTGAAGTAGCATTACTAGTCAATAGTTCCTTGCAAGACCTTTGGTTGTGTCCTTGCTTATGATAGTTGGAACATGTGACAAGTGTATTTGCTCTTTTCTCCTTCAAAGTTCCCTTTATGTCCTCATCTACTCCTCTTTTCCTTTTCTTTTGTGGTCGTCCTGGATGTTTGTGAAATGCTGGAGGATCAAGTGCTTGACCATCAGCTTTCTCCCATATTTTCTCTCCATTGATAGGCTCAATTATCGGGGAGTAAGAAGCCACAAAAGATTGCAAAGTTAAGTACTTGTCAACATACTCATGTGGGTCCTCCTTCTTAACTTATATGCAAGCAAGTGCATCTCTTTAACAAAAATTTTTTTTAAAAAAAACAGTCAGCATAATAAATAAGACAAATTAATTGCAAATAGTTTTTTTAAATAAGCTAGAGGCCTATCAACGAACAAAGTAATGCACATAAATGCAAGGTATTGAAAACCGGACCGGACATTGAACTGGTCGAGACACTAGGTCAAGGGTCAGTGGTTCAGATCGGGGTCAACCTGAGGGTTAAACCGGGAGTCAAACCGGGGTTAATTAAAAAATAATAATTTAAATATTCATGTATACCATTTAAAAAACTACATAAGAGTTTTTTTTCCAACCAATAATCAAATATAACCTCGTGAACCTAATACCCACAAAAGTATCATTAAGTATATAAGGATTTTACTCTAACCAGTGCAAAACAGCAAAAATATTCCACAATACTTTTAAAAATCCTTGCAAATCAAAAAATTTCAAAGAAATAATTTAAAAAAAAAAAGACAAAATGACTTCGTTTGGGATATAAAAAATTTTTTAAAAAAATAAATAAAAAAGGGGCAAACCGGTTCACCACGGGTCACCCCGGTTCACCCCGGGTTGGACCGATTCAGACCGGGTTGACCGGGTCAGTTAGACCCCGGTTTTTTGACCTCAACCGGACCGGTCCGGTGACCGGTTCACCGGTTTCCGGTCTGAACCGGCCGGTCCGGTCCGGTTTTTAATACATTGCATAAATGTCCACTTTACAGATTGCACTAGGATAAAACAAGCTAACTAAATGTAATGCATATAAACAGTACCAATCACAGCAGATTTCAACAAGCAAGTGTATAAATCACATATGCAATAACTACACAGCAACAAAATTTTTACGCAAGCAACAATTGATAGGCCTCTGGCTTATTTATGCAAGCATGAAAACAAACAAACAAACAATTGATAGGCCTCTGGCTTATTTACGCAAGCAAGCAACAATTCAACTAGAGGAATGCAATGCAACAATTCCTACACACCTACAACTGACAAAATACATATCAACAACAACTACACTTTCGATTATTACTTGCATGGGATACCATTCAATTGCCACCAATAACATGAGCACCTTCTAGCAGTAAGATCAACTTGAAACTTATGCATATTAAGTGAAGCCTCATAACGATTATCACCTGCGTATCTTACTTCCCACTTTTGACATTCTTGAATTTCTTTTTCTAATCTTTTATGAGGCCGTGGGCACACGATCCCCTTGTCACGGTACTTCTCTGCCTTCACGCGATTTTCAGCAAATCTCGTCATTAGGTACATTCGGATCCAATCAAGCATGCTCACAATTGGAAGCTCTCTTGTCTCTAACAGTCTTCCATTGAATGACTCTGTAATGTTATTGGTCACCATGTTGCATTTGGAAGTCTCATAGAAGTGTGGCTTTGTGCAACATGTCGGAGAAATTGCTAATAAATACTCATATGCTCCGGTTGAAATAGCCTTCAACTCATTCATTCGTTCTTTCCATTCACTCTTAACGGTTACCTTTACAGCACGAAGAATTAAGTCACAAACCACAACTCCTCTTCTAAATTTGGCTTTGATATTTGCATACAAATGCCGAATGCAAAATCTATGTTCAGCACCTTCAAGTAGCTCTTTAAATGTAAGAACAAGACCCTATATGTAATTAAACACATGCTATTGATTCAAAATTATTTTTTATGCATAGAATGGGAGCATAAATTAAACAAGATTGCATTAAATGTCGACTAACAACTGCCTACTGTTTCAAATTGTTAAATTGTGATACATCTTGTCTCAAATAGTGAACAGAGACCAAAAGATTTGAGTTAAATGAACAAAAACTGAAAGTAATATCAAATTTCCCTTCAAATTGAACCTTAAAACTGAAAGTAACACTGATTGTGCCAATGTCAGTAAATAAATTTAGCAAAAATTGAACCTCAAAAAATATTATATTATACCTTTTGCCGGTCAGATGTAAACACCCATCTTCTTTCTCTCATTGTGCCAATGTCAGTAAATAAATTTAGCAAAAACCATGTCCAAGAGTCTCTGTTCTCTCCCTCAACGACAGCCCAAGCTAATGGAAAGAAATGGTCATTAGCATCATGGCCCACTGCCACCAGTAGTATTCCCCCATACGGCCCCTTCAAAAAACACCCATCCAACCCAATAATAGGTCTGCATCCAGCTAAGAAACCTTGCTTCACAACACCAATACACTCATAGAGTCTTCTAAATATAGGAGGATGATCTATATATGGTTGATCAGTAACGAATACAAAGCTTGTGTCAGGGTTACACTTTCTCGCTTCAATGCAATAATCTCTTAACTTATGATATTGCTCCTTATAATCACCCTCAATCATTGCCTTCACCCTTTTCCTTGCCTTGTATGCCTTCCATACAGAGACATCAACTATGTAGTGCTCCCTTACTGCTGCAACTACATCTGCCAACTTCAAGTTCTTGTTGATCCTCATAATGTTAACTATTTTCTTTGAAATCCACTTGTACGAAGCATTCTTCCCCTTTATCGACACCCCACATGTGTGTTTTGAGTGAAGTGTCTTCAACCTATATGTAAGGTCACCACCGCTTCCTTTACTTACAAATGCTAACCATTTGCATTCCTTATGTGCACACTTTACTCTGCATCTAATCTTATCATTCTTTATGAACTTTATTTCATACCCATTTAGCAATGCATGCTCTCTAACTGCACTTTTAAATTGCTGAAGTGAAGTGAACTCTATCCCCAATTCAAATTCAAACTCTTTGCACATCTTTGAGGGGTTATATCTTGGGTGTTTTTCTGCAACCACTATCTCATCCTCATCATCACACATTCCGTCAACATCCTCAATCTCCTCAGATTCATAATCAGACAATAAAGCTAACATATCCTCCTCTCTCACCTCAACCATCGCTCTTTGCTCTTCTTGCTCAGGCTACACTCTTATTGATTGTGAACTACCAACAACTTCATCTAAAACATCACCTACACCAACATCAACATACTGCCTAAAATTGTCGTCATCTACATTTTCTTCATCACTATCCTCAAACTCTGATAGCCAATCCACTGAGCCATTATCACTCTTATCCACCGCACTACTGTCATTGCTATCTTTTTGTAAATCCATAGTTCACCTATGAAAAACATAGAAACTTATAAAAGTAACGAAAAACAGAGCACACATTTTGCAGAAAAAAACTACTATAATAATATATATCAACAGAAGTATAAAACGTTCCTCCCGTTAGTGAATAAATCAAACCAAACGACCAAATACTTCAAACCAAACGACAAATCATACAAAAATTTCTGCTTCCTATTCATCTATTTCACCACTCGACTGCTTACTATCAGAGCAACTTGGGTTTTGCAACGCCATCGGTACCAAAAACAAGAAGCTCCTTACCTTTCAAACACGAGAATGACGATGACACTCAAGCTGTGCTCTTGACTCCACCGTCGACGACAACGATCACCCGTCCGGCGACGGCCACGTCGGACTTTGCCAGTTATGGGTCCACTTTAACCTAAAGCTTCCCCTTTTCGTTGACAGTTGAGCAATTCGATTGCAATAGATGCTGCGTTTCGTTTCAGTTCGTTTTGCTTTGGGGGGCTGCTGTGCCTTTTTTTTTATAAAACAATATATTATTATTTATTATATTTGCCACTTCACCTGTCTGCTAGGCATGACACATCAGCTCTTTTGACGGTGTTAGAGCCACGTAGGACGATTTAACACTGTTTAAACTATGAGCAAGTCCTTTTAAATCTTCAGAGACCAACGGCCTAATCGGTCCAAACTACAGGGACCAAAACCCAAACTTAGCCAAACTTCAGGGACTAAAATTTATATTAACCCATTAGAAAAATATATAAAAGATCTTAACTTCAATCCTCCTCATATTAGATATAATATTGAATTCAATTGCTAATATATACACTATAAGCAAAGTAGCCATTCCAAAGACAATAAAAGAAAATATAAAAAAAAATATCTTGCTCTTCTTTTCTGTACATACTTACAAGTTTAACAAATACCACAGTCATCATAACTATCTAACAACACACGTATAACTCTTCTTTCCTTCAAGCATTTCATCAAACTCTCTGTAGGCATTCAATATTAAGGCATAAAACAAATATCTCCAACACACTTATTTCCTACAATAATTTAAAATTCCTCTACCAATCTCTTCATCACCTTAAGGACGATCAATGTTTAAGTAATAAACAACACCTTATATATAAATTACCAATTCTATCATCTCTTCAAGAAACAAGAGATTTCTCAAGATTCTCTCAATTCCCAAAATTTGATTCATGTTACAATAATTATTTATAACTATCCATTTTAACTCTAAATTCTCATTTTAAACATTTTATTGAACGCCTAATGTACATTCACATTCAAACAAATTCATCAAGCTTATTAAACTACAAATTTTAGCTGATTTAAAATCCCACCCTTCCTCGTGTAGCACGCACACCCACAAAAAAAATAGCAAAAAATTAATGAAACTGAAGACATGCCCACATACAAACAACCACAAATTTCAGAGATGAGAAGTTTTTCAAACGTATCCCCACATAGCAGTTTTTATTGAGTTGAGGAAACGGGAGAAGAAGAAGGAGACTGCCTGATCTTATACAGCATCAACGATAGAACAGAGGAGGAAGAAAAGAAGACTCGTTGCAGCAAACCCACACCCAACAAGCAGAGCAGAGAGGCAGAGATAGGATTGATGATGAATATCAAAGAAGGAAGAAGAGAAATATCTAACGCGGTGAGGGTTTTAATAGAAAAAGACTAAAATGCCCTTCTTGTAATAGATAATCAATAAATATGTATGGCACTTCGGTAATTTGAAATTGGGCTGAAACAAAATAAAGGTATTTGTTCTTGTTGTTGTTATTGATGATAGCAATCGAAATAATGGAAAGAATTAAAGGAAGCAGATAAAACTGAAAGATAATCCTAATATCTTCATTTAAATATTTAAATATTTTAATCAAGATATCCTAAGATACTAAATAAATTAAGATACTCTAATAAATATTATTAAGATATTCCTAAAACTACCCCATTAATCCACAACTGCTATTATGGGAGTAACTACCTAAAAATAAATAAATAAATGAAATTATTAATTTAATTTACAAGTATCCTAGCCTACTGATCCTAAACTTGAGAATCACTCAACAAATAAAAAGATTACCTGAATAAAATAGAAAGTATATAAAATAACAAATAAAAATTTAATTGCTAATAATCCATTATCCCAATATTCTATCAATTATTTTTTGGACTATTACACTATGCCTCACATGACGACATCAAAGGCTCTCTGCTTTTAAGAGTTGACAAAAGAATTCAAAGATGTATTATTTTGTCATGGTTAGTTGTTAAAATGAATAAGAATAGGGATAATCATGGATTACATCAGACTAGGTTAGAGGCTAGCCTGAGGTCTGGTCTGTTTAAGACCTCGGGCTGAAAAAGGCAGCCCAAGGTTCGGTAACAACCAGAACTTGGGACAAACCAGACTTGGTCTATTGGGTTGATGGACTGGTCTGGGTAGTCCAAGATATCTAATTTTTTTCTTTGATTGAAATTTTTTTTTAAAAAAAACTACAGGAATGAAAAATAGAGAGAGGGATGCCGATGGAAAAGAGAACCAGAGGGAGCGTCCAGAGCGACTCCAATAGGAGGACCAGTAGCAACACAGGACCAAAGGGATCAATGCCGAGAGGAGGACCAGCAGCAGCACAGGACTAGAGGGATCGATGTGAGAGGAGGAGGCGAGGGTAAGGGAAGCAAGGATGAAGTGAGATTGAAGGCGAGGAGGCAAGGGTTGAGTCATTGAGCGAGATTAGATTTTTGATGGTAAGGGGGGTGAGATTGATGAAGTTGGTCTGTGCGTGAGCAGAGGGTGTTAAATCAATAAAAAAGGAAGTGAGGGTATGCG
Source organism: Inga oerstediana (assembly GCA_963210345.1). Lineage (NCBI taxonomy): Eukaryota > Viridiplantae > Streptophyta > Magnoliopsida > Fabales > Fabaceae > Inga > Inga oerstediana. The sequence continues at coordinate 25,800,134 of OY723400.1, read as the reverse complement.
GTTCACGTGAGTGAGGGTGGGAGTTTTTTTTGGTTATAATGAGGTTGGAGTTAAGTGTATGCCCACTTAATTTTTTTTTTATAAAAAAATAAATGATTCGGGCTAGACCAGACTAGACCATGTGAATTGATAACCTGGTCTTGAACCCAGTCCAGCCCTAGTAGTTGGTCTGATTCGGTTTGGTCCTTTTGTGTTATACGGCTGCTTTTCACTGAATCAGATCGAACTTGGTCACCTCATGTCAAACTGAGTTACTTGGACCACTGGATTTTTTGCTCATCACTAGATAAAAACTTGACATAATAGATGCACGATATACTCCCTCCATCCCTATATATATCTATAAGGGCCCTTTTTTTTAAATGGGCTTGTCCCTAAATATAAGATCCCTTTTGAGTTTGTCTCAATAATAAATATACATTTTTCCCTTAATTAATTATCATACTACACACATTCTCTTTCATCATTTTCTTATTATTACTCCCTCAACCATTCATAAATATTACTCTCTCGTTATACCTATTAGAAAATATATATAAAAAAAGCATCACACTAATTAATTAGAGAAAGAATTAAAGATATAAAATGGTAAAAGAGATCCTATCAAATTAGTTTAAACTATTTTTATAGAAAGACAATTCTAATACCATATCTCAAGAGTCTAATATGACATCATAGCCATTACAAAGATTATGAACTTAAGGCTTCTAGAACTCAAAAAAGAAGTATAAGTTCAAGTCAAGGGAATAAAAGTACCAAAAAGGATTTTAGAATACATTAAAAAAATGTCTCACATAAATCTTATCAATTTGGTTTAGACTACCAAGAGACTGTGTTTCAATTGGCAAACCACACCTATATATTGATACTTCCTCAAATAGCAGTGATAAAGAGGGAATTAATTAAGATAATTAATGCATTATAAGAAAAACATGTTATATTTGTTATAACTTGCTTAATCTAATCAAATTAGTTACACAATTCTTAGATTAAAAACCAGTGGGAGGAATAACTGGCAGATCCACCATGGTGAGATCAGGAACACCATTCTTCTTCACGAACAAAGGCAAAGGGGTGTTGCTAATCCCTTTTGACGTCCCTGCAAGTTCTTCAGTGGCTGAGTTGATAGCATCAGAGACATGTTCTTCATCTGTTGATATAGCTTTGTCCATACACTCCAACAGAAGCTCTGGCTCTGCTACAGGGTGGTTCTGGAGCCTCATAATCAAAGGCACCCTCGTGTAGATTCCTTGCCCACGTGGCAAACTGATTCCGGCAAGAGATTCCATGACACTGGACTTGCCAGAAGATTGGTTACCAACAACCACAATGCTTGGAATCTGAATACCTTCTTTGGTGATGTTGAGGCGTCTTAGGTTTTCGACGGTGTCCAGAATGGTCGGGTCTTTTCGTTGTAGAAAGACACAATGGGTGGAACATTATTGTCTTCATTGGAGGTTTGAGGTTTGTGATGATCTGGGTCTAGGGACAGAGAGGTTAGTTTCTCATTAATGCAGCAATTGGCAGAATACTTTCCCATTTGGCTGTGGGCTTTTTTGAGAGTTCAGGGTTTTACAGAAAAGTGAGAAGAGATTTGAGGTAATAGAGAGAAGATGTAAATTGAAGAGAATGATAGGGAAGATTGTGGTTTATATAGGAATGTGTGAGCTTAGAACAGTGATTTAAATGAAAGAGAGAGGTGGGAAAATTGATGCATTTCGGAGACTTGCTCAAGAAGGAGATAGGAAAACAAGTGTGTGGAAACTTTGACTTAACCTCAATAGGAGGAGGTAACATGGTGAGAGGGGTCTCTTTATTTATTAAAGTTAATTCGTATTTGTTCTTCCTTGTAATATATAGCTAATTATTGTGTTAAGAAGCAATTTCAACACTGACGTTTTTCGTCATTAGTGTATGACATAGCAAAGTTTTGAATGGTGTGAAAATATATACAATGTTATAAAAATAGAGCAATTTTACCACTCCCATTCAATTAATTCAAACGTCCGTCTCTTTTTTACATGGGATCCACTTATTCTCCCTTTAACTTTATAATTGATATTTGAGCCAATTTAATGGGAGTGGTGAAATTGCACGATTTTAAAAAGATTATATCTACTTTTGTACCATTCAAAACTTAATTATGTCAAACATTTATGGCAAAAAACATCATTATTGAAAGAGTTAAAATGCTAAAATAACCTTCAACTTTTTTTCAAAGTGCAAAAGTAACCATAAACTATTTTTAGAGTAAAAGTAACCATAAACTTTGAAGATTGGGGTAAAACCGTTAAATGAGAATTTTATCATAATTATCGAGTTTAAAATGTATTTCTTTAAAAAACACCACCACTAATACAAAAAGGTGCAATAGTGATGCACATTTTGTGGCCTTTGTTTAAAAGAGTGCCACGGCTTTTTTTTTTATCAAAGACTGGGTAATAGCTATGACGCTTAATTGATAAAGTGCCATGTAATATCCCAAAATTTGGGGTTGGAGGCTTGGGAACAAGCCTAAATTAAGTGGACTGCTAAGCCCCAATTTAGCAGGAGCCCAAATTTATCCCCTAATGATTCTTATATCTTTGGGGTATTAAGAAAGTAAAATGGAGAACTTTGGAGAATATAATTATGTTTTCGGTGAAATCGCCTATGAGGTAGTGAGCTTGTCATGTGATTTTGAATGATCAAATGATGATAAAAAATTATGAAATTTTACAAGATGAAAGTAGACATCCTAAGCTTCCTTTTCATATGATTTAAGGTTTGGAGGCTCAAATGTGGATGTTGAGCACCTAGGGTTCAGCCATATCAAGGGAGAGCCAGTGGGAGCTTGAGGTAACTTCCAAATCTTTGTATATTGACTATTCTGACTGCTGTGGACAATTTAATTGGTGAAATTTCGCCGGATTTTCCTTTGTTTCAATTTATGGAAATGGGTTGGCCTAGGTGTTATGCTGCTCAAATTGATACTAAATGGTAGTTTTAATCTAATGGAATAGTCAATAAAGTAGTTAGGAGTAGAAAGGAACGCGTTTACGGAGCCGAAATCGCAAAACCCCGATTTTCCCCAGAAAACCCATATATTTCGGTTAGGGTTGTAAATGGATCTTAGAGTTAGATTTTCAATTATTTGATGGTTCCATTGAGTTTAGGAGGGAAAATTAGGTGGGGTTACAGTTGGTCACTTTTTCGGAAAAGGCCGAAAAATCATAATTAAGAAAACGCCCTTGAAACCCTTAAGGTAGGGCTACCCAGGGTAATTTTGTCATTTGACAATGAATTTGATAATTCCGAGTCCGGAAATGGATTCCTTGGGCGAAAATATATCAGGATAGCCCAAGTTAGAGTTTCGGGAAAAGTACGGTTAGATCGGGTACAGATGGGCCAGGCCGAGTCCCCGGGGGTATTCTAGTAATTTTTCAAGATAGACTCATATAACCCCTAGAAACACTATGAAAGTGTCTAAATAGTACATTTGACATTGTAAGATCAAATATGAAGCCTCGAGCTGTTTGCACATAGATTAAGGCACGCGTTTCGAGGTGAAAAAGGGTTAAGGTAGGGGACTTACCTTATTTGTATGTATTTGATATGTTTCCTTGTGTAGTGATGTATGTAATTGCTTTAATTGATTGTGTAGAGCATATTTGAATAAATGAAGCTCTGCTTCTGTTTTCGCTGTGGCCATAATTTTGTTACCGAAACATTAAGCATGCAGAAATGTCATTATAGAGCATGCATCTAGATAAAGCTAACATGTCATACACAACATCTATCACGCATGCATTATGGTATCTGTTTCCTATTGAGATTCTCTCGAATCTCATTCTCCCTACAAACAATTTAGATAGGAGAAGACAAAAGATATGTTGAGAGCAAAGAAGAGAACAATACGAGAGGATTGCAGTGGTGGAACGAAGTCAGGAATATGTCTCCCTTTCACTGGAACGAGTTTAGACATCCAAGTAGCCTTGTGCAGCTACAAGGTTTGTAATTATTATGTGCGAACCCTTTGGGGAATTTATATAATCATGCATATATTATCAGTATAGTTATGCTATTCCTGTGTTGCCTACCGAACCACATATCGTTTTCCGAGAATACTTTGGAAAAGGTTAAAATTGAGATAAGGGCGTGACATGCCACAGCTAGGGGGAGGCGTACGTGGCACTTGCTCGAGCAAGCACCACATAAGCCTCAGTGGACCAGCTGTGGCCCTTGGTCAACCAAGCGCCACAGCTGGTGAGCGTGGCAAGTGTGGCGCTTGCCAAGCCACCATGTGGCTCTAGTGTGGCCTTGCCAAGGCAAGCGCCATGCTAGGTTAGCTGGAAGTGGATAAACGAAATCCACTTCCAGCCAATCATATGGCAGCGCGGATTCCCTCCTTTAATTTATCTTTCCCTCTTCTCTCTCCCTTACCTTCAATTTGTCGACCCCCCTTTCCATATCTGACTAGTTTTGCACAACGTAACACACACACACACACATTCTTCATCACATTATTCTTGGTCTTTCTTTCCCCATCTGCTCACACATTCTTCATCACATTATTCTTGGTCTTGCTTTCCCCATCTGCTCCCTTTTGCTCCTGTTGTCATCCCCACTTAACTTTTGTCCCCATTTGTTCCCTTTTCTTTCTACTCTCCTCCTCTTTGGACCCCACTCTAGTTGGTCCCCATTCCACTTTGTAGCTCACATTTCCTGCTCCTCCTCCTCACTCAAGCTAGCGCACCAACATACGTAGTGCTCCCCCACTCCCTACGCTGGTGAATCTATAAGTGGTTGTGTGTTTTTTATTTTTCAGGTTATTTTATGCTTGCATTTTTTTAAGCTAGCTTGTTGTGCTTTTACATATAGTTGTTGGGGAAAAAAAGAATATATTGTAATAAAACAAATTTTATACTTGTGTTTTTTAAGCCTTGGCACATATTGTGTTCTAATTTTGTCGTGTTTGACACCTTATATACTGGAGAATATATTCTTGCTTGTTGGTATAAAAAAAAGAACATATTGTAATATCTAGTTTAATTTACTTTCATATGATTCACAGTATCATGAAACAATACAATAATAAACTAATTTTTGTGTTCCATTTTACAAAGGTTGTGAACTAATTTTTTGTATTATCTTATTAAATTATAATATTCAAGAGCAATTAAATTAAATATTTACATGTGTGTGTGTGTGTGTCTAACTCCCTCTTTATATATATGTATGTATATACATACATCTTTATGGCTGACCCAAGAATAATTCTCAATCTAGTCAAAAATAAATTTTTTTATTCTCAACATTCAACTAAAAATAATTTAATTGATATTGGGGTTATGCTTTCCTTTTTCTTTTCTTTTCTTTTGGCTGAATCATATTTTTTTATTTAATCTAATCATATTTTATTTTATTATATATTTATATATATTGATGTTGTACACATTATTATTGAAAAAAATAATTTACAACCACTAATCCTTTATTGATTTTTTTTTCATATTTGTGTTTATAGTTTCAGCTCATCAGTCTATTGAAGCTTCTATTCTCGGTAAGTTTTTTTAATTTTTGAGCTTACAAATTTGATTTTATTAGATTTTAATAGTTTAATTTGATAAATGTCTTTTATATTTAATTTATTATGAAATCTGAAAAAATTAATCTAATTTTTATATGCTAAAAAATGAATGAGACAAAATTAAATATTATTTTGCATAGGTTGTATGTGAAGATATTAAGTTAGTTATAATTTGTTGGTGTTCTAGTAATTTTTATTGATGAGTTACATAAGTAAAATAATTATTTATATATTCTTAACACTTGTATTTTATTTGTTGGCTTGTAATGTTTTCTTATTTACCTATGATAAGTGTTGGCAAATATGATTTCTTTCATTATAAGCTGTGAAAAATTATTATGATGTTGTGGGATTAATTACTGGATTATTTGTCAATTAAAAAAGAGGGTTTAAGACTCAAAAAGCTTCAATTTTTAAGATGTTATGCTGCCAATTTTATTTTAAAAATGGTAAGAATATAAAAGTAATTAGTAAATGCAATAGTCATACAACTAACCACTTTTTAAAAATAGATTGAAGGTATAGATGGATCGTAAATTGATATCATCTGATCGATGTTTAAGGGAATATATATAGATGGGGTGAAAGAGTTTATTACATTTGCAATCGAGCATAGAAAAGATCCTGACAAAATCTTGTGTCCTTGCTTATCTTGTTGTTATGGAAAACGGATTAATCCACTTGATTTGCTAGATCATTTAGTGTGTTAAGGAATTAATCAAACATATACACGATGGATAAGGCATGGTGAGATGAACGATGCATGTAGTGATCGGGTGCATACCACGAGTGGTGCTTTGAAGGAATTTGACCAAAGCTTGTTTGATGAATATGATGGTCTTGAAGAAATGCTAAATGCGGTTGAAGGGGTGCTTCATAATTTACCTAACGAATTTGAGAAGTTGAAAGGTAATGTAGAGAAACCATTATATGCCGGTAGTACTAAATACACAAGATTGCTAGTAATGTTGAAATTGTACAACTTTAAAGCTTGCTATGGATTGAGTGATTCAGGGTTCACCGCACTGCTTGAACTTTTGCAAGATATGCTTCCAGAAGAAAATGTACTTCCTACCAAGACATATGAGGAAAAGTGAAATCTTTGCTCTACAACCGGTATGAGAAATGAGAAGATACATGCATATCCTAACGATTGCATATTGTTTCAAAATCAGTATACAACGTTGGAGAAGTGCTCTAAATGCAACGCATCTCAATAGAGGAAGAAGAAAGGATAAAGTCCTTTGAAGGTCCTATGGTATTTTCCCATTATTCCTAGATTCAAGTGATTGTACAGTAATGCAGAGATTACTAAGCAGTTAACATGGCATGTAGATGAAAGGATTAAAGACATGAAACTTAGGCAACCTGTAGATGCTCCTTAATGAAAAAGATTGATCATGAGTACCCTAACTTTATGGATGAAGTAAGGAACCTACGCTTTGCATTGTCAACTGATGGAATTAATCCAAACGGTGTTCATAGTAGTACACACAGCACGTGGCCGGTGATATTGATGATTTATAACCTTCCTTTAAACTTGATCATGAAATATAAGTTTATGATACTGTTCATGTTAATTTCTGGGCTAAGGCAACTTGGGAATAATATAAATGTATACTTGGCTTCTTTAGTTGATGATTTGAAGCTGCTTTGGGAAGAAGGCGTCAATGTTGTTTGGCATAATTAATAATTTCCCTGCTTATGGTAATTTGTCCGGATACAGCGTCAAAGGATATGGTACATGTCCTATATGTGAAGATGACACTCATTCAGTGCGACTGGATCATTGTAAGAAAAATGTATACATGGGACATCAAAGATTCTTACCATCATAACACTGTTAGAGGAAGTACCAAAAAGCTTTCAATGGTGACTCAGAAGAAGGTAGCCTACCAAAAATGTTGACCAGTACCTAGGTTTTTGCAAAGGTAAAAGACTTGGATAACAATTTTGGCAAGCCTTTTACAAAACAAATCAAGACAAGTGGTTGGAAGAAAAAGTCCATTTTCTTTGAACTTTCATATTGGAAGTCTTTTATATGTGAGGTATTTTCTTGTTGTAATGCATATAGAAAAAATATCTGTGATAGTCTGATTGGCATGTTGCTCAATATCTAAGGAAAAAGTAAGAATAGTGTCAATTCGAGGTTGGATATGGTGAACTTTAGAATTAGAGAAGAGTTGACACTGATTGAGCAAGGGCATCGTAATTATCTACCTCCAGCAGCCCACACTTTGTTAACGAAAGAGAAAAAATTGTTTTGTGAGTTTCTGCAAGGAATTAAAGTTCCCAAGGGCTACTCTTCAAATATAAAGAACCTTATATCAGTGAAAGAGTTGAAGTTAAAGAACCTTAAATCTCATGATTATCATGTGCTCATGCAAAATTTCCTACCGGTTGGTATATGATCCATTTTACCCAAAAATGTAAGAGACATCATCAATAAACTTTACATGTTTTTCAAGTTGACTTGTAGTAAAGTGGTTAATTCAACCAAGTTGCAAGATTAGCAAAGGCTAATTGTTTGTACTCTGTGTAAACTGTAAGATCAAGCGTTTCACCCAAGAGGGGGGTGAATTGGGTGATACTGAAATTTCTTTCGAAAATATGAAACTTTGACAAAAGAATTAAAACAGTAATGAGTAAGGAGAAATATCACCGAAGTGTACACCGGGAGTTATACTGGTTCGGTCACAACCACTTTGACCTACGTCCAGTCCTCAGAGCTTCTCTGAGAATTTCACTATAACTTCCAAGATTCAGTGGGTTCTTGGCACCTCAGTACAAGCAAGTTCCTTACACCTGGACACTCGCTCCCCCTTACAGATTGTAATCCAATCCCAACTCAAGGTTCCACAACCTTAAGTTATCTCAATAACAAATATTGAGTTTGAATGAAATATCTCTCACAAAGAGTAAATGATAATCACTGAAGCATATGAATATAATTTCAACGTGAAAACAGAGCAATGAACTTAATGAATCGTTTGTGTGAATGCTTAGTTGTTCTTCTCTGTTTGAAGGTTCCCATATATATAGATATGATGGTGATGACCGTTGGAACGTTTTCCTTTCGTCCGTTGGTGAGTGCGCAGCCACTGTTGACTTTTCAAGTTTTTGAAAAATATCCGTTGGCGGTGGTTGGCATTTGAACGTTTGATTTGACTTTCATCTCTTGAAGTGATTCCTTCATTGTTTATCTGTAAATAGACTAAGAATACTAATACAATGAAAGATTAATCATATAGGACACAAATCAATGAACGTTTGAATGATTTCTAAATTTCTGGGTATGCTTACTCGAGTAGCTCCTCGAGTAACACATGAAGTTTACTCGAGTAGCTCCTCGAGTAACATCGTGAAATCACTATTTGTTTGAAATTTAATGAAGACAAACAAGATTACTCGGGTAGTGCATGGAGTAAACTAAATTTCAAACCTTTGTGAACAGTTACTTACTCGGGTAATGCCTCCAGTAAAGCTTTATCAATTTCATAGATTACTCGGGTAACACCTCGAGTATTGTTGGCAGGATTTCAATGCCGAGAGCAATTACCTCATTACTCGAGTAGCTCCTCGAGTAATGCACACATTTTTGCACAGGTTACTCGGGTAACACCTCGAGTAACTTGATTTACTCTGATAATACCTTGAAGTTTCCTTTGAAAATATTTGTGCTTACTGGGGTACATACTCGAGGAATCCACTTAAGATAAAACATTAGAAACTTGAATACTCGAGTAATCACTCGAGGAAGATGATAAAAATAAAAACAAGTTAATCGGATACCAACCTCAAGTTTTAACTTACCTCAGGCTGTTACTCGAGTACCTCCTCGAGTAACATTGGCAGTGGTACAAAGTGCCGAGAGTTATACATTTTCAAATACACGGTTACTCGAGTAGCTCCTCGAGTATCATGGAAAACCTGAAGTCTGACTGGAAGTTTCTGATCTGGTTACTCGAGTAGCTCCTCGAGTAACATTAGCAGTGGTACAAAATGCCGAGAGGTACATACGGTTACTCGGGTAGCTCCTCGAGTAACATTTTGCTAACTTGAAGGCCACTGGAAGTTTTCACATGGTTACTCGAGTACCTCCTCGAGTAACATTAGCAGGCCGAGAGCAACCTTGAAATTTTACCTGGTTACTCGAGTAGCGCCTCGAGTAATGGTGGCAGGTTACTGGAAGTTCTCCTCTGTTACTTCAAGTTTTGTCTCATTACTCGAGTAGTGCCTCGAGTAATGCCTTGAAAGCTTTGCTACCTCAGCATTTTCTCTTGTCCAAACTTCATTACTTCCATGCTTACTTCAAGTAATCTTATTCCTGTCATTACCTAGTTCAAACTTGATTATTAAGCATTTCCTTTTCAAACCATTCTTTTGTTATCATCAAAACATGAGATCCAACATTCTCCCCCTTTTTGATGATGACAAAACTTGGTGATTTTGAACATGGTTTTTCAAATTGGATTCTTAATTAATTATTTCTTATTAAGTTGATTATACCTTGCATACATAACAACTTCATTAGTCCAAAACATATATCATAATTCACAGACTTAAAAGAAATCAAATGAAGGCATAATTTAAATACACTTGCATTGAACTTAAATTTCAAATTACAAAAAAGTTCATACTGAATTCAAAAAGCTCCCCAAAGTCCCATGTACACCCATATACCCATGAAAAGCGAGGACAAAACCACAAAATCATTCTCAAGCACTTCTCCCCCTTTTTGGCTTCATCAATCAAGTGGAGGGCTAGGAGGCTTGGCCATGGAGATTGGTGTTACAGGAAACACCATAGAATCATCTGAGTCCAAAGAGTCAAAAGAGCTAGAAGGTACTGGATCAGGTAGATTAAGTGGAGGAATATGGATGTCATCTCTAGGCAGGAAAGGAGAAGGTTGGAATACAACCATAGTGGAGGTTTCTCCTTCCGGGTTAATCTGAGTCTCAGCTACTGGAGTTGTGTCAAAAGTTGGAGTGAGATGCTCAGAAGAAGAAGATGACACAATCTCTGTTTGGGTAGGAGAGGGAATAGGTTTGGGAGTGGTCTCAGATTGTGGCTTTTGAGGTGAATCACCAATGGTGATATGTGTAGACTCAAGGGTTTCAGGATCATCCACTGTGAATAATATGTCTTTTCCTTGGGGCTCAAGTGGATCAGAAACCAAAGGGATAGATTGTTCAGCCTCAGAAGTAGGAATGGGAATAGGAGTGTCTGAAGGAGGGTCTACTGAAGATGGTGGTGCAGATGAAGAAGGACCGGCAGAAGGTCCAGGACCCAGAGAATCCAAACGTGCCAGTATCAATCTTAGGGTCTCTCCCTGAGCCCGTTGCTCTGCTAGAAGCTCCTCATGTCTTTGATCCATTCTTTCAACCAACTCACCCATCTTGGTGTTCATGTGGGTAATGAGTTCAGCATTGGTGTTGGCTATATCCACATGAAAACCTCTCAGCATATTCTCCATAAAGTGCTGGAGAGTGGCATTCAGAAAAGATGGTGAGGATGTAGTAGCGGCTGGAGCCGATGACTGAGTGTCATCCATTCTACTGGTTTCTGCCTCAGTAGCCTTTCTCTTCTTCTTGGACCCAGACTCCAGTGGGCTTTTGAGGGGAATGTCTATGTTTAGCTTGCCAATTTGGTTCCTCCCCACTGGGGTCACTCTCTCAACAGGCTCCTTACTATCCAAATACCATATTTTGTTTTCTTTTAAGATAAGAGACACAATTTGAGGATATGGCATTGGAGTGGTTCCCTTTCCATCCACCTTGTATCTCTTCATTTCTGAGAATATGTATTCTCCCAGATCCTTTTCTTCTTTCAAGAGGAGTGAAGCAAACCATCTGTAGTCCCTATCCGAAAAGTGGGTATAGTTGTTGGCTTTGTTCACTAGGGACCTAGAGTAGATGTACCATAGGACCCTGTGATGATCACACATATCACTCGGTTTAAAGTTTAAGGGGCCAACTAACTCACCGGGCTTAAGGATAGTAAATATTTGATTGGGCTCAAGTTCGGAATAAATATCATCAGGAGGGTTTTCAATTCCCAACCACAAATTGATTTTAGAGGGAGATATCAAAATCTTTTGACCTCTAACAGTAGTGGTCATCTCTTCCTCAACAGAGGTTCGCTCAGGTTCATCTGTGATTTCTAGGTTGCAATAAAAGTGGGTGACTACCTTTGTGCAAAAAGGCAATCTCACAGACAACCAAGGCATAAATGGATTAAGATAAGGACTAAGGTCAAACTTCACTACCTCTTGTAGAAGCTTCAGATCAACAAAGTGTGTTTTGCACACTTTCCTTCTGGAGAACTGTGTCAGATACTTGGGAGATTCCACCAGTTTCCCCACATTGAATCCTTTGGGAGGGGTAGTGATCTCTGCCTCTGGAATCTTGGATTTCTTTGATGATTGACCCTTCTCCAGTTGGTCAATGATCCCAGCCATAGCTTTAGCCACATTTTTGTCATATTTTGGCTTCTTGGGAGGTTTTGGAGTAAAAGAGGGTGTGGATGAATCTGAGTGAGAAGGTGAGGGAGTTTTGACACCTTTACTCCTTCCAGTAGATGAACTCTTTTTGGACTGAGCCCTAGTTACAATAGGCTCTTTGATCACCACACCTTTAGCTTTAGGTGGAGATTTAGGTTGAAGAGGGGTTTTGGCTTTTGATCTAGGAATCAACTTTCTTCTCTTTGTTGGAGGAGGAGAAAGAAGATCAGGAGTTTGCTCAGAATCAGAATCAGTGAAGTTGAGATTCTTGGTTCTAACCATTTTGAATCAAAAAGAATCAGAAAAACTCAGAAACAGAAGTTACTGTCGCTAGTTTAGGTCAGAGGGATTTTGAACAAAATAGGAAGTTTTTGATCTTGAAACTAGTTGGGTTTTGACGGAAATGGGGCAAGGAATCGATTGGGAAAAGTTTTTGAAAGGGTGTATAGTGATTTACTCGAGGAGATTTTGTGGAAATGACCAAGTTTGCGCAAGATAAAGACCTAAATCCCGACTTTACTCGAGGCCTTACTCGAGTAACATTCAAAGTTACTCGAGGCCTTCCTCGGGTGTTCATACAGAAAAAAATTCAAAATAATTCATTTAAATTGCGTACCTTGTATGAATAATGTAGTAATTATCCATAGATGTTCCCTCGATCATTTATAACTCATGTTGATCAGATTTGCATCATTATTTATCAATTTGAGAATCTGGACTCCGACTTTACTCGAGGCCTTACTCGAGTAAGCTTCAAGTTTACTCGAGGCTCGCCTCGGGTAACCTGTCTTTTGAACTTCTGACCTTTCATTTCCTCAAAACTGAACCGTTAGATTTAAATATCAAGTTACTTGATCTATTACTTCCAGTTTTGGGGGCCATTACTCGAGTACATACTCGAGTAAAATGCCATTTTACCTCAAGTTACTCCTCGGGTAAATCTTTTCTGTCACCCATTACTTCAAGTCGGTACTCCAGTAAATGTGTCCTCTGTTTACCTCTGTTTTTATTCCTCAAAACAGAATTTCAACCTTCCTGCAAAACACATTTCTATATACTCCGAAGCTTAAGTTAGTAATCATTAAAACATTATTAAATGACTTCATCTAATATTATGAAATGCTGAAATTACTTATAACTCATTGGGATTTACCATTCCCAATTCTCTTCTAATGTATAGAAATTGATCTTTTGCAAGGGGTTTTGTGAAGATATCAGCTAGTTGAAGATGAGTAGGAATGAATATCACTTTCACATCCTTCTTTTGGACATGATCTCTGATGAAGTGATGTCTGACATCGATATGCTTGGTTCTAGAGTGTTGAACTGGATTCTTTGCCAAGCTTATCGTACTTGTATTGTCACAATAGATTGGTATTTCTTTGAGGTAAATACCAAGATCTTGTAGTTGTTGTTTTAACCATATCACTTGTGCACAACAACTTGAGACTGCAACATATTCGGCTTCCGTTGACGAAAGAGACACTGTATTTTGTTTCTTGCTGAACCACGAAACAAGAGATCCTCCAAGGAATTGTCCTTGTCCACTGGTGCTCTTTCTGTCTGTCTTATATCCTCCATGATCAGAGTCCGAATATGCAATTAGATACTCACTTCTTCCTTTGGGATACCACAGACCCAATTCTGGTGTGTCAGCAAGGTATCTAAAGATTCGTTTGACAGTTTCAGCATGTGATTCCTTTGGTGCCGATTGATATCTTGCACATATGCCGACACTAAATTGGATGTCTGGTCTGCTTGCCGTGAGATAGAGTAATGATCCAATCATTCCTCTATATTTTGTGATATTGTAGTCTTTCCCTTTGACATCAGCATCAAGTAACGTTGTTGAGCTCATAGGCGTATCTGAGCCATTTGCTTCATCCATTCCATACTTCTTCAATAGCTCTTTTAAATACTTTGTTTGAGATATGAAGATCCCATTCTTTCTTTGTTTGATTTGCAAACCAAGAAAGAAATTTAATTCTCCCATCATTGACATCTCAAACTCTCCCTGCATAATCTCAGAAAATTCCTTACACAGAGATTCATTAGTAGCACCGAAAACAATATCATCAACATATATTTGTACAATTAAAATATCATCACGTTTTCGATTTATAAATAATGTTGTATCAACTTTTCCCCGTACAAAACCTTGATCGATGAGAAACTTACTAAGCCTTTCATACCAGGCTCTAGGAGCTTGTTTTAAACCATACAAAGCCTTTTTAAGTTTGAAAACATGGTCCTGTTTAGTGACATCTTCAAAACCAGGAGGTTGTTCTACATACACTTCTTCCATGATGTAACCATTTAGAAAGGCACTCTTAACATCCATTTGATAGAGTTTGAATCCTTTGATGCATGCAAAGGCTAAGAGTACACGTATAGCTTCCAATCTAGCCACTGGAGCATACGTTTCCTCATAATCAATTCCTTCTTCCTGATTATAACCTTTGGCCACCAATCTTGCCTTGTTTCTGACAATAATTGCAGACTCATCAAGTTTGTTTTTGAATACCCATTTAGTACCAATGATCGTATGATCTTTGGGTCGGGGCACCAAATCCCAGACTTGATTCCTTTCAAATTGATTTAATTCTTCTTGCATTGCTATGACCCAATCATTGTCTGATAGGGCTTCATCAATGTTAGAAGGTTCAATCTCAGAAATGAATGCAGAAAAGCTTACTTCATTGAAAATTCTATTTCTGGTTTTGATCCCTTCATTCACATCTCCTATAACTTGATCTAAGGGATGACTTCTATTGTATTTCCAGGCTTTAGGTTGACCTAGGGATTGCTCTTCATCCTTAGTTTCATCAACCTCTGGAATAAGAGACTTAGAGATAGATTGACCATTTTCTTGATTTAAGACAACTTCCTGTTCTTCATCAATGGTTTTGTCAGAGGTTTCAAATTCATCAAATACAACATGAATTGATTCTTCAACAACACAAGTTCTTTTATTGAAAATTCTATAAGCTTTACTTCGATTAGAATATCCTAAGAAAATTCCTTCATCAGTTTTAGAATCAAATTTTCCTAGGTTGTCTTTACCATTATTATGAATGAAACACTTACAACCGAAGATGTGTAGATGAGCAATGTTTGGCTTCCTTCCTTTGTATAGCTCGTATGGTGTCTTTCCAAGTTTCGTTCTGATATAGGCTCTATTTGAAATATAGCATGCTGTACTCATAGCATCAGCCCAGAAAACTTGAGACATGTTCTTTTCATTTAACATTGTTCTAGCCATTTCGGTAAGCACTCTATTCTTGCGTTCCACAACTCCATTTTGTTGGGGCGTCCTTGGAGCAGAGAAATTGTGATCAATGCCGTTAGTATCACAATATTCTTCAAAGGCTTGATTCTCAAATTCTCCACCATGATCAGTCCTAATACCTGCAATAGACATACCTTTCTCATTTTGCACTTTCTTGGCAAAAACAATAAATTCTTCAAAGGTTTCATCTTTTGATGATAGAAAAATAACCCATGTAAATCTAGAAAAATCATCAACAATGACCAATGAATACAAGTTGCCACCAAGACTCTTTACTCTTGCTGGACCAACTAAATCCATATGCAATAATTGTAATGGTCTATTTGTTGAGATCTCATTTTTCAATTTGAAAGATGACTTAGTTTGTTTACCCTTTTGACATGCGTCACAAATCAAATCGTTTTTGAAGTTTACTTTGGGTAATCCAAGAACTAAATCCTTTTTGAGTAGTTTGCCTAGTTGATGCATGTTGACATGAGCCAATCTTTTATGCCATAGCCAACTTTCATCAGCATTACTCAGAAAACAGTTTTCGGATTCATTTCTACTAATATCTAAGGTATAGCAGTTACCTTCCCTTTTTGCTCTGAGCTTAGCCTTGATATTCTTCTTATCAAGTAGTAAGTCTTTCTTGTTGACAATTAGACATTCCTCTGAATCAAAGATTATCCAGTTGTCTTTATCTGCACTTTGACTTACGCTCAGCAAATTATGACATAAGCCTTCAACGTAGTATACGTCTTTGACTTGTATGCCTTTGTCATTTTTGATTTCACCAATTCCTGCTATTCTTCCGGTTTGATTTCCTCCAAATTTTACCTTTCCACCTTCCTTGGGTTGTAATTTGGTAAAACTTTCGAAATCACCGGTCATATGTCTAGAGCATCCACTGTCTATAAACCACTTGTTATTTTTGGATGCTTTAAGACATACCTGCAATCAAATGACTAAGTCTTAGGTACCCATTTCTTTTTGGGTCCTTTTGGATTAGTATAAATGATTTTCTGAACATATGTGCCTTTAGGTACCCATTTGTAGGTTCCTATGTTTCCTTTCTTCTTATGAATGCATGAGGAGGTGTAATGACCTTTTCTATTACAGTAATTACAAAATGCAAAAGGATTTGATATATGTACAGAATGCTGGAAATAATTCAAATATGACTTACCTCCTGCTTTCTTTCTACCTTTCCTTTTATCTGATTTTGGATCATATCCAATACCAGATCGGTCATTTACAAATCGTTGTTCTTTTAAAATCACACTTAGCATCTCACTTCCTTTGGTAAACTTTTCAAGAGTTTTTGTGAGATCAGTGTTTTTCTTTTTCAAAGAAGAACAATTTTCACAATTCTTTTCTGAACTTTCTTTAAGCTCAATTTCAAGAGCTTTGTTTTTCTTTTTGAAAACAATTAGTTCTTTAACTACTTTGATGAATTCAGAATGTAAAGCATTATATTCGGATAATAATTCATCATAGGTAGGATCAGAATCATTTACCTCTTCTTCTGTCTCTTCTTGAGCAACAAGACATATGTTGGCTACTTCTTCCTCATCACTTTCTTCGTCTGAGGAACTATCTCCCCATATAGCAGATACAAAGGCCTTCTTTTTGTTAAAGAATTTGCCTTTTCTCTTTTCCTTGCTCTTTTGATTGAGCTCTGGACATTCTGATTTGATATGTCCTGGTTTACCACATTCATAGCAAATGATATGGTCTTTGTTGCTAGTTCCTCCTTTTTGAAAGTGTTTGAAGCCTTGACCTTTCTTGTAGAACTTTCTGAATCGTTTTATGATTAAACCCATTTCATCATCATCAAACTCCTCATCTTCATCTTGATTTTCTTCTTTTGCTTTTAGAGCTAGACCTTTCTTTCTTTTGTCACTGATGTCGTCTAGTTCCCGTTTGAACTTTAACTTGCTTTCATATTCAGAAAGGCTTCCAAATAGAGAAGCAACTGATCTCATTGATTCCCCTTTTGCCTCTTCTATTGCAGTGACTTTGGCCTCCCACTCTTTAGAAAGAATATTCAAAATCTTTCGTACTTGGATATTTTGATCATAGACTTTACCAAGTGCTGCAAGTTGATTAACAAGATGAGTATATCTAAGTTCGAATTCAGAAATTGACTCACCTGATTTCATTCGAAGTAGATCGAATTCTGTGATCAAGGTGTTGATTCGATTCTCCTTTATTCCCGAAGTTCCTTCATGAGCTATTTCCAGAGCTTCCCACATTTCCTTTGCTGTTGGGAGTGTGCAAATTCTGAAGTATTCATTTTGACTCAAAGAGCTTTGTAACATCAGAATTGCCTTGCTATTGAGAGTGATAAGTTTCTTGTCATTCTCATCATATTCCGCTGGCGTCTTTGGAATTTTCTGAGAATCTACAGTTTTTGTAGGTTGATAATTTCCACTCTCGATTACATCCCATAGCCCATATTCAGTAGCCATCACGAACACTCTGAATTTTGCTTTCCAGAAAGAGAAGTGTTCTCCATTGAAACCGGGAGGTCTAGTGATGGATGCTCCGTCGGGAAGAATTCCTTCACCCATGCTTGCCATTGGATCCTTCTTAGGTTGTTATACCTTAACAAGAAGACCTACGCTCTGATACCAAATGTAAGATCAAGCGTTTCACCCAAGAGGGGGGTGAATTGGGTGATACTGAAATTTCTTTCGAAAATATGAAACTTTGACAAAAGAATTAAAACAGTAATGAGTAAGGAGAAATATCACCGAAGTGTACACCGGGAGTTATACTGGTTCGGTCACAACCACTTTGACCTACGTCCAGTCCTCAGAGCTTCTCTGAGAATTTCACTATAACTTCCAAGATTCAGTGGGTTCTTGGCACCTCAGTACAAGCAAGTTCCTTACACCTGGACACTCGCTCCCCCTTACAGATTGTAATCCAATCCCAACTCAAGGTTCCACAACCTTAAGTTATCTCAATAACAAATATTGAGTTTGAATGAAATATCTCTCACAAAGAGTAAATGATAATCACTGAAGCATATGAATATAATTTCAACGTGAAAACAGAGCAATGAACTTAATGAATCGTTTGTGTGAATGCTTAGTTGTTCTTCTCTGTTTGAAGGTTCCCATATATATAGATATGATGGTGATGACCGTTGGAACGTTTTCCTTTCGTCCGTTGGTGAGTGCGCAGCCACTGTTGACTTTTCAAGTTTTTGAAAAATATCCGTTGGCGGTGGTTGGCATTTGAACGTTTGATTTGACTTTCATCTCTTGAAGTGATTCCTTCATTGTTTATCTGTAAATAGACTAAGAATACTAATACAATGAAAGATTAATCATATAGGACACAAATCAATGAACGTTTGAATGATTTCTAAATTTCTGGGTATGCTTACTCGAGTAGCTCCTCGAGTAACACATGAAGTTTACTCGAGTAGCTCCTCGAGTAACATCGTGAAATCACTATTTGTTTGAAATTTAATGAAGACAAACAAGATTACTCGGGTAGTGCATGGAGTAAACTAAATTTCAAACCTTTGTGAACAGTTACTTACTCGGGTAATGCCTCCAGTAAAGCTTTATCAATTTCATAGATTACTCGGGTAACACCTCGAGTATTGTTGGCAGGATTTCAATGCCGAGAGCAATTACCTCATTACTCGAGTAGCTCCTCGAGTAATGCACACATTTTTGCACAGGTTACTCGGGTAACACCTCGAGTAACTTGATTTACTCTGATAATACCTTGAAGTTTCCTTTGAAAATATTTGTGCTTACTGGGGTACATACTCGAGGAATCCACTTAAGATAAAACATTAGAAACTTGAATACTCGAGTAATCACTCGAGGAAGATGATAAAAATAAAAACAAGTTAATCGGATACCAACCTCAAGTTTTAACTTACCTCAGGCTGTTACTCGAGTACCTCCTCGAGTAACATTGGCAGTGGTACAAAGTGCCGAGAGTTATACATTTTCAAATACACGGTTACTCGAGTAGCTCCTCGAGTATCATGGAAAACCTGAAGTCTGACTGGAAGTTTCTGATCTGGTTACTCGAGTAGCTCCTCGAGTAACATTAGCAGTGGTACAAAATGCCGAGAGGTACATACGGTTACTCGGGTAGCTCCTCGAGTAACATTTTGCTAACTTGAAGGCCACTGGAAGTTTTCACATGGTTACTCGAGTACCTCCTCGAGTAACATTAGCAGGCCGAGAGCAACCTTGAAATTTTACCTGGTTACTCGAGTAGCGCCTCGAGTAATGGTGGCAGGTTACTGGAAGTTCTCCTCTGTTACTTCAAGTTTTGTCTCATTACTCGAGTAGTGCCTCGAGTAATGCCTTGAAAGCTTTGCTACCTCAGCATTTTCTCTTGTCCAAACTTCATTACTTCCATGCTTACTTCAAGTAATCTTATTCCTGTCATTACCTAGTTCAAACTTGATTATTAAGCATTTCCTTTTCAAACCATTCTTTTGTTATCATCAAAACATGAGATCCAACATAAACTTGAAATATATTTTTCACCTTCTTTTTTCGACATTATGGTATATTTAACCGTACACTTGGTTAAAGAAGTTCAATTGTGTGGTCCAGTGTACTTAAGATGGATGTACACTAAGCTTTGTATGTTTTTTAAGTTGATTTGCAATAAAGTAGTTGATTCAACCAAGTTGCAAGATTTGCAAAGGCTAATTGTTTGTACTATGCGTGAACTTAAAATATATTTTTCACCTCTTTTTTGACATTATAGTACATCTAACTGTACACATGGTTAAAGAGGTTCAATTGTGCGGTCCAGTGTACTTAAGTTGGATGTACCCGAATGAGCAATTCATGAAAATCTTAAAAAGATATGTGAAAAATAGATCTCACCCAGAGGGTTGTATTGCTAAAAGGTACATGGTTGAAGAAGCAAGTAACTTCTATATCGATTTTCTATCAAATGTTGACCCTATAGGGATCTCAAAGTCTCATCATGATGGGCGACAATCAGGGAAAGGAACAAGTGGGAGGGATGTAATAATGATATCAGTGACTGAATGAGAGCATTCTCACTTGTATGTGTTACATAACATTGATGAGGTTGAACTGTATGCTAAAAAACACATGGATGCTCTTCGATTGGTACATGAAGATAGGAATGAAAATTTGTTAACGAAAGAACACAATAGACATTTTTCAAGTTGGTTCAAAAACCGCATTAATGATGAGATGGAGAGGAATCCTGATTCAGCTTCTGAAAACTTGAAATGGTTGTCAAAGGGACCAAGCTTGAATGTATTATCTTATAATGATTATGCAATCAACGATTACACATTCTATATACAAGACCATGATTCATGGAGCACGATTTAGAATAGTGGGGTGATACTTATTGCTGATTCTTAGCATAGATCCAATACTAAAGACATACACCCTATATATGCATCAATGTCATACTTTGGTGTCATTGAACGCATATGGGAGTTAGATTACTCTATGTTCAGGGTCCCTGTCTTCAGATGTAAGTAGGTTAACAACAACAGTGGATTGCGGACAAATGAGTTAAGCTTCGTTCAAGTAAACCTTTTTAAAGTTTGGTATGAAGATGATCCTTTTATTTTAGCAGCACAAGCAGAACAAGTGTTTTTCATTCTAATCCTGCTAAGAAGAATTGGTCTATTATACTCCCATCCAACAAGAATAATCAAGAACAAGTTGATTTTGAAAGTAATTAATATTTGAATATTGTTGAAGTTGATTCTTTGTTTGAGAATTTATGGTTAGAAGATATTGGTATAGATGAAGATAAAGATGAAGATGAAGATGGACTATTATACTTGAGACATGATCATGAAGAGGGGACTTAGGTCAAGAGAAACACAATTCTCAATCCAACACGAATTCTCAAGAACAAAATTCTCAATAAAATGAGAAAAAGGAAAAGATAATGAGTGCCTTGACTTTTTTACTTGTATGTCTTATATGTTTTTATATATTTCAAAATAATTTACTTTCATTAACATGGTTGACACTGTGAACTGATGTTTTGTTTGGTTTATTTCACATGTAGGAGTATGGATTCACCACGTGATAAAAGTGATGATGTTCCTATAAACATTGCTAGACAAAGATTTGTTGAGAACATAAGACGTGACAGGGCCATTATGGCGAGGTTGATCAAATTGAGAAGGGAATTAAGTTAGAACTGGAGTAGAATGAAAAGGGAAATCCAATTGGCCCCAACAGTACCTCATTCAATAACTTTATTGGGACTATAGTTCAAAATAGAGTCCCTATTACTATTCAAGATTGGAGACGGGTGAAGCAACATAATGGGGATGAAATTTGGGATGAAGTACATATAACACATTAATTACTTTATTGTTTTGTTTGTTTTGTTTCATTTTATTTCAATATAACAAATTACATTTTTTTATTGTTACAAAGCTGTTTTATTGTTGAGGGTATGATGATCATAAGAAGAACTTTTTGCTAAGAAAAGCTGATAAACTTATGAGAAAGTTTCATTCTGATCTTGTAAAATTATTCTTAAGGGATGATAATGAGCATATCTTCACTACACCGCCACTATTGTACGAAGGAATCATCACTCAAGAAATTTGGGATGAGTTTTTGAGAACACATACAACTCAGGAATTCTAGGTAATATAACATGTTTGACTTTACCTATTCCTTATAATGTATTTGTAATTAACACTTATTGATGTGAATAAATGAATCTAACTAGGAGTTAAGAGAGAAAAATAGCTTTAACGTGACCAACATGGCATACCGGTACACACAAGAACCTGTTTCATAGGGATAGTTAGAAAGAAAAATTGAAAGAACTACTTATTAATTCATATTTAGCTAAATTGTATGAATAACAATTAAATTCATCTAACTTTGATATGTAGATAGAAGAATCACGTTCAAATATTACACAGGTACCACGACATGATTGTGGGTAGCTGGTTGCGCAAATAAGAATGGTGAAATTTGTAGTGAAGAAGCAAGAAGAGTAGCCAAATATTGTGTAAGTATTGGATTTTGTGTACAATAAATAATTAGCTTTACTTAAATGAATTTGATTTATAATAACTAATATTGTTATAATTCTTTTTGTGATAGCGATTAATGACACAGGAGGAGCTTGGGTTGGCGAGCTATGTTGGTTGAGATGATTTGTTGAGCAGAGCGTTAGGAGTACCTGAGTATGATGGTAGTGTTCAGGGCACTAGTTTCACAGTCACCCAATCATCATACTTCGGACGTCAAAAACACCCCAATAAAAGTGACATTTTACAGCTGTGCAAGGAGATAAATAGTTTCAAGCATCAAATGCAAAAACTTCACGAATAAATGCGCTTCAAGGAACAAAAGGAAGAATAATTCTTAGAACAAATGCATTTAATGCAAGAACAAAATGTGTTGTTAAGAACGCACATAAAACAGTTGGTGTAGTGTAGGCCAACACAAAATGTTCCCCCTGCGATAGCCTAAGTGTCAGAGATAGTTGCACTTCCATGCCTAAAGTCCCTCTTCCTTTGGTAATTAATTTTTTCACTACTTAACTTTATGTTACATTATAATTTAGCAAAATTTAATATATTAACTCTATTTTCCATAGGGCGAGTTGGAATGCAAGTTATATGTCAATCAATCTTCTAAGCATGCAGTTGTGGTGAATGTTGCCTACAACACCGATAATGATACATTGCACCATTCACCATTGCCCGACAACATACTACAAGTAAAGGTTGACGTCTGCACGAATGAAGATGCACTCTTATCTATCCTGTCTTAGGATAAGCAAATAATGGTGAAAGATGTTGTAAGGGTTATGTTGCTTGGCCAATAGATCTTATCGAGCCATGTGAAAAGTCGTTCATTTACAATTTCCTTTACTTTTCCTTCGCACTTCCATCTAAAACTATATGATTTAATTTTTTTGATTTTGCAGGATGAACATTCTAGAGGAAACCAAATCCAACTTTATGGCAAGATTTCAAAGTGTTCAACAACACAACTCAATTTGAAAGCATCAGCTAGCCAACAGAGCAATAGGAAAATGACCTCATATCGTGATCAATTAGTATTGATTACACCAAATTTGATCCTAGAAGGAGGCCTGGAATTACATTTTGATAGACACATCTATAGTTTTAGTGGTCTAGTTGATCATGTTAATGGTGAAGTGTTGGACAAAATATGTAATCGTGGATGGATTGGTGCTTCAGTTATCAACATCTGGATTAGGTACTTTATCATCATATTTTATCATTGTATTTATTATTTATCATCCAATTTTTTGGTTTTAATGACATTATTTGTTTTATACTAGGCACTTGTATCATGACATCTTAATGGATACAAACAGGGTTTAATTCGCATTTGTCAACCCTTATCTCATTGGCCAACATAGGGGAAAAGTATATATGCATGAACAATATTGTGATCTGAAAGATTACTTTAAAAAGAAAGTAACACCAACTACGCTATTTTTAGTGCCATATAATGTGAGGTAAGTTATTAGTGGTAGTATTTCAATGTATGTTGTTTTATAATTTAACTTTTACCATAACATGATTGTTGAAGCAAAATTTTTAAAATATTTAGGTAACATTGGATATTAATTGTTATCAATCTAACTGAACCTTCATCCCCTCACATTTACTATTTGGATCCTCTAATTGGAGGTCAATCGGTACACTATCCTAATATGTTGTGATTGTTCAATGGTAAGCATACATGTGTATGTGTAAATATTTGCATGTTTGATTGAATAACTAAGAGTAATCAGTTTCTATTTGTTTTTTTTAGTGCATTGATTGCATATCGGGCCTCTGCCTCCTCAAGCTATTCTAAAGCTGCTGACCCTCTCCATAGCTATGCCTGGAAGAAGATACGGGTACTGATGTATGAATTTACTCAAACTTTGTTACTAAACAATTTTTATTCATAAATTGAGTTAAATATTTCATTATATTGTTGCAGTGCCCTTTCCAACCTAATGACAATGATTGTGGGTATTACATTATGAAATTTATAAAGGATGTAATTACTCATGATCAACCATTTGTTCCTCAAAAAATAAGTATTTAGTTGCAATTCATATTGTATTTTAAATTTAATTAGTGCCTTATAATTAAGTTTTAGTGATTTTATAATTCATTTTAATTTGTGCATGATTGTACATATGTAGTATTATGAAGATCAACGTTGTAACAGTTTGAGTGATCATCAAGTCAATGAAGTGACCGGGGAATGGTATGAATATGTGTTTAGGCAAACCTCTAGGTAGATACTATTTAATTAACTAGCCTTAGTGTTGTTTCTTGCCAATTTTTGTTTCGTTTATTTAAGTTGAATTTGTTGTTTATCATCACAATTGTGTAAATATATTTATTACTAATTTAGTTAATTAGTTATTTGTTTGTATCATTTTAAAGTTATTTCATTGTTGTTGTTTGCTTTTCTTCTTTTTGCTATGGATATAAGAAATTTGTGTTTAAAGCAGTCTATATTGCAATTATAGGGTTCTAATATGACCGAAATATATATTAAAAAAATTACTTCTTGTGACGCTTCCTTGAGAAAGGGTCATAGGAAGAATACCAAAAAAAAATAGCCGCCTTAAGGAAGAGCCACAAGAAGGTGGCACTTTTTAGAGGAAAGACCACAAGAGGGGCCTTTTTTTTAAAAAAAAAATTATACTTTGGTGCTTGGAAAAGCCAAAGCTTCTTTTAATGACGTCTTGATATGTAACACTTACTAAGCGCCACACCTAGTTCAAATATAAGCACCACAACTTTATTTTTTTTTATAGTAGTGCACAAAGTTATTCAAATTAAGAATTATTTGCAGTAGCAAAATATCTTCCAATTTTGAAAATTTGTCTACATGTCTATGTCAGTTTGATCAAATGAACAATATTCACAAAAAAGGAAGTTTTGACTCAACACTAAAATATGCAGTCCCATTTTTGTTCTCCTATATTGGGAAATGGGACTGAACCTTGTTGAAAATTTCACCCAAAAAAAAAATTTGCACTAGTTTTGAGCACTGACCTTTTTTGAGTTTTACTTATATAAACTCATTCGGTGATCCACCTTTAATTTGTAAGAGGGAGGAACCAATCATGAATTGTAGCACACATATTAATATTGTTGGGTGTTTAATTGTGGGTTTGCATGTGGAGTGTGGGGTGGTGATTATGGCCCTAAAACTCGTGGGTTTCCTGCAATTTGCAATTTCAGGGATTTAACTTTGGGTGATTAATCCCTATTTTGTTATATATTTTCAAACTTGATTGGGGATTTTGCCTAGTGAGGTTTCTGAAAACCAGAGGAGGAGGGGGATGCGAGTTGGTTGGGACGTGGATGCTGTTTTTTATTTTTTAATTTATGTAAAATCCACCTAAGCAATTTTTAATAGTATTTTAATTTTTTTTTTTGCCACATAGGATGACTCAAGCATTAGGGACTGAGTTGAAAGCAAGTCAAAAGTTTAAAGATTGAGTTATACGTGGGTCAAATTTTAAGGGCCAAAAGATTAATTTTCCCCATTGTAATATATGGAAGTTAGCTGGATTTAACAGTTTTGCCCCAATTTTAAAATTTTGTGGTTATTTTTTCTCTAAAAAATAATTTATGGTTAATTTTACTCTTTTGATATAAGTTAAAGGTTATTTTAGTACCTTTAACTTTATTAAAATTGCACATTAACCATTAATTATTTATTCAATTGTTGATGAACTCAGAAGAATGGATGGATTCAAATACAATATGCTCCTAAATGGTATATATGATTGCTGATATTATGTTAAGCAAGAGAATTATTATTTGTAGGAAACATAGAAACTGCTTCAATGGTGTGGCTCTTCTTTGTACTATATAGTTAATTATTATGTTAATATGCAATTTTAACAATGAAATTTCCCGCAATTGGCACGTAGCACAATAAATCTTTTAATAGTGAAAAAATGGAGCAATTTTACTACTCTTATTAAATTGGCTCAAATGTCTATCTCCTTTTTTATTTAAGACGAACTTGTTTTCCCTCCAACTTTACAACTGATGTTTTGGCCAATTCAATGGAAGTAATAAAATTTTATAATTTTTAAAAGATTGTATCTATATTTTAACCCTTCAAAATTTTATTGTATCATATGCTCATGGCAAAAAATACTTTGTTGATAAAATTGTAACTTAATCCTTAATTACTTGTATAATTGTTGGTGACCTATGAAGAATGGATGGATTCAAATACAATATGCTCCTAAAAGGTATTATATGATTGCTGATATTATGTTAATAAGCATAAAGCCGGGAAATTGGGCCGAGCCCGTTGGGCTGGCCCATTTAAGCCTTGTTAAGTCTCGGGTCGGGTTTATAAATTGGAGTCTCCAAAGGAAGTCGGGTTTAAAAGGGCCAGCCTTGAAGGGCCAAGGGCCGGCCCGTTAGGCCCTTTTAATTTTTTTTGCCCCTACCCCTTCCCTGCCCCTTGTCCAGTCGCCCCTTGTCTGGAGATTCTTGATATTTTTACTCTTCAAGTAGAGCCTACTACACAAAGTGAAGCACAATCAAATGTCCTTAAAATTGATGATAGTGGTGAAGAAGATGAAAATGATAGTCGTCATACTAATGTTGTGTAGAGGTTAGAGTGTTTAGTTTCTTGCCTTCTTATGCTTTGGTCTTTATGTGAGTTATTATGGGCATGATTTTACTTTTGATTATGCATTAATAACTATGTTTGTTTCTTGCGTGAGACATGTTTTAAACTTTAATATTGACAACATTTATGTGTTAAATTAAAACTTTGTATATCTCTCTAAAAGAAAATATGTAGGAAAAATAGTTAAATATTGTGAAAAGGATTTCCCGGCTCTGCGGGCTGGCCCTGGCCTTGATGCTCTCGGGCCGGGTTTTAAAAAATTGCAATTTTCCTAACCTCGAGTCCTTTTAGGCCCTGGCCCGTTAAGAGCAGGCCCTGATTCCCAACTCTAAATAAGCAAGACTATTATTTGCAGGAAACATAGATACTGCTTCGATGGTGTGGCTCTTAAATGTATTAGAGACGATGTACAAGATGACTTTATGTAACGGAAACTTTATAACGTTTCACTTGTTCCTATTGTCTTATTCATACTCTCCATTTCATCTTTCGTACACCAACTTGAAATGGGTGGAAACTTAACGGGAGGGTTTTCTTTCGCGGGAAAAAACAGTTAACTTTATATTACTGTATTTAAATACTTAAATCACTTCCCCCACTTGAATCGAATCAAAATAAGTAAGCTTCTTTACACATTAGATATACACCGAGCCTGTTAAAAAAGTTTACAATTTTAAAAGTTTTATAAACAGGCCATAGGCCTAGGCCTTAAATAGGCCAAAATTTTTTATTAATTATTACATAATTTCTTTGTTAATAAAATTAAATAACAGGCCGAAGTTGGTCTGATAAGTCTAACAGGTCTCTAAATGAGCTTGGACCTAACCTATTAAGCAAAACGAGCCTTTTAAAAAGGTCTAGGCCTAGGCCTAACTATTTTTAAAAAGGTCAGGGCACAGGTTTTTAATAGGTTGTTTGACCTGTTTCTTCCCTTATTAATTACCAATAGGGATGCATTTTGGGTCAATATTCATACGAAGGAAAAATAATTGTGAAGACCTATGTGTGCCAATTGGCAACACCCAGATTAAAGAGCTTTGATATTAAAATTTAATATTATGTTGCTGAATTATTTTTAAGCTATTTTGCTTGGAAAGAACCTGTAATAGTAAAGAACTTGAGATCATTATGTAACTATTGAAGTTTGAAACCCTTAAAAGGTTTTATCTAGATTAATGGTGATGGTAGATATTCTATACTAGATGTTTGTTCTTGAGTATATTATTGCGCATTTCTTGTTCCAAAATTTACCAATGTTTGAATTAATACATTTTTCGAATGGTCAAAAGAAATTAATACATTTCTCACCTTACAAGAGGACAAATGTTGTGTGCTCTATAGATTTTTGGGGTTGTTCGCAGTCAAAAGTCTGTAGTATGATGAGTTGCAGCTTGCAGGTCCTAACATGTTAATTGCTTGAAGTCCATTAAAACTTGGCTATTGATTTATTAATGATTACGTTGTTCAGATATGTGTTTGACTGGATGAAGATCTTTTTATGCTGGAGAGTACCACTAGCTAATTTTTATTTTATTGTTTGGATTATTTAATTGCCTATATCTAGACAAAATCTAATCTAGTAAGACAAGTAAGAAACAGTATTTTTTAGTTTATTTAACGATTTTTCGCCCTGAAAAGTAAATATATTAGTGGAATTTTGTTTCCTAAAACATAAAAGAGCCCTTTTAGTCCTTTTTTTTATACCCGAAAAGAGCTCTTTTAGTTGATTCTGAGATTTTTCAAATAGACTTTGGTGAATGAGCATACAGCTTCTTGTGAGGCCAAAAAAAAAAAATCATGCTTCCACAATGATATTTTAAAACATTTTTTTTTATTTGCCTAGCTATCTAACTGAGTTTTTGAGCGTTGTCAGACCCAAATATAGATAGTAGCCCTCCCAAACTTAAACTCATGACCTCATATTTAAGCAGCTAAAGTCCCCTCCACTAAGGGCAACACAGGATGGCAATTTTATTTTAATTTTTATTCCAACATATTTTTTAAAGTTTTCTTTTCATTTGTAACAATATGGCCAGAAGTAAATGGATTTTAAGGGTTCTGCTAAAGGACAATCGAAATTTCATAGATAAACATAAACTAAGTATTGTGCTTCAGAACAAACACCTGAGTAAATATTATATTTTGATCCACCAATGATCCAAAGATCACAAACACACCCTTGTGAGGGCCTCCACAAACAAAAAGTTTTAAATGAAAGAATGGAAAATTACTTAAAATAGCTTCAATGATAAAATAATTACTTTTTGTTACCGCTGACATGATGATAAAATAGGGGAAAAAAAAAAAACCATTGGTATGTTACATTGCAAACACCTCTCCTCCTATGAGATGAGGTTGTGTAAATCTGACTCTTCTCAAACCCCATTTAGAGGGAACATTTTCCATTGAGCCACTCTTTTTTATGTTAAATGGGTAAATCTTGAATAATCCGCACACCGTAGGTGATATATGCACCATTGAAAAAGGAAAACAAATCATATCTATCCAATATCATTGACAGGTCAAATAAAGCAAAAATTAAAATATTTATAACTAGAGATATGTAATGATCAAATTAAAATCTATAAAAGTGTTTGAACAAAAAAAAAAATTGCAATACATTATACTTACGAATCAAGATTATGTTCTTCAATATTTGTTACCAACGGATACAAAGCTTTCCAAATAATTAAAAGCATTGCTAACATTGCCATATCTGTGAGCAATAAGAAACTCCTTGAGATTAAAAAGATACACCAAGTTCTGGTTTATAAGGTATTTGATATTTAAGTTCAAAAACTTCATTCCTCCAAAAATGACTTAGGATATAAGCTGGATAAACCAGGGCTGACAATAAACCTAGTCCTATACTATCCCATCCCTGCCTTGATTTATCCTCCTCCATTGCCTACAATTCAATATATGTTAGGTTTCTCATATCCATCAAAAAAATGATTCCAAAACTTCATTACTTGAAACAATCCATTAAGAACACAGTCATTTACCCACAGTTCAATGTTATTTCAAAATAGTGCCTTGATTATTTAGTGCTTCACAGCCACACACAGCACACACACAACGCAATTAGAAAAACTGGAACGAGACCATCACTCGACATTATAAAAAGAAAAATATTACAACACACTCAAACCAACACATAGATAATAAGTATAAAATAGAGAGACACACACATACACATACAGAACTAACTAATCTCAGTAGCTAGAAATCTTGTCCATAATGTTAGACACCACCTCCTTGCTTTCTCTAAGAACTTCAACACTTCGGCTGAGCAAGGCACGCTTGCCCGCCATGGAAGGTGACTCCTCCAACAAGCTTTCAATTCCTCCGAAACTCGGAGACGTAAAACAAGAAGTGATCTCCTTCTCCAACTCCCTATCCACCATATTGTTGATGCTGAATTGTAAATGCAGAGCAGTGGTATCAATCAGCCTCCTCAGCACAATCCTCCAATAAGAAATCACCCTCACCTTCATGTCATAAGCTTGATTCAGAACTTGTGAATCGTACTGTCTCAGATGATCAATCTCTATGTCTTCTCCAAGACCATTAATATCAACAAGTCTATAACCGTCACGAACATTTTTGACGAGAGAAGATTGACCAGCCATCAGACTATTGTACTCAGTCATGTACTCTGGATTACATGTGTAATCTGCCAACTTTTCCATTTCTAAAGCCTCCTTTACATGCTTCTTGGAATGCTCTCTCATTCTAGCAATCAGATTCTCTCCTGACCTGCAGGTACATCTCTGAAGCTGGTAATAGTGTTCTGAGTGGCGATTAATAACTTGAATCACCACTTTTTCTAGATAGTCCCACACATCATCGATGAACTGAATCGGCCTCGATGAGATTCCTCTCACTTTGTTCTGTAACAAGGCCAGAAAAGCTGTGCGAGGCATGAAGTTTGGGAGGCCAATCCACTTTGCTTCCTCCAGGAGCATTATTTCATCCTTCAGGAAATTCTCTTCGTGGTTACTTTCTGGACATTCATTAAGGTCTTTCGAGTAATCGTTGAGCTTCTCGACCAATCGAGCAGTGCAATGCATGTTTTTGTCTTCTTGGTACTCATCAAATTCTCCTCTGATAAGGATTTTCCTGAGAGATTCCTTCACTAATCCAATTATTTTCATGAAGGCAGCCATAGCATCAGCAGCAGAATTCAAGTTCTTTGGCAAGCTCTCCAACTCAGAAAGCTGAGAATTGAGCTTCTCATTGATTTTTCTTAGCATGTCAGGCAGTGTCTTTGAAATAATCGAAGCTTGAAGCTCCGCTAGCCTCTGAGCTAAAACAGGTATACCCACCATGGATTTGTCTATCTTTGACAGAAGAGGATGACTCTGGAACAGCATAGCTTCCTCCTTTCGAGCATCTTCATAGGACTCATCATTAATTCGATTTCTCACACAGACATAACCAAGTCCAATGTTTACATCATCTGCAGTAACCTTCTCATGTAATCCTTCAGGAGACTTATCTGCTTTTGTTACTACAGCCAGAGTTCTCAAACCAGTTCTATCAACACTCTGTGACATCCTAATGGATTCACATGTTGTAAAATCTTGAGTAGCTGAGAGAACATTCAGAATGATAGTTTCCTCTGGTTTGATATACTCCATGATCATCTCTTTGATCTGGTCATAGATGTCCTCAGGCTGTCCATGAATGGGAACTCTGGTTATACCTATTAGAAAATATTTTAAAAAAAAGTCTCACACTGATTAATTAGAGAAAGAATTAAAGGTATATAATGGTAAAAGAAATCCTGTCAAATTAGCTTAAGCTATTTTGATAGAAACACAATTCTAATATCATATCTGAAGAGTCTAATATGGAGGAATACCTTCCTTATTATATTTATTATAACTTCCTTAATCAAACTAAATTAGTTAAACAATTCTTAGATTAAAAACCAGATGGAGGAATACCTGGCAGATCCACCATGGTGAGATCAGGAACACCATTCTTCTTCACGAACAAAGTCAAAGGGGTGTTGCTAATCCCTTTTGACCTCCCAGCAAGTTCTTCAGTGGCTGAGTTGATAGCATCAGAGACATGTTCTTCATCTGTTGATACAGCTTTGTCGTTATACTCCAACAGAAGCTCTGGCTCTGCTACAGGGTGGTTCTGGAGCCTCATAATCAAAGGCACCCTCGTGCAGATTCCTTGCCCACGTGGCAAACTGATTCCGGCCAGAGATTCCATGACACTGGACTTGCCAGAAGACTGGTCACCCACAACCACAATGCTTGGAATCTGAATACCTTCTTTGGTGATGTTGAGGCGTCTGAGGTTTTCGACAGCGTCGAGAATTGGTCGGATCTTTTCGTTGTAGAAAGACACAATTGGAGGAACATTATTGTCTCCATTGGAGGTTTGAGGTTTGTGATGATCTGGGTCTAAGGACAGAGAGGTTAGTTTCTCATTAATATAGCGATCGGCAGAATACTTTCCCATTTGGCTGCGGGCTTTTTCTGAGAGTTCAGAGTTTTACAGAAAAGTGAGAAGAGATTTGAGGTAGTATAGAGAAAATGTGAATTGCAGAGAATGGTAGGGAAGATTGTGGTTTATATAGGAACGTGTGAGAGCTTAGAATAGTGATAAAGATGAAAAAGAGAGGTGGGAAACAATTGGTGCATTTAGGAGACTTGCTCAAGAAGAAAAAGAAGTGTGTGGAAATTTTTTGACTTAGCTAGTGTTAAGGAAACTATGATTTCCTTTTTTCGTAAGTTGAGATAAAACTCATCTTATAAACTTATTTCATAAATCGTAAAAGCTATTTTTTAAAAATTAATCTAAATGTACACTTAACCTCAATAGTAGGCAACTTGACGAGAGGGGTCTCTATTTATTAAAGTAAATTCTTATTAACTCTTCTTTGTACTATATAGTTAAATACTAGGTTAATAATGGGCAATTTTAAAAACGAAGTTTCCAGCCATTGGCGCCTAGCACAGTAAAGCTTTGAATAGTGAAAAAATGGGTTTAATCTTATAAAAACGGAGCAATTTTACCACCCTTATTAAATTGTCTCAAACGTCTATCTCATTTCTTATGTGAAACCAACTTGTTCTCCCTCCAAAGTTATGACTGATGTTTTGGTCAATTCAACGGAAGTAATAAAATTGCACAATTTTTAAAAGATTATGTCTACATTTTAACCCTTCAAAATTTTATTGTGTCATATGCTTTTGGCCAAAAAACTTTATTGATAAAATTGTAACTTAACCCTTAATTATTTATATAATTGTTGGTGAATTATGAAGAATGCATGGATGGACTCAAATACACTATGCTTCTAAAAGGTAGTATATGATTGCTGATATTATGTTAAGCAAGAGTATTATTTGCAGGAAATATAGATACTGCTTCGATGGTGTGGCTCTTGAATATATCAGAGACGATGTACAAAATGGCTTTTTATAAACTTTATCCTTGTATTTGATAATTTGTATTGGGTTTATTACAATTCTGCATTATTAAAAAAAAGTATGGAAAAATACTTTTTGTAAAAGTATATAATTCACACTCTCCATTTCATCTTCCGTACACCAACTTGAAGTGGGTGGGAACTTAACGGGAGGGTTTTTTTTCGCGGGAAAAACAGTTAACTTTATCCTACCATAAGTAAGTTTCTTTACACATTAGATATTACTGTATAACTATCTTTTTACTATTAACACTTTAAACCTTTTTTATAAAAATTTGTGATTAGAAATAAGTACATAACTTATAAATTTAATTACCTAGGTTTATTTGTTAATTTATTAAGGTCAATCTAATGCATTCTTCTATTTATGTTATGTAATTTACATAATTCATTATTTATTAAAATTTTTATAAATAAGTTTATCTCCCCCTTTTGCTTTTTGTCTACACAAATTCTTTTCCTCCCTCTTTGTCGCTCAGCACCACTTTTCGTCCCGCTTTCACACTCAGCACCACTTTTACTCATCAAAGAAACATCGTACCTTATTTTTATTCATTTTATTTAACTTTTAAACTTTTTCCCACTCCATAGTCACTAAAGAGCATCACCCTTGCCTTTGGGTTTTCTTTTTATTGGTCCATTTGACTTTAAACAATAAGAAAATAAACAAATAAGGGAAAAGAAGTGATGTGTCATAATCAGATAGAAAAAATATTTTAATGGGTAATTTTATCCTTAATAAGATAAAAAGAGCACGTTGATGAAAAGGAAGGTTAAGACAAATAAAATCAGAAAAAATGAAACAACAAATTACCCATGTGTTTGAGGATGGTCAGCTCTTTCTTGACAATATTTGTCAAGTTAAAAAAACAAAGAAAATCAAATTTACAGTTACATTGGTCTCTTGTGAAAAAAAATTTGAGGGTCACATTCTCAATCTCATAAACCCGTAGCAACACATTTATAAAGGTTAACGTCGTATCCACGATAAGATTCTTCCCTTGGTAGTTATCATATTCTTTTTTTCCTTCAAAATGAGGGTGAGGGAATGAAATAAGTAACATTTTTGGGGGGGGGGGGGGTGGTTAACAGTATACTTTTATTTCTTTAGCTTTATACAATATATTTCTTTGCACTCAGAATAAATCATTTAATCTACCTTTCTTTATGTGTAATAAAAAATTTACATGTTGCAAACTTGCATTTTCAAAAGTTTAAACTAATTCCAAGTGGCAAGGTATTAAAAATAAAATCAATTGTTAAAATAATTGTAATTCATGTATGAACTAATCACGATTTGTTATTGATTAATACTGACCTTTCACTAGTAAAAATTCAATAATACTCTATATTAATAATAAGGTTGTTATTCAATTTGAATTATATTAACCATGAGAAGTTTAATTATATCAACCATATATTTGTTTAACATGTATATACAAGATTCAATTTTCTAAAATTTGAATGTCCATTCTAATGTTTTTTTTTTTCAAATCACCAATATATAATGCCATATGAAAATGTGTTGAAATTTGAAAACATAAAATTTTATATATTCTCTATATTTTTAAAAATTAATGTATTAGATAAATGGAATCACTTTGTATTTTTTATAGATTAGTAAATTAATAATATAATTATATATAATAAATTCTCATCTAATGATTTTTTTTACAATAGTCACTACTACAAACTAGACATTTAACGACCCTAAAGGACGTTCTTTTTTAAATTAGGGACGCCCAAAGTTCAATATTTAGCGGGAAATATTGGCGCTGGTTGAATTTTAAAAAAAAAAATTTGAACCACTTTAGACGTCCCCAGTTTGACTGGGGACGTCTAAAGTGAGCTTTAGATGTCCCCATTTTGACTGGGGACGCGGAAAAGCCTGTCAGACACCCATCCCATCAGCAGCAGGCCAGCAGCTTTATTTTCCTTCCCCAAGCTTCATTCCGTCTTCCCTCATGAGCTTCGTTCCAAGCTGTCTTCCTCTTTCCCCTTTCCCTTGCTTCCTTTCCCGTCTTCCTTCCTCTTTCTCAGTTCGTTGCTGCAACTCCCTTTCCCGTGCTTCCTTCCCTATCTGCCTTCCTCTTTCTCATAATCATATTTCTATTTTTCCATCTCTCTTCTTTGACGAGAGCACCATCATTTGTGTCTCCCTTTCACAACTATCGTCTTCCTAGTGGTGGCACCGTGAGTCATCTCCATTTCCGTCGTCCACAGGTTTGTCTCTCACTCCCACAACTTTGGATACAAACGATTGAATAAATGCTTGTAACTGTTAATTTAAATCAGATTATGAAACTGGAAAAACAGAGTAACTTGTATATGCATACTTTTAATCTGCTTCTAATTTGCTTGATATGGAAATGGACTGTCATTATTGCATACTTGTTTTTTTCGTCAGCAGACTTCAACACGGTGATGTATATATATAGACATGAGTTAAAAAAAATGACAATGATACTTAGGAATGAATTTGGTTTGGCTTAGGTTAGTCTAGTTTAACATTATTCAAAAGTCAACTAAATTACAAAAATATGTCAGAGTTTTGCTTAGGATGTCTCACTTTTAAGGGGAATTTTGGGATGAATTTCCAAGGTGCGAATTAGAGTTGTGTTGTTGTACATACTATTAGATTGTTGGATAACATGTTTATTAGATAGTGCTGAACTGCTGTTGTTTCCATTCTGGTTTATGTAATATTTCTTCTATCCAATTTCTGCAGTTTAAATTTTCCGGACAGTGATGTATATATGAAAGGCCATAAAAAAAACTTTAGAAGTCCCCAGTGCAAACTGGGGACATCTAAAGTGTTTCTGAACCACTTTAGATGTCCCCAGTTTGCACTGGGGACTTCTAAAGTCTAGACTTTAGACGTCCCCAGTGCAAACTGGGGACGTCTAAAGTGGTTCATAAACATTTTAGACGTCCCCAGTAACGACTGGGGACGTCTAAAGTCTGACCAAAAGACGTCCCCCTATTTTAGGGACGTTATTGACAATTTTTTCTACGACGCTCAGATAGACATCCCTCTGTTTTCAGACGTTAAAAGGCCCAAAAAAGGGACGTTAAAAGCGTTTTTTGTAGTAGTGAGTACACTTTTGGTTTAACTGCACACAAAGTTTCACTCTTGTCCCTTATTGTAGTGTTTTTTAGTCCTTAACTTCTAGTGCGTTACAAGAGGAGTGTTGCTGGAGGTGATAACATTACTTGTTTGATTAATTTAGATGTATAAGGACCAAATTGAGTAGAAATCTCTATTCATTCAGAAAATTATGATTTTATTCTTTGAAAATCATATTGTTTGCTTATAAAGTTAATTATTATCATTCTTGGAAAAAAAAGAAAAATTAATTTTAAAGCTATCAATATCTCAATTAATATATAATTATCATCAAAAGTTGAAATAAGAGTTATTGTCATATTATTATTCCAACTAATATGCTAATTGATTATATATTCCATCAACTTCCTTTTATATATTTCCAAAAGTATATAATGTATCTAATGTTATGAAATAAGAGAGGTGAGAAGAAAGAGAGAGAAAAGTCTTATTCACTAATAAGATGTGTGTACAATACATTGCATATGTCTCCTATAGACATAACTCTATAACCTACGTATAATAAATGAGATTACATAATCATAGGAAAATAATGGGGAGAAATAATAGAAAGATTGGAGAAATAATAGGGAGATTGATATCCATATTAATATATTTTAATATATTATTCATAACACTTCCCGTTGGATGTCCATAATTAAACATATGCCTCATTAAAAAAAACTTTGACTAAGAAATAATAGGATGTAGAAGTGACCACTTTATAGGGCATATGGTTAAGTTCAAGGCCCTACACACTTGATGAATAATGAATATGGTTACTAATCCACTAAAAGTGAACCTGATAATGTTCTCCCACTCACATTTGGCGGGTTAGCTTAAACCTTCACATACCTAAGCATGTTTAATAGTATATTAATATGTCTTTTAGCAACTCCATCCAAAACCATAATGCATTAGATAGTTCGCTATCTAACTCTATTTCTTCTATTTTTAATCTTCAGTCAAACAAATATTCAAAGGAGAGAATTTTCTTTGCTTCTCAAATCCAATTTGATAAGGTTCATTATAAACATTGTTTCCTAAGACTAGAAGAATTTTATGTCCCATGTTGTTTTAATCATCTTCTAGAGTTTCTCTATTTTCTTGAAGAGATATTTCAAATGTCTTATGCAATTTTTTCTTGTTTCTTCAAGGAAACATTAAGTAGTATATTGCTTTTAAGTCTTTTATAGTTTTTAGTGTTGGTAGTTGGACTGGGCTTAGGGTTCTTTCTTCTATCATGAATTGGGCTTTTTCCTTCCAAGGTGCATCATGCTCCTGAATTCCCACATGATCCGGAGTTTGGACGTGGAAATTTCTACATTTGAGATTTCCTTACACTTTGATTTGATACTATTTCTTTAATATCTAATCCCTCACTTTCACCTCTTTGAGGTTTCTTCGGATTTGAATCCTAACTTCTACTTTCTTAAGACTCAAGAGATTCGGATTATTTTTTAAATTCATCTTCCGACTTTCTTTTCAATTACACTTTTTATTCCATTTCAGGATCTAATAAGCCTTACTTTGGATTATCTTCCTCTAGATCCTCTTTAGGATTTTCTTCTTCTGGGTTATCTCTAAGAGCTCAAACCTAAATGAGCAAATCCCTATTTAAATAATCATTTAGAGGCTCACATTCCTCTATTGGATCAACACTTATAGGCTTCATCAAATAATTTGTTCTTTCTGATCCACCACTAAAGGGTTCATGCTCAAGAATGTGTTTTTCAACACTATTATCATCCAAAAGAATAAAATCATTTTGGTTCAGTGCTTTTTGAACTTTCTAAGTTCATATTTATCTCAAATAAAATTATTAT
Source organism: Inga oerstediana (assembly GCA_963210345.1). NCBI lineage: Eukaryota > Viridiplantae > Streptophyta > Magnoliopsida > Fabales > Fabaceae > Inga > Inga oerstediana. The sequence goes on along the minus strand of OY723400.1, from coordinate 25,761,743 downwards.
AAATTATTAAAAATATTTTAAGGATTTTTAAATGTATAAAAATCACTATAAGTAGCGTTGAAAGGCTCAAAAAATGATCTAAACATACTTTAAAATAAGCTAATAATATGTCATGAAGATCATGAATTTAGAGAATTTTAGAAATAAACTGTGTCCAATCGGAGCTCAAATAGACCTGCACACACCCCTAAAATGAGGAGGAAAAGGAAATTCTGAAAAAATTGAAAAATCCAAACAACACCCACTCTCACAATTGGCGCTTGTACGCCACCTGTTACCACAGAGTTCTTGAACTACAACACACGTCGGCCCTCCTGGTTGTAGGTACCACCCAGATGTTGGTAGAGCTTGCCATGTGGCGTCAGGCAATGCCACAGTCCCACATGCGCCACATGGCGCTTTTCCTATTATTTTTTAAGTCATCGAAACGATGTTGTTTTGATATCTGGAGGTTGTGTTCAACCTCTAGACGGGTCAACTTGACCCACTTGTCGAACTAGGTCTGGTCCATTAGACCTAGTTCCTTCTCTCCTCCATACCTTCATCGTCCAACGTTCGTTTAAGTCCATCTTCTTTTTGTGTCTTCTTATCGTTTTCCGATGATATACACAATTCAAAGTCTAAATATTTAGTATTCAAGTGACACAATAATCTCAAAAACTAATATCCTCAATTTTGGTTTTGGCTTCCGGTGGTTTATCTATCTCAGCATTTTAGTTCTATGTCGTAAACATACTTATTCTGTGTTTCGAACGCATACATATATATAAGATATATATAAACGAACAGGAAGATAAACACCAAGCCAAAAAAAAAAATGCTTGTTGGAGCGAAAGAAACACATCGCAGGCCACAAGAAAAAAAAATGCTCTGGCACCATTAAAGGATTTTGAGCGTACCTAGAACTCATTGACTCGCTGAGTACCCATATGAGATCGGAGTACCGATATGGACTCTGATCACATTTATACAGCAGATTCACCATTGAAGAGAAGAGAGTCAAAGATATTAGTTTATGTGGGAGTTTTCTATCAGTTTTCCAATAGACTCAAACAAACTGATTTCACCCCATATATACTATACAAGAGAGTTAACATAATTTGAATTTGAATTTATAAGGATAAAATTCTTTGTTTGGCCCATATCTCTCAAATTTACATAGTAATCCCAAATAAATTGGGGTTAGACTTTGATCCACTAAGGGTTGACTAGGCATATTCTAACATGGTGTAAAAAAACAAAGGAGATGGGAGGAAGTAAGTAATATTTGAGTAACACTAGACATTATAAACTAGTTTTTGGTGGATTTAGTATTTTTAAAAAATATTTTTTTTAGTAGTATCTAGTGTTTTAAAGTAATATTGTGTGCATCCATTATTTTAATTTTTTTTTCAAATTTAGCATCCCAAGTTTAGGGTGTTGTTTTTACTAAGAAAAGCAAAACAAGATAACTTAATTTACTTTGAAGGGAGAAAAAGAAAAAGAAATAGGAATTTTTTTTATAAGAAAGAATAGGTAATAGGGAGAATAAATGACCTAATTCACAAATATTTTATTTTTAATAATAAATATTCATGTTTCACTTATAAATTTGTGTTGTTTAAATAATAAATAATGTTAACTATTTTTTTAGATATTAATTCACGTAAATATTTGTGATTTGACAAATAAGTATCCGAGTGATAAGGTTAAAAATTTGGCTCAAACTCTTATTCTTATGGGAGCAAAGCCGAAGACCTCGAGTCAACTGATAAAAGGCTTGACTTGAGTCTGGCGACAAAGGAAATACGAAGAACTATAACGAAGCCTATTGGGTGTCACTGATTGACTGTGGCATATGCGTCATCATATCTAAAGCTTCCTATATCATTTCATCCGACGGACTGATTAGAATAATGATGCCCCTCCGATTTGATGGCCTAAAGAGCAGACCCCACTTTGTGAAGAATCCAAAGTCCTGATGCATTACAAGCAAGGTAATTAAATCTGGACCGGTCATTAAACCGGTTAAGGTATTGGTTAAGGGTCAGTAGATCGGGTCAGAGTTAAACTGGAGTTAACTTGAGACAAAACCGATGAGAAATTGAAAATTTTAAGTTTATTAATATGAAATTCTAAAGAAAAAATTAAATAAAAAAAAAAAAAAAAATCCGAACGGGACTTGTCTACCTATCGGTTTCCGGTCCAGACTGTCCAGTCTAGTCTAGATTTTATTACCATGTTATAACCCACAATTGAAAAGTTATAATTTACTAACAAATTGTTGATTTGAATGGCAAGTGGTTTTATCTTGTAAAAAGAAGAATACAAGTTGGGATCTTAAAAAGTATATACCTTAGTTGAGAGAGACGAAAACTTTTCATGCTCTAAGTTTTAAAAGGAATTATATCCTTAATCAAATGAAAAAACGTACAATTTTAGCTGTAAATTTTTGAAAACTCGTCTATTAAAGCCATGTCACCCATTTACAAATGAAAGTTTTCTTGTACCCTGTTTGAAATAGTGGTAGAAAATGTTAAAACTTAGTTTGGACTTGGGAAAAAAACTACTTGAATAGGGAAATGGTGTTAATTGGATAAAAAATAGATGTTTGACATGAGGCAATTGACTTTTTATTCAAAAATCACTCTATAGTACAGTATATATACATACATATTTTTTTGGAAGATTTACACTTAGGTCCCATGCAAGGAAAAAAATGAAAAAATGGTCCCTATAGATTGCAAAATGAAAAAATGGTCCCATGGAGTTGTCAATAGAGGCTCCTGGAGTTGTCATTAACAACTCCAGAACCTGTATTGACAACTCCATGGGACCATTTTTTCATTTTGCAATCTATAGGGACCATTTCTTCATTTCCCCTCTTCCTTGGGACTTCACTGTCATTCTCCCTATTTTTTTTTTGCTATTTAGTGTTAATTTTTCTTCATATTTAAACCTTTTGAATTTAACTTTTTAATATATGTAATCCAAATAAATTTACCTCAAGCCCACCTTTTCAATAAAAACCTATCCAAAACGAAATTAAATTACATGCATTTTTACCCCACTTCAGTTGCAAATATTAGTTGAGATAAAAATCACATGCTCGCTCAAGTCAATCTAAACAAGGCCTTCCAATTTCAGAGTGGTGAAGAGTTTTAACTTTTACTTCTCTTACAGCCAAGGCTACAAACTGAGATCACGTAGCATTAGGTGCGAGCATTAATTGGAGTGAAGACTCGTCATATTAATTAAAAAATAATCAGGAAGCTGCATTGCACTTGCTGACGTCTTTCTCCCCTCCATACTCCTATCTAAACTCTGTTACTTCTTCCTCACTAATGAGTGATATTGGATTCCCAGAGAAAAGAAAAAAAGAAAGAAAGAGCTAATTTCTTCAACACCCAAACACCACTCATTTTTGTTTTCTTAAGAAAGGTACTCCTCTGTCACAGTATTTTCTATTTTGTGCTCTGAATAAATTATATTCTCTCATGTCTTGAGTTTCATTACAGCTTTAATAATGTTGCGGTCTGACGTAGTAATTGCTGGAATTATTAGCCTTGTTGCAATTTTGGCATCGTCTTCTTCGTCATTATCTCACTGCAATCGAATCCCACATACACAAGCCTCAATCCAAAGAGGAGAAACAGAACAAATATGATTCAGAGCCCAACCCAGAGAATCATTCTGCAAAAGGCAGGGATTTTCATTCAATTCCAATGATTTTGAAGCTTTGGAATGGAGAAAGCCAATCCTGGGAATGCCATGGAGGCATTAGCTGATCCTAATACTCATTTTGAGTCTATGCCTCACATAACGACATCAAAGACACTCTGCTTCAAAAAGTTTACAGAAGAATTCAAAGACGTATTATTTTGTCATGGTTATTGTTAAAATGGGTAAGAACTTGACTTGGTGGATATAACAAACTTACGTAAATTTTGTCCTTTATTATAATACATGAATTGTGGTGAATTCCAAGGCATGTGATTATTGACTAGAGGTGTTCATGAAGAAGCTTTTCAAGTCTTCTCTATCAAATTTTTTATTATCTTTATCCAACTTTTTATTATAAAACCCTGAGTGATGATTAAAAAGCTTTCCTTAGAAATTATGTTTAGATAACATAAATAAGTATTTATTTTTCTTTTACACTTTTGTACTCATTGACTACAAGTGTTCCAAGTCATAGCATCTGAACTTAAGCTTATACTTGGGCAAGTATATGATAAGCAAGTGTCTTTCATTCTAATTGGGACCAGTTGCTCATAATTGGGCAAGCATATGATAAACAAGCGTCTTTCTCCCTACTTGGAACCATTTTATATGTTGCTTATCGATGGATGGTCATTCAGAAGTCACATCCTGTTCAATTCCTCAACCAAAAAACAATCAAAGTGATTAAACAAGAGAAGTAAAGTTGAAACTTGTGGGAATAGATTTGAATTGTCAATCTCATTAAAAAAAAATTAAATAAATGATCTTATCATTGACCTTTTTTTATTTTTAATTACTAACCCCAGATGCATGAGGTCTCAAAGCAATTACAGGTAAGATTACTAGTGCCAACTGATAAGAGGTTAACAAATTTTTTTTTGGTCAAAAATCAAATCCTGTTTCATTCAAAATGGCATCAACCTATTCCCTGTTTACAACCTTGCTTGTCTTTGCGAATAAGATCCAAAAGAGGGGGTGGGGAACAAAACTCCCATCCATAAGGACTCAACCCCTTACAGCCTGATTTGGCTAGCCAATCGGCAACCAAATTACACTTCATAGGAACAAAAGATAAAGAAAACTCTCCACATGAGGCAAAAAGATATTGCAAATCTGCAACTAATGAATTTACTCTCCAATCAGGATAAGAAGCATTAAATTTTACAGCATGAACAAGCTGCAAACAATCTGATTCCACTTCCAGGCGTCCTAGACCTCGATCTTCACACCTTAAAACCGCCGAATGAAGAGCTTTTGCTTCACTCCTAAACGCCGATTTTGCTTCTCCTTCATGCCAGTGTATATCCACCACATCACCATTCTCAGTGTGCAAAACATATCCATAACCACTTTTACCTGTAGAAGCCACAAAAGACCCATCAACATTTAATTTCAGAGAATGTAAGCCAGGCAGTTGCCACATGGTCATTTTACTGTTAGAACAGGAACTTGTACTATTAGTCTGCAAAAACCATCCCTGGACACGCCTAAATTCTTGCATGCTTGAAACTGCAGAATTTAGGACCCACTCAAATTCAGATGCTTTTTGCTCAAAAACCTCATAACACCTTGTTTTCCATACATACCAGCAGAGGTAGGCTACAAGTGCTCTTAAGTAATCATCATCCTTTAGTTCTTTAAAGATATTAAACAGTCATAGCTCAAAATATGTAATATTATGTTCATTTATATGTAAAGCCAAAGGAGATGCAAACCACAGCTTCTTTACCCAATCACACAGCAGCAAACAATGCTCAATGGTTTCCGAATAAGTACTACAATTAGCACACAAATGATTAATACCACATCTTCTTCGGGCTAAAGCTTCTCTGGTAGGTAAGGCCTTTGAACAAGCCTTCCACATGAAATGCTTAATTTTTGGTTGCACTTTAAGACTCCAAATAAATTTCCACAAATCATTATTCTGGGTAGAGGATGTACTAGGCCCTTTTTTCTGTTTTACTACCTGATTTTCTTGCAGCCACCTATAGCCATATTTGATAGTATATATTCCTTTAGGATCACTAGTCCAAACAATCCTATCTTCAAACTCCATGACAGGAATCCTAACTTGTTTTATGGTAACCCTTCCAAAGCCCATTGTTTATCAACTATTAAATCTGCCACTGTGAGGTTTTCTAGGCCTGGATGGATATCACAATTAGGCATTTTAAAACTGTCTAAAGAATGTAGCCAGGGGTCTTTCCAAATGTTTATCTTTTTACCATTTCCTACCCTCCACAGAACCTGATTCAAAAACAGATTTCGACCCTCTAAGAGATTAGACTAGGCCCATGAAGCTCTAGAGCCCTTCTCTGCTTCCAAAAAAGAACAATTAGGAAAATATAATCCTTTTAAAATTTTTACCCAGAAAGATTCAGGTTCATTCAATATTCTCCAACACTGCTTGCCTAAAAGTGCCAGATTATAGTTCCAAAAATCCTTGAAACCAAGGCCTCCCTCTGACATTTTCTTTGTTAAAGTACTCCAAGCTCTCCAATGGATTTTCCTCCTATCCTCTACTCCTCCCCACCAAAAATTCGAGATAGTACTATCAAGCTCTTGACAAGTTTTCTTTGGGTAAAGAAAACAGGTCATAGAATAAGTACGAATAGCATTAGCCACTGATTTGATAAGAACCTCTCTACCAGCTTGGGACAAAAAAGATTTATTCCAACCTGGGATTTTTTTCCGTATTCTATCTCTAACAAATGCTAGGGCTTGTACTTTAGACCGACCCCATAAAATTGGTAAACCCAAATACATCCCTGGAGAATCAGCAGCTGGAATACCCAACACACTACTTACCATATCCTTTATATCCACCGGAGCATTTTGGGACAGAAATACACAAGACTTATCAAGGTTAACTCTTTGTCCTGAAGCAGAACAATATTCTTCAAGCAAGCTTTTAAAAATAGCACAGTTACTCCTACTAGCTTTCAAGAAGAAAATAGAATCATCTGCAAATAAACAATGGGACAAAACAGGGCACCTAGCTGTAATTTTAATTCCTTCCAAATCACCTAGCTCTACATGTTTATTAATCATTCTTGATAAAACATCAGCCACCAGAATGAAAAGGTAGGGGGAAAGAGGATCCCCTTGCCTTAACCCACACTAAGGCTAAATTTCCTCTATCTTCCTACCTTCCACCCTCAGATTAAATTGAACTGAAGACATACATTCCATTTTACCCATTTTGGATGAAAATTCATTTTCAGCAACACAGCTTCTAAAAACCCCCAATCCACTCGATCATAGGCCTTGTTCATATCCAATTTCACTGTTGTCTGATACTTTTTACCCATTTTATTCCTCAAGTAATGGAAAGCCTCATGTACCATAAAAATATTATCCTAAATTTGTCTGCCAGGGACAAATGCTCTCTGCTGTTCTGTGACTACCCTACCCAGAATTTGTCTCATCCTATTACTCAGAACCTTAGAGAACACCTTATAGCTAAAGTTACAAAGACTTATTGGTCTAAATTGTGCCACTGTTTCAGGAGAATCAACCTTAGGAATAAGGATCAGATCAGTCCTATTGAGGTTTCTAATATCCATATCATTTTCAAAACATTGACTAACCATAGTACATATTTGGGGACCTACAGTTTTCCATGAATGTTGATAGAAAATTCCTGGAAAACCATTAGGCCCCGGGGCCTTTAAACCCCCTAAATCAAACACTGCACATTTAATCTCTTCCAAAGACATAGGGGACAAAAGACACTCATTATCAGCACCAGTAATCACAGGGTCAACATAAGATAAAACAACATCATACCTTCTGTTACCTCTTCCTTTAAACAGATCATTATAGAAAGAAGAAAAACAAGAACTAATTTCACAAATATCATCAGTCCACACATTTTCATTATTTTTCAGTCTTACTATTTTATTTCTTCTTCTGTGTTGTGCAGTGACAGCATGAAAAAACTTTGAATTACCATCACCCCATTTCAACCAATTAGTCCTCGCTCGTTGGAACCAATACTTCTCCTCCCTACTCCAGATTTCTTCAATTTGAGACACAATACTCTTTGCTTTCTTAGCAACAATTTCAGTCCATTCAGCCTCATAACAACTTTTGAATTCCAACATTAGTTTTTGTATCATTTTACTATTATTTGGAAATTCTCTTTTACTCTACTCTTTCAAGATTCCTCTTAGCTTTGACAAATTTTCTTGAAAAAGTGAAATAATATTATCCTGGCTTCTATCCAAAATATCCCAATTATCTTTTATCATAGCATCATATTCCACATGATCAATCCAATTTAATTCAAATTTAAAACATTTATCACTTCTTAAATGAGAATAACTAGGCAGCAACATTAAAGTGGAATGATCAGAACCCAAAGGCTCCAAAACACTTACTTGAGCATCCGGGCATTGCTCCCTCCAGTAGCCATTGCTGATTGCTCTGTCAATCCGCTCCTTTATGTGATCCTCCTCCAATCTGTTGTTGGACTGTAATACCCCGAAATTTGGGATTTGAGACTTGGGAATAAGCCTAAATTAAGTGGACTGCTAAGCCCCAATTTATCAGGAGCCCAAATTTATCCCTTAATGATTCTTATATCTTTGTGGCATTAAAGAAAGTAAAATGGTGAATTTTGGAGAATATAATTATGTTTTCGGTGAAATCGCCTATGAGATAGTGAGCTTGTCATGTGATTTCAAATGATCAAATGAAGAGAAAAAATTATCAAATTTTACAGGATGAAATTAGATATCCTAAGCTTTAATTTGATAGGTCATATGACTCAATTAGAGCTATATACAAAAAGATATGAATTTTTGAAGTCAGCACAGAAAAACTATGAAATTTCTGGAACAGCATGTAAAGATTAAAATTCTAGGAATTTTGTGATTCCAGAAAGCAAAAGCCTATATTTTACCTTGAAACTAGACTCAATAAGAGTTCCATAGCCTTTGGAATCACAACATTTCAATTTTACTAGAATTAGTTGTGATTTTTCAAAGTTTGGGCAGAAATCTGCCAAAACTTTGTAAAAATCCGAAAATTTGGAAAATTAAAGTAAAATATGATATAATAATATATCATTATCCTCCTTATTCAGCCCTCATTTCAGACGCCATTCTCAGCTGAAACAAGAGAGAGAATGTGAGAAACTCTAGAGAGAGAAAGGAGGAAAAATCTTACAAGGGTAGGTGATTTCTTCAGTAAATCGGTTCCTAACGGGTATAACTCCACTCCTAAGTTATTCTTTTGTGTTCTTACTAGTTGAGAAGCTCAATTTCCATTGTGAATAAGGTCTAGGGTTCAGCCACTTTGAGAAAAGCCAGAGGGAGCTTGAGGTAACTTCTAAACCTTTGTATATTGACTATTCTGGCTGCTGTGGACAATTTAATCGGTGAAATTTCGCCGGATTGTCTTTGTTTTAGAAAATTGGAAAATGTGTGTTGGAAATGTTATGCTGCCAAAATTGGGTTTAAATGGTAGTTATAACTCAATTAAATAGTTGATAAAGTGATTAGGAGTAGAAAGGAACACGTTTGTGAAGTCAGAATTGAAAAACCCTAATTTTTCTTGGAGAATTGGGAATTTCAGCCAGGGCTGTAAATGGGTCTTAGAGTTGGATTTTCAATGATTTGATAATTCCATTGTGTTCAGGAGGGAAAATTAAGTGGGGTTATAGTTGGTCACTTTTTCGGAAAAGGCCGAAAAAGCATAATTACGAAAACGCCCCTGAAACCCTTAAAGTAGGGCTGCCAAGGGCAATTTTGTAATTTGACATTGAATTTGGTAATTCTGAGTCCGTAAATGGATTCCTTGGGCAAAAATATGTTAGAATAGACCATGTCAAAATTTTCGGGAAAAGTATAGCCGGATCGGGTACGGCGGGGCCAGGCCGGGTCCCCGGGGGCATTTTTGTAAAATTTCATAATAAGCTCATATAACCCCCAGAAACACTATGGAAGTGTCTAAATGATATATTTGGAATTGTAGGACCCAGTTGAGGGCCCGAGTTGCTGGCACACAAATCGAGGTGAAAAGACTGGAGGTAAGGGACTTACCTTACTTGCATGTATTTGATATCTTTGCTTGTGTAGTAATGTATGTGATTGCTTTACTTGATTGTGTAGAGCATATTTGAATACATGAAGCTCTGTTTCTGTTTTCGCTGTGGCCATAGTCTTGTTACATGAAACATTGAGCATGCAGAAATGTCATTATGGGGCATGCATCTAGTTAAAGCTAACATGTCATACACATAGCATCTATCATGCATGCATTATGGTGTCTGTTTCCTACTGAGATTCTCTCGAATCTCACCCTCCTCTACCAACAATTTAGACAGGAGAAGATAAAAGATATGCTGGGAACAAAGAAGAGAATCGTACAAGGGATTGCAGTGGTGGAACGAAGACGGGAAGATGTCTCAATTTCACTGGGACGGGTTTAGACACCCAAGTAGCCCTGTGTGGCTACATTATTTGAAATTATCAGGTACGAATCCCTGAGGAGAATTTACGTGATTATGTATATATTATCAGTATAGTTATGCTATTCCTGTATTGCCCACCGAACCGCATATCATTTTCCGCGAATACTCTGGTAAAGGTGAAATTAAAATAAGGGTGTGACATGGACCATGTGAAATTAAGCCTTTTATAGCCCAGATCCACCATCTCACATATGGACATAAACGATTGAAACTTATTAAAGGACCTTAGTGACCTTGTTCTCCCTCCTTCTTTTTCAAACTCATAAAGCATTTCATTAAAATCTCCTATACAAAGACATGGGAAATCTATTCTTGGATTTATGCCTTTTAGCCATCGCCACCAATTACCTCTTTGTTGTTCTTTGGGAGGGCCATAGACCAAAGTCACAAAGCCCCTTATAGGATCCATTCCACTTAAGATCTTTATATGAATAAAATGCTTTTCTGCCATAAGGATTTCAATTTGTATGCCATCTACCCACCACAAAGCCAGCCCTCCACTAATGCCCTTCGACTCAACACAAAACTTATTTTGGAATTTCAGACTTCTACATATTCATTCTACTTTTTTCATATTAACCCTAGTTTCCATAAAAAAAAAAACTAAGGAGGGTCGGTATTTACCACACAAGAACCTCAAGTTCTTGCCTGTCAAGGGAGACCCTAACCCTTGACAGTTCCAACTTAGGAGGCTCATAATGACCTGGCCGTCAATTGTGGCTGACCACCAAGCCTTTCAGCAGTAAAAACAAACTTAGCATAAAAAACCTCCTTCTTCCAAGTCATCGATGTCACTTCAACTATTGGTACCTCTCTTAAACCTGAACATGCAGAAGAACCATCACCCTTTACTTTAGATTTCTTATTGTTCTCCTTAGAAACGTTCTTGGATCCTTCAGAAAAAGATAGATGTGTCTCTGCTGGCAGCTGTAAAGAACTACCTATCATATCCAACTTTTTAATCCTCTTCGAACCCAGTAATTCCTCTATCTCCTCCAACCCTCTCTTCAATTGGACCCTTTCTAGTTTTTTAACTAGAGTTACTTCATATGTTAACTGAGGAACAAGTCAGCATATTAATGGCATTTTACGTTCCTTAGGACTCTCTTTCCTATGGAAGCTCCACAATATATGGTTCTGAATTACGGGACTCCAGTAGCTTGATAGGCTCCCTAAACAAAGCCTTTTTGCAGATATGTTGACTTGGACCTGGTTCTTGTCCTTTAGTTTTTAAATTTGGACTTACTTGCTGAATAACCTTCTCTCTTGCCTCTTTCACCGGACTTGTAACTTCCTCACAGTCCATACCACTGCCTAACCCTTCTGGCATACCCAATAAACCATGATCAGATATTCCATCAGACACATTCACACTGCCCTTACCTTCATGCCAGCTCTCTTGGCCATACTCCTTCTTTTCCAAATTTTGAGACACTACCAGACAATCTTCAGGCCCTACTTTGGACATGTTCCCTTCCACACTCTTACGAGATGATGAAGTATCTAGCCATGAATCCATCTGGACCGATGCATATTCACCCTCCCTAAACATCACAATTGCTGCAATAGTCTTTACTGGATTAGCTCTTAATGCCGCCAAAAACATAGGTTGCGTAGGATCCCTTTCTGACATAACCCTCACAGTACTACATCCCTATGGTTATGACCTATAATGCCACAATTATAACAGAAATTTTGGAGTTTCTCATAACGAATAATGGCCCAGACTTTGTCTAAATTAGGTCTCGGCACCCATAAACTAGCAACTAGAGGTTTAGCTAGATCCACCTCCACTCTAATTCTCACAAAAGTTCTAAAAACCAGATCATTAAGTTTTGGATCTTCAAAACAAAGCACATCTCCCACTACATTTCCAATTTTAACAATATTCTTCCTCGTCATAATCTTAGGGGGAAGATCATGTACCTGAATCCAGTAAATGCATTTCGTAGTCATCACCTCCTTCACTATTAGCAATGGAGACCATAGGCGTAGATTCAGCTGGTAACCGTCCACTGCCCATGGGCTATCTCTCAGAATCCAATCATACTCTGATTGTTCTTCGAAGTGGAAGGTGAAAACGAAATCATCAACAAAACCAATCTCAAACTTACCCCATACATTCCAGCTCCGTTCGATTGCCTTTCAGACCGTGGTTCTGTTGACCGGACGTGAAGCAATCAATTTCCTGACTAGCACCAGACCCACGTTCTTCGATTCATCATCTTCCCAATCCAAATCTAGCTCAGTCAGTTCTCTCATTTCCACTTCCATTTCTCACAAATTTAACAAATCCCTCACTCACACTTGAATAGAAAAGCAAACTCCGATGTAGAAAAGCCACTCGTACACTATCGATTAAAAGGAGTGGATACTCCTATGGGCTAGATCTGCTCTCACTCGAAGAAAAGAGACGCTCTCATAGGGGAGAGAAAAGACGCTCTCACATAGGAGAGAATCGCACCCCCACTCTGAATTGATAAGAGGTTAACAATTGAAAATGCATTGAATGTTGATCCCCACTTCCTAACAAACACGCATTCTTGGAATGTTCTCAAATCTCACCTTAGAAGCTATGTTACAATCTACCAAAACTACTACTTGACAATTTTTAATTTCTTCTACTCAATCTAACTTTTTTTAATAAAAATCTAGCCAAATATGCATTACATTACATCAATGGACTTAGTTGTGTCAGTCCTTGAACCAGTATTCTTGAAACTTATGAAAGATCTAAATAGAAATCATGTGATTGAGCGATGTTTGCAATTCTGAGGCAATGAAGATAACAAAGTATGATTTCTTTCTTTGCAAGTACTCCCTTCAATCCTTAATATAAGACATATATTCGTTACAAGTACATATTTATTAATCAGATGGTACTACATATATACATGATGTGTCAATGGATAAACAAAAATTTGTATGCCTAACTCTTGTTCACACACTAAGCCTTTTATGTATCAATTACGTTCATTGAACATTTCAAGTGAAACATTACTTGTTTGTTTTTTTCTTCAAGTTTCATTCTATTCTCAGATTTTACACCTATTCAATTGGATGCTACATTTTTTTTGACATTGTTGATGTACTAAAAACCTTTGCTTATATAAGTCACGTTCAGTTTTCACTGATGATCTCTAGTAAAATACAAAAGTTTGTTGTTTTCTAGAAGTTTCATTTTATATTCTCAATGATCTTGTAACTTATTTCTTAAGATGCAATACTTATGCATGCCTAGGTATTTCCCATCATAAATTGAATTGAATCTATATATGCTGTCAAGTTCTGATTTACCAGAATGTGCAGGTTCTGTGTTTAGTGTCATTCTTGCCTGAAATGGAAAAGACTTTTGTGCATTTTTACGCAACTGGATTTCTGTTTTCTGTAATGAGAGATATCAACAAGTTTATATGATAAGTTCAGACTTATACAAGTCACTAGCAACTTCTATTATACAAGTGTTATCTAATGTAAGTTTAGACTTATATAGTAAGCACTATAAATCAGACTGAATGAACGGTAGAAATGGAGAATCATTACATGGCCCTTACTTAATGAGGTTTACTTTTTCAACAATTCTAGTCTTGAATATATTTATAGGAAGATAAAGCATTTAAACTATTCATAAGCTGATAATGATTTCATAAAATAAAAGTAATCCACAACACTTATGTCTGCAACACCACAGTCATAGTTTGTGCAGGATCATGAACTAATAGAGTCCAAGAACGTTAATCTATGGGTTAAACATTTTTTTTAAAAAAACTTAGTAAACTGGATTTCTGTGGCCTTTGCCTCTGGTAAATATCGTCCATGTCGGATTAATGCTCATTGTAACTATGATGTACATCTAGATGCTAATAAAACTCTGGTGACATCAGGTAAATGGCATGTGTTTTGTGATTGAATTGAAGTTTAATTTGGGATTTGGTGATGTGGTGCAAATATTAACAAAAAGGCATATATCTCTTGCAATGTAAGAGTTGTTGCTGGTTCATATCCATATTACATGATTAACATCCTTTCAGTGAACTGTGTATGGTTGATGCACCAGTATAGTTCTTTCAGAGTTTGATGCTTTGATGGGATTATGTACTAATTGAACTAGACTGGGCATGAGTCATTAATGCATTTTCTGTTGCGCTCATGGTTGAGGTGTGAAAAAACTAAAAAACATAAAATGAAAATTGATTTTTTCCTTGTGGAAGTATTATATTTTTTCTGCTAAACATTGAAACAGTTTATATTTATTGCTGGAGCAAAGTATTGCATCAAGATTGCAACTCATCAACAGAAATGTTGTGTTCTACAATATCAGCTAATGCTCTTCTCCTAGCTCAACATCAATATTGGTATTTTTTCTTTTTAAGCTTAAATCCTTTTAAGTTGAAGTTCAGCCTATAGCCTTATAGTATATCATTTTCAATGTATATACCTTTTCTTTTTTTTAATTTTTGCTGTTGAGGCAACAATCTTTACTACATTGAATCATCTTCTCGGGTAATATGTAAGGAACTTTTTAATGTATCTGCATACAAATGTGGTAAGCATGCAGCCATTTAATTTTCAAACGAAAGGCTTTAGTTTCTGCACCGGAACTTTCGGCTTATATATGACCATTTTGTAATGATTGAATGATCACCAGATTAAAACTTCGAATAAAAGAACATATACAATGACTACTCGTTTCATCTTAAGCTGTAGGAACTGTTATAGGATGAAACATCCATAAACTCTAATGTCTGTTTCATTCTAAGCCCTTTTCGTTTTGAGCACCCGTTTGCTCTCTGTACGTGATACATAGTTATCAAATCGATCCAGCGTCACTGTTTGTAATAAATCTTTGCCACCAATTCTTCATTGACTTATTTCATTTAGACATTACTTAGAGACCATGAGACAATATTGTCCTTTTATCTTTTGGATTTTCCTTTCCAAATTTTACCTAATTACATTCATTTTCTCTCCAGAAATTATGTAGTTCAATATATGTTAGAGTTGAGGAAACAATCTGCCACTGCTTGTATTATTTCACAATTTGACGGTTACTATGTTCACCTATCAATGAGAAATTCTGCAGCCAAGTGATTGAAAAATGTTTAGCTTTAGGTCAGGAATCATCTGCAAATTGCTCTCTGCTCCACACTGTGAATGGTTTGCTTCAAGACCCATACATGCCAACTATCTTGTTCAATTTGCTCTGTGATATTTTGTGGCTTGTAACACAAACATTATTTATTTTGCCCCTCTTGCTTCGCTGATGCCAATATCTTGAGGTCATAGCTATAATGTAGTTTGACAAAATCATCAAATCCTTTATCTAGTTCAGCGAGTGCATGGTTTCTAACCGATATTAGCATTTATCAATGTCCATTAACGAACCTGAATCCTCCTTGACTCCGCTTTTCTTTTCATTTTCTTATGTTTGAATTTTCCTTCTAAACTAGGGTCCTGCACATAATTCACTTTCCCACAAAGCGGTTTTGTGAAATATTTCGTTCTCCAAGAAGATTTTCTCACAGAAGTTCTGGAAGGAGTGATATACATTCTCTCCTGAGGCTAGAAGTGTTGTTGTTCTACTTTACCAAAGCTGCCACCCTACAATTCTAATATATGTATTCTCATAAGCATTCGATATTCCAGGCCAAACCAACTTTTAGGTACATCAACAGGCCCAAACTAATCCAAATCGGGGCGGGTCGAGACCCTTGCGAGCGGAACCCCTACCACCTAGGTTGCTACATTCCTAAGGAACGAACTCGAGACCCTTGGTTAAGTTGGAATAACTCCCTTGCCAATTGATCCAAACGTTTGATGGTATGCATTCTATAGTTATTTAACTGTAAGGTGGTATTACTCGTGTACCCAGAAATATCCTTCCGGCGAGATGTATCATATCACGGGTAATTAAAATAGAAATGCGACTTCAAGATATAGTAATGCATAAGAATAAGAATATATACATCCATATATTGTAAAATTATGCTTTTTATAATGGTTCATAAGGGTATATGTAATTTTTCCGTAATGTTGTATATTTTAGGGTAGGGCTACCTTAAATTGATAATTCTAAATTAAATAGTCTGATTTATCGTTTTGAATTTTAAAAATTAAAATATTCTAACTGTCTAGTTCTTGCGTGGAGGAAAGAATTTGCTAGCAAGAGATTAGTATAGATAGGTTTAGACTTGTAAAAAATTGTATTCAATAAGCACGAAACATGTCATTTTATATTCGATCTATTTTATTTAATTGTGGTGAACTCCAGGGCGTATGATTATTGACTAGAGGTGTTCATGAAAAAGCTTTTCAGTTATCTCTATCAAAATTTTAATTATTTTTATGCAATCTTTTATTATAAGTTATGTTTATGTATCATAACAAGTATTTTATCATTTACACTTTTGTAGTCATTGACTATAGGTGTTCCAAGTCATATCATCTGAACTTAGCTTATACTTGGGGCAAGTATATGATAAACAAGTGTCTTTTATTCTAATTGGAACCCTTTTATATGTTGCTCATACTTGGGCAAATATATGATAAACAAGTGTCTTTCTTTCTAATTGGAACAATTTTATATGTTGCTCATCGATGGATGGCCATTCAGAAGCACCATCCTGTTCAATTCCTCAACAAAAGACAATCAAAGTGATTAAACAAGAGAAGCAAAGTTGAAGTTCGTGGGATGTTGCTATCATGCATTTGAATTATTCTTGCATTTATATATTACATTATGAAGTCTTATTAAAAAATTAAATAAATGATCTAATCATTGAACTTTTTCTATTTTTAATCACTGATCCTATATGTGTCACACCACACCCTCATTTTATTTTCACCTATTTCAGAGTATTTGCGGAAAATGATACACAGTTCGGTGGACAACACAGGAATATCATAAATACACTGATATTATGTGCACGATTACGGAAATTCCCCATAGGATCTCGTACTTGATAATTACAATTAACGTAGCCTCGCAGCGTTACGTGGGTGTCTAAATCCATCCCAGTGAAATGGAGTCATCTTCCCATCTTCGTTCCACCACTGCAATCCCCTCGTACGGTTCTCTTCTTTGTTCTTAGTATACGTTCTGTCTTTTCTTGTCTGAATTGTTGGTAGGGAAGGGTGAGATTCTGGGGAATCTCAGTAGGAAAGTAATACCAATATGCATGCAAGATAAGTGCTTAATGCATGACATGCTTGCATTACATAACTCATGCTCACACAATGACATGTCTGCGTGCTCAATGTTTCAATCAACATACATATGGCCATAGCATAAGCAGAAACAGAGCTTCAATTATTCATATATGTTTCACATCATCAGGCAAAGCAATAACATGCATCAATACACCAGCACAAATGTCAAATACATGCATGAGAGGTAAGTTCCCTACCTTAATCGCCCTCCCCGGATCCTCGAATAATGTGCCTCGATTTGCGTGCCAATCCCTCTGACTCTCTACTCGGTCCTAGAACGTCAAATGTACAGTTTAGACACTTCCATAGTATTTTTGGTGGTTATATTAGTCTATGGTGAAATTTTACCAAAATGCCCCCGGGACCCCCGGCCAGCCCCGCCGTACCTGGCCCGATGGCACGTTTTCCCAAAATTTTGACTAGGGCTATTCTGACGTATTTTCATCCAAGGAATCCATTTCCGGGCTCGAAATTACCAAATTCACCGGAAAATTACGAAAATACCCTTGACAGCCCCTATTTAGAGTCTTAGTGGCGTTTTCGTAATTATGCTTTTTCGGCATTTTCCGAAAAAGTGACCAACTGTACCCCACCTATTTTGCCCACTGGATCCAATGAAACCATTTATTTCATGAAAATCCAACTCCAATTACATATTGACCCCTGACAGCCCCTATGTGAGGGTTTTAAGACTATTTTTGTCATTTCACTTTCTAGGGCTTTTCTCACTCGCACCCAACATAAACCCTACACAATTTTCCATTCTAAACACAATGGAATCATCAAAAACACCAAAATCCAGTCCCAACACTGTCCAACACAGATCTGGACGAAATTCTTTAATAATTGGAGAAAATGGAGTTTTATGATTTCAATTCATAAAACACCTTCTTATGACCTTTAATCACTTGATTAACCACTTAATCACATTTTAAACATGATTAGACTAAATTTGGACAGCACCTCCCCTTAGGGTTAGGACTTTCCAAATTTACAAACTTGACAAAAATCACCAAAACCAAACACAAACCTTAACAACAACAACATACTAGTTTAGATCTAAGGTTTGTGAGGTTACCTCTTGAGATCTTGAATCTTCTCTCTCTAGACATCTCCTCTCTCTCTTCTTGAGCTAAGAATGGTGTCTTCAAGATCATGGATGCATGAAGAAAAGGAGTTTAGAGAAGGATCTTTCATGCATACTCACAAGAAAAGGCTTAAGAGACAACTCTTACCTTGAACTTCTTCCTCCTCCTTCTCTCTAGCTCTCAAGAGTTCTCCAAGCTCTCTCTCTCTCTCTCTCTTCTTTCCTTTAGTGTGATCAAAATGTATGAAGGGAAGGGAAGAGAGATACTTCATAAACTTCCTCCCTTAATTCTACACCATTGATTTAATCAAGGGACCATAATGTGACATTTGTCACAATCCTCCTTTCTTCAAGTTTGTCATACTCACCCCCTTTGGTTTCCCATTAGCATTGAACTAGCTTTTTCCCTTGGTTAGCCTTCAAAAAAACGTGTTCCCCCTTGCTCCAACCAAACCAATTGCTTCTTCCATTTACTCAAGTCAATTGGTACAAGAGTTTGCTACCTAACCTTATGACATAAGTAAGGACTTATGACACAACAATTATCTCCATCATCTTTCATGTGATGTTGACACTTGGTCTCATTGGATTTTGAAACTTGTCTCCTCCTCCTTCATCCCTTAATTTCTAAAATAATTAAGAGAAAAAGGAAGATTACTTTATTTCTTAAATTTTCGGAATAATGCCAATTCTGGCATATTTTCTGTTTTAACTTTGAAAAATCATAACTAATTTTGTAGACATTATTTTGGAGTGATTCCAAAGGCTATGGAACCCTTATTAAGTCTAGTTTCAAGGAAAAATATGGAATTTTACTATCTGGGATCATATCATTCCCAGATTTTCAATCTTTGACCGCTGCTCCAGAAACTTTCCAGATTTTCTGGACTAACTTCACAAATTCATATCTTTTTGTACATAGCTTTAATTGATTCGTATGACCTATCAAATTAAAGCTTAAGATCTCTACTTCCACTCTGTAATATTTCATAATTTTTGCTCATCATTTGGTCTTCCAAAACCACATGACAAACTCACTACCTCGCAGTCGATTTCACTGAAAACATTATTCAACTTTCAATTTTCAATATTTAATTCCTTTGGCCTTAAATATTCACCATTTCATTGAATTTCTCAATTAATTAAATTATATTTTAGGTGAATATAAAATTTGGGATGTTACAATATGCATCATGTCTTAAATACTTATCAGTAAGATTCTGTTGAATTGGTTATTTTTCAGGCTTTTGCGCACCAAAGAAAGAATCAGTTGATCACCTTGCACATCATTTGATCCCCAGCTAGCTAGGGGATCCATATTCCAAATAGCATATATTATTTTTAAATACTAATTATTGTTATGTGGATGATTATAGATGGTAATGCTTAGATTAGGTGTGAATCTGAAATTTTTTACTTATTTGGTAAACAAAAAAAAAATCTTTACTTAATTGTCACATAATAAAAAGAAGGGTGATTTGATCAGTAAATGTGCATTTAATTTAACAAAAAATAATGATAACTCCAGAAGAAAGTGGAATAAGTGATTATAGTGCTCGATATAAAAAAAATAAAAAATAATTATTCTTTGATAAATATGAAATAATTGTTTTAATTATCTTATTTGAATTAAATATTAGTTCAGCCAAAGCATTAGTGATAGGGGTGAAAATAGATTAGGGGGTCTTTGGTTTGGCCTATCCTATTCAGAAATAAAAGTAGGCCCATGCCTTTTAGAAGGCCTGTTTTGCTTGAGAAACTAGACTTGGGCTTGTCAACACCCGTTTCCATTTCGATATTCAAAAAGTAATAAAGACGAAATCCCATGGGCATACAGAAAAGTACAATTATACTGATAATAAAATTCGTTTACAATCCCATCGTTGTTTGTCAATGAAAACAGAAAATATAGCATAAACTTAATATGTACAGTTTCTTTAAAATGTCAAAACATAGACTAAATTATAATCACGTTCTTGACCTTGCCTCGAGACACGTGCCACTCACTTTCTAGCATCTACATCTTTGCCCTTCGCCCCACTGGTACTCGCTAAGGTATTTGTTTAAAATTAGGGTGAGATTCTGAAGAATCCCAGTAGAAACATGCTATCGTTCATAGAGAATGCGAAAAATAAATATGATATATGCCATATATGCACCAATTAATGAACATTATAAACATATTATCTGCATGTTACATGAGTAGGGCCCAGCCCCACTATTCTGCACCGGTTGGGTTCTCTCCAACTCTAGTGTAAGTGCCTCTGACACTTCTGGCCCCTCTCTGAGAAAATCGTGTTGATTAATAAAGTCCATTTACAAAACAATGACAACCACACAATCACATATACTGTGGCATAGTGTATGAAGGATAATGTCCCTACCTCAAAGCTTTAAAATCTCCTCTTTAAATGTGTCTCGAGATACGTGTCGTGTCCGGCCTTCGAATCGATCCTAAAATATTAAATGTACCAGAAATAGGTCATAACCTATCCAAGTATCATTTTAAACTATTCCATAGTGTTTCTTGTAGTTATATTAGTCTATGGTGAAAATTTACCAAAATGCCCCCGGGACCCCGGGCCGGCCCCACCGTACCCTGCTCGACAGCACGTTTTCCTAAAATTTTGACCAAAGCTATTCTGACTTATTTTCGCCCAAGGAATCCATTTCCGAGCTCGAAATCACCAATTTCAGTGTCAAATTACGAAAATACCCTTGACAGCCCTTATTTAGGGATTTCAATGGCTTTTTCGTAATTATGCTTTTTCGGCCTCTACCGAAAAAGTGCCCAACTGTAACCCCACCTATTTTCGCTCATTGAGTCTAATGGAACCATTTATTTCCTGAAAATCCAACTCCTACTATCAGTTCTGGTTCTGGCCGAAAATGTTGGCAAAAAATGGGAAAAAAATTTTAGCTTCCAAAACTTGTACTTTTCCACTTCAAATCATTGGTTAACTCACTTAAACACTTCTTAATCATGATTTAAAGGATTTTGGGCAACATAACCCCTTAGGGTTATGGCTTTTACAATTTTACAACTCAACCAACAAACTTGAAAAACTCGAGAAACAACAACAACACCACATGAAGGCAAGTTTATGAAGTTACCCTCTTTGGCTTCTTGGTTTCCTCTTACTCTAGGCTCCTCCTCCCTCTCTTCTTGATCTCAAAGTGTGACTTCATCACCATGGATTCATGAGAAACAAGGGTTTAGAGAAGGATTTTAAAACAAGAACACAAGAAAACCATAAGAAATTAACCTTCTTACCTTATATTTCCTCTTCCTTCTCTCTAAACTTCAAGAGCTTCACAAGCTCACTCTCTCTCTCTTGTTTCCAAGACTTGGACGAAAATGGGGCATGAAAGAAGAAGGGAATGTGTTTATTCATTTGGTCTTCTTGCTTCTTAACCCTTGATCTAATCAAGGGTGGAGATTTCACCACCTTGCATACATCATTCCTCCGGCCATACCTCGAACCATACCCTTTTACTTTATGCCATACCCCCTCATCATTTGGCTTACTTGCTCCCTCAAGTCCCCTTTGGAAATGGACTAATTCTTCCCTTGGTTTGGCTCCCAAAAACGTGCTCCCTCTTGTCTTCCTAACCCAACCAAGTGTCCTTCCAACTAAACCAAACTTTCACTTAAGGTAGCATATTATTTCATCATTATTTGTCCATGTAGCATTATTTTAATACCATTTGACATGTGCTCATACAAATCCATTATAATTTAATCCCCTTCTCATATGATTATGACACTTGGCATTTTAATTCCATAAATCAATTTCTAACATCTTTTATTTTCAATTTTCGGAATAATGCCAATTCTGGCAGATTTTCTGCCCTAACTTTGAAAAATCATAACTACTTTTGTAGACATCGTTTCGAAACGATTCCAAAGCCTATGGAACTCTTATTGAGTCTAGTTTCAAGGAAAAATATGGAATTTTACTAGATGGGATCATATTATTCCCAGATTTTCAATCTTTGACCGCTGCTCCAGATTTTCTGGATTAACTTCAAAAATTCATATCTTTTTGTACATAGCTTCAATTGATTCATATGACCTATCAAATTAAAGATTAGGATGCCTACTTTCACCCTGTAAAATGTCATAATTTTTACTCATCATTTGGTCTTCCAAAATTACATGACAAACTCACTGTCTCGTAGGCGATTTCACAAAAACCACTATTCCACTTTTAATTTTCAATATTTAATTCCTTTAGCCTTAAATATTCACCATTTTATTGAATTACTCAAATAATTACAATATATTTTTTGTGAATAAAATTTGGGGTGTTACAGGGCTTATTGAGAAGCCTGTCAGGCCAACTTGTGCATGTTACAGATTTATAATGTTATAAAAAATTATGTAGAAAATAGGTATTGAATGTACATAGCATCCTTATTTTTATTTTTATAATTTAATTATCATTAAGAAAAAAATTATTTCATGATAAATAGATTTCATCACATAATTATTTTTTTCCAAAATCATGCATTAGTTGGGTTAACAAGAATTTACCCAAAATAAGATTTATTAGAGTAAAAAAATTATTTAAAAATTATTAGAAATAATAATAATTAATAAAAAAAAATTTTAATTATCTTATTTTAATTAAAGGTCAGTTCAACCAAAACATTAGTGATAGGGGTGAAAATAGATCAGGCGATCTTTGGTCTGACCTATCCTATTTAAAAATAAAAGTAGACCCATGCCTTTTAGAAGGCCTATTTCGCTTGGGAAACTAGACCTGGGCTTATTGAGAAGCCTGTCAAGCTTCCCAGGTCTTCTTGTGCCTGTTACAAATTTATAATGTTATACAAAATTATGTAGAAAATAGGTATTGAATTGTAAGTAGCATCCTAATTTTTATTTTTATAATTTAATTATCATTAAGAAAAAATCATTTCATGATAAATAGATTTCATCACGTAATTATTCTTTTCCAAAATCATGTATTAGTTGGGTTAACAAGAATTTTCCTAAAATATGATTTATTAGAGTAAAAAACAATTATTTAAAAAAGATTAGAAATAATAATAAATAAAATAATTATAATAAAAAAGGAAAAGATACGAAAAGAAAAGAAAAGGGCTTGAAAAATAAAAAGAGAAAACATTGGAAAAAAGATTAAAAATTCAAAAAACTAATAAAATGTAATAAAACATAAGTATGAAATAAATAAAAATGTAGGCTTTTTAAAACTGCTTAAAGGCAAGCTAGACCTTAGTATAGTCCGAGCTTAGGTTGGAAAAAAATATTGATAATATACCACAAGTCAGGCTTAGGACCACTTGTTACAGAATAGACATATCATGTTAAAGGTAAAGTCTGGCTTATTTCCACCTTTAATTGGTGAGCCATAAGAGGTTTCGTGCCCTTCTGTAGGAAATTACATGGAATGATAAAATTTTTAAAAATGTTGCAAAAGTAAATGAAAGATAGGATGAGAAAAAAGACCAAGAGAAGGGTAAAATTAGAGAGGACAATGGAGAGTAAGTTTATTCACTTGTGTTTCAGGGATATATCACAATGTTTAGTACTGTCTTCTATTTATAGCCTTCAAGGTTTAAACCAAGAGTTACCATTAATTAATCCTTTTAATTTCTCAACACGTATTTTTAAATATTGGCTGGGATATGAGTCAATGAACTATAATTTCTTCAAGAATAGCTTGAACCTTTTATGTCTATCCAGGTCATTGTATCCTGCAATTCCTTATGAATACGAAAACATAGCAAACTATTTATTTAAAAAAACATAACAAATGAAAATTGAATAATTTAAATTCTGCAAAGGAATATCATTGCCAAAGGTTAGTTTGGATGAAGGTGATCCTCTTATAAGATATAAAGACATGTTCCTAACTTTAATTTTTTTTTTTTTTTTGGTCTGAAATATTGATTGAAGATATTCAAGGTGCTTAACATGCATTCAAGACATACAACAGACTTTTTTAATTGTTTCTTTTAAAAAAAGAAAAACAAATAAAGAAATACTACCTCTGATCTTTAATATAAAACACAGTTCACTAAAAAGATAGAATAAGTAAACAAACCAAAAAAATAAAGGACAGTACATAAGACTCTCACTTTATGAAATTTAGCCATTTGCGGAGAGAAGTGCAACCTTACTTCTGCAATCATACTTTTGCAACAAGTAGAGAAGGTGTTTTCAGAATTTAAATATGTGACCCCTATATCATATGACAATGACCTTATTGTTCTGCAAATTGAGGAGTTGGAAATATAATGAAACATGAGCTTAATTAAAATAGAATTACCATAAAAAATAAAGAGGAGAATATAATTTTAAATTCCATGAATTACACTTATTATAGGAAAGGTGAAAACTTTCTGTGTTTTAAACGTTAAAAGGAGAAACTCTTAATCAAATAAAAAAAAAGAAGAAGTACATACCACCATAACGTTTATCAGAACTATCACTGCAAAAACAATCCAAGAGCTAATATTCAAAAGTCAATCTCATAAATTCCATCCACCACGACAAATAAGTTCATGACGTTGAACAGAAACCAACAAAACATACTCTAACCCCTTGTTTTTAGATTCAATTGACGAAGGGGTCGGACACTCTCACTAAAGGGAGAGGGTTTGATCCCAGAGAAATCCACTTAGTTGTGGTCCAGTTGAGGAGGCATCCCAACTTAGAACCCTACCCTTGAATCATAGGTGAGCCTAACCTCTTTCCTAAAATTTTTATACAAAAAACAAAACAAAACATACTCTAGGGTTTTCCTCTCGAATTGTACTTGTTATCCTTTTTAAGATAAAAGATGAGTTATAAATCATAAAAGGTTAATTATAAATAAAAAAAATATTAGTTATAAGATGAGTTGTAGATTAGTTATAAGACTTGTGGAGAAAATATTTGTTGCACTAATTAAAAAAAATGGGGATTATTGGATAGAATGATTGCGGGAGATGGGATACAACCCACCGTCATGGCTGAAAGGAGATATTAGATCCTATTCTTTGGCTACTATTTAAACCATTTCTCCAAGAATCAACGCCAATAATTCAGAACGAGCTCCATATGATTTTTTTTTTTCATTTTTCTATTTTACAGGATGATCACTTAAGGTGCCTTTATTTTTCCTCGATAATAAATCATTTAATTTTTCTCTATTAACGTTATTAACTATTGTACATGGGCTAATAGTACTTACAAAACAAAGTTACTGAGGTTAATCGGGATATAAATTTAATTAATTTAGTTAATGTAGATATAAAAACTTGATTGAAAATTTGAACTCTTAATAAATATATTCAAGCTGCACGCGCTTACAAATGTTTAAGCAAAAAATTGTATATTATAAATTATAAATTTAAATAATTTACATAATCTCTCATACATTCAGGGTTATTCCATTTATACCTATGACAAAAGAAAATTTATTTAAAATTTATTTTTAATCATTTAAAAGAAATCTACATAAATAATTTTGAATACACGTGATAAAAACAAAAAATTAGAAGTTTTATATGATAATCAAAAGGGTCAAGGTGCAAAAATACACATAAGCTTTTCTAAAAAATGCACCTAACACCAAATGCTTTTTTAGGGGCAGAAGTGCCCATAAACTTTCAAAATGGGTGCAAAAGTAATATATTTTGTTATCTTGAGGACGTTGACCGTGAGTTTTAACTTTGTTGACTAAAAATGCTGACGAGAAGCATGATGTGGAGGAATAATAAACAACTTGAAATGATAAGATGTTGACATGGCAAGGCAAATAAGATCTGAATATGAACTAAATATAAATAACAAAAATGAAAGAGAAAACGGGAATAAAATGGGAATTAAACGAAATTGATATCACAGGCTAATGGAGAAGCAAATCATGAGAAAAGGGAGGATGATGCCGAGTTGGACTTAGAGAGTAGGAGACCTCAACGGCGAGATCGAAGGCGAGTTTAGAGGCATTAGCAACGACAGAGTTCAATTAAACCGGATTTAAAGGCAATATCGACGACGAAGTAGGAGACCTCGACGGTGAGATTCGTTTAAGGCTTCGTTTTTGGGGTGAATAATCGAAAAAAGAAATCCTCCGTAAGCATCGATTGGGACCCATAACCGTTTGTTTTGTTGTGTGTAAAGCGAAATGACATGGAAGTTTGCTCATGGGTAGACACCATCGGGACTTCGTGAAACCCCATTGACCGTCTAGGTTCTCTTCTATATTTCCCCATCGGCTTTCTGTTTTTTTTTATTTCCCCTTTTTTTGATTCCGATCTTTTATATTTGGTTTCAGATCTTCTCCCTCACGATTTCTCTAGAAAGTTGAGCTTGCTATTGGCTTCAAGTTCTGTTAAAACTTTGAACTTTACTTTGGTCAAAATGGAAGATGGCTAACTCACTCTCTATTTCTCTTGATTTTCGTTGAAAATAAAACTTGAAACTTTGCTGTTGAAGTTGGAACTTGGTTCTTGGTTTCTCTCCCTTTGTGCAAATGTTATAATCAAATGAGAATTTGAGATGGTTAGTCTTTTTTGTTGGTGCTGCTATGTATGTGATTTGAGATAGTTTATCCTGTTGCCGGGTTGTCAATCTCTATTTCTTCTACTGATCCTTCGTGAATGATAATCCTAGACGTTCTTTCTTGTATATTTGTTCAATGCAAAGTTTATGAAAATCATAGTGGAACTTACATCCCATGATGCTTTACATTTATCTTGGTTCATATTTCTACGTCAACAATTGACTAGAAAAGAAAACAAAATGTCCCACGTGAAATTCATCAAAAATTTCAGCAGGAAATGGCAATGCATAATACACACACATACATAGAGGCACATAGAATAGACAGTGAAAGCAATTATATAATTGAGAGAGTACAGTGTTTGGTTATAAAATTCAGCAGGAAATGGCAATGCATTATTAAATAGGCTACTCTAGCCCTAATTAATGACAACTTTATATCGAGCCAAGAAGATAACATTGAAAATGCAAGATGACAAGAAAATCCTAAAAAGGAAAATCATAATCCTACTCTCACACACACACACACACACACAAATCCCAAACAAAATTAAATAAAGAATAATTATAATTTCCAACTCTAACATAATTTATCATTAATTAAAACACTCCTGACATTATTTAAAACACTCCTGGAAAACTCAACCCCAGAAAAATTCTGGCCATTCTAAAATCCATCACTATTTCAATTCAGAGACCATCTAGTAAACCTATATGCTGTAGATTGCCCTAAGAAGCTGTTAATAGCACATAAATGCAATCTCCATCTTCCAAACCCATGTCAACATTACACAAAATATTATCAATATATCAAATAAACTAGGAGTTATAAACAGAAGATATCAACAAAATGTGTGTGAAAGGGATTAAAGAGACAGCATGTGGGCTGCCAAAACTATACATGCCATTCCATTAAGTTCAATTCAATTCTGAATACTTAGGTTGTGTTCTTCTTTTCCAGGACAGACACATGGACAGAATTTAGCTCCCATCATCATCAACTCCTCCTCACTGAGCTATAAAAACCAAGCTCAAGAACTTACTTTCCCTTTCTGACCCAAACAGGCCCTTAATCAGTGAGGAAGATTTCTTTTCTTTTCTAAAAAAAAAAAATGTATGAAACCAGGTCTAACTTCAACAAACTAAAACTTTTCCCTTTCACTGAAATTATTGCCATCAGCTCTGTATTCAATAGCCAGCCTTGTTTATACCATCTGAATGAAAATGTGCGTAAGGGTAGGCTTGGAATTGATATGTAGGGAGGGTAAAATTGCTTAATTAATGCATGATAGAAGGATGCCTAGGTTATTGATTAGTAACAAATGAGAATGCAGAAGCTGTAATTAGTTTCTCTTTCACATCTTCATTGAAATATAAATAATATCGGTTGGTAGGTGACCACTATTGTCAGCATAAACACAAACAATTTGAGGGAACTGAGTTAAATGCTCCTAACTTAGGCACGAATTTTGGTGGTTCTTATATTATTTCAGGAATATAATTCCACAAATCTGTTCTTTTTTGCCCTTTTAATTTTGCTGCATGCAAAGGTAGATGCAGGGACCCCACTGTAGCAGTTAATTCGGTTGTTGCAGCTGTTGCCACACACATATATGCTTCAGCATAGGAATACTTAAAGAAGGAAAAGCTCTACTTTAGAATCCAGGGCTAATAAGGCAAATGAAGAAAAAGGCAGAGACACTGTGATGGGACTCTATCATATCAGGACAAGGTAGCTTTGAAGATATGCAGGATGCTTCTTCATGAAACTGTGCTTCCTTGTGAAGATTAATTTTTTGTGGGTTTGTAGGTCCACGGATTCAGCAAATAAAGTTCTAACAAAAAAAATGATAAATTTTCTTACCTAAAGTTTAATTGCTATTGGCCTGGACATTTGAAGCATGGAGGAGGACAACAAAAGCAAACTCTTGACGGCAAGACACCTCAAACCTAGTCACTCTGGAACCAAGCCGCAGAGCAGAGCAGAGGAAATCACAGAGAAGGAGATTCGGCCACCACACTAGCTCCACCACCGCAGATGCCTACACCGACCTACGGATCCGGCCAACTGAAGGACAAGTCGTTAAAGCAACAACCGACGGCCTGCTGCACATGGGATAGACAACGATGACCTCTCAAGTGGGACCCACCGACTGTCGGTGACTTCTTCCCACCTCCGACGGCGCCGACACTCAACGCCGCTGACACCGTACTTGCATGCAAGAATGAAGAAGGGAGCAGTACAAGAAGCACCACCTCTCAACTTTGGACCTACCCACCGATGGCGACCTCCACTTGGCACATCCGACGACCCCTTCCACTCAACGACGCCAACAGTGTGTTCAAGATCCAAGGACTGAGAAGAAGCAACTCGACCCACGCTCTGTGAGGTAGCTTAGAGGAGATTGATTGCCCCCAACGGTCACTTGGAGGATTAAAGATCAGGAGACTCTAGTAGCTTAGAGGAGTTTGAATGGCATTAATTGCCCTAAACGGTCACCACAGATGAGCCTCCATCGGCGAGAAGCCCCTGTTAAGCTGCTTTTTTTTTTTATATGCCTTGCTCCATCAGTCTTAACTGGGCCTTTGACAGTCAACTCGGCTTTTTTTCAACCCAGCCACGTTGCAAATAGACTCTAACTTCCATCTATTATAATGAAAAAAAATTAATCTTTTGGCTCTTAAAGTTTTGATTCACTTATAACTCAGTTCCTGAATTTTTGACTCACTTGTAATTCAGTCCTTGATATTTTTAAGTCATCATATAAGGCAAAAATATGTTAAATTACTGTTAAAAATTGTTTAGGTGAATTTTATATAAATTCAAAAATAAAAAATAGAGTCATCGTCCCCACCAACTCGCATCCCCCTCCATCTCTGTTTTCCAGAAACATTATTGGGTGACAAATCCCTATTTTGTTACGTATTTTCAAGCTTTGTTTGGAAATTTTGTTATAATTATTGAGTTTAAAATATCTTTCTTTAAGAATTATTCAAATTAAGAATTATTTATAATAGTGAAGTATCATCCAAGTTTGAAAAGTTTTCTACATGTCTCTGTCTGTTTAATTAAACGAACAATATTCACAACAAAGGTATTTTTGACTCAACACAAAAATATGTAGTCCCATTTTTGTTCTCCTCTGTCAGGGAATGAGACTGAACCTTGCTGAAAATTTCACCAATCAAAAAAGTAAATTTACACAGTATTGATCACTGACCTTTTTTGAGTTTTACTTATATAAACTCATTCGGTGATCCACCTCCAATTTGTAAGAGGGAGGAACTAACCATGAATGTAGCACACATATTATTATTATTATTATTATTATTATTATGGGGTGTTTAATTGTGGGTTTGGCATGTGGAGTGTGAGGTGGTGATTATGGCCCTAAAACTTGTGGGTTTGGACTTAATTTTAAGTGACAAATCCCTATTTTGTTATATAATTTCAAACTTTATTGTGGATTTTGCCTAGTGAGGTTTCTAAAAAACAAAGGCGGAGGGGGATGCGAGTTGGTTGGGATAGCGACACTTTTTATTTTTTAATTTATGTAAAATCCACCTAAACAATTTTTAACAGTATTTTAATTTTTTTTTTTTTTTTTGCCACATAGGATGACTCATAAGCATTAGGGACTGAGTTGCAAGTAAGTCAAAAGTTTAAGGACGGAGTTACAAATTAGTCAAAATTTTAAGGGCTAAAAGATTAATTTTTCTCATTATAGTAGATTAAAGTTAGTTGGATTTAATAGTTTTGCCCCAATTTTTAAAGTTTATGGTTACTTTTGCTCTAAATAATTTATGGTTACTTTTACACTTTTGATAAAGGTTAAAAGTTATTTTTGCACCTTTACCCCTATTAAAATTGCACATTAACCGTTAATTATTTATTCAATTGTTGATGAAGTATGAAAAATGGATGGATTCAAATAGAATATGCTCCTAGATGGTATATATGATTGCTGCTATTATGTTAAGCAAGAGTATTATTATTTGTAGGAAACATAGATACTGTTTCAATGGTGTGGCTCTTCTGTGTACTATATAATAGGACATGTTTGAAATTGGCGTTTAAGAAGCAAGTTTATATAAGTTGAGATAAAACTTCTCTCACATACTTATCGTTTATGTTATAAATCATGTAGGAAAAGAAGCTTCCACCGTTGATCCAAATGCACATAGTTATGTACAATTTTAACACCGAAATTTCCCGCCATTGGTGCCTGGCACAATAAAGTTTTGAATAGTGAAAAAATGGGCTCAATCTTGTAAAAATGGAACAATTTTACCACTCTTATTAAATTGGCTCAAACGTCTATCTCCTTGTTTATGTGATATCAAATTGTTCTCCCTCCATCTTTATAACAGATATTTTGGTAAATTCAATGGAAGTAATAAAATTGCATAATTTTTAAAAGATTGTGTCTACATTTCAACCCTTCAAAATTTTATTGTCAGACGTTCATAGCCAAAAAAAACTTTGTTGATAAAATTGCATAGTAACCCTTAATTATTTATATAATTGTTAGTGAACTATGAAGAATGGATGGATTCAAATACAATATGCTCCTAAAAGGTAGTATATGATTGCTGATATAATGTTAAGCAACAGTATTATTTACGCGAAACATAGATACTGCTTTGATGGTGTGGCTCTTGAATATATTAGAGACGATGTACAATATGACCTTTTATAAAATTTATCCTCGTATTTGATAATTTGTATTGGGTTTATTACATGTCTACATTATTTTTAAAAAAAAGTACGGTAAGAATATTTTTTGTAAAAGCATATAATTCGCATACAAAAATGACTTTATGTAACGGAAATTTTATAACGTTTGTCTTGTTCTCATTATCTTATTTACATTCTCCATTTGATCTTTCGTACACCAACTTGAAATGGGTGGAAACTTAACCGGAGGGTTTTCTTTCTCGGAAAAAAACAGTTAACGTTATATTACCATATTTAAATACTTAAAGGGTGTGTTTGGTTTGAGGGAAGGGTAGGGGGTAGGGTAATTACTATTTTAGACAAAAGAAATCCAAAATTTACCCTCTAATTTTTTTAAATTTTGGATTCCCGTCCAAAATTTACCCTCTTACTCCTTTTAAATTTTGGGTTCTCGCCTAAAATTTAACTACCTTCAACCCAAAAAGATAATTTATCCCTCCTCCCCTCCCTTCAAACCAAACACACCCTTAAATCACCTCCCCCACTTGAATCGAATTAAAAGAAGTAAGTTTCTTTTGACATTAGATATACACCGAGCCTGTAAAAAAAGTTTGTATTTTTTAAAAAATTTATTAACAGGCCACAGGCCTAGGCCTTAAATAGGCCAATTAATTATTACATAATTTCTTTGTAAAAAAAAAAAAAAACATAACAAGTTAAAGCTGGCTTGACAGGCCTAACAGATCTCTAAATGAGCCTAGCTCTAGCTTGTTAAGCACAACAGACCTTCTAAAATGTTGTGTGCTCCAAAATTAATACATTTTTCGAATGGTCAAAAGAAATCAATACATTTTTCACCTTACGAGAGGATAAATGTTGTGTGCTCTATAGATTTTTGGGGTTGTTCACAGTCAGAAGTCTCTATTCATGAAGAGTTGCAGTTTGCAGGTCCTAACATGTTAATTGCTTGAAGTCCATTAAAACTTGGCTATTGATTTATTAATGATTACGTTGTTCAGATAAATGTTTGACTGGATGAAGATCTTTTTATGCTAGAGAGTACCACTAGCTAATTTTTATTTTATGGTTTGGATTATTTAATTGCCTAAATCTAGACAAAATCTAATCTAGCAAAATAAGTAAGAAACAGTATTTTTTTTAGTTTATTTGACGATTTTTCGCCCTAAAAAATAAATATGTTAGTGGAATTTTTGTTTCCTAAAACATAAAAGAGCTCTTTTAGTTTTTTTTTTGGGTCCAAAAATAGCTCTTTTAGTTGATTCTGAGATTTTTCAAATAGACTTTGGTGAATGAGCACATGGCTTCTTGTGACGCCAAAAAAAAAAAAAAAAATTCATGTTTCCATGGAGACATGCTAAAGCATTTTTTTAACATATGCCTAGCAATCTGATTGAGTTTTTGAGCATTGTCAGACCCAAATGTAAATGGTAGCCCTCTTAAACTTGAACTCGTCACCTCATATTTAAGCAGCTAAAGTCTCCTCCACTAAAAGCAGCACATGATGGCAATTTTATTTTAATTCTTAATCTAACATATTTTTTAAAGTTTTCTTTTCATTTGTATCAATGTGACCAGAAGTGAATGGATTTTAAGGGCTCTTCTAAAGTACGATCGAAATTTCATAGATATACATAAACTAAGTATTGTGAACTTCTGGATATATAAACACGTGAATAAATATTATATTTTGATCCACCAATGATCCAAAGATCACAAACACACCCTTGAGAGGGCCTCCACAAACAAAAAGTTTCAAATGAAAGAATGGAAAATTACTTAAAATAGCTTCAATGATAAGATAATTACTTTTTGTTACCGCTAACATGATGATAAAATTAAAAAAAAACATTGGTATGTTGCGTTGGAAACACCTCTCCTCCTATGAGATAAGGTTACGTATATCTGACCCTCCCAAAACTACATCTAATGATAGCCTTTTACACTGAGCCACTCTTTTTTATATTTAATGGGTAAATCCTGAATAATCAGTACATCATAGGTGATATATGCACCATAAAAAAAAAAAGGAAAATCAAGCATATCTATCCAATATCATAGACATGTCAAATAAAGCAAAAATTAAAATATTTATAACTAGATGTATGTGATGATCAAAATCTATAAAAGTGTTTGAACAAAAAAAAAATTGCAATACATTGTACTTACAAATCAAGATTACGTTCTTCAATTTTTGTTACCAACGGATACAAAGCTTTCCACATAATTAAAAGCATTGCCAACATTGCCATATCTGTGAGCAATAAGAAACTCCTTGAGTTTATGAGTAGTGGGATTAGAAAGATATATACCAAGTTCTGGTTTAGAAGGTATTTGATATTTAGGTTCAAAAACAGCTTCATTCCTCCAAAAATGTCATAGGATATAAGCTGACAATAAACTTAGTCCTATCCCATCCTTGATTTATCCTCCTCTATTACCCACAATTCAATGTTAGGTTTCTCATATCCATAAAAAAAAAAATGATTCCAAAACTTGATTATTTGAAACAATCCATTAAGAACACACTTATTTACCCACAATTCAATGTTATTTCAAAGTAGTTCCTTGATTATTTAGTGCTTCACACCAACACACGACACACACAAAATGCAATTATGTTGCTTTCTAGGAGGGGATGAGAAAAACAAGAATGAGACCATCACGTGACATTAGAAAAAGAAAAATATTACAACAACACACTCAAACTGACACAAAATAAGTATAAAATAGACAAACACACCCATACATATGACAGAACTTGTTAATCTCAGTAGCTAGAAATCCTGTCCATAATGTTAGAAACCACCTCCTTGCTTTCTCTAAGAACTTCAACACTTCGGCTGAGCATGGCACGCTTGCCGGCCATGGAAGGCGACTCCTCCAACAAGCTTTCAATTCCTCCAAAACTCGGAGACGTAAAACAAGAAGTGATCTCCTTCTCCAACTCCCTATCCACCAGATTGTTGATGCTGAATTGTAAATGCAGAGCTGTGGTATCAATCACCCTCCTCAGCACAATCCTCCAATAAGAAATCATCCTCACCTTCATGTCATAAGCTTGATTCAGAACTTGTGAATCGTACTGTCTCAGATGATCAATCTCTATGTCTTCTCCAAGACCATTAATATCAACAAGTCTATAACCGTCACGAACATTTTTGACGAGAGAAGATTGACCAGCCATCAGACTATTGTACTCAGTCATGTACTCTGGATTACATGTGTAATCTGCCAACTTTTCCATTTCTAAAGCCTCCTTTACATGCTTCTTGGAATGCTCTCTCATTCTAGCAATCAGATTCTCTCCTGACCTGCAGGTACATCTCTGAAGCTGGTAATAGTGTTCTGAGTGGCGATTAATAACTTGAATCACCACTTTTTCTAGATAGTCCCACACATCATCGATGAACTGAATCGGCCTCGATGAGATTCCTCTCACTTTGTTCTGTAACAAGGCCAGAAAAGCTGTGCGAGGCATGAAGTTTGGGAGGCCAATCCACTTTGCTTCCTCCAGGAGCATTATTTCATCCTTAAGGAAATTCTCTTCGTGGTTACTTTCTGGACATTCATGAAGATCTTTCGAGTAATCGTTGAGCTTCTCGACCAATCGAGCAGTGCAATGCATGTTTTTGTCTTCTTGGTACTCATCAAATTCTCCTCTGATAAGGATTTTCCTGACAGATTCCTTCACTAATCCAATTATTTTCATGAAGGCAGCCATAGCATCAGCAGCAGAATTCAAGTTCTTTGGCAAGCTCTCCAACTCAGAAAGCTGAGAATTGAGCTTCTCATTGATTTTTCTTAGCATGTCAGGCAGTGTCTTTGAAATAATCGAAGCTTGAAGCTCCGCTAGCTTCTGAGCTAAAACAGGTATACCCACCATGGATTTGTCTATCTTTGACAGAAGAGGATGACTCTGGAACAGCATAGCTTCCTCCTTTCGAGCATCTTCATAGGACTCATCATTAATTCGATTTCTCACACAGACATAACCAAGTCCAATGTTTACATCATCTGCAGTGACCTTCTCATGTAATCCTTCAGGAGACTTATCTGCTTTTGTTACTACAGCCAGAGTTCTCAAACCAGTTCTATCAACACTCTGTGACATCCTAATGGATTCACATGTTGTAAAATCTTGAGTAGCTGAGAGAACATTCAGAATGATAGTTTCCTCTGGTTTGATATACTCCATGATCATCTCTTTGATCTGGTCATAGATGTCCTCAGGCTGTCCATGAATGGGAACTCTGGTTATACCTATTAGAAAATATTTTTAAAAAAAGTCTCACACTGATTAATTAGAGAAAGAATTAAAGGTATATAATGGTAAAAGAAATCCTGTCAAATTAGCTTAAGCTATTTTGATAGAAACACAATTCTAATATCATATCTGAAGAGTCTAATATGGAGGAATACCTTCCTTATTATATTTATTATAACTTCCTTAATCAAACTAAATTAGTTAAACAATTCTTAGATTAAAAACCAGATGGAGGAATACCTGGCAGATCCACCATGGTGAGATCAGGAACACCATTCTTCTTCACGAACAAAGTCAAAGGGGTGTTGCTAATCCCTTTTGACCTCCCAGCAATTTCTTCAGTGGCTGAGTTGATAGCATCAGAGACATGTTCTTCATCTGTTGATACAGCTTTGTCGTTATACTCCAACAGAAGCTCTGGCTCTGCTACAGGGTGGTTCTGGAGCCTCATAATCAAAGGCACCCTCGTGCAGATTCCTTGCCCACGTGGCAAACTGATTCCGGCCAGAGATTCCATGACGCTGGACTTGCCAGAAGACTGGTCACCAACAACCACAATGCTTGGAATCTGAATACCTTCTTTGGTGATGTTGAGGCGTCTGAGGTTTTCGACAGCGTCGAGAATTGGTCGGATCTTTTCGTTGTAGAAAGACACAATGGGTGGAACATTATTGTCTCCATTGGAGGTTTGAGGTTTGTGATGATCTGGGTCTAAGGACAGAGAGGTTAGTTTCTCATTAATATAGCAATCGGCAGAATACTTTCCCATTTGGCTGCGGGCTTTTTCTGAGAGTTCAGAGTTTTACAGAAAAGTGAGAAGAGATTTGAGGTAGTATAGAGAAAATGTGAATTGCAGAGAATGGTAGGGAAGATTGTGGTTTATATAGGAACGTGTGAGAGCTTAGAATAGTGATTAAGATGAAAAAGAGAGGTGGGAAACAATTGGTGCATTTCGGAGACTTGCTCAAGAAGAAAAAGAAGTGTGTGGAAATTTTTTGACTTAGCTAGTGTTAAGGAAACTATGAAACTGTGATTTCCTTTTTTCGTAAGTTGAGATAAAACTCATCTTATAAATTTATTTCATAAATCATAAAAACTATTTTTTAAAAATTAATCTAAATGTACACTTAACTTCAATAGTAGGCAATTTGGCGAGAGGGGTCTCTATTAATTAAAGTAAATTCTTATTAACTCTTCTTTATACTATATAGTTAAATACTAGGTTAATAATGGGCAATTTTAATAACGAAGTTTCCTGCCATTGGCACCTAGCACAATAAAGCTTTGAATAGTGAATAAATGGGTTTAATCTTATAAAAACAGAGTAATTTTACCACTCTTATTAAATTATCTCAAACGTCTATCTTCTTTTTTATGTGAAACCAACTTGTTCTCCCTCCAAAGTTATGACTGATGTTTTGGTCAATTCAACGGAAGTAATAAAATTGCACAATTTTTAAAAGATTATGTCTACATTTTAACCCTTCAAAATTTTATTGTGTCATATGCTTTTGGCCAAAAAACTTTATTGATAAAATTGTAACTTAACCCTTAATTATTTATATAATTGTTGGTGAATTATGAAGAATGCATGGATGGACTCAAATACACTATGCTTCTAAAAGGTAGTATATGATTGCTGATATTATGTTAAGCAAGAGTATTATTTGCAGGAAATATAGATACTGCTTCGATGGTGTGGCTCTTGAATATATCAGAGACGATGTACAAAATGGCTTTTTATAAACTTTATCCTTGTATTTGATAATTCGTATTGGGTTTATTACAATTCTACATTATAAAAAAAAAAAGTATGGAAAGAATACTTTTTGTAAAAGTATATAATTCACACTCTCCATTTCATCTTCCGTACACCAACTTGAAGTGGGTGGGAACTTAACGGAAGGGTTTTCTTTCGGGGGAAAAACAGTTAACTTTATCCTACTTTTTTTTTTTTTTTTTGATCGGAAATTAACTTTATCCTACTTAAGTAAGTTTCTTTACACATTAGATATTACTGTATAACTATCGTTTTACTATTAACACTTTTAACCTTTTTTATAAAAATTTGACATAACTTGATTAGAAATAAGTACATAACTTATAAATTTAATTACCTAGGTTTATTTATTAATTTATTAAGGTCAATCTAATGCATTCTTCTATTTATGTTATGTAATTTACATAATTCATTATTTATTAAAATTTTTATAAATAAGTTTATCTCCCCCTTTTGCATTTTGTCTACACAAATTCTTTTCCTCCCTCTTTGTCGCTCAGCACCACTTTTCGTCCCGCTTTCACACTCAGCACCACTTTTACTCATCAAAGAAACATCGTACCTTATTTTTATTCATTTTATTTAACTTTTAAACTTTTTCCCATTCCATCGTCACTAAAGAGCATCACCCTTGCCTTTGGGTTTTCTTTTTATTGGTCCATTTGACTTTAAACAATAAGAAAATAAACAAATAAGGGAAAAGAAGTGATGTGTCATAATCAGATAGAAAAAATATTTTAATGGGTAATTTTATCCTTAATAAGATAAAAAGAGCACGTTGATGAAAAGGAAGGTTAAGACAAATAAAATCAGAAAAAATGAAACAACAAATTACCCATGTGTTTGAGGATGGTCAGCTCTTTCTTGACAATATTTGTCAAGTTAAAAAAACAAAGAAAATCAAATTTACAGTTACATTGGTCTCTTGTGAAAAAAAATTTGAGGGTCACATTCTCAATCTCATAAACCCGTAGCAACACATTTATAAAGGTTAACGTCGTATCCACGATAAGATTCTTCCCTTGGTAGTTATCATATTCTTTTTTTCCTTCAAAATGAGGGTGAGGGAATGAAATAAGTAACATTTTGGGGGGGGGGGGGTGGTTAACAGTATACTTTTATTTCTTTAGCTTTATACAATATATTTCTTTGCACTCAGAATAAATCATTTAATCTACCTTTCTTTATGTGTAATAAAAAATTTACATGTTGCAAACTTGCATTTTCAAAAGTTTAAACTAATTCCAAGTGGCAAGGTATTAAAAATAAAATCAATTGTTAAAATAATTGTAATTCATGTATGAACTAATCACGATTTGTTATTGATTAATACTGACCTTTCACTAGTAAAAATTCAATAATACTCTATATTAATAATAAGGTTGTTATTCAATTTGAATTATATTAACCATGAGAAGAGTAATTATATCAACCATATATTTGTTTAACATGTATATACAAGATTCAATTTTCTAAAATTTGAATGTCCATTCTAATGTTTTTTTTTTTTCAAATCACCAATATATAATGCCATATGAAAATGTGTTGAAATTTGAAAACATAAAATTTTATATATTCTCTATATTTTTAAAAATTAATGTATTAGATAAATGGAATCACTTTGTATTTTTTATAGATTAGTAAATTAATAATATAATTATATATAATAAATTCTCATCTAATGATTTTTTTTACAATAGTCACTACTACAAACTAGACATTTAACGACCCTAAAGGACGTTCTTTTTTAAATTAGGGACGCCCAAAGTTCAATATTTAGCGGGAAATATTGGCGCTGGTTGAATTTTAAAAAAAAAAATTTGAACCACTTTAGACGTCCCCAGTTTGACTGGGGACGTCTAAAGTGAGCTTTAGATGTCCCCATTTTGACTGGGGACGCGGAAAAGCCTGTCAGACACCCATCCCATCAGCAGCAGGCCAGCAGCTTTATTTTCCTTCCCCAAGCTTCATTCCGTCTTCCCTCATGAGCTTCGTTCCAAGCTGTCTTCCTCTTTCCCCTTTCCCTTGCTTCCTTTCCCGTCTTCCTTCCTCTTTCTCAGTTCGTTGCTGCAACTCCCTTTCCCGTGCTTCCTTCCCTATCTGCCTTCCTCTTTCTCATAATCATATTTCTATTTTTCCATCTCTCTTCTTTGACGAGAGCACCATCATTTGTGTCTCCCTTTCACAACTATCGTCTTCCTAGTGGTGGCACCGTGAGTCATCTCCATTTCCGTCGTCCACAGGTTTGTCTCTCACTCCCACAACTTTGGAT
The DNA here is from genome assembly GCA_963210345.1 of Inga oerstediana. Taxonomy (NCBI): domain Eukaryota; kingdom Viridiplantae; phylum Streptophyta; class Magnoliopsida; order Fabales; family Fabaceae; genus Inga; species Inga oerstediana. The sequence continues at coordinate 25,721,734 of OY723400.1, read as the reverse complement.
ACAAACGATTGAATAAATGCTTGTAACTGTTAATTTAAATCAGATTATGAAACTGGAAAAACAGAGTAACTTGTATATGCATACTTTTAATCTGCTTCTAATTTGCTTGATATGGAAATGGACTGTCATTATTGCATACTTGTTTTTTTCGTCAGCAGACTTCAACACGGTGATGTATATATATAGACATGAGTTAAAAAAAATGACAATGATACTTAGGAATGAATTTGGTTTGGCTTAGGTTAGTCTAGTTTAACATTATTCAAAAGTCAACTAAATTACAAAAATATGTCAGAGTTTTGCTTAGGATGTCTCACTTTTAAGGGGAATTTTGGGATGAATTTCCAAGGTGCGAATTAGAGTTGTGTTGTTGTACATACTATTAGATTGTTGGATAACATGTTTATTAGATAGTGCTGAACTGCTGTTGTTTCCATTCTGGTTTATGTAATATTTCTTCTATCCAATTTCTGCAGTTTAAATTTTCCGGACAGTGATGTATATATGAAAGGCCATAAAAAAAACTTTAGAAGTCCCCAGTGCAAACTGGGGACATCTAAAGTGTTTCTGAACCACTTTAGATGTCCCCAGTTTGCACTGGGGACTTCTAAAGTCTAGACTTTAGACGTCCCCAGTGCAAACTGGGGACGTCTAAAGTGGTTCATAAACATTTTAGACGTCCCCAGTAACGACTGGGGACGTCTAAAGTCTGACCAAAAGACGTCCCCCTATTTTAGGGACGTTATTGACAATTTTTTCTACGACGCTCAGATAGACATCCCTCTGTTTTCAGACGTTAAAAGGCCCAAAAAAGGGACGTTAAAAGCGTTTTTTGTAGTAGTGAGTACACTTTTGGTTTAACTGCACACAAAGTTTCACTCTTGTCCCTTATTGTAGTGTTTTTTAGTCCTTAACTTCTAGTGCGTTACAAGAGGAGTGTTGCTGGAGGTGATAACATTACTTGTTTGATTAATTTAGATGTATAAGGACCAAATTGAGTAGAAATCTCTATTCATTCAGAAAATTATGATTTTATTCTTTGAAAATCATATTGTTTGCTTATAAAGTTAATTATTATCATTCTTGGAAAAAAAAGAAAAATTAATTTTAAAGCTATCAATATCTCAATTAATATATAATTATCATCAAAAGTTGAAATAAGAGTTATTGTCATATTATTATTCCAACTAATATGCTAATTGATTATATATTCCATCAACTTCCTTTTATATATTTCCAAAAGTATATAATGTATCTAATGTTATGAAATAAGAGAGGTGAGAAGAAAGAGAGAGAAAAGTCTTATTCACTAATAAGATGTGTGTACAATACATTGCATATGTCTCCTATAGACATAACTCTATAACCTACGTATAATAAATGAGATTACATAATCATAGGAAAATAATGGGGAGAAATAATAGAAAGATTGGAGAAATAATAGGGAGATTGATATCCATATTAATATATTTTAATATATTATTCATAACACTTCCCGTTGGATGTCCATAATTAAACATATGCCTCATTAAAAAAAACTTTGACTAAGAAATAATAGGATGTAGAAGTGACCACTTTATAGGGCATATGGTTAAGTTCAAGGCCCTACACACTTGATGAATAATGAATATGGTTACTAATCCACTAAAAGTGAACCTGATAATGTTCTCCCACTCACATTTGGCGGGTTAGCTTAAACCTTCACATACCTAAGCATGTTTAATAGTATATTAATATGTCTTTTAGCAACTCCATCCAAAACCATAATGCATTAGATAGTTCGCTATCTAACTCTATTTCTTCTATTTTTAATCTTCAGTCAAACAAATATTCAAAGGAGAGAATTTTCTTTGCTTCTCAAATCCAATTTGATAAGGTTCATTATAAACATTGTTTCCTAAGACTAGAAGAATTTTATGTCCCATGTTGTTTTAATCATCTTCTAGAGTTTCTCTATTTTCTTGAAGAGATATTTCAAATGTCTTATGCAATTTTTTCTTGTTTCTTCAAGGAAACATTAAGTAGTATATTGCTTTTAAGTCTTTTATAGTTTTTAGTGTTGGTAGTTGGACTGGGCTTAGGGTTCTTTCTTCTATCATGAATTGGGCTTTTTCCTTCCAAGGTGCATCATGCTCCTGAATTCCCACATGATCCGGAGTTTGGACGTGGAAATTTCTACATTTGAGATTTCCTTACACTTTGATTTGATACTATTTCTTTAATATCTAATCCCTCACTTTCACCTCTTTGAGGTTTCTTCGGATTTGAATCCTAACTTCTACTTTCTTAAGACTCAAGAGATTCGGATTATTTTTTAAATTCATCTTCCGACTTTCTTTTCAATTACACTTTTTATTCCATTTCAGGATCTAATAAGCCTTACTTTGGATTATCTTCCTCTAGATCCTCTTTAGGATTTTCTTCTTCTGGGTTATCTCTAAGAGCTCAAACCTAAATGAGCAAATCCCTATTTAAATAATCATTTAGAGGCTCACATTCCTCTATTGGATCAACACTTATAGGCTTCATCAAATAATTTGTTCTTTCTGATCCACCACTAAAGGGTTCATGCTCAAGAATGTGTTTTTCAACACTATTATCATCCAAAAGAATAAAATCATTTTGGTTCAGTGCTTTTTGAACTTTCTAAGTTCATATTTATCTCAAATAAAATTATTATAAATTATTAAAAATATTTTAAGGATTTTTAAATGTATAAAAATCACTATAAGTAGCGTTGAAAGGCTCAAAAAATGATCTAAACATACTTTAAAATAAGCTAATAATATGTCATGAAGATCATGAATTTAGAGAATTTTAGAAATAAACTGTGTCCAATCGGAGCTCAAATAGACCTGCACACACCCCTAAAATGAGGAGGAAAAGGAAATTCTGAAAAAATTGAAAAATCCAAACAACACCCACTCTCACAATTGGCGCTTGTACGCCACCTGTTACCACAGAGTTCTTGAACTACAACACACGTCGGCCCTCCTGGTTGTAGGTACCACCCAGATGTTGGTAGAGCTTGCCATATGGCGTCAGGCAATGCCACAGTCCCACATGCGCCACATGGCGCTTTTCCTATTATTTTTTAAGTCATCGAAACGATGTTGTTTTGATATCTGGAGGTTGTGTTCAACCTCTAGACGGGTCAACTTGACCCACTTGTCGAACTAGGTCTGGTCCATTAGACCTAGTTCCTTCTCTCCTCCATACCTTCATCGTCCAACGTTCGTTTAAGTCCATCTTCTTTTTGTGTCTTCTTATCGTTTTCCGATGATATACACAATTCAAAGTCTAAATATTTAGTATTCAAGTGACACAATAATCTCAAAAACTAATATCCTCAATTTTGGTTTTGGCTTCCGGTGGTTTATCTATCTCAGCATTTTAGTTCTATGTCGTAAACATACTTATTCTGTGTTTCGAACGCATACATATATATAAGATATATATAAACGAACAGGAAGATAAACACCAAGCCAAAAAAAAAAATGCTTGTTGGAGCGAAAGAAACACATCGCAGGCCACAAGAAAAAAAAATGCTCTGGCACCATTAAAGGATTTTGAGCGTACCTAGAACTCATTGACTCGCTGAGTACCCATATGAGATCGGAGTACCGATATGGACTCTGATCACATTTATACAGCAGATTCACCATTGAAGAGAAGAGAGTCAAAGATATTAGTTTATGTGGGAGTTTTCTATCAGTTTTCCAATAGACTCAAACAAACTGATTTCACCCCATATATACTATACAAGAGAGTTAACATAATTTGAATTTGAATTTATAAGGATAAAATTCTTTGTTTGGCCCATATCTCTCAAATTTACATAGTAATCCCAAATAAATTGGGGTTAGACTTTGATCCACTAAGGGTTGACTAGGCATATTCTAACATGGTGTAAAAAAACAAAGGAGATGGGAGGAAGTAAGTAATATTTGAGTAACACTAGACATTATAAACTAGTTTTTGGTGGATTTAGTATTTTTAAAAAATATTTTTTTTAGTAGTATCTAGTGTTTTAAAGTAATATTGTGTGCATCCATTATTTTAATTTTTTTTTCAAATTTAGCATCCCAAGTTTAGGGTGTTGTTTTTACTAAGAAAAGCAAAACAAGATAACTTAATTTACTTTGAAGGGAGAAAAAGAAAAAGAAATAGGAATTTTTTTTATAAGAAAGAATAGGTAATAGGGAGAATAAATGACCTAATTCACAAATATTTTATTTTTAATAATAAATATTCATGTTTCACTTATAAATTTGTGTTGTTTAAATAATAAATAATGTTAACTATTTTTTTAGATATTAATTCACGTAAATATTTGTGATTTGACAAATAAGTATCCGAGTGATAAGGTTAAAAATTTGGCTCAAACTCTTATTCTTATGGGAGCAAAGCCGAAGACCTCGAGTCAACTGATAAAAGGCTTGACTTGAGTCTGGCGACAAAGGAAATACGAAGAACTATAACGAAGCCTATTGGGTGTCACTGATTGACTGTGGCATATGCGTCATCATATCTAAAGCTTCCTATATCATTTCATCCGACGGACTGATTAGAATAATGATGCCCCTCCGATTTGATGGCCTAAAGAGCAGACCCCACTTTGTGAAGAATCCAAAGTCCTGATGCATTACAAGCAAGGTAATTAAATCTGGACCGGTCATTAAACCGGTTAAGGTATTGGTTAAGGGTCAGTAGATCGGGTCAGAGTTAAACTGGAGTTAACTTGAGACAAAACCGATGAGAAATTGAAAATTTTAAGTTTATTAATATGAAATTCTAAAGAAAAAATTAAATAAAAAAAAAAAAAAAAATCCGAACGGGACTTGTCTACCTATCGGTTTCCGGTCCAGACTGTCCAGTCTAGTCTAGATTTTATTACCATGTTATAACCCACAATTGAAAAGTTATAATTTACTAACAAATTGTTGATTTGAATGGCAAGTGGTTTTATCTTGTAAAAAGAAGAATACAAGTTGGGATCTTAAAAAGTATATACCTTAGTTGAGAGAGACGAAAACTTTTCATGCTCTAAGTTTTAAAAGGAATTATATCCTTAATCAAATGAAAAAACGTACAATTTTAGCTGTAAATTTTTGAAAACTCGTCTATTAAAGCCATGTCACCCATTTACAAATGAAAGTTTTCTTGTACCCTGTTTGAAATAGTGGTAGAAAATGTTAAAACTTAGTTTGGACTTGGGAAAAAAACTACTTGAATAGGGAAATGGTGTTAATTGGATAAAAAATAGATGTTTGACATGAGGCAATTGACTTTTTATTCAAAAATCACTCTATAGTACAATATATATACATACATATTTTTTTGGAAGATTTACACTTAGGTCCCATGCAAGGAAAAAAATGAAAAAATGGTCCCTATAGATTGCAAAATGAAAAAATGGTCCCATGGAGTTGTCAATAGAGGCTCCTGGAGTTGTCATTAACAACTCCAGAACCTGTATTGACAACTCCATGGGACCATTTTTTCATTTTGCAATCTATAGGGACCATTTCTTCATTTCCCCTCTTCCTTGGGACTTCACTGTCATTCTCCCTATTTTTTTTTTGCTATTTAGTGTTAATTTTTCTTCATATTTAAACCTTTTGAATTTAACTTTTTAATATATGTAATCCAAATAAATTTACCTCAAGCCCACCTTTTCAATAAAAACCTATCCAAAACGAAATTAAATTACATGCATTTTTACCCCACTTCAGTTGCAAATATTAGTTGAGATAAAAATCACATGCTCGCTCAAGTCAATCTAAACAAGGCCTTCCAATTTCAGAGTGGTGAAGAGTTTTAACTTTTACTTCTCTTACAGCCAAGGCTACAAACTGAGATCACGTAGCATTAGGTGCGAGCATTAATTGGAGTGAAGACTCGTCATATTAATTAAAAAATAATCAGGAAGCTGCATTGCACTTGCTGACGTCTTTCTCCCCTCCATACTCCTATCTAAACTCTGTTACTTCTTCCTCACTAATGAGTGATATTGGATTCCCAGAGAAAAGAAAAAAAGAAAGAAAGAGCTAATTTCTTCAACACCCAAACACCACTCATTTTTGTTTTCTTAAGAAAGGTACTCCTCTGTCACAGTATTTTCTATTTTGTGCTCTGAATAAATTATATTCTCTCATGTCTTGAGTTTCATTACAGCTTTAATAATGTTGCGGTCTGACGTAGTAATTGCTGGAATTATTAGCCTTGTTGCAATTTTGGCATCGTCTTCTTCGTCATTATCTCACTGCAATCGAATCCCACATACACAAGCCTCAATCCAAAGAGGAGAAACAGAACAAATATGATTCAGAGCCCAACCCAGAGAATCATTCTGCAAAAGGCAGGGATTTTCATTCAATTCCAATGATTTTGAAGCTTTGGAATGGAGAAAGCCAATCCTGGGAATGCCATGGAGGCATTAGCTGATCCTAATACTCATTTTGAGTCTATGCCTCACATAACGACATCAAAGACACTCTGCTTCAAAAAGTTTACAGAAGAATTCAAAGACGTATTATTTTGTCATGGTTATTGTTAAAATGGGTAAGAACTTGACTTGGTGGATATAACAAACTTACGTAAATTTTGTCCTTTATTATAGTACATGAATTGTGGTGAATTCCAAGGCATGTGATTATTGACTAGAGGTGTTCATGAAGAAGCTTTTCAAGTCTTCTCTATCAAATTTTTTATTATCTTTATCCAACTTTTTATTATAAAACCCTGAGTGATGATTAAAAAGCTTTCCTTAGAAATTATGTTTAGATAACATAAATAAGTATTTATTTTTCTTTTACACTTTTGTACTCATTGACTACAAGTGTTCCAAGTCATAGCATCTGAACTTAAGCTTATACTTGGGCAAGTATATGATAAGCAAGTGTCTTTCATTCTAATTGGGACCAGTTGCTCATAATTGGGCAAGCATATGATAAACAAGCGTCTTTCTCCCTACTTGGAACCATTTTATATGTTGCTTATCGATGGATGGTCATTCAGAAGTCACATCCTGTTCAATTCCTCAACCAAAAAACAATCAAAGTGATTAAACAAGAGAAGTAAAGTTGAAACTTGTGGGAATAGATTTGAATTGTCAATCTCATTAAAAAAAATTAAATAAATGATCTTATCATTGACCTTTTTTTATTTTTAATTACTAACCCTAGATGCATGAGGTCTCAAAGCAATTACAGGTAAGATTACCAGTGCCAACTGATAAGAGGTTAACAAATTTTTTTTTGGTCAAAAATCAAATCCTGTTTCATTCAAAATGGCATCAACCTTATTCCCTGTTTACAACCTTGCTTGTCTTTGCGAATAAGATCCAAAAGAGGGGGTGGGGAACAAAACTCCCATCCATAAGGACTCAACCCCTTACAGCCTGATTTGGCTAGCCAATCGGCAACCAAATTACACTTCATAGGAACAAAAGATAAAGAAAACTCTCCACATGAGGCAAAAAGACATTGCAAATCTGCAACTAATGAATTTACTCTCCAATCAGGATAAGAAGCATTAAATTTTACAGCATGAACAAGCTGCAAACAATCTGATTCCACTTCCAGGCGTCCTAGACCTCGATCTTCACACCTTAAAACCGCCGAATGAAGAGCTTTTGCTTCACTCCTAAACGCCGATTCTGCTTCTCCTTCATGCCAGTGTATATCCACCACATCACCATTCTCAGTGCGCAAGACATATCCATAACCACTTTTACCTGTAGAAGCCACAAAAGACCCATCAACATTTAATTTCAGAGAATGTAAGCCAGGCAGTTGCCACATGGTCATTTTACTGTTAGAACAGGAACTTGTACTATTAGTCTGCAAAAACCATCCCTGGACACGCCTAAATTCTTGCATGCTTGAAACTGCAGAATTTAGGACCCACTCAAATTCAGATGCTTTTTGCTCAAAAACCTCATAACACCTTGTTTTCCATACATACCAGCAGAGGTAGGCTACAAGTGCTCTTAAGTAATCATCATCCTTTAAACAGTCATAGCTCAAAATATGTAATATTATGTTCATTTATATGTAAAGCCAGAGGAGATGCAAACCACAGCTTCTTTACCCAATCACACAGCAGCAAACAATGCTCAATGGTTTCCGAATAAGTACTACAATTAGCACACAAATGATTAATACCACATCTTCTTCGGGCTAAAGCTTCTCTGGTAGGTAAGGCCTTTGAACAAGCCTTCCACATGAAATGCTTAATTTTTGGTTGCACTTTAAGACTCCAAATAAATTTCCACAAATCATTATTCTGGGTAGAGGATGTACTAGGCCCTTTTTTCTGTTTTACTACCTGATTTTCTTGCAGCCACCTATAGCCATATTTGATAGTATATATTCCTTTAGGATCACTAGTCCAAACAATCCTATCTTCAAACTCCATGACAGGAATCCTAACTTGTTTTATGGTAACCCTTCCAAAGCCCATTGTTTATCAACTATTAAATCTGCCACTGTGAGGTTTTCTAGGCCTGGATGGATATCACAATTAGGCATTTTAAAACTGTCTAAAGAATGTAGCCAGGGGTCTTTCCAAATGTTTATCTTTTTACCATTTCCTACCCTCCACAGAACCTGATTCAAAAACAGATTTCGACCCTCTAAGAGATTAGACTAGGCCCATGAAGCTCTAGAGCCCTTCTCTGCTTCCAAAAAAGAACAATTAGGAAAATATAATCCTTTTAAAATTTTTACCCAGAAAGATTCAGGTTCATTCAATATTCTCCAACACTGCTTGCCTAAAAGTGCCAGATTATAGTTCCAAAAATCCTTGAAACCAAGGCCTCCCTCTGACATTTTCTTTGTTAAAGTACTCCAAGCTCTCCAATGGATTTTCCTCCTATCCTCTACTCCTCCCCACCAAAAATTCGAGATAGTACTATCAAGCTCTTGACAAGTTTTCTTTGGGTAAAGAAAACAGGTCATAGAATAAGTACGAATAGCATTAGCCACTGATTTGATAAGAACCTCTCTACCAGCTTGGGACAAAAAAGATTTATTCCAACCTGGGATTTTTTTCCGTATTCTATCTCTAACAAATGCTAGGGCTTGTACTTTAGACCGACCCCATAAAATTGGTAAACCCAAATACATCCCTGGAGAATCAGCAGCTGGAATACCCAACACACTACTTACCATATCCTTTATATCCACCGGAGCATTTTGGGACAGAAATACACAAGACTTATCAAGGTTAACTCTTTGTCCTGAAGCAGAACAATATTCTTCAAGCAAGCTTTTAAAAATAGCACAGTTACTCCTACTAGCTTTCAAGAAGAAAATAGAATCATCTGCAAATAAACAATGGGACAAAACAGGGCACCTAGCTGTAATTTTAATTCCTTCCAAATCACCTAGCTCTACATGTTTATTAATCATTCTTGATAAAACATCAGCCACCAGAATGAAAAGGTAGGGGGAAAGAGGATCCCCTTGCCTTAACCCACACTGAGGCTGAATTTCCTCTATCTTCCTACCTTCCACCCTCAGATTAAATTGAACTGAAGACATACATTCCATTTTACCCATTTTGGATGAAAATTCATTTTCAGCAACACAGCTTCTAAAAACCCCCAATCCACTCGATCATAGGCCTTGTTCATATCCAATTTCACTGTTGTCTGATACTTTTTACCCATTTTATTCCTCAAGTAATGGAAAGCCTCATGTACCACAAAAATATTATCCTAAATTTGTCTGCCAGGGACAAATGCTCTCTGCTGTTCTGTGACTACCCTACCCAGAATTTGTCTCATCCTATTACTCAGAACCTTAGAGAACACCTTATAGCTAAAGTTACAAAGACTTATTGGTCTAAATTGTGCCACTGTTTCAGGAGAATCAACCTTAGGAATAAGGATCAGATCAGTCCTATTGAGGTTTCTAATATCCATATCATTTTCAAAACATTGACTAACCATAGTACATATTTGGGGACCTACAGTTTCCCATGAATGTTGATAGAAAATTCCTGGAAAACCATTAGGCCCCGGGGCCTTTAAACCCCCTAAATCAAACACTGCACATTTAATCTCTTCCAAAGACATAGGGGACAAAAGACACTCATTATCAGCACCAGTAATCACAGGGTCAACATAAGATAAAACAACATCATACCTTCTGTTACCTCTTCCTTTAAACAGATCATTATAGAAAGAAGAAAAACAAGAACTAATTTCACAAATATCATCAGTCCACACATTTTCATTATTTTTCAGTCTTACTATTTTATTTCTTCTTCTGTGTTGTGCAGTGACAGCATGAAAAAACTTTGAATTACCATCACCCCATTTTAACCAATTAGTCCTCGCTCGTTGGAACCAATACTTCTCCTCCCTACTCCAAATTTCTTCAATTTGAGACACAATACTCTTTGCTTTCTTAGCAACAATTTCAGTCCATTCAGCCTCATAACAACTTTTGAATTCCAACATTAGTTTTTGTATCATTTTACTATTATTTGGAAATTCTCTTTTACTCCACTCTTTCAAGATTCCTCTTAGCTTTGACAAATTTTCTTGAAAAAGTGAAATAATATTATCCTGGCTTCTATCCAAAATATCCCAATTATCTTTTATCATAGCATCATATTCCACATGATCAATCCAATTTAACTCAAATTTAAAACATTTATCACTTCTTAAATGAGAATAACTAGGTAGCAACATTAAAGTGGAATGATCAGAACCCAAAGGCTCCAAAACACTTACTTGAGCATCCGGACATTGCTCCCTCCACTAGCCATTGCTGATTGCTCTGTCAATCCGCTCCTTTATGTGATCCTCCTCCAATCTGTTGTTGGACTGTAATACCCCGAAATTTGGGATTTGAGACTTGGGAATAAGCCTAAATTAAGTGGACTGCTAAGCCCCAATTTATCAGGAGCCTAAATTTATCCCTTAATGATTCTTATATCTTTGTGGCATTAAAGAAAGTAAAATGATGAATTTTGGAGAATATAATTATGTTTTCGGTGAAATCGCCTATGAGATAGTGAGCTTGTCATGTGATTTCAAATGATCAAATGAAGAGAAAAAATTATCAAATTTTACAGGATGAAATTAGATATCCTAAGCTTTAATTTGATAGGTCATATGACTCAATTAGAGCTATATACAAAAAGATATAAATTTTTGAAGTCAGCACAGAAAAACTATGAAATTTCTGGAACAGCATGTAAAGATTAAAATTCTGGGAATTTTGTGATTCCAGAAAGCAAAAGCCTATATTTTTCCTTGAAACTAGACTCAATAAGAGTTCCATAGCCTTTGGAATCACAACATTTCAATTTTTCTAGAATTAGTTGTGATTTTTCAAAGTTTGGGCAGAAATCTGCCAAAACTTTGTAAAAATACGAAAATTTGGAAAATTAAAGTAAAATATGATATAATAATATATCATCATCCTCCTTATTCAGCCCTCATTTCAGACGCCATTCTCAGCTGAAACAAGAGAGAGAACGTGAGAAACTCTAGAGAGAGAAAGGAGGAAAAATCTTACAAGGGTAGGTGATTTCTTCAGTAAATCGGTTCCTAACGGGTATAACTCCACTCCTAAGTTATTCTTTTGTGTTCTTACTAGTTGAGAAGCTCAATTTCCATTGTGAATAAGGTCTAGGGTTCAGCCACTTTGAGAAAAGCCAGAGGGAGCTTGAGGTAACTTCTAAACCTTTGTATATTGACTATTCTGGCTGCTGTGGACAATTTAATCGGTGAAATTTCGCCGGATTGTCTTTGTTTTAGAAAATTGGAAAATGTGTGTTGGAAATGTTATGCTACCAAAATTGGGTTTAAATGGTAGTTATAACTCAATTAAATAGTTGATAAAGTGATTAGGAGTAGAAAGGAACACGTTTGTGAAGTCAGAATTGAAAAACCCTAATTTTTCCTGGAGAATTGGGAATTTCAGCCAGGGCTGTAAATGGGTCTTAGAGTTGGATTTTCAATGATTTGATAATTCCATTGTGTTCAGGAGGGAAAATTAAGTGGGGTTATAGTTGGTCACTTTTTCAGAAAAGGCCGAAAAAGCATAATTACAAAAACGCCCCTGAAACCCTTAAAGTAGGGCTGCCAAGGGCAATTTTGTAATTTGACATTGAATTTGGTAATTATGAGTCCGTAAATGGATTCCTTGGGCAAAAATATGTTAGAATAGCCCATGTCAAAATTTTCGGGAAAAGTATAGCTGGATCGGGTACAGCGGGGCCAGGCCGGGTCCCCGGGGGCATTTTTGTAAAATTTCATAATAAGCTCATATAACCCCCAGAAACACTATGGAAGTGTCTAAATGATATATTTGGAATTGTAGGACCCAGTTGAGGGCCCGAGTTGCTGACACACAAATCGAGGTGAAAAGACTGGAGGTAGGGGACTTACCTTACTTGCATGTATTTGATATCTTTGCTTGTGTAGTAATGTATGTGATTGCTTTACTTGATTGTGTAGAGCATATTTGAATACATGAAGCTCTGTTTCTGTTTTCGCTGTGGCCATAGTCTTGTTACATGAAACATTGAGCATGCTGAAATGTCATTATGGGGCATGCATCTAGTTAAAGCTAACATGTCATACACATAGCATCTATCATGCATGCATTATGGTGTCTGTTTCCTACTGAGATTCTCTCGAATCTCACCCTCCTCTACCAACAATTTAGACAGGAGAAGAAAAAAGATATACTGGGAACAAAGAAGAGAATCGTACAAGGAATTGCAGTGGTGGAACGAAGACGGGAAGATGTCTCAATTTCACTGGGACGGGTTTAGACACCCAAGTAGCCCTGTGTGGCTACATTATTTGAAATTATCAGGTACGAATCCCTGAGGAGAATTTACATAATCATGTATATATTATCAGTATAGTTATGCTATTCCTGTATTGCCCACCGAACCGCATATCATTTTCCGCGAATACTCTGGTAAAGGTGAAATTAAAATAAGGGTGTGACATGGACCATGTGAAATTAAGCCTTTTATAGCCCAGATCCACCATCTCACATATGGACATAAACGATTGAAACTTATTAAAGGACCTTAGTGACCTTGTTCTCCCTCCTTCTTTTTCAAACTCATAAAGCATTTCATTAAAATCTCCTATACAAAGACATGGGAAATCTATTCTTGGATTTATGCCTTTTAGCCATCGCCACCAATTACCTCTTTGTTGTTCTTTGGGAGGGCCATAGACCAAAGTCACAAAGCCCCTTATAGGATCCACTCCACTTAAGATCTTTATATGAATAAAATGCTTTTCTGCCATAAGGATTTCAATTTGTATGCCATCTACCCACCACAAAGTCAGCCCTCTACTAATGCCCTTCGACTCAACACAAAACTTATTTTGGAATTTCAGACTTCTACATATTCTTTCTACTTTTTTCATATTAACCCTAGTTTCCATAAAAAAAAACTAAGGAGGGTCGGTATTTACCACACAAGAACCTCAAGTTCTTGCCTGTCAAGGGAGACCCTAACCCTTGACAGTTCCAACTTAGGAGGCTCATAATGACCTGGCCGTCAATTGTGGCTGACCACCAAGCCTTTCAGCAGTAAAAACAAACTTAGCATAAAAAACCTCCTTCTTCCAAGTCATCGATGTCACTTCAAGTATTGGTACCTCTCTTAAACCTGAACATGCAGAAGAACCATCACCCTTCACTTTAGATTTCTTATTGTTCTCCTTAGAAACGTTCTTGGATCCTTCAGAAAAAGATAGATGTGTCTCTGCTGGCAGCTGTAAAGAACTACCTATCATATCCAACTTTTTAATCCTCTTCAAACCCGGTAATTCCTCTATCTCCTCCAACCCTCTCTTCAATTGGACCCTTTCTAGTTTTTAACTAGAGTTACTTCATATGTTAACTGAGGAACAAGTCAGCATATTAATGGCATTTTACGTTCCTTAGGACTCTCTTTCCTATGGAAGCTCCACAATATATGGTTCTGAATTACGGGACTCCAGTAGCTTGATAGGCTCCCTAAACAAAGCCTTTTTGCAGATATGTTGACTTGGACCTGGTTCTTGTCCTTTAGTTTTTAAATTTGGACTTACTTGCTGAATAACCTTCTCTCTTGCCTCTTTCACCGGACTTGTAACTTCCTCACAGTCCATACCACTGCCTAACCCTTCTGGCATACCCAATAAACCATGATCAGATATTCCATCAGACACATTCACACTACCCTTACCTTCATGCCAGCTCTCTTGGCCATACTCCTTCTTTTCCAAATTTTGAGACACTACCAGACAATCTTCAGGCCCTACTTTGGACATGTTCCCTTCCACACTCTTACGAGATGATGAAGTATCTAGCCATGAATCCATCTGGACCGATGCATATTCACCCTCCCTAAACATCACAATTGCTGCAATAGTCTTTACTGGATTAGCTCTTAATGCCGCCAAAAACATAGGTTGCGTAGGATCCCTTTCTGACATAACCCTCACAGTACCACATCCCTATGGTTATGACCTATAATGCCACAATTATAACAGAAATTCTGGAGTTTCTCATAACGAATAATGGCCCAAACTTTGTCTAAATTAGGTCTCGGCACCCATAAACTAGCAACTAGAGGTTTAGCCAGATCCACCTCCACTCTAATTCTCACAAAAGTTCTAAAAACCAGATCATTAAGTTTTGGATCTTCAAAACAAAGCACATCTCCCACTACATTTCCAATTTTAACAATATTCTTCCTCGTCATAATCTTAGGGGGAAGATCATGTACCTGAATCCTGTAAATGCATTTCGTAGTCATCACCTCCTTCACTATTAGCAATGGAGACCATAGGCGTAGATTCAGCTGGTAACTGTCCACTGCCCATGGGCTATCTCTCAGAATCCGATCATACTCTGATTGTTCTTCGAAGTGGAAGGTGAAAACGAAATCATCAACAAAACCAATCTCAAACTTACCCCATACATTCCAGCTCCGTTCGATTGCCTTTCAGACCGTGGTTCTGTTAACCGGACGTGAAGCAATCAATTTCCTGACTAGCACCAGACCCACGTTCTTCGATTCATCATCTTCCCAATCCAGATCTAGCTCAGTCAGTTCTCTCATTTCCACTTTCATTTCTCACAAATTTAACAAATCCCTCACTCACACTTGAATAGAAAAGCAAACTCCGATGTAGAAAAGCCACTCGTACACTATCGATTAAAAGGAGTAGATACTCCTATGGGCTAGATCTGCTCTCACTCGAAGAAAAGAGACGCTCTCATAGGGGAGAGAAAAGACGCTCTCACATAGGAGAGAATCGCACCCCCACTCTGAATTGATAAGAGGTTAACAATTGAAAATGCATTGAATGTTGATCCCCACTTCCTAACAAACACGCATTCTTGGAATGTTCTCAAATCTCACCTTAGAAGCTATGTTACAATCTACCAAAACTACTACTTGACAATTTTTAATTTCTTCTACTCAATCTAACTTTTTTTAATAAAAATCTAGCCAAATATGCATTACATTACATCAATGGACTTAGTTGTGTCAGTCCTTGAACCAGTATTCTTGAAACTTAAGAAAGATCTAAATAGAAATCATGTGATTGAGCGATGTTTGCAATTCTGAGGCAATGAAGATAACAAAGTATGATTTCTTTCTTTGCAAGTACTCCCTTCAATCCTTAATATAAGACATATATTCGTTACAAGTACATATTTATTAATCAGATGGTACTACATATATACATGATGTGTCAATGGATAAACAAAAATTTGTATGCCTAACTCTTGTTCACACACTAAGCCTTTTATGTATCAATTACGTTCATTGAACATTTCAAGTGAAACATTACTTGTTTGTTTTTTTCTTCAAGTTTCATTCTATTCTCAGATTTTACACCTATTCAATTGGATGCTACATTTTTTTTGACATTGTTGATGTACTAAAAACCTTTGCTTATATAAGTCACGTTCAGTTTTCACTGATGATCTCTAGTAAAATACAAAAGTTTGTTGTTTTCTAGAAGTTTCATTTTATATTCTCAATGATCTTGTAACTTATTTCTTAAGATGCAATACTTATGCATGCCTAGGTATTTCCCATCATAAATTGAATTGAATCTATATATGCTGTCAAGTTCTGATTTACCAGAATGTGCAGGTTCTGTGTTTAGTGTCATTCTTGCCTGAAATGGAAAAGACTTTTGTGCATTTTTACGCAACTGGATTTCTGTTTTCTGTAATGAGAGATATCAACAAGTTTATATGATAAGTTCAGACTTATACAAGTCACTAGCAACTTCTATTATACAAGTGTTATCTAATGTAAGTTTAGACTTATATAGTAAGCACTATAAATCAGACTGAATGAACGGTAGAAATGGAGAATCATTACATGGCCCTTACTTAATGAGGTTTACTTTTTCAACAATTCTAGTCTTGAATATATTTATAGGAAGATAAAGAATTTAAACTATTCATAAGCTGATAATGATTTCGTAAAATAAAAGTAATCCACAACACTTATGTCTGCAACACCACAGTCATA
This sequence comes from Inga oerstediana, assembly GCA_963210345.1. Lineage (NCBI taxonomy): Eukaryota > Viridiplantae > Streptophyta > Magnoliopsida > Fabales > Fabaceae > Inga > Inga oerstediana. The sequence goes on along the minus strand of OY723400.1, from coordinate 25,705,198 downwards.
GTTTGTGCAGGATCATGAACTAATAGAGTCCAAGAACGTTAATCTATGGGTTAAACATTTTTTTTTTAAAAACTTAGTAAACTGGATTTCTGTGGCCTTTGCCTCTGGTAAATATCGTCCATGTCGGATTAATGCTCATTGTAACTATGATGTACATCTAGATGCTAATAAAACTCTGGTGACATCAGGTAAATGGCATGTGTTTTGTGATTGAATTGAAGTTTAATTTGGGATTTGGTGATGTGGTGCAAATATTAACAAAAAGGCATATATCTCTTGCAATGTAAGAGTTGTTGCTGGTTCATATCCATATTACATGATTAACATCCTTTCAGTGAACTGTGTATGGTTGATGCACCAGTATAGTTCTTTCAGAGTTTGATGCTTTGATGGGATTATGTACTAATTGAACTAGACTGGGCATGAGTCATTAATGCATTTTCTGTTGCACTCATGGTTGAGGTGTGAAAAAACTAAAAAACATAAAATGAAAATTGATTTTTTCCTTGTGGAAGTATTATATTTTTTCTGCTAAACATTGAAACAGTTTATATTTATTGCTGGAGCAAAGTATTGCATCAAGATTGCAACTCATCAACAGAAATGTTGTGTTCTACAATATCAGCTAATGCTCTTCTCCTAGCTCAACATCAATATTGGTATTTTTTCTTTTTAAGCTTAAATCCTTTTAAGTTGAAGTTCAGCCTATAGCCTTATAGTATATCATTTTCAATGTATATACCTTTTCTTTTTTTTAATTTTTGCTGTTGAGGCAACAATCTTTACTACATTGAATCATCTTCTCGGGTAATATGTAAGGAACTTTTTAATGTATCTGCATACAAATGTGGTAAGCATGCAGCCATTTAATTTTCAAACGAAAGGCTTTAGTTTCTGCACCGGAACTTTCTGCTTATATATGACCATTTTGTAATGATTGAATGATCACCAGATTAAAACTTCGAATAAAAGAACATATACAATGACTACTCGTTTCATCTTAAGCTGTAGGAACTGTTATAGGATGAAACATCCATAAACTCTAATGTCTGTTTCATTCTAAGCCCTTTTCGTTTTGAGCACCCGTTTGCTCTCTGTACGTGATACATAGTTATCAAATCGATCCAGCGTCACTGTTTGTAATAAATCTTTGCCACCAATTCTTCATTGACTTATTTCATTTAGACATTACTTAGAGACCATGAGACAATATTGTCCTTTTATCTTTTGGATTTTCCTTTCCAAATTTTACCTAATTACATTCATTTTCTCTGCAGAAATTATGTAGTTCAATATATGTTAGAGTTGAGGAAACAATCTGCCACTGCTTGTATTATTTCACAATTTGACGGTTACTATGTTCACCTATCAATGAGAAATTCTGCAGCCAAGTGATCGAAAAATGTTTAGCTTTAGGTCAGGAATCATCTGCAAATTGCTCTCTGCTCCACACTGTGAATGGTTTGCTTCAAGACCCATACATGCCAACTATCTTGTTCAATTTGCTCTGTGATATTTTGTGGCTTGTAACACAAACATTATTTATTTTTCCCCTCTTGCTTCGCTGATGCCAATATCTTGAGGTCATAGCTATAATGTAGTTTGACAAAATCATCAAATCCTTTATCTAGTTCAGCGAGTGCATGGTTTCTAACCGATATTAGCATTTATCAATGTCCATTAACGAACCTGAATCCTCCTTGACTCCGCTTTTCTTTTCCTTTTCTTATGTTTGAATTTTCCTTCTAAACTAGGGTCCTGCACATAATTCACTTTCCCACAAAGCGGTTTTGTGAAATATTTCGTTCTCCAAGAAGATTTTCTCACAGAAGTTCTGGAAGGAGTGATATACATTCTCTCCTGAGGCTAGAAGTGTTGTTGTTCTACTTTACCAAAGCTGCCACCCTACAATTCTAATATATGTATTCTCATAAGCATTCGATATTCCAGGCCAAACCAACTTTTAGGTACATCAACAGGCCCAAACTAATCCAAATCGGAGCGGGTCGAGACCCTTGCGAGCGGAACCCCTACCACCTAGGTTGCTACATTCCTAAGGAACGAACTCGAGACCCTTGGTTAAGTTGGAATAACTCCCTTGCCAATTGATCCAAACGTTCGATGGTATGCATTCTATAGTTATTTAACTGTAAGGTGGTATTACTCGTGTACCCAGAAATATCCTTCTGGCGAGATGTATCATATCACGGGTAATTAAAATACAAATGCGACTTCAAGATATAGTAATGCATAAGAATAAGAATATATACATCCATATATTGTAAAATTATGCTTTTTATAATGGTTCATAAGGGTATATGTAATTTTTCCGTAATGTTGTATATTTTAGGGTTGGGCTACCTTAAATTGATAATTCTAAATTAAATAGTCTGATTTATCGTTTTGAATTTTAAAAATTAAAATATTCTAACTGTCTAGTCCTTGCGTGGAGGAAAGAATTTGCTAGCAAGAGATTAGTATAGATAGGTTTAGACTTGTAAAAAATTGTATTCAATAAGCACGAAACATGTCATTTTATATTCGATCTATTTTATTTAACTGTGGTGAACTCCAGGGCGTATGATTATTGACTAGAGGTGTTCATGAAAAAGCTTTTCAGTTATCTCTATCAAAATTTTAATTATTTTTATCCAATCTTTTATTATAAGTTATGTTTATGTATCATAACAAGTATTTTATCTTTTACACTTTTGTAGTCATTGACTATAGGTGTTCCAAGTCATATCATCTGAACTTAGCTTATACTTGGGGCAAGTATATGATAAACAAGTGTCTTTTATTCTAATTGGAACCCTTTTATATGTTGCTCATACTTGGGCAAATATATGATAAACAAGTGTCTTTCTTTCTAATTGGAACAATTTTATATGTTGCTCATCGATGGATGGCCATTCAGAAGCACCATCCTGTTCAATTCCTCAACAAAAGACAATCAAAGTGATTAAACAAGAGAAGCAAAGTTGAAGTTTGTGGGATGTTGCTATCATGCATTTGAATTATTCTTGCATTTATATATTACATTATGAAGTCTTATTAAAAAATTAAATAAATGATCTAATCATTGAACTTTTTCTATTTTTAATCACTGATCCTATATGTGTCACACCACACCCTCATTTTATTTTCACCTATTTCAGAGTATTTGCAGAAAATGATACACAGTTCGGTGGACAACACAGGAATATCATAAATACACTGATATTATGTGCACGATTACGGAAATTCCCCATAGGATCTCGTACTTGATAATTACAATTAACGTAGCCTCGCAGCGCTACTTGGGTGTCTAAATCCATCCCAGTGAAATGGAGTCATCTTCCCATCTTCGTTCCACCACTGCAATCCCCTCGTACGGTTCTCTTCTTTGTTCTTAGTATACGTTCTGTCTTTTCTTGTCTGAATTGTTGGTAGGGAAGGGCACTAGTACAAAATTCCCTTTTTAGACCGTCATATTTAGACCGGTTATAGCGGATAAGGTCTAAAAAATTTGACCGGTGGCAGTTTTGTAATTATATAGAACTTTTAAGACCGGTTCTCAAAAAAACCGGTCTTAAAAAAATTATTTAGACCGGTTATAAATAAAACCGGTCTTAAAATATCAAAATATTTAAAAAATTAAAAATTTTAAACTTTTAAGACCGGTTATTTATAATAACCGGTCTTAAATATCAAACATTAAAAGTCCAGACTTTTTAAAAACCGGTATAAAATTTTTTTTTCAAGACTTTTAAGACCGGTTCTTAGAATAACCGGTCTTAAAAGTCATATTTTTTAGACCGGTTCTTAGAATAATCGATCTTAAATATCAAACATTAAAAGTCCAGACTTTTTAAAAACCGGTATAAAATTTTTTTTTCAAGACTTTTAAGACCGGTTCTTAGAATAACCGGTCTTAAAAGTCATACTTTTTAGACCGGTTCTTAGAATAACCGGTCTAAAAAGTACTTTTAAGACCGGTTATTCTAATAACCGGTCTTAAAAGTGATATTTTAAAAAAAATATGGATTTTTTTTTTTAAATATGAAAATTTTTTTAAAAAAAATTTTCACCTTTTTAAGACCGGTTTTATTTATAACCGGTCTAAAATATCGACCCTAAATTTTTGAATCTCCTCTTTGTCGCGCCTAATTTTCGCTCTCTTAATCTGAAACCTCTCTTCTTAGTGCGATTACTCTGTGAGCTCGATCATCTTCGCTCAATCTCATTCTCATGTTTGTTGCTGCGGTGCTCTCACCCTCGCACTAAATGAGTTTGTTGCCGCCACAACCTCGCTTGCTCTGATCTCCTTCGTCGCGACTTTTCACTGTAGTTGCTTTTCTATCTCTAGTATGGGTCTTGCTTTGCTTGGTCATATAGACTTGTACCATGAATGTGATTTGCAGACTCAACATTTTTGAAAAGGTTGACGAAGAGAACATCAACCTTGCGTTGTTGCGAAGGAAGCATCTTTTCGTCTTTTTAGTTTTAGTATACTGTAAGTGATGATAAGAAGGAGGAGTTTCCTGAAGTTAGTATTCTTCTTTCCCTCTTTAATTATTTATGATTTTACAACGTTGTTCTGCTTTGTGTTTCGTTTGATTAGCTATGCAAGGAATTTTTTTTGTTATCTCTAACTGTGCATATGCATGGTTCATTCTCATTTTTGCAGTTTCGGATGGGGCTGAGACTCCATTTGTTGGGTTAAAAAAGAAGAAGAAGAAGAAGACAGTAAGTCATTCAGTATTTATGTAGAATATTTTTGCACACAATCTCTGCCGAAGCTATTGGAATATATAATTATATGGGGGCAATATGATGCTTGTTTTTTGATTGAAGGTTGAAACTCGTAACTTTACTAATAAGGGTGGAGATGCTGCTGAAGATTTAGATGGTAAGCAGTTGTATTATTTATTTATTGAAAGTGAAATGGCATTGAATAGCTAAATGCCCTCGTCAGAGTATTTGGATTTTGGTTCATACTTCAGGGTTATTAATTAGAGTTTATGCCCGTGCCACAAGTACTTCTGTAGCGATTCATGGGAAGCCATAAAGCTATTGCTCATTTCTTTATTTTCATATTTTTGTTGAGATGGTTGAACATCGTCATGAAGATGGCCCTGCTCTGACCAGTGCCATGCAGTTTACACCTTCAGGAATCGCCTAGGCAAGACGATGCAAAGAGAATGCAGAAACTTCAGTTTTTTTTTAAAGTACCTGAAATTAAAGAAGGAAAAGGATTGATGGAACCAGCATTTTCACTGAAACTCGTTAACTTTCAGTTTTTCAAGAGTTTCTGATTTGGGCCAAACCATATGGGAAGCGGGAGTCAGAAATTTCAGCTTTATCGGTTATTATTTCTGATGCAACACACCTCGCAGACTAGGAAGTTATCAGCTAGCAATTTTTTTTTCCATATAATTTTAGCACAAGTTTGAATAGCTTTGCTTAGACGATTATGTTAATGACTTCAATTTTATACCTTTTCTTCTCATGCAACTGCTTACCATCTGTATAATTTTAAACTCGTAACTCCACATTTATTTTTTTTTTAAAAAAATATCACTTTTTAGACCGGTTATTAGAATAACCGGTCTTAAAAGTACTTTTAAGACCGGTTCTTAGAATAACCGGTCTTAAAAGTACTTTTAAGACCGGTTCTTAGAATAACCGGTCTTAAAAGTCATACTTTTTAGACCGGTTCTTATAATAACCGGTCTTAAAAGTACTTTTTAGACCGGTTATTATAAGAACCGGTCTAAAAAGTATGACTTTTAAGACCGGTTATTTTAAGAACCGGTCTTAAAAGTCTTGAAAAAAAAAAAATTTTATACCGGTTTTTAAAAAGTCTGGACTTTTTAGACCTGGTCTTCGAACAACCGGTCTAAAAAAGTGATTTTTAAGACCGGTTGCTTAACCGGTCTAAAAAATAATAGACTTTTTAGACCGGCTGTATCAAGACCGGATCCAAAACCGGTCTAAAAAGTCATTTTTAACCGGTCTAAAAAGCCATTTTTCCACCAGTGGGGTGAGATTCTGGGGAATCTCAGTAGGAAAGTAATACCAATATGCATGCAAGATAAGTGCTTAATGCATGACATGCTTGCATTACATAACTCATGCTCACACAATGACATGTCTGCGTGCTCAATGTTTCAATCAACATACATATGGCCATAGCATAAGCAGAAACAGAGCTTCAATTATTCATATATGTTTCACATCATCAGGCAAAGCAATAACATGCATCAATACACCAGCACAAATGTCAAATACATGCATGAGAGGTAAGTTCCCTACCTTAATCGCCCTCCCCTGATCCTCGAATAATGTGCCTCGATTTGCGTGCCAATCCCTCTGACTCTCTACTCGGTCCTAGAACGTCAAATGTACAGTTTAGACACTTCCATAGTATTTTTGGTGGTTATATTAGTCTATGGTGAAATTTTACCAAAATGCCCCCGGGACCCCCGGCCAGCCCCGCCGTACCTGGCCCGATGGCACGTTTTCCCAAAATTTTGACTAGGGCTATTCTGACGTATTTTCATCAAAGGAATCCATTTCCGGGCTCGAAATTACCAAATTCACCGGAAAATTACGAAAATACCCTTGACAGCCCCTATTTAGAGTCTTAGTGGCGTTTTCGTAATTATGTTTTTTCGGCATTTTCCGAAAAAGTGACCAACTGTACCCCACCTATTTTGCCCACTGGATCCAATGAAACCATTTATTTCATGAAAATCCAACTCCAATTACATATTGACCCCTGACAGCCCCTATGTGAGGGTTTTAAGGCTATTTTTGTCATTTCACTTTCTAGGGCTTTTCTCACTCGCACCCAACATAAACCCTACACAATTTTCCATTCTAAACACAATGGAATAATTAAAAACACCAAAATCCAGTCCCAACACTATCCAACACAGATCTGGACAAAATTCTTTAATAATTGGAGAAAATGGAGTTTTATGATTTCAATTCATAAAACACCTTCTTATGACCTTTAATCACTTGATTAACCACTTAATCACATTCTAAACATGATTAGACTAAATTTGGACAGCACCTCCCCTTAGGGTTAGGACTTTCCAAATTTACAAACTTGACAAAAATCACCAAAACCAAACACAAACCTTAACAACAACAACATACTAGTTTAGATCTAAGGTTTGTGAGGTTACCTCTTGAGATCTTGAATCTTCTCTCTCTAGACATCTCCTCTCTCTCTTCTTGAGCTAAGAATGGTGTCTTCAAGATCATGGATGCATGAAGAAAAGGAGTTTAGAGAAGGATCTTTCATGCATACTCACAAGAAAAGGCTTAAGAGACAACTCTTACCTTGAACTTCTTCCTCCTCCTTCTCTCTAGCTCTCAAGAGTTCTCCAAGCTCTCTCTCTCTCTCTCTTCTTTCCTTTAGTGTGATCAAAATGTATGAAGGGAAGGGAAGAGAGATACTTCATAAACTTCCTCCCTTAATTCTACACCATTGATTTAATCAAGGGACCATAATGTGACATTTGTCACAATCCTCCTTTCTTCAAGTTTATGTCATACTCACCCCCTTTGGTTTCCCATTAGCATTGAACTAGCTTTTTCCCTTGGTTAGCCTTCAAAAAAACGTGTTCCCCCTTGCTCCAACCAAACCAATTGCTTCTTCCATTTACTCAAGTCAATTGGTACAAGAGTTTGCTACCTAACCTTATGACATAAGTAAGGACTTATGACACAACAATTATCTCCATCATCTTTCATGTGATGTTGACACTTGGTCTCATTGGATTTTCAAACTTGTCTCCTCCTCCTTCATCCCTTAATTTCTAAAATAATTAAGAGAAAAAGGAAGATTACTTTATTTCTTAAATTTTCGGAATAATGCCAATTCTGGCATATTTTCTGTTTTAACTTTGAAAAATCATAACTAATTTTGTAGACATTATTTTGGAGTGATTCCTAAGGCTATAGAACCCTTATTAAGTCTAGTTTCAAGGAAAAATATGGAATTTTACTATCTGGGATCATATCATTCCCAGATTTTCAATCTTTGACCGCTGCTCCAGAAACTTTCCAGATTTTCTGGACTAACTTCACAAATTCATATCTTTTTGTACATAGCTTTAATTGATTCGTATGACCTATCAAATTAAAGCTTAAGATCTCTACTTCCACTCTGTAATATTTCATAATTTTTGCTCATCATTTGGTCTTCCAAAACCACATGACAAACTCACTACCTCGCAGTCGATTTCACTGAAAACATTATTCAACTTTCAATTTTCAATATTTAATTCATTTGGCCTTAAATATTCACCATTTCATTGAATTTCTCAATTAATTAAATTATATTTTAGGTGAATATAAAATTTGGTATGTTACAATATGCATCATGTCTTAAATACTTATCAGTAAGATTCTGTTGAATTGGTTATTTTTCAGGCTTTTGCGCACCAAAGAAAGAATCAGTTGATCACCTTGCACATCATTTGATCCCCAGCTAGCTAGGGGATCCATATTCCAAATAGCATATATTATTTTTAAATACTAATTATTGTTATGTGGATGATTATAGATGGTAATGCTTAGATTAGGTGTGAATCTGAAATTTTTTACTTATTTGGTAAACAAAAAAAAATCTTTACTTAATTGTCACATAATAAAAAGAAGGGTGATTTGATCAGTAAATGTGCATTTAATTTAACAAAAAATAATGATAACTCCAGAAGAAAGTGGAATAAGTGATTATAGTGCTCGATATAAAAAAAAATAAAAAATAATTATTCTTTGATAAATATGAAATAATTGTTTTAATTATCTTATTTGAATTAAATATTAGTTCAGCCAAAGCATTAGTGATAGGGGTGAAAATAGATTAGGGGGTCTTTGGTTTGGCCTATCCTATTCAGAAATAAAAGTAGGCCCATGCCTTTTAGAAGGCCTGTTTTGCTTGAGAAACTAGACTTGGGCTTGTCAACACCCGTTTCCATTTTGATATTCAAAAAGTAATAAAGACGAAATCCCATGGGCATACAGAAAAGTACAATTATACTGATAATAAAATTCGTTTACAATCCCATCGTTGTTTGTCAATGAAAACAGAAAATATAGCATAAACTTAATATGTACAGTTTCTTTAAAATGTCAAAACATAGACTAAATTATAACCACGTTCTTGACCTTGCCTCGAGACACGTGCCACTCACTTTCTAGCATCTACATCTTTGCCCTTCGCCCCACTGGTACTCGCTAAGGTATTTGTTTAAAATTAGGGTGAGATTCTGAAGAATCCCAGTAGAAACATGCTATCGTTCATAGAGAATGCGAAAAATAAATATGATATATGCCATATATGCACCAATTAATGAACATTATAAACATATTATCTGCATGTTACATGAGTAGGGCCCAGCCCCACTATTCTGCACCGGTTGGGTTCTCTCCAACTCTAGTGTAAGTGCCTCTGACACTTCTGGCCCCTCTCTGAGAAAATCGTGTTGATTAATAAAGTGCATTTACAAACAATGGCAACCACACAATCACATATACTATGGCATAGTGTATGAAGGATAATGTCCCTACCTCAAAGCTTTAAAATCTCCTCTTTAAATGTGTCTCGAGATACGTGTCGTGTACGGCCTTCGAATCGATCCTAAAATATTAAATGTACCAGAAATAGGTCATAACCTATCCAAGTATCATTTTAAACTATTCCATAGTGTTTCTTGTGGTTATATTAGTCTATGGTGAAAATTTACCAAAATGCCCCCGGGACCCCGGGCCGGCCCCGCCGTACCCTGCTCGACGGCACGTTTTCCTAAAATTTTGACCAAAGCTATTCTGACTTATTTTCGCCCAAGGAATCCATTTCCGAGCTCGAAATCACCAATTTCAGTGTCAAATTACGAAAATACCCTTGACAGCCCTTATTTAGGGATTTCAATGGCTTTTTCGTAATTATGTTTTTTCGGCCTCTAACGAAAAAGTGCCCAACTGTAACCCCACCTATTTTCGCCCATTGAGTCTAATGGAACCATTTATTTCATGAAAATCCAACTCCTACTATCAGTTCTGGTTCTGGCCGAAAATGTTGGCAAAAAATGGGGAAAAATTTTTAGCTTCCAAAACTTATACTTTTCCACTTCAAATCATTGATTAACTCACTTAAACACTTCTTAATCATGATTTAAAGGATTTTGGGCAACATAACCCCTTAGGGTTATGGCTTTTACAATTTTACAACTCAACCAACAAACTTGAAAAACTCGAGAAACAACAACAACACCACATGAAGGCAAGTTTATGAAGTTACCCTCTTTGGCTTCTTTGTTTCCTCTTACTCTAGGCTCCTCCTCCCTCTCTTCTTGATCTCAAAGTGTGACTTCATCACCATGGATTCATGAGAAACAAGGGTTTAGAGAAGGATTTTAAAACAAGAACACAAGAAAACCATAAGAAATTAACCTTCTTACCTTATATTTCCTCTTCCTTCTCTCTAAACTTCAAGAGCTTCACAAGCTCACTCTCTCTCTCTTGTTTCCAAGACTTGGACGAAAATGGGGCATGAAAGAAGAAGGGAATGTGTTTATTCATTTGGTCTTCTTGCTTCTTAACCCTTGATCTAATCAAGGGTGGAGATTTCACCACCTTGCATACATCATTCCTCCGGCCATACCTCGAACCATACCCTTTTACTTTATGCCATACCCCCTCATCATTTGGCTTACTTGCTCCCTCAAGTCCCCTTTGGAAATGGACTAATTCTTCCCTTGGTTTGGCTCCCAAAAACGTGCTCCCTCTTGTCTTCCTAACCCAACCAAGTGTCCTTCCAACTAAACCAAACTTTCACTTAAGGTAGCATATTATTTCATCATTATTTGTCCATGTAGCATTATTTTAATACCATTTGACATGTGCTCATACAAATCCATTATAATTTAATCCCCTTCTCATATGATTATGACACTTGGCATTTTAATTCCATAAATCAATTTCTAACATCTTTTATTTTCAATTTTCGGAATAATGCCAATTCTGGCAGATTTTCTGCCCTAACTTTGAAAAATCATAACTACTTTTGTAGACATCGTTTCGAAACGATTCCAAAGCCTATGGAACTCTTATTGAGTCTAGTTTCAAGGAAAAATATGGAATTTTACTAGATGGGATCATATTATTCCCAGATTTTCAATCTTTGACCGCTGCTCCAGATTTTCTGGATTAACTTCAAAAATTCATATCTTTTTGTACATAGCTTCAATTGATTCATATGACCTATCAAATTAAAGATTAGGATGCCTACTTTCACCCTGTAAAATGTCATAATTTTTACTCATCATTTGGTCTTCCAAAATTACATGACAAACTCACTGTCTCGTAGGCGATTTCACAAAAACCACTATTCCACTTTTAATTTTCAATATTTAATTCCTTTAGCCTTAAATATTCACCATTTTATTGAATTACTCAAATAATTACAATATATTTTTTGTGAATAAAATTTGGGGTGTTACAGGGCTTATTGAGAAGCCTGTCAGGCCAACTTGTGCATGTTACAGATTTATAATGTTATAAAAAATTATGTAGAAAATAGGTATTGAATGTACGTAGCATCCTTATTTTTATTTTTATAATTTAATTATCATTAAGAAAAAAATTATTTCATGATAAATAGATTTCATCACATAATTATTTTTTTCCAAAATCATGCATTAGTTGGGTTAACAAGAATTTACCCAAAATATGATTTATTAGAGTAAAAAAATTATTTAAAAAATATTAGAAATAATAATAATTAATAAAAAAAATTTTTAATTATCTTATTTTAATTAAAGGTCAGTTCAACCAAAACATTAGTGATAGGGGTGAAAATAGATCAGGCGATCTTTGGTCTGACCTATCCTATTTAAAAATAAAAGTAGACCCATGCCTTTTAGAAGGCCTATTTCGCTTGGGAAACTAGACCTGGGCTTATTGAGAAGCCTGTCAAGCTTCCCAGGTCCGCTTGTGCCTGTTACAAATTTATAATGTTATACAAAATTATATAGAAAATAGGTATTGAATTGTAAGTAGCATCCTAATTTTTATTTTTATAATTTAATTATCATTAAGAAAAAATCATTTCATGATAAATAGATTTCATCACGTAATTATTCTTTTCCAAAATCATGTATTAGTTGGGTTAACAAGAATTTTCCTAAAATATGATTTATTAGAGTAAAAAACAATTATTTAAAAAAGATTAGAAATAATAATAAAAAAAATAATTATAATAAAAAAGGAAAAGATACGAAAAGAAAAGAAAAGGGCTTGAAAAATAAAAAGAGAAAACATTGGAAAAAAGATTAAAAATTCAAAAAACTAATAAAATGTAATAAAACATAAGTATGAAATAAATAAAAATGTAGGCTTTTTAAAACTGCTTAAAGGCAAGCTAGACCTTAGTATAGTCCGAGCTTAGGTTGGAAAAAAATATTGATAATATACCACAAGTCAGGCTTAGGACCACTTGTTACAGAATAGACATGTCATGTTAAAGGTAAAGTCTGGCTTATTTCCACCTTTAATTGGTGAGCCATAAGAGGTTTCGTGCCCTTCTGTAGGAAATTACATGGAATGATAACATTTTTAAAAATGTTGCAAAAGTAAATGAAAGATAGGATGAGAAAAAAGACCAAGAGAAGGGTAAAATTAGAGAGGACAATGGAGAGTAAGTTTATTCACTTGTGTTTCAGGGATATATCACAATGTTTAGTACTGTCTTCTATTTATAGCCTTCAAGGTTTAAACCAAGAGTTACCATTAATTAATCCTTTTAATTTCTCAACACGTATTTTTAAATATTGGCTGGGATATGAGTCAATGAACTATAATTTCTTCAAGAATAGCTTGAACCTTTTATGTCTATCCAGGTCATTGTATCCTGCAATTCCTTATGAATACGAAAACATAGCAAACTATTTATTTAAAAAAACATAACAAATGAAAATTGAATAATTTAAATTCTGCAAAGGAATATCATTGCCAAAGGTTAGTTTGGATGAAGGTGATCCTCTTATAAGATATAAAGACATGTTCCTAACTTTATTTTTTTTTTTTTGGTCTGAAATATTGATTGAAGATATTCAAGGTGCTTAACATGCATTCAAGACATACAACAGACTTTTTTAATTGTTTCTTTTAAAAAAAGAAAAACAAATAAAGAAATACTACCTCTGATCTTTAATATAAAACACAGTTCACTAAAAAGATAGAATAAGTAAACAAACCAAAAAAATAAAGGACAGTACATAAGACTCTCACTTTATGAAATTTAGCCATTTGCGGAGAGAAGCGCAACCTTACTTCTGCAATCATACTTTTGCAACAAGTAGAGAAGGTGTTTTCAGAATTTAAATGTGACCCCTATATCATATGACAATGACCTTATTGTTCTGCAAATTGAGGAGTTGGAAATATAATGAAACATGAGCTTAATTAAAATAGAATTACCATAAAAAATAAAGAGGAGAATATAATTTTAAATTCCATGAATTACACTTATTATAGGAAAGGTGAAAACTTTCTGTGTTTTAAACGTTAAAAGGAGAAACTCTTAATCAAATAATAAAAAAAAAGAAGTACATACCACCATAACGTTTATAAGAACTATCACTGCAAAAACAATCCAAGAGCTAATATTCAAAAGTCAATCTCATAAATTCCATCCACCACGACAAATAAGTTCATGACGTTGAACAGAAACCAACAAAACATACTCTAACCCCTTGTTTTTAGATTCAATTGACGAAGGGGTCGGACACTCTCACTAAAGGGAGAGGGTTTGATCCCAGAGAAATCCACTTAGTTGTGGTCCAGTTGAGGAGGCATCCCAACTTAGAACCCTACCCTTGAATCATAGGTGAGCCTAACCTCTTTCCTAAAATTTTTGTACAAAAAACAAAACAAAACATACTCTAGGGTTTTCCTCTCGAATTGTACTTGTTATCCTTTTTAAGATAAAAGATGAGTTATAAATCATAAAAGGTTAATTATAAATAAAAAAAATATTAGTTATAAGATGAGTTGTAGATTAGTTATAAGACTTGTGGAGAAAATATTTGTTGCACTAATTAAAAAAAATGGGGATTATTGGATAGAATGATTGCGGGAGATGGGATACAACCCACCGTCATGGCTGAAAGGAGATATTAGATCCTATTCTTTGGCTACTATTTAAACCATTTCTCCAAGAATCAACGCCAATAATTCAGAACGAGCTCCATATGATTTTTTTTTTTCATTTTTCTATTTTACAGGATGATCACTTAAGGTGCCTTTATTTTTCCTCGATAATAAATCATTTAATTTTTCTCTATTAACGTTATTAACTATTGTACATGGGCTAATAGTACTTACAAAACAAAGTTACTGAGGTTAATCGGGATATAAATTTAATTAATTTAGTTAATGTAGATATAAAAACTTGATTGAAAATTTGAACTCTTAATAAATATATTCAAGCTGCACGCGCTTACAAATGTTTAAGCAAAAAATTGTATATTATAAATTATAAATTTAAATAATTTACATAATCTCTCATACATTCAGGGTTATTCCATTTATACCTATGACAAAAGAAAATATATTTAAAATTTATTTTTAATCATTTAAAAGAAATCTACATAAATAATTTTGAATACACGTGATAAAAACAAAAAATTAGAAGTTTTATATGATAATCAAAAGGGTCAAGGTGCAAAAATACACATAAGCTTTTCTAAAAAATGCACCTAACACCAAATGCTTTTTTAGGGGCAGAAGTGCCCATAAACTTTCAAAATGGGTGCAAAAGTAATATATTTTGTTATCTTGAGGACGTTGACCGTGAGTTTTAACTTTGTTGACTAAAAATGCTGACGAGAAGCATGATGTGGAGGAATAATAAACAACTTGAAATGATAAGATGTTGACATGGCAAGGCAAATAAGATCTGAATATGAACTAAATATAAATAACAAAAATGAAAGAGAAAACGGGAATAAAATGGGAATTAAACGAAATTGATATCACAGGCTAATGGAGAAGCAAATCATGAGAAAAGGGAGGATGATGCCGAGTTGGACTTAGAGAGTAGGAGACCTCAACGGCGAGATCGAAGGCGAGTTTAGAGGCATTAGCAACGACAGAGTTCAATTAAACCGGATTTAGAGGCAATATCGACGACGAAGTAGGAGACCTCGACGGTGAGATTCGTTTAGGGCTTCGTTTTTGGGGTGAATAATCGAAAAAAGAAATCCTCTGTAAGCATCGATTGGGACCCATAACCGTTTGTTTTGTTGTGTGTAAAGCGAAATGACATGGAAGTTTGCTCATGGGTAGACACCATCGGGACTTCGTGAAACCCCATTGACCGTCTAGGTTCTCTTCTATATTTCCCCATCGGCTTTCTGTTTTTTTTTATTTCCCCTTTTTTTGATTCCGATCTTTTATATTTGGTTTCAGATCTTCTCCCTCACGATTTCTCTAGAAAGTTGAGCTTGCTATTGGCTTCAAGTTCTGTTAAAACTTTGAACTTTACTTTGGTCAAAATGGAAGATGGCTAACTCACTCTCTATTTCTCTTGATTTTCGTTGAAAATAAAACTTGAAACTTTGCTGTTGAAGTTGGAACTTGGTTCTTGGTTTCTCTCCCTTTGTGCAAATGTTATAATCAAATGAGAATTTGAGATGGTTAGTCTTTTTTGTTGGTGCTGCTATGTATGTGATTTGAGATAGTTTATCCTGTTGCCGGGTTGTCAATCTCTATTTCTTCTACTGATCCTTCGTGAATGATAATCCTAGACGTTCTTTCTTGTATATTTGTTCAATGCAAAGTTTATGAAAATCATAGTGGAACTTACATCCCATGATGCTTTACATTTATCTTGGTTCATATTTCTACGTCAACAATTGACTAGAAAAGAAAACAAAATGTCCCACGTGAAATTCATCAAAAATTTCAGCAGGAAATGGCAATGCATAATACACACACATACATAGAGGCACATAGAATAGACAGTGAAAGCAATTATATAATTGAGAGAGTACAGTGTTTGGTTATAAAATTCAGCAGGAAATGGCAATGCATTATTAAATAGGCTACTCTAGCCCTAATTAATGACAACTTTATATCGAGCCAAGAAGATAACATTGAAAATGCAAGATGACAAGAAAATCCTAAAAAGGAAAATCATAATCCTACTCTCACACACACACACACACAAATCCCAAACAAAATTAAATAAAGAATAATTATAATTTCCAACTCTAACATAATTTATCATTAATTAAAACACTCATGACATTATTTAAAACACTCCTGGAAAACTCAACCCCAGAAAAATTCTGGCCATTCTAAAATCCATCACTATTTCAATTCAGAGACCATCTAGTAAACCTATATGCTGTAGATTGCCCTAAGAAGCTGTTAATAGCACATAAATGCAATCTCCATCTTCCAAACCCATGTCAACATTACACAAAATATTATCAATATATCAAATAAACTAGGAGTTATAAACAGAAGATATCAACAAAATGTGTGTGAAAGGGATTAAAGAGACAGCATGTGGGCTGCCAAAACTATACATGCCATTCCATTAAGTTCAATTCAATTCTGAATACTTAGGTTGTGTTCTTCTTTTCCAGGACAGACACATGGACAGAATTTAGCTCCCATCATCATCAACTCCTCCTCACTGAGCTATAAAAACCAAGCTCAAGAACTTACTTTCCCTTTCTGACCCAAACAGGCCCTTAATCAGTGAGGAAGATTTCTTTTCTTTTCTAAAAAAAAAAAATGTATGAAACCAGGTCTAACTTCAACAAACTAAAACTTTTCCCTTTCACTGAAATTATTGCCATCAGCTCTGTATTCAATAGCCAGCCTTGTTTATACCATCTGAATGAAAATGTGCGTAAGGGTAGGCTTGGAATTGATATGTAGGGAGGGTAAAATTGCTTAATTAATGCATGATAGAAGGATGCCTAGGTTATTGATTAGTAACAAATGAGAATGCAGAAGCTGTAATTAGTTTCTCTTTCACATCTTCATTGAAATATAAATAATATCGGTTGGTAGGTGACCACTATTGTCAGCATAAACACAAACAATTTGAGGGAACTGAGTTAAATGCTCCTAACTTAGGCACGAATTTTGGTGGTTCTTATATTATTTCAGGAATATAATTCCACAAATCTGTTCTTTTTTGCCCTTTTAATTTTGCTGCATGCAAAGGTAGATGCAGGGACCCCACTGTAGCAGTTAATTCGGTTGTTGCAGCTGTTGCCACACACATATATGCTTCAGCATAGGAATACTTAAAGAAGGAAAAGCTCTACTTTAGAATCCAGGGCTAATAAGGCAAATGAAGAAAAAGGCAGAGACACTGTGATGGGACTCTATCATATCAGGACAAGGTAGCTTTGAAGATATGCAGGATGCTTCTTCATGAAACTGTGCTTCCTTGTGAAGATTAATTTTTTGTGGGTTTGTAGGTCCACGGATTCAGCAAATAAAGTTCTAACAAAAAAAATGATAAATTTTCTTACCTAAAGTTTAATTGCTATTGGCCTGGACATTTGAAGCATGGAGGAGGACAACAAAAGCAAACTCTTGACGGCAAGACACCTCAAACCTAGTCACTCTGGAACCAAGCCGCAGAGCAGAGCAGAGGAAATCACAGAGAAGGAGATTCGGCCACCACACTAGCTCCACCACCGCAGATGCCTACACCGACCTACGGATCCGGCCAACTGAAGGACAAGTCGTTAAAGCAACAACCGACGGCCTGCTGCACATGGGATAGACAACGATGACCTCTCAAGTGGGACCCACCGACTGTCGGTGACTTCTTCCCACCTCCGACGGCGCCGACACTCAACGCCGCACTTGCATGCAAGAATGAAGAAGGGAGCAGTACAAGAAGCACCACCTCTCAACTTTGGACCTACCCACCGATGGCGACCTCCACTTGGCACATCCGACGACCCCTTCCACTCAACGACGCCAACAGTGTGTTCAAGATCCAAGGACTGAGAAGAAGCAACTCGACCCACGCTCTGTGAGGTAGCTTAGAGGAGATTGATTGCCCCCAACGGTCACTTGGAGGATTAAAGATCAGGAGACTCTAGTAGCTTAGAGGAGTTTGAATGGCATTAATTGCCCTAAACGGTCACCACAGATGAGCCTCCATCGGCGAGAAGCCCCTGTTAAGCTGCTTTTTTTTTTTATATGCCTTGCTCCATCAGTCTTAACTGGGCCTTTGACAGTCAACTCGGCTTTTTTTCAACCCAGCCACGTTGCAAATAGACTCTAACTTCCATCTATTATAATGAAAAAAAATTAATCTTTTGGCTCTTAAAGTTTTGATTCACTTATAACTCAGTTCCTGAATTTTTGACTCACTTGTAATTCAGTCCTTGATATTTTTAAGTCATCATATAAGGCAAAAATATGTTAAATTACTGTTAAAAATTGTTTAGGTGAATTTTATATAAATTCAAAAATAAAAAATAGAGTCATCGTCCCCACCAACTCGCATCCCCCTCCATCTCTGTTTTCCAGAAACATTATTGGGTGACAAATCCCTATTTTGTTACGTATTTTCAAGCTTTGTTTGGAAATTTTGTTATAATTATTGAGCTTAAAATGTCTTTCTTTAAGAATTATTCAAATTAAGAATTATTTATAATAGTGAAGTATCATCCAAGTTTGAAAAGTTTTCTACATGTCTCTGTCTGTTTAATTAAACGAACAATATTCACAACAAAGGTATTTTTGACTCAACACAAAAATATGTAGTCCCATTTTTGTTCTCCTCTGTCAGGGAATGAGACTGAACCTTGCTGAAAATTTCACCAATCAAAAAAGTAAATTTACACAGTATTGATCATTGACCTTTTTTGAGTTTTACTTATATAAACTCATTCGGTGATCCACCTCCAATTTGTAAGAGGGAGGAACTAACCATGAATGTAGCACACATATTATTATTATTATTATTATTATTATTATTATTATTATGGGGTGTTTAATTGTGGGTTTGGCATGTGGAGTGTGAGGTGGTGATTATGGCCCTAAAACTTGTGGGTTTGGACTTAATTTTAAGTGACAAATCCCTATTTTGTTATATAATTTCAAACTTTATTGTGGATTTTGCCTAGTGAGGTTTCTAAAAAACAAAGGCGGAGGGGGATGCGAGTTGGTTGGGATAGCGACACTTTTTATTTTTTAATTTATGTAAAATCCACCTAAACAATTTTTAACAGTATTTTAATTTTTTTTTTTTTTTTTTGCCACATAGGATGACCCATAAGCATTACGGACTGAGTTGCAAGTAAGTCAAAAGTTTAAGGACGGAGTTACAAATTAGTCAAAATTTTAAGGGCTAAAAGATTAATTTTTCTCATTATAGTAGATTAAAGTTAGTTGGATTTAATAGTTTTGCCCCAATTTTTAAAGTTTATGGTTACTTTTGCTCTAAATAATTTATGGTTACTTTTACACTTTTGATAAAGGTTAAAAGTTATTTTTGCACCTTTACCCCTATTAAAATTGCACATTAACCGTTAATTATTTATTCAATTGTTGATGAAGTATGAAAAATGGATGGATTCAAATAGAATATGCTCCTAGATGGTATATATGATTGCTGCTATTATGTTAAGCAAGAGTATTATTATTTGTAGGAAACATAGATACTGTTTCAATGGTGTGGCTCTTCTGTGTACTATATAATAGGACATGTTTGAAATTGGCGTTTAAGAAGCAAGTTTATATAAGTTGAGATAAAACTTCTCTCACATACTTATCGTTTATGTTATAAATCATGTAGGAAAAGAAGCTTCCACCGTTGATCCAAATGCACATAGTTATGTACAATTTTAACACCGAAATTTCCCGCCATTGGTGCCTGGCACAATAAAGTTTTGAATAGTGAAAAAATGGGCTCAATCTTGTAAAAATGGAACAATTTTACCACTCTTATTAAATTGGCTCAAACGTCTATCTCCTTGTTTATGTGATATCAAATTGTTCTCCCTCCATCTTTATAACAGATATTTTGGTAAATTCAATGGAAGTAATAAAATTGCATAATTTTTAAAAGATTGTGTCTACATTTCAACCCTTCAAAATTTTATTGTCAGATGTTCATAGCCAAAAAAAACTTTGTTGATAAAATTGCATAGTAACCCTTAATTATTTATATAATTGTTAGTGAACTATGAAGAATGGATGGATTCAAATACAATATGCTCCTAAAAGGTAGTATATGATTGCTGATATAATGTTAAGCAACAGTATTATTTACGCGAAACATAGATACTGCTTTGATGGTGTGGCTCTTGAATATATTAGAGACGATGTACAATATGACCTTTTATAAAATTTATCCTCGTATTTGATAATTTGTATTGGGTTTATTACATGTCTACATTATTTTTTAAAAAAAGTACGGTAAGAATATTTTTTGTAAAAGCATATAATTCGCATACAAAAATGACTTTATGTAACGGAAACTTTATAACGTTTGTCTTGTTCTCATTATCTTATTCACATTCTCCATTTGATCTTTCGTACACCAACTTGAAATGGGTGGAAACTTAACCGGAGGGTTTTCTTTCTCGGAAAAAAACAGTTAACGTTATATTACCATATTTAAATACTTAAAGGGTGTGTTTGGTTTGAGGGAAGGGTAGGGGGTAGGGTAATTACTATTTTAGACAAAAGAAATCCAAAATTTACCCTCTAATTTTTTTAAATTTTGGATTCCCGTCCAAAATTTACCCTCTTACTCTTTTTAAATTTTGGGTTCTCGCCTAAAATTTAACTACCTTCAACCCAAAAAGATAATTTACCCCTCCTCCCCTCCCTTCAAACCAAACACACCCTTAAATCACCTCCCCCACTTTTTTTTTTGGTTTCCCAAGGTATCCCCCAGCCCGACAGGCCAAGGACTAATCCTCCGCGGATCTGAGCTCCATTTAAGGGTTTGCCGCTGGCCAATTGGTTGCTGCATACACAAGGCAGGAATCGAACCCCTGACACTTGCTTAAGCGACCTAGTGAGCTAACCACTAGACCAACCAAGCTTGGTTCACCTCCCCCACTTGAATCGAATTAAAAGAAGTAAGTTTCTTTTGACATTAGATATACACCGAGCCTGTAAAAAAAGTTTGTATTTTTTAAAAAATTTATTAACAGGCCACAGGCCTAGGCCTTAAATAGGCCAATTAATTATTACATAATTTCTTTGTAAAAAAAAAAAAAAACATAACAAGTTAAAGCTGGCTTGACAGGCCTAACAGATCTCTAAATGAGCCTAGCTCTAGCTTGTTAAGCACAACAGACCTTCTAAAATGTTGTGTGCTCCAAAATTAATACATTTTTCGAATGGTCAAAAGAAATCAATACATTTTTCACCTTACGAGAGGATAAATGTTGTGTGCTCTATAGATTTTTGGGGTTGTTCACAGTCAGAAGTCTCTATTCATGAAGAGTTGCAGTTTGCAGGTCCTAACATGTTAATTGCTTGAAGTCCATTAAAACTTGGCTATTGATTTATTAATGATTACGTTGTTCAGATAAATGTTTGACTGGATGAAGATCTTTTTATGCTAGAGAGTACCACTAGCTAATTT
This sequence comes from Inga oerstediana, assembly GCA_963210345.1. Taxonomy (NCBI): domain Eukaryota; kingdom Viridiplantae; phylum Streptophyta; class Magnoliopsida; order Fabales; family Fabaceae; genus Inga; species Inga oerstediana. The sequence goes on along the minus strand of OY723400.1, from coordinate 25,683,549 downwards.
TTATTTTATGGTTTGGATTATTTAATTGCCTAAATCTAGACAAAATCTAATCTAGCAAAATAAGTAAGAAACAGTATTTTTTTTAGTTTATTTGACGATTTTTCGCCCTAAAAAATAAATATGTTAGTGGAATTTTTGTTTCCTAAAACATAAAAGAGCTCTTTTAGTTTTTTTTTTGGGTCCAAAAATAGCTCTTTTAGTTGATTCTGAGATTTTTCAAATAGACTTTGGTGAATGAGCACATGGCTTCTTGTGACGCCAAAAAAAAAAAAAAAAAATTCATGTTTCCATGGAGACATGCTAAAGCATTTTTTTAACATATGCCTAGCAATCTGATTGAGTTTTTGAGCATTGTCAGACCCAAATGTAAATGGTAGCCCTCTTAAACTTGAACTCGTCACCTCATATTTAAGCAGCTAAAGTCTCCTCCACTAAAAGCAGCACATGATGGCAATTTTATTTTAATTCTTAATCTAACATATTTTTTAAAGTTTTCTTTTCATTTGTATCAATGTGACCAGAAGTGAATGGATTTTAAGGGCTCTTCTAAAGTACGATCGAAATTTCATAGATATACATAAACTAAGTATTGTGAACTTCTGGATATATAAACACGTGAATAAATATTATATTTTGATCCACCAATGATCCAAAGATCACAAACACACCCTTGAGAGGGCCTCCACAAACAAAAAGTTTCAAATGAAAGAATGGAAAATTACTTAAAATAGCTTCAATGATAAGATAATTACTTTTTGTTACCGCTAACATGATGATAAAATTAAAAAAAAACATTGGTATGTTGCGTTGGAAACACCTCTCCTCCTATGAGATAAGGTTACGTATATCTGACCCTCCCAAAACTACATCTAATGATAGCCTTTTACACTGAGCCACTCTTTTTTATATTTAATGGGTAAATCCTGAATAATCAGTACATCATAGGTGATATATGCACCATAAAAAAAAAAAGGAAAATCAAGCATATCTATCCAATATCATAGACATGTCAAATAAAGCAAAAATTAAAATATTTATAACTAGATGTATGTGATGATCAAAATCTATAAAAGTGTTTGAACAAAAAAAAAATTGCAATACATTGTACTTACAAATCAAGATTACGTTCTTCAATTTTTGTTACCAACGGATACAAAGCTTTCCACATAATTAAAAGCATTGCCAACATTGCCATATCTGTGAGCAATAAGAAACTCCTTGAGTTTATGAGTAGTGGGATTAGAAAGATATATACCAAGTTCTGGTTTAGAAGGTATTTGATATTTAGGTTCAAAAACAGCTTCATTCCTCCAAAAATGTCATAGGATATAAGCTGACAATAAACTTAGTCCTATCCCATCCTTGATTTATCCTCCTCTATTACCCACAATTCAATGTTAGGTTTCTCATATCCATAAAAAAAAAAATGATTCCAAAACTTGATTATTTGAAACAATCCATTAAGAACACACTTATTTACCCACAATTCAATGTTATTTCAAAGTAGTTCCTTGATTATTTAGTGCTTCACACCAACACACGACACACACAAAATGCAATTATGTTGCTTTCTAGGAGGGGATGAGAAAAACAAGAATGAGACCATCACGTGACATTAGAAAAAGAAAAATATTACAACAACACACTCAAACTGACACAAAATAAGTATAAAATAGACAAACACACCCATACATATGACAGAACTTGTTAATCTCAGTAGCTAGAAATCCTGTCCATAATGTTAGAAACCACCTCCTTGCTTTCTCTAAGAACTTCAACACTTCGGCTGAGCATGGCACGCTTGCCGGCCATGGAAGGCGACTCCTCCAACAAGCTTTCAATTCCTCCAAAACTCGGAGACGTAAAACAAGAAGTGATCTCCTTCTCCAACTCCCTATCCACCAGATTGTTGATGCTGAATTGTAAATGCAGAGCTGTGGTATCAATCACCCTCCTCAGCACAATCCTCCAATAAGAAATCATCCTCACCTTCATGTCATAAGCTTGATTCAGAACTTGTGAATCGTACTGTCTCAGATGATCAATCTCTATGTCTTCTCCAAGACCATTAATATCAACAAGTCTATAACCGTCACGAACATTTTTGACGAGAGAAGATTGACCAGCCATCAGACTATTGTACTCAGTCATGTACTCTGGATTACATGTGTAATCTGCCAACTTTTCCATTTCTAAAGCCTCCTTTACATGCTTCTTGGAATGCTCTCTCATTCTAGCAATCAGATTCTCTCCTGACCTGCAGGTACATCTCTGAAGCTGGTAATAGTGTTCTGAGTGGCGATTAATAACTTGAATCACCACTTTTTCTAGATAGTCCCACACATCATCGATGAACTGAATCGGCCTCGATGAGATTCCTCTCACTTTGTTCTGTAACAAGGCCAGAAAAGCTGTGCGAGGCATGAAGTTTGGGAGGCCAATCCACTTTGCTTCCTCCAGGAGCATTATTTCATCCTTAAGGAAATTCTCTTCGTGGTTACTTTCTGGACATTCATGAAGATCTTTCGAGTAATCGTTGAGCTTCTCGACCAATCGAGCAGTGCAATGCATGTTTTTGTCTTCTTGGTACTCATCAAATTCTCCTCTGATAAGGATTTTCCTGACAGATTCCTTCACTAATCCAATTATTTTCATGAAGGCAGCCATAGCATCAGCAGCAGAATTCAAGTTCTTTGGCAAGCTCTCCAACTCAGAAAGCTGAGAATTGAGCTTCTCATTGATTTTTCTTAGCATGTCAGGCAGTGTCTTTGAAATAATCGAAGCTTGAAGCTCCGCTAGCTTCTGAGCTAAAACAGGTATACCCACCATGGATTTGTCTATCTTTGACAGAAGAGGATGACTCTGGAACAGCATAGCTTCCTCCTTTCGAGCATCTTCATAGGACTCATCATTAATTCGATTTCTCACACAGACATAACCAAGTCCAATGTTTACATCATCTGCAGTGACCTTCTCATGTAATCCTTCAGGAGACTTATCTGCTTTTGTTACTACAGCCAGAGTTCTCAAACCAGTTCTATCAACACTCTGTGACATCCTAATGGATTCACATGTTGTAAAATCTTGAGTAGCTGAGAGAACATTCAGAATGATAGTTTCCTCTGGTTTGATATACTCCATGATCATCTCTTTGATCTGGTCATAGATGTCCTCAGGCTGTCCATGAATGGGAACTCTGGTTATACCTATTAGAAAATATTTTTAAAAAAAGTCTCACACTGATTAATTAGAGAAAGAATTAAAGGTATATAATGGTAAAAGAAATCCTGTCAAATTAGCTTAAGCTATTTTGATAGAAACACAATTCTAATATCATATCTGAAGAGTCTAATATGGAGGAATACCTTCCTTATTATATTTATTATAACTTCCTTAATCAAACTAAATTAGTTAAACAATTCTTAGATTAAAAACCAGATGGAGGAATACCTGGCAGATCCACCATGGTGAGATCAGGAACACCATTCTTCTTCACGAACAAAGTCAAAGGGGTGTTGCTAATCCCTTTTGACCTCCCAGCAATTTCTTCAGTGGCTGAGTTGATAGCATCAGAGACATGTTCTTCATCTGTTGATACAGCTTTGTCGTTATACTCCAACAGAAGCTCTGGCTCTGCTACAGGGTGGTTCTGGAGCCTCATAATCAAAGGCACCCTCGTGCAGATTCCTTGCCCACGTGGCAAACTGATTCCGGCCAGAGATTCCATGACGCTGGACTTGCCAGAAGACTGGTCACCAACAACCACAATGCTTGGAATCTGAATACCTTCTTTGGTGATGTTGAGGCGTCTGAGGTTTTCGACAGCGTCGAGAATTGGTCGGATCTTTTCGTTGTAGAAAGACACAATGGGTGGAACATTATTGTCTCCATTGGAGGTTTGAGGTTTGTGATGATCTGGGTCTAAGGACAGAGAGGTTAGTTTCTCATTAATATAGCAATCGGCAGAATACTTTCCCATTTGGCTGCGGGCTTTTTCTGAGAGTTCAGAGTTTTACAGAAAAGTGAGAAGAGATTTGAGGTAGTATAGAGAAAATGTGAATTGCAGAGAATGGTAGGGAAGATTGTGGTTTATATAGGAACGTGTGAGAGCTTAGAATAGTGATTAAGATGAAAAAGAGAGGTGGGAAACAATTGGTGCATTTCGGAGACTTGCTCAAGAAGAAAAAGAAGTGTGTGGAAATTTTTTGACTTAGCTAGTGTTAAGGAAACTATGAAACTGTGATTTCCTTTTTTCGTAAGTTGAGATAAAACTCATCTTATAAATTTATTTCATAAATCATAAAAACTATTTTTTAAAAATTAATCTAAATGTACACTTAACTTCAATAGTAGGCAATTTGGCGAGAGGGGTCTCTATTAATTAAAGTAAATTCTTATTAACTCTTCTTTGTACTATATAGTTAAATACTAGGTTAATAATGGGCAATTTTAATAACGAAGTTTCCTGCCATTGGCACCTAGCACAATAAAGCTTTGAATAGTGAATAAATGGGTTTAATCTTATAAAAACAGAGTAATTTTACCACTCTTATTAAATTATCTCAAACGTCTATCTTCTTTTTTATGTGAAACCAACTTGTTCTCCCTCCAAAGTTATGACCGATGTTTTGGTCAATTCAATGGAAGTAATAAAATTGCACAATTTTTAAAAGATTATGTCTACATTTTAACCTTTCAAAATTTTATTGTGTCATATGCTCTTGGCCAAAAAACTTTATTGATAAAATTGTAACTTAACCCTTAATTATTTATATAATTTTTGGTGAATTATGAAGAATGCATAGATGGATTCAAATCCAATATGCTTCTAAAAGGTAGTATATGATTGCTGATATTATGTTAAGCAAGAGTATTATTTGCAGGAAACATAGATACTGCTTCGATGGTGTAGCTCTTGAATATATTAGAGACGATGTACAAAATGGCTTTTTATAAACTTTATCCTTGTATTTGATAATTTGTATTGGGTTTATTACAATTCTGCATTATTAAAAAAAAGTATGGAAAAATACTTTTTGTAAAAGTATATAATTCACACTCTCCATTTCATCTTCCGTACACCAACTTGAAGTGGGTGGGAACTTAACGGGAGGGTTTTATTTCGCGGGAAAAACAGTTAACTTTATCCTACCATAAGTAAGTTTCTTTACACATTAGATATTACTGTATAACTATCTTTTTACTATTAACACTTTAAACCTTTTTTATAAAAATTTGTGATTAGAAATAAGTACATAACTTATAAATTTAATTACCTAGGTTTATTTGTTAATTTATTAAGGTCAATCTAATGCATTCTTCTATTTATGTTATGTAATTTACATAATTCATTATTTATTAAAATTTTTATAAATAAGTTTATCTCCCCCTTTTGCTTTTTGTCTACACAAATTCTTTTCCTCCCTCTTTGTCGCTCAGCACCACTTTTCGTCCCGCTTTCACACTCAGCACCACTTTTACTCATCAAAGAAACATCGTACCTTATTTTTATTCATTTTATTTAACTTTTAAACTTTTTCCCACTCCATAGTCACTAAAGAGCATCACCCTTGCCTTTGGGTTTTCTTTTTATTGGTCCATTTGACTTTAAACAATAAGAAAATAAACAAATAAGGGAAAAGAAGTGATGTGTCATAATCAGATAGAAAAAATATTTTAATGGGTAATTTTATCCTTAATAAGATAAAAAGAGCACGTTGATGAAAAGGAAGGTTAAGACAAATAAAATCAGAAAAAATGAAACAACAAATTACCCATGTGTTTGAGGATGGTCAGCTCTTTCTTGACAATATTTGTCAAGTTTAAAAAACAAAGAAAATCAAATTTACAGTTACACTTGTCTCTTGTGAAAAAAAATTTGAGGGTCACATTCTCAATCTCATAAACCAGTAGCAACACATTTATAAAGGTTAACGTCGTATCCACGATAAGATTCTTCCCTTGGTAGTTATCATATTCTTTTTTTCTTCAAAATGAGGGTGAGGGAATGAAATAAGCAAGGAACAAAAAACCGGACCGGTCAATGAACCGGTCACGGAACAGGTTCAAGGGTTAATGGTTCAACCGGGGTCGAACCGGTGATCAAACCGGTAGTCGAACCGGTCATATTAAAATATTATAATTTATTAGTAACAATATATATATATATATTAATATATTCTTAAATTTCTATAGATAAAATCAATTGATTATATTAGATTTGATTACTTTTATCATATAAAATTAATTGACTAAAATATTATATATTATATGTATATAATATATAATATTTTTTATTTTATTCTTTTATTTTTTAAATTTTTGTAGCCTTGAAATTAAAATTTGTTCTTATAATTTAGTAAAATATTATAGATTGCATGTATATCGGTCTAAATCTATAGTTTTCTTTCTTTTTTAGCTTTTTTTTGAACTGGATATCTCATTTTTCAAAAAAAAAAAAAAAAGAGCAAACCAGTTGAACCATTGACCCACCGGTTTTGACCGGTTTGACCGGTTTTGGACCGGTTCGACCTCCCCCCTCTCTGAAACAGCAAACCGGACCGGACTGAGGACCAGTTTTCCGGTCGGACCGGCTGGTCCGGTCTGGTTTTTCACTCCATGGAAATAAGTAACATTTTGGGGGGGGGGGTGTTAACAGTATACTTTTATTTCTTTAGCTTTATACAATATATTTCTTTGCACTCAGAATAAATCATTTAATCTACCTTTCTTTATGTGTAATAAGAGAGGTGAGAAGTATTATTCCAACTAATATTATTATTGTCATATTATTATTCCAACTAATATGCTAATTGATTATATTCCATCAACTTCCTTTTATATATTTCCAAAAGTATATAATGTATCTAATGTTATGAAATAAGAGAGGTGAGAAGAAAAAGAGAGAAAAGTCTTATTCACTAATAAGATGTGTGTTCAATACATTGCATATGTCTTCTATAGGCATAACTCTATAACCTACGTATAATAAATGAAATTACATAATCATAGGAAAATAATGGGGAGAAATAATAGGGAGATTGATATCCATATTAATATATTTTAATATATTATTCATAACACTTCTCGTTGGATGTCCATGACTAAACATATGCCTCATTAAAAAAAACTTCGACTAAGAAATAATAGGATGTAGAAATGACCACTTTATAGGGCATATGGTTAAGTTCATGGCCCTACACACTTAATGAATAATGAATATGGTCACTAATCCACTAAAAATGAACCTGATAATGCTCTCCCACTCATATTTGGCGGGTTAGCTTAAATCTTCACATACCTAATTAACCATGTTTAATAGCATATTAATATGTCTTTCAGCAACTCCATCCAAAACCAGAATGCATTAGATAGTTAGCTATCTAACTCTGTTTCTTCTATTTTTAATCTTCAGCCAAACAAATATTCAAAGGAGAGAATTTTCTTTGCTTCTCAAACCCAATTTGATAAGGTTCATTATGAACATTGTTTCCTAAAACTAGAAGAATTTTATTTCCCATGTTGTTTTAATCATCTTCTAGAGTTTCTCTATTTTCTTGAAGAGATATTTCAAATGTCTTGTGCATTTTTTTCTTGTTTCTTCAAGGAAACATTAAGGAGTATTTTGCATTTAAGTTTTTTTTATAGTTTTTAGTGTTGGTAGTTGGACTGGGCTTAGAGTTCTTTCTTCTATCATGAATTGGGCTTTTTCCTTCCAAGGTGCATCATTCTCCTGAATTCCCACATGATCCGGAGTTTGGACGTGGAAATTTCTACATTCGAGATTTCCTTACACTCTGATTTGATACTATCTCTCTAGTATCTAATCCCTCATTTTCACCTCCTTGAGGCTTATCCGGATTTGAATCTTGACTTCTACTTTCTTAAAACTCAAGAGATTCAGGTTATTCTTTAAATTGGTCTTTTGACTTTCTTTTCAATTACACTTTTTATTCCATTTCAGGATCTAGTAAGCCTTACTTTGGATTATCTTTCTCTAGATCCTCTTTAGGATTTTCTTCTTTTTTGGGTTATCTCTAAGAGCTCAAACCTAAATGGGCAAATCCCTATTTAAATAATCATTTAGAGGCTCACACTCCTTTATTAGATCAACACTTATAGGCTTCATCAAATAATTTGTTCTTTCTGATCCACCACTAAATGGTTCGTGCTTAAGAATGTGTTTTTCAACACTATTATCATCCAAAAGAATAAAATCATTTTGGTTCAGTGCTTTTTGAACTCTCTAAGTTTATATTTATCTCAAATAAAATTATTATAAATTATTAAAAATATTTTAAGGATTTTTAAATGTATAAAAATCACTATAAGTAGCGTTGAAAGGCTTAGAAAATGATCTAAACATACTTTAAAATAAGCTAATAATATGTCAAAATGAAGATAATGAATTTAGAGAATTTTAAAAATAAACCGCGTCTTAATTGGAGCTCAAATAGACCAGCACGCACCCTTAAAATGAGGAGGAAAACGAAATTTTGAAAAAATTGAAAAATCTAGACAACACTTACTCTCACAACTAGCGCTTTGTACGCCACGTGTTACCACAGAGTTCTTGAACTACAACACTTGTCGGCCCTCTTGGTTGCAGGTACCACCTAGATGTTGGTAGAGCTTGCCATGTGGCGTCAGGCAATGCCACAATCCCACATGCGCTACATGGCGCTTTTCCTATTATTTTTGAAGTCATCGAAACAATGCTGTTTTGAATTTTTGATATATGGAGGTTGTGTTCAACCTCTAGACGGGTCAACTTGACCCGTTTGTTGAACTAGGTCCGGTCCATTAGACCCGGTTCCTTCTCTCTTTCATACCTTCATCGTCCAATGTTCGTTTTGAGCGTTGATTTAAGTCCATCTTCTTTTTGTGTCTTCTCATTGTTTTCTGGTGATATACACAATTCAAAGTCTAAATATTTAGTATTCAAATGACACAATCTCAAAAACTAATATCCTCAATTTTGGTTTTGGCTTCCAGTGGTTTATCTATCTCAACATTTTAGTTCTATGGCGTAAACATACTTATTCTATGTGTTTCAAACGCATACATATATATAAGATATGTATAAACGAATAGGAAGATAAACACTAAGCCAAAAAAAAAATTCTTGTTGGAGGATAATCAAGCAAACTAAAAAAAATGCACATGTTTATAATATGATGCAGCGAAAGAAACACATCGCAGGCCACAAGAAAAAAAATATATGCTCTGGTACCATTAAAAGATTTTGAGCGTACCTAGAATTCATTGATTCGCTGAGTACCCGTCGGAACACCGATATGGACTTTGATCACATTCATACGGCAGATTCACTATTGAAGAAAAGAAAGTCAAAGAGATTAGTTTATGTGGGAGTTTTTTATCAGTTTTTCAACAGACTCACACAAACTGATTTCACCCCATATATCCCATACAAGAGAGTTAACATAATTTGAATTTGAATTTATAAGGATAAAATTCCTTGTTTGGCCCATACCTCTCAAATTTACATAATAATCCCAAATCAATTGGGGTTAGACCCTAATCCATTAAGGGTATATTAGGCATATTCCAACATGGTGTAAAAAAATAAAGGAGATGGGAGGAAGTAAGTAATATTTGAGTAACACTAGACATTATAAACTAGTTTTTGGTGGATTTAATATTTAAAAAATATTTTTTTAGTAGTATCTAGTGTTTTAAAGTAATATTTTGTGCATCCATTATTTTAATTTTTTTTTCAAATTTAGCATCCCAAGTTTAGGGTGTTGTTTTTACTAAGAAAAGCAAAACAAGATAACTTAATTTACTTTGAAGGGAGAAAAAGAAAAAGAAATAGGATTTTTTTTTATAAGAAAGAATTAGGAAGCATAGGTAATAGGGAGAATAAATGACCTAATTCACAATATTTTATTTTTAATAGGGTTAAGGTGCAAAAATACTCATGAACTTTTCTCAAAAGTGCATCCAACACCATAAACTTTTTTTATGTGCAAAAATACCCATAAAGTTCTCAAAATGGGGCAAAAATATCAAACCGTTAATTGGTATAAACGTCCATTTTATGAGACCCACAATTTTATTTTTTGAGGTGCAAAAATACCCATGAACTTTTCTAAAAAGTGCACCCAACATCATAAAATTTTTTCTGGGTGCAAAAATGCCCATAAACTTTTCAAAAGTTTATGGTGTTGGGTGCACTTTTTAGAAAAGTTCATGAGTATTTTTGTATCTCAAAAAATAAAATTGTGGGTCCCACAAAACGGACGTTTGTACCAATTAACGGTTTGACATTTTTGCCCCATTTTGAGAAGTTTATGGGTATTTTTGCACCTAAAAAAAGTTTATGGTGTTGGATGCACTTTTAAGAAAAGTTCATGGGTATTTTTGCACCTTAACCCTTTTTAATAATAAATATTCATGTTTCACTTATAAATTTGTGTTGTTTAAATAATAAAGGGTTAATGTGCAAATTTACCAATGGAGTTTTATCCGAGGAGCGTCTGGCACAAATATCTTTTAGAAGGGGCAAAAATACCAATGAACAATTAAGAAGGGGTAAAAATACTAATAAACAATTAAAAAGGGGCATCCACCACAAAAACCGTTAAATCTGTACTAACCAAGGTATTAAAACTCGGACCGGGCATTGAACCGATCGGGGTACTGGGTTAAGGGTCAGTGGGTCAGACCGGGACAAAATCGGTGAGAAATTGAAAATTTTAGACTTATAGTATGAAATTCTAAAGGAAAAATTAAAAAAAAATTTTTAAAAAAATATGAACCCGGACTGGACCGGTTTACCAGCCGGTTCGCCGGTTCCTGGGCCGGACTAGCCGGTCCGGTCCGGGTTCAATAACCCTAGTACTAACGCCGTTAGGGGTTTTCTTCTCTTATAATTTAACGCCGTTAGTGCGGATTAACGGTTTTTGTGGTGAATGCCCATTTTTAATTGTTCATTGGTATTTTTGCCCATTCTAAAAGATATTTGTGCCAGACGCTCCTCGGATAAAACTTCGTTGATAAATTTGCACCTTAACCCAATAATAAATAATGTTAACTATTTTTTAAGATACTAATTCACGTAAATATTTACTTTAGTTGAGATCTTAAAAAATATATACTTTAGTTGAGAGAGGCGAAAACTTTTCACGCTCTAAGTTTTAAAAAGAACTATATCCTTAATCAAATGAAAAAATGCACAATTTTAGCTGTAAATTTTTGAAAACTCGTCTATGAAAGCCATGTCACCCGTTTGCAAATGAAAGTTTTCTTGGACCTTGTTTAAAATAGTGGTAGAAAATGTTTTTTTTTTTTTTTTTTTTTTTTGAATTGAGATGACAAGAGAGAAAACTCTTGAGGCCGTTAAAGACCATTACATAGGAGATCCAAACATGAAAAATACTAAGTAGACCCAAAAAAGAGTTAGCTGTGGTCAGCTAGCATTTGGATCCAACAAAAAGCAGGGGGTTGGTCCAAGAGAGACATCTCGTTTGTTGAGAGTAGGGCCTTCTTCGCCAAGATATCTGCACATACAATGGCTTCCCGGTGACTATGAGTGATCTCTAAGTCCCAGTCGCTGTAGATAAGCTGTCGTACTTCCTCTAACTCGCTCTGGAGGGGGTGATGTTGCCCGCCTGACTGGAATAGCAATCGAATGGCTTCCGTTGAATCAGTGTGTAACTTTAGCTTTCTGAGATTCATGGATTGGCAAATGTGGAGGCCTGTTTTAATTGCTTGAACCTCAGAAGCTGTCGATCCAAAAGAGAAACCAAAGTTCTGTTGGAAACCGCAAATCCAAGCTCCAGAGCTGTCCCGAAGCACTCCTCCAATAGCAGAGTTCCTGTTATCGTCGACCGCTGCATCCACATCAATTCGAACAAAACCCACCGGTGGAGCGTTCCATCTTGCTGTGTCTCTCTCTGGCACTCTGAGAATCTTGTGTCTGAATCTTCCATCTTCTACTCCTTCATGAAGAAAATGAAGACCTCGGTGGAGAAGTTGTTGCGTGAGTTCACTAGTCCCCTCAAAAGCTCTTCTGCATCTGTTCTTCCAAATGAGCCAGCATATTGAGCCAAAAACCCTAAGCCAAGGCCATTTGGACATTCGTCGATTTCCCGCCGAGTGCTGCATATTCCAGTTGATCCACACCTGTAAATTTCCGGAAAAAAAAGCAGAGTAATAAACTGGGTTAATGCAAGAAAGCCACACAGAATTTGCAAACTCGCAATCTCTCAAAGCATGAATAGCTGTTTCCTCGCAATTACACTCGAAAGGACACTCATTGTTTATCCTCACATCCCTCTTAGCGCGAATAGAGTTCGTAGGAACTCTTTCTTGGAACAGTTGCCACATGAAGAATTTAACTTTCTCCGGAATAGGCCATCTCCAGATACGTTGCCAGAAAGAATCTGAGGATTCCGCAAACGTCGAGTAAATCATGGAATAAGCAGATTTGACGCTGAAATTCCCATCAGAAGATTTCTTCCACCAGAATTTGTCGTCACCCGTATGAGAAGGAGGGGGGACTTTCTTAATCCTTTCAACAACCCACCAAGGTAAGAACATTTCCCATCTCTGAAGGTCCCACTCCCCATCTGACCTGACGAAATTCCTAACTGTATCGTCAGGATTTAGTAAGCTGTGATTGCGATCAACATAGGATAGAAGAGGCTGATCAAAACTTGTCCATAAATCCAACCACGCATTTGTTGCTTGTCCACTACGAAGCTTTTTACCCACAGCCGTCCTGAAAGAGTCCCAAACTGTTGTAATTGCGTTCCAAACAGCAGATTGATTTCTTTTCCTCTCGACTCTTGGGAGTGCCCCCTCTCCACAGCTGTATTTTGATCTGAGAACTTTCACCCATAAAGCATCCGGTCTGATGATGAGATTCCAGCATAATTTCATGATGAGAGCTTTGTTTTGACTAGAAAGATCTTTGATACCTAGACCCCCATCTTTCTTCCCTTTCTTGATTTTCTCCCAGGCTATTAGATGCTGCTTTTTACTATCCGGGCCTTGATTCCAGAAGAAATTCCTATTTATTTTCTCAAGATCTCGTAAAACCCCTTTAGGAAGAAGGTTAGTTTGCATCTGGTAAGACGGGAGAGTGGAGAGAATAGAGTTAATCAGAACTGTTCTTCCGGCCATGCTCAGAAATCTTCCTTTCCAGTTGGACAATTTCTTCTGAACTTTGAAAACCAGAGGGGCGTAGGTCAGCTTGGTAGTTCTTTTGTGAAGCAGAGGAACGCCTAAGTATTTGCCTAGGTCCCCAGAGATACTAATTCCTATGGTTTGACTAAGCTGCAGCGCTCTGTGGAACTGGACATTTCTGGAAGCAAAAAGCTTAGATTTCGAAAGGTTTATTTTGTGCCCAGAGACTCTGCAAAAATAAGCCATGACTTCCCTAATGTTCTCCATCTGAATCGTTGAAGCCTCACAGAATAAGAGAAGATCATCAGCGAAGAAAAGATGGGAGAGCTTCGGCCCTGAACTTGTGATACTTAAAGGGCACCATCTACCTTCGTTCACTTCTCGGTTGATCAGCTGGCTTAAACGTTCCATACATAAGATGAAAAGATAAGGACTTAGAGGGTCCCCTTGGCGCACACCTCTTGTTGGCTGAAACTGATCAGAGAGAGACCCATTCCAAACCACTCTCATAGATGGAGATGAGACACACCTCATCAGCAACTTGACAAAGTGCTCATTTATGCCCAAACTACAGAGATTGAAACGCAGGAAGTTCCAATCTAACCTGTCGAAAGCTTTCTCCATATCCACTTTAATAGCAACGAAACCCTTCTTCTTCCTGGTCGTTCTCATTGTGTGGATCGCTTCTTGAGCCAGGATTATGTTGTCACAACTTTGTCTTCCCCTTATGAAACTGCACTGAGTGGGATGTATGAGATAGTCCAAAACAGACCTCATCCTGTTTGCAAGAACTTTGCTAAGAATCTTATAGCTCACATTGCAAAGCGAGATGGGTCGGAAATCCTTGATCGAGGTGGGGTTATCAACTTTAGGAATCAAGGTGATGTGAGTCTGGTTGATATCGGTAATCCTATCCGGGTCTCTAAAGATGGCAAAAATAAGATCACATATCTTCGGACCCACAACCTCCCATTGTGATTGGAAGAAATGAGGTTGTAGACCATCAGGACCCGGCGCCTTGAAAGCATCCATCTCGAAAGCAGCATTTTTTATCTCGAGCGCAGACACACCTCTTTGGATCATGGAAAGATGCGAGTCATTCAGAGCAAGGAAATCAACCGGCCAGTCTGATACCTCCAACACATCTTGATCGGTAGAGTAGAGCTCTTGGAAGTAGTTAAGAGCGGAATTCTTGAGATCTCGTTGATCAGTAATCCATTCGCCCTGATCGTTTTGAAGGGCTTCAATTTTGCTTTTCTTTCTTCTGATCACAGTGGAAGAGTGGAAAAAACTGGTATTTTTATCTCCGAACTTGAGCCATTTGCACCTTGACTTTTGGTACCAGAGGAGTTCTTCTTGATTCACAACTTTGGAGTACTCCTTCCAGAGTTTAGCTTCAAGCTTTAGAAGACCAGCATGAGGATGAGATGAGATTGCACGGTCAACTCCCTCTAATCTTTTGAGCAAGGACCTCTTTTTTTTTGGGAGACTGCCAACAACATTCCTATTCCACCAGGAGGCTTTATTCTCAAATTCTTCACGCCCTGATAACCAGTCATTATTTTGCCAAGCAGTATTTACTAAGTCTGAGAAACCCTCTTCAAGACACCAGGCAGCTTGATATTTAAAATTATTCATGTTAGAAGAGGCTTGCGCATTACCCGGAGCGATCACCAAAACTCTATGATCAGATTTAAAACGAAGGTGGTGGAAGATTTTTTGATCCGGATGACTCACTTCCCAGGCTAAATTACAAAAAGCCCAGTCAAGCCTTTCTTTGACGTCATTTCTCGACCAGGTGAATTTATCACCCACCACAGGCAAATCCAGAAGTCCGCAATCATGAACACAGTTTTGGAAAGGATGCAAGGATCTATCAGGGACGGCAGCTCCACCAATCTTGTCAGAGTGATTTAAAAAGGAATTGAAATCACCAAGTATAAGCCAAGCTTCAGATACATTTCCCCCCAAAACCCGGAGGTCATACCACAGCTCCTGCCTATAACTCCATCTTGGGTCACCATAAATGAATGTAGTACAGTAGCTATCATTGGAGTTTTTGTCGGTCAGACGGCAATGGAGAAGTTGGGAAGTAGAAAAAAGATATTCTACAGAAACTTCAAAATCATGCCACAGAACCCAAATACCACCCGCATAACCAGTGGCTTCAACCCTCAACCAATTGTTGAAACCTAACTTACGCACCACTAAATCCGCTTTGTGTCCACTAACCCTAGTTTCCGCAAGACACATAACAGAGATATTGTGCTTGGAAACAATATCGCGAAGGACACGAGAAAAAGCATTGCTACACGCACCTCTACAATTCCAACTTGATATAATCATGGAAACTAAATAAGAATAAACAGACAGGAGAGAAAAGTTACTTATCTGGTGGAATGCGTCTTGAACCAGATCGCCCTCTGCTTTTAGCTTCTCTCAAATTTTTGTGAGATTTTCCCTGATCCTTGTTGTTCTCCAAGGGGATATGAGTCTCCATTCTTGGCAAAGAGGATAACTCAGTGACTGGAGGGTCCAGCTTTAGCTTCAGAGATAGATCCGCTTGGTCCCTCTCAATATGCTGAACCAAGAATTCCTTAGAATTTATATCGCTTGGGGAAGCGATAATTTGCATCTCTGGATCATGATTCTCGACCACCAATTCTTCTTCAAGGATTTGACTACTTGTGCGCTTGCTTGAGTTATTAGGAATCAAATTTTCCATTTCCTCAACTTCAGGAGTGATTTCCTGAGATGGATTTTTTGCAGGTTTTGGCGTGTGGAAAGCCTCGGAAGTCTACGTGGCCATGGAACCAGCAACAACATGATGCAAACGAGCACCTGTTTTCATTGACTTGGCTTCAAGAGGTCGCTGGGCCGAGAGAGAGGCTTGCGGATCAGTTGCTGGGATGGATATTTCATTTGAAGAGGTTGCATAGGCCGAGAGTGAGGCTTGCGGAATTGAAGCTGGGATGATTATATCATTTGAAGAGTTTGCATGTTGGGCCGAGAGTGAAGCACTCTGCTGGGCTTCAGTTACTTCAAGGCCTTTAGGAAGGACCTTTGGCAATACGGCCTTTAGATTGAGCCCAATTGCCTTTTTCCCTTTGATTTGATACACTTGTCTTGGAGGCCGTGTGGATTTATCTTTAGAGGTACGATTTGATTGAGAATTAAAAGCACCCCTTCTTTGACTTTCTCTTTCCCCAAATTGAACCAAGCGCCTCTCTTCTTCCTCAGCAGTTGGGCGTGTCTGAACGACGTGAAACGTAGAATCTTCGAGCTGGTTATCGTCTTCCAGGTCAGCAAGCATTTGAAATTTTGATGATTGATTTCTTCGCTCCATTTCTTTGGCAGGGATCAACCCATACCTTCCTCCTGCTACGCCGCCTTCCTGAACTGTCCTCCTAGGAAATCGTGATTTTCTCTGCCCCCCACCAGCATCCATGGGCCGAAGGCTTCCTCTGTCTTTGATGGTTCTTTTCCCGGCGGCAAGGCCGGAGCTTTCTCGGTGGGAGCTGGTACTGGTTGCTGAGGTTTCAGAGTTTCGGTTTCCCTATTTGCACAGACCTCCTTCTTGTGGCCATACCTCCCACATATAAAGCAAATCGAATCCAATCCTTCGTATTCTACATTGAACACGGTGGAGGCTACAATCACTCTAGGAACAAGACGCTTTTGGAGGTCTAACTCGACGCAAATTCTTGCGTATCTGCCCCTCGGAACAGCGCCTGAGGAGTGCTCTTGACCATTAATGGTATGCAAATCAACTTTTAAAGTCTTACCAATCATATTCCCCAATTTGGTAATGAACTTCTGAGAGTAGTAGATTAGAGGGATATTTGGTATTCTCACCCATGTAGCAATTTTACCCAATTGATTTTGAAAAGGGTCGAAATAGGGAGACCACTTCTGGACTAAAACCGCATGATTTGCAATTACCCAAGGTCCTTCCAGTAATATGCGTCTGTAGTGTGATTCCCAGTTTTCCTGATTTGTGAATCTTACAACATAATAGTTGTTTGGCAGATCCACTAGATCGAAATCCTTTAATCTCCACATCCTACTCAGCATTTCTTTTAGCTTGAATAGGTAGAAGTGTGCGCCTAGCACTGTAACAATCAATGATTTATTCCAAGGTTGGCAAGCTTCGTTAAATTCTTCTTCTGAAATATCCAATGAAGGATAAACAGACATGAGCTTTTTTGTCTCCTCAGTAGGCTCTGGAATTTTCCATGATTGATTCTGCAAATTTGATGTTATTTGATCTTCACTTGTGATTTTTGATCCATGAACCAAGCCATTAAACTCCATTCTATTGAAACCCATCAGCGAGTCTCTGTAAGAAGAGCTCTTTAAGTGATTCGGTGACCCCTGTTTTTTGTTTTGCATTTCAGATACAGGGCCTTCTAAATCCAATGATAACTTACTTCCAAGGCTCTCCTCAATCCCAACTAATGCGAGATTTCCTGGTGGAGTGCATGAAATGCTCTTAGTCGATGATCTAGCAGGCGAGGATTGGGAATCCGGCGATAAATCCGGTGGTATCTTTAGAGAAAAGACGTCGTCCATTGAAAGTATTCCGGTGACACGAGTTCCAAGAGAGAGAAAAAAGAGACTCTTCCTTCCGCTCCTCGCTCAAAAATCAAATGAGTACTTTATTATTATTGTTAGTGGTAGAAAATGTTAAAAATTAGTTTGGACTCGGGAAAAAAAACTACTGGAATAAGAAAATGATGTTAATTGAATAAAAAATTGATGTTTGACATGAGGCAATTGACTTTTTATTCAAAAATCACTCCATAGTACAGTTTTTGTTTTTTTGCTATTTAGTTTTAAATTTTTCTTCATATTTAAACCTTTTGAATTTAACTTTTTAATATATGTAATCCAAATAAATTTACCTCGAGCCCACCTTTTCAATAAAAACCTATCCAAAAAGAAATTATATTATATTAGTTGAGATAAAAATCACATGCTCAATCAATCTAAACAAGGCCTCCCAATTTCAGAGTGGCGAAGAGTTTCAACTTGTACTTCTCTTACAGCCAAGGCTACAATCTGAGATCACGTAGCATTAGGTGCGAGCATTAATTGGAGTGAAGACTTGTTATATTAATTAAAAAATAATCAGGAAGTAATTGAGTTTCATTATATTCTCTCATGTCTTGAGTTTCATTACAGCTTTAATGATGTTGCGGTCTGACGTAGTAATTGCTGGAATTATTAGCCTTGTTGTAATTTTGGCGTTGTCTTCTTCGTCATTATCTCACTTCAATCGAATCCCACATACACATGCCTCAATACGAAGAGGAGAAACAGAACAAAGATGATTCAGAGCCCAACCCAGAGCATCATTCTGCGAAAGGCTGGGATTTTCATTCAATTCCAATGATTTTGAAGCTTTAATTTGGAATGGAGAAAGCCAATCTTGGGAATGTTATGGAGGAATTAACTGATCCTAATACTCACTTATTTGGAGTCTATGCCTCATACAACGACATCAAAGACATTCTGCTTTGAAGAGTTTACAGAAGAATTCAAAGACGTATTATTTTGTCATGGTTATTGTTAAAATGGGTAAGAACTTGACTTCATGGATACAACAAACTTACCTAAATTTTGTCCTTTATTATAATAAATGAATTGTGGTGAACTCCAAGCCATGTAATTATTGACTAGAGGTGTTTATGAAGAAGCTTTTTTAAGTCTTCTCTATTAAATTTTTAATTATTTTTATCCAATCTTTTATTATAAAACCCTGAGCGATGATTAAAAAGCTTTCCTTAGAAATTAAGTGAACTACTAAGCCCCAATTTAGTAGAAGCCCAAATTTATCCCCTAATGATTCTTATATCTTTGGGGTATTAAAAAAGTAAAATGGTGAACTTTGAAGAATATAATTATGTTTTCGGTGAAATCGTCTATGAGATAGTGAGCTTTTCATATGATTTTGAATGACCAAATGATGAGCAAAAATTATGAAATTTTATGGGATGAAAGTATACATCCTAAGCTTTAATTTGATAGGTCATATGACTCAGTTAGAGCTATATATAAAAAGATATGAATTTTTGAAGTTAGCCCAGAAAAACTGTGAAAGTTTTGGAACAGTATGCAAAGATTGAAATTCTGGGAATTTTGTGATTCCATCCAGAAAAATTCTATATTTTTTCTTGAAAATAGACTCAATAAGGGTTCTATAAGCTTTGGAATCACTCCATTTTGATCTTACTAGAATTAGTTATGATTTTTCAAAGTTTGGCCAGAAATCTGCCAAAATTTTGTAAAATCCGAAAATGAAGGAAAATAACCTTGAAATTATGAGATACATGGAAAATTCAATTGGACTGAAGGAAGGACCTTCTTGGACGTCTTTACCATGGGCCAAGAAGAGAAAATATTATGCACATGTTATTTGGGCTTACAACATTATGTTTATGTACATAAAGTGTGATTTTTGGAATTTTACTTTAATGAATAATTAAAGTAAGACATAAAGTATTATAAAATCATTTTTCCATCTTCCTCCTTAGCTCATTTTCGTGCTGAACCAGCAGCCAAGAGAGAGAGAGAAAGTTTGAGAGCTTTTAGAGAGAGAAAGAGAAGAGAACTTACAAGGTATGTCGATTTCTTCGGTGAATTCGTACCTAATGCGTATAACCTTGTTCCTAAGCTTCTCTTCTATGTTATTTAAGGTGTTTGAGAAGAAAATTTGGTATCTGATGTTAGTAGTAACTGACTAGTGTGAATGTAAAACCACAATGAGGGGAACCTCCTTACCTCCAAGTAATTACAAGTAATTATCGTGGCATTTGTGCATTTATATAAGGACTCAAACACGATATCACTAGTTAATTTGGAACAACCTACAGTCGGTTGATTCAAGTCTTTTGTGGTGGATCATTCCTTTATATGTATGGTTATTAGTTTTTGGAGTTGAACTAGAAAGATGTACGTGATAATTTGCAAATATCAATGAGGAGATGTGGTATCAACTAATATTATTTACTAGGTGTTCAGGATTGAAAATGTCTAGAAGTCTATGGGTTAAAATTGTGGAATGTTACTTTTGAAAGTAAATATGGGGCTAATATTCCTAACGAGGCCACGGACGAAGGTGTCATTTGCTCAAACAATTAAAATGAAATGTGTTTACTTTTATTTCCCTTACAATCTTGGAGTCCTGTGATCACGGAGCATTAAGTGTGAATTCATAGTCACAAGAAGCTGTCAAAGGAAATCAACAAAGTGGATAACCCAGTTTTGGTGGAAGTGAAGGACGACCCTAATTAAGAAGGCACTTGTCTGTATAACTATTTGAACAATACTACATGTTTAACCTCTCGTTCTATGGCTTTAAAGACACAGATCACAAAATATAAAATATTTATAAGAAGTTGCATGAGAATGAATGTGTAAGAGCAAGATGTTCACACATGAACTAATTCTAGTCAATATATATATATATATATATATATGCTGTATGTATATAAATAGAAGAAAGGAAATTCCAAAATCTCGTTAAGAGTAGTTTGCATTCCACAACCCCCATTTTGCTGTGCACTCACCAGCTGGTCTCTCAGCTAATTAGTCTCTGCCACGTAGCACCATGAATGTCTACGTGGGACCCATTCCTTCATCCACGTAACGCATCTTCCTCTTCTTCCCCTTTATATAACCCATCTCCACTTTCACTCTCTCCCTCCCCCTCAAGCAGAAGCTTTTCTGGCGATGGAATCCATGGCTTCCACTGATGAGTCACCGGACCCGACAATGGCGAAGGGTTCTCTGTCAGAACCGACTCTGGGAGCGCCGATGTCGATGGGGCAGGAGGCCATAGACACGGGGGCTGAAATGTTGCAGTCGCTGAAACCCATCAACCAGTTCAGCGTGCATGGGTGCAGCTTCGCAATTTTCAGCCACGATATGAGGCGTCAGATCGAGACCCACCATTTCTGCTCTAGCCTCTCCCAGGACTTCGTCCAATGTGTCGTCTACGCCTCCAACGAACGCAAAGGCCCCCTCCTTGGTACACTCATGCACTTGTTTCTTTTTATGAGTTAACTTTGTATATAACTCTTCAAACTTCGGAGTTGAAATATTTTGAACTACTAGTTCACATGACGAGAGAGAGAGAGAGGAGAAGAAGAACAAAAGGAGGGGTGGGCTGACAAGGATGCCACAACACATCAGAACATCTCCTTTGACCCACAATCAGTAAGGACGAATTTGTTAAAGGTTCAAACTTCGGAATCGAATTGCAGTGGGTCAAATTATAAGTACTGAGTTACAAACTCGATGGATTAATTTTTCCAAAAAATATCTATTTATAAGGATAAAATTGAAAACATATATTAATTTAATCCATATTTATTGAGTTAACTAATTTTTTTAGTATGTGAGAATTAAGTAATTTAGACTTGTAAATAAGGTCAAAATGATATGTAGGAGGTGCTAAATAGATCGGAGAGTTGATGAATTTTTTGATATGTGTTATATTATGTGTATGTATAAAACGATGTGCTTTTTGATAATCTCTTGTGCGTGACAGAAGTGGAGTACGTTGTTTCGTATAAGATATTTGAAACTTTTCCACCGGAGGAGCAGAAGCTTTGTCATTCTCATGCTTACGAGGTTTTGAGCTCATAGGAATTTGATAGTTGTCCATTTGTTGTTTGTATTTTTCAGTCACAAATAGTTTAGTTTATATATATATATAGCTAAATAGTGTTGAGAAGGAAGAATTAATATATGAATGGATGCAGATAAAGTCTGGATTGTGGGTGAATCCCAGAGTTCCTGAGATGATCGCTAAGCCAGAGCTTGAAAACTTTGCAAAAACTTATGGCAAGTTCTGGTGCACCTGGCAATTTAATCGAGGTATATATGCCTACTAACACTATCTTCAAAGTGGTTCTAGTGACAAGTTTTCATATTTGGATTCAGTAACAGACGGATCCAGTACGAAATATTACAAATAGTTGAGATAATGGACTCTTGCTACCTCTCACTGAATCCATCTATCACTGAATCTGGCTCTTGTGAATCCCAAATCTATAAGAGAGCCTATAGAGCAGATAGGTATATGTTAGGTTTGCCCTGAATAACTGGGTGGCAAAGGAGATGGAGAATTTGTCTAGGTTCCAATAGGTGTTGGGAACAGGAAATTTTGATTGGTATGAGGGGAGGGGAGGGAAAGTGGGTGGAGGGAAAAAATTTTTGAGTTGAATTTAAAAAAATTAAAAAAGTGGGATTAAAAAATTTTAATTAATTTTTCTTATTCTTTTCTCTTTTATATTCTTTTTATTAAAATTTTATTAACTCACTTCTTCAATCTTTTAAAACTCAACTCATAAAAATTTTCCCTCCCCTCCCCTCCAAATCCCTCACACCAAACAGACCCTAAAAGATTTTATCTAGATTAATGGTGATGGTAGATATTCTATACTAGATTTTTGGGGTTGTTCGCAGTCAAAAGTCTCTATTCATGACCAGTTGCAGCTTGCAGTCCTAACATGTTAATTGCTTGAAGTCCATTAAAACTTGTCTATCGATTTATTAATGATTACGTTGTTCAGACATGTGTTTGACTGGATGAAGATCTTTTTATGCTGGAGAGTACCACTAGCTAAATTTTATTTTATTGTTTGGATTATTTAATTGCCTATATCTAGACAAAATCTAATCTAGTAAAACAAGTAAGAAACAGTATTTTTTTAGTTTATTTAACGATTTTTCGCCCTAAAAAGTAAATATATTAGTGGAATTTTGTTTCCTAAAACATAAAAGAGCTCTTTTAGTCCTTTTTTTTTTTTACCCAAAAAGAGCTCTTTTAGTTGATTCTGAGATTTTTCAAATAGAGTTTGGTGAATGAGCACACAGCTTCTTGTGAGGCCAAAAAAAAAAAAAAAATCATGCTTCCACAATGATATCTTAAAACATTTTTTTTATATGCCTAGCTATCTAATTGAGTTTTAAAGTGTTGTCAGACCCAAATATAGATGTAGCCCTCCCAAACTTGAACTTATGACCTCATATTTAAGTAGCTAAAGTCCCCTCCAGGCCTCCACTAAGGGCAACACAGGATGGCAATTTTATTTTAATTTTCATTCCAACATATTTTTTAAAGTTTTCTTTTCATTTGTAACAATATGGCCAGAAGTAAATGGATTTTAAGGGTTCTGCTAAAGGACAATCGAAATTTCATAGATAAACATAAACTAAGTATTGTGCTTAAGAATAAACACCTGAGTAAATATTATATTTTGATCCACCAATGATCCAAAGATCACAAACACACCCTTGTGAGGGCCTCCACAAACAAAAAGTTTTAAATGAAAGAATGGAAAATTACTTAAAATAGCTTCAATGATAAAATAATTACTTTTTATTACCGCTGACATGATGATAAAATAAGGAAAAAAAAACCATTGGTATGTTACATTGGAAACATCTCTCCTCCTACAAGATATGGTTGCATAAATTTGACTCTTCTCAAACCCCATTTAGTGAGAACATTTTCCATTGAGCCACTCTTTTTTATGTTAAATGGGTAAATCTTGAATAATCCGCACACCGTAGGTAATATATGCACCATTAAAAAAGGAAAACAAATCATATCTATCCAATATCATAGACAGGTCAAATAAAGCAAAAATTAAAATATTTATAACTAGAGATATGTAATGATCAAATTAAAATCTATAAAAGTGTTTGAACAAAAAAAAAAATTGCAATACATTATACTTACGAATCAAGATTATGTTCTTCAATATTTGTTACCAACGGATACAAAGCTTTCCAAATAATTAAAAGCATTGCTAACATTGCCATATCTGTGAGCAATAAGAAACTCCTTGAGATTAAAAAGATACACCAAGTTCTGGTTTATAAGGTATTTGATATTTAAGTTCAAAAACTTCATTCCTCCAAAAATGACTTAGGATATAAGCTGGATAAACCAGGGCTGACAATAAACCTAGTCCTATACTATCCCATCCCTGCCTTGATTTATCCTCCTCCATTGCCTACAATTCAATATATGTTAGGTTTCTCATATCCATCAAAAAAATGATTCCAAAACTTCATTACTTGAAACAATCCATTAAGAACACAGTCATTTACCCACAGTTCAATGTTACTTCAAAATAGTGCCTTGATTATTTAGTGCTTCACAGCCACACACACCACACACACAACGCAATTAGAAAAACTGGAACGAGACCATCACTCGACATTGTAAAAAGAAAAATATTACAACACACTCAAACCGACACATGGATAATAAGTATAAAATAGAGAGACACAAACAGACACATACAGGACTAACTAATCTCAGTAGCTAGAAATCTTGTCCATAATGTTAGACACCACCTCCTTGCTTTCTCTAAGAACTTCAACACTTCGGCTGAGCAAGGCACGCTTGCCCGCTATGGAAGGTGACTCCTCCAACAAGCTTTCAATTCCTCCGAAACTCGGAGACGTAAAACAAGAAGTGATCTCCTTCTCCAACTCCCTATCAACCATATTGTTGATGCTGAATTGTAAATGCAGAGCAGTGGTATCAATCAGCCTCCTCAGCACAATCCTCCAATAAGAAATCATCCTCATCTTCATGTCATAAGCTTGATTCAGAACTTGTGCATCGTAGTGTCTCAGATGACCAATCCGTATGCTTTCTCCAAGACCATTCACATTCACAGCTTCATGTCCTGTACGAACATATTCGACGACAGAAGATTGATAAGCCAAGAGACTATTGTACTCAGTCATGTACTCAGGATTACATGTGTAATCTGTCAACTTTTCCATTTCTATATCCTCCTTTACATGATTCTTGGAATGCTCTCTCATTCTAGCAATCAGATTTTCTCCTGACCTGCAAGTACACCTCTGAAGCTGGTAGTAGTGTTCAGAGTGGCGGTTAATGACTTGAATCACCACTTTTTCTAGATAATCCCACACATCGTCGATGAACTGAATCGGCCTCGATGAGATTCCTCTCACTTTATTCTGTAATAAAGCCAGAAAAACTGTGCGAGGCATGAAGTTTGGGAGGCCAATCCACTTTCCTTCCTCCAGAAGCATTATTTCATCCATAAGGAAATTCTCTTTGTGATTACTTTCTGGACATTCATGAAGATCTTTCGAGTATTCGTTGAGCTTTTCCACCAATCGAGCAGTACAATGCATGTTTTTATCTTCGGGGTACTCATCAAATTCTCCTCTGATAAGGATTTTCCTGAGAGATTCCTTCACTAATCCAATTATATGCATGAAGGCAGCCATAGCATCAGCAGCAGAATTCAAGTTCTTTGGCAAGCTCTCCAACTCAGAAAGCTGAGAATTGAGCTTCTCATTGATTTTTCTTAAAATCTCAGGCAGTGTCTTTGAAATAATCGAAGCTTGAAGCTCAACTAGCCTCTGAGCTAAAGCAGGTATACCCACCATGGATTTGTCTATCTTTGACAGAAGAGGATGATTCAGGAACAGCATAGCTTCCTCCTTTCGAGCATCTTCATATGATTCATCATTAATTCGATTTCTCACACAGACGTAACCAAGTCCAATGTTTACATCATCTGCAGTAACCTTCTCACGTAATCCTTCAGGAGACTTATCTGCTTTTGTTACTACAGCCAGAGTTCTCAAACCAGTTCTATCAACACTCTGTGACATCCTAATGGATTCACATGTTGTAAAATCTTGAGTAGCTGAGAGAACATTCAGAATGATAGTTTCCTCTGGTTTGATATACTCCATGATCATTTCTTTGATCTGGTCATAGATGTCCTCAGGCTGTCCATGAATGGGAACTCTGGTTATACCTATTAGAATATATTTAAAAAAAGAGTCAAGCTGATTAATTAGAGAAAGAATAAAGGCATATAATGGTAAGGGAAATCCTATCAAATAGCTTAAACTATTTTAATAAAAAGACAACCCTAATCATGCATCTCAAGAATATAATATGATATCAAAGTGATTAAGAAGATTATGAACTTGAGGCTCCTACAACTCAAAAGAAGCACAAGTCCGGGCGAAGAAAATAAAAGTACGGGGAAGGATATTAGAAATATTAAAAAACTGTCTCACACAAGTCTTATCAATTTTGTTTAAGCTGTCAAGAACCTATGACTCAATTGACAAACCACACTTCCCTTGAATGGGAGGTTGTGAGTTCAAATCTCGTAATGTGGTCGGTGTGTTTCTCTTTCCAATAGGGAAGGCCTAGGTTAGCTTTAAAGCTTTTTTTAAAAAACTAAAACACAAAAATCTTGGTTTAAACTATTTGGGAAGAAAAATAACTCTAATATATAGCTATGTCACAAGTATATCCTCCGATGCTTAATATAGGACTTAATTAGAGAAGTTGATCAATTTTTTTCTAAATTATCTGTATTAATATATACTTCCTCAAATAGAAGTGATAAAAAGGGAATCAATTAAGATAATTAAGGTGTTTTAAGAAAAACATATTATATTTATTATTACTTTCTTAATCTAATCAAATCAGTTAATCAATTCTTAGATTAAAAACCAGAGGGGAGGAATACCTGGCAGATCCACCATGGTGAGATCAGGAACACCATTCTTCTTCACGAACAAAGTCAAAGGGGTGTTGCTAATCGCTTTTGACCTCCCAGCAAGTTCTTCGGTGGCTGTGTTGATAGCATCAGAGACATGTTCTTCATCTGTTGATACAGCTTTGTCATTGTACTCCAACAGAAGCTCTGGCTCTGCTACAGGGTGGTTCTGGAGCCTCATAATCAAAGGCACCCTCGTGCAGATTCCTTGCCCACGTGGCAAACTGATTCCGGCAAGAGATTCCATGACACTGGACTTGCCAGAAGACTGGTCACCAACAACCACAATGCTTGGGATCTGAATACCTTCTTTGGTGATGTTGAGGCGTCTGAGGTTTTCGACCGCGTCGAGAATTGGTCGGATCTTTTCGTTGTAGAAAGACACAATGGGTGGAGCATTATCGTCTCCATTGGAGGTTTGAGGTTGGTGATGATCTGGGTCTAGGGACAGAGAGGTTAGTTTCTCATTAATATAGCAATCGGCAGAATACTTTCCCATTTGGCTGAGGGATTTTTCTGAGAGTTGAGAGTTTTACAGAAAAGTGAGAAGAGATTTTAGGTAGTATAGAGAATATGCGAATTGCAGAGAATGATAGGGAAGATTGTGGTTTATATAGGAACGTGTGAGAGGTTAGAATAGTGATGAAGATGAAAAAGAGAGCTGGGAAAAAATTGGTGCATTTCGGAGACTTGCTCAAGAAGGAGATGGGAAAAGTAGTGTACGTGGAAACTTTTTTACTCAGTGAGTGTTAAGGAAACTACAGAAATGTGATTTTCTTTTTCGTAAGTTGAGATAAAATTCATCTTATATATTTATTTAATAAATCGTAAAATTATTTTTTAAAAATTAATCCAAATACATACTTAACCTCAATGGTAGACAATTTAGTGAGAGGGGTCTCTATTTATTATTCTTATTTACTTTTCTTTGTACTATATAATTAATTATTAGGTTAATAATGAGCAATTTTAATAATGAAGTTTTTTACCATTGCCGCCTAGCACAGTAAAGCTTTGAATAGTAAAACAATGGGCTCAATCTTGTAAAAACGGAGCAATTTTACCACTCCTATTAAATTGTCTTAAACATCTATCTCCTTTTTTATGTGAAACCAACTTATTCTCCCTCCAATGTTATAACTGAAATTTTGGCCAATTCAATGGAAATGGAAGTAATAAAATTATATAATTTTTAAAAGATTGTGTCTATATTTTGACCCTTAAAAATTTTATTATGTCATATGCTCATGGCCAAAAAACTTTGTTGATAAAATTGCAACGTAGCCCTTAATTATTGGTGAATTATGAAGAATGGATGGATTCAAATACAATATGCTTCTAAAAGGTAGTGTATGATTGCTGATATTATGTTAAGAAAAAGTATTATTTGCAGGTAACATAAATACTGCTTCGATGGTATGGCTCTTGAATATATTATAAACTTTATCCTTGTATTTGATAATTTGTATTGGGTTTATTACATTTCTTTTCTTTTCTTTTTTTTTTTTTTTGATAAAGGGTTTATTACATTTCTACATTAAAAAAAAGTATGGAAAGAATACTTTTTGTAAAAGTATTAATTCACACTCTCCATTTTGTAGGTGGTGGAAACTTAACGGGGGGGTTTTCTTTCGGGGGGGCAAAGACCGTTAACTTTATACCACTATATTTAAATACTTAAATCACTTCCCCACACTTGAATCGAATTAAAATAAGTGAGTTTCTTTACACATTAGATATTACTGTATAACTATCTTTTTACTCACTGGCAAAAAAAAAAACTATCTTTTTACTATTAACACTTTCAGCTTTTTTTATAAAAATTTGACATCACTTGATTAGAAATAAGTACATAATTTATAAATTTAATTACCTAGGTTTATTTATTAATTTATTAAGTTCAATCTAATTCATTCTTCTATTTATGTTATGTAATTTATATAATTCATTATTTATTAAAAAATTTATAAGTAAGTTTATCTCCCCCTTTCGCTTTTTGTCTACACAAATTCTTTTCCTCCCTCTTTCTCAGTCAGCAGTCAGCACCACTTTTCCTCATCAAAGAATCATCGTACCTTATTTTTATTTATTTTATTTTACTTTTATACTTTTTCCCATCCCATCGTCACTAATTCACTAGAGCATCACCCTTGCGGCTTGCCTTTGGGTTTTCTTTTTATTGGTCCATTTGACTTTAAACAATAAGAAAGTAAACAAAGAAGGGAAAAGAAGTGATGTGTCATAATCAGATAGAAAAAATATTGGGAGAATTACAATGAGGTCCCAAGAAAGGAATAAAATTAAGAAATGATCCCTATAGATTGCAAAATGAAAAAATGATCCCATTAACAACTCCAGGAGCATGTATTGACAACTCGTTAATAACTCCATGAGCCTGTATTAACAACTTCATATGACCATTTTTTTCATTTTGCAATCTATTTGGACCATTTTTTCATTTCTCTTCTTTCTTGGGACCTTACTGTAATTCTCCTAAAAATATTTTAATGGGTAATTTTATACTTAATAGGACAAAAACTGCACGTTGATGAAAAAGAAGGTTAGGACAAATAAAATCAGAAAAAATGAAACAAAAAATTACCCATGTGTATGAGGATGGTGAGCTCTTTCTTGACAATATCTGTCAGGTTAAAAAAAAAAAAAAGAGAAAATCAAATTTATAGTTACATTGGTCTCTTGTAAAAATAAATTTGAGAGTCACATTCTCAATCTCATAAACCAGTGGCAACACATTTACACATTTATGAAGGTTAACGTCGTATCGACGATAAGCTTTTTCCTTTGGTGGTTATCATATTCTTTTTTTTTTTTCCCCTTCAAAATAAGGGTGAGGGAATGAAATAAGTAGCAAAATTTTGTTTTTTTTTTGTTTTTTGTTTTTTGAGGGGCGGGGGTTGGGGGATAAGAGTATACTTTTATTTATTTAGCTTTATACAATATTTCAATTTAGTCTTTTAATTTTACAAAATATTTTTTAGTCATTTAATTCTTTTCTTCTATACACTTTAGTCATTTTATTCTAATAGCATCAATTTCAAATGAAGATATTTTATGCCAATTATAGTTATTTTTTAAAATTAAATTTAATATGTTAACATTTAAAATTTTTTGTCTCAATACTTTTTGTTTATAGTGTGAGAGTTAGAAAATTGAAAAAACACTAAATTATGAGGCCAAGATGAAATTTTCAGACTAACAAGCGGTTGGTTGATGTGATAAGAGGTCTTACCCCGTAAAGAAGAAAACACAAGTTTAAATTTCGGAAAGCACACTTATTAAGAAATGTGATAACTTTTTACCTTCTAATCCTTGAAAGGGAAAACCCTTGATCAAATAAAAAAAAAAGGTCAAATTTTCTGTCCAAAAAAGACGGCCAAGATATGTAAAATCTCGCACTCAGAATAAATCATTTAATCTACCTTTCTTTATGTGTAATAAAAAATTGACATGTTGCAAACTTGCATAATCAAACGTTTAAACTAATTCCACGTGGCAAGGTATTAAAAATAAAATCAATTGTTAAAATAATTGTAATTCATGTCTGAACTAATCGCAATTTGTTATTGATTAATACTGACCTTTCACTAATAACAATTCAATAAGCATGTATTTGGTATCACTTATTTTTGGACAATAAGTCCTTATTACGCAAGTCGAGATAAAACTCCTCTCACATACTTACCTCATATACCGTGAATCACGATTTATAAGCACTCATTGCCCA
This sequence comes from Inga oerstediana, assembly GCA_963210345.1. Lineage (NCBI taxonomy): Eukaryota > Viridiplantae > Streptophyta > Magnoliopsida > Fabales > Fabaceae > Inga > Inga oerstediana. The sequence continues at coordinate 25,653,063 of OY723400.1, read as the reverse complement.
AAAATAAGCTATTCCAAACAAGCATTATTAATATGAAGGTTGTTATTCAATTTGAATTATATTAACGAAGAGAAGTTTAATTATATCAACCATATATTTGTTTAACATGTATATATAAGATTCAATTTTCTAAAATTTGAATGTCCATTCTAATGTTTTTTTTTCCAAATCACCAATATATAATGCCATATGAAAATGTGTTGAAATTTGAAAACATAAAATTTTATATATTCTCTATATTTTTAAAAATTAATGTATTAGATAAATGGCATCACTTTGTATTTTTTATTTTTATAGATTTGTAAATTAATTATATAATTATATATAATAAATTCTCATCTAATGATTTTTTACAATAGTACACTTTTGGTTTAACTGCACACAAAGTTCCACTCTTGTCCCTTATTGTAGAGTTTTTTAGTCTTTAATTTGTAGTGCGTTACATGAGGAATGTTGCTGGAGGTGATAAGATTACTTGTTTAATTAATTTAGACCTATAAAAACCAAATTGAGTAGAAACCTCTCTTCATTTAGAAAATTATGAATTTATTCTTTAAAAATCATATTATTTGCGTATAAAATTAATTATTATCATTCTTTGGAAACTAAAGAAAAATAAATTTTAAAGTTATCAATATCTCAATTAATATCTAATTATCATCAAAAGTTGAAATAAGAGTTATTGTCATATTGTTGTTCCAATTAATATACTAATTGATCATTTTCCATTAACTTCCTTTTATATATTTCCAAAAATATATAATGTATCTAATGTTATAAAATAAGAGAGATGAGAAGAAAAAGAGAGAAAAGTTTTATTCACTAGTCAGATATGTGGATAATATATAACTTGTATCTCATGTTTATAGGTATAACTCTATAACATACGTACAATAAATGAGATTACATAATCATAGGAAAATAATGGGGAGAAAATAATAGGAAGATTGGAGAAATAATAGAGAGATGAATATCCATATTAATATATTTTAATATACCATTCATAACATTTCCCTTAGATGTCTATGACTAAATATGTGCCTCATTAAAAAAAAACCTTCAACTAAGAAATAATAGGGTGTAGAAGTGATCATTTTAGAGAGCATATGATTAAGTTCAAGACCCCCCACACTTGATGAATAATGAATATGTTCACTAATCCACCAAAAGTGAATATAATAATAGGGGTGAGCAAAATCAAACCGAAACCGAAGACCGAACCGAACTCAATGCGGTTATTTCGGTTCGGTTATTGGATATTTTTCAGTTTTTTCCTTCTAGAATTTTGGTGTTCGATCGGTTTTCGGTTCAGTGATTATAAAAAAAATTCGGTTATAACTGAATAACTAAAATAACAAATGCAACATATGGGCTCTATTTATGGTTTTTTTGTTTTTATAAATGTTCTATGTATGTTTTGTATGTCTTTTGAATGGCCCAAGCCCAACACTCATTATTTTCATTTAAAACATGTTTTCAGCCCAAGCCCCAAGTCCAACTAACCCCACATGGGCCACATCCTAAATGGCTAGCCCTAGAAACTTAGAAAACATTCTCGTTTGATGTCGCCAATTTCAAACTAACTCCAGCATCCACTCAAGATCTCCCTCGTCATGACCTTTGCTCACTGTCCTCAGTCTTCACGCCCTCAAGCAAAATGAACCAGTGAGTAGTGAGCCATTCTCTGATATCTCTACTATCTTTCCTCAACCCACTTGAGTTTGTTTGATTTTTGAGTCAAGTCTGAGCAGCATCTTCATTGGCTTAGAATTGAAGAGGTTGTCGTTGCCGTTAATGTTGAACTTATTGCATATCTGGGGAGTTTTGTTGTCCACTGGAAGGCAAGGAGACAGAGAAAAAGAGTAGATGCCTTCACCTTCACCTTCACTTCACACGTCTTCTTCCCTTCACGCCATCTCTTCTCAGTCTTTCTCTTTTGTCTTCTGATCTGATGATATTTTTTTATTGTGGATTTGATCACTGTTATTTCCCATTTTTTCCCCCAAATTATAGGCTTCTTTTTAGATTTAGTTTGATAGATCTGATTTCCTTAAAAGATTGTTGTTGTTTTGATATATAGCCTAAAAATTCAGTTATAACCGAAATTAATGAACACCGAACCGAAATATTTCGGTTTATTCGGGTTGGTTAATTTTTATGTTTAATTTCGGTTTGGTCTCTTCAATTGATATAATTCGGTTTTTGGTTTTTTCGGTTAATGAGGATAACCGAACTGAAAAATCGAATGCCCACCTCTATCTGATAATGTTCTCCCATTTACATTTGGCGGGTTAGTTTGAATCTTCACATATCAAACCATATTTAATAGCATATTAATATGTCTTTCAGCAACTCCATCCAAAACCAAAGTGCATTAAATAGTTAGCTATCTAACTCTCTTTCTTCTATTTTAAATCTTCAACCAAACAAATATTCAAAGGGGAGGATTTTTTTTTGCTTCTCAAACCCAATTTGATAAGGTTCACTGTAACCATTGTTTTCTAAGACTGAAAGAATTTTACGTCTCATGTTGTTTTAATCATCTTCTAGAGTTTTTCTGTTTTCTTGAAGAGATATTTCAAATGTCTTATACAATTTTTCCTTGTTTCTTCAAGGAAACAGTAAGTAGTATTTTACTTTCAAGTTTTTTATAGTTTATAGTGTTGCTAGTTGGACTGAGCTTATGGTTCTTTCTTCTATCATGAATTGGGCTTTTTCCTTTTGAGATGAATCATTCTCCTAAATTCCCACATGATCCAGAGTTTGGACATGGAAATTTCTGCATTTTGAGATTTCCTTATACTATGATTTTATATTATCTTTTTAGTATCTAATCCCTCACTTTGAACTCATTGAAGTTTCTCTGGATTTGAATATTGACTTCTTCCTTCTTAAGTCTCAAGAGATTCAGATTATTCTTTAAATTCATCTTCCGACTTTCTTTTCGATTACACTTCTCATTCCATGTCAGGATCTAATAAGCCTTACTTTGGATTATCTTCCTCTAGATCCTCTTTAGGATTTTCTTCTTCTGGGTTATCTCTAGGAGTTCAAACCTAAATGAGCAAATCCCTATTTAAATAATCATTTAGAGGCTCACATTCCTCTATTTTAGAGGTTTCATCAAATAATTTGTTCTTTCTGATCCACCACTAAATTGTTCGTGCTCAAGAATGTGTTTATCAACACTATTATCATCCAAAAGGACCAAAAGAATAAAATCATTTTGGTTCAGTGTTTTTTGAATTCTCTAAATTCATATTTATCTCAAATAAAATTATTATAAATTATTAAAAAAAAATTTAGGATTTTTAAATGTTTAAAAATCAGTATAAGTAGCACGGGAAGCCTCAAAAAATGATCTAAACATACTTTAAAATAAGCTAATAATATGTCAAAATGAAGATCATGAATTTAGAGATGTTTAGAAACAAACCACTTTATAATTGGAGCTCAAATAAACTTGCACGTGCCCCAAGAAGGAGGAGGAAAAAGAAATCCTGAAAAAAATTGAAAAATCCAAACAAAACCCACTCTCATAGCTGGCGCGTGTACACCACGTGCTACCACAGAGTTCTTGAACTGCAACATGCACCGGCCCTCTTGGTTGCACATGCCACCCTAATGCTGGTAGAGCCTGCCACGTGGCGTCAGGCAATGCCATGGTCCCATACGCACCACCTGGCGCTTTTCCTATTATTTTTTTAAGTCAACGAAACGATGTCATTTTGATGTCTGGAGGTTGTCTTCAACCTCTAGAAGGGTCAACTTGACCCATATGTCAAACCAGGTCGAGTTCATTGGACCTGGTTTCTTCTCTCCTCCATATCTTCATTGTCCGACGTCTTGTTTAAGCATTCCTGGTGTTGTTTTCTTTGTTTTTTTGATGTTCTACATAATAGGACTAGTTTCACGACCTAAAACCTCTATTTTTGAATGACCCAATTCTGGTTTTCACATCCATTTTAAACATATGTTTTCAGAAACCATTATTGTTGTTTTTGGGTTTTTCTTTTTGGGTCTTTCTCATTGTTTTCCGGTGACATACATAATTCAAAGTCTAAATATTTAGTATTCAAGTGACACAATCTCAAAAACTAATATCCTCAGTTTCGGTTCTGGCTTCCGGTGGGTTATCTGTCTCAGCCTTTTAGTTCTATGGCTTAAACATACTTATTCTATGTATTTCAAATGCATACATATATATAAGATAGATATAAACGAACACGAAGATAAACACCAAGCCAGAAAAAATAAAAATAAAATGCTTGTTGGAGGATAATCAAGCAAACTCAAAAAAATACACATGTCAATAATATGATGCAGTGAAAGAAACGCATCACAGGCCACAATAAAAAAAGGGAAAATACCAGTTAGGTCCCAAGGTACAGATTTAATACCAAAAAAGTCCCTTTGCAAATTCCAATGTCAGAAAAGTCCCTAGGGACTTTTCTGACAGCATTTCCCTTTGAACAATTACTAAAATAGCCCCACTTGTATTTACAACTTCATAAGCGGCGTTTACAACTTGGGAGAAAGAAAATCTAAATGGTTTATGTTACAACACTTGTTGCTACGTTTACAACACTTTTAGCTCTTTTTACAAGTTTTTAAGCTACATTTACAACCACTTCCACCCAAGTTGTAAACGCCGCTTATGAAGTTGTAAATACAAGTGGGGCTATTTTAGTAATTGTTCAAAGGGAAATGCTGTCAGAAAAGTTCCTAGGGACTTTTCTGACATTGGAATTTGTAAAGGGACTTTTTTGGTATTAAATCTGTACCTTGGGACCTAACTGGTATTTTCCCATAAAAAAAACATACGCTCTGGCGCCATTAAAGGATTTTGAGCATACCTAGAATTTGTTGACTCGTTGAGTATCCATACAAGATCAGAGTATCGATATGGATTCTGATCAAGTTCATATGGTAGATTTACCATTGGAGAGAAGAGAGTCAAGAGATTAGTTTTTGTGGGCGCTTTCTATCAGTTTTCTAGCAGACTCCCACAAATTGATTTCACCCCATATATCCCATACAAGGGATTTAACATAATCTGAATTTATAACGATAAAATTCCTTATTTGACCCATACCTCTCAAATTTACATAATAATTCTAAATTAATTGGGGTTAGGCCCTGATCCACTAAGGACGGACTAGACATATTCCAACATAGTAGGAAAAAACAAAAGAGATGGGAGGAAGTAAGTAATATTTGAGTAACACTAGACATTATAAACTATTTTTTGGTGCATTCAGTATTGGGTTAATGTATGGTGAGCACCTCGAACTATTTTTTGAGGTGGAATAAGCACTTTAAAGTATTTATTAGTGTAATTTTAACCTTGATGTATTTAAAATGAGGCAATTCTGTCCATCCCAAACAGAACCTTAATGCCGTCACTCAGTGACTGAAAAAAAAAAATCCTCCTTCCCTGTCATCGACCGCACTCTCTCCCCACACTCAACGACCCTCGACTCCAAGCCAATTCGCCGACCCCATCTCGCAACCCGGCAAGGCCTGTGTTGATGGGGGGTTTTTTCCTACGATTCAACCTCATGTGTATTTCCAATTCTTCCTTATTTTTCGCTTTGAAGGAGGGCCAAAGGAATTTGGGTTTTTTCTTTTCCATTTTCAATTGAAAGATTCATCTCTCAAAGTGATGGTTCTTTTAGCTTCTTATTCTTTGAAAATATTATACACAATCTTGGTTCCAATCTTGGATCTCTCCCTTTCTTCCCCAACTCTCTTATTTCGTTTTTGGGATTTGATTTCTGATTCAAATTTGTATCTTGATATGTTTTCTTCTTAATCAGATCCTAGTAATTAAGAGAAAATGGTTACTGGGGATCTTCATGGCAGTGGAAAGGAAGAGTTTTACAAGCAAAGGGGTCGCAAGTACCGGCCTGTGTTGGACAACGATCGTGTCATACCTGAGATGTCTTCTATGGGCCCTGGATGGTCGTCGTCTTCTTATCACAATCAACTTACTTCTCTGATGTATATTTATTTTCTTGCTTCTATGACTTTTTCTTGAGCACAATGTCATGTTATTGGTGGAGGGGAACAAGGGCATTATGAATCTAAAGACATTGGCTGTTGAAATACAAGAAACGGTATGAAATGCAATTTCTTCTCCGATGTGCAAGGACCCAGCCTCCAATGGTACTGTTCCGATCGTCACTTGAGTTAAAAATCAAGTAAAGAGAGTGTGGTCGATGACCAGCAAAGCATAAGTTTTTTAACTCAGCTAGAGACGGCGTTAAGGTTCTGTTAGGTCATATGTAGAATTGTTCCATTTTAAATATATCAGGTCAAAATTACACTAATAAATATTTTAAAGTTCTTATTGCATCTTGAAAAATAATTCGAGGTGTTCACTGCATCTTAATCCTTCAGTATTTAAAAAATGTTTTTTCAATAATAGTATACAGTATTTTAAAATAATTATTTGTGCATCCGTTATTTTAAAAATATTTTTATTTTCAAATTTAGTATCCCAAATTTAGAGTGTTGTTTTGACTAATAAAAGAAAAATCAGATAACTTAATTTACTTTGAAGGGAGAAAAAGAAAAAGAAAAAGAATTAGAATATTTTTTATGAGATAGAAATAGGAAGCACATGTAATGGGGAAATTAAATTTTTAAAGACCCAATTCACAAATATCTTATCTTATTTTTAATAATAAATACTCATGTTTCACTTGTAAATTTGTGTTGTTTAAATAATAAATAATGTTAACTATTTTTTTAAATATTTATGGTTTGACTAATAAGTATCCTAGTGATAAGTTTAAAAATTTGGCTCAGACTCTAATTCTTATGGTAGCACAGCCGAAGACTTCGAGTCAACTGATAAAAGGCTGGACTTGAGTCTGGCCACAAAGGAAATCTATTGGGCGTCACTCATGTGCTGTGACATATGCGTCATCATATCTAAAGCTTCCCATATAATTTCATCCGACGGATTGATTAGAATAATGATGGCCGTCCGATTTGATGACCTGAAGAGCGGACCCCACTTGTAGAGAATCCAGATTCCACATGCATTATAACCCGCAATTGAAAATAGTTGATTTGTTTTGACCAAAAAAAAAATAGTTGATTTGAGTGGCAAGAGGTTTTATCTAATAAAAGGAAGAACAAAAGTTTGAGTCTTGAAAAATATATATATTAGTTGGAAGAGGCAAAAAATCAACACGTTCTAAGTTTTAAAAGAAATTATACCCTTAATTAAATAAAAGAAACACATAATTTTAACTGTAAATTTTTTAAAAACTCATCTATGAAAGCCATGTCACTCATGTAAAAATGAAAGTTTTCTTGGACCTTGTTTGAAATAGTGGTAGAAAATGTTAAAAATTAGTTTGGACTTGAAAATAAAAAACTACTTGAATGAAAAAAATGATGTTTGACCAAGGAACGAAAAACCGGACCGGGCAATGAACCGGTCACAGTATAGGTTCAAGGGTTAATGGGTCAACCGGGGTCTAACCGGTAGTTGAACCGGTCATATTAAAATATTATAATTTATTAGTGGCAATATATATTAATATATTTTTAAAATTCTATAGATAAAAATGAAGATTTTTAGAAAAAAATACTTAAAATCTATTAGTATGAGTTATAATGCCTATACTCATGCAATGAAATTTCCTTTTCTATAATTATTATATCTTTTTAAATAATTTTTTCATTATCTTCTTCGGTTTTTTTAGATTTGTTCTTTTTTTACTTATTTTTCTTTTCATTTAGATCTTCAACTTCCAATTTTCCTTTAAACAAAGCAAAAAAAAAAAAATGAAACCGGTTCAACTGATTAAACCACTGGTTTTAACCGGTTCAACCGGCTGATCCGATCCGATTTTTTCGTACCGTGTGTTTGACATGAGGCAACTGATTTTTTATTCAAAAATTACTTTACAGTAAAGCAATTTTTTTGCTATTTAGTTTTTAATTTTTCTTCATATTTAAACCTTTTGAATTAAAATTTTCAATATATATAATCCAAATAAATTTACATGAGGCCCACCTTTTTAATAACAACCTATCTAAACAGCAATTATATTACATAGATTTTTACCCCACTTCAGTTTGCAAATATTATTTGAGATAAAATCACATGGTCAAGTCAATTTAAACAAGGCCTCCCAATTTCAGAGTGGTGAAAAGTAAGTTTCAACTTTTACTTCTCTTGCAATAAACAAGGCTACATACTGAGATCACGTAGCATTAGGTGCGAGCATTAATTGGAGTGAAGACTTGTCATATTAATTAAAATATAACCAGGAAGCTGCATTCCAATTGCTGACGTGCTCGTTTGGAAGAGCTTATTTTTAGGCAATAAGTGCTTATAATTCGTGATTCACGGTATACGAGGTAAGTATGTGAGAGGAGTTTTTTCTTGACTTGCGTAAATTGGGCTTATTTTCTCAAAATAAACTCTCCCAAACATGCCTGACATCTTTCTCCCCTCCGTGCCCCTATCTAAACTCTGTTACTTCTTCCTCCCTAATGGTATTGGATTCCCAGAAAAATAGGAAAAAGCTAATTTCTTCAACACCCAAACACCAATCATTTTAGTTTTCTTGAGAAAAGGCACTCCTCTGTCACAGTATTTTCTATCTGTCGCTCTGAATAAATTAGATTCTCTCATGTCTTGAGTTTCATTACAGCTTTAATAATGTTGCGGTCTGACGTAGTAATTGCTGGAAATATTAGCCTTGTTGCAATTTTGGCATCGTCTTCTTCGTCATTATATCACTTCAAGCGAATCCCACATACACATGCCTCAATCCAAAGAAGAGAAATTAAGGTTTTGAAACCCGGACGGATCACTGGACCGATCGGAGTATTGGGTCAAAAGTCAGTGGGTCAGACTGAAGCTAAACCGGTGAGAAATTGAATATTTTAGGTTTATTAATATGAAATTTTAAGAAAAAAAAATTAAAAAAAAATCAATTTTTAAAAAACTCAAAATAAAAAAAATTGGTGATCCGGTTCGGTCACTGGATTGGACTGGCTAGTCCGGTCCGGTTCCAAAACACTGGGAGAAACAGAACAAAGATGATTCAGAGCCTCATCCCATAGCATCATTCTGCAAAAGGCAGGGATTTTGGTTCAATTCCAATGCTTTTGATGCTTTGGAGTGGAGAAAGCCAATCCTGGGAATGTTATGGAGGCATTAGCTGATCCTAATACTCACTTATTTGGAGTCTATGCCTCACATAACGACATCAACGACACTCTGCTTTAAAGAGTTTACAGAAGAATTCAAAGACGTACTACTTTGTCATGGTCATTGTTAAAATGGGTAAGAACTTGACTTAATGGATATAACAAACTTACCTAAATTTTGTCCTTTATTATAATACATGAATTGTGGTGAATTCCAAGCCATGTGACTATTGACTAGAGGTGTTCATGAAGAATCTCTTTTAAGTCTTCTCTATCAAATTTTTAATTATTTTTATCCAATCTTTTCTTACAAAACCCTGAGTGATGATTAAAAAGCTTTCCTTAGAAATTATGTTTAGATAACATAATAAGTATTTATTTTTCTTTTACACCTTTGTGCTCATTGACTACAAGTGTTCCAAGTCATAGCATCTGAACTTAAGCTTATACTTGCGCAAGTATATGATAAGCAAGTGTCTTTCATTCTAATTGGAACCAGTTGCTCATAATTGGGCAAGCATATGATAAACAAGTGTCTTTCTTCCTATTTGGAACCATTTTATATGTTGCTCATCAATGGATGGTCATTCAGAAGCCCCATCCTGTTCAATTCCTCAACAAAAAGACAATCAAAGTGGTATAGAAATCAATCTCAAATGTGTTTATTCAAATTGTGGATATGTTTACAATGATTTTAGGCCCTATTTATACTACTAAACATATATTAAAATAAGGAAAAAAAATCCAGTATTCAACGTTGGTGTGTCTCACCAACTCTTCTTCTAGACCAACCTCCGGCTGTTAGCCATCTTTCCCTGTTTCTTCCGTCATGCCTTACGTCATTGTTGCTCTACTTTATTTCTGTTTCATTCTCCCGGGGTTGGACAAGACTCGTCCTCGAGTCAGAAACAACATCATCATCAAGATATGGAGATAGACCCGCAACCTTAAGCTTGAGTAAAAATGACTTGGACTCATTTTTGACTTTGATGTGTTTATCGGGTGGCAAAGGTTCAAGCTGAATCTTCACGTCATCCTTCTGGAAGGAATATGCGTTTGTATAACCGTCATATGGAGCGCATCGATCATATTGCCAAGGTCTTTCTAGAAGAAGATGACAAGCGTCCATTGGAACAACATCACACCAAACTTCATCATGATACCTTTTACCGATAGAAAAAGTAACAAGGCATCGTTTTGAGACTTTTACCGCGCTTTCTTTGTTAAACCATTGGAGCTTGTACGGATACGGATGATTGTGAGTTGGTAGTTGTAACTTTTCTACCATGTAGTTAGAGACTACATTTTCACAGCTTCCATTGTCAATAATGACGTCACAGACTTTATCTTGAGTAGTGCAGCGAGTATGAAAAATGTTGTGACGTAGCCAAGGCTCTTCTTTTACTGTGGCTGTATGCAAGCTTCGTCTAATCACAAGTGTTTCACCTTGATCAGGAGGAATGACTTCTTAATCAAAGATTGGCTCTTCATCAAAGACTGGCTCTTTGTCAGGCATAAGCTCCTCTTCTTCTTCAAATATTGCAGAAGCTTCCCCTTCAATAATAGTAACAACTCTACGGGTAGGACATTTTGAAGCGATATGACTGAACCCTTGGCATTTGAAGCACTTAGGTGCTTTGGAGCTAAATTCCTTGGTAGCCTTTGGTGGAGCCTTGCTTGAAGAGTTAGACTGATATACTTGTGTAGGCTTGCTTGAAGAGTTATGTTGATGCATTTGTGTAGGCCGATGCATGTGTGCTTCATGTTCATCAAAAGGAATTTCAGTGGAGGAAGACGGTTGAAACGGAAACCTTTTGGGTAAATGTTTCTCATTACGGATGGCTAGACGAATGACATCATCTAGAGTCCAGTATTGTTGGAGTTGTACTAGATGGGCGATGTTCGTATTCAACCCTCCAAGATAACGGGCTATTGCTTGCTCCTCCCTTTCTTGGATATCACACTTCATCGTGAGCTTATCAAATTCCCTTGTATATTCTTCCACAGACATAACCTTTTGGCGGAGATTATGTAATTGAAGGAAATTATCTTGATAATAATTATCTGGAAGAAACTTACGTGAGAACTCACGTCACATTTTGTCCCACTTTCGAATCTTGCTCTTTCCTTCTCTTTCACGCATTTTCTTGAGATTTTCCCACCATATAGAGGCATGTTTCTTTAATTTGATGGCAACAATTTTGACTTTCTGCTCATTGGGAATCTCTTTATATTAAAAAACTCGTTCGATGGTTTGAAGCCAATCGACAAATTCGTCTGGTTGAAGCCTTCCCTCAAATTCTGGTATATCTACCTTAATGTCATTAAGGCGGAATGACTGTTGTTGAGGATGATGGCGGTAGTCAGTGGACGACGAACTATTGTTATCTGAAACATCCTCTGGATATTCACTACGAGATTCTAGCATGGTTTGCTGCGTTTGTATAGTGGTTTCTAGTTCCTGTATCCGGCGTCTTATCTCGTCCATCTCAATCTCGCGTGTGTTTCTGTGTCTTGGAGGCATTTTGGAATTGTTCTTGTGAGGTTAGTTATAGGGTGGAAAGGTACAAGGATATGATCGGTTTTTTTATGGCAAGTAAGGGGTAAAATTGGAAATTTTATGGACAATTGAGGTAGAAAGGTAATTTCTTAACTTTCAGGGATGGAAATGTAATTTTGGCAAAAATCTAGGGTCAAAATGTAATTTTGGCAGAAATTTGGGGCCAAAATGTAATTTTAGAAAGTTTTGGGGGCAAAAATTGTAATTTTTACCAAATTTAGGGGTCAAATTGCAATTTCTGAAAGTTTGGATGACTGGGATTGATGAAGTGGCGGTTATGACACGTGCCAGTCAACGAGTGGCTGACCTGTCACTGACGCAGCAGATCAGGATGACGTGGATGATTACGTCATCATCTTCAACCTCTGAACTACGGCGACTGTCTGAAATTCCGGCGACTTTCCAGCGACGTCCGTGGAAGCGTGTGGAGGTGTTTTACGGCTGTGACTGAGGCTATTCCTAGGTTTTTCGGCCTTCTGAACACGGTGGTGAGGTCGGTTTCTTCAAAAAACGCTCCGAGAGTGAAAATCCGACACCCCTTTTTCTCACGTTTTTTTTTCTCATCCACTCCTCACTCTTTCGCTTTCTGGCACTCTGGACTAGGATCTGGTACCAAAATGGTATAGAAATCAATCTCAAATGTGTTTATTCAAATTGTGGATATGTTTACAATGATTTTGGGCCCTATTTATACTACTAAACATGTATTAAAATAAGGAAAAAAAATCCAGTATTCAACGTTGGTGTGTCTCACCAACTCTTCTTCTAGACCAACCTCCGGCTGTTAGCCGTCTTTCCCTGTTTCTTCCGTCATGCCTTACGTCATTGTTGCTCTGCTTTATTTCTGTTTCACAAAGTGATTAAACAAGAGAAGTAAAGTTGAAGTTTGTGGGAATAGATTTGAATTGTCAGTCTCATTAAAAAAAATTAAATAAATGATCTTATCATTGACCTTTTTTGATTTTTAATTACTAACCTATGATGCATCAGGTCTTAAAGCACTTACAGGTAAGATTATCAGTGCCAACTGATAAGAGGTTAACTGTCACGCCCTTATTTTAATTTCACATTTACCAGAGTATTAGCGGAAAACGATATGCGGTTCGGTGGGCAACACAGGAATAGCATGACTATACTGATAATATGTGCATGATTACATAAATTCCCCTCAGGGATTCGTACATGATCATAACCATCAGTGTAGCCCCACAGGGCTACTGGGGTGTCTAAACCCACCCCAGTGAAACGGAGACATCTTCTCATCTTCGTTCCACTATTGCAATCCCCTCATATGGTTCTCTGCATTGTTCTCAGCATATCTTCTGTCTTCACCTGTCTAAATTGTTGGTAGGGGAGGGTGAGATTCGAGAGAATCTCAGTAGGAAACAGATACCATAATGCATGCATGATTGATGCTAGGTGTATGACATGTTAGCTTTATCTAGATGTATGCCCCATAATGACATTTCTGCATGCTCAACGTTTCATACAACAAGACTAGGGCCACAGCGAAAACAGAAACAGAGCTTCATTTATTCAAATATGCTCTACACAATCAAGTAAAGCAATCACATACATCATTACACAAGCAAAGATATCAAATACATGCAAGTAAGGTAAGTCCCCTACCTTAACCCTTTTCCGCCTCGAAACGTGTGCCTCGTAATGCGTGCCAACAGCTCGGAGCTCCATATTCAATCCTACAATTCCAAATATACCATTTAGACACTTCCATAGTATTTCTGGGGGTTATATGAGTCTATCTTGAAAATTACTAAAATACCCCCGGGACCCCGGCCCCGCCGTACCCAGCCCGATGGCACGTTTTCCCAAATTTTTGACTAGGGCTATCCTGACGTATTTTCATCCAAGGAATCCATTTCCGGACTCAAAATTATCAAATTCAATGTCAAATTACGAAATTGCCCTTGGCAGCCCTACTTTTAGGGTTTTAGGGGCGTTTCCGTAATTATGCTTTCTAGGCTTTTTCCGAAAAAGTGCCCAACTGTAACCCCACCTAATTTTCCCTCCTGAATCCAATGGAACCATCAAATCATTGAAAATCCAACTCTAAGGCCCATTTATAGTGCTGGCCGAAATATATGGGAATTTAGGGAAAATTGGGGTTTTTCGGTTTTGGCTCCGTAAACGCGTTCCTTTCTACTCCTAACCACTTTACTGACTATTCCATTAGGTTAAAACTACCATTTGGTATCAATTTGGGCAGCATAACCCCTAGGGAAACCCATTTTCCATTTTTACAACCAATGGCAATCCGGCGAAATTTCACCGATTAAATTGCCCACAACAGCCAGAATAAGCAATATACAAAAGTTTGGAAGTTACCTCAAGCTCCCACTGGCTTTTCTCAAAGTGGCTGAAACCCTAGCTCTTGAAAAATCAAAAGATGAGCTTCCAAACCTTGAATCACATAGAAGAATAGCTTAGGAGCGGAGTTATACGCATTAGGAACCGATTTACCGAAGAAATCACTTACCTTTGTAAGTTTTTCCTCCTCCTTTTCTCTCTCTAAAATCTCAACTTTCTCTCTCTATTTCAGAGCTGTGCTGCACGGTTTGGCTGAAGGAAGGAGAAGAATGATATTTATTATATGATATTTACTTATTACACCATTTTTCCAAAATTCGAATTTTACAAAATTCTGGCAGATTTCTGCCCAAACTTTGAAAAATCATAACTAATTCTAGAAAAATAGAAATGAGGTGATTCCAAAGCCTATAAAACCCTTATTGAGTCTAGATTCAAGGAAAAATATAGACTTTTGCTTTCTGGAATCACAAAATTCCCAGAATTTCAATCTTTGCATGCTGTTCCAGAAATTTCACAGTTTTTCTGTGTTGACTTCAAAAATTCATATCTTTTTTTGTATAGCTCTAATTGATTCATATGACCTATCAAATTAAAGCTTAGGATGTCTACTTTCATCCTGTAAAATCTCATAATTTTTTATTATCATTTGGTCATTCAAATGAACATGACAAGCTTACTACCTCATAAGCGATTTCACCGAAAACATAATTATATTCTCCAAAATTCACCAATTTACTTTCTTAATACCCAAAGATATAAGAAACATTAGAGAATAGATTTGGGACATCTACTAAATCGGGGCTTAGTAGTCCACTCAATTTAGGCTTATTCCAAAACTTCCAATCCCAAAATTCGGGATATTACATTTCTCCCCCCGTTCAATAAATTTCGTCCTCGAAATTTGAACGTCTACAACTTAGGGATTAATCCTATCTCATTTCATTATAACATGCAGGCTCAAAAGCCATGTAACACTGTAGTCATACTTCCACTACTAATCTCAGATAGTATTCAACATTCATTATCCATTTTGTACACAGTAGGTAGTGTGCAATCAAACACAGGTTCCCACAACGCTTGATTCCATAGGCCTTACAGCCTCTTCGGGACTTCACCCGAATTCACACGATCACTTTTTTTTTAACGGCCCAATCCTCACCCCCTTAATGAGGCCTATTGGATGTCCCTCACCCCCTTAATGAGGTCTGTTGGGCTAGTGAGCTAGCCATAGTTCACTTCGTTAGGTTCCTTCTATGGTAGAATATCACGCCTCATGTGAGACATGATACCATTAGACACCAAAAGGTTTGGTCACACTGGTCTTATTGTCTTCGCTACAACCTGGTACAGTTTGGATGTTCTGCCAACCTCAAAACATTACCTTAGACACATTGGTCTAATGTCATCGCACTAGGCATCAACCACAGTACTAAACACACATGTCTTATAGCTAAAGACACCGCCCTATACAACCTTGCACATTGGGTCTTACCTCCTTAGTTCTCTGTTTTGTACTCATAGGCCACCCAACTCATTACTATATTGATCGTCCATTAGGACACTCAGTATATTATTCTAAGCCTCATTGCCTTGTTGGAATACTACCCGGTGTATTTTTATCCTTACGGTTTATGTCATTCTACTTGCACAACACTGAGTATCCTAGTGTCATCGCCCTGTACAAACATGTACATTGGGATGTACCGGCAATATTCTGTTTGTATTTATGCCCGCTTGTTCGGTGTTCAGGACCAAATGACTATTTGACCCTTACTGGCCGTACTGTGTGTACTGTTCAGGATCAAATGACTATTTAACCCTTATTGGCCGTATTGTGTGCACTATTTACTAGCCATACGATATGCACTATTCACTATGTGACCATCCACTGTTTGCACTATATCACAAGTGGATGATTCATTCTGTGAGGCTATAGCTATGGAGATGCTCATGCCTCTACTCGACCTTGTTGCATCAGAACACATCTCAATCCATGCCTACTTGCATTTGTGTAGACCGTAAAGGTCGACTGTGGATCTGGGATTGTTATTACTGGTACTGTTGAGAGGTATTCACCACCATTCTACCCTACTACACTAGGGTTCATCCCAATTCCAGTTCACATGTGTCACCACAAACTACAAAGGTTGTGTGACTATTGACAATACATGTCATCATACTGTACACCACGCAGGATGTAATACTGTACACCACTCAGGGTGTAATACTGTTCATCACATATACTGTAACACTATTGACCATCAAGGCCATATTATGTTTTGGGATGATCAACAATGGTGCGAACATCAACCCCTCCTGTAAGTTTCAAAATTGCACCTAGATTCATCACACTTCCGCTGCGCACTCTGATGCTTCATCTCCTCATATGAGCTTTAATAATGTCAGGATGATTTAATAGGAGTCCTACAAGAACCTCCCATGACACCTGACAGCACCCACAATCTATATTCCTCTGTGCCCACTCTTTACCCGATTGAACTTGAATCATTCTAATCCATATAAACTCTTATCTCAAGAAAACACATTCACTGTGGGATTCACTACAATACACCATCGTTGAGGACCAACATTTCCGTGGCTCTACTCTACGATTCAACTTCATGGCAACTGCACTTGCGGGTTTGTCGTCACGGTGGCTGCACTCACGGGTTAGTCGTCACGGTGACTCCACACTACGGTACTATACTCGGTGCTTCACACAGGCGCCCATACACCTGGTCAGCCCCCTTCCGGTCAGAACTTTCCTTAGGTAGCCCTCTCCGATCAGATTTCACCGTAGGTAGCCCTCTCCGATCAAATTTCACCGTAGGTAGCCCTTTCCGATCAGAACTTTCAATCTTTGTGGTCGCAGTACAACTCCACAATTATGCCATAAAGGCAACGTTTCTTGATTCAATACAAACATTCTTATCATCAACTCAAGATTATGAATGGAATAGTTCAATTTCCGAAGCTTCAGCTGACGAGATGCGTATGCCCTCACTCGGCTCAATTCTCATCTCGATCTATGCGTGCTCGCATCTGGGGATTCAATTCCCTTCCCAATCCATGCCATCTAGCATTAGTGAAGACAACAAAGGCCCACTATGGATCTGGGATTATAAGTGTTGGTACTTTAATAAATTTTCATCATCAGCTCTCTGAAGCTCCTCTCACAATCATCATCCCATGCATAATGCTGAGTTCTGGGAAATTTCGATATAAACATCTCATCCCTTTTTTTTCATTATCGTCACACCCGTAGCCTTTCTTGGCCTCGCACCCGAGTCCCTTAGGACGTGGCTAGCAGCCTCATCGGGTAGGGTGCCTTTTTATTCACACCACATGGCCCTCCATAGTAACCCACAATCATCCATAGAAAATGTGATAGATAAATATGTCATGCACCATATAGTGTAAAATGAAAATCATATCAATCCGTGTGTGTACACAAAGTTCAGGGACAAACACCCAGTTAAAACAACAATCCGTGTGTGTACACAAAGTTCAGGGCCAACCATCCAGTTGAAACCCTTACGTGTACCTCAGCCGAGTCACCGACTACAGCTAGGTAAGATCAGTGTACCTCAGCTAGGTCCCAGACCATAGCTAGGTAATGTGCCCTAGGCACGTGTTCATATCACAGAATACAGAACATACAACATATTAACTATTACATAGTGTATGAGATATTATAGTTACTACATCGGCCTTTCTTGGATAACCTTCCTGATTATCGTTGATCATTGTTTGCTATTCTATTCTCTTGCCTTGTGTTTGCTGTATTAGGCTAGGTCTAACTTCCTGACCTTGCCCAACATCTAAACCTCTTAGTCTTACCACCTTTATGTTTCACTATATGAAGCAAGAAAGAGGTAATTTACACATAAACACATCCAAAAACAACATACCACAGGTGTTTACAGTAGTCAAGGAAAGCCTGCAATAACATACAACCTCTGAACTACTGTACAACATGTCTTACTCTTTTTTCATAATATGACATAATATGTGCAACAACTTCCCAGGGGGTCACCCATCATGGCATTTCCCTAGGTTGAGTACGCTTAACTCTTTTGTACTCGTGCTCAAATGTGCATACCGGCTTCTACTGCTTCCGTCCACGGGTACCTCACGACTACCCTCGTCTTAAAAGACGTGCCGACTAACTTCGGTCACAAAAATATTGGGTGTGGACAGCACATTGGCCTTGGTCGTACCCACTTCCTCGGGTTCTGCAATATCCTTAGACCATTCTTGTCTAGTATTGCACCACTAGCTGCCCTTCAGTACTCACCATTTCTCAGGGATGATTCACAATTCAGGAAGATACCACTACTGGTACCTCCCGTCTGTGCATATTTTCTAGCACTGTGTAATCAAGACCATATTAGTATACTATCCTGTTGCCAGAACCGCTACACTTACTCTGAGTAGACAATTTTGTGGCCAGAATCCTTGCTCTGATACCAAAATGTCACGCCCTTATTTTAATTTCACATTTACCAGAGTATTAGCGGAAAACGATATGCGGTTCGGTGGGCAACACAGGAATAGCATGACTATACTGATAATATGTGCATGATTACATAAATTCCCCTCAGGGATTCGTACATGATCATAACCATCAGTGTAGCCCCACAGGGCTACTGGGGTGTCTAAACCCACCCCAGTGAAACGGAGACATCTTCTCATCTTCGTTCCACTATTGCAATCCCCTCATATGGTTCTCTGCATTGTTCTCAGCATATCTTCTGTCTTCACCTGTCTAAATTGTTGGTAGGGGAGGGTGAGATTCGAGAGAATCTCAGTAGGAAACAGATACCATAATGCATGCATGATTGATGCTAGGTGTATGACATGTTAGCTTTATCTAGATGTATGCCCCATAATGACATTTCTGCATGCTCAACGTTTCATACAACAAGACTAGGGCCACAGCGAAAACAGAAACAGAGCTTCATTTATTCAAATATGCTCTACACAATCAAGTAAAGCAATCACATACATCATTACACAAGCAAAGATATCAAATACATGCAAGTAAGGTAAGTCCCCTACCTTAACCCTTTTCCGCCTCGAAACGTGTGCCTCGTAATGCGTGCCAACAGCTCGGAGCTCCATATTCAATCCTACAATTCCAAATATACCATTTAGACACTTCCATAGTATTTCTGGGGGTTATATGAGTCTATCTTGAAAATTACTAAAATACCCCCGGGACCCCGGCCCCGCCGTACCCAGCCCGATGGCACGTTTTCCCAAATTTTTGACTAGGGCTATCCTGACGTATTTTCATCCAAGGAATCCATTTCCGGACTCAAAATTATCAAATTCAATGTCAAATTACGAAATTGCCCTTGGCAGCCCTACTTTTAGGGTTTTAGGGGCGTTTCCGTAATTATGCTTTCTAGGCTTTTTCCGAAAAAGTGCCCAACTGTAACCCCACCTAATTTTCCCTCCTGAATCCAATGGAACCATCAAATCATTGAAAATCCAACTCTAAGGCCCATTTATAGTGCTGGCCGAAATATATGGGAATTTAGGGAAAATTGGGGTTTTTCGGTTTTGGCTCCGTAAACGCGTTCCTTTCTACTCCTAACCACTTTACTGACTATTCCATTAGGTTAAAACTACCATTTGGTATCAATTTGGGCAGCATAACCCCTAGGGAAACCCATTTTCCATTTTTACAACCAATGGCAATCCGGCGAAATTTCACCGATTAAATTGCCCACAACAGCCAGAATAAGCAATATACAAAAGTTTGGAAGTTACCTCAAGCTCCCACTGGCTTTTCTCAAAGTGGCTGAAACCCTAGCTCTTGAAAAATCAAAAGATGAGCTTCCAAACCTTGAATCACATAGAAGAATAGCTTAGGAGCGGAGTTATACGCATTAGGAACCGATTTACCGAAGAAATCACTTACCTTTGTAAGTTTTTCCTCCTCCTTTTCTCTCTCTAAAATCTCAACTTTCTCTCTCTATTTCAGAGCTGTGCTGCACGGTTTGGCTGAAGGAAGGAGAAGAATGATATTTATTATATGATATTTACTTATTACACCATTTTTCCAAAATTCGAATTTTACAAAATTCTGGCAGATTTCTGCCCAAACTTTGAAAAATCATAACTAATTCTAGAAAAATAGAAATGAGGTGATTCCAAAGCCTATAAAACCCTTATTGAGTCTAGATTCAAGGAAAAATATAGACTTTTGCTTTCTGGAATCACAAAATTCCCAGAATTTCAATCTTTGCATGCTGTTCCAGAAATTTCACAGTTTTTCTGTGTTGACTTCAAAAATTCATATCTTTTTTTGTATAGCTCTAATTGATTCATATGACCTATCAAATTAAAGCTTAGGATGTCTACTTTCATCCTGTAAAATCTCATAATTTTTTATTATCATTTGGTCATTCAAATGAACATGACAAGCTTACTACCTCATAAGCGATTTCACCGAAAACATAATTATATTCTCCAAAATTCACCAATTTACTTTCTTAATACCCAAAGATATAAGAAACATTAGAGAATAGATTTGGGACATCTACTAAATCGGGGCTTAGTAGTCCACTCAATTTAGGCTTATTCCAAAACTTCCAATCCCAAAATTCGGGATATTACATTAACAATTGAAAATGTCAAATGTTGATCCCCACTATCATTCTTTGAATGATCTCAAATCTCATCCTAGAAGTTTTGTATATATGCTGTCAAGTTCTGATTTACCAGAATGTGCAGGTTATATGTTTAGTGTCACTCTTGCCTGGAATGGAAAAGACTTTTGTGCATTTTTAGGCAACTGGATTTCTGTTTTCTGTAATGAGAGGTATCAACAAGTTTATATGATAAGTTGAGACTTATACAAGTCACTAGCAACTTCTATTATACAAGTGCTATCTAATGTAAGTTTAGACTTATACAGTGAGCAGTATGAATCAGACTGAATGAACGGTAGAAATGGAGAAGCATTAGATGGCCCTTGATTAATGAGGTTTTCTTTTTCAACAGTTCTAATTTTGAATATATTTCTAGGAAGATAAAGCATTTAAACTATTCATAAGCTGATAAGATCATGATTTCTTAAAATTAAAGTAATCCACAACACTTATGTCTAGAACATCACAGTCATTTTGTGAAGGATCATGAACTAATAGAGTCCAAGAACGTTAATCTATTGGTTAAAATTGTTTTTTCAAAAAAAAAAAAAAAAAAATTAGTAAACTGGATTTCTGTGGCCTTTACCTCTTTGGTAAATGTAGTCCATGTCGGATTAATACTCATTGTAACTATAATGTAGATCTAGATGCTAATAAAACTTTGGTGATATCAGGTAAATGGCATGTGTTTTGTGATTGAATTGGAGTTTAATTTGGGATTTGGCACATATTCTTTAGTGTATATCCAGGTAATGTGGTGCACATAATAACAAAAAGGCATATATCTCTTGCAATGTAAGAGTTGTTGCTGGTTCATATCCATATTACATGATTAACATCCTTTCAGTGACTGTGTAAGGTTGACGCACCAGAATTTTTGTTCTTTCAGAGTTCAATGCTTTGATAGGAATATGTATGATACGTGTGCAGATGATCAATTAAATAGTGTAAGTGTACATTGTTGTAATAAAGTAATATAGAAGTAAGTAGAGTATCGTTCCCACGAGTATTGAGCACTAAGTACCAAAATAGGTAATTTTAATTTTATTTAGTTGATCGATTAGTTGGTGATTGAGAGTACAAAATAAAAGAAAAACAATTAAATATGAGTGCAGATGATATGAAAGCAAATATGAGAAAAAGCTCTAGGGATTAGATTTCACTTAACAAATTCCGGATTGAATCACTTATCTATTCTAGCCCAATTTATTCCACATGATTAATAGTCGAGTTTCCCTAATTTAATTACGCACCTCTTCCAAGGTCAAGGAATTCTATAATCAATTGCTAATCCAATATATTCCTATATGAATTTAAGCAATTAATTATGCATTAAGATTTATAGAACTTAGTAAGACTACACAACTCATATGAATATATTCCTATTTCATATGCAAGTCATGGTTTTAATTATAGGGTCTACACACATGTATCTCCTTCCGGTCTCAACATGTATATTGAAATCATTCAAAAGATGGCCAGTCAATCAAAATCATTAAGAATAATAATTAAAACTCAATCATGAAGGAGAAATTCAAACTAGATTTAATAAGTTAGGATTCAATCTGTCATTAGTAAGTTACGTCATCACCCTAGGAAAATGAAAATTTAGCTCATGATAAAATTAAAAACAAAACCAAAATAAATTATATAAAGCTAGAATGAAATCCTCAGAAATATTGCATAAACTTGAATATTAAATTCTCAAATATAAATATACAACCAAAAGATGCATGAAAAATGAAGAAATCTAGCCGTCCATTTAGGAGGTAAAACCTTCCATGTAGGCGGCATGCAAAATGTGATACAATCCTAAGCTTTCCAAGATGGAGGCATGCAAAAAGTAATAAAATCCTAAGCCTTCCAAGATAGAGGCATGCAATGCATGAAATTAAATCTAAAAAATTAATACAATGAACTTAGAAATGTTAGAGAAAGATCTCTCCCGGTCAGAGAATGAGCTCTCCCTGTCGGAGAAGGAAACCTCTACTTCTCTTCCTCTCTTCCCCCTTTTGAGCTTGGCATTGATCTCTATTTATAGGGAAAAAAAACGTGGACTACAGTACTGCTACAGTGTTCGGAGACTGCTACAGTGATCTGGTGGGTGCTACAGTGCCCTGCGCGGCTGCTACTGTGCCGTTGACTTCTACAGTGCTCGGTGGCTACTACAGTACTTTCCTTTTTTTAATTTATTATTATTATTTTTTTTTTTTTTATTTTTAAATGCTGTTTATTCCAAAAACAGTATTTATTTATCAATCACACCCAAATTTATTATATTAAATGCAAATATCATCCATAAAATCATCATACAAGGGAAAATAAATATGAAAATATTTTACTTATCAATGTACTAATTGAACTAGCTAGGCATGAGTCATTAATGCATTTTCTGTTGCACTCATGGTTGAGGTGTGAAAAAACTGAAAAACATAAAATGAAAATTAATTTTTTTCCTTGTGGAAGTATTACATTTTTTCTGCCAAACATTGAAACAGTTTATATTTATTGCTGGCGTAAAGTTTTGCATCAAGATTGCAACTCATCAACACAAATGTTGTGTTCTGCAATATCTGCTAATGCTCTTCTGCGAGCTCAAGATCAATATGGGTATTTTTTTTTTCTTTTTAAGCTGAAATCCTTTTAAGTTGAAGTTCAGCTTATAGCCTTGTAGTATATCATTTTCAATGTATATACCTTTTCTTTTTTAATTTTTGCTGTTGAGGCAGCAATCTTTACCACATTGAATCATCTTCTCGGGTAATATGTAAGGAACTTTTTAATGTATCTGCATACAAATGTGGTAATCATGCAGCCATTTAATTTTCAAACGAAAGGCTTTGGTTTCTGCACCGGAACTTTCTGCTTATATATGACCATTTCGTAATGATTGAATGATCACCAGATTAAAACTTTGAATAAAAGAACATATACAATGATTACTCGTTTCATCTTAAGCTGTAGGAACTGCTATATATAGGATGAAACATCCATAAACTCTAATGTCTATTTCATTCTAAGCCCTTTTCATTTTTAGCACCTGTTTGCTCTCTGTACGTGATACTCCCTCCGATCCTAAATATCCTAAATATAAGATAAAGTTGACTTTTATTTTTTGGAGAGATTAAGAAAATTAAATAAGTTACTTAATCATATCATATGTTGTATATCTTTATATTATATATAATTTTATTAGTCAAACTAATTAGTTTGGAGGAAAAAAATACTTTAAAGTAATTTAATTAACTTCCTTAATCTCTCCAAAACAAGTCAACTTTATCTTATATTTAAGACCGTAGGTAGTATATAGTTATCAAATCGATCCAGCCTCACTGTTTGCAATAAATCTTTGCCACTAATTCTTCATTGACTTATTTCATTTAGACATTACTTAGAGACCATGAGACAATATTGTCCTTTTATCTTTTGGATTTTCTTAGAGATCATGAGACAATATTGTCCTTTTATCTTTTGGATTTTCCTATTATAGATTAGTGTAGATAGGTTTAGACTTGTGAAAAATTGTATTCAATAAACATGAAACATGCCATTTTATATTTGATCTGTTTTATTAAACTGTGGTGAACTCCAAGCCATATGTTTATGGACTAGAGGTGTTCATGAAAAAAGCTTTTTGGGTCTTCTCTATCAAATTTTTAATTATTTTTATTCAATCTTTTATTATAAGACCCTGAGTGACTATTCATCAAAAAGCTAGTCATTGACTATAGGTGTTCCAAATCATATCATCTGAACTTGGCTTATATCTGGGGCTTATATCTGGGGCAAGTATATGATAAACAAGTGTCTTTCTTTCTAATTGTAACCATTTTATATATTGCTCATCGATGGATGGTCATTTAGAAGTCTCATCCTGTTCAATAGCTCAACAAAAGACAACCAAAGTGATTAAACAAGAGAAGCAAAGTTGAAGTGGGTGGGATGTGCTATTATGCATTTGAATTATTCCTGCATTTATATATTGCATCATGAAGTCTTATTAAAACATTAAATAAATGATCTAATCATTGAACTTTTTCTATTTTACACTGATCCTATATGCATTAGGTCTTAAATACTTACCTGTAAGATTATCCGTGCCAACTGGTAATTAAGAGCTTTTCTATATAACCAATTGAAAATCCTCCATTGCTTGGTGTACTAGAGTCAATTCTTTTGAATTGATTATTTTGTAGGCCTATGAGTAACAGAGAAGGAATCGGTCGATCACCTTGCATAGCATTGGATCCACAACTAGCTAGGGCATCCATATTCCAAATAGCATATGTTATTTTTAAATAGGGTTAATATAACTTTTCATCACTGAAGTTTGATCCAACTTTGGTTTTGGTCCCTCAATTTTGAAATTGGTGGTTTTGGTCCTTGAAGTTTCATCCAATTTTGATTTTGGTCCCTTAAGTTTGAAATCGGTGGTTTTAGTCTCTGAAGTTTCACCCGATTTTGGTTTTGGTTCCTTAAATTTGAAAAGAACTTGGTGACCTGATCATGAAACCTGACCAGACCCAGAAAAAAAACAAAGTCCTTTTCAAACTTGAGGGACCAAAACCAAAATCGGGTGAAATTTGAGGGACCAAAACCAAAATCAGGTGAAACTTCAGGGACCAAAACCACTAATTTTAAACTTAAGAGATCAAAACTAAAATTGGATCAAATTTCAGGGACTAAAAGTTATATTAACCCTTTTAAATATTAATTATTGTTATGTGGATGATTATAGATGGTAATGCTTAGATTAGGTGTGAATCTGAATTTTTTTACTTATTTAGCAAACAAAATAATTCTCTACATAATTGTTAAGTAATAGAAAGAAGGGTGAGTCGATAAGTAAATGTGCATTTAATTTAACGAAAAGTAATCATAACTCCCAAAGAAAGCGGAATAAGTGATTATAGTGATCGATATAAAAAAAAAATAAAAAATAATTATTCTTTGATAAATATGAAATAATTGCTTTAATTATTTTATTTGAATCAAAGGTTAGTTCAACCAAAACATTAGTAATAGGGGTGAAAATAGATCAGGTGTTATGTAGCCTAACCTGTCTTATTTAAAAATAAAAGTAGGTTCATGCCATTTAGAAGCCATATGGTTTGCTTGAAAAACTAGACATAGGTTTATTGAGAAGCTGGGTAAGCTTACTAGTTACTAGGCCGGCCGTGTGCCTGTTATAGATTTATAATGTTATACGAAATTGTGTGAAAAATAGGTATTGAATGTATGGTGCATTCTACTTTTTATTTTTATGATTTAATTATCATTAATAAATAATTATTTCATGATAAGCAGATTTCATCACGTAATTATTTTTTTTCCAAAATCATGTATTAGTTGGGTTAACAAGAATTTGCCCAAAATATGATTTATTAGAGTAAAATAAATTATTAAAAAAATAAGAAATAATAATAATAATAATAAATAAATAAAATAATTATAATGAAAAAGGAAAAGATAAAAAGAAAAGAAAAGAAAAGGGCATGAAAGATAAAAAGAGAAGACATTGGAAAAAAGATTAAAAATTGAAAAAATAATAAAATGTAATGAAAAAATAAATATAAAATAAATAAAAATGTAGGCATTTTAAACCAACTTCAAGGCAAGATAGACCTTTGCACAGTTGAGGCTCAGGTTGGAAAAAAAGGTTTATAATATGCCACATGTAATACCCCAAAATTTAGGATTTGAGGTTTAAGAATAAATCTAAATTAAGTGGACTACTAAGCCCCAATTTAGTAGAAGCCCAAATTTATCCCCTAATGATTCTTATATCTTTGGGGTATTAATAAAGTAAAATGGTGAACTTTGGAGAATATAATTATGTTTTCGGTGAAATCACCTATGAGGTAGTGAGCTTGTCATGTGATTTTGAATGATCAAATGATGATAAAAAATTATTAAATTTTATGGGATGAAAGTAGACATCCTAAGCTTTAATTTAATAGGTCATATGACTTAATTAGATCTATATACAAAAAGATATGAATTTTTGAAGTTAGCCTAGAAAAACTGTGAAATTTCTGGAACAGTATGCAAAGATTGAAATTCTGGGAATTTTGTGATTCCATCCAGAAAAAGTCTATATTTTTCCTTGAAACTATACTCAATAAGGGTTCTATAGGCTTTGGAATGACTCCATTTTGATTTTACTAGAATTAGTTATGATTTTTCAAAGTTTGGCTAAAAATCTGCCAAAATATTGTAAAATCCGAAAATGAAGGAAAATAACCTTGAAATTATGAGATACATGGAAAATTCAATTGGACTGAAGGAAGGACCTTCTTGGACGTCTTTATCATGGGCCAAGGAAAGAAAATATTATGCACATGTTATTTGGGCTTACAACATTATGTTTATGTACATAAAGTGTGATTTTTGGAATTTTACTTTAATGAATAATTAAAGTAAGACATAAAGTATTATAAAATCATTTTTCCATCTTCCTCCTTAGCTCATTTTCATGCTGAACCAGCAGCCAAGAGAGAGAGAAATTTTGAGAGCTTTTAGAGAGAGAGAAAGAGAAGAGAACTTACAAGGTATGTCGATTTCTTCGGTGAATTCGTAACTAATGTGTATAACCTTGTTCATAAGCTTCTCTTATATGTTATTTAAGGTGTTTGAGAAGCAAATTTGGTGTTCAAGGGGCTAGGAATTTCAGCCACTGTTGAGAAAAGTCAGAAAGAGTTTGAGGTAACTTCCAAACTCTAGTATATTGACTATTCTGGCTGTTGTGGGCAATTTAATCAGTGAAATTTCGCCGAATTGTCATTGGATTTAAAGTTTGGAAATGACATGGCCTAGGGGTTATGCTGCCCAAATTGGGTCTTAATGTTAGTTGTAACCTAATGGAATAGTCAATAAAGTGGTTAGGAGTAGAAAGGAACCCGTTTACGGAGCTGAAACCGAAAAACCCTAATTTTCCCCGGAGTACTTGTATATTTCTGTTATGGCTGTATATGGGCCTTAGAGATGAATTTTCAATGATTTGATGATTCCATTGAGTCCAGGAGTGAAAATTAGATGGGGTTACAGTTGGTCACTTTTTCGGAAAAGGCCGAGAAAGCATAATTACAAAAACGCCCCTAAAACACTAAAATAAGGGCTGCCAAGGGCAATTTCGTCTTTTGGCAGTGAATTTGATAATTCCGAGTCCGGACATAGATTTCTTGGGTGAAAATACGTCAGGATAGCCTAGAATAGAATTTCGAGAAAAGTACAGCTGGACCGGGTACGGCGGGGCGGGGCGGGGACCCCGGGGGTATTTTAGTAATTTTTTCAAGATAGACTCATATAACCCCCAGAAATACTATGGAAGCGTCTAAATAGTACATTTGACATTGTAGGATCAAATATGGAGCTCCGAGCTATTTGCACGTAGATCGAGGCACGCATTTCGAGGAGGAAAAGGGTTAAGGTAGGGGACTTACCTTACTTGCATGTATTTGATATCTTTGCTTGTGTAATGATGTATGTGATTGCTTTACTTGATTGTGAAGAGAATATTTGAATAAATGAAGCTTTGTTTCTATTTTCGTTGTGGCCATAGTTTTGTTGTACAGCTGGACCGGGTACTGTGGGGCGGGGTGGGGCCCCCGGGGGTATTTTAGTAATTTTTTCAAGATAGACTCATATAACCCCTATAAATACTATGAAAGTGTCTAAATAGTACATTTGACATTGTAGGATCGAATATGGAGCCTCGAGCTGTTTGCACGTAGATCGAGGCATGCATTTCGAGGAGGAAAAGGGTTAAGGTAGGGGACTTACCTTACTTGCATGTATTTGATATCTTTGCTTGTGTAATGATGTATGTGATTGCTTTACTTGATTGTGTAGAGCATATTTGAATAAATGAAGCTTTGTTTCTATTTTTCGCTGTGGCCATAGTTTTGTTGTATGAAACATTGAATATGTAGAAATGTCATTATGGGGCATACATCTAGATAAAGCTAACATGTCACACATATAGCATCAATCATGCATGCATTATGGTATCTGTTTCCTAATGAGATTCTCTCGAATCTCACCATTCCCTACCAACAATTTAGACAGGAGACGATAGAAGATATATAAATAACAATGCAGAGTACCGTACGAGGGGATTACAGTAGTGGAACGAAGACAGGAAGAAGTCTCCGTTTCACTGGGACTAGTTTAGATACCCTAGTAGCCTTGTGCGGCTACCTTAATCGTAAGTATCACGTACAAACTCCTATGGGGAATTTATGTAATCATGCATATATTATCAGTATAGATATGCTATTCCTGTGTTGCGTACCGAACTGCATATCATTTTCCCCAAATACTTTAAAAAAGGTTGAAATTGAGATAAGGGCGTGACATTATAAGCTAAGCTTAGGGCAACTTGTTACAGAATAGGCCTGTCATATTAAAGGTAAAGTTATTTCCACCTCTAATTGGCGAGCCATAAGAGAATGGTGCCCTTCTACGGAAAATTACAAGGAATGATAAAATTTTTAAGAAGAAATAATTCTTTTTAAGAACCTTGTCGGCTTTTCCTATTTTATAATTTCTTCAAGACGAGCTCGAATCTCTTATATATTTATTTGGATTAACAGTAGAAATTATTTTATTAATGTGATTTACGGTATACAGGGTAAATATATGATATAAGTTTTATTTTGACTTACGTGTACATGCTTTTCCAACGCTAATTCAAACATGTCTTATATCTAGCTAGGTCATTGTATCATGCAATTCCTTATGATTACAAACACATAACAAACGATTTATTTAAAAAAAACATAACACATGAACATTGAATAATTTAAATTCTGCAAAGGAATACCATTGCCAAAGGTTAGTTTGGATGAAGGTGAACTGTAAGATATAAAGACATGTTCCTAACTTTAATATTTTTCCCCCCCTGAAATATTGATTGAAGATATTCAAGGTGCGCTTAACATGCATTCAAGACAAACAATAAACTTTTCAATTGTTTCTTTTAAACAAGAAAAACAAAGAAAGAAATACTACCTTTGATCCTTAATATACAGCCCGACTGACAAAAAATATAGAATAAGTAAACAAACCAAAAAATAAAAGGCCAAATGCATAAAACTCCCACTAGATAGAATTTGATTGTCTATGGACAAATGTGCACAACCATACTCTTGCAATAAGTAGAGAAGGTGTTTTTAGAATTTAAATATGTGACCTCTATATCATATGATAATAACCTTATTGTTTTGGAAATTGAGGAATTGGAAATATAATGAAACATGAGATCAATTGAAATAGAATTACCACAAAAAATAAAAAGAAGAACATAAGTTCATATCCCATAATTACACTTATTATAGAAAAAGCTAAAAAGGTGAAATTTTTTTGTTGTTTTAAGTTTTTAAAGGAGAAACCCTTAATCAAATAATAAGAAAAAGAAGTACGTACCACCAAAACGTTTAGCACAACTATTACTGCAAAAACAATCCAAGAGCTAATATTCAAAAATCAATCTCATAAATGCCCTCCACCACGACGAATAAGTTCATGATGTTGAACAGAAACCAACAAAACATACTCTAGAGTTTTCCCCTCGAATTGCACTTGTTATCCTTTTTAAGAAAAAAAGATGAGTTATAAATCATAAAAGGTTAATTATAAATAAAAAAATATTAGTTATAAGTTGAGTTGTAGATTGTGAATCAATTTAAACACTGAAATAACATGCCCAAAACTTTTGATGCACAAGACTTGTGGAGAAAATATTTGTTTCACTAAAAAAAAAAAAGGGGATTATTGGATAGAATGATTGCGGGCGAGATTGGATACATCCTTCAATATGGGAGGTGTGGACCGTGTGGAGTGACACTGAATTTTGTTTCTATAAAATTAAACTAAACAACTGAATAGATGTTTTAAAATTAATTGAAAAAATATAATCAATATTACAATATATTAGGTTGTTTGTGGATACCATATAAAGTAAAATACTATAACCTCCATTGCTTATTGCCTTAATTACACTGACATTTTTTTTTATTTTAACAACATGCAGTTAAGTTTAAACTCTTAACACTGTTAAGAATATTCTAAAAAATATTTTTTATTAATTAAAAATTTATTTACTAATTAACTCTTTATGATATTAAATCTGTATTTTTGGTTCAAATTGTTATGAATAATTTAAGAGTTTTATTTTTTTATTTTCCATAATTTTATTTTTTTAATTTTTCAAATATATTTATTTAATATTTTAAATTATACTGGGATATAAATTTAATTAATTTAGTTTTTGTAGATATAAAAACCTGATTGAAAATTTGATTTGTCCTCTTAATAACTATAAACAAACTGAACGTGTTTATAAATGTTTTACTAAAAATATTGGTCAAAAATTGTAAATTATAAATTATAAATTTAAATAATTTACATAATCTCTCATACATGTAGACTTATTCCATTTATACCCTATAAAAAATAAAATTTATTTTCAACCATTTAAAAGAAATATAAATAAATAATGTTTAATAAACGTGATAAAAATAAAAAATTATAAATTTTATAAGATAATCAAAATAAATAAACTTTATGGTATATCAAAAAATTTTAATTTTAATTTTTTATAATTTTTTTGACAAATATAAATATTCAAATAATTATTATGTTAAATGGGGGTGTTTTTGTTGGAAAAAAAATTTAAAATTTAAACTTAATTGTCAATTAGCAGTTGATTTGATGGATGAAAATAAAATTTCTAAAATATAAGAATGTTTGTGTAACAAGTATTTTAATTATTGGCCAAAAAAAAAAACAAGTATTTTAATTTTAATTAATGTTTATATATATTTTTAAAATAAATGGGAGGTTTCTATAATTTAAGTAAGACATATGGGTAGTTAATGTATTTTATTTTATCATATAATCAATATTAATAGTATATTATGGTATTGATGGGAAAAAAATTAACAGCGTTATGATATCATCAATATTATTAGCTAAGATCATGAATATATATATATATAGAGACAGACCTGGCCAGCATATGAGACTAGCTGAATTTTAAAAAACAGAATTTAAAAAGACACAGACTCACTTATAAAAATAAAAATATTTATTAGGAGTGAATAAAAGAAATTAGAATAAGTTTGACCAACTATAACCCGGTTATGAAAGGAATCTTATCCTCTTTTATACAGGAACCATTTACAAAGAATTTTCTTTTGGATCTCAACATTTCTCCTTCACGTTATATTAGCATAGTCTGCCTTCATTTCCTACAGGAGGAGTAACACACACATATCATCTTCAATAAATAATAGGAAAAATTGTGAAAAAAATACCTCATTGAAAACATATTTATCAAATGGGACATTCGCGTGCAGAATTTCTTCCGGATGGGCAGAATATCTTCCTTGTGTGCAATATTCTTTCCTATATATATGCACAAATCTTCCCTCCGAGTGCAGATATCTTCCCAGGTCTCATTGACAATTAAGTTAGTTGTCAATGAGGTTTTTTTTAGCAATTCTCTCATAATAGTAAAGGGTTAAGGTGCAAAAATACCCATAAACTTTTATTAGAAGTGCATCCAACATCATAATACAAACGTTTGTTTTGTGAAACCTACATTAGTATTTTTTAAGGTTCAAAAATACCTATAAGCTTTTCTCAAAAGTACACCTAACACCATAAACTTTTTTTTGGGTGTAAAAATGCCTATGAAATTTTTAAAAATTTATGATGTTAGGTGCACTTTTGACAAAAATTCATGAGTATGCTTACACCTTAAAAAATAATAATATGAGCCTCATAAAATATACGTTTGTATCAATTAAATGTGTGGGTATTTTTACTCCATTTTAAGAAATTTATGGGTATTTTTATATTTAAAAAAATTTATAATCTTAACTATATTTTAAAAAAAATTTCATGAACATTTTTGCATGTTAACCCAATAATAAAAAAAAAATGAGGAGAAACGGCGCGGCCTTTTCTGCTGCTGTCGTTCGTTTTTTGTTTTCACCTTCGACTGCAATTCAATTAGGGGTTAGGGCTTGAAATTTCTGGAATTTCCTGAAGTTCTTGGTACTAGTTGTGCACTCGTGAGTCATCGTTACAGGCTCCAGCAGATCATTGTTGAGCTCCCACTCCTCCCTCTCATCGTCCTTCCTCTGCATCCTCTAGATCTGTTGAAAATTAACGTTCGACTCGATCACCCCTCTCAAAACTCGAGCTCAATCATACTGACAAATCCAATTGGATCATTTTGATTGTGTTCACCTCGTTCCTGTAACTCTGAACTGAAATATTTAGTAAGCTTTAGTTATTGATGCTCTCAATTTCTTATTATCAAAAGCTGTATTTGAATCTGTGATCTAATGAATATTAGGTGATCGCTAATGAGGCATTAATGTTGTAGATCTTTTTATGTTCTTTGCTTTGTGTCGCATAATTGGTTAAGCATTTAGTTAGTTGATGGGTCAGTATTGTTTTTAGATTGACTCGGAGTCTGTTTCTCTCGTATCTAGTGTTTCTCTCCTGATGTTTATGCACTTACCCACATAAGACTTGGCCGTCCTTTGGGCGTTAAATTGGAATCGAATGTCCTTTAATTATTGATTTATCTATCTGCTTTTTCGCGGTTTGTCTGGAGATACTAGGCATATGAATGTATGCTAGGATCGCCGTAAGTTGTACAGCTTCTTTCAACTAACTGTTTATTCCGTTGGCATCTGCTCCCAGACAGCCTCCATGTTTGCTTCATCACATTTTGGTTAAGTGATCATTCTCTGGAATCGAAAAAGATCACCTTGAGCTCGTTCTAAATTATTGGCGTTGATTCTTGGAGAAATGGTTTAACACGATGTCTCTTGGCTTTGTCCATACCACTATATGTCTACCCAGGCCTTACAGAAATATATAGTCAAAGAATAGGATCTAATATCTGGTTTTGTCCTTGGGCCACCTCCCCTGTTTTCCTTGCTTGCTTACTAGTTGCACACGACTTCTTTCTTTATATTGTACCCTACTGCATTTTCTTGGGTTAAATAACTTGTTAGCCAATGGTTCTCTCATCATTTTTGCACTTTTTTATTTGAAGTCACATCAAATGGCCAATAGAGCTCAAATTCCCTCAAGAAATTCAGCACTCATTGCTATGATTGCAGATGAGGTAAGAATGCGATGCTTCTATCTGACGCTTTTGGTACATGATTTTTTCTGGGTGTGGCTGTCTTGTAGATTATAAATGTGTTCTGTTAGAGGACAGCGTAGATACTTTTCCAGCAAGCATACATCTATACATATTTGTGACTTTTGTCTTTATTTATTTTATGAATTCCCCCCTCCCAAAAAAAAAAAAACTGTTAATGTGTAATTTTGTATGATTTGGGTCTCTGAGAGGAATCTGTTACAATGCTGTGATGTAAACGGGCACTAGGGTCATGTTTGATACATGGAAAGGGAATGAGAAAGGGAGATGAGCCTTCTATAGAACCAATTGACATGT
This sequence comes from Inga oerstediana, assembly GCA_963210345.1. Taxonomy (NCBI): domain Eukaryota; kingdom Viridiplantae; phylum Streptophyta; class Magnoliopsida; order Fabales; family Fabaceae; genus Inga; species Inga oerstediana. The sequence continues at coordinate 25,618,844 of OY723400.1, read as the reverse complement.
TTGGTATGGATGGAAAATCAAAGGACATCTGTTAATGTGTAACTTTGTATGATTTGGGTCTCAGAGGAATCTGTTACAATGCTGTGATGTAAACAGGCACTAGTGTTACGTTTGATACAAGGAAAGGGAATGAGAAAGGGAGACAGGCCTTCTATAGAACCAAGTTACATGTTTGGTATGGATGGAAAAAATAAAGTATTTGAATATAACCAATTTAAAAATTAAGTAAATGACATTTATACTCTATGAAAAAAAGAGATAATTAGTCTTAAGCTAATAAGAGTATGGTTATTTTTGTTCTTGAAATTATGGTTTTCAAATGAAATGGCATTTTCTTCCCATATTTGACGGGGTATGGAAGTGAGCTTTCCAATAGAACTGTTATGGCAAGTACAGCCAAGAGGGATTTTCTCTTTCTTTTTCCCTTTCTTAAATTCCTGGTCTTTTATACTAAACATGTCCTAGGATTTTTGAGATTTTATTTGTTATGGGTATGCAAATCATCATGTACCATCCAAGACTAGTCAATAAATTAATAGTGTTGGCACCTTAGTGTCTTAAGTTCCTCACTGTATTTTAATTTTCCTGAACCATTGTACTGTTCTGCTTGTGACAACTTAACTGAATTTCACACAGGACACTGTAGTTGGATTTCTGCTGGCTGGAGTGGGCAACGTTGACTTGCGTAGGAAGACAAATTATCTAATTGTTGACTCAAGTATGCCGTTAAACTTTAATTCTTAAATCCTCTAATATGATTGGTTGTTTCTAAATAATGTGTGCTGTATATAGTGGCCACATATCATCTTAAGTGTTGTTTAGGTCATCTTATATCTTGTACATGTATTTTGTAACTGCTTTTTAAAAATGTTGAGGGCATCAACTGTGAAATTCCTACCATTAACCCTGGAGAAATTCCCAATCCAAAGCCCTTGTACCCTTTGCTTCAAATTCAATAACAAAAGCCTATTTGATAACATTAATATTTTGATGCGTAAAGCACGGAGCAACTGACTGAAATTCTGCTAGTTATGACTGTTATAGGAAATGTGTGTGTGTGTGTGTGTGTGTGTGTTAGTTATCTATCCTTTTAATATACTAGGTACTGTAAGGTATGTAGGAACAACTGTTATTCAAGAAATGCCCCTTTAGTGCAGTCTTGGCACTATAGTATTCTCATGATTTATCTCTGCTTGTTTTTAGAAACGACTGTCAAGCAAATTGAAGATGCTTTCAAAGAGTTTACATCAAGGGAAGATATTGCAATTGTGCTGATCAGCCAATACGTAAGTTTTATTTACATCTTGAGACTAATTCATAATTCTCAAGTGGCTAAGGTTGTTGTCAATATTCATGCAAATATCTAGTCAAAACCAGCAATAGCCCCTTGTAGAAGTGAACACGATTTGCATATTTCTGAAGATCCTCACCGTATGATAGCTTATCCTGCATATTGATCAGATTCACTTATATAGAAACTCTGCCAAAGCGTTTCTTACATGATATTAGACACGGCCAATTCTCATTTAATTGGGTCACCTAGAGATTTGATAATCCTCCAGTGCTAGGTATAGGTGCACTCTTGCTCATTAACTTTTGGGGTTTTTACTGAATCTCTCTTCTTTTTAATACAAATTCCCTATGTAAGCAGCTCCTTTTATGAACTTATTCAGTATTTTCACACACACACACACACACACCCCAATTGTGGGATCATCTGTTATTTTCGTTGGTTTTCTAGAGCACCATAAAGATTTATCTTCCTTGGAATGATTTGGCTTTATTCAATTTTTTTGTTAAGAAAGAAAGGAATAGAAAGACTAATAATTTCACCAACTTCAGCATAAAAAAACTCCAGAGGAACTATTTCCATCTCAAACCACTGACCACTGCTTTGAATGAGGAATAATGATTAGTCAGTACTTTGTAATTGATTCATGATCCTCTGACTTTTATTCATAAACTGCAAATTGTGCATGTTTAATTGAAGGCCCTATTCCTATGTCTTTCATTTTCCAGGTGGCAAATATGATAAGATTTTTAGTTGATAGCTACAACAAGCCTGTTCCTGCAATACTGGAGATTCCTTCCAAAGACCATCCTTACGACCCTGCGCATGATTCTGTCCTATCGCGAGTGAAGTACCTCTTTTCTACTGAATCTGTGGCATCTGGCAGACGTTGAATGTTAGCTTGAATACAAAGCTTGTTTCATTTCGCATTGCCCCTTAGATTATTGTGTTCTTTTTCCCCCGATAATCCCGTTGATTAATTGTTTGTATGTTGAACATCCCCCAAAACCAAATATGAAAAATAAGGTAATACATGATACCTTACTCACCAAGATATCTGTGTTTAGATTGTAGCATCTGACGAATGCAAAATTATACCAATTTAGCGTGCACTTTTAATGAAGGTACTGGATCATTACCTTTTTTTTCTTTTGGGGTGGGGGGGGGGGGGGGGGGGGATTAATCCACCGATATCCGATGTTAGTAGTAACTGACTAGTGTGAACGTAAAACCACAATGAGGGGAACTTCCCTACCTCCAATTAATTATCGTGGGATTTGTGCATTTATATATAGGATTCAAACACAAGATCATTAGTTAAGTTGGAACAATCTACGGTCAGTTGATTCAAGTCTTTTGTGGTGGATCATTCCTTTATATATGTGGTTATTAGTTTTCGGAGTTGAATTAGAAAGATGTATGTGATAATTTGCAAATATCAATGAAGAGATGTGGTATCAACTAATATTATTTACTAGGTGTTCAGGATTGAAAATGTCTAGAAGTCCATTGGTTAAAATTGTGGAATGTTACTTTTGAAAGTAAATATGGGGCTAATATTCCTAGCGAGGCCACTGACGAAGGTGTCATTTGCTCAAACAACTAAAATGAAATGTGTTTACTTTTATTTCCCTGACAATCCTGGACTCCTTTGATCACGTAGCATTAACTGCGAATTCACAGTCACAAGAAGCTGTAAAAGGAAATCAACAAAGTGGATAATCCAGTTTTGGTGGAAGTGAAGGACGACCCTAATTAAGAGGGCACTTGTCTGTATAACTATTTGAACAATGCTACATGTTTAACCTCTCGTTCTATGGCTTTAAAGACACAGATCACAAAATATAAAATATTTATAAGAAGTTGGATGTGAATGAATGTGTAAGAGTAAGATGTTCACACATGAACTAATTCTAGTCAATATATATATATATATATGCTGTATGTATTTAAATAAAAGAAAGGAAATTCCAAAATCTCGTTAAGAGTAGTTTGCATTCCACAACCCCCATTTTGCTGTGCACTCACCAGCTGGTCTCTCAGCTAATTAGTCTCTGCCACGTAGGACCATGCATGTCTACGTGGGACCCATTCCTTCATCCACGTAACACATCTTCCTCTTCTTCCCCTTTATATAACCCATCTCCACTTTCACTCTCTCCCTCCCCCTCAAGCAGAAGCTTTTTTGGCAACGGAATCCATGGCTTCCACTGATGACGCACCGGACCCGACAACGGCCAAGGGTTCTCCGTCGGAACCGCCGATGTCGATGGGGCAGAAGGCCATAGACACAGGGGCTGAGATGTTGCAGTCGCTGAAACCCATCAACCAGTTCAGCGTGCATGGGTGCAGCTTCGCAATTTTCAGCCACGATATGACCCGTCAGATCGAGACCCACCATTTCTGCTCTCGCCTCTCCCAGGACTTCGTCCAATGTGTCGTCTACGCCTCCAACGAACGCAAAGCCCCCCTCCTTGGTACACTCATGCACTTGTTTCTTTTTATGAGTTTACTTTGTATATAACTCTTCAAACTTCGGAGTTGAAATATTTTGAACTACTAGTTCACATGACGAGAGAGAGAGAGGAGAAAAAGAACAAAAGGAGGGGTGGGCTGACAAGGATGCCACAACACATCAGCACATCTCCTTTGACCCAAAAACAGTAAGGACGAATTTGTTAAAGGTCCAAACTTCAGGCATCGAATTATAGCGAGTCAAATTTCAGGGGTTGAGTTACAAATTAACTAATTTTTCTTAGTTCGTGAGAATTAAATAATTTAGACTTGTAAATAGAATCAAAATGATGCGTAGGAGGTGCTAAATAGATCGGAGAGTTGATGAATTTTTTGATGTGTTATATTATGTGTTATATTATGTATATGTATAAAACGATGTGCTTTTTGATAATCTTATTGTGCGTGACAGAAGTGGAGTACGTTGTTTCGTATAAGATATTTGAAATTTTTCCACCGGAGGAGCAGAAGCTTTGTCATTCTCATGCTTCCGAGGTTTTGAGCTCATAGGAATTTGATAGTTGTCCATTTGTTGTTTGTATTTTTCAGTCACAAATAGTTTAGTTTATATATATATATAGCTAAATAGTGTTGAAAAGGAAGAATTAATATATGAATGGATGCAGATAAAGTCTAGATTGTGGGTGAATCCCAGAGTTCCTGAGATGATCGCTAAGCCAGAGCTTGAAAACTTTGCAAAAACTTATGGCAAGTTCTGGTGCACCTGGCAATTTGATCGAGGTATATATGCCCACTAACACTATCTTCAAAGTGGTTCTAGTGACAAGTTTTCATATTTGGATTCAGTAACAGACGGATCCAGTAAGAAATATTACAAATAGTTGAGATAATGGACTCTTACTACCTCTTACTGAATCCATCTATCACTGAATCTGGCTCTTGTGAATCCCAAATCTATAAGAGAGCCTATAGGGCAGATAGGTATATGTTAGGTTTGCCCGGAATAACTGGGTGGCAAAGGAGATGGAGAATTTTTCTAGGTTCCAATAGGTATTAGGAACAGGAAATAACCGGGGATTGTGCGGCCGGAGCTGTTGCATCAGAGGGATGCTAAGTACGGAATTTCTCATGAGAGCTTCCAGAGCTCAAGGATGGAGATTGAGGAGCCTGAAATGATATGTCCCATTGCTGATTGCTGGAAACAACAAGGCAAGGGTTTTGCCATTGACTTTGAAGAGACTGAAATTAAGCGCACAACGCCTTTCCCTTGATTCAACACTTTCATGTGAGTGTAATGTACTGTGTTGAAGTAATTTTAATATGGACTAGTAGTATTTATGATCTTTTATATATATATATATATTTATATGTAGATAGTTATTCAGTGATGCTATATCTAGCATGGCTGAGCATTGTAGCTCTTAATAATAAGTAATGAACCTCTTTATTCTCAAGAACAGCATTTACTGATGAGTTGCTTTTCATTCCCTTTATTTTTGGCTATGTTATGTATTTGATTGGCACTGCCATGAACTGTTTTGGTCATTTTCATCTCCATCTTTCTTCAGAAGAAGGAAGAAGAAATTTGTACAAACTAAACAGTTTTAGTACTTCTTTTATAGCATAAGTAGATCTTTTAAATTTCTTTAGAATTTTAAATGATTAAACTGAGGACGGACAAACATGCTCTGAAGAATGATATCTAAAAGCCAAAATCATAGTAAAATTATGAGCCTAGCAATAGGTTTGCATTGACTGGAAAAAATGTACGAGAACTTAAATATTGAGTGTATCGTTTAATGATAAGGAAGGAAACATGAATTATAAAACAGAACAAAGACAAAAACAGGAATAATAATAGAAAGCAAACTGTTACAAGTCAATATTCCAGTCAACGTACTTTCCCGCAACACCAGTAAGTCTTCACCTTTACTTGGTGATGCAGAAAATGCTCCACCACAGGGCCATATTAAAATATATTTCCTGTTATATTTATAAATAATTTTTTCTTTGATTACGTAAAATAAATTGATAGTTAAAAATAATAAGTGTGTCAAAATGTCATGTTTTTATCATATAATCCCCTATTTATAAAATGAGTATAGGAGAGAAAATATATAAAAAGTATGAGAGATAATGAGTATAAGATATGAAAGAGAATGAATATTTAATAAAAATAAAATAGAAAATAAAAAACTTATATTTTCAGACAAAAAGTGAAAATTATTTATAAAAAGAACTAATACTACAAAAAAAAAAAAGTTTCTTATAACAAATAGGACGAGAGAATAATCATTAAGCTGCATCCCAATTTCTGAGATGTTTCTCTCCTTCACGCTCCTATTTAAACTCTGTTACTTCTTCCTCACTTATGGCATTGGATTTCCAGATAAAACAAGCTAATTTCTACAAGACCCAAACATCAATCTTTTTAGTCTCGTCATAGATCGATCTCCTTGAGAAAGGTACTCCTCTGTCACTGTATTTCTATTTAGTGCTCTGAATAAATTGGATTCTCTCATGTCTTGAGTTTCATCACAGCTTTAAAAATGTTGAGGTCTGCTGTAGCAATTGCCGGAATTATTGGCCTCGCTGCAATTTCGCATCGTCTTCTTCGTCATTATCTGACTTCAAGCAAATCCCAGACACACAAGCCTCAATCGCAAGTCAAGAACCAGAACAAAGCTTGGAGCACAGAACCAGAAGCGACGATGTCCAATTCCTATGGTATTGATGTTTTGGATGATCTTTTTAGCACTCGTATCAAGTTGTTGCAGGAATCACAATGTAATGGAAGGGAGGTAGTATTCCGATCTTGGGAGATATTATGGAGGCATTAGCTGATCCTAATACTCACTTAATCGGAGTTTATGGCTCAGATGATGTGATTAAAGATGCTTTGCTTGAAAAAGTTTATAGAAGAGTTCAAAGAGACCAGATATTTGGTATGGTTGTGCGAGCATCTATAACCAAATATCCTGACTTGGGGAAGATTCAAGAGAATATTGGCAGTCAACTAGGGCTTACTTTTAATCACATGCCCAAAGATAAAAGAGCCATAGAATTAATTCATATGATCAAGAACAAGCAGAGTATTCTTATTGTTCTTCGTGACCTGTACAAAGGATTTGACCTAAACAAGGTAGGAATACCATACGGTGCAGATCACAAAGGCTGCAAAGTAATACTCACCTCTACAAGTGAAGATGTCCTTTCCAATCATATATATACCCAAAAGAATTTCATGGTCTGATGATTCTTTCCAGAGCATATACGAGTATGTTGTAAGGGGCTTGCTCTTTTTTACTTGATTGGTAATAGTATGTGTCGCTTGTGTTCTATTTTGCTTAGATTTCGGTGAGAGACTTCGAAGTTTGTGTATTATAATATGTTAATGGAAGGTCATTGTTATGGAAATGTGAATGGAGTAGGTGCTATGGGTCCCTGCGAGTTGAAATTGATGATTCTGTCGATAGACTTGCTTTCGTAAATTAAAATACATACTCCCTCATCCGCTTTTACTTTTATAAGATAGTAGAGATTCTTAAATTCGTTTGGTCATTTTTATAAGATTTAGTTTGGGTTGTCTAAATATTAAATGCATTTTTACTTATTTTCCCCTTAATCACCTTTATTGTCTCTCCTCATATTTTTTCCATACGTTCTTTTTTATTATTTTTTATCACTATATTTTGCTCTTACTTATCCTATTATAAAGAAGAACATAAATAAAAAAAAGTTCATTTTTTATATATTTATTACTTTTAACTAATTGTAACATATTTTTTAAACTGTGTAATTATTTTAAAAGAATCTTATAAAAAGAATAAGATAAGGTGTACTTTGTTTTTTTCGTTTTTTTATAAAGGTCCCAAATTAAACAGTAATAATTTATTTAGCCATTAAAGAATTATGTAATGAAGAAGTCTGTGGACGTTCCTCCTCTTCCTCTTGAGTATTACTAAATAAATTTGCATCTTGTTGGGCCAAACCAGTGAGCTGCTTTCAGTTTGAATCAAAGTGTTGGACACCAAAAAAGCCCATATATCAATCCCAGTCCAAAACCACGTTTGAAAATGTCCAGAACCAAGAGCCTGTGGAGTGTGGACTTTTCAACCATCAGCTCATGACTTGCCTCTTGCTTCATTCATGTTTACTTTTGCCGAAATTGGCTTTTCTCCAATGCCCTTCTCATCCTTTTCCCTTCTTCATCATGAGATCAAAATTTTAACGGTCCAGGTTTAACGTCTTACAAGACTGTCTTTTAGGCATTTGACCAACCAGTATTGTCAGCTCTATTGGTCTCTTGAAGTTGAAATTAATAGATTGGCATGTGCTTACTTTCTTATATCACCACTGACTTAGTTTGCTGAATAATATTTTCTTGCCATATAACAATTCTTCTTATTTTAATTCTATATGCATGAGTCATATGGAAAAAAAAAATTAAATTTTATGATTTCAAGAAACATAAACTTCATAATTTAAAAAAACAAGAAACACAATTCCCTCCAATGAATTGTTGTTATTAAAAATCATAAAATCTGAATTTCTCCAGATGATTCATCTGTTATTTATGATTAAAATAATGAGTTGTTGTATTTTAATTAGTCAAAGTATAGATAAAGTAGTGTTAATAGAGTATGTAAATATTTCTCACCACATACATACCCAAATTAATTTCATTGACAGATGATTCTCTCCACGTATAAAAGCTTTTAAACTTTTGTTGAGAGTTTCCAGGTCATATATATATATATATATATATATAAGTGGTTTATTATGTTTGCCCTTGTTTATCCACGATAGGATTATGTTTAATAATAATATTCGTGGTTTGCGTGCTATATAAGTTTGCTTGGTCCTCAGTTTATTAGGTTAAGGTGCAAATTTACCAACGAATTTTTGTCCTATGAGCGTTTGGCACAAATATGTTTTAAAATGGGAAAAAATACCAATGAATAATTAAAAATGGTGCATCCAGTATAAAACTGTTAAATTTGACCTAACAGTGTTAAATTATAAAGGAAGAAAATCCCTAACGACGTTAGATCAAATTTAACAGTTTCATACTGGATGCACTCTTTTTAATTGTTCATTGATATTTTTACCCCTTTTAAAATATATTTGTGTTATACGCTCCTCGGACAAAACTTTATTAGTAAATTTGCACCTTAACCCTCGGTTTACTAGAAGTTTCTATTGTAATACTACAATCTTTTAAGGATGTACACATATATAAATGAAGTCATTATTATGTAAATGTGAACAAGTATTGAAGTATTATATATAAAGTGATGAGTATTCACTCGGAGGGACCCATCTTGTGGAATATAATTAGCACCACGTTCACATCAATATATTCTTAAGAGGAATAGGGAGATAAGCCGTTGGACAAATTCAACACACAAATGTCTCATGAGTTACTGTTTATAACAATAATAACGGCTTCACTTGCCAAGCTATTACCAATTTAGTCGACTTTGTTCAAAACTGACTAGCCATGAACAGCGCCACCTCCACTCATCGGTATCTCCCACTACAATGTCACTTCATTGTGTCTTATTCAGTATTAAATTTTTTGACATTTGTAAGGAGTTGGTCAAGTTCGTGCTTTCCCAATACACTTTCTCTAGTCAAATTCATTGATTCTGAGTTTTGGTGCATCTCATATTAGAGTTGGTGAAGACCTTCTGTTCGAAAGTTGATGCCTTTACTTTCTCTTTAGTCAGTATACTCTCTGATCTATACTTGCCTTTACTTTCCCAATTTCTTCTGCAAGTCTGAGCTTCGGAACAGATTTTTTCCTCGCCGATCTGATACTGATGTCTCTCTTCAAGGAGCTGCGACCATGATGTGGATGGAAGACCAAGCCATCATATGGGTAATATATCGTCATTGTCGTTGCTCTGGTAACTTGCAAATACTGCCTCAATGCTTCTACGTTTGTAATGTTATTGTTGAGTTTTTTTTTTTGGCTGTTGTTCGCTGTTAATCGCTTTTTGGGCAGATTTGGAATTGGAATTCTTTATTGGATAAGGACTTTAAGGGTTGTTGTATATTATTGAATGCTTGAAGAGAATGAGACACGTGATTGTGTTTAACTGTAGAAGCCATGATGGTTTACGGAGGCTGAATTTTGATTTCTCTATAGTGGACGACGCGGCTAGGCTTTTGTGACGGTATTGGAGTCTCTGCCCTTGCTCTCCCTTATTTGCTACTTCTTCTTCTTCTGTGGCTGCACTATCTGATTCACTACAAAAAAAATGTGATTTAGTAGCGGTTAAAAATGGGTATTAGTAGCAGTTTTAACAGCTACAAACAACATTAGTAGCGGTTAGGAAAACCGCTACTAAATCGTATGTTGCAAGCGGTTTTGTAACAGTTATACAAAACCGCTACTCAAGGAACATAACCGCTACATACTTTGTAGTGGTTACAAAAATACTTTGTAGTGGTTACAAAAAACCGCTACAACATCCCCATGAATGAAAATTTTTTTCAGAGATATTTGTAGCGGTTATAAAACTGCTACAAATATAAAAAATTGAAATTTTGAAGGCGGGAAAAGAAAAATGACATTTTTCCAATTTCGCAGCGGTTAAGAAACCACTACTAATTTTGAATTTTTATGAAATTTGTAGCGGTTATAAAACCGCTACTAATTTCATGAAATTCAAATTTAGCGCAAAAAAATTTAATTTGAGTTTAAAAGGCGCGTTTGTTAGTAGCGGTTTAATAACCGCTACAAATATTTAAATTTTTTTAAAAAAATATACAATCATTTGTTTCAGTTCTTTTAATATTAAATTAATTAGTTTCTTTTTTTATTAGTTTATCTAATTTAATTAGCTTATTAATAAATTAAAAGGATAAATTTAATTTAATTGGATTAGTATAAAAATTATATTAATAATATTATTAAGGATACGTAGGTAATAAGGAATTATTATGTTGTCTAATATAATGTAATTGTGTATGAAAAATAGATGAAAATGAGATACAGTTCTAATATACTTGAAAAAAAAATGGTGAGAATAAAGTTTATATAAAGGAAAGAAGTATTGTAAAAAAAATAAAAAAACTTGTTACCATATGTGATCGTATTATTCAGCTCCTCTACTCATACAAAAGAAGTTGTAAATGAGAGAAAATGAAAGAAAGGTAAGGTGAAAAGAAATTGGAGAGTGTTTGAAATGAGTTGTGGTAAAGGTATTTATAGGGATCCACGTACTATTTGTTGTAATACCCCGAATTTTGAGACTCGAGGATAAAGAATAAGCCTGAGATTAGTGGATTGCTAAGCCCCGGTTTAGCAAGATCCCAAATTGTGATTAGGGTTTAATGACTACAAAAGTGGATGTGGTTAGTGATTAATGAACCCTTTTAGAGAATATAAAGTGGATTGTAGTCGCTTGTGTTATGAGCAACGCCAAAACCCTGTATTTGAGTTCAATTGTGGATTAACATCCAAATTGACTTAGAATAGAGGGAAGAATTGAATGGGGTATTGTGATGGAAATGGTGTCATGTTGTGGTATTTAATCATTGGAATTGATTTAAATTGGATTGGACACATTGGTTGCAAAATTGGAAATGCTGTCCAGTGTGAATTCTGTCTGGGCAATCTTCTCGTGTGGATGGTTTGACTAGGGAAATTATGAAACTTTTCAGTCTTAACGATCACATCCCAAGCTTCAAAATGGACATATAATTTGTTCCATTTCATGTTGGAAACTGGGAGATATGACTGTCCAAAGTTTGAGGTCGAAAATGGACTCTGTTTTGGGGCAGTGATGAAATTTGTGTAATTCTGGAATTGTGTGGTGATTTCTAGTATTGGTAAATATTTTTCCTATAAAGAGGACTTAAATACCTTTCATTTGGCTTTGGAATCACCTCATTTCGATTTTTCTAGAATTAGTTATGATTTTTCAAAGATTGGGCAGAAAATCTGCCAGAAAATCCGAAAATGTGAAATTAGAAATTATGACATCATCATGTGGTAAGGTGACATCAGCATGATATTATAAATCACTTTTCCGTTCCCTCTTCAGCCATTTCCGACGTCTTGAGCTTCAAAGTGAAAGAGAAAGTGATTTGAGATATCTAGTGAGAGAAGGAGCAAGAACTTCAAGGTAAGTTCAATTTCTTCGGTGTTTTAGCTCTTGACTTGTATAATCCTTCTCCTAAGCTTCTCCTTTACATGATTCAAGGTGTTTGAAGCTAGAATTTAAGTTTTGAGAAGGCTAGGGTTTTGGTTATCAAAGGGAAAAGCCAGAGGGAGCTTGAGGTAACTTCCAAACTCTTGTGTATTGACTATTCTGGCTGCTGTGAACAATTTAATCGGTGAAATTTCGCCTGATTGTCATTGGTTTCAAAAATGAAAAATAGGTGTGTGGGGCTGTTATGCTGCCCAAATTGGTACTAAATGGTAGTTGTAACCTAATGGAATAGTCAATAAAGTGGTTAGGAGTATAAAGGAACGCGTTTACGGGGCCGAAACCGAAAAACCCCAATTTTTCCCGGATTACATGTATATTTCGGCCAAGGCTATAAATGGGTCTTAGAGTTGGATTTTCAATGGTTTGATGATTCCATTGAGTTCAGGAGCAAAAATTAGGTGGGGTTACAGTTGGGCACTTTTTCAGAAAAGGCCGAAAAAGCATAATTACGAAAATGCCCCTAAACCCTTAAAGTGGGGCTGTCAAGGGTAATTTTGTAATTGACATTGAATTTGATAATTCCGAATCCGGAAATGGATTCCTTGGTCAAAAATATGTCAGAGTAGCCCATGTCAAATTTTCAAGAAAAGTACAGCCGGACCGGGTACGGCGGGGTCGGGCCGGGTCCCGGGGGTATTTTAGTAAATTTTCAATATAGCTTCATATAACCCCCGAAAACACTATGGAAGTATCTAAATAGTACATTTGACATTGTAGGATCGAATGTGAAGCCCCGAGTTGTTGGCACGTAAATCGAGGAGAAAAAGACTGGAGGTAGGGAACTTATCTCTCCTGCATGCTCTGATAACTGTATTAATGTGTTGATGCATGTTATTGCTTTGCTTGATTATGTGGAACATGTATGAATGATTTGAAGCTATGTTTCAATATATGCTATGGCCATATGTGTATCGTTCGAAGCATTGAGCTTATAGATTTGTCATTGTATGTGTGCATGAGTTATGTGATGCAAGCGTGTCATGCATTAAACACTTATCTTGCCTGCATATTGATAATGTTTCCCTACTGAGATTCTCTCGAATCTCACCCTCCCTTACCAACAATTTAGACAGGGCAAGTAGCTCGTGGAGGGAGCGGCAGGACTCATTCGAGATGAGATTGTGTAATCCCCATTTGAAGAATTGTAATGGGCAATTGTGCCCTGTATATTTTTAGTGAAGGTATGTACCCGAGATTGTCGGGATGATTATGTTGTGCACTCTGATATTTATATGAATGTGATTTATTTTCGCGTAGTAATTGTATTCGAAATGTGAATATGAGACCAAGTTTATAAATGATTTCGAAAGGTATTTTTGAAAACCCCATCATGTGATGGGTTAGTAAATGTTATTTGATTATTATTGGTCTCTATTTTATTTTAATCGCGTATTTCGGATATAATTACAGAGGGGGTTACATTTGTAGCGGTTAATGTGTCGATTTTGTAGCGGTTTTTATTTAGTAGCGGTTATTGTTACTTTTGTAGCGGTTTGATAACCGCTATAAATATTATTTTATTATTTTTTTAAAATTTTGTTTTTAAAATTTTTTTTCCAGTTTCTTTTAAAGAGAAAAGCATAATTTGAATTTGATTACTCATCGTCGCCATCCCTACAGAAATTATGTAGAAAAATTATTGTTATGGATGTTTTATTAAATTTAAAAAATTTAATTTAAATGACGTGGACTTAAAAAAACTCACCGCAGTAGAGGTAAATTGTCATCGGCTTCAGGGAAGTAGTTTTCAAAATCGGCTGGCTAAAATGCCTTACTCTCGTAGGCGATGTTATTGCCTTCACCCATGTCGTAAAGGTCTTGTGGCTTTAGATGAACGACCATGTGCCAATCCCTGTGCCTCTCGTCCTCGACATAATAAACCTGATGTGCCTTTGAAGCTAGAATATACGGCTCATCATCTTGAGAAATACCAGTATGAATCGGCCATGAGAAATTGACTGATGTGATCCCTAAGTCGTCAGTTGTCAGTCCCCGAGAAGTAGTGGTATTTGCCCACAAACATTTGAACAGTGTCACGGTGAAACGGCCTTGATAATTAAGTTCGACCATATCAAGAAGCTTGCCATAGTAAGGGATGGCTCCGAACTGCATGTTGGCATCACTGCTGCTCGCATAACTCCTTGTCCCAAATGTGCCATAAACACCCGAATTTTGAGTTTGCAATCCTTGATCCAGTGAAACCGTGCAAAACTTAAAACCATTGACATTATATGCTGTAAACCTTTTTGCATGATCAAGAAGGCCGATTGCGAGAGCTCTGAAATTTGGTGAGTGTGGGTTGTGGTCATTTAGTATTCTGCGCGCAAACCAGCTCGGGAATTCTCTATGGACCCTCCTATCAACTTCTGAGGATGTCTGTGTACGGATCCTGAGTTGACGCTTCACATGACTTCTGAATTCCCTGCAATTAATAATGGAAAGACGATAGTGAAATGAAAGTGAGAAATGTTATGAAAGATATAGATCGAATAACATATGAGTGTACAATTCTTACCGTATGAAAGGTTCAACTTGAGTGCAATTAATCAAGACATGTCTATGTGCTTGCAACTTCTCAATTGCTGTTAGTTTGAAGTTCTCAGTTGCTCCAACTGGTTTACCAACACGAGGGATAAATTCTCCTGATGTCGGCGCAAGATCAGGACAATTGTCAACACAAGGTGGGCGGTTGAAAGCCGTCTCAAGATCATCAAAGTACCTTGAGCAAAAATATAGCACCTCATCCCCTATATAGCCTTCAGCTATAGAACCTTCTGGCCACGCCTTATTCCTTACATAAGATTTTAATTTCCCAAGGAACCTATGAAGTACAGATGAGAAAATTGATATAAAATGCTGAAAAGGACAACTAGCAAACATTAAATACGGAGAATAAAGCACATATTTAAAATGAGTACCTCTCAATCGGATACATCCAACGATATTGTACTGGTCCAGCGAGCTTTGTTTCATGAACGAGGTGGACTGTAAGGTGAACCATCACAGTAAGAAAGGACGGAGGAAAGATCATCTCCAAATGACAAAGCGTAAGAATAATTTTGGACTGCAGCTGCTCGAGCTCCTCAATGATCAAAACCTTAGAACACAACTTCCGAAAGAAAGAACAAAGTTTCACCAAAATGATGGAAACATTGGGAGGAAGTGTATTCTTTATAGCCAGAGGGAGTAACTGCTGCATAAGAAACTCTTCAGGCCAGCAACCTTTCGAGCCTGCAAGTCAACACATCGAGAAATGTTGCTTGAATACCCATCAGGAACTTTTAATTTCTTCAACGTCGCGAGGAAGACTTCCTTGTTCGGTTTTGTGAGGGTAAACTTTGCCGGTTGAAATCTGTCATGCTCATCTGGCCAAGCGTCTTCACGAACTCCCATGTCGCGTAAATCTTTCCTTGCTTGAAGGTGATCTTTTGTCTTGTCAGGTTCGTTAAGCAGCATATACAGCACATTATCGCAAACATTCTTTTCAATGTGCATTACATCAAGACTGTGGCGAAGTAAATTAGATCTCCAATATGGAAGAGTGAATAAAATACTTATCTTCTTCCACTGCTGAGGTGCCGAAGTCCTGCGCGTCTTTTGGCGAGTTTTTGTTGAATCGTCACTTTTTCTAAACTCGAAGTCAACATGCTCAAGCTGCTATAAGATATCTATACCGGACAAAGTCTGAGGAAGTCCTCTTTTTTCTGGTTTCCCATTGAAGCGATTCCGTTGCAATATGAACTTATGCGTTCCATCGAGAAACCTCCGATGCCCCATAAAGCACCACTTTCGGCTGTGGGGAAGGCGCACTGCGTCAGAGTCAAAATTGCAAGCTGGACACGCCGACCCAGTATGCACATTCCAACCAGATAATGTGCCAAGGCCAGGAAAGTCACTAATCATCCACATCAAGGCTGCACGCAAGTTGAACAAAGTTTTGCCATAAGCGTCGTACGTCTCCAAGTCGACATTCCACAGGTCAAGCAATTCCGCAATAAGCGGTCGGAGATACACATCGATGTCATTGCCCGGTGCCTTTTTGCCTGGAATGATCATAGACATAATGAAAGAGCTTTGTTTCATACACATCCAGGGGGTAAATTGTAGGGAACTAAAACTACCGGCCAAATACTATAACTTGTGCTAAGATTCCCAAAAGGATTGAAACCGTCAGTCGCCAATGCAAGCCGAATATTTCTGGGGTCAGTCGCAAAATCTGGAAAGTCGTTGTCAAACGTTTTCCAAGCAGCTGCATCCCGGGAATGTCTTAATTTACCGTCTTCGTTGTTATCAACGGCATGCCACCTCATGTGCTCTGCAGTTTTAGACGACATAAATAATCTTTGTAGGCGAGGTTTCAAAGGAAAGTACCTGAGAATCTTTGCAGGTTTCTTCTTCTGCTTTTTCCCCTTCCGAATTGTCTTGTACCTTGATGTATGACATCTCTTACAAGTCTCCCTGCTGGAATCGTCTCCCCAATACAGCATACAATTATTTGGGCATGCATCAATCTTTTGATAATTCAACCCCAACTGTTGATAATCTTCTTGGCCTCGTAGAACGTTATGGGAATCTCAGCGTCAGGGAATGCATCTTGTAATAAGTCGAGCAACATCGACATTCCCTTATCTGTGATCCCATACAAACACTTGATATGATACAATTTGATCAAGAAAGATAATTTAGAATATTTGCGACAACCTTGATATAAAGGACGATCTGCTTCATCCATCAAGCTGAAAAAATCCTGAGCTGCTTCATTCCTCATAAAAACCAGCTCAGAACCGTGCACTTCTTCGTTGAAGTTGTCGCCTTGAAATCCAAACGCATCACGCACAACATCATTCACAGGATCATCTTCATCTACTTGAGCGCCTACTTGAGAATTTCGAGGAAGAGCATCATCATATCTAATGCTAGCCTTCTCACCATGAACTGCCCAGAACATATAGTCCTCAGGGAAAGGCTTCACAAGCAAATGTTCCTTCACAACATTTCGTGCATACTACTTCTTGAACTTGCATCTCCGACACGGACAGCCGATCTTGCCGTTACAGCTGGCGTGAGTGAATGTGAAATCCAAGAAACTGTTTAATCCGTACAAATATTCAGGAGAATTGCGCGGCAACCTGATCCATGATTTATCCATAGCTACTAGTGAGTGAGAAGAAAGTATAGAGAAGAAGATGAGTGAGAAGAGAATGACGAATGCCAAGAACCTTATATTCTGAAATTCCAACGTTTACAATTTTGTAGCGGTTCTTAAACCGCTACACTAACCGCTACAGTTCTAAAATATTTGTAGCGGTTATATATATAAAACCACTACTAATTTTCAAGCCGTTGGAATTTACACACATTGGTGGGTTCAAAATATAAACGTTGAGTATTTGTAGCGGTTATATGTATACAACCGCTACTAATATTAAAGCCGTTGGACAGCAAATTTAAAAATTATTTTTAATTTGTAGCGGTTATACCTAACATAACCGCTACAAATGTGCACAAAGGTGGCAAATTTCAAAATTCAAATGATGAGTATTTGTAGCGATTTTTATTGTAAAACTGCTACAACCATATATATATTTGTATCGGTTTCTATTGTAGAACCGCTACAAAAATATATATTGTTGTAGCGGTTTCTATTATAGAACCGCTACAAAAATATATATTATTGTAGTGGTTTTTCTTGTAGAACCGCTACAACTATATATATTTAAAACCGCTACAAATATATATATGCTTTATTTTTTTAATTTAGAAATATAAATAATATTGTTGCAATTAATTCATAAATTCAACAACGTGGTATAATAATATAAATATAATTATATTAAACACAATAAGAATTTAAGTTCTGAAATACAAACTCATATATATATATATATATTTACATATGTTTCAACAACAAATAAAAAAAAAAGATGTCCTAAACTAAGTAGCTGGGGGCTGATCATCTGGTGCTCCCTCAGGGCTCCCTCAGGTGCTGCTGGATCAGGCAGCTGCGCAGAGTGAACCGTACCATCATCATCAGTAGGAGCAGGAGGAGGAGGAGGAGGAGGAGTAGTCGCGACAACATACCGAGGGACAGGGGGAACCTGTGGATGAGGCTCGTCCAGGAACAGGCGACTCCATGACCGCTCGAGCATGTTGTTCGCGATATCACGCCACTGCGTCTGCTGAGCGTAGATCATATCAGCCTGCAGCTGCATCTGCTGTATCTGTTGCAGATGCAGCTAGTGCATTTGCTGCTGCTGCTGCTATGCTACTGTGCCATTTGCTGCTTCAAATCTGACCGCAGCTGGTCAATAGACTCGTCCCTCGGACGTCTGACCCCTATAGAGCTGCCAGCCTCAGAGGCGGCACTCCTGCTATAGACCATGCTAGGTCTGGCGCTTATCCCCATCCCCCGCACGTGTCCGGGGTGCTTAGCCTGAGCCTGACCCGCCTTTAAAGGAGCCATCGGGTCCACTGACCCCTGTGACTCCTCGGCCTGGGTTTGTCACAGCTCAGCCTGCGACTGCTGCATCCGCTCCTGCCATTTTATGAAACAATTACTAATTAGCATTTTTCATTATTAAGTTGGTTTTATAAAAATTATAATAATAAAATTACTTACAATGGCTGCCTCTGCCTGCTGAGACGTCGCAGTCCCGTCACAGTGTCTGTGTGTGATGGTGTACAACTCCCTATAGTTCGTTTGACGGTTCTCCTGCTGTGCCTTCTTCTCCTAAAACAATAACAAAATTCAATTAATTAGTATTATGAAATAACCAACTAAAAGTCTGTGATATTTTGAAAAGTTACCAGCTCGCTGTAGGTGACAGCATAAGTCTTCGATCTTGCTGTTTGGTGGATCGTCTGCTGCGCACAGATCCTGGTATTCCTCTGAGAAAGCTCCTGGAAAAAAAATAATATTAAATATATTAAAACAATAAAAACATTTAAAATTAATAAAGTTAAAATTAAAAATAATTAAATTGAAGTTATAATTTAATAATTAACAATTAAAAAAAGTATATAAATAATATAATAAATACATTACCTGCCCCTCAGCGCTCCTCCTGAACTGGACGAAACCCGCCCAGTCGTTCGGCGGCACGCCGTCCGGGACGCTCTCGATCAGCTGCTCCAGAGGCATCGTCTCGTCCTTATCTACCCTGCAGAAGAGACGGTTCCTCCTATTTCTCCAGCCGTCACCCATTTTTACGAGGGTGTACCTCTTCCGGTTGGCCCGGACGGCAAACCGCAGCTGTAAAAAAATCATTTAAATATTATTAATTACAAAAATCCTATTAAAAAATATTAATTAAATGGAATTAATTACAAAAAATATTAATTAAATACTATTAATTACCTGAACCACCTCCTCCCAAGCCTGGTCCTTCGGCCCTTTCGGAATGTGCCTTCACGTCCTGAAGTGAAGGGGGAACCGCATCTAATTCCCGCCCAGGTCGTTCAGGAAGCGGTTGAACAAGTGACCCCCATTGTCGATGGGCTGGTCAGTGCCCTCATTCCATGACACTATAACGTCCATGCTGTTCACACCGGCCACATCCAGCCTTCTCGTTGAAACGTTCCCCTGCTCATCTGCACAGTTTACCGCACGTTAGATAAATTGTAATTCAAAGTTAACATTTCGAATTTAAATAAATAATTTATTAAATTAAAAAATTTATTTACCTTGGACCTGCACCTCAAACCCAGTGGACCGCGAAGACGACCCTCGTGGGTTGTTCTGCTCCCGAGCCTCCTCCTCATCGAGGAACTGCTCCATCTCCCTGATCCTAATCGGGATCTCGAAGTCCTCCTCGTCGTAGTCCTCAATGCTGATATCTTCCCCCCAAACTCAGGTACCTCTGGTGCGGTCGTCTCCTGTGGGATCATCTGCGGTGCCTGTGGTAGGGCCGACTCCTGTGGGGGGATGGGCTGAAATGCTGCGGTCGCCCTCCCTCTGCCCCCTGCTCGGCTGCTACCACCCCACAAAATCGGTCTGGGGACCTCAGGGGCCTTCCCCTTATCCTATCTTGAAGCCATATCAATTGTAAAAATCCAACAAAAAAAAAATTTAGTCACATTATTATGCAAAAATCTAATAAAAATACAAATATAAATACAAATAAAATACGTGTTATATACGTACCTCAAGTGCAAATACTGAGAAATACTATAGCAAAAACTCCTTCACAGACGTCTGAACGCTCAAATCTTGAAAAAACCACTCAGAGAAACCCCAGGAAACAAAATGAGCAAACGGAAAAATGAGGGAGGCGCCTTCTTAAATAGGCCAAACATTTGTAGTGGTTATTCCAATAACCACTACAAAGCACCTAGGGTGCCTTAAATTTGTAGCGGTTTTATAATAACCGCTACAAATTACAAGAACCTTTGAAATTCTGTAGCGGTTATGGCGCAGAACCGCTACAAACTTGGAGACTCTTGAAATTCTGTAGCGGTTATATCCCTATAACTGCTACAAATACCTGACGTTTGGCATTTTGTAGCGGTTTTGTTGCTATAACCGTTACAAATAACCGCTACACTGTTGGCGGGTCTTGGTCACGCCAAGTGGCGGGAATATTGTAGCGGTTTTTGTTTATTAACAGCTACAACTGAACCGCTACAAGTTTTGGCAGGAATTTCGCGCCACTTTTGTAGCAGTTTGTTCTACCTAACCGCTACAAAAAATGCTGCTAATCTGTCGCGCCACTTGGCGCGTAGCTTGCCGCTACAATTTTGTAGCGGTTTAGATTAAAACCGCTACAAATACTATAATTTGTAGCGGTTTGATATAACCGCTACAATACCACCGCTACAGAATACCATATTTTTATGTAGTGATTCAACCTCTCTTTGTTCTTTCTTTCTCCAATATTTGCACATGTGGTTTCAAAATAACTATGGATTTGCTTCGTTTGTGCTTAATCTATTAAGCATTAATCGATTTTCATGCATATTTCTAGTCATTCTTGAGTCAGATATTGAAACATTAGGTAGCGGCATTTCTAGATGGTGTTTTGGGATTTCATTCCTAATCGTTAATCCAAATCATCAATTATTTTTTCTTGTAATTTCAATTTTTTTGCCAAGATCCTTAAATAATTGTACTGATTGGAGTAGTGTTGATTTGTAATATTTCAATGCATGTTAATTTGAAAATGCATGGTATGCTTTTGTTTGGGATTGAGATTAGATTGGGTGCTTGCAAGTATCTTTGAGGAACAACTATCAAATCCATAAATGATATTTTACATGAGAATTGAAGAAAGGGTTTCTGAATGAATAGGTCACCCATTCATAGGACAATTACTAGTAGACAAAATCTCAAATTTTATATGCTTCATCGGTTCTTGAATCGACACTTAATAAAGAAATTGTGCTATAAAGTGCTTATCATTTTTTTGATGTTAACTACTGCCTTTATCATTTTTTTGCATTATTCAAGGTATGGCAATTCCTAAAATATTGGTGTAACATGTAAGTTTTTATACCTTCTCTGAGTTCAACTTAAATGCCTGTTAATCAAGGTGTCATAATCAAGGTTTCTTCACTGATATGTTCTAAATGCTTCATAGAAAATTGAATATTGAATTCAGTGGGGAGATTTACAATGATGTTAAAATCTGGTACAATCTAAAAAGGCATTTTAACTCATGTTGTTATCAACTCATAAATGAGTTGTATATTGCAAAATCAAACTTAAAACTATGCTCCTTGTTGGTATGTATGGAGGCCACACATTCTGAGTAGTGCTATTAGGCAAGAAAATGGTAAAGGCCTTTTGATTAAAGGTCAACAGACAGCCAAAACAATTGTGATTACAATAGGTAGCTATGCAATGAGTTTTAATTATATTACTAACCAAAAGCCGTTTGAGTGAAGTGATGCATAAGTCTATGAAGTTTTTCTGCTATTAATGTTTGATTCTACGGGTTTCTATACATAGGCTTTTGAACTGATATTTTCTGCCTTATTTACTCAGAATACACTAAGGAAAAAGGATATTCAATGAAGGCTAGTCATTTTTCTGTATTATTTAAGGTATGACAATCCCTGAAATCTTGGTGTACTATGTAATTCTTTGTACCTTCTCTGAGGTCATCTTAAATGCTTGTCGATCAAGGTGTCATAATCAATGTTTCTTCATTGATCTATTCTAAATGCTTCATACTGTGTACGGTCTGTCCAGAAGGGTTAGTATATGACTATGATGGCTAATGAAGTAGGTGGCACACAGTTCCACATGGGAGTAGAGATGGATAGTTACCTGCCTTGAACTATTCCAACTGTCTCCTGACATGTTTTAAATGTTTTATGCCTTATGGCTAATGGTCATGATATCTGTCATGACTTGTGAACTTGTCAATACTTGCGAAAATTCACTATATTAAATGCAAATATCTAATGCCTATAATATAATGCCTAATTGTGTAATAAAATAATGGTCATGTGTTCATGTGGATTTCATTGTTGGGTCTGTCCTTCTGTAAGAATGTTTTAAAGAAGATGCCTATAATATTCAGAGGTCTCATGAACTACTTACCATATGATTATGACAAAGTAATGCCATTGTTGTCAAATACTTACATGATAAAGGGGAAAGTTCATTTTAAATTACCTTAAGTGTATCTAAGAGTCTCTTAGAATGTTTTAAACAAAATTTTTAGGGCTGAGACAGGCTCGCAAATATAGTTTATAAAAGTATGAATATGGTTCCTCAATATAGGTAACCATTTTGCAGCAAGCAGACATATTTTCTCCTGATGATACTACTGAGTAAAGCTTTGGAAGTGTGTTCACTTTTTGATAGTATACCATTTCCTAATTGTTAGTTAGGTAGTGACCATGGTATATGTATACCATGATATAGTATACCATTTCCTAATAAGCATGTGTTTACTAATTGTGATTTAGGGTTATTTGAGTTGTACTGATTAGGTTACACAAATCATTTAACTTTGACAGCCTTGATCTATGTGGAAGATGATTTCTAATGTTGGCAATACACAGCAAAATAAGGTAGAAGCTATATACTACCAGTTCACAAGTCATATTATTGAATTTTATGAGTTTTGTACTTTAGCTGTAAACAAATATATGCCCTCTCAATTAAATATTGTGTCCAATTGTAGGTTGAATTTAGTTTCTTAATAGGTAAGCAATAGGTGTTCTCATAATATATTCTATAGATTCAATGAAGAGGGGTCATTTTCCTACCAGCAGGCATTTATGAGGTATGGCAATCCCTTAAATCTCGGTGCAAATATGTTGCATTGTGCAATATTTTCATTGATTTTGTTGCCTTACTAGATTCTACATATTATAGCCTGGATAGACATATTGTTGTATGTTAGAGTGGACTCATATCTTACTCTCCTTGATGTGGACTTATATCTTAATCTCCTTGATTTAATAGGATAACAAAATAAGTTAGGAGCTATATACTACTCATTCACAAGTCATATGATGGAATTTTATGAGTTCTATTCTTTTTAGTAAATAGATGCATGCCTTCTCAATTAAATAAATTAAACAAGTGCAGGTTGAAATTAGTTTCTTTATAGTTTTGCAGTAGGTGCTGTTATAATATCTTATGTACTATATAGTTCATTTGGAAAATATTGAACTAACATATTTTAAAATACGTTGTAGATATGTTTCATAGTGAAGATTTTCATTGGCTTTGCTCCCTAAGTAGCTTCTACATGTTATAGACTGGATAGACATAATATGTGAAAGTGGACTTATATCTTGCAACATAGACTTCGAAATAAAGGGCTATCAAAGTTAGAAACATTCTGCTTTATGTATAATATGGTGGTCCATTAATTATGAGTGGTGTTATTAGTCAATAATTAATTAAATAGTTTAAAGTAAGTCACTTATTGGTATTTAATTTTCTGTCAAGGTATTGCAATCCCTTAAATGTCGATGGACTATGTGGTTGTTTATGATATGATTGAGCACAACTACAATGCCTGTCAATCAAGGTGTCAAGATAAAAAAGTTAATACATGGCACTGGTGGGATCAGGTTTTTTCTCGGTCACAAAGATGTAATTCTTTGAATATTGGTGTCATATGAAAAGGCATTGGTGTGTGATATGTCTCATGCAAGTTGGCATCTCAAAATGGTCATGAAAAAGTGATAATTCCATAATGATGCAACTTTGGTGATTGTCTTTAAGTTGGAGTATGAAAATTATCATGAAGGAGATTGCCTTTCTTTTCAAGGTCTGCCATATATCTTCAACACTTAGTTTTGTCTCAGCATGGTGGAACACTCATCAAGTCTTAAATTACAACATTGTTCTTCAACATATATGCTGTTGTTAGACTGGTATATCTATTTTAACTGCAATATAGAATCATACTTGGTAATGTATGCATGTTTTATCTGCCTTTTGATAATGTTGGTTGTGGTTAAATAATGTTGAAGTATCTTCAAACTTATATTGCTTTATATTTTCTCATCATAAGTAGGTTAATATATGGGAGAAGAGGGTTCTATTTCATTTACCATTAGTATACGATTCTTGAATTGGTGTTAAGAATATGATCATGACACATGGCCTCATTGGTATTTACATGTCGAAGCAGGAAGTAAATACTTCCTTAACCTATTTGTGGTTCAAATTGAAGGTTTTTTAAGTAGGTTTAACTCTTTTTTCATAATGTGTCCTAACTCTTCCTTGTTTACCCACAATAGGGTCTACATTCTACAGGCTGAAACAAAAACAAATTTTGATTAATCCATTGGAAAGAGATTGCAATTATGATGAACTGCTCTTTACAACATGATCATGATATATGACTTCATGAATTCTGACTGCAGATGTGTTTTTTCACATGGGAAAGTATATGTGTAATAGCTTTGACTATTCATGCCATATGATGTAGTTTTGGTGATTAATGTATATTGCATGTAAGTTTGTGTCTAAAAATGCTAATGGGAAGTTAGAAGTGCAACATATATGCTTCATGTAAGAAGATACAAGTGTACATTACAAGTGCAAAAATAATTTGATGCTTTGCAACATATTTGCTGCTTTTATTCTGGTATATCTGTTTTCGTTGCAATGATCCTGATGTCCAGTTTATTTTTTTATTGGTGACTGTGCTTAAGCCATGGTGAATTCTTTCCAAACTTATGAGGTTTCATACATAGTCATGATAAAAAATTAATAGATGGGACAGGGAGGATCAAGTTTTTGTTCTGAAACAAAAATGAAATCCTTTGAATTTGGGTGTCATATGATGTAGCATTGGTGTCTGATATGTCTCATCCAAGTTGGCGTCTCAAAATGGTCATGAAGAACTGATAATTCATTACTAGGTTTGTCAGACATTAAATCCAGCTAGCTACTCCCCTCAATGGTCCAACACTCAATAACTCTTGAAATGGAAAGATTCTTTTCAACATAGTTCCTCCTTTTGCACTGAAATATCTATTTTATCTCCAGTTATCCTTATGTCCTATCAGTAATTCTTCACACTTTTGTGATTAAACTTTTTCTTTTAGGTTCTTATCAATGGGAGTGTGGTATTGGTATTATGTAGTTAGAAATTTTTTAATAATATTTTAAAGGGGTCCCTTGATAATGAAGGCATGTTTTATGGTGGTTCTGTTAGGTTGATGGGTTTGAAGATCTATGCACAACATAGTTTGTGAATTCGATTGTATGTTTGGGGGAGGGGTGATGGGAGAATCTGTTGTGGTGGATGACTACATTTTGTGGGTTTTTTTTCCCAATTTTTGTGTGTGATGAACGTATGAATCAAAATATGTAGCTATCTGAATTAAGTGGGCGAAGGTTGTAATGTAGGGTTGTTGGTTGCCTAAAAATTGTTATTTCATTTCATGTTTGTTCTTGTGTTTATCACATTGGATGAGTTGCAGGTCAGTCAATGCTTATACATCATGTGGTTGATGCACCCGCTCAAAGCACAGGGGAATTTGTGCTTGTTTATATTCCACAAGATGGGTCCCTTGGAGGGGAAATTCATGACAACTTCCATAAATTAAGATAAATATATATGGATACCCACCTACATGTAAACCGGTTCGAAACCCTCCTCTTCCCTCCTTTTCTAGCCATAACATTAAAATTTGAAAGATTCGGATTTAGTTTTATTTAAAATATTACTTTTACTTTTTTATTGAATTATTAAATGTAATTATTCATATATGTCAAAATTTAGCAATTTAAATTTAATTAATTATTTTTATTTTTATAATTTAGTAATTTAATAATAATTTTATAAAAGATCAAATATAAATCACACATGTTCATGTTGATATAATAGTTAAAAAAAAAAGAAAGAAAGAGAAGAGGAAGGTTCCCGTACCTGACGCCAACTTGCCGCAAGGCGTGGACTTTTCATTCGTGACCTCACTTTCCGCGTGCTATTCATTCATGTTATTAGCATAAATAAATCATCATCAAAGCCTATTAATGACCCTAATATTAAACCACGTAACATTATATAAGCGTACGGCTATAGCCTATGTGAATGCAATTACTTATGACATGTGTCAATATCTCATTCATTCGCATATAATTCCAATCAAGTCTATATATTGATGTACTCCCTTCGGTCCTAATTATAGGATAATATTTGGGAGTTGATTTTGGTCCTAATTATAGGATAAAGTTTTAATTTTTATGAATTTCTTCCCAAAATACCCCAATTGATACTTCAAGGCAAGTGATCAACATCAATAGAACATGATTTCTTGTATGTATTAAATAAGGGCATTTTAGGAAAATAAATAAGATTAACTAATTTAACTACTATTCTTAATTTCTCCAAAGTTAGGTAAATATGTCCTATAATTAGGACCGGAGGGAGTATTTCATATCTGTACATTTCAAGGATTTATATGAATGCAATATTTCTTCTCCGTCATTTTGTCTTTTTTGCTTTAGAGGTTTGATACGAGTCAACTTCTGCGATCGATGCTTCTCTTCTTCATGCCTCAGGGACCAAGTTTGGAGGATCTAAAGCTAAAATTATAAATTCACGTGTATGCTCTCTTTCAAATCAAGTTTCCTCAAGTTCCAAACATCCATGCTTTCAATCTTTTCATTGATCTCCTTAAGAAAGGTACTTGTTTATTAAAGTATATTTCCATTTCGTATATGTTTATCCTCATCTATTGTGTTTTAGTACAGGATCATAATAGGGGCTGTTATAGGTGCTACTAATTGGCATCGTCGTCGTCATTATCTGAATTTGAGTAAAACATGCATTTGAGTAATTTGAAGGAAATTTCAGCACCGATAAATTCCACTGGTTTAGAATGGAGAAGGCCAATCTTGAAGAATGTGATGGAGGCATTAGCTGATCCTAATACTCACTTAATTGGAGTTTATGGCTCAGATGACAAGATCAAAGACACTCTGCTTCAAAGAGTTTATAGAAGAATTCAAAAGATAATCTGTTTGATCCCGTTCTGACCACAACTGTAACTAGAAATCTTGATGTGAAGATGATTCAAAATGAGATTGCACACCAACTAGGCCTCACTTTTAATCATAAATTTGAAGATAAAAGAGCTCAAGAACTTATTGGAAGGATAAAGATTGAGTAGAAAATTCTGATTTTACTCTGTGACCTGCATAAGGGGCTTGACTTGGGTAAGGTAGGAATTCCGTATGGTTCAGATCACACAGGTTGCAAGATAATACTCACTTCTACAACTGAAGATGTGCTATCCAACCACATGCATACCCAAAAGAATTTCAGCATCGTCTGATGATTGTATTTGTTGAAAATGGTTTCAGCTTTTTGTTGAGTGTTTCCGAATTATATATGTCAAGGGCTTATGATATGTTTCTCTGGTTTTTCCCCTTTGTATAATAAAATATAATGGGTGGGTGTGTGGTTCCATACTCTTGACCCTCACACTCAATAATATGGAAAATAAATATTTTAAATAATTTTTAAATATATAAATATCTTCATATATTATTTTTTTTTTTAAAAAAAGTGCCTACCCAGTACAATAATTCATGATTACTCACTGCAAATATATATATATAGATATTGGAATAAAGTTAACATCTTATATAACAAGACATTGAAATTTTTTTAAAGTATAGACAATGCAAATATTGAGTCAAATAATAGGACAAACTTTATTTCTTGAGTTTTACAATTAAAAGAAATCAAATAAAACAAAATTTATGGCAAGTTCTCGTGCACATACATGGCAATTTGATCGAGCTGTATACATCGGCAAAAAAAAAAAAAAAGAAGAAGATCGAGCTGTATACCTACAAGCACTATCTTCAAAGTGGTTCTAGTGATAAGTTCTTCATATTTGTATTCAGTAACAGACGGATCCAGTAAGAATCGTATTTAATAAAGAAATCAATAGGAATTGGGGTAGCAAAGGATATGCAAAATCTGTCTGGCTGTCCCTCTTCCAATAGGTGTTGAATCAAGAAATTTTGAATGAAGTCCAAACTTTGATAATATATTAGATTAGATTTTTTTAGATATAAGTGTATGTTAGGTTTGTCCAATTAACAAAATAGCTTAATTAAGCTAATTTGATAAGAATTTCCTTAACATTATATGCCTTTAATTTTTTTCCTCAATTAATTGATGCGAGACTTTTACATACTAATAGACTTCAAATTTTCCCTTAAAAGTGAAGTCCAAAAAGACGACCCTGACTTCTCATCTTCTGACTTCCGTCTTCAGTATTCATGGATCGACTTGAAGAATTGGGTGTTTAGATATTTTTTTGGCAAGTTTATAATTGTGTTCTTCTGCAGTTGGTACTATATATAGAAGTTAATTGACAAGGTATTAGCCACGCTAAGTTGTTTTTATTTTTAAATGTGAATTTTGATTTTGATAAATTTGCTTACTTAAATCAAATGGTTTTCAAAGAGTGAAAGCTAAGCAAAGTGGAGGCAGTCAAAAATTGGTAATGGCCTGCAACAGTCACAGAAGTCCGAAGTTTATTAGGTCTTGTGTATGTATTATAAATTCGGAGTTTCTTAGGTATATGTATTATAATATAAATTGTGGTTTAACAAGTCCAAAACCCCGACCCTGACTTTTCATTCATCTCCTACTCCTAGTCCTATTTAGCAAGTCCAAAGCCACCACGTATGAGCTCTTCTAAATCAAGTTTCCTCAAGTCTCAAGCAAACCATCTTTTAAATTTTTTCATTGATCTCCTTTACAAAGGTATACATACTTGTCCGTTAAAGTGTGTGTGTGTTTATATATTTAAATATTTACGAGCTCTAAATTCATAATTTCATGCGCTACGTGATAGTATATGTATTTCTTCATCTATTTACTTTTCCTACACAGGATCATAACTGGGGCTGTTATTATCTGAATTTGAGCGAAACAACCGTGGATATGACTAGATTTAATATGCGAGTTTTCGAAAGAAAACTTTCAGGTATGTACAATTCGAATCCTTTTGACGCTTTGGAGTGGAGAAAGCCAATGGCCTGGGGAAAGTTATGGAGTCATTAGCTGATCCTAGCACTCACTTAATCGGAGTTTTTGGCTTACATGATGAGATCAAAGACACTTTACTTCAAAGGGTTTATAGAAGAGTTCAAAGAGACCAATTGTTTGGGGTGGTTGGGAGCTGCCACTGTGACTAAAGAGCCTGATGTGAGGAAGTCAAAAGGATATTGCTCCTCAACTAGGCTTTACTTTTTATAACTTGTTCAAAGATAAAAGGGCCAACGAACTAATGTGTAGGATCAAGAACGAGCAGAGAATTCTGATGGTGCTCCGTGACTTGCACAAGAGACTTGACTTGAATAAGGTAGGAATTCCGTATGGCGCAAATCAAACTGGTTGCAAGATCGATCATACTCACTTCTACCACGCAAGATGTGTTATCCACCCAAAAGAATTTCATGGTCTGAATAATACAAATACAAGTTTCAAACAAGAAAATACAAGTAAAAAAACTCTCTTTTTCTACTAACCCTAGTTCTCCTCTCTTTAGTATTCAACTATAACGTTTCTGCAACCCTCTCAGCCGTTAACGTCATGTTCACATCCCAGCTCTATTCTCTTTTTCCTTTGACTGACCCTGATAAGTCGTTTTCGGCGATGACCTCCTCTCTGTTTCTGGTTTCTGGTTCCTGTTTCCTCTGTCTAACGTAGCTTTTTGCTTTCATCCAGCTGCCAAAAGCTTCAACGGTCGTGCGACAATGCAATTTTTTCCTTTTGGCTTTGAGTCATATTTTCCTTTTTCCTTTTTTTAGAATTGCACAAAATTATTACGTACTACTTTCCAATATTATATTCCAATAAAATTAACCTATGTGCGACAATAAAAATTAACCTATCTCTCACTAAAAAAAAATTAACATATCTTAATTACTTCTCTAGTCCTATTTATATAGCACTTCCAATATGTTTCAGATAAATCAAGAAAAATTTTAAACTTCATTAACTCTACCCTTAAATTTAACAACTTTCCAACTTTATTTTTATTTCATATACATTAATCAAGGTTTTGAAACCCGGACTGGTCATTGAACCGGTTGGGGTACTGGATCAAGGGTTAGTGGGTCATATCAGAGTCAAATTGGAGCTAAACGGGGGCTAAACCGGTGAGGAAGGGAAGATTTTAGAATTATTTATATGAAAATTTGAATAAAATATTAAAAAAAATTAAAAAAACCGGTCAAACCACGTAAAACCTGGTCGAACCGAGGTTAGTAGCCAAACTGGACTAGTCGGACTACCAATCCGACAGTTTTATGGTTGGAGCTGCCGGTTCGGTCTGAGCTTGAAAACACTAACATTAACCTCTACGAAAACAAAGTCCAGACTATAATAAATGAAGGTAAAATTATATTTTAATATGAAAACTTTTATGACAAGCCTTATAAATAAAATTAAAAAATCCATTTTCTTTGCCTTATAACACTAATGGAAAAATCAGTTTTAAGATTGGTTAAAAACGATATTTTAGACTGGTTCTAGATCTGATCTTGATACAGCCGGTCTTAAAAGTCTGCTACTTTTTAAATCGGTTATAGAACCGATCTTAAAAAGAAATTTTAAGACTAGTTATTTATGAAAAACGTCTTAAAATAATCATTTTCAGACTGGTTATCTAAGAAACCAGTCTAAAAAGTTTTTAAAGAGACCGGTTTTAGAGATAACCGGTCTTAAAAGCAACTTTTAAGACAGGTTCTTAATAAAACCGGTCTTAAAAAAGTTTTTTTTTTAAAAAAAATTGTTCCGTTTAAAAGATTTACCCAGCAAGCCATTTATCCTATTTTACATTTCACTCAGCAAGCAGTCATTTCAACGACATCCAAATAAATTCTTCTTTTACACATTTTGACAAACATCTTATACAAATCACATACATGACAATCCAAAATGCAAGTAGACATAGATTCACCCATATTTGTTGATATACATGTAGTAGCATAGATGGAAATTAAAAATTAGAACTACCTGAATCAGATGAATTAGCATCAACAATAGACCTTGGAAAAAAAAGCATCAACAATAGGCAAGAGACCCTTTAACTCAAACTCAGACAAATTAAGCTCGCTCTTTGCATTTGAGTAGGCCCTCACGTGCCTTCATCCTATATGAATTTAAATATGCATGCAAAAAACAGTTATTCTTCTAGTTTCTAAATAATAAAACAGTACAAGTTTGTAACAACATTGATTCACAGCATATCAGTTCACGTTGCCTCGGTCCCAGCTAAGACACCTCATTTGCTTCATTTTCTTGTGACGACAACAAAAAAAGTAGTTTTATATATATATCAATGCAACAACAATATACATGATGATAATTATTTTAGCTAACTAACCTTCAAATTAAAGTAGTTTTATAAAGGGATATCCTCCCATATCCCTTCATGATGATTGTTTCTTGTGCCGTGTTCATTGTTTGCTTCATCTTCTTCGTTTAATTCTGATAGACCCCTAGAAAAAGGAGTCTCAAGAAGATCATTCATTGAACGACTTTCCTGATTAATGTCAACGACCTTTTTCTTGGAGAGCTACAGACCACATTTTATTTGCTTGATCGGTAACATAGAACACTTGTTTTGCTTGATATGCCATAATAAAAGGTTCATCTCCAAAACTTCTACTAATCAGTTCAACCAATGTAAATCCCAACTAATCAATCATCATACCATTGTTGACATCAACCCACTTGCATTTGAAAATGGGAAATTTAATTTTAACATAATCAATCACCCAAATCTCTTCAATAACCCTATAATAAGGTATTACTGCCAATCTAGGGTTCTTATCTTTCGAACTAGAGAAGTGCATAGATTCAGCCACCCTACTACAGAATTATGATATAACCACCCCAATGGACGTCCCAATTTTAAAATTGGGTGGTTAAAAAGGAAGGCGGTGACATTTTCATAATTAAGTGTATATAGGGAAACCTTTAGACGTCCCAAATTTGAATTTGGGACCCTAAAGTAGAGTTTAGACGTCCCAAATTTTATTTGGGACGGCTAAAGATTTCCACTGGCGCCAAAAAAATAAATTAAAAAAATTTAACTTACTTTAGGCGTCCCAAATGGGATTTGGGATGCCTAAAGTCACACTTTAGGAGTCCCAAAAAATTTGGGACTCCTAAAGTCATGTCAGAAATTCTGACATGCGTGAGACTTTTCTTTCCTTTTCTTCATTCCCATGTCAGAAACTCATCCCTCTTTTTCCATCTTTCCCATCCCCTATGACTTCTCTTCCCTTTTTTCTGCATTTCATTTTTCTTTCATTCCCGTGACTTTGTCTTCTCTACACCATGGGTAAGCTTTTTCATTATTCCCTTTCTTCATTACACTTTGTCTTCCTCAATCTTCTTCCTCTCTTCCTTTTCTTCATTCCCTTTTCTTCCACCTCCTTCCATTCTCATAACACCTTCTTTGATCTCACCCTACGACATACACCTCCTCCACCTTTTTTGCCCTCTCCACCCTCCGGTGCAGACCTCCCACTTTCTTCGTTGCTTTCAGCCTCCGGCGTACCTCTTCTCTCCACTGTGCATACACAACTCCTCTAACATCTTCTCTCCACCTTGGAAGCACATAGACACCATTGGCTGCCCTCTCCCCTGCTTTCATCAGGTTTGTTTTTTTAAATATAAATTTACATGAAGAATTAAGTTAAACTTGCAATGTGAAATTATTATAATGCTTTCAATTTATTTACATGATTCTAGTTATTGTAGTGTTTTTCCCTTGATTGTTTTTTTTTCCAGAATCATAAACTAGTTGTTAGTAGTTATGCAATACTAATAATGTTTTTGTTTTATACGTTTGGAGCTTGGAAATCGAGGGAAATACATATGTATATTTATTTTGATGAAATGAACAACAATTAGTTTGTAGTTGTGTGGTGACAAATATTTTGACACTTTCTAGTTGTTGTTATATATATATGATAGTAGGTTGTATGAGTTGTTGTTATTATATATATATATATATATAGTAAAAAGATTACAGTGCTAGATGTCCTTACCATTTTGTAAGGGACATTTTGTGGTTTTTGAATCCATCTTCAATTCGGTTTCTGCAATTTTAATTTGCTGGGTAATGAAGAATATAAATAATCATTTTTTTAAAAAATAAAACCTTTTAATGTCCCAAATTAAGAATTGGAATGTCTAAAGTCCCCCTGTGGAGGACTTTAGACGTCCCAAATTAAGATTTGGGACATCTAAAGTCCTCTACGGGGGGACTTTAGACGTCCCAAATTGAGAATTGGGACGTCTAAAGTCCCCCTGTGAAGGACTTTAGACGTCCCATTTTTTTGGGACGAATTTTCTAAAAACATACTATGCCCCTTACATAGACGTCCCCCAGTTTCTGGACGTTAAAAATGCCAAAATAGGGACGTTAAAACCCCTTTTTGTAGTAGTGCCACTAACATAACCCCACTGTTCTGGACGGTGCTCGTATCATCAAGGGACTTCGTGTAAAATGTATAACCATTGATCACAAATGAAGTTCAAGTGATGACATCAACCTCAGGACCATGTGCTAACCATTTAATTGTATTAGAAACACATTCTTCTCCATCAACCTTTTGTTTGAACCAATGTGCAAAAGTTTTGTTATGCTCCCTAATTAACCTTTGTCGATCATCTGACTATTTTCTTTCTGAACAATTTCTTTATGAGCATTAATGTAATCTTGAACTTCATCAACATTATTCAAGATGTACAAGTGGACTTATTGCAATTCATCAGAATCAACACTTTTTATTGTAGCCCCGCGTCTACCCCCTTCTTCATCATGACGTTCAGGAAGCCCAATATGTCTTACATTTGACAGGTAATCTTGACAAAACTCCATGGCTTCTTCAGAAACATATTTCTGAACAATAGATGCTTCAAGCCAATTTGCATTCTTCACATACCCTTTTAGGATTTTCATAGTTCTTTCAATTGGGTACATCTACTGTAAATAGATAGGACTATACAACTTTATCTCCCTTACTAGATGAACAATTAGATGTACCATGATGTCAAAAAAAGAAAGAAGAAAAAGCTTTTCAAGCTGGCACGAGATCAGATATCCTTCATTTTCCAGTTCATCCCATCTTTCTATTTCAATGACTTTACTACAAATAGCATTGATGAAGAAACAAAGTCTAGTTAAAATATGTTGAAGATCATATTCGGCAATGCCACTAATAGCTACTGGGAGTAGTTGTTGCATTAAGACATGACAATCATGAGACTTTAGCCCTACTAACTTCAAATCTTTCATCAAAACAAGCTTCCTAAAATTTGAAGAATACCCTGAAGGAACTTTCATGCCATGTAAACACTTACAAAAGCTTCTTTTCTTATCCTTAGACAAAGTATGAGCAGCTGAAGGACAGAAAGTTCTCTTACCATATGATTTTGGATGCAAGTCTTCTCATATCCCCATTTCTTGTAAATCTAATCCTGCCTTCACGTCATCCTTAGAACTACCTTGTATGTTAAGCAGTATCCCAACAATACTATCACATACATTTTTCTCCACATGCATGAAATCAATACAGTGTCTAACATCAAGTTTGGGCCAATATGGAAGATTGAAAAAGACAGACCTCTTTTTCCATTTATTTTTTTATTACTATTCTTTGTAGTTTTTTCAAAGATAACATTGATATTTTCCACCTTTTCATAAACTTGCTCCCCAGTCAATGCCTTCGGAGCATCTTCAAACTCTTGTCCACCAAAAAAATCTTTCTTTAATCTACGATATGGGTAGCCTCGTCTAAGAAATCTCCTATGGGCAAGATAAACGGTCTTTCTTCCATGTTGAAGTTGATGGTAGCATGTTCCTTCTTCACAAATCGGACATGCTTTATGGCCTTTAACACTATATCCTGACAAGTTTTCATATGCAGGGAAGTCATTTATAGTACAAAAGATCATGGCTAGCATTTTAAAAACCTCCTTCTTGTTCGCGTCAAAAACATCAACACCTTCATCCCACAACTCTTTCAAGTCTTCGATTAAGGGTTCTAGGTAAACATCTATGTCATTTCCAGGTTGTTTTGGTCCTGAAATCAACATAGACAACATGATGTACTTTTGTTTCATGCATAACAGAGGAGATAAGTTGTAAATTACCAACAAAATAGGCTATGAACTATGTATACTACTCAGGCTACCAAAAAGATTCATGCCATCTGTACTAAGCCTAAGCCTAAGGTTCCTAGGTTCTTCAATGAAGGTAGGAAATAATTGATCGATTTTCTTCCATTGAGAAGAATCAGCAGGATGTTGTAGCTTTCCATCGGATATCCTCTCATCCACATGCCATCTCAAATTCTTTGCATCGTTTTCTTTAGCAAACAAGCGCTTGAACCTTGGTATGAATGGAAGATACCACAACACTTTTGCAGGGGCGTTATTTGATTTGTACCTTGAGGTTTCACATATCAGACACTGTTGTTCCTCTTCATCCTCTTTTGTGTACAATATATAATCATTAGGGCATGCATGGATCTTTTTATACTTCATCCCTAGTAGACACAATATTTTCTTAGTATCATAGTATTGAGAAGACAACACATTATCATATGGAAGCATGTCCTTAGAAGCCTCAAGCGTTTCTAAAAAACTATTGTCACTCCATCCATGTCGTGCTTTCAAGATTACCAATTTCAATACTGCTTTCAACAATTGGTATTTTTGACACCTTGGGTACAACGGTGTCTCAGCATCACTACACATATTACCATATGCATGTGATTACTCAAAAGCTCTTCTCCTATATCACAAATAATATCCTCTATTCGATCATCCGTATGTCATTATCATCAAAGTCCACTCCCCCCCTGTTTAGATGAACTTGGCATTTCTAATTCTTCACCATGCCATATCCATACTGTATAACTCTTATAAAATCCTTCACAAATTAAATGTGTATATATATCTGCATTACTTAGTCGCTTCTCATTCAAACATACTACACAAGGGCAATAAAACTTCCCACTACCATCATCGACATTTCTTCTAGCGAAGTCTAAAAAACCCCTCACCCCATTATCATATTCAATACTCGTTCGTTTAGCTTTTATCCAATTATGATCCATATATATCTCAACACTTGTAGCACCCTATATCCAACAGCAAAAGGATAGACAAAAAACAACCACCATAGAGTTTTAGAGATTTCAACGAATTTTAAAATGTACCATTTGAAAGTAGTAAAAAAACAGAACTTAGAATCAAACAATCACACTAAACACTAACAATAACACTGACAATCAAACAAAATTAAAACAAAATTAAACTTAGAATGGTATTACTCCAAGCCAATTATCACAAGTCAGAGAGCACCTTATTTACTTTTGGTCCAAAACAAGAAAAACGTGTATAGTAATAAAGTCATCGATCACACAATTTTCCCTTTAACCTTAATTACATTTTTCTGCAGTTATTTTGTGTCTAACCACTATATAATGTCAGACTTAATATTGTTGAGAATAGAAAATACAAGCTGAAAGTTGAGGGCTTTAATTAACAGAACACTAACCTGATTGAAGACCAAAGAGAGAGCTTCTACCCAAAGTCACGGAGGCAAAGGGAAGTCACGGTAGAGGAGAATGGTCGCTACAGAGAACAAATGTGGCGGCAGAAGAGAGTGACAATGATCAAAGAACAGTGACGAGGAACACAACAACGACAGTGATAATGACGGAGGAGAGTGGAGCAAAAGAGGAATGGGGAGCGATGGAGGAGTTTAGAACAAGCAACGATAGAGCTCACAGAGAAATGGTGACAAGAGAAGAAAGGGTTCAGAGCGCGGGGACTGGGCGCGCGGGAGTGAAAATACGCTGAAATATTTCACCTTTTAGATCGGTTTTCCATTAAAACCGGTCTTAAAATGGTGGAAAAAATATAATTTAAAAAACTTTTCATCTTTAAGACCGGTTTTCATAAAAATTGGTTTAAATATTTTATATTTAAGACCGGATTTCATAGAAACCGGTCATAAAAGTTAAAAATTTTAAAATTTTAAATATTTTCATATTTTAAGACCGATTTATTTATAACCGGTCTAGATAAAATTTTATTTAAGACCAGTTTTCTTTATAACCGGTCTTAAAAGATAAATTTTTTACATTTTAAAATATTTTGTTATTTTAAGACCGGTTTTTTTAGAACCGGTCTAGATAAATTTTTTAAGAATGGTTATTTATAGAACCGGTCTTAGAAGTTCTATATATTTACAAAACTACCACCGGTCAAATTTTTAAGACCTTTTCCGTTAGAACCGGTCTAAATGTGACGGTCTAAAAAGTGAATTTTGTAATAATGTAAATAGGACGGGGGAGTACCTTTAAGGTCTTTCTTATACAATATCTCTCTATATTATATAAATCATAAGGGTACTTGTGGAAAAGAAAAATTTATTGCTATTCAATTTTTGTATAGGATCTTTTAGATATATATATATATATATATATATTCCAACCAAGGATAGAGGGAGTATGAGTCTAGAGGCAATAGTAAGCCATTTAAGTTTAACAGCATTAACCAACGGAGGGTTGGGTCTAATAGAGGAGTTAGTCCCTCATAACGTGGCAAACCAAGGTTTGAATCTCCATTTAGAGAGATGTCCACATTTGGTACTCGACAATGTCTTGAATAGAATTACCTCTAACCGAACGAAACTTATGCTTAGAAAAAAAAAAGTGTGTAACAGCATCAAGCTGGTGAAAAAAAATTTGACTAATGTATTTTATATTGATGATAATTGATATTGATCCTATCAAAGATAAAAAAAACAAGCCCAAACATATAATGATTTCCTTCCAAACCATGCAATTGGTTTTGTATGATTGTCCCTAAATAATATACTTCATCTATTCCTGAATATAAGATATATTTACTTAATTTAATTAGATTAAGGAAATTAATTAGGGTTAAAGGTCACTTTTGCCCCAGAAGTATTCGCTTGAGGCCAATTTTGCCCCGGAAGTTTTTCGAGGGCCAATTTTGCTCAAGAAGTTTCAAATTTGGAATAATTTTACCCTTGCATTAGTTAACCATTAGCCGGGGTAAATTTGCTCTAAATTTGATACTTCTGGGGCAAAATTGCACCTTAACCCAATGACTGTTAGTCAGGCACATCGAATACCACATGACGTGCTATGCTTTTCCAACCGCTAGACCCTACCTCAGGTTGAGCCAAGGTGTATAGATTGTTAAACAGAAAAGAGAACTCTTCTCGAGACCCTTGTCGATGTCTCCGGACTCACTAACGTTACTGTCAGCTGATATGTCTCGATGTAGGAATTTTGACCTGATTCCCTTTTAAAGTACACATGCTGCACGCTATCAGACGGGCTTCCCCCATCTCTTAGGATTGACTAACTCATGTGTAAGTACCGTTCACATGGAACATTTCCCCTATTCGGCCTTCAAAGTTCTCACTTGAATATTTGCTACTACCACCAAGATCTGCATTGATGGCTGCTCCACTCGAGTGCTGAAGTGTGCAACCTATACCAAGCCCTGATGAGTAGGAAGGCACGGCGGTCGCTACAAAACCTGGGGTGCGAGCCTGGGTGGAGTAGCCGTCAATGTAAATATTGGCGGTAGTAGCAAATATTCAAGTGAGAACTTTGAAGGCCGAAGAGGGGAAATGTTCCATGTGAATGGTACATGCACATGAGTTAGTCGATCCTAAGAGACAAGGGAAGCTCATATGATAGCGTGCAACATGCGTCATTCGAAAGGGAATCAAGTCAAAATTCCTGAATCGGGACGTGGTAGCTGACAGTAACGTTAGTGAGTTTGGAGACGTCGGTAGGGGCCTCAGGAAGAGTTCTCTTTTCTATTTAACAGCTTGCACACCCTGGCTCAGCCGGAGGTAGGGTCCAGCGGTTGGAAGAGCGCAGCACATCACATGGTGTTCGATGCACCTGACTAATGGTTATTGAGTTAAGGTGTAATTTTGCCCTGGAAGTTTCAAATTTGGAGCAAATTTGCCCTGGCTAACGGTCAACTAACATAAGGGCAAAATTATTCCAAATTTGAAACTTCTGGAGCAAAATTGGCCCTCAAAAAATTTCTGAGGCAAAATTGGCGCCAAGTGAATACTTCCGAGGTAAAAGTGACCTTTAACCCAATTAGTTAACATGACATGTATTTTTTAAACACTCCAGTCATCTTCCTTAATTCTCTACTTCCCCCCTCCTTGATTATTGTTGAGAGAGCATCAATAAAGGTAAATAAGGAAAATATAGACAAATACAAAAAATATGTCGAATAATTAGGAAAAATTAGGCAGAAGGACCTAGTGGGATGATATTTAGTTCAGATGACCTTAAAAACTATAACTATTGAGAAGGGCGAAATACTAAGATATAGATTTAAAAATACTAAATTGCCGTTATCTAAACCTCTTATATTATCTCACTTAGAACCAGGAAATCAGGTCGAGCCCATCGAACTGGCCCTTTTAGGCTCGATTAAGTTGAGGGTAGGCTTATAATTTAGGGTCTGAAAATGAAGTCGGGCCTAAAAGGGTTAATCTTGTAGAGCCCCGGGCTTAAACGTATGGTTTAGCCATGAAATCTTTAATTTAGTACTGCGCCTTTGTATTGCACAACAATCTAAATTTCTTCAAAGTTGAAATAATGAACTTTGGATAGACAAACCTGCCCTCAAAAACTACTCATGCTCAAAAGTTCCAGCAGAAGTTGCACGAACAACATATAGAAGACAAAACGCATAGTGTGCTATGTGACCAGCAAACTGTATGTATAATGGGAAAAAAGTAATGTTATATCCTAAAATTATCATGCATGAAGATTGAGCAGAACACTGTGATAGGAATTCCATATGGATCATATCATAGAGGATGCAAGATATTACTCACTTGTATACCAAAAAACAAACTAGTACTGAATCCCTTCTAATTAATATGACTATTTGTGTTTGTCATCATAGGAACAAAAAATACTTCCACTTCTCATCTCTACATAGGATCAAAAAATATCGAATTTAAATACACATATGTCTCACCAAACAAATGATGTTCACCAATTCAGGACTGATGATAGCAATCCAAATCGCTATGGGTTGATTTATTCCAGAAAAAATAAGCGTCTTAGGACTAATTAGGAAGTAATTAGCAATATTTATTATTTTTAATAAATTCAACAATATGATTTTGGATATTATTCTAGATATTTCTAAATAAGTGGAATATCCACAAGTAGAATTTTAGATATTCTTTAGTATTTTAGATTTAGATATTATTTTAGTATTTTTGATATTATTTAGATTCCCTAGTTTGAATTTTGAATTAGATTTTATCTCTCTTTGTATTCCTATAAATTGGCCCTTGGCCTATTCAATAAAGCATCGAATATTCAGAGAGTTTATTAAACACTTGGAGATTCTCCTGGGCTGTTTTAGAGAGATTAGTGAGATACTTACTCTTCCCTCTAACACAGAGTATTTTAAATTACTGTTTCCATTACTGTTCCCATTCCTTTATTCTTCTTCATTCATATTCGATATCTAGCAATTGGCATCAGAGCCCCACGGTCCGCCATGGGAAAGACACGATCTTCACAAACGACCCAACCGTCTGACGCGACACAGCCACCTGAGGCCCACACGTTCGAAACCTCTGCCGATCATCTCGCCATTATCGCTGCTCGTCTCGCGGCCATAGACTAATTGAAGGCACAGGTTCGAGCGCTCGAAATCGCATCTGTTCGACCCAACCGAAACAGGGGAAGGTTGCGACACTCCACCGATGACAGTGACGAGGATTCTGAGACATCAAGACGCCATTCCCCCGCACCGTATACCAAAATTGAATTTCCCAAGTTTGAAGGGGGCGACCCGCATGGCTGGTTCCTGAAGGCTGAGAAGTTCTTTCGATATTATGACACCACAGAGGACGACAAGGTGGATGTAGCAGCCATTTATTTAGAAGGTGATGCTCTAGATTTATTTTCATGGTTAAATTCGTAGCGAGCAATACTATACTGGGATGACTTGGTTAAGGCATTCCAAGAGCATTTTGGGCCACCAGAATATCTTAATCCCGATGAAAACCTATGTAGCATCAAGCAAACTGGTTCTGTTCAAGCTTATCGGAAGGATTGGGCAAAGAGGGTGGCGCTGGTTGCAAATTGGCCAGAACATTGCCTCCTCGGCGTCTTCATAAACTGCCTCAAGGAGGAACTGCGTTCACACGTACGAATTCAGAAACCACGTAGTGTCTATAGAGCTGCGAGCCTCGCCTTAGAATTTGAGAAACAATTATCGATTGCTCAAAGTAATAAGTTTGGCTCTTCACAACACAACTTCACTGCATCTTCATCAACCACAGGAAAACCTCTTGCGCTGAATTATCCCTCTTCATCATTCTCTCCCTCCGGACGTATGTCGGCTGTAGATCCTGAACGCCAGAGGCGACGTGACAAAGGCTTGTGTTTCTGGTGCGCAGAGCCTTTCCGACCAGGACATAGATGCAGCACCTCATTCTCATTAATGGAGTTGGACGACAACGGCAACCCCCTTCCTGAGTCTCTTGACCCAATCGTTGAATCTGAACTAGAAGAATCAGAGGAAACTGAGGTCGCTTTTAATGCCATCTTGGGCACACCTTCGGCTTCCACTATGAAGATAAAAGGGTTCCTCCATTCTCAACAGGTACTATTGTTGGTAGACAGTGGATCCACCCACAATTTTATTTCTACTACCTTGCTGCAAAAACTGGGTATTCCCACTAGTACTGTATCTTCCTTTGGTGTTCAAATTGGGGATGGCCGGGTTATTCGCTGCAATCAGGTTTGCCAGGACCTTGAGGTCCAACTCTCAAGGCTAACAATTAAGCAGGACTTCTTCCCCTTCTCCTTGGCCGGGTCCGATTTAGTGTTGGGGATTAAATGGTTAGCATCACTCAACACAGTACAGGCAAACTGGAACGACATGTTCATGATTTTTTGGGTTGAGGGAAAGAAATACAAGTTGCAAGGAGAACTGCTAACAGCTGGTCCTCAGGTTTGTCTCAAGAGCTTGGAGTTTCACCAGACAGAATCAGTAAAAAGTGCAGCCTTAGATGTATCAGATATCCTTCACAACTTTTCTGCCGTTTTTGAAGAGCCTACTACACTACCACCTTCCCGTGGCCACTATCACATGATCTCTTTATTGCCAGGAGTACCCCCACCAAATTTGAGGCCCTATCGCTATCCTCATTACCAAAAAGATGAGATTGAATCTCAAGTTCGTACCT
The DNA here is from genome assembly GCA_963210345.1 of Inga oerstediana. Taxonomy (NCBI): domain Eukaryota; kingdom Viridiplantae; phylum Streptophyta; class Magnoliopsida; order Fabales; family Fabaceae; genus Inga; species Inga oerstediana. Next base: position 25,576,088 of record OY723400.1, on the reverse strand, counting down.
TACTAGACCGAGGATTCATCCGCCCTAGTTCTAGTCCATTTGCCAGTCCCGCCTTATTGGTGAGCAAGAAAGATGGCACTTGGCGGTTGTGTGTGGATTATCGTAGTCTCAACAAAATTACGATTCCAGATAAGTATCCTATCCCTAACATTGATGAATTATTAGACGAACTGCACGGTGCTAAATACTTTTCAAAGATTGATTTACGATCTGGGTATCATCAAATATGAATATTACCTTCCGATATTCATAAAACGGCATTTAGAACCCACTCTGGTCATTATGAATTTGTGGTTATGCCGTTTGGTCTCACTAACGCCCCCGCAACATTCCAAGCTATCATGAATGACTTGTTTCGCCCATACTTGAGGAAATTTGTGCTCATCTTCTTTGACGACATTTTGATTTACAGTTCTTCTGCACATGATCATTTCCGACATCTCGGGATTATTTTCCAGATCCTACAACAACACTTTTTCTTTGCCAATGCTAAAAAGTGTTTTCTGGGACAAACGAGGGTTGACTACTTGGGACACATTGTTACTAGTCATGGCGTGGAAGTTGTCCCTGAGAAAATTAAGGCCGTCGCTCATTGGCCTACTCCACAATCAGTGACAGACTTACGCGGTTTTTTAGGACTCACCGGATATTATCGGAGGTTTGTAAAAAACTATGGCGTCATTGCGCGACCTCTAACTGATTTAACCAAAAAGGGTGCATTTCAGTGGTCGGTTGGGCCCAAACAGCTTTTGAGGAACTTAAAATCGCTCTCACCACCACTCCGGTTCTTCACTTACCGAACTTTCAACAACCTTTTATGGTTGAATGTGACGCCTCTGGGAATGGTATTGGGGCTGTACTAATGCAAAATAACCATCCTGTAGCGTATTTTAGCAAGGGATTCTCCTTCTCAAATCGCTACAAATAGGCTTATGATAGGGAACTGCTTGCCTTGGTCCTTTCGCTACTAAAATGGCGTCACTACTTATTGGGTAAGCACTTCTACGTACAAACCGACCATCACAGCCTGAAGCACTTGTTAGACCAAAAGATTGTGACTACTTCCCAGCAACGACTCCTAGTCAAACTCCTTCCTTTTAATTTCACCATTCGTTATAAACCAGGGCGAGAGAATGCAGCCGCTGACTCTTTGTCTCGACGGCCCCAGCAGGAGGAATTCTTACACATGGTCATTCCTATGGCCCACGACCTAGATCAACTTCCTCAAGCGCTACTGGAAGACGCTGCCACACGAGCAAAGATAGAGGAGTTACAGACACACCCTGAGCGTCACTCTCATTTTCACTTTGTAAATGGTTGGTTATTCTACAAGACACGTTTAGTTATACCCAATATCGTCTAACTCAGAGAAAAATTATTGGCAGAAGCTCATAAAACGCCAACTGGGGGGCATGGTGGGTACCTCAAGACCCTGCGACGGTTAAATGACCAGTTATACTGGCACGAGATGAGAAACGACGTCAAGCACTATATCCAACGATGTTACACTTGTCAGCAGAACAAATATCAAACATTAGCCCCGGCAGGACTCTTACAGCCACTTCCTATTCCAGAGCGCATTTGGGAGGACATTTCTCTTGATGTTATTACGGGGCTCCCTAAGTCCAAAGGTTTTGACGTGATTTTCGTAGTGGTGGATCATCTCAGTAAATACAGCCACTTCATTGCCCTTGCTCACCCTTATACCGCTAAATCTATCGCTGCCACCTTTTGCCAAGAAATTGTTCGCTTGCACGGCATACCATGGTCTATCATCTCTGATAGAGACCCTCTTTTCCTCAGTCACTTCTGGTAGGAGTTATTTCGTTTAAGTCAAACCCGCTTAAACATGAACACCTCATACCACCCACAATCTGATGGGCAAACAGAGGTAGTCAATCGATGCCTCGAGACTTACTTACGTTGTTTTGCACATGACCAACCTAAACAATGGAGTAAATTTCTTTGCTGGGCAGAATTTTCTTTCAACACTGGGTTCCATGTGGCTGCTAATACTTCCCCATTTAAATTGGTTTATGGTCATGATCCACCGCCTCTTTTCCCTTATGTCAAAGGTGAAACACGGGTTGCTGACTTAGAAGAACAACTAGAAACACGTGACGCCATGTTACGGGTTTTAAAAGGGAACCTCCTTAAAGCTCAACACCGGATAAAGTTACACGCCGATCAACATCGCCGGGACCTTGAGTTTAACCCAGGGGACGCTGTTTGGTTAAGCATTCAACCGTACCGACAACGATCGTTGGCTCGATCAAAGTTCCAGAAACTATCTCCACGTTTCTTCGGCCCCTTTACGGTTACCAAACGTATTGGTAAGGTGGCCTATGAACTAGACCTCCCATCAACTGCCAAAATCCATCCTGTCTTTCATGTTTCCCTTCTCCGTCCTGCATATGGCCAGCAAGCTCCTACTCCTCCGCCTCCTCTTCCTCTCTCAGCTGATATGGAGCTCATTTTGCACCCCTCCAAAGTATTGCAGCATCGCTGGACACCGGATCACAGATTGGACATACTTGTGGCATGGGAGAACCGCCCCTTAGAGGAAGCTACTTGGGAGGAATATGATCTCGTTGCAGAACAATTTCCTCAATTTTGCCTTGAGGACAAGTCGACTTTCCAAGGGGGAAGATATGATAGCAATCCAAATCGCTATGGGTTGATTTATTCCAGAAAAAATAAGCGTCTTAGGACTAATTAGGAAGTAATTAGCAATATTTATTATTTTTAATAAATTCAGCAATATGATTTTGGATATTATTCTAGATATTTCTAAATAAGTGGAATATCCACAAGTAGAATTTTAGATATTCTTTAGTATTTTAGATTTAGATATTATTTTAGTATTTTTGATATTATTTAGATTCCCTAGTTTGAATTTTGAATTAGATTTTATCTCTCTTTGTATTCCTATAAATTGGCCCTTGGCCTATTTAATAAAGCATCGAATATTCAGAGAGTTTATTAAACACTTGGAGATTCTCCTGGGCTGTTTTAGAGAGATTAGTGAGATACTTACTCTTCCCTCTAACACAGAGTATTTTAAATTACTGTTTCCATTACTGTTCCCATTCATTTATTCTTCTTCATTCATATTCGATATCTAGCAACTGAAGTTTTAAGATACAGGGATCCAGACTTCCTAACAACTGATCCACTCAAAAAAACTTCCCAACAACTGATTGATCTTGGCTGGTGATTCAAACTTTCTATTTCCTCTTGGTTTCACTGCATAAACAAAAGAGAAGAGAGTGAGAGACTAAACTACCGCAACACAAATATAAAATATACAACTCATAGTTAATTCAAAACCATCTATGATTGATAAAAATTGTTTGAACTCAGGTATCCCTCCATTGATGATGGGGGCTGTTCTAACAATTTTCAGAATTATTGGCCTTTCTACAATTTGGGATCTTCTTTACTATGTCCTTCCTTGCAAAACCCACAAGGACAAGCCACAAACTGAAGATGAGAAACAGAACAAAGCAATGAACAGGGAAGTTGAGGGCATCGAATCAGTCACACAAGTCTGTATATTCAGTTCTTAAGGCTTTTGATGCTTCAGATGGAGGAAGCCAATTCTAAATGATATAATGTAGGGCATTGGCTGATCCAAATACTCACATTATTAAAGTCAATGGTTCAGATGAAAAGATCAAAGACACTTGGCTTCAAAAAGTTTGCAGAATAGTTATAAGAGACACACTGATATGATTCCAACAGCATCAATAACCAAAGAACCTCATGTCAACGATATTTAAGAAGAGATTTCATGTCCAATGGCAAGCAGCGCTGTACCTTACTCAAAACATAGTCGAAGTGATAATTTTATCGCTGAAATATTAAAGGAAAGCATTGTCACAGTTTAATTTCTCACATTCAAAATAATCCCACCCTATATTACAAGTTAGAGTTTTTTGTCACCCTTACATGTGTCATCAAAAATAGAAGAAAACATTCGATCAATAAATTATCTCAGTTAAATAATCCTAATTAAATGAGTAACTTTAACATTGAAGCATACGTGGCAGTTGCGAGACAAGGATGAGAAGAAAATATATGCACTAGGGATAATAGCTATAGAGAACTATATCCTAACAGCACTCATAAAAAATGATATAAATTACCATAAATGGAAAAGGGGAGCTCAATCTTATGGGTTCTTCGGTACCACTTGTATGACAGAGCAGACTGTTTGTATTAAAGAGAGAAGAAGGAGCACAATTCCAGGAACAGAAACAGCAGTTTGCCAAGGAGTGCGGCAGTAATCATGTCTCAGAGTGGCCTTCATGCGATTCCAAGGATTTTTACAAAAGGCATTCAAGTCCTGGCAAATCTTTGGGTGATGATTGTTGCAATTCTCAATTGTGAGATTCTTCCAAAGACTGTTGAATAAGTTAGCCACAGAATTGGCCTCTCCCAGCCAATTAACGATGATTCCCTCCTGAACTAAGAGATCCACATCAGTGCTTGTGTTGATAAGGAAGTCCATAATGGCAACATAGTCAGTTATGTAAGAAGCAGAAGGATAGTGACACTGCTTTAACGCCAGCAGATTACGAAACAAAGTTTCAGTTGAATCATCTACTTCTATTGCTGGTATTTCAAGAATACGTCCTGAAAATTTGAAGTCCATTATGCAAGTGCCTACACTTTTCTTAAATGTCACCCCTGCCTCATTTAACTGAGTTGCACTATGAATTTGTGTTGCTGTTTTGTGCAGCCTCAGTGGTAGACTCGATGGTGGTAAGTGAAATGTCCTAATCAGGTCAGTGAAGTGTCTAATGACAATACCTTTAGAGGTTAATTTCATGGTGTTATAATGTTCAAAATATTTAAAAGTAAGACGGATAAATGAAGGGTTGCTATCATCATTAGCCGCATTGTTGGGAAAAAGTCTATTATATAGGCTTTCGAGCTCAGGAAAAGGAAGTTGATTCTCAAGTAAGAACAAATCCAACCTTACTGCAGTAGCTAGCCACGGTTTAAACTTAACAACACCATCCCAATTATCAAAATGAAACCTCTAAAATAGCTCAAATAAAAAGCAACAATCCAGTAGAATCACCTTGGCGAATTCCTTGTGGCTAACCTTGATAGAATCTGAGTAATGGAGATGAACATTGGGCTCAATCTCTTCCACAAAGGTGATTAATTGGTCCAAACTTATCGTATCGGAGATTCTTTGGCAAAATTGCTTCATATACTGAAGCTTGTACCTCTCCATATTATGTAATGCCCGATGCCCAGAGTGAAGTGGGCCTATGGAAACCATCTACGGGATAAAGCTATCCTCGTTGAGTCTCCGAATGTCTTCTGGCACCCTGTAAATGCAGGGGTGCTCAGGAGCCCGAATCGTTTCATCTTCTTCCAGCAATGAATTCATTTCAATCACAAGATCATCTTGATTGCTGGTTGCCATTTGACAGACAAAGAAAAGTGAGGTAGAGCTTTTGTTTTTAGATAAGCACGGCCAAGTTACACTCGGTGTGAAACACTCTAGTAACACAAGCTGAGAAGGAAGAGGAGACCTTGCCGGAACTGAAACTACAATGTTCGACTTTCCATGTTGCAGAGAGAGGGAGTTTTCAGACGCAGACTTTCGAACCCAGACGATAAATAGTTGGAGAGAAATCTGGTTGTGGAGACAGAGAGGAATTCTCGACTTGCCATGTTTCTTTAAAGCTTGGAATCAGGGTCGGCCTTTGACTGGTCAAGACCTAAAAGGACAACCGACCCTTTTAGGTTCGGGATAAAAAAATTGTTGCTTTTCAAGCCCAGCCCGAAAGCATGTGGGTAAAGGGTGGCTCGAAGGGCCTGAAGCCATTTTCAAAAGATTTTATAATATTTTCTTTTTTTCAGTTTTTTTAAATTATAACAATGAAATTTTTAATTTAACACATAAATATTGTCAAAATTAGAGTGTAAATGGTATGCACTATACAACAAACAAATAGTCATTAAGTCATAATCAAAGGTAAACTATTGTCTACATACCACAATTACAAATAATTAATGAGAAGACTTAACAAAATTAAAAATATTTCTCATAAATATGTCTTGAAAAGTGTTAGTAGTCAACAAAATAAATAACACAAGATATAAATAAAAAAATCACTAGAAATTAAGTTAAAAATTACAAAATTGGTAAGAATACTTATCAAATAAGAAATATCTTTTATAAGTTTTTAGTTTTTAGGATTATTAATACAAGATATTCTTATCAAACTTGGGACCTGTTTGGTTCAATCCTATTACACCATGCAGTGCAGTGCAATGCGATGCAATAGTATTGCAATGCAATATTAATTATAGGGGTAGTGTTTGGTTTGATTTTTAAGTAAGGTGCAATGAGCTAATATTTTAAAAATTATTTAAAATTACTACCCCCGGTCCTAATTATAAGACAATTGATTTTTTTTTTGGAGAAATTAATGAAGCTAAATAAGTTACTTAATCATATCATATGTTATGTATCCTTAGATTATATATTAATTTAATAGTCAAACAATTAGTTTGAAGAAAAAAATAAAAATAAAAATACTCTAAAGTAATTTAATTAGCTTCCTTAATTTATCCAAAAATGTTAATTTTATCTTATAATTAGGACCGGAGGGAGTAATACATTGCACAAAGTCTATATTACCCTTAATATAATCTTTGTAGAAAAAATAGTTAAGAGTCGGTGATGGCAAAGATGGAGGAGGAAGAGGTAATGGCGGCGGCAACAATGAAGGTGGCGGCAGAGGAGGAGGTAGTGGTGATGGAGGTGGGCAATTGGCGGCGAAGGACGTGGCGGTGGGTGAGCTGTGGTTGTAGTGGAGGAGGTCGTGGTAGTGGAGGTAAGCGTGTGACAATGGCAGCGGCGGACGAGGAGGTAGTGGTAGTGGTAGTGGTGGCGGTGGGTGGGTGGGTTGTAATATCCCAAAAAGTGATTAAGGGCTAATGACTTCAAAAGTGGATGTAATTATTGTTGAATAAACACTTTTGAAGAATGTGTGATGGGAATTTGGATATTTTAATGATTCCAATGGATTCCTTGTGAAAATTTATGTGGGAATGATGTTTGGTATGAAAATGGAACCAATGGAAGCAAAGATGCAAAATCTAAAATTCTGTCCAGTGAAATTCTATTCTGGGCAGTCCGTTTGTGTGAACGTTTTTAATGACCAAATGGTATCTAAAAATTCTGAAATTTTTCAGTCTTATAGTTCACATCTCAAGCTTCAAAATGGACATATAATTTGTTCCATTTTGTTTTGTGAACTAGGAGATATAACTGTCCAAAGTTTGGGATGGAAACTGAACTCTGTTTTGGGGCAGTGATGAGTTTTATGTAATTCTGGAATTGTGTGGTGATTTTTAGTAATGGTCCATATTTTTCCTATAAAGAGGACTTAAATACATTTCATTTGGCTTTGGAATCACCTCATTTCAATTTTTCTAGAATTAGTTATGATTTTTCAAAGTTTGGGCAGAAAATCTGCCAGAAAATCCGAAAATGGGAATTATGACATCATCTCATTAAAAGATGATGTCAGCATGGAATTACATATGTTATCATCTTCCTCAGCTCATTTCTGTCGCACACAGCAGCTGAAGCAAGAAAAAAAACGTGGAGAGAGCTTGGAGAAAAGAGAGAAAAAGAGGAAGAAATCTCGCAAGGTAAGCCGATTTCTCCGACGATCTAGCTCCTAACGCGTATAACTCCGACTCTAAGCCACTCCTCTTTATTCTTTAAGGTTGTGAAGCTCAAAACTTGGTGTTTTAAAGAGGCTAGGGTTCAGCCAAATTTGGGAAAAGCTAGTGGGAGCTTGAGGTAACTTCCAAACTTTCATATATTGCTTATTCTGGCTGCTGTGGGCAATTTAATCGGTGAAATTTCGCCGGATTGCCATTGGTTTTAAAGTTTGGAAATGATGTGGCCTAGGGGTTATGCTGCCTAAATTGGGTCTTAATGTTAGTTGTAACCTAATGTAATGGTTAATAAAGTGGTTAGGAGTAGAAAGGAACGCGTTTACGTAGCCGAAATCGTAAAACCCCGATTTTCCCTGGAGAACTCATAAATTTCGGCCAGCCCTAGAAATGGGTCTTAGAGTTGGATTTTCAATGATTTGATGGTTCCATTGAGTTCAGGGACGAAAATTAGGTGGGGTTACAGTTGGGCACTTTTTCAAAAAAGGCCGAGAAAGCATAATTACGGAAACACCCCTAAAACCCTAAAAGTAGGGCTGCCAAGGGCAATTTCGTAATTTTACATTGAATTTGATAATTCCGAGTCCGGAAATGGATTTCTTGGGCTGAAATATGTTAGGAAAGCCCATATTAGAATTTCGGGAAAAGTGCAACCGGACCGGGTACGGCGGGCCCGGGCCGGGTCCCCGGGGGTATTTTTGTAAATTTTCATTATAGACTCATATAACCCTAAGTAACACTATGGAAGTGTCTAAATAGTGCATTTGGAAATTGTAGGATTTGATATCTTCCGCCCTCGTGAGCCAACTACGCCAGCGAACGTCAGAAAGGAACGAGGTAGTGACTTTTCTTTTGTACCATATATGATGCATTGTATGTGTGTTATATCGTTGATTTGTAATGAATTCGTATGCTGCGACATCTGTGGATTTGTGTTAGCACTGTCATTCCAATAGTCCCTGAGTAGCTAACAACGGTTCGGGTTAGGGCGGTGTGCCTTCCCGGCGGAGAAAGGGGATGAGGATGAGGTGTGATATATGTGATTATGTGAGCCGAAAGGCTATTTGTGGAGGCCGACGGGCCATTTGTGAAAGCCGAATAGCTGTATGGGCTATAAGGCTATATGTATGCACTTCCACGCCAATAGTCCCTGAGTAGCTAACAACGGTTCGGGTTAGGCGGTGTGCCTTCCCGGCGGAGAAAGGGGATGAGGGTGGAGTGTGATTTGTGGTGCTGCTGCTGTATGATGATTTGCTTACATGCTGTGTGCTTATGTGTGGTATAAATGTTTTGTTACTACTGGGATTCTCTTGAATCTCATTCTTTCCTTTAACTAACCCTTCAGACAGGGCGAGTGGCTCTAAGGAGAAGCGTACGACCCGGAGCGGTTAGAATCCTGTAGGGACATTTATTTTGGTTAAACCTGTTGGACAGGGTGTCTGTATATTATGTTTGCTGTAAAGAATAGTTGAACGTAGTTGTGTAGTCCCCTATATGGAGGTTGTAGACCCTTTTTGTGTATGAATGGAACCCGGGGGTTGCCGGGATTGCTATTAGATATTCTGATATGAATGAATGTGAATTAACTGCACAGGTGATTATATTCGATAATTGAACTTGAGACCGTAATAGGAAAGAAGTTTTGAAAATTTTATAAAGTCCCTACTTCACAGGGAGTTCTAAATGAGTTTTGAACTATTCGACGGTCTCTAAACCAATTTAATTACGTAATATCGAATTATAATTACGCTATTTAAGGCAGGGGGTTACATGGGTAGCGGCGGCGACGGCGGAGTAGGTGGTGGCAGTAAGAGGAAGAGAAAGTGGGTGGGCGGTAGTGGTGGTGAGCGGGTGGTTGTGGAGGTGGTAGTGGTGGTGGCGGTAGGCGGCGGTGGGGGTGGAGGAGGAGGTAATGGCTGTAATCAACGATGGGGGTGGCGGCTACAGTAGTGGAGGAGGAGTAAGTAGTGGCGGCGACAACAGGTGGAAGAGGAGGTAGTGGCGGTGGCATGGGTGGAGGTGACGGTGGTGGAGGAGGAGGAGGAGGAGGAGGTGGTAGTTGTGGCGTGATGTGGCAAGTCAAATGAGATAAGTGAAACAAAGATAAGGAAAACTCAAGAGCAAATTGTGTTAGAACAGGCTGACACCCAAGAGGGGGTGAATTGGGTGTATTATAAAAATTTAACTACTTTGAAATTCTTTTCGCATCTTATGAAATCAATAAGTATGTAAGTAGTGAAATATAAAACCATAATCAGTTATTGAAATCATATATACTGGAAATATAAGAGTTCAGGGAAGAGAAGATGCAAACTATAATTTATCCTGGTTCGGTCCAATCCACGATGACCTACGTCCAGTCCCCAAGCTCCTCTTGAGATTTCAATCCACTATCTCCCTCAAGTTTAACCGGGTACTTGAGAACCACTACAATCTCACAAGTTTGATTCGGGCACTTGTGAAGCCTTTACAATTCTCCCACTGAGATATGGGCTCCCCCTTACACACTGTAAGGATACAATTTGTTTCCCACTCAAGATTCCCCAAACTTGAGTAACTCTCACAAATATAGAATGATTACAACGAAAGATTACTTCTCTCTATATGAAGTAGATAATGATTAACACTGAAGTACATGGTAGGAGTATCATTACAATGCTTCGGTCAAGTAAGATTCAGAGTAATAGCATATCAACATTATAGGCATGGGCTCTAGTCATCGTTCATTTTGAATGACTCTTCTTTTATAGTTGATGAAGAGCATTTGACCGTTTGAGCTTTTCTTCTTCCCGTTGAGGCGTAAAATATTACTGTTGAACTAGCTGTTGGAAGCTTCTGACATAAAAGTGCTTTCTCCGTCTTGTGTCTTAATTCTTATTTGATCACCTGGAAAATGCTTAATCACTAATATAATGAAGTGTTAGAATGATTAGAATCAATAAGAACAAGTCACACAAAATTTTAATGATTTTCAAAAGTTTCAAGGTGATACTCTGTTTTCTGGAAAATTAGTTATTCGGATAACTTCTGTTGTATTCGAATAGCCTTCTTGAGTAATATTTATTCGAATACTTTATCCTCTATCCGAATAAACTTTTAGAACTTGAAGTGTATTCGAATAGTGAATTCCTTATTCGAATAGCTGCCTTGTAAAACAAACGATATTATTCAAATAGTATCATTTGTATTCGAATAATATTCTCTCATAATGAACTTCAATATTCGAATAGTCGAACCCTTATTCGAATAGCCTTTCTTCACAAGATATGATATACTATTCGAATACAACTTGTTGTATTCGAATAATGTCTCTGGCATAGTATATCTGCTTTTCTTGGAATCCAGAAATCTGAAGTATCAATCTCCTGTAACTTGCTTTGAGAATGTTAATCATGAAATAAAAATATAATAAGCAAGATTAATGAAGATTAATGAAAGTACTCAATGAATCTGAGAAATTTAGATTTAGATATGATGCTCTGTTTTTCATGAAGAACAAGTATTCGGATACTATTATAATTATCAGGATAGTTTAAGTCTTTTCGGATAACTTACTATTCGAATACCTTTTTCTCTATTCGGATAATATTTGAAATTTTACATTGAGACTATTCTGATAGTTCCATTACTATTTGAATAATATTTGATTTTTTACATTGAGACTATTCTGATAGTTCCATTACTATTTGAATAGTCCTCTTTGAAATATGTCAAAAAGTAGTCTGATAGTCTCCCTACTATTCTAATAGTAATCTTACTATTCTGACAGTAACTTTACTATCCTGATAGTCTTGTGATATTAATGCTGAAATCATCAAAAACTTATTCGGATAATCATAACACTATTCGAATAGTGACCTTACTATTCAAATAGTTATCCTACTAGCCGGATAACATATTTAGAAACCGAGTTTGAAATCACACTGACTATTCGGATAATGCCTTGACTATTTGAATACTTTTTCACTTGAATTATTTTCAGAAAAATTTGTTAAGCATACTATTCGAATACTAATGTGCTTATCCGAATACTTTCAACTGTTAACATTTCTCCTCTATTCGAATAGCATATTCAACGTAGGAGATAAATACATTATGTAAACTTTTTGCTCTCAATAATTAATATCTATATTTGACATCATCAAAACTAATCATATCCAACAAATTGGACTTTTTAAACCATGCAATAAGATGGTAATGATGATTCATTAGGGGAGGTATGAATGAGGATTACCAATTTTTTTGGTAATCATCATTACCATGGTAAACCATATTACTATGCTAAAGAGCAACCAAACGCTATTGTTTTGGTAATGCAATCATGATTATCATTGCAGGCATGCAACGGGGTTGAACCAAACGGGCTCTTAATTCTAAAAAAGATGATGACAACAAATATTTACAATATCATAAACAAAATATAAAAAATCAATAATATTATTATCATATAAATAATTTTAAAGTATAAAAAAATATATATAGACCTAAAGGAGTCGGCCCATGGCCCTATAGGGCTGACCCTTTTAGGCCCGCTTTCACTTTTGAGGCAAAAATCTTAGGCCTAACCCTTGTAAATTCAGGGCCTAAATGGGCAGGCCTTACGGGTTCGGCTCGTCTTCCCGGCTCTATGTTTCAGTTGCTTAAGTTCACATTTTCTCTAACTTGTTTGGTTTAAAGGGAGGGGATGGAAGGGGAGGGGCTCATTTTTCATCTCCTCCAAATCCTCTCAATTTGGAGGGAACAAAAATGAGGGGATATGAGGGATTTGGAGCCCCTTCTTTTGGGCCCCTCCCCTCCAATTTTTCATACCAAATAAAGGGAGGGGTTCATTTTTCATCCCCTCCCTTCCAACAAAACAGACAAGGAATGGTTATTATCTAGTGTGTAATAGGAAAGACCGGACAAAAACGCAAATAAAAGAGAGTTGTATTGACCATTTTGAGGGTTCAGGGTATAAATTTTAGAAAATCAATTGATGTTTTTTTTTCATTTTGCAGAAAGAAACATTTAAATACTGCTTAAACTTTAAAATCTCAAATTAATTTTGTTGACAATAAAAGTAATGAGATTAACAAAAAGATTAGGGAAATTCCCTCTAAAATACATTGAAAATAGGGAAATCCCTATTTAGTGCATTGAAATTGAAAAATCCGGATCAGTCCATTGTCAGTACGGATGAACAGTGCGGGTGGCGCCAAAAGATGATTTTACCCTTCAGCCCTCATTCTTGCCACTTCAGAAATAACAACACGCGGTTCTTAATTAACAACTCCCCTTTCTTATTTCACAACTTCCTAATTTAAGTTTCAAGGCCAATAACAATACCTCTTTTTCTATTAACAACACGCGCTCTTAATTAACAACTTCGAATTTTTGATTAACAACTCCAGTTTCATCTTTTTACTTTCACAATAACAACACCTGTCTGTTATTAACAACTCCTATTTCTTGTTTCACAACTTCGTAATTTACGTTTCAGGGCCAATAACAATACCTCTTTCTTTATTAACAACATCGTATTTTACATCAACAACACTATATTTTTGAAATGCGAATATGTGGAAGAATAAAGCGGAGTTGTTAATCAAGACTTCGGAGTTGTTAATAACAAGACCGGTATTGTTATTGTGAAATAAAAGATGAAATTGGAGTTGTTAATCAAGAATATGGAGTTGTTAATCAAGAATCCGGAGTTATTAATTAAGAACCGCGTGTTGTTATTTCTGAAGCGACGAGAATGAGGGCTGAAGGGCAAAATCGTCTTTTGGCGCCACCTACACTGTTGATCTGTACTGACAATGGACTGATATGGATTTTTCAATTTCAATGCATTGAATAGGGATTTCCCTATTTCCAATGTATTTTAGAGGGATTTTCCCAAAAGATTATAGTAATTAACAATTCAACTTTTTAAGAAATCACTAAATTTGAGATTTTGAAGTTTAAGTGGTATTTAAGTGTCTTTTCTTTTTACATATTTTATTTTTTGTAATTGATCTCATTGGAATGAGTCATGAACAGTAGAATGATTGCAGATAAAAAACACACCCTAAAATATAGGGAAAATCACATTAAGATCGATCCTAAATAAAGAAAAAAAATATTAGCAAGTCTCATATCTTGTTAATAACAAATGAAAGAGAAAATATTGATAAGTGAAAGAGCTATCAATTTTAAGTCATGAAACTTTTCTGATACTATTTTTTAAAGTAGGACATTGCTATCATTTTCCCTAAAGCATAACATTCATGCTATTGCCTATGCCACTGTGCCCCTTTCTCCCCTGCAAAATTTAGCCTAATTAATTGTTGACTCTTATTTTGGCAAAAATTATTCACTATTTATTATAATAAATAAAATTGTAAAAACAACTATCAATAGTTTGTAAGCTTTGCACTGACTTTAATTTTTTTAATATTCAGATTATTACGTTGATAATTAGCTTTATTATAGGATAAAGAAAATTAGCCTTATTATAGATTTATTTCTCATATATGTATTATTACATATTTTTATAATTAATTTTTAGAATATTCTAAAAATATATTTCTTAATTAAAATTTATATACTAATTTACCCATAATACTAAATCCTAAATTTTAATTGACAGTTTGTAAATATCACAACATTTAAAAATTTGAGTAAGTTTTTTAAATATGTGTAAGAAAAATATATGAAATTATAAATTTAAATGGCTTATACAATCTTTCAAACATATATAGTTCACTATATTTGATAGAAAAAATTGTGACACACACACACACTTATAATAAAAAGTTTAGGTGAGTTGGGTGTCGAGGATTCAACAGGGTCAGAGCATACCTCCGGACTCAAAGAGTACTTATTGAGGTCACACACACACACACGAACATTTATAACAAAAAGTTTAGGTGAGTTGGGTCTCGAGGATTCATCAGGGTCATGGCATACTTCCGGACTCAGAGTTTTTACAGAGGTAAATTTATAGATCACCCACCAATAAGGTCCTTTTATCACTGGGATTCAAATTCAAAACATTATGGTTATGAACTAACCACCATAACAACCTTTGTTGACTTGATATATATACACTAGTACACAAATGATGTTTAAGACTGGCACATTTAGACCGATTATAGCGGATAAGGTCTTAAAAAAATGACCGGTGACATTTTGGTAATTATGATCAACTTCTAAGACCGGTTATACTAAAATAAGGTCTTAAATATATTATTTAGACCGGTTTTATCAACATCCAATCTTAAAAAATAAATCATTAAAAAATATAAATATATGTATATATTTTCTAGACCGGTTTTAAATGTAACATGTCTAATATATTTTTTGAAATGAAAAATGAAAAATTTATTTTTTTCCAGACTAGTTATAAAAAAGAACCGATCTTAAATATTGAACTTTTAAAACTAGTTGTTGTTAGGAACCAGTCTAAAAGTTTTTTAAGACTGGTTATACTAAATAACCGGTCTAAAATCTAAATTTTAAGACCGGTTGTTATGTATAACCGGTCTTAAAAATGTCCTAAATATTCCATCCACTTCATATTGCGCCTAATTTCAACTCTGAAATCTGGTACTCAAGCTTCTTGCAAACCCCTCCCTCCTTTCACGGTAGCTCCTCCTTCCCACGTCACTCCTTCGTCCTTATCCTTTGCTGCCGTCGACGCAGAGGTTCGGTTTAAACATTACCGTAAGGTTCGGCGTTTGTTTCCTTCAATTGGTTTCTTCTTCAAGCGCGGTTTCTTGCCTCCCCTGGGTTTTATCTTTAAGCTTGTCTTTCCCACGTCTCTCCTACCAATGTCGCCGGTAGACGCAGGGCTACGGTGGATTGCATTCGCTCATTTCAGTTGATTGCCTCCCCTGGGTTTGTTCCTAAAGCTCAAACTCTAGGTTTTTATGAGATAAATTTGGCTTGTTCCGTTTCTTGCTCTAAGGCATTGTCTCCCTTTTGAATTATCTTAACTTGTGAATATTATATGTGGATGCAAAGCCTATCTTTCCTTTCTTAGAGCTACTTCTATGTCTCTCAACCTTGATTCTGTAACTCTGTATTGTTGAATTATAATGTGAATAATGTCTCTCAGTCTTGATTCTGTAACTCTATATTATTCAATTATAATGTGTTAAATTTTATTCTGGAACTCTGTAGATCCCAGTAATGTGTTAGACAAAGTTAGATTTTATTCCTTTTTATAGCTCCAATGAGTTTAGGAGGTGGAATTGTATAGGGAGAGCATGAAGAAGAAATTGTTATAAGTTAGTTGCTAGAAAATTTCAGATTCTAAAGTGGAATTGTATTGTGCATTTTGATGCCTTGTACGATACTTAAGTGCCAACAAGGATATAGCAAAGTCTAGAATGCTAATATAGTGCTTGAAATGAAAATTGGAGGCTGAAATTTAAAGTGTTATGACCACACATAGGAATATAGATTAGCTTATTCAATTTCAAGTGAAGATAATGAGCTGTCCTACTGAGGGTACTCTGGTGCTAACTAGTGTTAATCAAAGAGAGGGTACTCCTAGCAATGCTCTGAGCCAGAATCAAAGTGAGGCCCGTAACTAGCCCATACGAAGGGGTAGAAGAGGCACCTGATTGAGAGTCATTCCCCTTAATTGGAATATAGGGGAAAAGATTTTGATTGAGTTTGATAGATATTAAAAACCAATCGGGGTTAATGTAAGCCGGTATAGGAGTTTTGTCGGCCTTCTAGCATGCAACAAACCTAGCATCTTGATAGAGGAGTGGAAAAATGTGGATAAATGTGTGAAGCAACATATTTGGGAAACTATCTAGGTATTAATTGATTGCCCTCACTAACTATCAAATTTGTATGGTTAAATTATTAAATTTGTTACTAACTATCCAATGCATGCATTATAGCTCACTTATGATAGAGCTATGCGGACATTCCTACCCACTACTTGTGGTAGGCATGTTCATGACCTAAAAGACCCTACAAGGATCATGCCAAAGGTTAGTTACATATTGGTTTGTTTGAAGAATGTATTCAATAATAAGCCATGCTTTAATTTTATACTTGTTTTAATGATATCATGTTATTTTTCAGACCTATAGGCAACCACTAGAGTCCAACTTGTGTGGGTTGTATGTTTTGAGACACATTTATAATATTATTACCCTAGGTATGACATAATTTACTCAAGAGAAAAATGTATATATATTTCAAAAATTTTGTATTACTTTTATTCTTTTTATGGTTAGTAAGTTAATGTTTTGTCTGGCTTTTCCAGAAGAAGATATTGATTACATTCGCAATTGTTGTGCTGAATTCATTTATGAACTTTTACACAACAATAGTGAGTTCTTGTAAAATTGAGGAATTTTCTGTATATATTGAGGAATTTTTCTTCCCTCGGCTTTTCTGCAAAACTTGTTGGTTGCATGAATTGGCATGTTTGTTGTTTTTGTGATTATGTAAAACCATGCATTTATACCTGTGAATCTGTCTGAGACATGTCATTGGCCTGCATGTGTTTTACAGAATTATGCATATATATATATGATGGTTTTAAACAACACATTACATGAGGATGAAGGCGTATGTAATGTTACAAGTTCCCAATGAGAAGGTTAAAAAAAAAGGAAATGGTAAGTGAAAGTAAAATGAACACCTTATAGCACTTAATAAGTATAGCATTAGAAGCAGCAATTCTAGGATGTGTTCAGGTTACGAACATAATCAAAGGCAATTAAAAAAAATTATAATACTTTTAAGACCGGTTATATAGATAACCGGTCTTAAAATTCAAGTTTTAAGACCAGTTGTATGGACAACCGGTCATAAAATTCAAACTTTTAAGACCAATTATATGTAAAACTGGTCTTAAAAATGTTTCAGTATTGCCTACAATAGAGGTCTTTTAAGACCGGTGCTCATGACAACCGGTCTTAAAATGGTTTATTTTAAGACCGGTTATCAATACAACCGGTCTTAAAAGTGTGACTTTTACACTTTTAAGACTAGTTTCTTAACCAAAACCGGTTTAAAAAGTCAATTTTAACCAATCTAAAAAATCATTTTTCCACTAATGATATTTTCCGCTATTCAAGAAACTATAAATAAATAAATTTCAATAAATATGGTGGAAAATCAAAATTATAAATTTTATACTCTCAAAATTAATAATTTTTTAACATATTAGAAAGTTAAAAAATCTATTAGAATAAAAATTTCATGGTATACATTTTTTTGGTGCGCATATATATATATATATATAATTCTAATGTTTAATAGGGGCATTTTACTAAAGCAAGAGTCCAAAAGTCAAACTTAACAATTAACTAATGATTTATGTGGATGAAAGTAAAATATCAAAATATAAGGGAGGTTTGTGAAATATAGTATATTTTAATTTTAAGGGAAGTCTATATAATTAAGACAAAAAAGAAGGGTGGTCAAAGTATTATACTCTAAATGTAAATGTGTTTGGTCAACATTTTTTTCACATGCTTGATGGTGTTAAACTTAGATGGTTTATTGTGGCCTCTAGACTCGTACTCCCCCTTGTCCATAGGAGAGGGGTGTCTTCATTGATTTCCCTCTCCATTAAGTGTATCTATCATTATATTAACTTTCAATGGTTGAGATTTGTCATGGTAGATTTTTATTATAATGTTATTCTTTACATATTATTAAATCTCAACCATTAAAAATTGATCTAATGGTAAATATATTTAATGGAGAGTTGGAGAGAAAAATCAATGGAGACACCATTCTCCACTTGTCCTTGCAATAACACCCATTTAGAAGTTTTTAATGATCTTAAATATAAGATCCTATGCATTAAATCAATAACATTAAATCCTTGTTCTTCAAAAATACCCTTATTACTTATATAATATAGAGCGATCTTGTATAAGAAAGGCCTTAAAGGTACTCCTCTAATCCTATTTATAAGATAGAGAAAATGGAATTTTTGATCTTATTTCTAAGACATGTTATTAAAGTTTTCATATGAACATACAATTTTATCTTTTATTTATTATAATCTAGACTTTGTTTTCTTAGAGGATAATGTATATCAAATTAGAATAGAGTTGAAAATTTGTTAAATTTGAAGGACATAATTAATGAAGTTTAAGGTTTTAAATTTCTTGATATGTTTAAAACATGTTAAAAGTTCTTTATAAACAAGACAATTAAGATAGGTTAATTTTTTTTTGTGACTGATAGGTTAATTTTAATTGAAAGATAATATTGGAAAGTAGTAATAATTTTGTACAATTCAAAAAGAAGAAGAAGAAGAAGAAGGAAAATATGACTCAAAGACAAAAAGAAAAAAATTCCATTGGACAAACTCATATAGACACCCCTTAAAATTAAAATGTATGTTACACAAACCTTCATTTATTTTGCATTTGAAAATATCAGTGCTGTGCATTAGATAGACCCTTGAGACCTTGGGGCGAGGAGCTTATATTTTGAGATTTTATTTTTATTCACCTAAACCATTAGTTGACCATTAAATTTCATACTTTTGAACTTTTGATTTATCAAAATGCCCCTCTTTAACATTAGAATGATTTTTTTTTCATATTTTAACATTATAATTATTTACATATGTATATATATGGGGGGAAAATTTATACCACCAAATTTTTATTCCAACAGATCTTTTAACTTTTAACATGTTAAAAATTTATTACTTTTTTTTTTATATTATAAAATTTATAATTTAAAATTTTCACCATACTTATTGGACTTTATTTATTTTTAATTTCTTAAATGACTAAAAATATATATCAAACACATTTTTTGTAACAAATATACTAAACTATATAGGTTTAAGAGATGGTATAAGTCATTTAAATTTATCATTTCATATTATTTTCTATAAACACTTAAAAAACCTACTCAAAATTTTAAAAGTTTGTGATATTTACAAGCTGTCAATTAAAATTTGGGATTTATTATAAAGGGTAAGTTAGTAAAGGGATAATGATAGAAAAATACCACTTGAACTTCAAAATCCCAAATTAGTTAGATTTGCATTGTCAATTGCATTGTCAATTCCATTACTATTATTGTTAATCCCATTACTCTTCTTGTCAGCTGGATTTTAAAAGTTCAAATGGTATTTTTTTGTCATTCTCCCATTAGTAAATAAATTTTAATTAGAAAAAATATATTTTTATAATATTTTTAGAATATTCTTAACAGAGTTAATAATTTGGATTTAAGTGTATATTTTTAAAATAGATGGGAGATCTGTGTAATTAAGGAAAAACAGAAATGTGGGTAAAGTATTTTATTCTTTTTAATTAGATTCTCATAGTATTTTTATCATATCCTTATACTTTTATTTGCTTTTAATCAAGTTCTTATAGTTTTTTTTTATTACGTCTTTAAAGTTTCATTTAATTTTTATCTCTATAATTTCTTATACTTTATTCCAAAAATTCTAATAATATTTTCTATGAATATAAATACAATATTATTGATTATAATATTTTTAATATTATTTCATAAGTAATAATACTCAATAAATAGTAAGTTATTCTCTTAATTTTATTTTAATACTCTTTCAAATTTTTGACTAAACATATATTTATATAATTTATTTTATATTTCTAATTTTTATTTATTTTTATAAATTTAAATTTATTATCATAATAATATAATTTTTAAAAAAATTTAGTGTAATTATAATTAATATTTCTAATCATATTAATTTTCATATACAAATTTATTATATAAATGATCTAATTAGCATTTAATTTAATTAATTATTAACATGCATATTTAGCTTTATTTATTTATTTTATTTTAAAATAAACTGATAAATAAAAAGTTACCGGACCTAATTAAAAGTCTTATAAAATTACAAAGATATGATGAGAAGAAAAATACTACAGGGACTATATTAAAAACGAGCGAAAGCATAAAAATTTGATAAAAGGAAAACAACTATAAGGAACCAATTAAAAATTGGATAAAATTGTACGGACTTGTAAATTAATTATTCTTAAAATTAAAAAGGGAGAATAAAGGTGAAGGGCCAAGGAAAAATATTTAATGACAAGAATCTTAAAAATTGTAAATATTCTCAAATAATAAAAATTAAAATATAAATTTTAATTACAAAATTAACCCTACCAAACTCCATATGTCTTCTCTAACCACATCTCAGATATTTGACGGTTAGTTAATTCCATGTATATTATGATTAAAAAAATTTTGCAATTCAATATCTTTATGATATTCTCTCGTGCACATTAGATTATCTTTAAAAGTTACCTAAATGAAAATAAAAATAACCTCTAAATGTAAAAATAATTAGAAATGGATGGTCAAAAAATAATTAGAAATCTACCTTTTTCTAGGCTTTCATTATTTTTTGAAAACTTAAAAATCAAAATTTTTTTTATAATATAAATGTTTTTAAAATATGTGGTTTTTAATGAAAAAATGCTTAAACAAAGGGATGCACCCTAGACAAAATATTATGAAAATGAAAAATACTAAAATCTAAAATTTTGTGAAAAATAAATTCCTAAACAAATGAGCCAACATCAGGGGGGAAATCACTTCTTCTGGATTCATTTGAAGCTATTGAGAGAAGCTCTTTGCGATAAGAATTAAAATATGAGACAAGAAAACATCAATGATAACTAACCCTCAGCCTCTGTATGTTCGTGTTTTTGGTTATTATTGAATTGATCATAATACAGCCTTTGAAAATAGTAACTACAACACAATTATTCACATTTACGTGCCATAGGAAAATATAATGACGAAGCAGCTAGCATTGCAATTTCTGGAGACTGTTTAGGGCTACTTTCTTCAGAAAGGTAATCCCTCTTTTACTATAGAATATTTTTAGATCTTAATGAATTGCTTGTGTCATAGTAAATTCACAAATCATCATAGGATAATTTCTCAATTGGCCTTCATTGTTTCAAATCGCAAGCACACAAGCCTTAGTCACAAGACAGAGTAGAACAACACTACGTGCACAGAAGAAGATGCAAAGTGGTATTTTCTTATCTTTTTTCCTAATTTATTATTAAGAAAAATATAAAAATACTAAAATACATAATTAAATAAATTTAATGTGTAAAAATGCATATATATTAAAAATCATACAAATGTAAAATTTTCTAATAAAATACTATTGCATAACGAATTATATCACATCTCTCGTGTAATTTGGCTTGTAAGAAAAGAATAGTGACTCTTAGAAGAAAATCAAGGGTAAATCGGGGTTAATAAACAATTAAAAAATATTAAATTTCCTAATGGTCAAAAGCCGAACCAGTGATTGCATAAGCACCTCTGCCCCTGCTTAAGATTTTAAGCAGCGTTTAGACCATAATCTAATTTCAAACATATCGAATTTTCCTAAAAGCATGTTTCAGCAGGTTAAGTACATTTCAATCGTGAATCCAAACACACACATTATATCCTCCTTTCCTTAATATGATATATATTTAACTAATTTAGGTTGATTGAGGAAGTTGGTTAAATTAATTATTTGTCAAAAATGCATGATGGTTTTTCTAAAATACATTCTTAAATCATTTGCATTAATATTACCTTTAATGCAAACTCTCTCAACATGTGTAATCAATTTTCTGATTTGGGAAAAAATGACAAACATGGGGATAAAGTAGATTGGACAGGGTATTCTATTTTTGACAAGATCCAACTCCACAACAAACTTTTATATTAGAGATGAGAGGTAGTATGTGTTATAATTTTGCTTAATTTCCTGCGTGTAACTTGGAAGCAGGCGAAGTTTCTTGGTACAATCTACAACAAAGTATAATACTCCTTCTATCCTAATTCTAATACCTAATTTAGTAGTAAATTTTGGTCCTAAATATAAGATTTTTTTTTATCTATAATGTTTATCATTTTTTCTAAACTAATTATTGTCTAAGTTACAAACCAATGTACCACCCCCAATCCTTAATATAAAGATCCACTTTGATAAAGAAATTGAACGAAAAAGAGGATCTTATATTAAGGATGGGAGATAGTATAATTTAATGTTATATAGATAGGTATTTTAGAGAAAAATCATGTCACATATGTTATAATTAGTTTATTTAGCTTCCTTGGTCTATCCAAATTAGATATATAGATAATATATTAATCAAGCACAAGATGAGTACAATATTTGTTCCCTCCAGGCAAAAAAAAAAAAAAAAAAAAAGGTTACATTTTACGAGACAACTCCGCACATATTTTATCTCAGTTAATAAGCTTATAACCAAACACCGGATGAATTTTTATTTCCTCTTGGTTTCACTGCATAAACAAAAGCCAACAGACTAAATTACTAGCACACAACTAAGATATCCAATTGCAAACATCCTTATTGCTATCGTTTGTGATTCATTATATTGTTTATTGTAACACCCCAAATTTTATATTCACCAAATATATTGTAATTACTCAAGAAAATTCAATAAAATGGTGAATATTCATGAAATTTGGAACTTATGAATTTTTGAAATTTTCCTATTCATGGAAAATGGGCAAATTAATTCAAGAAAAGGAATTAAATTACAAAGGTAATAGCAAAATCATAATTTTGCCAATTTAGAATAAGATTAATTATTTTCCAATTAATTGAATTTAATTTCAATTAATTAAGGAAAATAAAGAAAAATGTATAATTGGAATATTCTTGAGGGAATAAATCAAGAGTTGTGAAATTAGAAAGGATTATGCATAATTCATTTAATTGAATTATGAAAATACTGAGACAATTTTATTTCCCTTCTCTTCCAAATTTTCGCCTAGCAAGGAAAATGTGAGGGAAAAAATGATTAATGGAATTAAAGATGCCAAGTGCCATTATCCTATGGTGATGGGCTTAGTTTATAATTGATTATTAAGAAGAACATATGTCTAATTGCATTTAAATATTGCTTCTTGGACAAAGTAATCAGGATTAAGGTACAATACTTGAGTACCTAGTTAGATTAGTTGGAAGAAGCAATTTGGTTAGAGGAAGCATAAGGGGGACAGTGTTTTGAGGCTAACCAAAGAGGAAGAAAATTAGTTCAATGCTAATGGAGGCCTAATGTTACAATGGGAAGAAGATAAGACCACTTGCCATGTGTCAACACGAGATGCCATATTGAAATCAAAGAAACAAAGGAGAATAGAGATATTTTATAAAACATTTTCGCTTCTTCTTCCCTTCCTCAATTCAGCCAGCACAAGAGAAAGAAGAGAGAGAGAGAGAGAGAGAGAGAGAGAGAGAGAGTTCAAGAGAGCTTTGGAGATCTAAAGAGAAGGAAGAAGAAGCTTAAGGTAAGATTGATCTCTTAAGAATTGTTCTTGTGATATTGCATAAAAACCTTCTCTAAACCCTTCGTCTCTATGGAATCCATGATTTAGAAGACACATCTTGATCTCATGAGAGAGAGAAGAGGACATCTAGAAAGAGAAAGTTCAAGAACTCAAGAGATAACTTCATAAATCTCAAATCCATACTAGTATGTTGTAGCTGTTGATGTTGTTGGATTTTGTGATTTTTGGTTGAGTTTGTAAATTGAAAAAGTCCTAATCCTAAGGGGTTATTCTGCCCAAATTTCTTTGAATCATGGTTAGGATGTGTTTAAATGGCTTAATAATGGATTAGAAGTGGAAAGGAGTAAGCTTTAAATGTTTAAACACAAGATTGCATTTTCCTTTTTTCTTGACCTATGTTTCGGCCAAGACTAGATATGGGGGAAGGATTTGAATTTTTAGTGATTTGATGGTTCCATTGGATTCAGGAGGCAAAAATAGGTGGGGTTACAATTGGTTACTTTTTCGGAAAAAACTCGTAAAAGCATAATTATGAAAACGCCCCTAAAACCCTAAATCGGGGATGACAAGGGTAATTTCATAAGTTGACACTGAATTTGGTGATTCTGAGCCAAGAAATGGATTCCTTGGATGAAAATACGTTAGGATAGCCCTAGTCAAAATTTTGAGAAAATGTGCTGTCGGGTTTGGTACGACGGGGCTGGGGTCTTGGGGGCATTTTGGTAAAATTTCACCATAGACTAATATAACCACAAAAAATACTATGGAAGAGTCTAAAATGATATTTGGATAGGTTATGACCTATTTCTTGTACATTTAATATTTTAAGACCGAGTCGGAAGCCAGAAGTAGCACGTTTTACGAGGCATACTAAAAAGGGGTTGAAAGAACTTTGAGGTAAAAACATTATCCTTCATACATCATGCCATAGTTATATGCTTGTGTGGGTGCCATTGTTTGTAAATGCGCTTTATTAATCAACATGATTTGCCTAGAAAGGGGTAGTTAGTGCCAGAGTGTACACTGGGAGTTGGCGAGAGCCTAACCGGTGTAGATTGTGGGGATGGACCCTACACATGTATACATGATGATGATGTGTTTATATTATTCATTAATTGGTGCATAAATGGTGCATATCATATTTAATTATCTTTCGCATTTTCTATGAATGATACAATGTTTCTACTATGATTCCTTGGAATCTCACCTTTTTTTAAAACAAACATCTCAACGGGTGCTAGTGGGATGAAAGGCAAAGGTGTAGATATAGAGAAGTCATTGGCACGTGTCTCGAGGCAAGGTCAAAGCCGGTAGTTATAATTAGTTTATGCTTAAGATATTTTGGGGAATCCTATAAATATTGAAACTTCCGCTGTAATTGTATTTTGTTGACGAGCGATTATGGATTGTAAATGAATACTGTTATAAGTATATATGTACTTTTTGTATGCCCATGTAATCTATTCTTTATTACTCTTCGAATATTGAAATTGAAACGGGTGTTGACATTTATACCTTAGAAGCATCCGAAAGAAATACTAGTAAACAAATGTACAAGAAATAGACATATAGTATTAATAATAAAATTTGTCAACTTATGAATAAATTTATCACAACAACCCACAATTTTAATTTAAATACGCAATCTCTGTCTCTCTCTCTCTGTGTCTTACATAATCCTACAACTCTAAAGTTGATGATATATACAACCCCACACTTATTAAAAGCCCATTTCACAAAAATTTCAAATGCTCTTCTAATCTTCCGAATTAGGTAAAAACACTGGACATATCATTAAAGCACATTTTAATGGGTTAAGAACAAAGAAATAGTCAATTAGACTCAAAGGAGCTTATCAATAATATAATTTTAAGGTTGGTTAGTTGGCTTTGGCTAAAGAAAGAAAATGAATAATGAATGTCTTTATAATTTTTGAATATGCATGTGAAATCTAATCTCAACCAGATTTAAAGCAAGTTCTAGAGTGATAACTTAATAGGTGAATATTACACACAAGAGAAATAATCATTATTGATCAAATAGGCTCAAAAGCTCACGATCAGGGGTTTTCAAACTCAACTCATTTAATCTCAAAATTCATTACCAATCGCGATAATCAGTTAGTCAATCATGCTATGAAATCTCTAAATTCAAATGATCCATACTTAAAACTTATATACTTCTTAAGATCAATACAAAGCACCTAAACAGGATGATTGTTTTTTTATATAGAAGGACCAAAGACATGTAGCTAATAAAATGTGTCTCAAGAGTTAAGAATAACTCTTTACTCTCCCATTATTTTCACACCCCATGTATCTAATAGTTTTACTAACTAACTAAATATATATATATAATTTTTTTTACTACTCCTTCCCCAACCTAAATTAGACATTGTCCTCAATGTCTTCTAGAGCTCAGAGAAAGTTTTTTTAACATAAACACACCATAAATTAAACTAAAATGCTAAGAGTAAAGCCAAAAGATTAAGGAAAGTTACAACTGAAGAGTATTTGGATTCTGCTTTTGACTGCTATATGAAGATTGCTAACCTATTTGCTTGACTAATAGATTTGGTTTAGGTTCATAGGTTTGCAGTTGATCAAGCAGCTGATTAACAGTAGGTGCAGAAATTATGGAGTGGCGAGTTGCTTGGGGTATGGATCCTGTTTCCACAGCATAATCAAAAAAATACAACAGATCATTATAAAAACCATTAGCATTTAACAATCCTAATGGCTTTTTGTGAAAGTTTAGTTTAGCCCAATATGCAACACTGGAAATCCTATCCATCGTTTCTAAGCCACCGGGTAGAGCGATAAAAGCTTCAGTACGATAGAACATATGTCAAAGTCGTTCAGGTAAGCTTGAAACCTATAACTCTTGTCCTAAGGAAAATATGTGACCATCCAACTCCTTCACCTTTACACTCAAACCCTTGCTTCCATTAATGGTTGTAGTAATGGCTATACTTCCCCTTAGGCCCTGGACACCTCCCCCATATAGAAAGTTGATCTTTCTAGCAACTAGTGCATTTCCTAGTTCTTGTGCTACAATTTGAAACTCTCCATCCTTTGCGGAATCATTTTCACACAAAAATGCAGATAGATTTAAATCTACATTTTAGTGTGATGCCCTTTTTTCCTTCTTTTCTCTTGGACATTGTGTTTACAAATGGAAGAGTGCATATATTTACAAGTAGAAGACTACATATATATAATCTTAAAACAACAACAACCAGATCATGCAAATCACGCATTTTTCAAAAATATTTGAAAACATTTCCGACACGAATGATCTGTAGGCCGTTGCGTGAAGAAATTAAACAAAATGAGTAAAGAAAGTAAAAAAGTTACTAAAAAGATTAGACATATTAGATAAAAGCATGATTATGTACAGTGATTGTGATTATGGCTCATATCTTCCTTTTGTTTTACGTCTAGTAATAGCTTAAATACTTTCTATGAATTGAGGATTTGCTTCCCATCCAGTTTTTTTATAACTAGCAAACAGGGTCTTTTAACTTCAAATTCTCAAGACAGTAGTGCTCTTTTTCTTTGTAAATATGTACATTAAATCAAGAAGAATACGATGAACATCACTACTAAGATGCATCTCAAGAGTTTAAATAATGTCATCCAATGACTCCTTACTTAGTCCATCCTTTATGAATTCAATTTTATCTTCTCAGTTTATAGAAACCATACATTTGCTCTTACAACGTTGATCACAAGTCCACCTTGTACATTTATGACAAACCTTTATTCTTTTAGCTCTTCTCTTTTTGGAATAAGAACTTCTTTCTATTCCTAGCATAGGTTTAATGATTGACTTATGAATCTCACTTACTAAACGTACCTTAGCTTTAATGATCAAGCATACGTCTTTAAGAAGGCCCAAATACTTGAATATCTTCATTTTTTTAAGTCGATAGCTATAGATCTTTCTGAGCACATCTTTTAGAAGAGTGGGGAACCTATTTTTAAGATTTGCAAGAGATTCCTCCATGTTAACTTGAAATGAAAATGATGAAACTAAATTTTTTTATGTGATATAGTGTGATTCAGTAAGTAGGAAAGAGAAATGAGCAAGGGAAAGAAGTTTTGGGTTGCCTCCTAAATAGCTGCCCTTCTTTAACGTCTTTAGATAGACAAAAACTAAACCAATTGAACTTTTGTTAATTATATATATTTTTTAACTAGAAGAGGGCTTACCTATTGGTTACTCAAACATGATGACAGTTTTCAAAGTATTGAGTGCACCGTCATTGTACTCTTTTAGCCTTTTCCCATTCATTTTGAATTTTTGATCACCATCTTGAATCTCCATTGCTCCATATGGCTATACTTGAATCATAGTAAAAGGACTTGACCACCTTGATCTCAGCTTTCCTAAAAAGAGCTTTAACCTTGAGTTATATAAAAGCACTTTTCGTCCCGATGTGAACTCTCTCCTCAAAATTCTTCTATCATGCCACATTTTTGTCTTCTCCTATTTAACTTGGCATTTTCATAAGCTTGTTGTCTAAATTCTTCAAGCTCATTGAGTTGGGGAAGTCTCTTTTCACTAGATGCCTTTAATTCAAAATTTAAGGCTTTTATTGCCCAATATGCTTTATGCACTATTTCTATTGGAAGATGGCATGTATTTCCATAGACTGATTGATATGGGGATGTACCAATCGGTGTCTTGAAGGCAGTTCTATAAGCCCAGAGTACATCATCTAATTTCCTTGCCTAGTCCTTCCGATTGGCATTCACCATCTTCTCTAAGATTCATTTCAGTTCCCTGTTTGAGATTTCCACTTGCCCACTAGTTTGTGGATGATATGGAGTTTCAACCTTATGAGTTACTCTATATTAAGTTGACACTGATTGAAGTTGTTATTGCAAAAATGCCTTCTTCTATAACTGATAATTGCTCTAGGCACTCCAAATCTTGTAAAAATATTTTTCCTAAAAAACTTTACAACCACTCAAGAATTATTTATAGGAAAATTAGCTGCTTCAACCCACTTGGAGACATAATCAACAGCTACTAAAATAAACTGATTGTTAAATAAGGATGAAAAGGGCTCAATAAAATCAATCCCCCATATATCAAAGAGCTCAATTTCTAAGATGTTAGTTAAAGGGGGTTCATGTCTCCTTAAGATATTTCCCATTCTTTGACATCTATCACAGGTTGTCACAATTTTATGGGTGCCTTTAAAGAGTGTGGGCCAGTAAAACCTTGATTAAAGGATTTTAGTAGTTGTTATATTTTCTCCAAAATGACCACTATATGGGGATGAATGACAGTGATTTAAGATACTGGCCATTTCTTCTTCAGGAACACATCGCCTAATAATTCGATCTGGGCATTATTTGTATAAGAATGGATCCTCCCATAAGTAATGCCTTACATCAACCAAAAACTTCTTTTGTACTTTAGAAAGTTCATAAGGCATTACTCCACTTGCCAAGTAATTTGATTGATTACAAAAGTATGGTGTTAAAAGTTAGGTATCAGAGTAGTGGTTCTGGCAATGAAATTGTCAACTCAAAGTTAGGGGTCCAATTACTGCAAAGCGTTCTTACTCTAGGATATATTCTTTGTCTATGTGATAGTATAATGATCCTCTGTTAGTGCCACTGTAACTAGGAGTTATAGATAGTAGAGGAAACTAGAAAGTTAGACTACCTATATTTGTTAACCAGCTTATAAAAGGAAGGGCTAGAGGTATCGGTACTTAAGTGATGGTATTAGCGGTATCAGAGAGCAGTGATTTTAATACACGCAGTGGCAGTACCAATACCTAGTTGGTGGTATTGGTTATACCAGTTCACACAGTAATGATACCACACATGAAATAGTGGTATCAGGATGGTACCAATAGTATCAACATAGTATTAGTGATATTAGAGAGTAGTGGTATTAGTGTAGATAGAGGCGGTACTAGTACCCAGTGTTAGTACTGGTGGTACCAGTATACATGTTAATGATACCAGTACTTGTTACAACGATATCAGGGTGGTATGAGTGCTCGCATAGGGGTGCTAGTACCTAGTTGGTGGTATCCGTAGTACCAGTGCATTTGATAGTGATATTAATGCACGTAATGATAGTATCAGAATACCAATAGTATCGATTTTGATAATGGTATCAAAATTGATATTGTACACGATAAGCAAGAACAAGGGTAAGCAAATGTATGACATGAGCCTATGATTTATGCTACTAAGTTAGAATGTGATTTAGATCCCTACCTTATGTTACAGGAATACTTAGGGGAGTTGTACCCAAAACATGGTACTGTTTATATTTCCCCGTGTGGACAGTACTTAGCATCTCTGGGGAGATTAACATGTTATACTGGGATTAAGGTATGTATGGGCTACCGATAGCCAATGATGAATGACATTGTACTAGCATTGATACCCTAGATCTCATTGGAACTCTACGGTTAATTGTGCTCAAGTGAGAGAAATCTTGGGAAGGTGATCCCTAGGAAGTACCTTAGAAATTTGAAACCTTTGACTAAAGGTTAAAATGTATAAAGGAATGTAGGTATAATATATAGTAGTAGATGATGGGAGGTGATTATGCTGCATATTGATCCTAGAGGATCCGATCTGGTGATACTAAAGGTTGAGGATAGGTTTGAATCATATCTAAGCTGAAATAGTGCTTAGGTCGAAATGTGAATAAGGTTTTACTATGGTTTTGTTTCATGAAGGAAGTTTGAACCTTGTGAACCTTATAGATGATATTGAACCTTTAGTAATGTTTTGAGGATATTACCTGAATATCATAAAGGTTAGAATATGCACTGTTAATCTTATTTTTTTAGCATGCCTATTGGGTGTAACTAAGGAAAGTGATTTTTTGACTTAACTGATGTTGAGGTTTGAAGAATTGAATTGTGATATAAGAATCAGACTCAATAGTTGAATTGGTTCTTTAGGAATTTGAATTAACCTGGATAGTCTAAGGTACTAGAACATGGCACTAGAATGTATTGAAATGTGTATGAGGTTTCTTAAGATTGCTAGTTGCTAATCTAGCATAGGGAAATATCTTAATCATATAATATTCCCTTAGAGTTATGTTCATGCCTGGAGCTGGACCGTTATCGGAAGCCTATACAGAATGACTCTAAATGATATGGCAAAATTAAAGAAACAGATTGCAGAACTGTTAAGGAAGAAGGACCATATAAGATCTAGATTCCTGTTATAATGACACTTCCTTCCAGAGATAACCAACCGGAAAGGGCTACCTATAAAGGATTCTGATCAGAAAGGGCTACCAACGAAGTGTTCTAATCGGAAAGGGCTACCTACGAAGAGATCTGATTGAAGAGGACTACCTACATAGAGTTCTAACTGGAGGGGCTAACTAGTTAGGTAATTGAGTGAAGCACTGAGTGCAATACTATAGTGTGGAGCCATCATGATATTGAACTGTAGTGTGCAGCCACCGTGACGTCGAACCGTAACGTAGAGCTATAGGAACATTAACTCTTAATGGTGGTGTATTGTAATAAGTCTCCGATCAAATGGGTTTCCTTGTGAGAAGGGTTTATATGACCCAGTGAATCACCATGGGGTGCTCCAATGCCATTTGTTGAAAGAAATATGAGGAAGGAAATTGAGGACGAATATGCTCGACGGTATAAAGGAAAGCAACTCTTACTTTAGTATCTTATGTAATGGTCTTACATGTATGTGTTTACCCTCAGAAATATTCATGTTATGAATATATTGGGCCATCGTGTCCTTAGGCTTCAGACCTGATGGGCAGAGATCTGAGGCTGTAAGTCCCATAATGCCTATGGATAGGGGTGATTCCTTGGGTAGTAAAACTTGATAAGCATTCATAATTTATGGGGTAGTCGCCCGGGGCCTGTGCATGGCTGGAGGCCTAGGCCATGGAGATATATGTTATGCACGATCTGTCACCCGGGGCCTATTACGTGGGTGGACACTCAGAGCCAAGTGATTTGTATATTATGCATGATCAGTCGCTCGAGGCCTATTAAGCAGATGGATACTCGGGGCCATATGATTTGTTATGATATCTAAATGAGTACTGTATAGTTATAGTTGAATGGTTTATTTTGCATGTTTTAAGAATATTACATAAATATATAAAGGGTTTAAGTAGCAAGAGTTAGAGCTTGGGATGAATTCAGAATACCTAATGGATTGTATGTCCTAGGTAGTTAAGCTATATAAGTATTCAACCAAGAAGATGGACCGTATGTCTTGAGGCCATAAAACCTGATGGACTAGTAAGTCTTTAAGTCAGCAGAATGTGATGTATTTGCGAATTATAATGAGGGAGGCTCAAGGTGGTAAGACCTGATATGCAAATTTTCATAGGGTGGTGTCTTTGAGATATAAGACCTGTGTGCTTAATGTTGTAGTTGATACCTAGCTTGATAACATAGGACCAGTGTGTCCATGGTATGTCTTGAGGCTGATAGAACATTCAGACTATACCAAGTTGTAGCCGAGGCAGTAAGTCTCAAGATGCCTATGGCATGGAGGTGATTCCCTAGGTAGTAAGACTAGAATATCCAGCATTGTGGGAATAGAATGAGTTGTTTGGCTTGATATACATATAGTGTGATTCGGGCAGAGTCTTGAAGAAACTATAGGGCCTGATATTGTGATCTGGGCAGAGTCTCGAAGAGGCTATAAGGCCTGGTATGCATACAGTGTGAACCGGGTAGGGTTTGTATGGCCTGAGGAACCAAGTACTATGAATAGGGACCAGTGTGTCATATGTCTGAATGCTACATATTGTGTACTGAATGAATGAAAATGCCATATGGTGATTGTTGAATATTATCTAAGATGTGATTGAAATTATGGTGAATGATGTTACATGCTCGATTAGCTTGCATATAAAAGAGATAAATTGAAAAAAAAAATTTGTGTGGTATACTTATTCAACTACCCACGAGATGGATAGACTGAGTGGCTAAGATGATCCCCGAGGTATAGACGTTCAAATTTTGAAGATGAAATTTATTGAACAGGGGGAGAATTGTAATATTCTGAATTTTGGGCCTAGAGACTTGAGGATACGCCTATATTAGATAGGTGACTAAGCCCAGTTTGGGAAGAGTCCTAAGAATGATGGGAGATAGAAAGACTCTCAGGGACTATGTGATTTGGCCATACTGGGCAAAGGGCTCGGTGTTTGTAAGCAGTATGAATAAAGTGTCGGTGTAGATGTGCCTAGGACACATATACGGTGCTATCTAGTTAGTTGAAAGATGCCACCTAGCTATGTCATAAGAATGGGACTGATTGGTTGAAAATTTAATACCCTTAATGAGTTTTAAAAGTTGTCTGCCATGTGTCAAAACCTTGTGGTGCCATTTGTCCTATGATCCAGTAATTCAATGACATATGTCACTTGCTTTAATAAAGTGGGTCCCATCTCTTTTCTCGATTTTTAGCCATCCTTTTGTCAAGGAAAGAAGAGGCCTGGCAATTTCCCTAGACTCCCGTGTTTAGTGTTCAGAAAGTCAAGTAAATGACCTGGAAGGGCACCAGTGGATTCCTCAGACTCAGATACTAGGTGGCACATCCCGGGGATGCCAATACAAAGGGCAAAAAGCAAGTGTCATCATGTGGGACATATGTCATCTTCTCATTTATCCAATACAAAATGCTCTTATACTTTGTTATGTTGAGGGGAAACTTGTCAATTTCTTATGGTGCCAACATAAAAGTTGTGTCATCATTAGCTATGATGACTTACTTTATTAAAGCTACTTTAATAAAGTCACTTTATCGGTGTCTACTTAGGTTTCACTCAGGAATTACTCAGGATTGCGTCATGCGTATCGAAGCTTGCAAGATGATGCTAGGTCAGAGCATGTGTGTGGGCCCTACATAGCGCCACATACCAGTGTCTTCTTTTAAAAACGCAGGGTACACATGTCTACCCCAAAAATGTCACGGCATGAACATCAAACATGGGAGTCCAGGGAAATTGTTAGGTCTCTCCTTTCCCTGACAAAAGGACTGCTAAAAACACAAGAAAAGAGGCGGGACCCACTTTATTAAAGCATGTGACACGTGTCACCAAATCATTGGATCACCAGACAAATGGCACTATAGGAATTTGACACGTGGCATAAATTTTCAAGACTCCCTCTTGGTTACATATTTTGGCCAGTTGCCTTAAAAAAAATCAAAGAAAAGTCATAAAAATCATGGAAAAGTGGTAGTGGAGAGATAGAAGGTGAATAGTAACTTATCAAAACTTCAATCTGCCGAAACACTACCGAATCCGTGTTTTCTCTCAAAATACCCTTCACAAACCTTCTTTTACTTATCCCAAGCTTCATTTCTACAATTTTGGATTTTTATTTGGAGGGGTTTTATGCCATCTTGCCAGCTGGAGTACTGCCAGATTTCCAAATCGGTTGCGGAAATGCATAGAGGTAAGCATATGCTTTATTTTAATAGATTGGTTAGTTGTTTGGATGAGTTTTCATGAGGCTGGGATACTGTTCATTTTTTGGCCAGGGGTGTTTTTAAATTTTAATCATGATTTAATCATGTATTTATGGTTAGATGATGATTTATGATTATACTGAATCAAGTTGTTGGACAAAATTTTGTTTTGGTGATTTTGGCAAAATTGGGTCTATACAGTCAGTAGGTGTAGAGGCCAAAGCTTTGTGATTTTGATATTAACATTATGTTTAGAATGCAAAATGGTGGGGGAATAGCTCTGGCTGTAAATTTTGGACCACTAAAAATAAATACTGAAAACTAGAAATTCTACTAGTGTGAATTATATGCGTGGCAATTTGATTATGTGACATTTTTTAACAGGAAAATGATGTCCAAAAATTGTAAAGCTCTCTAGTATAAAAGTAGACTTATCAAGCTTTAAGTTGATAAGCCATATAAACATATAAATCATTTGGATTTGTATAATGGAAGTTCTGCATTTTTAAACATTGGTCATGTAAAACTGGCAAGTTTTGTGGTAGTGTGAATTGAATTGTGGTTCTAGAATTTTTTGGACATAATTGGTAGTAGGAGGTATTTTCCCTTGTTTTATACTTAAAAAGGGTCACATAGAACTTGGAACCACTCCATTTGGATTTTTCTATATTAAGTTATGATTTTTGGAAGTTCAGCCATGAAACAGGGGAAAACCTAGAGGTGTAGTTTCTTGGCCACAGCAAGATGATTTCCTGGCCGTAGCCCAAAAGTTTTTGGGAATTTTCGTTGCTGCCAAAGGATTCCGTAGCAGCAGCCAAGACCCCAACTTCCAACATTTCATATTTTTTGGAGAAACGTTGAATTGTTTAGCCTATATAACTTCTTGGACATTGATATACACTTCCAGTGACTCTCTATCATGTCTATAATGTTATGATTGGGTATTTAGGGCCATGAGAGGTCAGGAAAGAAGAAATGGAAGAAGAACTGGAAAGGCCATAAGAGGTCAAGGAAGAAGAAATGGAAGATTTTCCAAGAAGCTACAATAGTTGGAAGAAAAGGTACAAGAGGAGGACACGAAGACAAGAGCTAGTTAAACTCTCCTGACTTGCATGTATTTGATATCTGTATGCTTGTATGATGATATGTGTTATTGCTTGGATTAATTGTATAGAACATATGTGAATGATTGAAGCTTTATTTGTACTTATGCAATGGCCATGAGTGTATTATAAAGCATTGAGCATACATATGTCATTATGTTGGGATAAATTTATATAAGCAAGCATATTATATACTAAGCATTATCTTGCATGCGTAGTTAATATTGTTTACTACTAAGATTTGCTTTGAATCTCACCTCCCTTAACCAACCATATAGGTGTGATGAAGTACAGAAAGGTACTGCAGGTAGTAGCATAAGAGGGAACTATGGCAGATAAGTGAAGATTGATCTGTTGTTTATTATATTAGACACTTTGGTAGCCCTGTGTGGCTATACTATCTGTATAAATAGACAAATGAATGAGCTAAGAATGAGCTTAGGAATAATCTGGCTAAATAACTGAATAGCTAATTACTCTGATTGAATTAAATAAAGATAAGAATTGATGAGTAGTGATGAAGTTGTGACCCCTGAATGATGCTTCCGCAAGATTTTGAATTTTTTTGAAAAATCTACTCAACAATAGGTTGAAATCATGTCATGAGGATGGGAATTGAAAGAACTTTATAAATGAATATCATTTCGTAGTTCGAATTCGCTGCATAAAACTCATCAGATCGATTATAGAAGTAAGGTGTTTCAATAAATGCGCTTATGAATCATGATTCCAAAACAAGCACTTAATGTTGTTGACGTTGACTGGGGGTAAAAGCTGTCACAATGAGAGAGGATTTCAAAATTGCCCCCATGTATGTCAATATAAAACAAATAAATACTCAACAACTATTCATTCTCAAAGATATTTTATGTGCAAAATTTATTAATTTTTAAAAAATAAATATTATAAATTATAACATTTCAATCAATGATCTAATATAACCTTTGCCAAATATTAATGATTATTTATATTGACAATAATAAATCCAAAATTTAATTATATTTGTTAAAGTTTTGGATCATATTATGTTTAATGAATTCATATGAATTCCCTAGAAATTTCTATATTAAATATGGTAGATTATAAATATTGATATATTTAATTTCAATCATTTGAATTTGGATTATTTTTAAAATGCATTATTGTCATTTCTTATATATATTATAACGATTAATTATATACTTTTAATAGTAACTTATAGATAGAAGTACTCTTACAACTTTATGATCCGATTTTACATCATTGTCACAAGTTGACAAAGCAACCTTGCCTAAAATAATACAAATGAGAAGAAACCTACCACTTTGATCCCTTCATAAGATAGAGGGAAAGGAGAGATTTTTTTATCCTAATTATAAGCAATGTCATTAACTTTTTTATTTTTAGTGTCTCCTTTTACTGCTCATTAAATGTTTGTATATTTTAAAGTATGTATATTTAATGGGGGAAAAGATGGAAACTTATTAATACTATAAGTAAAGTTAACGGGCTTAAAAGTTTTCCTTGATTTCAATGAAACATGTTTTAAGTGACTTAAAACTAAGAATGTATAGTAGATGGATATATTAAATCGTATTAGTAAAGAATTAATGATATCAAGGTTTTCAAACTCAAAAGTTTAAACAAACTCATGACAAAGCACTAGCACATATTCACGCATATATAACATGTAATAAATAATTGTTATATCAAATAAGCGTTATCTATGTCAAGGAGGATGTCCTGCTAAAATATATAATGAGTAACAGTCTAGCCACTCACCATGTAGATTTTGTCCGCTTTGGTGGCTAGTCGTAGTCCCCACCCTCACGGTTTCGTTTCTTTAGAGTCTCAATTTCTTCTATTAAGAAAACGCGTGTACGAGAGAGAGGTATCCGCACACTTATAAGGTATGCTTCGCTCCCTTCTCCAGCCGATGTGGGACCCCACTACCATAGAAGACACTTTTAACGTCTATTTTTATGCACTTTATGTAACCCCTACCTTAAAATCCATAATTATAGTTCAAAAATATGCCATGTTAAATTATAGACCAACTGATAATTTAAAACTTATTAAAAGTCCTAACTTCTAGACAAGATGTGGTCCTGTGATAAAGTGAGTTTTCAAAACTTTTCCAAAACCTATTTGATTCGGTCTCATATTCACATTTGGAATATATATTTGGCCTGTGCAGATCGTTTGCATTCATACATATCAGAGTGTAACAAAAATTTCTGACATACTTGGGTTCCAAATCAGGGATTACATGAACTATCCATATTTACAACATGTACAACATATATAAAAATCCTAGAATATGATAACCAACTACCAAACATAAAACTCCTAGCTCAGAGCTCTGACCAGCCTTCATCACTTGCTTTTCCTTCAAACCTGTTAGATCCGATATGTTTTGATGATAACAAATATTGGATTAATCAAACAAAATGATTTGAACAAAGTAACTAAGCTCTTGGAGACAGGGAATAGCCACTCGAGAGCTACTGCAATAATGAAAATATAAAGAAAGACAGAGCATTGGAAAAAGGTGCACTGTGAGATTTTTGAAGACATTACTCGAGTGAGCACTCAATTAATGACCTCATTACTCGAGGGACCACTCGAGTAATGTGAAAGAAAACACTCGAGTAATCAGAGCAACAAAACCATCCAGTAGCTCTTGGCCAAGAATTGAAGGACATTACTTGAAGTGACTACTGGAATAATCTGTAAATTTATTTAAAGTATTACTCGAGTGACCACTCAAGTAATTAGGTAAGTCTAATAGGAATTGCTCTTGGCCAAGATTTTCAAGCCATTACTCGAGGGATCAGTCGAGTAATCTCCAAAGTTATTTGAACCATTACTCGAGGGACCACTCGAGTAATCAGAAGAAATAAAACACTTACTTGAGGGATTACTTGTGTAAGCATCGCAAGTCATATTCTAGTTAGACAACGTTGACTTATTCTTTGGGTTATTATGCAACAACTTGAGTAAGCAAAAAATGCGCCACTCGAATAATGAATTAAAGAAAGCTTGATTTTAATCCGATGTTCATTGATTTGTTATATATATGATTAACCCTTTATTGTATTAGTTTTCTGAGTATACTTACAAAAAAACAATGAAGAGATCATGCATTAAGAAGAGAAGTCAAACATATCATCCATAATGTTCAAAACGCCTACCTACCACAAAGGGCTAGCTTTCAAATTCGAAGAATGGTCAAACAAAGCTACGCGACTCTAACGAATATGTTTGAAATACTTCCAACGGACATCACAAATCATCTATATATATGTAGCATTCAAAGAACAAAATACAAAAACTGAGAATAAGAAAACTCATACTGATCAATACATTCTTTGTGCTCTATCTTCTTATACTCACTCTTTGTACTTCAGTGATTATATATTTGTTCCGCGAGAGAGATTTTGATTACAAACTCAATATTTTTTATTGAGATAACTTAAGGTTGTAGAACCTTGAGTTGGGGATTTGATTACAACGTGTAACGGGGAGCGAGTGTCCAGTGAAGGAACTTGCTATGTACTGAGGTGCCAAGAACCCATTGAATCTTGGAAGATATAGGGAAACTCTCAGAGAAGCTCTGAGGGCTAGATGTAGGTCAAAGTGGTTGTGACCGAACCATTATAACTCCCGGTGTACACTTCGGTGATGTTTCTCCTAGCTTTTAATTGCTTTAAATTTCTAGTCAATCTTTATATACGCAATGAATTTTCTAGTATCACCCAATTCAGCCCCCCTCTTAGGTGAAACACTTGCACTAACATTTGGTATCAGAGTGTAGGTCTTCTTGTTCAAGTATAACAACTTAAGAAGGACCAATGGCAGGCATGGGTGAAGGAATTCTTCCCTATGGAGCTACTATCACCAGACCTCCAGGTTTCAGTGGTGAACACTTCTCTTTCTGGAAAACCAAGTTTAGAGTATTGATAATGGCTACAGAATACGGACTATCAGACTATGGGACGTGATTGAGAGTAGAAACTACAAACCTGAAAAGATTTTAGATTCACAGAGGGTTCTTAAGACACCAGTAGAATATGATGAGAATAATAAGAAACTTATTACACTCAACAGCAAGGCAATTCTAATGATTCAAAGTGCAAGGAGTCAAAATGAGTACTTCAGGATTTGCACACTTCCAACTGCTAAAGAAATATGGGAAGCCCTGGAAATAGCACACGAAGGAACTTCGGGAATAAAAGAAAATCGGATCAATACTCTGGTTACTGAGTTTGATTTACTCTGAATGAAATCAGGTGAGTTAATAGCTAAATTAGAACTTAGATATACTCATCTTGTTAATGAACTTGCAGCACTTGGGAAAGTCTATGATTAACATACCCAAGTACGAAAGATTCTGTATATTCTTTCTAAAGACTGGGAGGCTAAAGTCACTACAATTGAGGAAGCAAAAGGTGAATCAATGCGATCGATTGCTTCTCTATTCTGAAGTCTTTCTGAATATGAAAGTAAATTAAAATTCAAATGAGAGCAAGATGATATTGGTGACAAGAAGAAGAGAGGTCCAGCACTGTAAGCAAAAGAAGAAAATGAAGATGAAGAGTTTGACGATAATGAAATGGGCCTAATGATTAAACAATTTAGAAAGTTTTACAAGAAAGGCCAAGAATTAAAAAATTTTCAGAAAGGAGGAACAAGCAGTAAAGAACATATCATTTACTATGAATGTGGAAAGCCAGGACATATCAAATTAGAATGTCAAGAACTGGCTCAGAAGAATAAAGAGAAGAGAAAAGGCAAGTTCTATAACAAGAAGAAAGCCTTTGTATCTGCCATATGGGGAGACAGTTCATCTGACGAAGATAGTGATAATGAGGAGGTAGCCAATATCTGTCTAGTTGCTCAAGAAGAAACAAAAGAAGAGGTAACTGATTCTGATCCTACCTATGATGAATTAATTTCCGAATATAATGCTTTACATTCTGAATTCATCAAAGTAGGTAAAGAACTAGTTTGTTTCAAAAAGAAAAACAGGCTTCTTGAAGTAGAACTTAAAGAAAATTTAGAAAAGGATTGTGAAAACTGTTCCTCTTTGAAAAAGAAAAACACTAATCTCACAAAAAATCTTGAAAAATTCACCAAAGGAAGTGAGATGTTAAATGTGATTTTAAAAGCTCAACGATTTGTAAATGACCGATCTAGTATTGGATCTGATCCAAAATCAGATAGAAGGAAAGGAATAAAAGAAAGTAGGAGGTAAGACATACCTGAGTTACTTTTGGCATTTTGTTTATACATCAAATCCTTTCGCATATTGCAATTACTATAATAGAAAGGGTCATTATACTTCATCATGCATTCATAAGAAGAAAGGAAAGATAGGAACCTACAAATGGGTACCTAAAGGTTCATATGTTTAGAAAATATTCTGTACTAACCCAAATGGACCCAAAAAAATGTGGGTACCTAAAATTTAATCGTATTTGATTGCAGATATATCTTAAAGCATCCAAAAACAACAAGTAGTACATAGACAGTGGATACTCGAGACATATGACTGGTGAATTAAAATTTTTTACCATGATACAACCTAAAGAAGGTGGAAAGGTAAAATTTGGAGGAAATCAATACGGAAAAATCGCAGGAATTAGTGAAATAAAAAATGATAAAGGCATACAAGTGCAAGACGTATATTACGTTGAAGGATTGTGTCATAACTTGCTGAGTGTGAGTCAAAGTGTAGATAAAGACAAGGGTAATTGCTATACCCTTGATATAAGCAAAAATATTTCTGAAAACTATTTTTTAAGTAACACCGATGAAAGTTGGCTATAGCATAAGAGACTAGCTCATGTCAATATGCACCAACTAGGCAAGTTAATTAAAAAGAATTTAGTGATTGGATTACCCGAAGTAAATTTCAAAAATGATTTAATTTGTGATGCATGTCAGAAGGGAAAACAAACTAAATCATCTTTCAAATTAAAAAATGAGATCGCAACTAATAGACCACTTCAATTTTTACATATAGATTTAATTGGACCAGCAAGAGTTAAAAGTCTTGGTGGCAACTTATATTCATTGGTCATTGTTAATGATTTCTCTAGATTTACATGGACTATTTTTCTGTCATCAAAGGATGAAACCTTTGGAGAATTTATTATTTTTGCCAAGAAAGTGTAAAATGAGAAAGGTATGTCCATTGCAGGTATCAGGACAGATCATGGTGAAGAATTTGAAAATCAAACCTTTGAAGAATATTGTGATACTAATGGCATTGATCACAATTTATCCGCTCCAAGGACACCTCAACAAAATGGAGTCGTGGAATGAAAGAACAAAGTACTCACTAAAATGGCTAAAGTAATGCTAAATGAAAAGAATGTGTCTCAAGTTTTTTGGGCCGACGCAATGAGTACAACATGCTACATTTCAAACATAGCCTACATTATAACAAAACTTGGAAAGACACCATACGAACTATACAAAGGAAGGAAGCCAAACCTTGCTCATCTACACATCTTTGGTTGTAAGTATTTCATTCATAATAATGGTAAATACAACTTAGGAAAATTCAATTCTAAAACTGATGAAGGAATTTTCCTAGGCTATTCAAACTGAAGCAAAGCATACAGAGTTTTCAATAAACAAACATGTGTTGTTGAAGAATGAATTCATGTTGTATTCGATGAATTTGAATCCTTTGACAAAACTATTAACAATGAGCAGGAAGTTGTTTTAAATCAAGAAAATGGTCAACTTATGTCTAAATCTCTTATCCTAGAAGTTGATCAAACCAAGGAAGAAGATCAGTCACTAGGACAACTTAGAGACTGGAAATACAACAAAAGTCATCCCCTAGAGCAAGTCATAGGAGATGTGAATGAAGGAGTCAAAACTAGAAATAAAATTTTCAATGAAGTTAGTTTCTCTTCTTTTATTTCTGAGATTGAACCTTCTAACATTGACAAAGCCTTATCAGACAATGATTGGGTAATAGCAATAGAAGAAGAGATAAATCAATTTGAGAGAAATCAAGTTTGGGATTTGGTACCCCGACCTAA
Source organism: Inga oerstediana (assembly GCA_963210345.1). Taxonomy (NCBI): domain Eukaryota; kingdom Viridiplantae; phylum Streptophyta; class Magnoliopsida; order Fabales; family Fabaceae; genus Inga; species Inga oerstediana. Next base: position 25,533,482 of record OY723400.1, on the reverse strand, counting down.
GGACATCTGATCATTCGCACTACATGGGTATTCAAGAACAAACTTGATGAATATGCAATCATTGTCAGAAATAAGGCAAGATTGGTGGCCAAAGGTTATCATTAGGAAGAAGGAAATTGATTATGAGGAAACGTATGCTCCAGTGGCTAGATTGGAAGCTATACGAGTACTCTTAGCCTTTGCATGCATCAAAGGATTCAAACTCTATCAAATGGATATAAAGAGTGCATTCTAAAATGACTACATCATGGAAGAAGTGTATGTATATCAATCCCCAGGTTTTGAAGATGTAACCAAACCTGACCATATTTTCAAACTAAGAAAAGCTTTATACGATTTAAAACAAGCTCCTAGAGCATGGTATAAAAGGCTCAGTAAATTTCTCATTGATCAAGGTTTTGTACGAAGAAAAGATGATACAACACTTTTTACAAAATGAAAATGAGATGATATCTTAATTGTACAAATATATATTGATGATATAGTTTCCGGTGCTACTAAGGAAACCTTATGCAAGGAATTTTCTGAGATAATCCAGGGGGAGTTTGAGATGTCAATGATGGGAGAATTGAATTTCTTTCTCGGTTTGCAAATCAAACAAAGAAAGAATGGAAATTTCATATCTCAAACAAAATATTTAAAAGAGCTATTAAAGAAGTATTGAATGGATGAAGCAAATGGAATGGACACGCCTCTGAGCTTAACTATGTTGCTTGATATTGATGTCAAAGGAAAAGATTACAACATTACAAAATATAGAGGAATGATTGAATCATTACTCTATCTCATTGTAAGCAGACCTGACATTCAATTCAGTGTGGGTATGTGTGCAAGATATTAATTAGTACCAAAGGAGTCACATGATGAAACCATCAAACGTATCTTCCGATATCTTACTGACATGGCAAAATTAGGTCTCTGGTATTCTAAAGAAAGAAGTAAATATCTAGTTGTATACTCAGACTTTGATCATGGAGGATACAAAACAGACAGAAAGAGTACCAGTGGACAAGCCAGTTTCTTGGAGGTTCACTTGTGTCATGGTATAGCAAGAAACAAAATATAGTGTCACTTTCATCAACACATGCTGAGTATGTTGCAGCATCAAGTTGTTGTGCATAAGTGTTGTGGTTGAAGCAACAACTATAGGATCTTGGTATCTATTTGAAGGAGATACCAATATACTGTGACAACACTAGCACGATTAGTTTGGCAAAGAATCTAGTTCAACATTCTAGTACCAAGCATATTGATGTTAGACATCACCTCATCAGAGATCATGCCCAAAAGAAAGATGTTAAAGTAATATTCATTCCAACTCATCTTAAACTAGCTGACATCTTTACAAAACCTCTTGCAAAAGATCAATTCCTATTTATTAGAAGAGAATTGGGAATGGTAAATCCCAATGAGTTGTAAGTTATCTAGTGTTTACAGAATGTTAGATGACATTATTTAATGTTGTTTTGATGATTACTAACTTAAGCAATGGAGTTTCTAGTAATTTATTTTGCAGAAATTTGAAACTCTATTATAAGGTATGAAATGCAGAGGTTAACAGAGGACAATGTTACTAGAGGGACAACTTCAAGTAACCATCATTACCGGAGTAACATCTTGAAGTAAATGTATGGCCTACTCGAGTAATAACCTAAAAAATGTGATAGTGAAGCATTGATTCAAAAAGAATTCAAAAGGAAATAGCAACAATTGTAAATGAACAGTCAGAATGTGAAGAGATAGGTTACCTGAGGAAGCTTTCAAGTAAACTTCAAACTTACTTGAGTAAGGCCTCAAGTAACTCTGTTTGCAGATCACAAATTTACCTGGATTTAACTCAAATCAGTCTTAAATTGACCTCAAATCAATAAAGGAATAAACATGGGTAATTACAATATTATTCAGGCCAGGTACACACTTAAATTTACTGTATTTTTTGAATTTTTGGTATGATCACTTGAGTAGATACTCAAGGGAAGCTCATGATTACTCGAATAAGGCCTCAAGTGATGTCGGGCACTAGGTCTTTATCAGTAGCAACTCAGTCATTTTTCACAAAATCTCCTCGAGTGATTCTCCCAGTGTTCTTCTAAAAACTTTTCACAATCATTCTGTCTTCTCATTTCTGTCAAAACCTACTGATTTAAACCTTTAAAAACTTCTCAGATTTCTTAGATTCTTCTACCCTAAACCCACGACTGTTGACACGCCATTTCCAGAAAATCTCTGTTCTCTCAATCATAATGGTGAGAACAAAATCTCCTAATCCTACTACACCTTCTGAGTCTTCTGAACCATAACAACCCTCTGATTCACCTCCTTCTCCTCCTACCAAGAGATGAAAGCTTTCTCCTAAACCAAAAGCTAAAACCAAACCGCAAGCTAAGTCTAAGGTAAAAGGTGTTGTGATCAAAGAACCCATTGTCACCAGGGCTTAATCTAAGAAGAGTTCATCTCCGGGAAGAGGCAAAGAAACCAAAGCACCATCTCCTCCTCCTTCTGATTCATTAGACACACCAACCTTTTCTATAAAATCATCCAAAAAGACATCCAAGGGGACAAAATTTGATAGAAATCTTGCCAAAGCAATGGCAAACTTTCTTGAAGAGGCATTTCATTCAGAGGAGCTAGAAGTTAGGGAAGAAGAAATCACATTCCCTCTAAAGGGATTCAATGTGAATAAGCTTGAGGAGTCTAAAAAATATTTAGATCACTTTTCAAGGAGAAGAGTTTGCAAGATGAACTTTATTGACTCTAAGATTCTTCAAGAGGTATTGAAATTTGACCTATGTCCTTATCTCAAGTCCTATATGCCTTAGCTTTCTGTTAAACTTCCTTTTTACATCAAGATAGTAAGTCATTTATATTACAACCTTGAACCTATTAATGATCCTATTAGAAAATTTGTGGAAGAAGAGATGACCTCTAAGGTTAGAGGGCAAAGAATTCTAATCTCACCTTCCAGAATCAACACTTGGTAGGAATAGGAGACCCTCCCAATGATAACTATCCTAACCTCAATTTAAACTAGTTGTTTTCTATTTTGAGACTTGGTGAGATAATGGGACCCCTCAATTTCAACCCGAGTAACATGTGTAATTTTCATCGAGTTCTATGGTATATCTATTCGAGAGACGTAGTCAAAAAATCTAACAACTTCACTTATTTCATAGAGAGGGTCTCTAGAAAATTTGCCTAATTGCTTCTCAAAGAACAAAATGACTTGGGAGAGTTCATCTTTGCCGAGATTAAGAGATATAGATTTGAAGTAAAATCTACCACTCCAATGCCTTATCCTTATCTCATATCTTTATTCTTGAAAAAAGAATAAGATTTGGTACTTGGAAAGCAAAGAGCCAATTGAGAGGCTAACTCCAGTGGGAAGAAACCAAATTGGAAAGTTACACATTGCTATTCCCCTGAAAACTCCTCTTGAGTCTGGTCTTAATTAGAAAAAGACTGAGGCTGAATCAAGTAGAATGGTTGATACTCAGTCCTCTACTTCTGCTCCATCTTTCATTAGTTCAGTATTATAGACATTTATGGAGAACATTCTTAAGGGTTTTCATGTGGATATTGCAAATACCAATGCTAAATAGATAACCCATATGAATGTGAAGATGGGAGAACTTATGGAGAGAATGGATAAGAGGTATGAAGAGATGTTGACAGAGCAACAGGCATAGGGTGAGCTTTTGAGATCAATTCAAGCCATACTTGATGCTTTGGCACCTAGTTCATGCACTCCTGATCCATTTATGCCTACATCATTTCCTGAGCCAGTATCACCTTTTAATCCTCAACCTTATGATCCTAGACCTAATGAGCTTAGTATAATACCCCAAATTTTGAAACTTGAGGCTAGAGAAGAAGCTTGAGATTAGTGAATCGCTAAGCCTTGGTTTAGCAAGATTCCAAATGTGGATTAATGGATAATGACTCCAAAAGTAGATGTGGTTGTGATAAATAAACCCTTTTGGAGAATATGAAGTGGATTGTAGTCGCTTGTGTTATGAGCAGCGCCAAAACCCTGTATTTGAGTTCAATTATGGATTAACATCCAAATTGACTTAGAATAGAGGGAAGGTATGTTTTGCGATAAATTAAACGATATGAAGTGTTTTGTGGCGATTCAATGGGAATTACCGTAATCAGGGGAAAAATGGTAAAGTTACCGACCAATTGATCGGTTACCGAAGAGGAAACTCATTGGTAACTTCAAGATCAATGGTTAGGATTGCTTTTGCAAGAGATTAAAGGGTGGAATCATGTGTGCATGTGTCTATGTGAGCTCATGGAAGATGGAATAAGATGTTGACACTTGGTAAGTTTTAGACCTTTGGATCTTGGTCAATTTGTCAACACTCATCCTCTCTCCTCTCTTCCTTTTTGGTTAGCCTAATGAGGCTTTTAGTGGCTAAAAAATGACCCTCCTTCTTCATCAACTCATCTCTCTCTCTCTCTTATGTCTCCATGGTCGTCCATCAAGAGGGAAGAAAGAGAAAAAAAATAAGGTGAGATTTGGCTTGTTTCTTGTCCTCTAATGCTCTAATACCCTTCTTTAATATTGTTCATAGTGATGAGATCTTCATTTCTATGGTCTTAGATTTGTGAAAGGAGGTGTTTGAGAGCTTGAGCAACAGTGGAAAGATGAAGAATCAAGGAATTTGTTTGGGAAAGAGGAAGAGGTGAGTGTTTGCTTCCTTTTGATCTATTGATTGTGGTTTTTGGTGGAGTTTTGAGAATTGTGATATTTTCCCTGATTTTGTGTGATTTTTGAATTGGATGATTTGAATGGTGAATTGTGGTTAAATTGCCATAGTGTGTTTTGGTGTCATTGGAATTGGTTTGAGAACTTGGAATGAAAAGAATGGCAGTGTGTGTTTGTGTTGTGGTTTTGTGATGACATGTTATGATTATTGGTACAACATGTCAATATAATGTGAATTTTGTTTTTTTGGTGTTTCCAATGGATTCCTTGTGAAAATTTGTGTGGGAATGAAGTTTGGTATGAAATTGGGATCATTGGAAGCAAATATGCCAAAACTAGAAATGCTGCCATTGAAAGTCTATTCTGGGCAGTCAGTTTGTGTGAACGTTTTGAATGACCAAATGGTCTCTAAAAATTCTGAAACTTTCCAGTCTTGAAGTTCACATCTTAAGCTTTAAAATGAACATATAATTTGTGTCATTTCGGTTTTGTGGATTGGGATTTATGTTTGCCTAAAGTTTGAGGTCAAAACTGGACGTAATTCTGGAGCAGTGTGGATATGTGTGTAATTCTGTATTCTTTTGGTGATTTCCAGTAATGATCCATATTTTTCCTATGAAGAGGAATTAAATATCTTTCATTTAGATTTGGGATCACCTCATTTCAATATTTCTAGAATTAATTATGAATTTTTGAAGTTGCCTTGGCTGCAGCAGAAAATCTTGGCTACAGCGTAAAAGTTTTTGTGCATGTTTTGGCCGCAGCCAGAAATTCTTGGCTGCAGCCAAAAACCTTTTGTGCTTGTTTTGGCTGAAGCCAGAGGGTTCTTGGCTACAGCCAACCCCCATTTTCAGTACTTGGTGATTTTGAAAAGTGATTTCCAAGCTAGTACTTCCCAATCCTTTAGGCTTTCATTGAGCTTATTATAGCTATCTAAAGGTTGTGAATGGTAACCAACTTTAAGTGATATGGAAGTAAGGATTTTGAATCAAGATTGACCCTATGTCCTTGATTTGGTTATAGGGTTGGATATTCGCTTTGATCGTGAGTAAGCGGTGTTGGAGCTTATGTGGAAAGAACAAGGGTAAGGAAATTACCTCTCCTGCATGCTCTGATATTTGTGTTAGTGTGTTGATGCATGTTATTGCTTTGCTTGATTATGTGATACATGTATGAATGATTTGAAGCTATGTTTCAATTTATGCTATGGCCAAGAGTATGTTGTTCGAAGCATTAAGCTTACAGATTTGTTAATGTGTGAACATGAATTATGTGATACAAGCATGTCATGCATTAAACACATATCTTGCATGCATATTGGTAACTGCTTTCCCTACTGAGATTCTTTAGAATCTCACCCTCCCCTATCAACATTTTAGACAGGGAAGGAAGAGCGAGGATGGTGCAAGCATTCAAGGATGGTGAAAACTCCTTAGAGTATTTGAGTTTGGTAGTTGGTTATCATAGATGTTGGGATAATTATATATGATATGGACGTATATTTGAGTATGTATTCGGATATGTATTTGAGATGTGTATTTGAGAAGACTTTGTGTAATCCCTATATGAGGGCTTGTAGGGGCGAATATGCCCTGTAAGGCTTTGAGTTAATGTATGGAACCCGGGACTGCCGGGATTATTATTGTGCACTCTGATATTGGTATAAATGTGATTTATCTTCACATAGTAATTGTATTCGAAATTTGAATATGAGACCAGGTTAATTATATTTCAAAAGATATTTGTGAAAACCCTATCATGAAGATGAGATTTTAAAGGGGTTTTGTTTTTAATTGGTCTCTATTTCACTTTAAATCGCGTATTTCAAATATAATTATGGCTGGGGGTTACACTTAGACCCTCTAAGCTCGGACCTGTTAGATATAAATAGTTTTGATGATGTCAAATATAGATGTTAAATATGAGCAAAAAGTTTGTACAATATACATATCTTCTACATGGACTAACTACTATATTTAATGTTGTGTATCTTGTAGATTAGTCATAAACCCAATAGTAGGTTGATGTTATTTTGTTTATAATGCCTCATAGATGGAGGATGATCATGAAGAAGAAAATGAAGAAGTAAGGGATTGAAGAAAGAAGGCATTGCAAGAACTAATGAAATATCAAGAAGAAAGATTGGTCAAAGCAAAGAAAGAAGAAGATTGAAGATATTTAAGAAGACATCTAATTGGGTTATGAAGGATGATCATCCATTCAAGAATGATTATCATGAGGAAAAACAAGAAGAACGAGATTGAAGAAAGATTAAAGAAAGAGATTGAAGAAAGAAGAACTTGCAATATCACATGAGAATATCAAGATCCAAGCTATTAGAAGTGATACCGGAGGTTTCTTTGATCATATGGAGGTTAGAATGGGTCAATTCGAAGCCAAGATAACTTATATGAAAGTTATGGAACTTCCCCAAGGTGTTCCATTGAGTTTTGACTCTCTGTCATATTTTGGAAGGCATCACTCGAGTGGTTACTGAAGTGATGGACATGATCACTCGAGTGACCACTCTAGTGATTTGCATTTTTATTGTGCTCTATTTTCGTGTGGCAGGACAGAGGTTTGGTATTTTGGGCATATTCTCTAGCCACATGTCGGATTAAAATGAAACTAGTTGTATATGAAACTAGACTCAAAACATGAAAAATAAACACCAAAACCACATTCGAAGGAGTTCAGATGAGGGAGATATAATCTGTTGAAGTTGACACATGAATAAGCATCTTTTACCAAAACAGTTTTGGTATTTTAGACATAACTCCTAAACTACATATCGGATTGTGACAAACCTAGTGCCATATGAAAGTAGACTCACAGAGCTTTCCATGGACATATAATTTGCTATATTTAAACTTATATAGTAAGAGCTATCCTTTTGGAAGCTGATCCTCATGGTTTCAGACTTTGTCTAAGTGGAGAAGATATTCTTTGCATCATAACTTTTTGTACACGAGTTTAGAGCTGATTCTTGTTACATTGGAATGTAGACAATGAGAACTTTACGAAGATATATTACTTACCATGTTTAGAGTTAAAATGGAAATATCACTTGAAAGGCTCACTCGAGTGATACGCAAAGTTATTTAAAATTTACTCGAGGGACCACTCGAGTAATGTGTGAGAAATTATTCCTGAAAGCTCTCTATCGTAAATTGTATAGGATTACTTGAAGGGATCACTCGAGTAATCTATAAAGTTATTTGAAAAGCTTACTTAAGGGATTACTCTAGTAACCAGAGCAGAAATCATCCAGTTGCTCTCGGTGAAGAATTAATAGACTTTACTCGAGGAACCACTCGAGTAACCAGATGTGAAAAGGTTTGACTCGAGGGAGCACTCGAGTAATATGTAAACTTATTTGAGAGCTTACTCAAGGGATCACTTGAGTAATGAAGATGGAAATACTCTCGGCCAGATTTTGAACGTGTTTGCTCAAGGGATCACTCGAGTAATGACCCAGGCTTACTCGAGTGACCACTCGAGTAATGCTTCCCAGGAGAACAGAACAACATATTGAAGCTTTCGAAAATCATGGGAATGATTATAAACTCACTCTTCTTGTTTCCAATCACTCTTATACTTCCTTGTATTAGTGTTTAATGTATTTCTACTGGAATACAATGAAGAGATGATGCACAGAGATGAAAGTTGACTTTACGGAAGTGGAGCATCCAACGTTCTAACGGCTAGTTTTTCAAATATGAAGAACTGTCAAATGAAGCAACGGGAATCTAATGAATGAAAGCTTACAACGGTCATCTACTATAATTCAACTATAAATATGAAAGCATTCATCCACTTCTACTCGAATACTCTCTGTTCTTATCTATTTTCTACATCATGTATATTTAAGAGAGAGATTATTTGCATTGTACTTCAGTATTCATCTATTCACTTCTGAGAGAGAAGATTGATTGTAATTTTTCATCATCAAAGTTGTATCCTTACGGGGTGTGTAAGGGAGAGTAACTCGATTGTAACCTTACGATGTGTAAAGGAGAGTAACTCAGTGAGAAATTTTGTAAAAGGCTTCGCAAGTGCCCTGCTAAACTTGTAGGTTTTAAAGGCTTTTCTTGTGCTTGGATTAAACAAGAAGATAGTGGATTTGAAAACCCCAGGAGGAGCCTGGGGACTGGACGTAGACTATCGCAGATTGGACCAAACCAGGATAAATCATAGTTTGCATACTCTCTTCCTTAAACTCTTATATTTCTAGCATATATTAATTGTTGATTTATGATTCATTACTTTCATATTTATTGATTCTACTAAGATGCAAAAAGATTTTCAAATTTCTTAAGATTTTCATCTTACACCCAATTGACCTCCCCTCTTGGGTGTAAGCCGATTCTAACATTTGGTATTAGAGCTGGACTCTTGTTTAAAGGACTTAACCGTCTCAAGAGTGTATAATGGCTGATTTTTGGTTTCATATGCTTTCTGAAGGTTTTGACTACACAATTCTACCAATTTTGAAAGATATTGATTTTTGGTTTTGGAAAGCTAGATTGACATCTTTTATAAAAAGCTTTGATTATAATATGTGGAATGTTTTACAAATGTCTTTGATTTCAATATGAGAAAGGACTGGGCAGAAAGAGAAAAGAAAAAGTTTTCATTGAACATTAGAGCAATGAAAATTTTGTATAGTGCTTTAACCGAAAATGATTTTGAGAAAATTAGATTTTTGCTCTACTACTAGAGATATTTGGGATACTCTTGATTCTATTTATACTTCTAACAAGTGTGTTGAAGTTGAAAGTATTGACAGTTCATGTGAAACTATAAGCTGCATACCTGTGGTTCATGAACAAGTGGAAGTTGACAATGAAAAAGGAGAAATCATAGAATACTTCCATGATCTTGTCAACATAGAAGAACAAGAGGAAGATGATTCCTAAGAAGGGCTCATTACAAATGAATTTGATGGATCATCCTCTAGAGCTCAAGATGCACATATGGTAAACAATTCTAATTCTTCTGGAGTTATTTTGAAAACTGATTTTCAAAGTTTGCATAAAATTGTTTCTCAACCAAGTATTGATTCTATTTTGAAAAGCAACAATATTTTCAATCATGCTTGAAATTCATGTGGGAAGAAAGAACTTAGGCAAACTGATCATTTGAGATCGTCTTTTCTTGATAGACACAATACTTACATAGAATCTCATAATGCATATCATCATATTATTTGCAATTATTATGGTAAATCTGATCACATTTCTCACACATGCTATATTAGAAGAAATTCTAATGTGAGAAATAAATACGCTTGGGTTCCAAAAACTCAAGTAAATTCTAATGCTAACAATCATGGACCCAAAGCAAAGTGGGTACCAAAATGTCCATATGGTGTTTCATGTGTGCAGATTGATTCTAGAAAGAATGGACAAAAGGATACTGAGAAAATGAAGAAAATTCCAAGAGTTCCTAATGTACCTAAATGGAGATTCACATTAATTAGGAGAACTCTCATATCACCCATTGCTGAAACTACAAAGTTTAACCACAAAGAAAGGCAATGTAGAAAGGAGTATGTTCCACCTCAAGAATGGACTACCATAGAGTACCATTCAACTATCTTGAGGAGAACAAGAAAAGGAGAATCTCTCAAACATCAAGTAAAAGATTTCTAGAGTCTATATATTTTGAGAAAAGGTTGTCAACACCCAAAGCAAGATATTCAAAGTATCAACATCATAGAAAGATGCAATGGGTAAGCAAAAGCAGTCCTCCAAGTATCTAAGGCAAAGGAGATTGAAGAATCAAGAAACAAGTTTGAGAAAGTGAATGAGGTGAGTGTTAGCTCCCTTTTGATATATATTGTGGTTGTTGGTTGAGCATTGAGTTTTTTGGAATTTTCTGCCCTATTTTTGAAAAATAGGGTCTTAGTGATCATGGAAATGGTATATTGTGATGTCTTTTGGACAAATGGATTGGTTTGAATCATTAAAAGTGAAGTTTGGCAACTTTGTATTTGGTTTTTTGTATTGGTCAAAACAAGGCATGTCAATGGGTTGTGATTTTGATCATTTTGAGGTTGTCATTGTGTTCCTTGTGAGAAATTGTATGGGAATAGGTTTGGTTATTGATTTTAGAGTCATTGGACACTTTGGTAGAAAAGTTGGAAATCTGTCTTGTGTGAACTCTGTTCTGGGCAGTCAGTTTGCACAATAGTTTTGAATGACCAAATGGTGTTGAAAAATTCTGAAACTTTCGAGTTTTAAAGATCACATCCCAAGCTTCAAAATAGACATATAATTTATGTCATTTCATTTTGTGAACTGAGAGTTATTCTTTGCCAAAGTTTGGGACTAAAACTGGACTCTGTTTTGGAGCAGTGATGAGTTTTATGTAATTCTGGAATTGGTTGGTGATTTTTAGTAATGGTCCATATTTTTCATATGAATTGAACTTAAATACCTTTCATTTGGATTTGGAATCACCTCATTTCAAGTTTTCTAGAATTAGTTATGATTTTCTAAAGTTCAGCCAAGAAACAAGCTTTTTCTTGGCCGCGGCCAGCGGATTTTGGGCCGCGGCCCAAATGTTTCAAACCTATTTTTGGCCACGGCCAGTGGATTTGTGGGCCGTGGCTAACCCGTAAAAATTAGTATTTTGCACTTCTGAAAGGTGGTTTTCAACCCAATGTTTCCCAATCCTTTAGGGCTTTTATTAGAAGTATTGTAGCCTCTTAAGGGTCGTTATTGATAACCAAATCTAAGTGTTGAGAAGTCAATTGAGTATTGGAATAGAGAATAACGCTTCTTCCTTAATTATGACTTTAGGATTTGATATTTGCTTGGAGCGTAGAAAGCCTGTGCCTGCTCAAGAATGGAAAGACCAAGGTAGTGACACTTTATCCTATATCATGTATATTGCATTGCTTGTTTGCGTTAGTAATTGAATACAGATACAGTGAGGGGATGTGGCAAAATCCTGGCCTTGAATACAGATACAGTGATGGGACGTGGGAAAAGCCCGACCTTGTATATAGTGAAGGGGACGTGGCAGTGTGCCCGGCCTCGAATATTCTACATTGTGATGTATACTTACTTGCTTTGTTTAATTATACATCATATATGTAAACCGTTGCTACTGGGATTCTTTAAATCTCACTCTTTCCAAATAATATTTTTAGATAGGGAAAGTGGATCAAGAGGCAAGCAAGTAGATAAGGGTGATTAGGATTATCCTGTATAAACTTTTGGATTAATGTTATTATCCCGGGTGAACGTTGGAAATTGTGCTTATACTCTGATATTATACATATGACAAACCGAATAGGCCTATTGATTTTATGAAAGAATGAATGAAGATTTGTTGTACAAGTTTTGTAAAAATTTTTTAATTACCCTCAATCTCTCATTCAATTATGAAACATGTTTATACACCTAATCCCGGCCTTGATGATGGCGGGGATTACATATACCTTGTGTTTTTGAAGTAGACACCGGTATGTGGTACCATATGGGGCCCATACACATACTCTAACCTGGCATCATTTTTTGGGCCTCGATATACGTGTCGTATTCCTGAACAAAACCTGAGTAGAGTCATGAGTGAGTATCGATAAAGAAACTTTATTAAAGTAGCTTTAATAAAGTAAGTCATTATAGCAAATGATGACACAACTTTTTTGTTGGATGAATAAGAGAATGACAGTGTCTTCTCATCATGACAAAATACCATGTTACTTTTGTGTTGGCTTGATAGGAAGTTCACAAGTGTTCCTTAAGATGACACTGCTCTTTGCCTTTTGTGTTGGCATTTCCAGAAAGAGCCATTTAGAGCCTGAGTCTGGGAAATCCGGTGGTCTCCGGTCCTGTCGCATATTTGACTTGTCAAACATCAAACCCAGGATCCTGATGAAATTGTCAAGCCTCTCCTTCCCCAGACTAAAAAGGATGGATAGAACCCGAGAAAAGTGGTGGGACCCACTTATTAAAGCAAGTGACACGTGTCATCAAACTAGTAGATTACCAGACAAATGGCACCATGAGAGCTTTACACTTGGCATAACTTTTCAAGACTCCCTCTTGGCCTTATATTTTTTTTGTAGCTAATCAAAATTCAGAAAAATATCTCAAAAGAAGTTAAGAGAAATGGTAGAAGAAAGAAGGTGGATGAATAGTGAAAGTTCTTGAGCTTTGGGGCCAATTTCACCACCGATTTGTCTCTTCCAGCTCCTGGAGTCTTCTGTAATGTTGTTCTTCTCAGTGAGAGCAACATTTCTATGGTTTCAGATTTTTAGTTGGAGGGGTTTGGTGCCATCTCACATGCCAGAGTACTACGAGATTCGAACCGATTGTGGAAACGCGTAAAGGTAAACGTGGGCTTCATTTTGAACCAATTCGTTTTTGTTTAGATGAGTTTTCATGGGGGTGGGGTACTGTTCATATATCAGTCAAGGGGTATTTTTAAGGTTTAATTATGTGTTTATGGTTAAATGATGATTTATGATGATTTTGTAATTTTATATTAAAATTGTCTGAATTCAGTTTTTAAAGGAAGTCAGTTTATGAAGAGTTTTTGAATGACCAAATATTGTCTAATGGCCATAAAAGTTTTTAAATTCTAATTAGACATCCTAAGCTTTAATTTGATATATAATATAGGTCATTTGGGCTTGTAGATTGTGAGATATGAATTTTCGAAGTTAGGCATTGAATCTGGAATGTTTTTTGGACCATCTGTGCTGTTCGATGATTCTGGGAATATTATCCCCATAATTAGTTATGGCTAGTATTTTCCCCTTAAAATAGACTTAATGGAGGTCACATAGGACTTTGAATGGCTACAATTAGATTTTTGTAGATTTAGTTATGATTTTTCAAAGTTAAGTGAAAAATTTGTCAACTTTCTAGAATAATGCGAAAATGAGAAAGTAATGATATGTGGCAATAGCGTTAGCTTCCAAGGGTTGAGTAAAACCCATAAAGTTACTGTGGGCCCTTTAAATACCCATTGGGCCTAATGTGTTAACTTTAATGGTTAACTAACCAAGGTGTCTTAGGCTATTAAAATTTGGGACAAGTTTGGGCCCAAAGAATAAAGACAAGTCTTAGAGGCTAAAGTAGCCCATTGGACATTTATTTGTCATGGCTCTAATAATATAGTCATTTATCTAGGGCCATGAGATGGCAATGGAAGCAACTTCAGTGGTTGAAGTAAAGGTGCAAAAAGGGGACTCGAAGACAAAAGGTAGTAAACTTACTTGCATGTATGTGATGTATATGCTGTGTATTGATTTGCTATATTGCTTACTTGATTATGTGAAGTATGTATAAATGAATAAAGCTCTATTTCTATTTTTGCTATGGCCATAAGTGTGTTGCATGAAACATTGAGCATGTAGAATATCATTATGTGAACATGAGCCTATATAAGGCAAGCATATCATGCAATAGCATTCATCTTACATGCATTGTCTATAATGTTTGCTACTGAGATTCCCCTGAATCTCACCCTCCCACACCAACCATATAGGCAGCTGAGCACAGAAGAGGAGTGTAAGATGTTGTTCTAGGAAAGAGGTTGTAATGAAGAAGAAAAGAATTATTCACGTACTAGTCCATTATGTAAATTAATGTATTTGCAATGGATAACTGTATAACATGCATGACGAATGAATTAATTATATAAGTGTGATAATTGAATTAGAAGTAGGTAAATGTACAATACGAGCCCATTAGTTAAGAAACCTTTCGAACATAAAAATGAGAAAAGAATCACTATGATTAAGATAATAAAGAGAATTAAGGAAAGATGAGTCACAATAAGTAGGGAACCACAGTAAATAATCTTCAAAAAGTTTTAAGTTAATCAGAAAACCTCCTTCAAGTGTAAGTTTTTATCCTATATTAGAGTTAGGATTTGAAATTGGTTGCAAAGAAATATCACTTAGTGGTCCTAATTCACTACGATAGACTCACCATAACGATAATGTAACTAGGGTGTTATATTTGGTACTATCAGAGCAGTGATTTTTGTAATGAAATTGTATACTTAGAGTTAAAGGTCTAGTTATGGCAAAGGGTTCTGACTCTAGGATATATTCTTTACTCATGCAAATAAAGTAGTGATATCTGATAGTGCTCTGTAATTGGGAGTTACAGATAGCAGAGGAAACCAGGAAGTTAGACCACCTCTGTTAGTTAATCATCTTGTAGAGGGAATAGGTGGAGGTATCGGTACATAAGTGATGGCACCAACGGTATTAGAGGGCAATGGTATCAGTGTACATAGAGGTAGTACAAGTACTTAGTTCGTCATATCAGTGGTACTAGGCACACAGTAGTGATACCAACACTTGTAATAGTAGTATAAGGATGGTACCAGAGCTATCAAGGTGGTATCAACGATATCTAAAAGTAGTGGTATCAGTGCAAGTAAAGGGGGTGCCAGTACCTAGTTTATGGTATAAGTGGTACTAGTGTACTTGTTAGTGGCATCGATACACGTAATAGCGATATCAGAACACCAACGATATTAGTTCTGATATTGGTATCATAATTGATATTGTGCTCCCTAAGCAAGAATAAGGGTAGGCAAATGTATGACATGAGCCAACGGTTTATGATACTAAGTTAGAATGTGGTTAGAACCCCACCCTATGTTATGGTAATTCATAAGGGAGTTGTACCGAAAAGCTAGTACTGTTTATATTTCCTTGTGGGGAAGTACCTTGCATCTCGGGGAAGACTGACATGTCATACTGGGATTTAGGTAAGTATAGGCTACTGATACCTAGCTAGTAATGTCATTGTACTAGAATTGATACCTTAGATCTCATTGGAACTCCGCGGTTAGTCGTGCTTAGGTGAGAGAAATCTGAGGATGGGTAACCCCCTGGGAAGTACTTTAGAAATTTGAAACTTTTTAATTAAAGGCTTGAGTACCTTGAGATATGAAATTGAAAGAGGCAAACTTCACCCAATAGGGGGGTGAATTGGGTGATGTGATAAATTTTTTGGTTGATGCGGTGATATGACAATAACTGTAGATAGGGTAGAGTTGAGAAGATTATCACACAGAGAGTTATATTGGTTCGGCCCAAAACCCAGGCCTACGTCAAGTCTTCAGAGATCAAGACCTACTGAGATTTTCACTATACTTCCAAGATTCAATGGGCTCTCAGAACGCCACAAAACAACAATCATCCTTGAATGAACTATGATCAAAAATATTCTAACACTTGGAAATTTCTCCCCACTTTATGACAAGTCTTACATGTAGAAAAACAAGCCTTTGACCTTTCTCTCTTGCTTACGTATACAAGTCTTATAAGCAATAATGTTCTCTCCCGCTTACACTACTGTAAGTCTTACGAGCAGCAACGTTCTTTACTGCTTGTACCTTGTAAGTCTTATGAGCAGAAAGTCCTACTAGGAATTCTCTCAACTGCTTCTTTTGTAAGGATATCTACCCTCTCAATGTCCCTGTACCTTGAGATCAAGTGAACATAGAATTTGAAGTATATACAAACTCTCTCACAGAGCAAATATGATAAATACTGAAGTACAATATAAATATAGAGAAAATGTGAACAATAGAGACTCGTGAATTTGCTTGTGTGAATTCTTGTTCTTAGTTCTTGATGGTCTCTGAAGCTCTGCATTTATAGTTAGTTGATTTTATCCGTTGAATAATAGTATTTGTGGAGCGAAGCATTTTACTGTGGAACAGCATGCCTACGTTTGAAATCTTTGAATAAGATATCGTGGTAGTTACGTGCTTGGATGGTCGTAATGATTCTGTATGCCATTGTTTGAGTTCCTCTGAGCTTTTTTAATTCAAACGATCAAACTTCTATTTCATACTTGAAATATATGTTAAATGATGTTTAATAATAATAACAGGTGAAAACATAATGAATAAATAATATTAAACCATGTTCAGATTCTGTTGCGTTTTGGCTTTTGACAGAGTATCACTCGAGTGCACTTTGGCCTTGGTCTCACTCGAGTACATCTTTATATTTCCTTTTCTGCTTCTGTTTTTGTGTTGTACTTCCATGTGATTTTGAGAGAGTGCATTTTCATACTTGCGAGTGATGTCGGTCCTCATTCAAGTACATATCCTCTCACTCGAGTGCACTTGTATTTTGTACTATGAACCCACGTCTCTTGATAATACTCACACCCTATTTTTTCAAGAGTATGATTTTGTACTTACAAGTGATGTGGGGCCTTACTCGAGTACACTGATCCTTAGTCGAGTAAAGAATATATTCTTTTATAAGATACTCTTTCTCTTCAGCCCTTACATCAGAAATGGAGAGAGTTAGATTTTTGACTCGCAGGTGCTGAGGTATCACTCGAGTGTAAGTACTCTCAACTTGAGTGCACTTGCTCTTCCATGCCCTGGTTGACTCTTGGGCAAACACTTTCTATGCCTCACTCACTTGGACTCGAGTGTAACTTCACTATGAGTTTATCTTGCTCTCGGGTAAGCACTTCCTGTGTCACTCTTGATAGGACTCGGGTGAACTTGTGGTTATCACTCGAGTAGTGATTCTGTGCTCGAGTGCAATGATGATATCCTGTCTCTAACATTGCTCTATGCTAAGCAATTGCACGAGTGTGCCTAAATGCTCAAGTACAAATCATATCATCACTCTAGTGCCGTGTCCATCACTCCAGTTGTCCTGGTATTTTCAGCTAGAGTCTAATTCTGTCAAACACTTTCAGTTCAATACTTGCTTATGCTCGAGTGCAAAAGTGCTTATTGCTTGAGTGCTAGCTCCATTACTCAAGTGCATCAGTTAAAATCACAGGCAATGACCTCTTAACTTAGTGATATGTATTTCGTAAAATTTTTAACCATTGTCTAAACTTGCAAAACATGAGTTTCACACAATAATCTTTTGTTGTCATCAAAACTTGGAATCTAACATTCTCCCCCTTTTTGATGATAACAAACCTTTCTGATGGAATTTTAAAATGTGATTGAAGGGAAAATTTTTGAAAAACATTTTCAAGATTTCTAAATGCATATTCATTAAAGTTGTTAGTCCTTTTTCAAATTTTTGCCCTTAACCTCATAATTTTCCTGTAATACTTCTAATGGACACTTAAAGGCAAGATAAGTCATAGTACCATAATATTTGAATAAAAAAATTTAGAAAATCATGAAAATGACCATATATTGATTAATGAACTTGCATAGTATAATGGTAAGCTTTAATCAACATCTACCCATGAAAATTCAAATACATCGAAGTCAGAAAGAAAAGGAAAAGCTCAAAATAACATTAAACCTACCCAATACATGAAACTACCCAATACTCCTCCTTAAACCAAAATACTCCCATATCATACCAGAATAGCTCAAAACCATCACATAGCCTTCTCCCTTATTTTGTCAGCAGCAGAAGGGGCCTAAAGGAAAGTAAGATCAAATGGTAGGGTATATATCACCATGGCGGAGGATGGGTCAAATGGCTCAGGCATAAAAGGTGGAGATGATGACTGATAAGTAGTAGTTGCAGGTGTTGAGGATGATGGCTAGTCATAAGTGACCTCAACCTGGGAATAAGGGTCAGTAAAAAGAACATATGTCTACGGCTGGGAAGGTGAAGCCGTAAAAAGAGTAGACTCTAGAGGCACCTCAGTAGAAGCAGTCAAAAAATGAGTATGTAAGTAGATCTCCATGTCAATGATTCTTCGAGATTGATCTTCTTGTGCCTTAAACATCATATCAAAATTGGCATTAGCCTTGTCCACCAATCTTGAGACTTGAGTTTCCAACTTCTTTACTAATTTTTCAAATTCGCTCAACAATTCCTTTTTCAAGGCTGTCACTGTTTGATTAACCACCTTGTCCAGATAGCTTGGTAGAGAAGCATTTAGAAAAGATGGAGGTGGAATTACATTAGGTGCAGAAGACTGAGCATCATCTCCTCTTGATGGAGTGGCTTCTCTCTGAGATGAAGCCCTGGTTTGGCTTACTGGAAGATTGATACCTATATGTCTCAATTATATCTTACCAAACCTCGGAATGATTACCTTCTTAGTTCCTTCTAAATACCACACTTTGTTGTGCTTTAGGATAAGAGACACAAGTTATGGATACGGAATTATGGCGGATCTCGATGAAGAAAATCTAAGTCTTCTCATCTCACCAAAGATAAGCTCCCCCACATTTCTTCGTTGACCAGCTAGGAAGGAGGCTAATAAATAGTAGTCTCTCTGAGCAAAATGGGTGTAGTTTTTGGATTTATTGATAATGCTACGGGTGTATATGTAATAAAGGGCACGAATGGAGTCAGGCATGTTAATAGGCTTACAGTTAAGAAGGCCTATGGATCATTTGGTCTCAATTGCCAGAAGGCTTCATTAGCAGAGAGTGTAGGAGGATCAGAAGGGGGTGCAATATAACCAAGGATATCATTTATGATAGTAGCAGATACTATAATATGTTGACCTCTAACAGTGGTAGACATTGCTTCCTCTATCAACTCTTCGGTCCTAGAATTTATGTTATGGACTTTTATGTTGCAGTAAAAGGTTCTCACAATAGTAGGTGAATAAGGGAGATGCACATTTAGCCAGGGATCATAAAATCCAAGGAAAGGATGAAAATCCAAACTACAACTTTTCTTTAGATAATCTAAGTCTGCATAAACTATAGGGCAGAAGTTTCTATAAGTAAACTCAAAATCATATATCTTTTATTCCAGTGGCTTTAGTTCCTTAACATTGAAGCCTTCTGGAGGATTTGTGACTTGTTCTTCCTCTGGAGCCTATGAAGTAAAAGGTACTCCTGAAGCAGCTGCACAGGTCTAGCCAATATGATAAGATCCTAAGGCACCGGCTTAGGAGGCAATCTTACCAACCAAGGCACTGAGCTTGGACTTATCCATTGCTTTGTGGAGCTGCATATTGAATAAGTCATCAGAGGAAGAAGATTGTTGTGGTTGCTCTGTGTCCTTCTTTCCTCTTCCCTTTACTTCATTTGATTGAGAACGAGTGACAACTGGTTCTTTGAAGACAACTCCTATCGGTTTCTTTGGCGGAGGTTGATCTTTCTTAGCCATTTTAGGCTTAGGATGAATCTTCTTAGTCGGAGTTCTTTTCTTGGTGATCTTGGGCTTTAGAGGCGGTGTTGGAGTAGAGGATAGTAAAGGAGTTGGAGATGGAGATGAATGAGTTGCCGTTGGAGAATCTGTAGCACTGGCAATGGAATGAATAGGAGAAGGCATTAGAGATTTTTAGGAAACTTAAGGGAGCTTTGTTCTATCCATGATTCATAAATGAATCGAAGAATGGCAGAATAGGGAAAATTTTGATTGCTTTTCAGGAATACTCTTCGGTTAGGTCAAGAGAAAGGAAAATGATGAAAAATATTACCTTTCAGTAAAATTTGAAGAGTTGCAAATCAAATTTGAGTAGACTTAAGGCGTTTAATCAGTTGGAAATGAACAAAGATGAAGAGTTTTGGCTGTTGAGTGAATAGATCCTTTGAGTGAGAAGAGGAAGTGTGACAGTCTGAGCTATCGCGTATCTGATATAAGTCACAACACTCAAGTGACAAACCTAGTTCTTGAGTGTTATTCAAACAGTGCTCGAGTGACATAATTTGGTAATCAAGTATAAAACACAAATTACATAAAGCAAGTAAATGTGTACTTGGTTTAAGCATATAAGTGCTCGAGTGTTTTTGCTATACTTCAGGTATGTTCATACAATGCTTGAGTAACATTCTTCCCTTACTCGAGTGAGGTTTGACACTTTTGGTATGCTTGAGTGAGTTCTAAGAGCTCTTACATTTTCTGTTAATCCCTGTTTTACATAGCTACAAGTAGAGTATATGATATAGTTCCACACTCAAGAATCCATCTCCGACTCAAGTGATAAGATGCCTTACACTCGAGTGACAGTCCTGCAAAAACATTTTTTATATACTTCGATGCTTAAGTCAATATGATTATCATCAAAACTTATACTAAACATAGTAATTAATAAGAAAAACTTAAAACTCATTGGGATTAACCATTCCCAATTCTCTTCGTATATATAAGAATTGTTCTCTAGCTATCAACTCTGTGAATATGTTAGCAAGTTGAAGATGCATTGGTATGAATTATGCTTTGACATCCTTCTTTTATATGTGATCTCGAATGAAGTGATGTCAGATATCTATGTGCTTGGTTCTTGAATGTTGTACAAGATTCTTGGCCAGACTAATAGTACTAGTATTGTCACCTTAAATTAGTATCTCCTTTAAGTATATCCCCAAATCCTAAAGTTATTGCTTCAACTATAGTACATGAGAACAACAGCTTGTTGCAGCTATATATTCAGCTTCAGTGGAAGATAATGACATTGTGTTCTATTTTTTGCTGAACCGTGAAACCAGAAAGCCTCCAAGGAATTGACATTGTCCACTGGTACTTTTTCTGTCAATTTTATATCCTCCATGATCTGAATTTGAATAGGCCATCAAATATTCGCTTCCTCTCTTTGGATACTATAGGCTAAGTTTTGCAGTGTCTCCTAGGTATTTAAAGATTCTTTTTACAGTTTTTGCATGTGATACCTTAGGAGTAGATTGATACCTTGCACATATTCCAATACTAAATTGTATATCCGGCCTGCTTGCTATTAGATAGAGTAATGAACCAATCATTCCTCTATATTTGGTGATGTTGAAGTCGGGGCCTTTTACGTCATCATCCAACAACTTTGTAGAACTCATTGGAGTATCAGCTCCATTAGCATTTTCTATTCCGTACTTCTTCAGTAGCTCTTCCAAATATTTTGTTTGCGATACAAATATCCCATGCTTCCTTTTCTTGATTTGAAGTCCAAGAAAGAAGTTTAATTCTCCTATCATGGACATTTCAAACTCTCCCTGCATAAGCTTGGAAAACTCTTCACAAAGAGATTCATTGTAGCACCGAAGATAATATCATGAACATTAATTTGAACAATTAGAAGATCATTTTTGTTATATTTAATGAAAAGAGTTGTATATACTTTTCCTCTGACAAAGTATTGATCAAGAAGAAATTTGCTTAGCCTTTCATACCAAGCTCTGGGTGCTTGTTTTAAACCATATAGAGCTTTCTTAAGTTTGAAAACATGATCAGGCTTTGTTTCATTTTCAAAACCAAGAGGTTGTTTTGCATATATTTCTTCCATAATATAACCATTTAGAAAAGCATTTTTCACATCCATTTAATAAAGTTTAAAACCTTTAACGCAAGCAAAGGCTAAGAGTACTCGTATTGCTTCCAATCTAGCCACAGGAGCATATGTTTCCTCATAATCAATACCTTCTTCTTGATTATAGCCTTTGGCAACCAACCTTGCCTTATTTCTCATAATGATTATTGATTCATCAAGTTTGTTTTTGAAAACCTATTTGGTTCCTATAATCGAGTGATCTTTAGGTCAAGGTAGCAAATCCTAAACTTGATTCCTTTGAAATTGATTTAATTCTTCTTGCATAGCAATCACCCAATCATTGTTAGGTAATGCTTCTTCAATAGTAGAAGGTTCAATCTCAAAAATAAAAGTAGAAAAAGTTGCCTCATTAAGAATTCTATTTCTGGTTTTGACACCTTCGTGAATATCTCCAATTACTTGATTAATTGGATGATCTTTAATATGTCTCCATTTTTTAGTTGAGCATGATCATTGACATCTTCTTTATTTTGAAAATCATTTATTTCAAGATCATTTTGATTTGAAATAGTTTTGTTTTTCTTTATCAAATCCATTTCTTCTTCATCAAAATGCTTTATCTGAGAATCAAGTTCATCAAACACAACATGAATGTATTCTTTAACAGTACATGTTCTTTTATTAAAAACTCTATATGCTTTACTTCTATTAGATATCCTAGAAATAAACCTTCATCAGACTTTGAATCAAATTTACCCAAGTTTTCTTTACCGTTGTTGTGAATAAATCACTTGCATCTGAATATGTGTAGATGAGCAAGATTTGGCTTTCTTCCTTTGTAGAGTTTATATGGTGTCTTTCCAAGTGACTTGCAAATATACTCTCGATTTGAAATATAGCATGCAATACTTATTGCATCCGCCTAGAATATGTTAGAACCGGCTGACAACCAAGAGGGGGTGAATTGGGTGTAAGATAAAAATCTTAAGAACTTTGAAAATCTTTTTGCATCTTAGAGGAAGCAATAAATATGAAAGTAATGAATCATAAATCAACAGTTAATATATGCTGGAAATATAAGAGTTTAAGGAAGAGAGTGTGCAAACAGTGATTTATCCTGATTCGGTCCAATCTGCGATGGCCTACGTCCAGTTCCCAGGCTCCTCCTGAGATTTTCAAATCCACTATCTTCTTGTTTAATCCAGGCACAAGAAAACCCTTTACAACCCACAAGTTTAGCTGGGCACTTGCGAAGCCGTTTACAAATCTCTCATCGAGTTACTCCCCCTTACACACCGTAAGGTTACAACGGAGTTACTCTCCTTACACACCCCGTAAGGATACAACTTTGATGATGAAAGATTACAGTCAATCTTCTCCCTCAGAAGTGAATAGATGAATACTGAAGCACAATGAAAATAATCTTACTCTCAAATATACATGATATAGAAAATAGATAAGAACAGAGAGTAGTTGGGTTGGAGTGGATGATTCATAATATAAGCATGTTTGCGTTGTTGTGTTCTCGTTGGTTCTTTTGAACTCTGAATGCTCTTCTATTTATAATTGATGAAGGTTGATGACCGTTTGAGCATTTCAATATATCCGTTGGAGTGTGGCTTCTTCAATTTGAAAACTAGCCGTTATAGCGTTGACGCTCCGCTTCCGTAAATTCACCTTTTGACTCTTCACATCATATCTTCATTGTATTCCTGGAGAAATACATTAAACACTAATACAATGAAGTGTTAGAGTGATTAGAAGCAAGAAGAATGAGTTATATGATCATTTCATTGATTTCCAGAATCTTTGGGACGTTGTTCTGTTTTCTTGGGAGGCATTACTCGAGTGCTTACTCGAGTAGACATCAAGTTTCTTCACATGTTACTCGAGTGGCCTTCCATTTTCTACATAGCTTACTCGGGTAGTGACTTGAAGTTCTCTTCTAAATAACTCTCCATACTAGGGTAGTGACTTGAAGTTCGACTTGAAGTTCTCTTCTAAATAACTCTGCATACTCGAGTAGTAACTTGAAGTTCTCTTCTAAATTACTCTGCATACTCGAGTAGTAACTTGAAGTTCTCTTCTAAATAACTCTGAATACTCGGGTAGTGCCTCGAGTGAAGTAATAATAGCATTTCAAGTTATTCGAGTATTACCTTCAAGTTTTGCTTACCATAGTGAGTTACTCGAGTAGCTCCTCGAGTAACATTGGCAGGATTGAAATGCCGAGAGCAACTGCAAGTCTTTCTCTTGGTTACTCGAGTACTTACTCGAGTAACGTTGGCAGGTTACTTGAAGGTCTACTCTGGTTACTTCAAGTTTCTGTCTCTTTACTCGAGTACTGACTCGAGTAACGCTGGCAGGCCGAGAGCAACTGGAAGTTTTCTATTTGATTACTCGAGTACCTACTCGAGTAACGTTGGCAGGCCGAGAGCAACTAGAAGTTTTCTATCTGATTACTCTAGTACTCACTCGAGTAAAGTCTTTTGTTATCAACTAGTTACTCGAGTGGTGCCTTCAAGTGAATTCTTGATTTTGACTCGAAACATGGTAAATTATATATCATCGGAAAGCCCTCATTATCTACATTCCAATGCAACAAGAATCAGCTCCCAACATGTTATGTACTGAAAGTTATGATCCAAAGAGTATCTACTATTCTTAGACCATCTCTGAACTCACGAGCCATCACGAGCAGCAAATTCCAGAAGTCATAGCTCTTAGTATATAGCTTCAAATGTGACAAATTATATATCTATGGAAAGCTCTTTCAGTCTACTTTGATATGGCACTAGTTTCGTTGCAATACGATATGTAGTTTGAAAGTTATGTCCAAAATACCAAAGCTGTCCAGGAATATGACGCTGATTCATGTGTCAACTTTCGAAGCTTATATCTCTCTCATCTAAACTCCTTTGAATGTGATCTTTGTGTCAAAAGTTCGTGTTGGAAGTCTAGGTTCATATGCCACTGATTTCAGTTCGATCCGACATGTGGTTGGAGAGATATCATCAAAATACCGAACCTCGGTTCTGCCACGCGAAAACAGAGTGCCCATTATTTCAAGTGCCGCCTCGAGTGATTTATCAAGTAACCCGGCAGATTACTCTAGTAGCTACTCGAGTAATCACCTCCAAAATGAGGCAGTACCCTATTACTCAAGTGATTACTCGAGTAATAATCCCCAAAGGCACCATAACTTCCGTATACATCATTTTAGCTTCGTATTGACCCATTTCAACTTCCGTTTGACCATAGAAACCTCCGATATCACTTCTAATAGCTTGGATCTTGCTATTCTCATGTGATCTTGTAAGTTCTTCTTTCTTTAATCTCTTTCTTCTTCTTTCTTCAATCTCTTTCTTCTTGTTTTGCCACTTGATGATCATTCTTCATAACCCAACTAGATATCTTCTTGAATTGATGATCGTTCTTCATAAACCAACTAGATATCTTCTTGAATATCTTCAATCTTCTTCAATCTTTGCTTGATATTCCTATTAGTCCTTGCAATGCCTTCTTTCTTCAATCCCTTGTCTCTTGATTTTCTTCTTGATGATCATTCTCCACATATGAGGCATTATAACATCAACCCACAATCGGGTTTATGACTAATCTACAAAATATACAACATTAAATATAGTAGTCAGTCAATGTAGAAGATAATTATATCATACAAATTTTTGCTCATATTTAACATCTATATTTGATATCATCAAAACTATTCATATCTAACATTCTCTCTCTTTTTGATGATGACAAATCCTTCAAGACAAATATGTATGAGTTATAAAAACTAAGTAAGAACAATATAACAATATATTTTTCTTGCCTTTCTCTCCCCCTATTTGACATCAGCAAAAAGTTTGAAGTATAAAGAAGAAAGATTTGTAGAGAAGTAAATATGAAAGCCATTGCTCTATTCTTTAGCAATGCTAGTTATGATGTTGTGTTCTCCACATGTCTTGCTATGCAACTTTGATGTATGTTCATGTTGTTGCCAAGATTCTCCAATTAAGTTGAGCTTCTATTCAGCATTCTCAATGCTCATTTGTATTGGCATATGTATTTATTGCTTTGAATATTGCAGCCAATATATCTCCCTTGATTGATTGTTAAAGCATATGTCATCCTATATGCTCCTTTTAGTGTGCTGAGGAATGATCTTGCATAGAACAAATTCTCCTATTATAAATAAAAACATTCTTGCAAGGAGAATGGTTGGTGCAATCAAGTATTAAATTTATTGCACAAATCAAAGTCATCCTTTCTATATGATATGTTAAAAATTAAGATCATGAAAGGAAACTATAAGAGTAACTCATCATCAAAACTAATTAAAAGATAGTGAATTCAGATGAGTATGTTAAAAGGATTTTATTTCAATAAATGAGATGAGCTTTTTAAGATATAAAACACATGTGAATGTGAAGCTTCCCCTTAATGAATGCATGGCTTAAAAAAATCGTCATGAGCAATACAATTAATAACTCTCTTGAATTTGTAAAATCATTGGAAATTTTGTAGAGAGAATGATTATGAAAATATGAAGATTAAAGATAAATCAAGTTTTGAAAATGATGATGCTAGACAGGGTCTTAAGGCTGTAACCCTGTATTACTTGAGTCATTACTCAAGTGTTTACTTTGAGTGATGCAACTCAGAGAATTTGAATTAAAGAATACAATACATCACTCAAGTAATATCGTAATCACTCAAGTTATAATCCTCTGTAGTCCATTGATGCATTATATCCTAGTCAATATTGGATGATGTGACTGGTACTGAGAGATTCTGAAGTGTAGTCTTCTGTGAGCACTTTAGGATACCAAGATGAGCTCAGAATAAGGCCTTGAGATTCTGATTGATCAAGTCATAGAGTTGTCTAATCTCGCCATTCACAGAGGTAATGAACTCAGTATCGTTCGTAGAAAGCTCTGTGAGATTGTTGAAGCTCTTCCCTCAACTAGCCCTAGACAGATGGACCAAAGAATGAAGGACCAGGAGACCAGCTCTAGCAAAATGTTGTATCTCATCTATTCTTGAAGTCCCAGCTCTCATCCTCTATGCTTCTTGTGAGTGAGATTCAGACTTACTTGGAGTAATTGTGAATTACTTGAAGGTCTACTTGAAGTAATTGCCTATTACTTGAAAGTCTACTTGAAGTAATTGCCGATTACTTGAAGGTCTACTTGAAGTAATTGCAGATTACTTGAAGTAACTTCTGATTACTTGGAGTAAGTCCTGTAGAAGTATATATATACCTCTTGTTCTTTGAAAGACATGATCTCTCCGACGTTCCTCTCCTTCTCACTAATAATATAGGCCATTGTGTGATAATCCTTTCATGAAGCGATTGAATTGGCCTTGCTCACCATAGCTCTAATATAGATATATCATATAATTTTGTGAAAACATAGAGCTAGGATTGTAGTTGAGAATCCTCATAGGCTCACCAAGTTTGATGATTCTGTGCATCTCAGCATCTTCCTCTAAACATCTTTTGATCACCTTGGAACAATAAGAAAGGTGGGTAGGCAACAAAGATTCATATTGGCTATACTTGTTCTTGGCCTTGAGTTGCTTTGAGATGAATCTCATCTAGGTTCACTTAAGAGATTTTCTTCTTCTTTCTCTTTCTCTGGCTACATCACTAGCTAGTTACTTGCTAGTGATGTGGTGTCTCTTGAGTGAGACCACATATTTTGCTTCTGCTCACATTGCAACACTGTCAGTCACGCCTCCTCTATTAGCCTCTGATCTTTGTATCCAAAAGTAGAGCATTTTGATTAATTCCTGTAAAAGTATATGCTCTTTGGTACCCAACTTTCTCTTGGGTCCATACAGTATCAAATATTATAACTCTTATGCTTTTATACAACTGAATCATATGATATTTGAGCAAAGAGTATAATAATCAACAAAGACCAAAATATAATTTTACCCAATTAAATAAATTGAATCATAATAAATTCAAGCAATTGAATCATAAAGGGTAACGAAAAAAAAATAATACCAAGAATGATGATTTCAAAGATCAATGACAATTTGTAAATACACTTTAAAAGATATGTCATTGATAAGATTTTCATGCAAGGCATGTAAGTGAGATCAAAAGAAAGTAGTAGATATATCCATAAAAGTTTTCATCAAGTTTTTCAAGAATGATAATGAAATATGCAAATTGATTCAAATCTCAGATTTAATTTCAAATCATGACAATGCATTGTAAAATTGAGATTTTGAATATATGCAAAACTCATCTTTGAAATATGTTTATAATCAATGTTTATGTTGAAAATGGTGAAAGTCAATAATTTAAATATACATATACTAGAAAGCTTCCTTTTTAGAGAACAACTAAGATAACATGTTAGACATTGGAGTTTAACATGTTTGAGAATTTTTCCAAGAGCAAAAGTCATATTGAAAATGAATTAGCCAAAAAGGCTTAATTTCAAGGATGTATATAAACACAATGACTTTGCTATTGACCAAGAGATAAACTTGACTTTTAGAGATGTGTCTTGAAGAATAGGGATATTCAACTCAAGAATTTGAATAGAAGGATCTAGTTACTCGAAGAATGGATGAAGACAAATGGTAATGCATTTGAGCAACAAGATGAGTATAAGAATTTATGGATGATGAAACACATACTCATTGATCCAAATGACTAGAGTTCTAGAATATTATCCTGGTAAGTTATTCCACAATAATGGTTAATGCATTAAGATTCAATGCACTAATGAACATTCATAATGCTTGGAATAACATGGCCAACCAAAGATTTATGCATTAGGCATAAAGCTTTCACATATTAGATTCTTTTCTAGGAAATACACTTGAAACTCATATAGATAGTTAACTTGTTAGACATAAGGTCTAACTTGTTAGAAAATAATGGTTGAGGAGTTCAAGCATTGGATAACACATTTAAAATCAATGATCAATATGTCAATGATGGGGAAATACTCTGGTGGAAGAATTTGAAGCATTTCTGATTTTCAGTATACATAAATATTAACTTCCAATTTTGAAACCGATTTAAATGCAAACAAGTTATGAATAATTTTCAAATAATATGTATGCATTTTTATAAACAAGATGAATTTGGAATCTTAGTACATTTTTGAAATGTCCATTTTGAAACTCAAATACATAGAAAGATTATGCACAACTTTACTTTCAGTCCATTTAGCAATCTAAAAACAATTTAAAACCCATATATGATTGATTGCTAATGGTATGCAATAATGAGCAAGTTATTTATTACCCAAATAATTTATATAAGCATAATATCGGGTAAGAATAAATAAGACAGTACCATGCTCAAGTAATCTCGTAATTACTTGAGAAATTATCCTTTGAAGTTCATTTGTGCATAATTCCTTGACTTTTACCTTCCAATCTTCCAGTTGGTGTTATTACTGAAACATTCACTCCTAGTTGTCACTCAGTGATGATGATCACTTGATTGGTTACTTGAGTGACGCTTCACTGTGCATCTTTTCTTCCTTCATTGCTAGCTAGGCACTTGCAGTGTTGCCTCAAGTAATGCCTCCTTTTGTTTACACATTTAAGCTGTAGCCTTAAGGTCCAACTTCACCAAGATTTGAGTGAAATCGTATGTAGTCATAATCTTGAGATGAAGCTCTTCCTTTCTTCTTCCTACAAAACCTTATAGATCCCTCTTTTTTTTTTGTATCCAATTTTACTTGGATCCACTCATGGTTACCTTATAGGAATCATAATTCACATGCTCTAAGAATATAATTAATTTGATACAACTGAGCATAATGAATTAAATATGTCTTTATGCATAAGAGAAATATTTTCTTTTCAAATCATTATATATGCATAAAGAATTAACCTGTTGAGCATTACAATCCCTTTATAAATAAATCTATTAAATGGCTTTTTAAGGAATATGAAAATATAATTTCAAAATCATTTGCAATGCTCATTTCTAAGATTCTAAAATATAAAAACTCAATAAATATTACAGATAATAGTATAGGAGGTTTTATCATTGTATACCTTTGCCTTAGATAGGAGGATTGCTTTTGCTTACCCATTGGATCTTTCTATGATGTTGATACTTTGAATATCTTGCTTTGGGTGCTGGAAACCTTCTCTCAAAATATATAGACTCCAGGAGTCTTTTATTTGATGCTTGAGAGATCCTCCTTTTCTTGTTCTCCACAAGATAGTTGAATGGTATTCTATGGTAGTTCATTCTTGAGGTGGAACGTACTCCTTTTCTCCATTGCCTTTCTTTGTGGTTAAACTTTGCAGTTCAAGCAATGGGTGATCTGAGAGTTCTCCTAATTGATGTGAATCTCCATTTAGGTGCATTAGGAACTCTTGGAATCTTCTTCATTTTCTCAGTACCCTTTTGTCCATTTTTTCTAGGATCAATCTGCACACATGAAACACCATATGGACATTTTGGTACCACTTTGCTTTGGGTCCTTGAACGTTAGCATTTGAACTCACTTGCGTTTTAGGAATCCAAATAAATTTATTCCTCACATTAGAATTTCTTCTAATATAGCGTGTAAGAAATATGACCTGATTTACCATAATAATTGCAAATAATATGATGATATGCATTATGAGATTTTATGCAAGTATTGTGTCAGTCAAGAGGGTAAAAACCTAAATAAATTTCATTTGAATATTCTTTCTTTCCAATAAACTTTCCAGCATGATTGAAAATATTTTTGCTTTTTAGAATATAATCAATACTTGGTTGAGAAACAATTTTATGCAAACTTTGAAAATTAGTTTTTAAAATAACTCCAGAAGAATTGGAATTGTTTACCATATATGCATTTTGAGCTCTAGAGGGTGATCCATCAAATTCATCGGTAATGAACTCTTCTTGGGAATCATCTTCCTCTTTTTCTTCTGTGTTGACAGGATCATGGAAGTGTTCTATGATTTCTCCTTTTTCATCAATAACTTCCAATTGTTCATGCACCGTAGATATGCAACTTATAGTTTCACATGAACTGTCAACACTTTCAACTTCAACACTCTTGTTAGAAGTATACATAGAATCAAGAGTATCCCAAATATCTCTTGCAGTAAAGCAAAATCTAATTTTCTCAAAATCATTTTTAGTTAAAGCACTATACAAAATTTTCATTGCTCTAATGTTCAACAAAAACATTTTCTTTTCTCTTTCTGTCCAATCCTTTATCGGTTTGAAATCAAAGACATTTGTAAAAACATCCCACATATCATAATCAAAGCATTTTATAAAAGATGTCATTCTAGCTTTCCAAAACCAAAAATCAATATCTTTCAAAATAGGTGGAATTGTATAGTCAAAACCTTCGGAAAGCATATAACACCCAAAATCAGCCATTATAAACTCTTAAGATGGTTAAGTCCTTTAAACAAGAGTCAATCTCTGATACCAAATGTTAGAACCGGCTGACACCCAAGAGGGGGGTGAATTGGGTGTAAGATAAAAATCTTAAGAACTTTGAAAATTTTGTTGCATCTTAGAGGAAGCAATAAATATGAAAGTAATGAATCATAAATCAACAGTTAATATATGCTGGAAATATAAGAGTTTAAGGAAGAGAGTGTAAATTGTGATTTATCCTGGTTCGGTCCAATCTGCGATGGCCTACGTCCAGTCCCCAGGCTCCTCCTGAGATTTTCAAATCCACTATCTTCTTGTTTAATCCAGGTACAAGAAAACCCTTTACAGCCCACAAGTTTAGCTGGGCACTTGCGAAGCCGTTTATAAATCTCTCATCGAGTTACTCCCCCTTACACACCGTAAGGTTACAACGGAGTTACTCTCCTTACACACCCCGTAAGGATACAACTTTGATGATGAAAGATTACAGTCAATCTTCTCTCTCAGAAGTGAATAGATGAAACTGAAGCACAATGAAAATAATCTTACTCTCAAATATACATGATATAGAAAATAGATAAGAACAGAGAGTAGTTGGGTTGGAGTGGATGATTCATAATATAAGCATGTTTGCGTTGTTGTGTTCTCGTTGGTTCTTCTGAACTCTGAATGTTCTTCTATTTATAGTTGATAAAGGTTGATGACCGTTTGAGCATTTCAATATATCCGTTGGAGTGTGGCTTCTTCAATTTGAAAACTAGCCGTTATAGCGTTGACGCTCCGCTTCCGTAAATTCACCTTTTGACTCTTCACATCATATCTTCATTGTATTCCTGGAGAAATACATTAAACACTAATACAATGAAGTGTTAGAGTGATTAGAAGCAAGAAGAATGAGTTATATGATCATTTCATTGATTTCTAGAATCTTCGGGACGTTGTTCTGTTTTCCTGGGAAGCATTACTCGAGTGCTCACTCGAGTAGACATCAAGTTTCTTTACAGGTTACTCGAGTGGCTAATCGAGTGGCCTTCCATTTTCTGCATAGCTTACTTGGGTAGTGACTTGAAGTTCTCTTCTAAATAACTCTCCATACTCGGGTAGTGACTTGAAGTTCGACTTGAAGTTCTCTTCTAAATAACTCTGCATACTCAAGTAGTAACTTGAAGTTCTCTTCTAAATAACTCTGCATACTCGAGTAGTAACTTGAAGTTCTCTTCTAAATTACTCTGCATACTCGGGTAGTAACTTGAAGTTCTCTTCTAAATAACTCTGAATACTCGGGTAGTGCCTCAAGTGAAGTAATAATAGCATTTCAAGTTATTCGAGTATTACCTTCAAGTTTTGCTTACCATAGTGAGTTACTCGAGTAGCTCCTCGAGTAACATTGGCAGGATTGAAATGTCAAGAGCAACTGCAAGCCTTTCTCTTGGTTACTCGAGTAACGTTGGCAGGTTACTTGAAAGTCGACTCTGGTTACTTCAAGTTTCTGTCTCTTTACTCGAGTACTGACTCGAGTAACGTTGGTAGGCCGAGAGCAACTGGAAGTTTTCTATTTGATTACTCGAGTACCTACTCGAGTAATGTTAGCAGGCTGAGAGCAACTAGAAGTTTTCTATCTGATTACTCGAGTACTCACTCGAGTAAAGTCTTTTGTTATCAACTAGTTACTCGAGTGGTGCCTTCAAGTGAATTCTTGATTTTGACTCGAAACATGGCAAATTATATATCATCGGAAAGCCCTCATTATCTACATTCCAATGCAATAAGAATCAGCTCCAAACATGTTGTGTACTGAAAGTTATGATCCAAAGAGTATCTACTATTCTTAGACCATCTCTGAACTCACGAGCCATCACGAGCAGCAAATTCCAGAAGTCATAGCTCTTAGGATATAGCTTCAAATGTGACAACTTATATATCCATTTAAAGCTCTTTGAGTCTACTTTGATATGGCACTAGTTTTGTTGCAATACGATATGTAGTTTGAAAGTTATGTCCAAAATACCAAAGCTGTCCAGGAATATGATGCTGATTCATGTGTCAACTTTCGAAGCTTATATCTCTCTCATCTAAACTCCTTTGAATGTGATCTTGGTGTCAAAAGTTCGTGTTGGAAGTCTAGTTTCATATGCCACTGGTTTCAGTTCGATCCGACATGTGGTTGGAGAGAATCATCAAAATACCGAACCTCTGTTCTGCCGCGCGAAAACAGAGTGCGCATTACTTCAAGTGCCGCCTCGAGTGATTTATCAAGTAACCCAGCAGATTACTCTAGTAGCTACTCGAGTAATCACCTCCAAAATGAGGCAGTACCCTATTACTCAAGTAATTACTCAAGTAATCATCCCCAGAGGCACCATAACTTCCGTATACATCATTTTAGCTTCGTATTGACCCATTCCAACTTCCGTTTGAGCATAGAAACCTCCGATATCACTTCTAATAGCTTGGATCTTGATATTCTCATGTGATCTTGCAAGTTCTTCTTTCTTTAATCTCTTTCTTCTTCTTTCTTCAATCTCTTTCTTCTTGTTTTGCCACTTGATGATCATTCTTCATAACCCAACTAGATATCTTCTTGAATTGATGATCGTTCTTCATAAACCAACTAGATATCTTCTTGAATATCTTCAATCTTCTTCAATCTTTGCTTGATATTCCTATTAGTTCTTGCAATGCCTTCTTTCTTCAATTCCTTGTCTCTTGATTTTCTTCTTGATGATCATTCTCCACATATGAGGCATTATAACATCAACCCACAATCGGGTTTATGACTAATCTACAAAATATGCAACATTAAATATAGTAGTCAGTCAATGTAGAAGATAATTATATCATACAAACTTTTTGCTCTTATTTAACATCTATATTTGACATCATCAAAACTATTTATATCTAATAGAATACTTGTGACATTTCATTTTCATTGAGTATTGCCCTTGCCATTTCTATAAGGACTCTATTCTTCCTTTCTACTACTCCATTCTACTGAGGCTTTCTAGGTGCAGAGAAGTTGTGATCTATTCCCTCGTTATTGTATAAATCTGCAAAGAGTTGATTATCAAATTCTCCTCTATGATCAATCCTGATAGAGACAATAGAAATACCTTTCTCATTTTAAACCTTCTTAGCAAACATAATAAATTCGACAAATGTTTCATCTTTTAAAGTAATAAATATAGTCCATGTAAATCTTGTAAAATCATTGAAAATTACTAAAGTATATAGATTTCCTCCAAAACTTTTTACTCTTGCTGGACCTACCAAATCCATATAAAGTAATTGCAAAGGCTTGGAAGTAGAAATCTTATACTTTGTTTTGAAAAAAGATTTAGTTTGTTTGCTTTTTTTACATGCCTCATAAATCATGTCATCTTTGAATTTAAGTTTAGGAAGACCAACAACTAAATCTTTTCTAATCAGTTTGTCGAGTTGGTTCATATTAAAATGAGCCAGACGCTTATGCCATAACCAACTCTCCTCTGATTTGCTAAGAAAATAATTTTTAGAAGAATTTGAATTTAAATCAATAGTATAACAGTTACCGTCTCTTTGAACTCAAATCTTTGCCTTGATAGATTCTTTGCTAAGCGGTAAATCCTTCTTGTTTACTATCACACTCAGGATATCCCAGTTATCTCTGTCAGTGCTTTGACTCACGCTTGGGGGGTTGTGGCATAATCCTTAAACATAATATACATCATCGATTTGAACACCATTGAATTTTCCTACTTCACCAATTCTAGCAATACGTTCGGATTGGTTACCTCCAAAAGTTACCTTTCCTTCTTCTTTGGTTTCTAGGATGGTAAACTTATTTCTATCACTAGTCATGTGTCTCGAGCATCCACTATCAATGTACCACTTGTTTGCTCGTGATGCTTTGATACATACCTAGAGTAATGTGATCAAGTTTTAGGTACCCACACTTTATTGGGTCCTTTGTGGTTAGTATGCATTACCTTTGGTACATGCATCCCTTTCAGAACCCATTTGTATGTACCAATGACCTGTCCTTTTCTAAAATAACATGATGAAGTATAATGTCCTTTCCTATTACAATAACTACATGATGCAAATGGATTTGAAGTATGCACATAATTCTTAAAATATTTTAGATAAGTCCTACTGCCATTTTTCTTATTTCCTCTGTTTTTATCCTGATCAGATTTATATCAAATTTTAGATTTATCAGAGGAAACTTTTTGAGATTTTAGAATGACTTTAAGAGTTTCACTTCCTCTAGTAAATCTTTCCACAGTTTTTGTTAAATCACTTATTTTCTTATCTTTTTCTTCACATAATGCACTTGATGATATGACAGTATTTTCTAACTCTTTTACTTTCTTCTTATGACTAACCATTTCTTAGCTACCTTGATGAATTTAGTATGCAATGCATTATATTCAGATAACAACTCATCACAAGTAGGTTCAGAGTCACTTACCTCGAAATCTGATTCTTCTTCTTTGGCTACCAAATGCAATACCCCGAATTTTGAGACTTGAGGCTAGAGAACAAGCCTGAGATTAGTGGACTGCTAAGCCCTGGTTTAGCAGGATCCTAAATTGTGATTAAGAGATAATGACTCCAAAAGTGGATGTGGTTAGTGATAAATAAACCCTTTTGGAGATTATGGTGTGATTTGGCACCCGATGTGATTCGTATGTGTTCTGAGCAGCGCCTAAACCCTGTATTTGAGTTCAATTATGGATTAACATCTAAATTGAATGAAAATAAGGGGAAGGACATATGTATGGTGTAAATGAATGAGAAAATGTATTTAATGGTGATTCAAGAGGAATTGCCATAATCAGGGGCACAACGGT
The DNA here is from genome assembly GCA_963210345.1 of Inga oerstediana. Classification (NCBI taxonomy): domain Eukaryota; kingdom Viridiplantae; phylum Streptophyta; class Magnoliopsida; order Fabales; family Fabaceae; genus Inga; species Inga oerstediana. Next base: position 25,497,407 of record OY723400.1, on the reverse strand, counting down.
AAAGTTACCGACCAGTTGATCGGTTACCGAAGAAGAAACTCATTGGTAACTTCAAGATCAATGGTTGAGATTGATTTGTGTAATAGATCAAAGGGTGGAATCTCATGTGGTGTGCTCATGTGAACTCATGGTTGATGGAACAAGATCTTGACACTTGGCATCTTTTGAGCCCTTGGATGAGGTCAACATGTCAAAGATCTTTCCTCTCTCCTCTCCCTTTCTTTAGGTCGGTTTTGGGGCTCTAAAAACTGACTTGCTTTATCATTTTCACCATCTCATCTTCTCTCTCTCACACTCCATGGACGTCCCAAAGCTTGGGAGGAGAGAGGAAGTTTGAGGTGAGTTTTTAGCTTGCTTGGTGACCTCTTTAGCTTAAACACCCTTCTTTAATATTGTTCATAGTGATGAGAGCTTCATTGCTATGGTTTTAGATTCTTGATTGAAGGTGTTTGATGGCTTGAGGAAATTTGGAAAGATGGAGAATCAAAGAATTAGTTTGGGAAAGAGGAAGAGGTGAGTATTTGAAGCCTTTTGATCTAAGTTTAGTGAATTGTGGATGAGTTTAGTGAATTTCGAATTTTGCCCTGATTTTCTTGTGATTTTGGATTGGATGAATTGGGTTGTGTTTTATGTTGAAAATGGTGCCATGTTGTGGTATTTGGTCATTGGAATTGATTTGGGAACTTGAGATGGAAAGTTGTGCAATGTTGAGTTGAAACGTGATATTGTGTGGCATGTTGCAATTCATTGTGAAACATGTCAATATAATGTGAATTTGGTTTATTTAGTATTTCCAATGGATTCCTTGTGAAATTTTGTGTGAGAATGATGTTTGATATGAAAATTGAACCATTGGAAGCCAATTGTGCAAATCTGGAATTCTGTCTTTTGAAGTTCTGATCTGGGCAGTCAGTTTGTGTGAGCGTTTTGAATGGGAAAATGGTCTCTAAAAATTCTGAAACTTTCCAGTCTTGAATTTTACATCTTAAGCTTCAAAATGGATATATAATATGTGTCATTTCGTTTTGTGAACTGGGATTTATGTTTGTCCAAAGTTTGAGGATGAAACTGGATTCTGTTTTGGAGCAATGTTGGATTTTGTGTAAATCTGGATTTTTGTGGTGATTTCCAGTAATGAGCCATATTTTTCCTATGAAGCGGACCTGAATATCTTTCATTTGGCTTTGGGATCATCTCATTTCTATTTTTGTAGAATTAGTTATGAATTTTTGAAGTTGCCTTGGCTGCAGCGCAAAAGTTTCTGTGCACGTTTTGGCCGCAGCCAGAAATTCTTGGCTGCAGCCAAAAACCTTCTGTGTGTGTTCTGGCTGTAGCCAGAGGATTCTTGGCTATAGCCAACCCCCATTTTCAGCAATTTGTGATTTTGAAAGGTGATTTCCAACCTAGTACGTCCCAATCCTTTAGGCTTTCGTTGAGCTTATTATAGCCACCTAAAGGGCGTGAATGATAACCAACCTTAAGTAATATGGAAGTAAGGATTTGGAATTTAGATTGACCCTATGTCCTTGATTTGATTATAGGGTTGGATATTCGCTCTGATCGTGAGCAGCCGGAGCTGGAGCTTACATGGAAAGAGTGTAGGAAACTTACCTCTCTTGTATGCTTTGATATTTGTGTTTGTGTATTGATGCATGTATTGCTTTGCTGGATTATGTGAAACATGTATGAATGATTGTAGCTCTGTTTCTAGTTATGCTATGGCCATGAGTATGTTTTTGAAACATTGAGCACGCAGATATGTCATTGTGTGAACATGAGTTATGTATTGCAAGCATTTCATGCATTAAACACATATCATACATGCATATAGGTATCTGTTTCCTACTGAGATTCTCTCGAATCTCACCCTCCCCTACCAACATTTTAGACAGGGTAGGTGGATCGAGGTTGGAGCAAACAGGCAAAGGCGACGAGGACTACTTCAGGTTATAGATTTTGGTAGTTGGTTATCATAGTTGGGATGTATATTTGGATATTCGTATTTGGATTTGGATGTGTATATATGGATGTATATTTGATTATGTATGGAGATGAGACTTGTGTAATCCCCAATGTGATAAGTTGTAAAGGGCGAATGTGCCCTATGAATCCTATGTAAAGGTATGAACCCAGCAGTTGCCAGGATGATATTGTTGTACACTCTGATATTTGTATAAATGTGATATTCCGCGTGATGTAATTATATTCGAAATTGAATATGAGACCAGGTTAATTATATTTTGAAAGTTATTTGTGAAAACCCTAACATGAAGATGGGATCCCCGTTTGAGATATTGTAATGGGCAATTGTGCCCTATGATTATTGAGCGAAGGTATGACCTCGGGCTTGCTGAGAATTTATATTGCGTACTCTGATATATGCACGTGATTTATCTTCGTGTAGTAATTGTATTCGGAGTGTGAATGTGAGACCAGGGTTAAATGATTTCGAAATGTACTTATGAACTCCCCATCTGGTAGATGGTTTTGTAAATGTTATTTGATTGTTATTGGTCTCTATTTCACTTTAATTTCATAATCTGGATATAATTATGAAGGGGGTTACACCAAGCATAGATTTGCAACTTCATCGTTGTCACTTTTATCATCCGATGAGCTATCACCCTATATAGATGATATGTATGCTTTCTTCTTCTACTTCTTCTTGTCTTTGTTTTTGAAGCATTTAGATTTGATGTGTCCAGGCTTTCCACATTCGTAGCATACTATCTATTGCTCCTTATTTTCTTTCTTGCTTGGTTCACGGGTAAACACTTCCTGTGCCACTCTTGGTAGGACTCGGGTGAACTTGTGGTTATCGCTCGAGTAGTGATTCTGTGTTTGAGTGCAATGATGATATCCTGTCTCTGACATTGCTCTATGCCAAGCACTTGCACGAGTATTGTAATACCCCGAATTTTGAGACTCGAGGTTTGTTAGATATGATTAGTTTTGATGATGTCAAATATAGATGTGAAATGATAATAGCAAAAAGTTTATATAATGTATTTCTTTGACTAACTACTATATTTAATGTTACATATTTTGTAGATTAGTCAAGCAAAGAATGAAGAAGATTGAATTAATGAAAATGAACAAGAGGAAGAAGAAAAGAAATTGAAGATAGTCAAGGAGATGATTACTCGGATTATGAAGAATGATTATCAAGAGGAAAATCAAAAAGAAAGATATTGAAGAATGAAGAACTTGGAAGATCTATCAAGAATATCAAGATTCAAGTTGTTAGAAGTGATACTGGAGGTTTCTATGATGATACCGGAGGTTTCTATGATCAAATGATGGTTGGAATAGGTTAATACGAAGCTAAGATGACTTATATGTGAGTTATGGCACTTCTAGGGGAGTTATACTCAAACACGGGATGAACTCACTCGAGCACGGGATGAACACTCTGTTCTACTCTATTTTACGTTCAGCCTGACAGAGGTTCGATATTTTGGTCATATTTCTCAAACCACACATTAAATTGACCCAAAACTGGTGGCATATAAAAGAGAACTCACAACACGTAAAATGTACACCAAGATCATATTTAAAGAAGCTTAAATGAAGGAGATATGATTCGTGGAAAATGAAACTGAAATCACCGTCACTTTTCAAGACAGGTTCGGTAGTTTGCACATAACTCACAAACCACACATTGGATTGAGACGAGACCAGTGCTAAATGAAACTAGACTCAAAGAGCTTTCCATGGATAGGTAATTTGCCTAAGTTGAACGTATATTCTAGGAGCTATGCCTTCTGGAAGTTGACGCTTGTGCAGTCTAGCGGAATAGACACTCTTTCGATCATAACTTGCAGAATACAAGGAGTTTGGAGCTGATTCTTTTTGCGTTGGAATGCATATGGCAAGAGCTTTCTTATGATACATCATTAGAATCAAATAAACAAATTTTTTCTAAAGTGGCCCCACATCACCCGTGAGTGCAAAAATGCACTCTTTGAAAAAGTTGTGCAAGTGATGTCCAGAAGCAGCTGAAATGTGAAGAAATTTGCAACACTCGAGCACTAGGATCTATGCTCGAGCATTAGACTATTTCTCACTCGAGCACATGCAAGTTTTGACATGAGAGTGTTAACCCGAGAAGAAGCATGTACGTGAAAACAAAAGGAGCACTCGAGCATGACTGGTTGTGCTCGAGTGATGTCTAGAATTCACTCGAGCATATGCGAGTGAAGAGTAGCGAGTGTTTTCCCGAGAGGAAGCTAGAACGTGAAAATATCAACTGCACTCGAGTGAGCCATACTGCACTCGAGTGAGAACTTGGTAAATTCCAGAAACGAAACAGAGCCTCACAGCAATCAACGAACAATCCGAATATGGTTACATGTTATTGAATCATTGTGTAAAACAGGAGATTAAATATTTGGATTGCATCTTCAAGAATGGAGGTCACGTACAGCAAATATCATCACTCAAAGAACAATCCGAATATGGTTACATGTTATTGAATCATTGTGTTCTCACTTGTTATTGTTTCTAAATGATAGGTAACATATATTTCAAGTGTGAAACAGGATATTAAACGTTCGGATTGCAGATTCAAATAAAAGTCAACTACGGTGAACTTCATCATTACACACCGAATGGTGGCTACCAACCACGACAAGTAACTGACCCACCATAAGAGATTGTCTGAAACACAAAACGCTCCACAATGTGATGTACAGCTCAAAATGAATCTTCTTGTTGTTCAACAAGACGCTCTGCTTTACAACGGAAATCTCATGGTAGCTTGTTTTTCAAATATGCTCAAATGGTCAAAATGACTCCAACGGACGAATGCTCACAACGGTCATCATCTTCATGAACTATAAATGAGAAAGCATTCAACGTTGATGAAAAACTGAGACATCGAGCAACTATGTGAAAAATGATAGAAATATGAATCCTCTGCTTCTACTCAAACACTCTCTGTTTTCCAGTTTCTATATTGCTTATAGTTGAGAGAGTGATTATTTGTATTGTACTTCAGTGAGTATTATATCCACTCTGTGAGAGAGTTTGTAAACACTTTCAACTATATTTCTGAGTTGATCTCAAGGTACAGGGATCTTGAGAAGGTTGATTTTCTTATGGAGAAGCTGTAGAGAGAATCGCCAGTAAGACATTCTGCTCGTAAGACTTACAAGGTGCAAGCAGTAGAGAATGTTGCTGCTCATAAGACTTATAGGGGTGTAAGCAAGAGAGAACGTTGCTGCTCGTAAGACTTGCATGAGTAAGCAGGAGAGGAAGATCTTCAGGATTGCTCTGCTCGTAAGACTTGCCGTAAGGGGGAGTATTTCAATGAGAGATTTGTAAAAGGTTTCACAAGTACCCGGCTAAACTTGTGGAATTGTAAAGGCTTTTCTTGTGCCCGGATTAAACAAGAAGATAGTGGATTTGAAAATCTCAGAAGGAGCCTGGGGACTGGACGTAGGCCATCACAGATTGGACAGAACCAGGATAAATCACAGTTTGCATATTCTCTTCCCTAAGCTCTTATATTTCCAGCATATATTATTTAATATAACTGTTGATTTATAAACCTTCATACATACCGCTTTCATTAAAATACGAAAAGATTTCTAAAGTTCTTAAGTTTTTATTATACACCCAATTCACCCCCCCTCTTGGGTGATAGCCGGTTCTAACAAGGTTAGAGAATAAGCCTGAGAGAAGTGGACTGCTAAGCCCCATTTTAGCAAGATCCCAAATTGTGATTAAGGGTTAATGACTTCAAAAGTGGATGTGGTTAGTGATAAATAAACCTTTTGGAGAATATGATGTGATTTGGCACTCGAATGTGATTTGTGTGTGTTGTGAGCAGCGCCGAAACCCTGTATTTGAGTTCAATTGTGGATTAACATCCAAATTGACTTAGAATAGAGGGAAGAATTGAATGTGAATTGTGTTGACATGTTGAGATTGTTGTGAAAACATGTCAATGTGATGTGAATTTGATTTATTTGGTGTTTCCAATGGATTCCTTGTGAAAATTTATGTGGGAATGATGTTTGGTATGAAAATGGAACCAATAGAAGCAAAGATGCAAAATCTGAAATTCTGTCCAGTGAAACTCTATTCTGGGCAGTCAGTTTGTGTGAACGTTTTGAATGACCAAATGGTGTCTAAAAATTCTGAAACTTTCCAGTCTTATAACTCACATCTCAAGCTTCAAAATGGACATATAATTTGTGCCATTTCAGTTTGTGAACTGGGAGATATAACTGTCCAAAGTTTGAGGTCGAAAATGGACTCTGTTTTGGGGCAGTGATGAAATTTGTGTAATTCTGAAATTTTGTGGTACTTTTTAGTAATGGAAAATATTTTTCCTATTAAGAGGACTTAAATATCTTTCATTTGGATCTGGAATCACTTCATTTTGAGTTTTCTAGAATTAGTTATGATTTTTCAAAGATTGGGCAGAAAATCTGCCAGAAAATCCGAAAATGTCAATTTTGGAATTATGACATCATCAAATTTAAAGATGACATAAGCTAAATGTTATAAAGTCATCATCCTCTTCCTCCATCAGCCAAAAACCGTGCAGCACCATGGAGAAAGAGAGAGAGGGAGTTTTAGAGAGAGAAGAGGAAGAAAACTCGCGAGGTAGGTCGATTTCTTCGGTGAATTCGTACCTAACGCGTATAATCCTTCTCCTAAGCTTCTCTTCTATATTATGTAAGGTATTTGAAGCACAAATCTTGGTGTTTTTAAGTTAGGGTTTTCAGCCACAAGAAAGAAAAGCCGGAAGGAAGAAGAGGTAACTTCCTAAACTTCGTATATTGACTATTCTAGCTACTGTGGACAATTTAATCGATGAAATTTCGCCGGATTGTCTTTGTTTGTAAAATTTGGAAATGTTGTGTTAGTAGTGTTATGCTGCCAAAATTTGTACTGAATGGTAGTTGTAACCTAATGGAATAGTCAATAAAGTGGTTAGGAGTATAAAGGAACGCATTTACGGAGCCGAAACCGAAAAACCCCAATTTTTCCCGGGGAATTGAGAATTTCGGCCAAGCCCAGTTTGGAGGGGTTAGAGATGGATTTTCAATGATTTGATGATTCCATTGCATTTAGGAGCAAAAATTAGGTGGGGTTACAGTTGGTCACTTTTTCGGAAAAGGCCGAAAAAGCATAATTACGAAAACGCCCCTGAAACCCTTAAAGTGGGGCTGCCAAGGGTAAATTTGTAAATTGACATTGAATTTGATAATTATGAGTCCGGAAATGGATTCCTTGGGCGAAAATATGTCAGTATAGCCATGTCAAAATTTCAAGAAAAGTACAGCCGGACCGGGTACGGCGGGGCTGGGCCGGGTCCCTGGGGGTATTTTAGTAAATTTTCAATATAGCCTTATATAACCCCCAGAAACACTATGAAAGTGTCTAAATATTACATTTGACATTATAGGATCGAATATGAAGCCTCGAGTTGCTGGCACGCAAATCGAGGAGAAAAGACTGGAGGTAGGGAACTTATCTCTCCTGCATGCTCTGATAACTGTATTAATGTGTTGATGCATGTTATTGCTTTGCTTGATTATGTGGAACATGTATGAATGATTTGAAGCTATGTTTCAATATATGCTATGGCCATATGTGTATTGTTCGAAGCATTGAGCTTATAGATTTGTCATTGTATGTGTGCATGAGTTATGTGATGCAAGCATGTGATGCATTAAACACTTATCTTGCCTGCATATTGATAATATTTCCCTGCTGAGATTCTCTTGAATCTCACCCTCCCCTACCAACAATTTAGACAGGGCAAGTGGCTCGTGGAGGGAGCGGCTAGGACTCCTTCGAGATGAGAGTTGGTAGTTGGTTACCAATGAGTTGTGAAGACTGTATATAACTTGGTTGAATATATGGTTATGAATTTGAGATGAGATTGTGTAATCCCCATTTGAAGAATTGTAATGGGCAATTGTGCCTTGTGTATCTTTAGCAAAGGTATGTACCCGGGATTGCCGGGTTGATTATGTTGTGCACTCTGATATTTATACAAATGTGATTTATCTTCACGTAGTAATTGTATTTGAAATGTGAATATGAGACCAAGTTAATTAGATTTTAAAAGGTATTTTTGAAAACCCTATCTCAAGGATGGGATTTTAAATGAGTTTTGATTATTATTAGTCTCTATTTCATTTTAATCGCGTATTTTGGATATAATTATAGAGGGGGTTACAAGTGTGCCTTTATGCTCAAGTATAAATCATATCATCACTCGAGTATTGTGTCCATCACTCGAGTTGTCCTGGGATTTTCAGCTAGAGTCTGCCTCTGTCATATACTTTTAGTTCAACACTTGCTTATGCTTGAGTACAAAAGTGCTTATTGCTCGAGTGCTAGCTCCATCATTCAGTGCATCATTTAAAATCGCAGCAATGACCTCTGAACTTAGTGATATGCATTTGGTAATATTTTGGTAATATTTTCAACCATTGTTTAAGCTTGTAAAACATGAGTTTCACACAATAATATTTTGTTATCATCAAAATTTGGAATCGAACAAAAATATGGTGATCTTTAGGGATGCCATAAGAATCCTAAATCGAATACGGTAAAGGTTGAGAATAGGCTTGAATCAGATCTAAGTTGAAATAGTGTTTAGGTCAAGATATGGTTCAGGTTGCACTATCTTGTGAACCTGGTAATTAATGCTGAACTACTAGGAATGCTTTGAGAATATTTGAGGATATTACCTGAATGTTAAGAGAATATAATAGATAGAATGAATCATAATGATCTTAGCAAGGTTATTGGGTATGGCTGAGGTCCCAGAATCAGGTTTATGAACCTATAAGCTGAATAGACGTCCAAAGAGTTGCTATTAACTGAATTGTAACCTAAGAATCAAATCAATAGTTGAACTGATTCTTTAGGAATTTGAATTGACCTAGATGGTTTAAGGTACTAGAACATGGTACTAGAATGTACTAAAATAGTTACTAGCTGCTAATCTAGAATAGGGAAAGATCTTGATTGTATAATATTCCCGTAGAAAGAATGAACGAATGAGAATTTATTCCCTGATGGAATAGAGTGATGGATAGAATGAGGAAGGGAATTAAGAAAGAATAGGTTCAACGAATGAAAATTTATTCCCTGAAGAAAAGTTGTAGTTTGGATTTTCATCCTTTTCTTGGATTCTATTATCCCTAGCAAAATGTGCATCTCCCTTATTCACCCTCTGTTGTGAGAACCTTTTATTACAACATGAAAACCCATAACATATACTCTAGGACCGGAGAGTTGATAGAGGAAGCAGTATCTACCACTGTTAAAGATCAATTTATTATGATATCTGCTACTATCATTAATGATATACTTGGATATGTTACACCTCCTTCTGATCCACCCACACTTTCAGCCAATGAAGCCTTCCGGCTTTTAAGACCAAATGACCCAATAGGCCCTCTTAACTTTAAGCCTATTGACATGCCTGATTCTATTCGTGCCCTTCACTACATATACTCTCATAGCATTGTTAACAAATCCAAGAATTATACCTATTTTCCTTAGAGAGATTACTATTTACTGGCCTTATTCCTAGCGGGTCAACGAAGAAATGTGGGGGAGCTTATTTTTGGTGAGATGAGAAGATTTTGATTTTCTTCATCAAGATCCGCCACCATACCATATCCATGACTTGTGTCCGTTATTCTCAAGAAAAACAAAGTATGGTATTTGGAGGGAACTGAGACGGTAACCATTCCAAGGTTTGGCAAGACTCAATTAACACATATGAGTATCAATCTTCCAGTGAGTCAAACCAGGGCTATATCTCAGAGAGATGCCACTCCATTGAGAGGTGATGAGGCTTAATCTTCTTCTCAAGGTACAATTCCACCTCCAACTTTCCTGAATGCATTACTATCAACCCATCTGGCAGAAGTGATCAATGAAGCTGTGACTGGTTTGAAAAAGGAATTGATGAGTGAGTATGAGAAATTGGTGAACACGATGGAGTTACAAGTCTTAAAGTTGGTGGACAAGGCAAATACCAACTTTGACTTGATGTTCAAGACTCAAGAAGATATGTCGAGAAGAATCACTGATATGGAAATCTTCTTGTGCACTCATTTACCAACTACTTCTCCTGAGGTGCTACCTGAGTCTACTCCTACCACAACCTCACCTTCTCAGACTCAGACTTGTATTCTCTTCAAATACCTGGATTCCAATGTTGATCTCACTTATGATCGGTCGCCTTCACCACCACTTGTAGATTCTATTCCTCAGCCATCATCTCCACTTTTTGAGCCTGAGCCAATTGATCCTTCCACTACCATAGTGCTGTTTACCTACCATCTTATCCCACTTTTCCTCAGCCCCTTTCTGATGCTGACAAAATAGGGGAGAAGGATCTGTGATGGTTTCTGAGCTATTATGATATGATATGGGGAGTTGGAGTTTAGTTTTGGGTAGTTTTTCTGTATTGGGGCAGGACTATTGTTATTTAAGCTTTTCTTTTCTGGTTTAGTTTTGCTAACATATAAGGGGTCTCATAGGTAGATGTTGATTCAAACTTGACATTTGTACTTTACAAGTTCATTAATAGTTATTTTCAAGTTTGTTAAGTTTTGTGTTCAGATTTAATTGTTTCTATAATACTATGATTTATCTTGGTTTTAAGTGTCCATTAGAAGTATTGCAGGAAACAGTTAAGATTAAGTGCAAAAATCTAAACTTTGGTGAAATATGCATTTGAAAATGTTTTCAAAATCAAGTGGTTTTAAAACCCTACCACAAAGGTTTTGTCATCATCAAAAAAGGGGAGAATGTTAGATTCCAAGTTTTGATGATAACAAAAGATCACTGTGTGTTGTAGTGAGAAATTCATACTTTACAATGGTGAAAAATATTACCTAATATATTTCAAAAAATTTAGAAGTGTTTGCTGTTAGTTTAACTGATGCACTCGAGTGATGGAGCTAGCACTTGAGCATTAGGCTGTTTTGCACTCAAGCACATGCAAGTGTTAGACAAAAAGTGTTTGACAGAGAGCAAAGTCAGAGACAAGATATCAAAACTTTACTCGAGCACAGACTCTGTACTCGAGTGATGGTCTAATGTGCACCCGAGTCCTTGTGAGTGTGGCACAGAGAGTGTTTACCTGAGAGCAAGGTAAACTCAGAATGTAAGCTACACTCGAGTGTAAGCGAGTGAGGGACTACAAGTGTTTGCCTAAGAGTCTTGCAGAGCAGAGAAGAATAAGTGTGCCCAAGTAAGAATACATGCACCCGAGTGATACCTCAGCATTCACGAGTGAGAATTCTAACTATCTCCATTCTGATGCAAGTGCTGAAGACAAAGAGTATCTTATAGAAGAATATTCTATTCACTCGAGTGGGAGTAAGTATGTTCGAGTGAGGGCCCACATCACTTGCAAGTACAAAATCACACTCTTGATAAAATGGGATGCGAGTGTTGTCCAGAATCGTGGCTCATATTGTAAAATAAAGGTGCACTCGAGTGAGGACCCACATCACTTACAAATGTTAAAATGCACTATCTTAAAATCACATGGAAGTGCAAGTATAGAACTGAAGCAAGAAGAGAAAATATAGTATTGCACTCAAGTGAGCCCTCTTAGCACTTGAGTGATGCTCTGCCAGAAGCTAAAACGCACCAGTTTTACAATGAACATTCTGAATATGGTTTAATATTATTTAATCATCCTATTTCCACTTGTTATTATTATTTAACATCATTTAACATATATTACAAGTATGATACAAGTGGTTGATCGTTTGAATTAGAAAAGCACAGAGGAAGTCAAACATCGGTAGACAGAATCATTACGACCAACCAAGCATGTACTTACCATGTTCAAAGATTTCAAATGTACGCATGTTGTTCCACTGTAAAATGCTCCGCTCCACAATGATTATTATTCAAAGGGCAAAATCAACTGGCTATAAATGAAGAGCTTCAGAGACCATAAAAAACAACCAAGAATAAGAATTCACACAAGCAAATTCATGAGTCTCTGTTATTCATATTTTCTCTATATTCATATCGTTCTTCAGTGTTTATCATATTTGCTCTGTAAGAGAGTCTGTATATACTTCATATTATATTTGATCTCAAGGACTAGGACCTTGAGAGGGTAGATTTCCTTACGAGAGAAGCAATTGAGAGAATTCCTAGTAGGACTTTCTGTTCATAAGACTGATAAGATACAAGCAGAAGAGAACATTGCTGCTCGTAAGACTTATAGTGGAGTAAGCAGGAGAGAACATTGCTGCTCATAAGACTTGTATATGTAAGCAAGAGAGAAATGTCATAGGTTTGTTTTTCTGCACGTAATACTTGTCGTAAGAGGGAGAGAAATTTCTAATGTTAGAATATTTCTGCTTGTTGTCTATTCAAGGACAATTGTTGTTTTGCAGCATTTCAAGAGCCCATTGAATCTTGGAAGAATAGTGAAAATATCAATAGGTCTTGATCTCTGAGGACTGGACATAGGCCTGGGTTTTGGGCCGAACCAGTATAACTCTCTATGTGCTTATCCTCTCAACTCTACTCTATCTACAGCTACTCCTATATCTCCGCATCAACTGAAAAATTTATCACATCACCCAATTCACCCCCTCTTAGGTGAAGCTTGCCTCTTTCATTTGGTATCAGAGCAAGGTCTTCTCCGAAGAGCCTAACAGCTTGAGAAGATTCTAGTAAATGGCAACAATGGGTGAGAACATCCTTCCAGACGGAGCCTCTATCACTAGACCACCTAGTTTTGCTGGAGAACATTTTTCATTCTGGAAAGCTAAGTTCAGAGTGTTCGTGATGGCTAACGAATATAGTCTATGGAATGTGATATAATATAGTGACTATGTTCCAATGAAGAAAATTGACGATAGAGTCATTAAAAAGAGCCTAGAGGAGTTTGACGAAGATGACAAGAGGTTAGTAATGTTAAATAGTAAAGCTATTTTGATGATACAGAGTACCCTCAACCAAAAGGAATATTTCTGAATCTGCAGTCTACCAATAGCCAAAGATATGTGGGATGCTCTTGAAATTGCTCACGAAGGCACATTCGGAATCAAAGAAAATAGAGTCAATATTCTAATTACAGAGTATGATCTATTTCGTATGAAACCTGGAGAAAGAGTCCCAAAATTCGAACTCAGATATACTCATCTTGTTAATCAAATATCTACACTTAGGAAATCATTTGTCCAAAATTCCCGGGTAAGAAAGAATTGGACGTATTTCTTTATCTCTGAGGACTGGACGTAGGCCTAGGTTTTGGGCCGAACCAGTATAACTCCCTGTATGCTTATCCTCTCAACTCTGCTCTATCTACAGCTATTGCTATATAACTGTATCAACTAAAAAATTTATCACATCACCCAATTCACCCCCCTCTTGGGTGAAGCTTGCCTCTGTCAAACTCACTCACCTCTTCAACTTTCTCCAAAGGAGTTCTTTGATTCTCCAAACTCTATATCTCCTTGAGAGTTCAAATCACCACCAATAGTAAATCTAAAACCATGAAAATGATGCTCTTAACCCACGAAACAACTTTAAAGCAGGAAATTTTGGCATTTGAAGTCAAAATCTTACCTTAATCTTATGCTTTTCCTTCCTCTTTCTTCTTTAAAAATGGCGCACAAGAGAGAGCTTGGAGAGAGAGAATGTGTGATGATGAAGATGATAAAGGAGGAGGCAGAATTTCTGCCCCCATTCCCTTGCCCATATGTATAAGAGAGAGGGAGAGAAAAATGCTAAAAAAATGATTGTTAACTTTTCTTCTCCAACCACTCCTTTCATGCATGATCACTCATTGCCACATGTTCAAATCTCTTCATTTCTCACCCAATAAGCAACCATATAGTTACACTAACTAGCCCATTAGCTATTTAGTTACACTCCTTATTTCTCTTTAGTTAGTAATTAATTTCTCCATTAATCACTAACTAATTATCCAATAGTTCCCATTCTTTCACTTTCTTTCTGATTTTGGCACATTCACTTAAATCACCACATAACACATAATTAAGTTCCTTTCTTCTTCATCTATGTGCCATTCCCTCTAATTTTAGCCTTTAAATTACTTTGTCACATAATCATGCTAAACTATATAGTGTTAGGCATTTCCAATAATTATTTGGATCTCAAATCCATTTTGATTTACAAAATTATTCACAATAATTATCATTAGTCCTTAATCAAAATTTGGGGAATTACAATTCTCCCCCCATTCAATAAATTTCATCCTCAAAATTTGGTACACAACTGGGAACATAAACCTCGGACGCCTCTTCATGACAGTTTCCGATCCTCAAATTGTTTCTTATTGGAACAGTCCCTTCAAGACCACTAGTACAATTAATACGCTACAGGTTCGATTCTCCTAAAAATCTCCATTGACCAATGCGTCGTGACTCAATTTCTTTCCCTAACTTACTTTACCGTTTCCCGTGACAAGAGACGCTTACATGAACTCATGATTTCTGACTTTAACCTTAAAGGTCTTCACCTCACTCTATCACTATTCAGAGAAACTGCACTTGTTCATCTCAGTGTTGAGCCACTTCAATCACTGACATCAAGTCACTTTCCCCTTGGGGAACACTATACTTAACTCATACAATTGGATTTGAGATATTTAAATCCCAAAATTCTCCATCATTACTACAACAAGTCAAATCGTTTTCCAGCTAAACACATCTGTGACCACGTCGCCTTTACCCGGATGGTACTCAATCTCCAGGATACTTGGGACACTAATAGTCACTGTACGGTTTTACCATCACATCATACAGGCAATAGTGCCACATCTTGACACGAACACTAACACAACGTGATTGCCAACAAATGCAATCGCCATAGCGTACGATTGCCACAAAACACCGTTATCGTACAACACAACTGCTGGAGGCTCTAGATCATGAGCCATATTATAAGATCTCAGCAGTTGGGAGGCATAGGCCACCACTCTGATCAATCTAGTTACCCCTTCCGGGAATAACTCAAAAGTATCACAGATTCACTGCGAACAACCGACAGCTTTCACTGTATTTACACATATCTTAGCTTTTGCTGTTTTCAACTATACTTTATCTTTCCCTGATTTCATTTTCATAGCATTACCCTCACCTGTATACCCACCAGTGACTCCGCTAATTGTAATAAGGACTTTTGGGCTTCAATGACAATATCACTTCACCGTATCAACTTTCACAGAATCACCCTCACTCGTACACCCACCAGTGACTCCACTAGTGGTAACCAGGACTTTTGGGCATCAATAACAACATCGAGCCACTCCAGAATCTCAATCTCATCTATCCAAAGCACCCTACTATAATAGCCCACTTGAAGTCTCAGTCTCTTCTTTCTAGGTGGCCAACCAGGAGTCTCATTTCTCATACCCACCCTTATCCGATTACCGGGATTACGGAGACTCGAACCGCTTATGCGGAGGACTCTTGGCATAGTCATACCCCATCCTCATCCGCTTATCGGGCTTACGGGGACCCGGTCTCTCACCCAAACCGCTTATATGGAGAACTCTTGGCATGGCGATGCAGCTCAAGGAATACACACAATTGCCTTCACGGCATTCACATTCACAATGATATATCAACGGCCGGGGTAGATATGGCCAACGTCACTCCCTACGACGGCTCACGCTGACATACGTACACTATCATTCACATAACTTCCACAGCAACACACAACACATATTCTAATTTTATGCACTGCCTTTCGGCCTGGGGTCAACATCGGTGCAACCAGCTTAGTGGCTAACAATGCTGTCTATGCCGGGGTAGTGCCCTCACAAGTGAGAACCCCTGATCTTGTAGTTGAATTCGCCATCAGCTGAACTAGCTCTGCTCTGCTACACAACCACACCCCAATCCCAGCTTATTCATATAGCCTTTCCGGCTTTCATCTAGTCAAGATCCCGTAAACTACCGACCCAGCGGGACAGTCCTCCGCCATGGGAACCTCCATGCGGCCGTAAGTGAAAGACTCACAAATAGCCAATTCCCCGTAATATCATCGCCATGTAGGCATGGTCTTCCCATCGTAACCACCAATGGGCCGCAGGTAAAAGACTCACAAAACACAATTATATTAAGCTGGAACTGGGTATATATTCATCACCGATGCCTTTAACCACTTCACCTTCAGCACCTTGAACTATTTTCACCATACTGGGATCTTCTAAGACCCCTTCTCACAAATATCTTGACCCCGAAGTTTTGTCTCCAGAAGCCATACTCACATATTGCACTTATTACTTTAAGCTTCTGCTCTTCTCTACTCTACGATTCAACATCACAGCGGATGGACTCCATGGTTCGTTGTCAAGGAGGCTGCACTCTAGGGTTCGTCGTCACAGCGGCTGTACTCTACGCTAATATACCCAATGCTTCACTTAATCAACTAACTGGTCAACCCCTTCTGTGAGAATTCTCTGCAAGTAGCCCTTTCTGATCAGATTTCACCGTAGGTAGCCCTCTCTGATCAGAGCTCTCCATAGGTAGCCCTTTCTTATCAGAACTCTTCGTAGGTAGCCTTTCCCTATCTGTATCCTCGATCATGCTCGTATAGTACATCACAATATCACCAACAAAACTACCATACACCGATCGAAACAAAATCGAAGGATGCGATTCATTATGTTCACATACACAGTAATTGAATTTCACGTTATCTAGATAACACATTATCTTTACCGCCTTGAGCCTCTACTCAATGCAATTCTCAAACACATTACTTTCATTAAACTTCTGCTATGCACTTGGGGTTTATTTTCTCATGTGTGCATTAGCCATCTCAGGTTGGGTTAATAGGAGTCCCTTAGGAACCTCCCACTATACCATATGTTACCTACCATCTATGTTCCTCTATGCCCGCGCTTTGCCCGTTTCAACTCAAATGATTCCGGGCCATTGCATATAGCTTTTATTACCAGTTCACGCCTGGTATATTCATAAATTCTACTGCCCTTATCGAGGTACTTTACCCCCTATACACAAGGAATCTGGAAGCTGGTCGAATATTCAATTTTCTGTCTCAACCATGAGACTATATTCTATAGCCATTTATTGTTCTATTGAGAATTATTCTCATTCAATAGGGGAATATTCTATTATCAAGATCTTTCCCTATGCTAGATTAGCAACTAGTAAACTAGAGATACCTCATACACATTTCAATACCTCCAGTACCATGTTCTAGTACCTCAGACCCTCCAAGTCAAATCAAATTCCTAAGAATTAGCTTAACTATAGAGTTTGATCCTTGATCACAATTCATCTATTAAAGCCTCAACATTAGTTGAACTCGGGAATCACTTCCCTCATATCCACGGAGCATCATTAACTCCAACACAAGTTCAAATACCTCTGCCAGCCTAAGGCACACCGGTCCCATAGGTCTTAAGGCCTCTCAACACACGAGTCCAGTATGACATCACTGACATGTAATATCATATCGCCTAAGGTTTTCCACCTAACTCTAGGTTTATCATGACATCTTGAACCTTAACATTTCATATATTAGAAGTCATTTTCCTTAATTATACCTAATAGGTTTCGCTAAGATTCAAGATCAATAGCACTACTATACCCTTCATGGTATTTGGGTAATAACCTCGAAACATTATTGAAGGTTTAACACTTTCCATCAGGTTCATATAGTTTGAGCTTCTGTCAAGCATCAGAACCATAGTGCAACCAATTCACATTTTAACCGAAGTACTATATTAGCTTAGATCTAATTCAAGCCTATTTCCAACCTTCAGTATCATCAGATCGGATCTTCTAGGATCAATAAACAATATAGTCACTACTCTTTATTAACACCGTATATCATATCTACATTCCTTTGACCCTATAATGTTACTAAGGATTATCATAAAACATGGAGAAACCGTAAAATATGTACTATGCCTCAATTTTCCATAATTCCATCAAATGGACCTTTCTGGCAGTATTCACTGCGACAGAACTATCCCAATTCAAAAACAATACCTACATTATCAATATCTCTATAAATCTAAGTACTCTTTAAACCATCTCACTTAAACAATCATTGATCATAGAGAAACCTCAAGATAATAACCATTCCCCAAGTCTCCATGACCTTGCCAACTGAATATCTTAAGGCCACCTATCTTAAGGTTTCCCTGAATTGAGTACGCTTAACTTTCACGCACCCCTCCACAGCTTTATTGAATTCAATAAACTATATGGCAGCTAGTTGTTTCCTCAATTCATACCTCAATCCTTTGTCGTATGAGATCAGGTGGAATATAGCTTATTCGTTCTACCTTCGGTTCTACCCGTCAAATCTCTGGTTGAATCATTGTGTTCTTTCCTCCCTAAGCTCTTCTCTTAGCTCATGTATCATATCCCTCTGTTCCCTTATTAGACCCATAAGCTCCTGCATTGGGTCAGGTGGATTGTCATTCAGTTCCCTTATTCAGAATTTTCTAGGCACAAATATTTCAGTTCCAGCAAGACAGTGCTAATCGAAAATCAGAATTTCGCCAAAATTCAAATGAGTGTTACACACTTCCTACTAAGCTAAGACACACTAAGACAATAGAAAAGAACACCTAACTACTTAAAACCTTGGCAATCATCCTCCCCGGCAACGGCGCCAATTTTGATGAACCCATGTCGTGTGAGTTCACAAAATAAAACTAGGTTTAAGAATGTAGCATAGTAGCTCAACCTAGGTCGTTCTTGTGAGGAGATTAATTTCCAATTTTCTAAGTAGGAAAGTGATAAAAAGCCTTAAAGTTGTGAGAAATCATTTTTGGAAAATTGCATTTGTAAACTAATGAACTAAACTAAGCTAAAGCAATATTTTTGTATTTTTCGGTTTTCAAAACAAAGAAGCAAAAGGAATTGAAATTAACACTAACAACAAGGTAAATTGAAGAAACTAGAATAATGATGAAATGGGATTCCCTTGAATTGGGGTTTTAGTCTTCCTTGCTTGCTAATGATATGAATTCCACAATATGAGTCAAGAGGATGGAACTAAGTTACCACTAGCTCCATACTTGCAATAATCATTTAATTCATTCAACCGAAGCAATTAAATGAATACCACCAATTAATAATGACTCAAGGAGATGAATAATCAACTTCCAATTCTAAATTGTAATTACCATTACAACAATTCAAAATATTCAGTTTAATCATTTAAATCCACTTAACCAAGTTGAGATAAACAATTAACCTACTCCTAATATGAATCATACAAAGCTTAATTAATCAACTCCTAGCTCAATAACCAAGTTTATTCACTTTGCATAACAATCTAGATCACAATTACATACTTAACCAAGCTACATAATTATGAACTAAAAAGAGAGCTTAAAGGAATTCCATTGAAGTTTAGAAGCTCAAACCATTACCTAACTCAAGGAAATCACCAAAGTTTAGCTACACATGGAGGAAGAGAAGGATGAGGCTTGATGAAAGAAAAGGAGAATAGCCATTGAAGTACAGCAGCCACCGATTGCTCACTCTCTATTTCAATTCTGCACAGCCCTCCTCCCAGCCGCAATCCCTCATGCTTTTTCTTTTGATTTCGCTGATGCTCTTCGTTTCTTTTTGCACACACAGCCGCCGCCCTCTACCTCTCTATTCCCTCGTGTTTTTCTTTCTTTTTCTTCAACCCCTTTGGTCAACAATGTCGGCTGCCTGCTCTCCTTCACGCACAGCCCCCCTTTTCTTTTGTTCAATTCTTTATTTCACTCCCAGCCCACGGTCCAGGTTTTCTCCACTTGGTCAGCTCCCATTTCTCCATTAAACCATTTCGGTCCACTCCCTTCTTGGTCAATTATTTCGGCTGGTTTCCTTTTCTCATTCAATCCAATTCTGCTCCTTCATATATTTGGTCTAGCAAGCTCCCACACGGTCCAATTCTTCTTGAATCTATTCAACAAATTTCGGCTGGGTTATTTTTCTTTCAATTGATCTCCTCTCCAACTCGATTCAGCTTCTCACTTCGGCTTGCTTTTCTTCATCCCCAATTCAGCCGCCACCTCCAAAATAATGGTCCCCACTTCCTTTTCTTTTGCTTCTTCAATTCTCTCTAGGTTAAAAGTGAGTTGTGCCATGTTTGTACAAGAGATAAAAATCTATTTTAATGATTAGACATAAATTTGCAACCACCAAACAAGGCCCTTACTCATTTAACCTCCTCCTTTACTACTCAAGTTGTGCCACATCATCACCTACAAAATTATATTGACAAAGGTAATATCTTTTGTTCACAATTAAAGAATAATGGGAATAACAAATATTAATTAGAAATATAACAATTAAACCACTTTAGTTCCCAAATTATTCTTTCACTAAAATTTCATTTTAATACTTGATTATGCCCAAAATATTCAATTAAGTCCCACAAAAGCCTAAGATTAATTAATAAAAATATATAAATATTGAGCTCTATCAGTCTAATGGTCTAACTCTAGGGTGTACTGTAACCCCCCTCATGTAATTATACCTGGGTTATGAAATTTAAGTTAAATAGAGACCAATAAGATGAAAAAAAACTTTTATAATCCCTCATTTTCATGATGGGATATCCCGAAAAATAGTTCAAAAACATAATTCATCTGGTCTCACATTCACTTTGGGATACAATTACCTGTGCAGTTAAATCACATTCATAAATATCAGAGTGCGTAACTAAAATCCCGGCAACCCCGGGTTACTTGTATATATACAATGGGTTTGGAGTTCCCAAAATGGGGATTACATACCCAAAATATTATTTACATCTCATATACAAACGGTAATCTCAAACCAAAAGCAGATAACCAACCCCCAACCAAATATCTCCTAGAGATCTTAACCATTCCTGGTTGTTCGCTTCCTTTTTGAGCCATTCGCACTATCAGAAATTTTAGTCCTTGGAAAGAATGAGATTCTAAAGAATCCCAGTAGTAACAAATTACTCATACAATATACAAACACAAAGCATGCAAGTTTATCATGTTTAGCAGCAACACTATGAGTCATGGCTCATGCCACAACCGACAGCACTCATGGCTGTATCTCAATGCACTATACCCGCTTCCACGGTAATCACTATGCCAGTTTTCACTGTAATCTCAATACCAGCTTTCACTGTAAACACTATGCCCGCTTCTACGATAATCACTATGCAGCAGCATCACAAAGCATAAGGTATCACAAAGCAGCATCATCACAAGGCACAAAGTATCACAAAGCTCCACAAAAGCGTCACAAGGCATAAGGCATCACAAAGCAACAGCAGCAACACAATGCATGATAGGCATACATACAATACATTTACATAAAGTATAATAGAGGAGTCACTACCTATATCTTTCCTGACATTTTTTGGCATAGATGGCTCCGAGTCTGATAGATATCAAATCCTATAACCAAATTAGGGACAACCGATCAATCTCTTTTCCAAATACATATTTCATAATACTTTAAGTTAGTTATCATTTCACTACTACAAAAAGGGGTTTTAACGTCCCTAATTTAGCACTTTTAACGTCCAAAAACTAAGGGACGTCTATGTAGGGGGCGTAGTATATTTTAAGAAAAGACGTCCCAAAAAAGTTGGGATGTCTAAAGTCAGGACTTTAGACGTCCCAAATTGAGATTTGGGACGTCTAAAGTCCTGACTTTAGACCTCCCAAATCTCAATTTGGGAGGTCTAAAGTCCCCCGTGGAGGACTTTAGACGTCCCAAATCTCAATTTGGGACGTCTAAAGTCCTCTACTGGGGGACTTTAGACCTCCCAAATTCTTAATTTGGGAGGTTAAAAAGTTTTATTATTTAAAAAATAATTATTTATATTCTTCATTACCCAGTAAATTAAAATTGCAGAAACAGAATTGAAGATGGATTCATAAACAAAAAAATGTCCCTTACGAAATGGTAAGGACTTCTAGCACTGCAATCTTTTTACTATATATATATATATGTATAATAACAACAACAACTCATACAACCTAATATCATATATGTATAACAACAACTAGAAAGTGTCAAAATATTTGTCACCACACAACTACAAACTAATTGTTATTCATTTCATCAAAATAAATATACATATGTATTTTCCTCGATTTCCAAGCTCCAAACGTATAAAACAAAAACATTATTAGTATAGCATAACTACTAACAACTAGTTTATGATTCTGGCAAAAAAAAAACAATCAAGGGAAAAACACTCCAATAACTAGAATCATGTAAATAAATTGAAAGCATTATAATAATTTCATATTGCAAGTTTAACTTAATTCTTCATGTAAATTTATATTTAAAAAAAAACAAACCTGATGAAACCAGGGGAGAGGGCAGCCAACAATGTCTATGTGCTTCCAAGGTGGAGAGAAGACGTTGGAGGAGTTGTGTATACACAGTAGAGAGGAGATGTACGCCGGAGGCTGAAAGCAACAAAGAGAGTGGAAGGTGTACACCGGAGGGTGGAGGGGGCAAAAAAGGTGGAGGAGGTGTACGCCGGAGGGTGAGAGCAAAGAAGGTGTTATGAGAATGGAAGGAGGTGGAGGAAAAGGGAATGAAGAAAAGAAAGAGAGGAAGAAGATTGAGGAAGACGAAGTCACGGGAATGACAGAAAAAAGGAAATGCAGAAAAAAGGGAAGAGAAGTCATGGGGATGGGAAAGATGGAAAAAGAAGTATGGGTTTCTGACATGGGAATGAAGAAAAGGGGAAAAAAGTCTCACACATGTCAGAATTTCTGACATGACTTTAGGAGTCCCAAATCCCATTTGGGAGGCCTAAAGTCTCTACTTTAGGCGTCCCAAATGGGATTTGGGACGCCTAAAGTCACACTTTAGGCCTCCCAAATGGGATTTGGGATGCCTAAAGTCAAATTTTTTTTTTTTTTTACTTTAGACGTCCCAAATTGAATTTGGGACGTCTAAAGTCCCACTTTAGACGTCACTTTAGACATCCCAAATTCAATTTGGGACGTCTAAAGTTAAAAAAAAATAATTTTTTTTTTTTTTTTACACTTTAGATGTCCCAAATGGAATTTGGGACATCTAAAGTGTAAATTTCTTTATTTTATTTTAGACATCACTTTAGAGGTCCCAAATTGAATTTGGGATGTCTAAAGTACCACTTTAGACATCCCAAATGGAATTTGGGACATCTAAAGTGTAAAAAAAAAAAAAAAAAATTTTTTTTTCTTTTACTTTAGACGTCCCAAATTGAATTTGGGACGTCTAAAGTGGGACTTTAGACGTCCTAAATTCAATTTGGGACGTCTAAAGTAACGTCTAAAGTAAAAAAAAAAATATTAATTTTTTTTTTTTAACTTTAGACGTCCCAAATTGAATTTGGGACGTCTAAAGCTACCAAGTTCCCACACATAATTACAAAAATGCCACCACCTATATTTTAGACGTCCCTATTTTAAAAAGGGACGTCTTTTAGGGTAGCAGTATCTATATTCTGTAGTAGTGTTTAGGACTCTTTAGGTGGCTAATAGAGGCCTAAACATATGCCTAAAGGGTTGGAAGAAACTACCCTGAAGATCCCTTTTCGGAAGTAGAACATTGATTTTCAGCTAGCTCACTCAAGTAATGAAAGACTCGTACTCAAGTGAGAACGGCTCTTACTCACGAGTGTTTGACAGTGAGCAACCATCACGGCCATAAAGTGCTCACCACACTCGAGCATAAGGCTTTGCACTTGGGTGATGACTCCAAATCCACTCGAGTCCCTGAAAGTGCAACACAAAGAGTGACAACCCGAGAACACATGCAACATCAGAGGGAAAAGCTCACTTGAGAATAACCCTTGGCACTCGGGTGAGAAGGCTTCACTTGCGAGTGTCAGAACATACTCTTGAACATTGACCAGTGAGTGACGACCTAAGAGCAACCTTAACCATGAACTTACGCCATTACTCGAGTGATCACCAACATCACTCACGGATAAAGAAGTGCACTCGAGCGCTCTTCATGAAATCCCACGCAAAACACAAAGAAGAAAAGGAAAACACACGGCAGTACTTGAGTGATAACCTCCCTCACTCGAGTGATGCAATCAGATTGCCTAGATCACAGCAAATTGACAGAATTTCCCAGATTAGTCAAAATTGCTCCTAATGGTTCCCAAACTCCACAAAAAGCTCATACATACTTAAAATTGACTAAGGAACATATTGGTAACCTTAAATCACACAAAATCCCATTCTAACCACAATTTAACTCTTCGATCTCTATGTCACTCATAATACCCAAATTCATTCAATACATTTCCAAAATTCCAAACCACAACCAACACTTAAATCACTTATTAATGAACTAATTCCAACATCATCCACTCTGAAATTCATACATTTCAAATTTACACAAAACCAGGGCAAATTCCAAAATTTCTCAAACTCATCCAAAAATCACAATAAATATATAAAAAAACACCAAATGCTTACCTCTTCACTTTGCCAAAACTAGAACCTTGATTCTCAAACTTTCAAATTGCTCCAACGCCCAAATCACCACTTTTCATAATTCTAAAACCACCAAAATAGAGCTCTTCGCACTATGAACAAGTTTAATAAAGAGGATTTAAGCATACGAGGATTATTACTTACCAAAGAATAAGCTTTTCTTTTCTTCTTTCCTTCTCAAGGTCATCGAAAATGGAGAATGAGAGAAATGGTGTGATATAAGGAAGGTGATGATGATGTGTACACTTCCTTTCCCCTTGCCCATTCCCCTCTACTGAATAGGAGAGAGAAAAAGTGAGTTTTTGTCTTTGAGCACCATCCAATGGTTCACCAACTTGCCACTTGTCACTCTTCTATGAGCTCACATAAGCTTAAAGCATAGGATTCCGACCCATAACCAATAAATCTCAACCCTTGATCTTTAATCACCAATGAGTTTCCTCTTTGGCAACTGAACAATTGGTCGATGATTTTCCAATTTTACCATTTTGTCCCTGGTTTCACTATGATCATTAAATCATCACTATGAACATTTATATTAAATTCACATCACTTTTATCTAAGAGTGTTTAATTACACTAATTACAATTAATCTCAAAGTCATCAGCCCTTAATCTCAAATTGGGTCATTACACGATCCATTATGTCCTTTAACTCTACAAATGATTCACCCAGTCAGAAATCACAATAAAAGTATACATGTATTCCTTAACTCTTATACCAACTAATAACAGGAATATTCATTTGTATACAATCAACAATTACCAAAAACCGGGGATTACATAACAATTACAAATCTATGGTCAGTGTAATATATACATACAGTTGTCCAATTGATAACCAAAAACAAAAAAAAACTAAGACTACCATCGGTAATCCTAGTTATCCTTGCTTACTTGCTTGTCCCGAGATCTACTAGCCCTTGCTAAAAATGTTATTTTGAAAGAGTGAGATTCAAAAGAATCCCAGTAGCAATAATTTACGTATATGATGTATAATTAAACAAAGCTTGTAAGTATATATCAAAATTCAGCTACACAGCATTCAAAGCTCAGCTACCCGCCGCGATTCAATCATTCATTCAGGGCCGGGCTACCCGACACAGACCCAATCGGCAATATTTAAGGTTGGGGTAACCGCCATAAACCCAATCAACAACATTCAAGGCCAGGCTACTCGCCAAAGGCCTAATCAACATCATTTAATGATAAATATGTACGAGCAATGTATTAAACATGATATAGGATAAAGTGTCACTACCTTGTTCTTTCTGTCCTTGTTCAGGCTTAGGCTTCTAGGTTCCAGGCAAATATTAAACCCTATAGTCATAATTAAGGATGACGTGTTATCACTTATTCTAATACTCAATCGACTTCAAAACACTTAGTTTTGGTTATCATTAAAGTCCCTTAAGCAGCTATGAAAGTCTCTAACAATAGCCTACAAGGATTGGGAAGTACTAGGTTAGAAACCACTTTTCAAAATCACACGGTGTTGAAAATTGGGGTTGGCTGCAGCCAAGAAACCTTTGGCTGCAGCCAGAAATAGTACAAAAAGTTTCTGGCTGCAGCCAAGAATTTTCTGGCTGCGGCCAGAAACAACACAGAAGGTTTCTGGCTGTGGCCAGGAAAATTCTGTTTCTTGGCTGAACTTAAAAAAATCATAACTAATTCTAGAAAAATCGAAATGAGGTGATCTCAAAGCCCATTAAAAGATATTTAAGTCCTCGTTACTAGAAAAATATGGAACATTACCAGAAATCACCACACAAATACATAATTTAAGAAATGTCCACACTGCTCCAGAATTGTTCCCAGATTTAACATCAAACTTTGGACAGTCATAACTCCTAGCTCACAAATCGAAATGACATGAAAGTATGTCTATTTTGAAGCTTGGAAAGTTAATTTTAGGAATGAAAAGTTTCAGAATTTTCCAACACCATTTGCTATTTTAAAACGTCCATGCAAAGCCACTGCCAGAACAGAGTTTTTCACTAACCAAGACTTGCCACTTTTAAAACTAAGTTCCCAATGGTTCAATATTTATATCCAACACTACTCCCACACAATTTTCCATAAGGAACACAATGGAAACATCAAAATAACCAAATTCTTTTTCCATATATATGTTCTGTTTTTGGCCTATGTTCAACAAAAATCCCAAAATTGTCAAACTTGACATTTAAGCTTCAATCAAATTCTATCTATCCAAGATACATCTCAAAGCATCATGTCCATGACAACAACTCAAGCACCACAAGACCCTAATTTTCGAAAATAGGGCTAAATTCCTAGAAATTCCAACTTAACCAAATGACTACAAAACTCATATCAAAATGCTCAACTCACTCACCTCTTCAACTTTCTCCGAAGGAGTTCTTTGATTCTCCAAACTCTATATCTCCGTGAGAGTTCAAGTCACCACTAATAGTAAATCTAAAACCATGAAAATGATGCTCTTAACCCAAGGAACAAGTTTAAAGAAGGAGATTTTGGCATTTGAAGTGAAAATCTTACCTTAATATCAAGCTTTTCCTTCCTCTTTCTTCTTCAAAAATAGCGCACAAGAGAGAGCTTGGAGAGAGAAAATGTGTGATGATGAAGGAGGAGGAAGAATTTCTTCCCCCATTCCCTTGTCCATACACATAAGAGAGAGGGAGAAAGGGAGAGAAAAATGCTAAAAAAATGATTGTTGACTTTTCTTCTCCAACCACTCCCTTCATGCATAATCACTCAATGCCACATGTCCAAATCTCCTCATTTCTCACCGAATAAGTAACCATATAGTTACACTAACTAGCCCATTAGCTATTTAGTTACACTCCTCATTTCTCTTTAGTTAGTAATTAATTTCTCCATTAATCACTGACTAATTATCCAATAGTTCCCATTCTTTCTCATTAAACTCTTGCTGGAATAATTCCCAAGTCAACGGCATGTTTCTGCTACGCAATGTGAGTGAGACATTTCTCCACCAACGGTCTGCATCACCCTCGAGCTTGTAGACTGCCAGGCTTGGCTTCACCTCATCCGGGCACCCAAGGACCTCAAATATCTTCTCTAGTCTGTTCAACCAATCTTCAGCTGCCTGAGGATCAAACCTCCCTTTGAACACCGGAGGCAGATGTTTACAGAATCTTGTGACCCAAAACTGAAGATCCCTTTCCTCCTTAACTGGCATCCCATGTGATTCTTGATTTGGGACAATATGAGGTGGGGACTCCAGGGGTCGTGCTGACCCTTCAGCAGTTTCCTCATGTCGAGTTTCTTCTTGAGTTTCCTCCGGAGTGGACTAAACTGGACCTTCCTTATTCTTCGCTTTCTCTGCTCTGAGCTCTTCTCTCAGTTCAGTTATCATATCCCGCTGATCTTTGATTAGACCCATTAATTCCTGCATTGCATCCGGTGGGTTATCCTTGACGACCTCCACCTCTGGGTCTACACACGGAATATTGGGGCGTCCTCTAGTTTTCTTCATTCTATAAACAACTTGCCCCATTAATTTAGCAGAGATAGTATGCACATATAATCACAAAACTCATATATATATATCCATGTCAATAAAACAAACA
This sequence comes from Inga oerstediana, assembly GCA_963210345.1. Classification (NCBI taxonomy): domain Eukaryota; kingdom Viridiplantae; phylum Streptophyta; class Magnoliopsida; order Fabales; family Fabaceae; genus Inga; species Inga oerstediana. The sequence goes on along the minus strand of OY723400.1, from coordinate 25,469,361 downwards.
TGTGCATACACAACAATCATTCACAGATAATCTTCTATCCCTAATACTATATAAGGGATCTATCCTAGCAACCTCTACCCTTGCCAGGAACTACAGCTCTGATACCAAAATGTAACCCCCTGCCTAAATTAGCATAATTATAATTCGATATCACTTAATTAAATTGGTTTAGAGACCGTCGAATAGTTCAAAACTCATTTAAAACTCCCTTTTATAGTAGGGACTTTACAAAATTTTCAAAACTTCTTTCCTATTCCAGTATCAAGTTCAATTATCGAATATAATCACCTGTGCAGTTAATTTACATTCATTCATATCAGAATATCTAACAGCAATCCCAGCAACCCCCGGGTTCCATTCATTCACTAGAAGGTTTACAATTCCCATATAGGGGATTACACAACTGTATTCCACTAATATTTACAACCCAAAAATAATTTACAGAACCCTGTCTAGGATGAATAACCAACATATCTAAAACAAATGTCCCTACAGGATTCTATCCGCTCCTAGTAGTCCGCTTCTCCTTGGAGCCACTTGCCCTGTCTGAAATGTTAGTCAAAGGAAAGAATGAGATTCAAGAGAATCCCAGTAGTAACAATCTATTCATACCACACATAAGCACACAGCATGTAAGCAATCATCATACATCGGCAGCACGAACAACACTCCACCCTTATCCCTTTTTACCACCGGGAAGGCACACCGTCCTAACCTGAACCGTTGTTAGCGACTCAGGGACTGTTGCCGTGGCAGTGCATACACATAGCCTTATAGCTCATACAGCTATCCGGCTTTCACAATCGGCCCGTTGGCCTTCACAAATAGCCTTTCGGCTTTTCACATAATCACACATATAACGCCCCAATCTCATCCCTTTTTACCGCCGGGAAGGCACACCGTCCTAACCCGAACCGTTGTTAGCGACTCAGGGACTCTCGGTATGGCGGTGCTTACACAAATCCATAAATGTTGCAGCATACGATTCATCACAAATCAATGATATAACACACATACAATGCATCATATATGGTATAAAAGAAAAAGTCACTACCTTGTTCCTTCCTGACGTTCGCTGGCACAGTTGGCTCACAAGGGCGGCAAATATCAAAGCCTATAAACAAAATCAAAAATGGTGGATTAATTTCCTACCCCCAATTCCTACTTTCAAACACTTAGAATAGGTTCCATATGAGTCCCCTAAATGGTTATAACAAGTTCAAAGAGAACCTACAAGGATTGGAAAGTACTAGGTTGGAAATTGCTTTGCAAACTCATAAAGTGCAGAAAATTGGGTTTTGGCTGCAGCCAAGAATTCTCTGGCTGCAGCCAAAAATGGCTAAAAATGTCACAGAAACATTTTGGCTGCGGCCAAGAATTTTCTGGCTGCGGCCAGGACACACACAGAAAGTTTTGCGTTGCAGCCAGAATTTTGGCTGCAGCCAGGGAAACTTCAAAAATTCATAACTCGCTCTAGAAAACTTGAAATAAGGTGATTCCAAAGCCCATTGAAATATATTCAAGTCCCCTTTATGGGAAAAATATGTAAAATTAACAAGAATCACCACAAAAGTCCAGATTTACCAAAACCCTAACATTGTGCCAAAACAGGGTCCAGTTTTGATGCCAAACTTTGGGCAGTTCAAAATCCCAGCTCACAAAGCGAAATGACACAAAATTTATGTCCATTTTGAAGCTTGAGATGTGAGCTTTAAGACTGGAAAGTTTCATAATTTTCCAACATCATTTGCCCAGTCAAAAAGTCCACGCCATCTGACTGTCCAGAACAGACTTACATTGGACAGATTTCCATTTTTGCACCAATGCTTCCAATGGTTCCCAAATTCATATCAAATACCATTCCCACATAAATTTGCACAAGGAATCCATTGAAATCATCAAAACAACCCAATTCAACCTCCATTGACAAGTTACACAATGGCCACCACATGTTTTGCCAAGAACTCAACCAAACCACCATATTGCAAACCAATCCAAACCAACATTCCAAACCAATTTCAAATGCTCAAGGACACACTATGACACCTATTCCAACATATCACACAATGCAATTCTTCCAAACCAAAATCATATGAAAATCAGGGCAAAAATTCGAAATTCTCAAAACTTGATCAATAGTTACAAAACTTAGCTCAAAATGTGTTAAATTCTTACCTCTTCTTCTTCCCCAAGCAACTTCCTTGTTTCTCCAACTTTCAATTTTTCTCAAGTTCTCAAACACCACCTTTCAAAGACCTAAAACCATAGCCATGAAGCCCTCAACACCATGAACAATATTAATGAAGGTAAATTGAGCATTCATGGACAAATTCTCACCTTTCTTTAAGCCTTCTTCTTTCTCTTTTGCTTCTCTAGTTGAACGAAAATGAAGGAGAGGAGAGAGATGAGATGAGATAAAGAAGATGACATAAAATTTCAGCGCTAATTGCTTGCCCAACGTCCTAAATGAGAGAGGGAAGAGAAAAAGTAAATTTTGACACTTTGACCTTGATCTATGGTTCACATGAAGCCAAGTGTCAAGATCTTCCTCCTCCTCCCAACTCCTTCCATGTTCATGCAAGCATTGGATCACTCTCTCATAATCTCTTGATATGTAATCCCAACCATTGATCTACAATTTACCAATTAGATGCCTCTTCGGTAACTGACCAATTGGTAAGTGAATTTCCAATTTCACCCCTGATTATCATAACCTTTACCAAATCACCATTAAACATGAATATAAGCTTAAACATTGCTTACCACACATTCACAATGAGTTTAGCAACAATTACATCCTTAAGATCATAATTAGCCCTTAATCACAAGTTGGGTCATTACAAACCTCATATGTGAAGTTATCATGCAATTTAATATCCTTATGCATGACAGCATGCTCATGGTCTGGCTGATACATTTTTAATTGGGAGATATGAAAAACATCGTGGAGTCTGCTCATGTTTGGGGATAGGGCTATTCTATACACCATTGGCCTATTTCTCGTCAGTATTTCAAAAGGACTAATGTACTTAAGGCTCAACTTCTTCCTTTTTATTGCCCTACCAATACTAGTAACAAGCGATACCTTTAAAAATACATGATCCCCAACTTCAAATTATGGAGGTCTTCTCTTCTTGTCTGGATAGCTTTTTTCTCTACTCTACACCACTAAGAGCCTCTTCTTTATGGTTTTTATATGTTATGTAGTTTGATAAACTAGATCTGTCCTATACAGCTCAATCTAGTAAAGAGCTTATTGATACTTCCTCCCATAAAGTGCTTCATACAGAGCTATTTGAATGCTCGCACGATAGCTATTAATATATGAAAACTTGGTTGGTGGAAGGAAACGATCCTAGCTTCCTTAGAAGTTGATTACACACGCTCTCAATATATCTTCTAGCATCTATATAGTTCTTTCTGACTTCCTGTCACTTTGAGGATGATAGGCTACACTAAATTTTAACTTTGTACCTAGAGCTTCATTTAAAGCTTTCCAAAATATTGATGTAAACTGAGGTTCTCTATTAGAAATAATGCTCTTTAGCATACCATAGAGTCTGATTATCTTCCTTATGATAACTCTACCAATTTATCAAGAGAATAACTAGCGTTGATAGGTATGAAGTAAGCCAACTTTGTAAAACGATCCACACTTACCCATATTGCATCATAATTCTTGATTCTACGTAATCCCACAACTAGATCCATAGTAACAATTTCCCACTTCTACTCAGGAATTTTAAGACTTTTTAGGAGTTGTCTTTGGTGTTCAACTTTTTCCTTCTGACGGGTAAGACATCATGCTACGTACTTGGTTACATCACCTTTCAGTTTGGGCCACCATACATGGACTTCAAATTGTGGTATATTTTAATCATCCTAAGCAAATAGTGTATCAACTTTTGTACACCTCATCTAGGGTTTTTTGCCTCAGATCGGCCTTTGGTAGAACATATATTCACTTTTTGTATGTAACTAATCCACTTATAGAATGATCATAATCTTAAGTTTTACCTCATCTGATCATATCTCAGATAGACATTACTCGCCCTCCTATATCTGAACTTCTTCAATTTCAGCCCTCGGACCACTTTCTTCTTGACTAATACTAAAGTTAGCAAGTAGTACTTGATAAGATACATTCTAGTTGAAGAACACCTGATTAGATAGTTTCAAGTCTCGAAAGTTCTCTATCAGCTTATGCTCTTATAACATCATGGCTACTACTTATACCGCCTTTCTAATCAAAGCATCGGTGACAACATTTGGTTTACCTAGATGATATTTGATCTCTAAATTATAATCTTTTAGCAACTCCATCCACCTTCTCTTTCTTGTATTCTATTCTTTCTGATCATATAAGTATTTGAGACTTTTTTAGTCGTAGTATAGTTCTACAATTGCACCATACAAGTAGTGTTACCATATTTTCAACACAAACATAATTGTCGTAAGCTCCAAAACATGAGTAGGATAGTTTATCTCATGAGGCTTAACTACTAAGAGTCATACTCCACCTCTCTGCCTTGCTGCATAAGGACGTATCTCAATCCTTGCTTACTAGCATCATAGTAGTCCACATATGTCTAACTAGGATCTGGGATAATTAGTACTTGAGTGGATGTCAACCTCTCCTTCAACTCTCTAAAGCTCTTCTCATATATGTCATCCCACACATAAGATTCATTCTTTCTCGTGAGCTTCATCAAAGGCATGGCAATCCAGGAGAATTTTGAATAAACCTCTCATAGTAACTAGCAAGACCCAAAAAATGGGTATCTCTGTCGTATGTTATGATCTCTTCTAGTTCAGTACTGTTTCTACATTACTGGGATCCACAGAGACTCCTTCTTGTGAGATAACTTGGCTAAGAAATCTGACTTATGTAGACTAAAACTCTTCTAGTTCGTAGAGTTGCTTTTCTCATAGAATGCTCAGTATTATTCTCAAATGTTTCTCATAATCTTCTTTACTCTTAAAATATATCAAGATGTCATCGATAAAGACTACTACGAACTGATTTAGATATTGATAGAAAATCTGGTTTATGTAGTCTATAAAAATGACATGTGTATTGGTCAGTCCAAAGGGCATCACCAAGAATTCATAGTGCCTATATTTGGTTCTGAAAGTTGTTTTCACCACATCCTCAGCTCTTACTCATAGCTGATAGTAGCCCAATTTAGATTAATCTTATAGAATACACTAGAACTACATAACTGATCAAGAAGATCATCTATTATGGGGAGTGGATATTTATTCTTGATAGTCACCTTGTTCAGCTCTCTGTAATCAATACATAGCCTTTGGCTCCTTTCATTCTTTTTAACAAAAAATACAGGAGCCCCCATAGTGAAACACTAGGTCATATAAACCCTTTCTCCAAAAAGTTCTTCAATTTGCTTCTTCAGCTCTGCCATTTCATTCGGTGCCATTCTATATAAAGGCTTTGGATATAGATCTGGCTCTAGGCTTGATCTCAATTATGAATTCCACTTCCCTTTCTGGAGGTAATCCACTAATATCTTTTGCAAATACCTTAGGGAATTCATTTATTACGGGTATGTGCTCGAGTGCTGTTTATACTTCTGCCTGTATAGAGTAGAACATAAAGTACCCTTGGCACCCCTTTTTCAAACATTTTTCAGTTTCAGCTACTGAGAGAAAATTTAGATTTACTCTTGTATTAACATCTTTCTGTGAGTCAAGATATACGATCCTTTTATTTCTATAATCTAATAGTACATTGTTTACCGTCAACCAATTTACGCCCAATATGACTTCAAGCTTTTGGAGTGGCTAACAACCTAAATCTATCATAAACATATGCTCCTCAACATTTATCATACAATTCAAACAAACATCTATGGTAATAGTCTTGATACCCATCAGTGTTGATACAACCAAGTCATATGGCAGTTTATGGACGCTCAGTCCTAGACGTCTAGCATAACCATATGCAATGAAAGAATGACTAGCACCCGAATTAATTAATGCTTGTATCATATTACCTTAGAAGAGGATTGTACCTTAAATCATTTCTAGGGATTTCCATGCCTCCTCATGGTTATGGCAAAGACTCTGCCCTAATTCTTGGGCCTGAGCTTAGCTGCTCGTTGCGGATAATCCTTGATAAAATAGCCCAGCTTCTGACAAGTATGGCATACTATTTGCCTAGTACAAGATCTCCCAGGATGTGACGTACTCACTGAGGACACAATCGAAGTGTTGAAGGTCCTTGGCAGCCATGGTTCTCAAGTTGGGACACTACTACAAAAAAGATAAAAGGTGGCGCACATTTTGTGGCACTTCTTTAAACAAGTGCCACAGCTTCCCTTTTTTTATTTTTAATCTGCATAATTTTTTTTTAGTTACCAGCTGTGGCGCCTAATAGGTTAGGGGCCACAACTAGGGATGCCTAATGTGGCGCCTGCCTACACAGGCGCCACACAAGCAGCTGTGGCGCCTGACCCATCAGGCGCCACAGCTGATATAGATATCATGTGTGGCGCCTGGGAATTAGGCGCCACACATGATATATTATATATCATGTGTGGCGCCTAATTCCCAGGCGCCACACATGATATCTATATCAGCTGTGGCGCCTAAGCATTAGGCGCCACAGCTGATAGGCAATGTGTGGCGCCTAATTAATTAGGCGACACACTTGCCTATTTTATTAAAAAAAAAAGAGGAAAAATTTCAAATGGATAGTATATATCTCTTAATTATTTCATTTCCCGAGTAGTAGTTTCGTGTCCGTCTCCCATTCCTTCTCTTTTTGACTACTACTCCACTTTAATTATTCAACTACTCTCTCATCCATTAAATTACTTTCCCTTTCTCATCTTCTTAGTAGATCCGTCGGCCCCCTCCTTCCATTTCCTATCATCTTCACACTAAAAAACACACTCAAACGCTCACTCGTCACTCAAGCTAGCGTCACCAACGTGGTCTCCCACTCCCTGCGCTGGTCAATTAATAGATTTGTAAGAAGAAGACTATTTCATTCTAGCTTGCTTTATTTCGTTTGTCTTTTTGCTTTGTTTAATTTTTTTTTGCCGACAAGCTTGCATTTTTTAGTAATCTTTTAATTTATTTAATTAGTTGTTCATGTACTGTGTTCACATATCAAGTTCTTGTATTGTGATATTTTTTATGTTAGCTTTAGAGAGTATTAATATAAGAACATTATTGTTGGGGAACTTGAATTTTAAATGTGAAAATTTTATATATATATATATATATATATAATAGGTTGAAATATAAAATAGAAAGATTGACAATTTGTGGAGATGATAAATACGAAAGCCACTCATTTTATATAAAGCTTCACAATCAGGAAGCATAAAAAAGGGCCACAGGAAAAAAAAAGAAGAAGAAGAAGAAAAAAGAAAAAAAAAAGAAAAAAAAGGACCCTTCTGTGGCACTTGTTTGAGGAAGTGCCACAGCAAGCGCCACAATAGGACCCCCTCCTGTGGCACTTCCTCAAACAAGCGCCACAGGAGGGTATTTTAAAAAAAAATATTTTAATGGAAGCGCCACAGCTTTTTTTAGTGGCGTCCAGATATGTGGCACTTCTCTAGCGCCACAGTTAATGCAATTATAAGCGCCACAGCTTTACCTTTTTGTAGTAGTGGGATGATCTCTTGTTATCTCCTCTAGGTTTGAACCCTTGACCCTTTCATTTATGGGAAAAGTTTCCCCAACTAGGCTCACTATGTCTATAGCATTCTCAGTCATCTTTTAGTTCATCAGAGTTTTGTTTTCGTGATTCAGCACACCTCTACAGCTTTAATAACTATGTAAATAACTATGTAAATTGCTTGGAGGCTAATTACTCTTTCAATTCTGGTTTCAGTCTCCGTACAAGCATGTTTGAGCTCCACTCTTCATCATTTCTATAACGTAGATAAGAGGAATAGCAAGACAGACAGATAAATTGAGACATATACCTATCAAATGTTTCCTAGATGTTCTGCTGCAATGCCAAGAACTTTGCCTCCTTCTCAATTCTAATAGAACTTGGGAAGTATTCCTCATTAAACTTCTATTTAAATAAGTTCTAAGTCACAAGAATATGTCTAGCCCAGAGAATCATCATTATATTGTTCCACCATCTGTCTACATCTCCTTCTAACTTGTATATTTTACCTCAGAAGGATACTCCAATACCTCGAAGATCTTTTCTAATCTGACCAACCAGTCTTCAGCTACTTAGGGATCAAATCTTCCTTTGAATATTGGGAGCTGATGTTTACTATAACTCCCTACCTTAATAGCTGTAATTATAGTTCAAAAATGTGCCATTATGTTAAATTAGAGACCAACAGATAATTCAGAACTTATTGAAAGGCCCAACTTCAAGACAGGATGTGATCTTGTGATGAAGTAGGTTTTCAAAAACTTTTCCAAAACCTATTTGATTCGGTCCCATATTCACATTTTGAATATATTTGGCCTATGCTGTTCGATTTCATTTATACATATCAGAGTATAACAAAAATTCCCAACAACCCTCAGGTTTTATCCATTCATTAAAGTGTTTATAGGGCATACTTACCCATTCAGATTTCCCATATTGGGGATTACATAACACTATTCAAAATTACAACATTCACAATATATACAATAATCCCAGAATATGACAACCAACATCAAAGCTTAAAACTCCCAGGGGAGCACTAGCTACCCTTCGTCACCTATTTCTCCTTTGATCCACTTGCCCTGGCTATAGGTTAGTCAATAGAAAGAATAAGATTCAAAACAATTCTAATTGTAACAATCACTCATAACATGCACAATCACATATCATATAAGCAAATCACAAAGCAACAACATAACAATGGCATTCACAACAGCAATACAATAACAGCATTTACAACAGCAATAATATGTGTGACTTTCATCATATTCATGACAGCTTTCACCATAATGATGGCACAACAACTTTTGTTGTATTGACTTTCAAGACAGCTTTTACTATATTCAAAATAACATATTTCACAATGGCATTTCTACGATAGCTTTCGCTGTATTCACAATAGCATAAACAACAGTGTTCTCGTTCATCACAATTCAATGATAAGACATGCATATAATGCATTATATATAATATAAGAGAAAGGGTCACTACCTTGTTCTTTCCACTCGTGTTCTGGCACCGGTTTATCACGTGCAGGGAAAATGTCAATCCTATAAACCATAATCAAGGATGAAGAGTTGTTCCCTATTCCAATTCTTAACTCTAAACACTTAGGGTTGGTTATCATTTGAAACCATTAGGTGGCTACTAAAAGCCCAAACACTTAGGGTTGGTTAACACATTTTATACCTCCCTTTCTTCATGCCATGCGCCTTCCTCCTCTTTTAGTTCAATTTAGGTTTAAATGTCATAATTGTGCTTAAATACAGGGTTTGGACTCTGACTACTGCTCATTCAGGTCATAACTCGCATTGTATTCTCCATAAGTGTTTGTTTAACATTAGTTACATTCACTTTTGGAGTCATTAGCCCTTAATCATGTTTTGGGCCATTACATTTACAGAATCTTGAAACCCAGTATTGTAAATTACCCTTTCTCAGGCTGGTATACCATGAGGTCCTTGATTCAGTTCCATTGCTGTTGATATGCATTGTGTTACAATTACTCTACCTCCTATTCTATTCCATTATTCCCTGGTTGTTCTCTATCTTCATTCTATTTAGCTTGCACTTCCCTGAGTTCCTCTCAGAGTTCTTGAATTATGACCTGCTGCCCAATCAGCATGCATAGGATTTATTGCATTAGATTAGGTCTTTACCTATGGTTTGGTTTTGGTTCAGGTTTTACATTTCTTCCTCTCAGTTGTACCATCATTCCTTTTCACAATTAAATAGAAATCATACGATTAATATCGCACTTGACATATATATATATTCCTTATAGTTAAACATCAACACATAACAGGAATATTCCCTGAAGTCATATTTACATTAAAATCAGCTTTGTATTTACATGAAAATCAGCCTTTATCACATTATCATTATAAGAAAATTTCATACTAGTACTACATTCATCACATATAGTCTAATATATATTTATACATTTGTTTAATAAAAGGAAGAACTAAAAAAGACTGTGTTTTATGATCTCATTCTTCTTTCGGGTCCAGAAACCGGCATCGGGGAAAAATGATAGTGTGGTTTTGTTCCATATATCATTAGTCAACTACACCTCAAATATGTCCTATTTCCTATATAATGTTTCCACCTCATACAAGAATACTAAATACTATGCCAGGGTGGAAGTATAGCCATTATAAGCTTTCAGGTATAACTCCATGATACATTCCCATAGCTTATGGTTAGGATGCAGATTATATGCCAACTCTATGATTGGAGCCCTAAATTTGGCAGTTGAATGAGTCTTACACTATTTCTTCCACCTCTAGGTTACTGTTATCACCGGTGGAAGACTCACTATTGAGGCCTAGTCCTAAGACTATTATAACTGGAGCTCGAACTCTCTTCCTTGGAGTAACCACCATCCTTGCTGCACCTCTGGTTCTAAACTTGAGTATTGCCTTCCTTCTAGTATATGCATATGCTCTAGAGGTTGATTAACCGAAGGGCGTGATCTACTTCTCTAATTCCGCCTACTCCTCATAGTCCTTAAACACAATGCCACTATCCAAGGGTCAGTATACCTATTCACATAAGTAGTGATCTCTAGCCTATTGCCAGAATCTACGCTCTGATTTCAAAAATGTAACACCATAGTTTCCAAATCCTTTAGATGAGTTTGAATGTATAATGACTTCAAACCAGAGACCAATATTCTTTTGTAAACAAATAAAAACCCAACTTCAATACATGATTTCAACCTGCACTTAAGTAGGTCTTTTAAAAATTTTAAAATAAATCAAGTATGGTCTCAAATGGTTTGTGACTTCATTACAACTCATTAGTTCTGAATTATTTTTATTAATATCAGAGTGTTCTTACTGATAATTTGTGTATCATTCATTAGCTAATGAGTTATTAGCATATGGTTGCCCAATTCTAATACATTTAACGCGTCAATGCACTAACGTACGAGGTTATGGCTATCGCATCTAATGCTACTGCTAGTACTCATCTTACTATGATTAAATACAACATATATACAAATTCTCAAAAATGGAGATAACCAACAGAAGCATAAATTCTTTCAGTTTTTTTCTTTACATGTCCGCGATTACCTTCTTGTCTTTAGAAATACTTGCCTGTGCTATAAATTGGTTATTGGAAAGGGGTGAGATTCAAAAGAATCTTAGTAGTAACACATATCGCTCATATAAAATGCAGGTTTATAAAACGTGCTAGGTAAACCATCATTTCAACAATACAACATACATTTAGCATTCAATTCAATTCATAGTATATAGTATAAAAATAATTCATATGATACATTAATCCATTCCTATAGCGCTTGGTATTCTATTTGACCTTCACAATTTGAATGCTTAATAGGCCTTACTGCCTATTACGTGTTCATAACGCAAATATTCCTCATGGTTAAAATACGCATGTAAAAGAATACATTGTATGTGTGAGAAAAGTTATTACCTGACAGCCTTTCCAATGTCTAGGCGGGGTTACCAGTCTCTTGGTTGTCTCTGGCAAAGATCAAATCCTATAAGTGAGAATTTATGAGCGGACGAGTTATTACTTGTCCCAATTCTTTGATAACTCAAGATACTTGGGTTAGTTATCTTCAAGACAAGTGCATTATGCCATTAGGGTATTTAATGTGTCTATACTAGGCCCAAGTACTTAACTTTACCCTTGAAAATCAACTAAGTACAATTCACACTAAGTATCTTAATTTTGCATGACAAGCCTAAGCTGCCAGAATTGTCGCCTCACTTTGAAAATTAATAACCTTGTCTAGGAATCTCCAATTGAGGTGGTTCAAAGTCCTATGTGATACGCTTTAAGTCTATGTTAAATGAAAAATACTTCCTATTACCAATTATATGCATAAAGTTCTAGAAACCTCAATAAATCCTTACTGCCATAGAAATAATTCCAGATTTAATGCCTAACTTTAACAAATCATATATCACAATGTACTAACCCAAATGTCACATATTATATATCAAATTAAAGCTTAGGAGATATAATATTAATATGGAAAATTTCATGACCATTTGGTAAGATTTAGCTATTCAAAAACACGTAACAAGGAGTCTGTCTCCCAGAAACCTCAATATGGCAACACTATGCTTAAGTTCCAATTTTAAGATTTTCATTCCAATCTTCTAAAATTCATAACCAGAGGCTATTCCCATACATTTTTTGTGTAGAATACAATGATGACCTCAAATTCATCAAAATCACACTCCTTTCTTTTACCCTACGCTTGGCCCAACCGAACCCTCAATCCCAACAACCAATAATTTTAAGAGAAAGAACTTCCCCGCTTAAACATCATATATCATCATATTCTTGATCAAGCCAACATAAACCCCAAAGAACCTATGTTGATCGTACCCTTAGTAGCCTAAGAGAATGATGAAAACTCAACAAATCCTCAAGATATTCGGTTCAAATTGAAGCTTAAGCTTACCTCTTTCTCTTTCTATGACTGTTTCTTGGTTTCTCTAACTTTAACACTTTCCTGGCAGCTCAAAACACCTCTTCTTGAGAAAAAAAATCATAGAAATGTACTTCTTAGTGAGAGGAAAAAGGTTTTTGAAGGTACTATGAGCTAGAAAGGTTATTTGGAGGGTGAAAATGGATTAAGAGTCCTTACCTTCTTATTTGTTCTTCAAGCTGGCTCCTTTCCCTTTCCTTTTTCCTTTTTCTCTCTTTTTCCTCTTTTAAGCTATCTTTTAGAGTATGGCGATGAGGGAGTTGGTTGATTAAATATTGATCCTCATCTTTTTATATGTTTGGCAAAAATTTTAGAGTGAGCTGGGAGAGTGTGGTAAGGTCAATCTCTTATGGTGTCTTACAAAAAGTGAATAGGTTAATTAACTAAGGGTTGGTTTGGTTAATTGGAATGATCTTTACTCTTTTCTTCTTTCCCTTGTCTTGGCCAAAATTTTCAATAAAAAGGGGATGAAAATGTTGGCTCAAAAGCCTATAGGTGTAAAGGATCATGTTGACCTTGGTCTTCTTCAAAAGTGGTTTGAAGGTTTGATCAACTCTTTCCTTCTTCCATTCTTACCATTGACCTAATTTATCATCTTAAGGGGAGGGAGCTTATTTATTTTATCACCTTCATCATTACTTAATTTTTTTAATGGCAAATCTTAACCATTTCTTTTTGTTTCCAATCCTATCCTCAATATCAAATTGTAAATTTCCCTTTTACTATTGCTTATGGCACCATTAATTAAATTGCCATTAAGTATTTTGTTTCATTTAACTCCCTTCTTCCAAATGCCATTCTCTCTCTATTTTGGATCTATGTTAGCCTTTATATCTTATTTGATTTTAGATAAAGGAAATGGAGTACTTTCCTTTAATGAATTGGAACTAAATCCCTTACATGATTCCCAAAGAAGTCTCTAACACTATTTACACTTTCTTTTTAGCACATTTAGCCTTTAAGTAAATGTTGGGATATTAGATGACCTCATGTGGGTACTTCAGAGGATCAGTTGGATTACAGATATGCCCGAAACCATTTAATGATTTTATACAAGATTATTAGGGATTAGAAAGCCCATGAGTGAGGGTGTTTTTTGGTTAACCAAGAGTATCCCCAAGTCACTTTGTCTTGACCTTAATCTCTGTCGGGTATGAAGTGTTAAGGTTAAAGCCCTACCAATAAGTGTACTTCTCAAGATTCAAATTTGTGTTATCCTCTTTATAGGGACGAGACTGCTTACCCTCTCAATCAACAACTTGTAATTGGTAGCGAATGAGTTAATTTATCATAATAAAGTTCTAACTTGTAAATTCGGTTTTTTTCTTTTCAGTTACATGGGCAGGCACTAATGGCCTAAGTTACTAGTGGGATCAAACCAATAACCTCCCATTTATATGGCAGCATCCAGACCACTAGGCTACAAAGCCTTTGGTGTAACTTGTAAATTCTATAAATAGAATTATGTTGTTGACAGAAACTAAGCTGAATGACTAATTCTCTTAACTTTGCATTTATTGCCTTGGTTTTTATTATTATAATAAATTTTCTTTAGCAACAAATGTGTTGCAGTACACACATTAAGAGACACGTATAAGAATCTAAACTATTATGTCTAACTGCATTTATGAACTTAATTTTTGTAACTATTGTTATAGTTTTATAGTCAACAAAATGTGAATAACATACAATATCTAATAACTGATGTAATTGACTTCATTTTAAAAGGCTCATCAAGATGTATTTGATGGTTAATTAATAAAATTGTTCCATAGGTGGTAGGCACCAAATGGGAAATGAATATAAAAGTTTAACTTGATAGTTAAGAACATAATAAAAATGAGAAGTTGAATAACTTATAATGTAAGTGTAAGCTATTCTTTCCATAATGGAGTTGCGTAAGCTGAGTAGAATAACTAGGAAGGATTTAAAAATGCCAACATACTGATGGTGAAGAAATGAGAAGATCAGTAACAAATGCTATCAATCATGTGTTCTTCTATACTGTTTTAAGGCAGTGTAACCCTTGTAAATGCATAAAATAAGTATTAAGCTAAATTTCTCTAACAATATGAAATATATCAAATAGCACAGGGGTAAAATGGTCATTTTGAAAGACACCTCTTTTATTAGCTTTTTAGTACAGAAGATTACTTAAAAACTAAATGTTAAAGAAACAGTAGCTAAAATTTGATTTAACAATAATTCAATTTGTCCCTAGCTCTTTCATAAATGAAGTTTTGATTTTTTTCAATGACACGACAACATTAGTCATAGTATATCGTGCCTCAGGCAAGTCAAGGCAACAATTTAATGCTAACTCAAAAATTGATGATATATGAGGTAATATATTATCAATATTTTGATTTTCTTTATGCAATAGATTGGCATCTATAATATTGGTGATTGAATGTTGAGCAGATTTGCTCACCCAATCTTTCAAACTTAATCCTTGGACAAACATCTCGTCTGTGGGCTTCTTCCTCGTAAACACTTCCATCAGCAAGATACCATAACTATATACATCTCCTTTGGCAGAAACAACTCCTTCCAATCCGTATTCTATATGTCACATTGAATTATTAGTATAAATTAAAAGTCATAATGTCAAAAACATGTTCTAAAAATTGTTGTTAAACTTTTCTTTTTCTGTAATCAATTGAAATCTTTACACATGAAGAGGCAAAATATTTTCTAGAAATTGAATAATATAAAATTTTAAAAAGAAAAAGAAATAAAACATTATTGAAATAAACCAAAATATTAAATCAAACCATTACCTGGTGCCATATAGCCAATTGTAGCCATAGTTTTTGTATACATTTCTATTTGTCTTTCACCAAACATTTTTGCAATACCAAAATCACTAAGGTGAGCCACCATATCTTTGTCCAACAAAACATTGCTTGGTTTCACATCACAGTGAACAACGAGTATAGGAGAACCATTATGAAGATACTCCAAAGCTGTTGCCACATCAATCATTATTTTCATCCTTTGCAAAACATCTAAATAATAGTTATGAGAGTACAACCATCTGTCAAGACTCCCATTTTCCATGAATTCCATTATCAGAGATTTGAAATGTTCATTTGAGCAACTACTCATAATTTTAATGAGATTACGATGGCGTAAATTGCACATGGTGGCACATTCAACATCAAAACTTCTTAATGCTTCTTCCATGTCTAAGTTAAATACTTTGACAGCAACTATTTCTTCATTTGAAAGAACTGCTTTGTATACCGATCCAAAACTTCCAGAGCCAAGAAGATTACTCTCATCAAATCTATTTGTTCCACGTAGAAGCTCATAATAGGATATCCTAGTTGGTGTATCCAAATTGATTAAATTGCTTTTGGTTGAATTATTAGCATAATCTCTCTTATGCTTAAGAAAGACAATGCCTAAAACAACTAAACTGACAACCGTTATAGGCAATGAGATTATTATAATCAGGATCACTTTTTTTGATTTGTTCTTGTTCCCTTTCCTACATGGTTGGACTTGTAGTTGAGATGAACCACAAAGATTTTTATTCATCATAAAAGATTCAGCAGTAAAATTTTGAAAAGGGCCACCATTTGGAATTTCTCCACTCAAAAAATTATAGGAAAGATTAATATATTTAAGATAGAGTAATGCCTCTAAGGACTTAGGAATCACACCTGACAAATGATTGTGGGAAAGATCCATGAACTCCATGCTTATCATGCCTTTAAGTGACTCAGGAATAGGCCCTTGTAATTTGTTTTGAGCCAAAGAAAGGGAAAGCAAAGTTTGTAAACCACCCATGGTTGTAGGGATACTTCCTGAAATTTGATTTCTTGACAAGTTCAATACTGTAATTGCTCTCAAGTTTGATACCTCTGGTGAAATTATTCCACTTAGTGCATTGGAGGATATGTCTAAAACCAAAATATCTCTAAGATTCCAAAGAGAAGAGGGTATATGAGATATTAATTTATTAGAGCTAAAATCCAACTTTTGCAAAGAGGTATTCCCAAGACATCCAGGAACAACTCCCAAAAACATGTTGTTGGCCAAATTCAACTGACTTAGACTTCTGAGTTGGCAAAGTTCACTTATAATGGACCCTTGCAATCTATTGTTGCCAAGTCTTAAACCTTGAAGGTTATGTAATTTGTTAAATGTATCTGGAATCAACCCAATCAAATCATTCCCATCCAAATATAGTGTCATCAAGTTTGTTAAATTTCCAAGTACATTAGGTATTGCTCCCTTAAATTTATTGACTGATAAATCTAATACGGTGAGCTTTGAAGCATTTGAGATTGTATGTGGAATTTGTCCAATAAGTTCACTTTGTGCCACAACTAATTCTTTCAAGTTGGGAAGGCCAATTCCTAAATATGATGGGAGAAAGCCAGAGAAATAATTTTGACCAAGGTATAGGCGTGTCAATGTTGAAATGTTGAATATATTGGAAGGAATAGGTCCACTCAAATTGTTTGTTCCCATAGCTAAGATTTCAACATTAATAAGATTGCCTATGTCCATAGGTATTTTACCTGAAAACACAAAAAACAAAAAAACAATGGGATCGTAAAAGGAAATTGAAACAGGTAATAATATTTACAAGTAATATGCACGTATTCTTTGCAAATACCGTTATATGTAAATATTATAACATCGCCAACTAAATGTATCTTACTAATTTTAAAAACTTAAATATTGGTCAATGTTGAAAATAAGGAATATGCCCTTTCAAATGAAGGGTCAACTCCAACACATTAAGTGTTCATAAAGTTTACCTATATAAATAATTTATTTTTATTACTTATAAGCCTCTGTAAATTTTTTAAATTAAAAAAATTACAGAAATCATAAACCACGTTTGTTGATTAGCATAAAATATAGTAATCTCATTCTTGTAAAGAAGTTTGCATCCAAATCTAATTGATTAGCATCAACTCTTATAAAGATTGAATGGACATATAGGAAGAAAAATAGAACACGTCATATAATTATTTGAATATATATACTTAATATGAATATATATTATGACAAAAAAAAAACTATACGTGTCATACTAATACCAACAATTAAAATATGGGTTAAGATGCAATTTTAGAAACAGAGTTTTTCGCTTTGAGTATCTGGCACAATTAAATTTTAAAGGTGCAAAACTAACATCATCTTTTACAAATGGTACAATTTTAGTAATTTCATTATTTTTTTTATATGGGACTCACTTATTTTTCGTCCAACATTATAACGGACATTTGACCCTATTTACTAGAATTGCTAAAATTGCATCATTTTCAAATGTTGGAATATATTAGTCCATCATCTTTGGCCAAGTAAAAGATAAAGTAAAAGCACCTGTTGGAATTAGCCTTAAAATATAACATCTTGGCAATTGGATGAAGCAATTAAAGGAACTAAAGTAGTTCATTTGGAACCCCAAAGTGGCATCTTTTTGGGTTCATTGGAAGGGAAGAATTAGGTCCAATTAGTTAAGGATAAAGCTAAGAAAAATCACATGTCCAAATTCTATTAAAATAATATATTACAAAAGGGTTAAAGATGATATTTTAAGAGCAATTTCGCTTTCATTTGGGCATAAGTTTCGGTTGAAGCAAAAAGAGAAAGGGAGAGGGTGATCTTGAGAAAGGCAAGTACTAGGAAGAGGAGCTAGTGTTCATGATCACAATCTAAGGTAAGAGGCTTGATTTCAAGTGCTTAAGCCTTTTAAATTATCTAGAAATTTCCTCTAACCTCTTCTCCTTCTTGAAATCCATGGATAGCAGGCCAAGTCAAGAGTGTAGAGATAGAGGGCAGAGGTGTTTTTAGAGAGAGAAAGTGATGAAATCAAGAGGTAATCTCATAAACTTAATCCTTTTGTGCTATAAGTTGTTGCTATGGTTGTTGTTGTTGAATTTGGCTTGATTTGGCATGGTTTTATGCTTTTGGGATGTTAAAACCCTAAAATGTTATGCTGCCAAAATTTCCCCTGATCATGTGCAATTGGTGTTTAATGGGTTAAACATGTGATTAGAGGTGTAAAGAAGGTGGTTTAGGGATTAAAATCAAGAAACTCCAATTTTCCCTTTTTATTGTGAAAGTCGTCCATCTACACTTCACTTAGGGTAGAGCTAGAATTTTGAAATTCTGATAGTTCCATTGGATTTAGAAAGTAAAGTTGTGTGGGAATATATGTGTTCTTAATCTTTTGGAAGTTAGTATACAAGTTTGGAAGTTACAGAATTTGAAAGTGCATGCTATCTGATTTGCCTCTATTGAGGCCGTGTTGTTGTTCATAGATTTTGTGAGACAAACCTAGTTGAAAAATTATAAATCTTGATAGAATTAAAGTAGAGATGTAGAGCTTTAATTTAATAGGTGGTACATAATTTTTAGATTTGTATGCTAAAAGATATGAATTTTCAAAGTTGTGCCTTGTTTCTGAAAGGAAATCTGGAATAGTACAGGTTTAACGAATTTCTAGGAACAATGTGAGTAAAGTGCTCAGACTTAGGTATTTTTCCATGAAAATGCATTTAAAGATCTTCATTTAGGCATTAAAATTAGTCAAATTGAATTTTCCTAGAATTAATTATGAATTTCCAAAGTTTACTGAAAATCTGAGAGTTTTTGGAAACAGTGAAATTGCTCTATACAGAATTGTACTATACAGAAACTGTTATAATTGCATTAGATAACCAGTAGAATTTGATTTAAAGGGAGTTATAGTACAAGTAATAATCAGTTACTTGTTAACTTTAATTTATAGGAATTAGTTATAGCCTGAGCCAAAACAGGAATATAGGACGGACTGTGGAAGTGAAAAAGAATTCAAGTAGTAACACTTTCTTTCACATACTATGTACTAATCTGTATGCAATTTATATGCCATCTTTTGTAACATAATAGTGCCTAGGGCACACCACCTAGCTGTGATTGGGGATCCAATGATGGTATATGCGGATAAGCTAGGGGATTCAAATGGTCATTTGACCTTGGACATGAGTTAAGCCATGGTCTAAACATGTCGTTAGACCATGGACAGAGTTAAGTCAGGGCTGCAAACATGTCGTTTGGCCTTGGTCAATATGCACACAACACGAGTTAGTATCTTACATGACATGGTGCATTGCATATTTATTATTGCATTATATATGTTTAATTGCCTATTGCTACTGATATTCACTCGAATCTTACCCTTTTTCAAACTGGAAGACCTTACAGCTGAGGCTAGTGGCTTGAGGGGAAAGGAAGTGACTACTGGTGAATAGGTTCTGGTGTGAGCAGAAACTGCTATTAGTTCTTTAGCACTGTACTTTTGTTTCTTTTTGGACACTGTGCACTTTGTATATATTTTTCAGACCCTACAGGGGAAATCCCTATATTGTAAACAAGTACTTAATGACAGTATGTTTCTATTATTTTTGTATGCCTTACGGAACTATGCACTTAATACTCTACAAATATCAAAATGTTAAGGGGTTTGACATACTATATATATAGGATATGGGAATGAGGGAGTAGACAATCTGAATAACATACACAAAATATTGTTCTTCTCCCTCTAAAATGTTTTCTTATAAGAATATTCTCTTCTTTTCCTCTCATTGGTATATTTGCAGTGTAATATGATCGGGGTCTACATCGGTGCTCCGGTTTCTTGTAGGTACTTTAGCGAGTCAATCAAATTCCAGGTATGCCTGAAATTCCTACATGGTATCATAGCATAGTTTTCTTGAGGCCTTTATGATATAATTTTTCTTAGTGCATATGGTTTTCGTGAGGCATGTATAATACTTGTTTCTACAAAATTCTTATCTCCCTTTGATAATTTCTTTCTTCCATTGCTATATACATGATTGTGTTGGAACATGTTTTGCTTTAAAGAATATATATG
The DNA here is from genome assembly GCA_963210345.1 of Inga oerstediana. NCBI lineage: Eukaryota > Viridiplantae > Streptophyta > Magnoliopsida > Fabales > Fabaceae > Inga > Inga oerstediana. Next base: position 25,448,853 of record OY723400.1, on the reverse strand, counting down.
CAAATCATGTTTTTATGTATAAACAAATTCTTAAAAATATTTGTAATGGTTTATTTTCTTTTTATTTGAGATAGACATGATTTGAAAGATTTTCAGAAGTACTAAATCAAAATATTTTTGTCTTTTAAATAATATTTTTGTTGAAAAACTATTCCTAAACATGAACTTGATGGCTTTAGAAAAGAAACAAGTTTTTTTTCCCTTAAGCTTCCAAACAATGATCCAAACATAAATAATTTAGAGGAATATGAGTTTGTAAGTAATGAATAAGATAGGGATTTAGGATTTTCCCATTTGAATATAAAACTATGAATGACAACCTAGAAGGAGAATATCTTAATAGGAGATCAAGATGGAATGAATCCAAAGTAAGGTTTTAAAAAAACACATAAAAATCATTATAATAGCACAAAAAAATGTTCGAAACAAATCTAAATACAATTTAAAATACTCATATTATATGTCTAAATGTAAATAATGAATTTAGGGACTTTTAGAGACAAACCACGTCTCAATTGGAGCTCAAATGCTCCTTCACATGCCTCAGGAAGGAGGGAGGACAAGAAAATTTTGAAAAAAATTAAGGAAAAATGTTAATGCCTACTCTCGCAGGCTGTGCTTGTCATATGCATGCCAAACATACCTCTGCCAGAGTCAACATGAGCCAATAGAAAACTGCCACATTTATTTTAATTGTCTTTTTCCTTTTTTATTGATAAATGAATTTTAGGAAAGAGGTTAGGCTCACCCACGATCCAAAGGCAGGGCTCCAACTTGGGATGCCTCCCCTAACGCCTCGACTGGACCATAACTAAGTGGTCTTTTCCCTTTTTTGACCCAAAATAAAAAAACTTTAGACTCCTTTTGTTTTAGTATAGGTCTAATTTTACAAGCCCAGTCCACCTTTTTTTTTTAAAGTAACCTAGTACCTTATTGGGCTCTTAAAGCCTATAAACACTTCTTCCCAAAAGATGTCTAAGCCTAAAACATTCAAGCTCCCTCGTTTTATTTTTTTTATTATGCAAAATGCACACGTCACTTGAATAAAGGACTAAACAATATGTCATTTGGTTCTTCTTCTTCCTTCAGCCAGGTCAAATCGTCTCGGTTGTATCGACGGACCTGACGTTTCTATCCTCCATAACTAGCGTTCCCGATGTTGGTTTTTCACGTTCATAGTGTCTATCTCTTCAACTTTCTAAGATCTAGACAATGAAATGAGTTTCATTATATTAAAATACCTTTTTTGCATGACCAATTAGAAATCACAAAACATGTCGGGCTCATTTTGCACAGAGGATGTTTTTCACTGTTTTCTCTTTGTTTTCTGCCAAACATAAGTCTCTTTATTCACTTTTTCTCTCTTTACAAGACTACACATTTCATGGCCTTGTTTCTAAGGTTTGTCAAGTGAGTGACACCTATGGGTATTCTATACTATTGTCTAGAAACTTCAAAAAATAAGGTCCTTTTGATATGCTTAAACCATATACAGTGAAAGGAGTATGAAAGTATACAAAAAGCAAAAGACAAAAGATGTTTTAACAAAATCAATAGCCAAAGAATATAAATAGGGATAATAAGATTGACATTTTGATCAAAAACAAAGATTTTAACAAAGAGGCCGAAGCATCTTTGTTAACAAGGAATAACAAGATCTATACATAAGTATACACACACATAAAGCACAAAGCACATATAGTAACATGTTGCATGGATGTACTGAAATGGAATAAGAGGAGTAGTTGGTAAAGAACTCTAAAGATAACTCTTAAGAGAAACTTGAATTTTCTAAATCTAGAGAAACCTTATAAAGGTACAAGTGAAGGATCAAATATTTAAGAAGCAGTGTCGAATCAAAGTGAAAGAAAATATCAATGGAGAGTTTTCCTAATGTCCAAACTCTAGATCAAGGTGGAGTTTAGGGAAATATCGGCTCTTTGGGTAAAGAGTGAATGCCATCTTAAGAGAAGAATAAAGTCCCCAACCTATTTCAAATCCCCAATACTTTAAACTATAAAAGATTTAAGAAGAGATACTAAATCGTTTTATTAAGAAATATATATGATTTGAATAAGAAATTTTGAACACTTCTAGAAAATATAGAGAAACTTTGGGATATTGTTGAAATGATAGAAGATATAAAATTCTTGCAACTTTAAAACAACAATAGTTGTTGAGAACCTATCATACTAGGTTTGAGAAGTGATTTATCCCTTTATAAGATTTGTTTTGGTTAAAAAATTGGTTTGAATAGAGAACTTAGATAAACTGTCAAGTTGTCCCAACTCTCACACTAGAGTTAATACACTACAAATTGAAAATTTGAAATCTTAATTCCTACCAATGGTCATGAACATTTATAGCATTTTTTTAATATAACCACTACAAAGCGTCAAACATTTGAAATTTGAATTTCATATCCAAGCAACAGTCAGGAATATTTATAGCAGTTTCTACCACCAAAACTACTACAAACTGACACTTACTAGCGGTTTTATTATTGAACGTTTGAGTATTTGAATATAGGCTTTTAGGTGCCCATCATTCTCTATTCACTTATCTTCTTTGCTAAATTTTTTCACTAGCTATAGATAAGTCATAGATCAGGTTGTCATGCAATTCTCCATAATATATGTGAGGATTAAACAACTTAAATTTTGCATACTCTCACACCAGCTGTAATGGTAAGATTGTCTATCCGTGCTGGAGATGCAAGTTCAAGAACTAGCATGCATGACAAGTTGTTAAGGAACATTTACTTGTGAAGCCTTTCTCAAAAGACTATACATTCTGGAGAGTTCATGGTGAGAAACTCGATATGAGATTTGATTATGCTCTTTCTCGAAGTTCATAAGTAGGAGTTTAAGTAGATGAAGATGATCGTATTAATGATGCTATGCATGATGCATTTGGTTTTCAAGACGATAACTTCAACAGAGAAGTGCAGGGTTCAGAGCTAGTGTTCTTGAGGAATGAAGCATCCCGGAATTTTTTTAGCTTAATGGACGAAGAAGATTGCCCTTTATATCAAGTTTGTCAAAAATACTCAAAATTATCTTTCTTGATCAAATTGTATGATATCAAGTGCCTATGTGGAATCACATATAAGGGAATGTTGATGTTACTGGAATTATTACAAGATGTGTTCCCCAACACGGAGAGTCTCACATCATTCTAAGAGGATAAAAATATTATTAACAGATTGGGCTTAAACTACTAAAAAGTTGATGCATGCCTAAATGATTGTATGTTATATTTGGGAGATTATGCCAGCAGGGAGACTAACAAGTGATGTCACACATCGAGGTATAAGACAATTTGGAAGAGGAAAAAGCATATAAGAAGAAACTTACAAAGATTATCATATACTACCCTTTGAAGTCATGTTTAAAAAGATTATTTATGTCGTCCAAATAGCGAAGCATATGAGGTGGCATGAAATTGATATGAATAAAAATGGTAAATTAAGATATCCATTGGATGCAAAAGCCTATAAGCATCCGACTCAAAATTTCCATCTTTCGCAGCTAACTTGAGAAATATTTAGCTTGCTTTAGCAACCGATGGTTTTGATCCATTTAGGAATCTTAGTACAAGTTATAGTATTTGGCTCGTAATCTTATTTCCTTACAACTTGCCCCGTGGATGTGTTGAAACAAAGCTCTTTCATTTTGTCTGTGATCATTTCAAGCAAAAAGGCACCAGGTAATGACATCAATGTGTATCTCCAACTGCTTATTTTGGAATTGCTAGACTTGTGGAATGTCAGCATTGAGACATATGACACATACAATAAGTTATTATTCAACTTGCATGCATCATTGATGTGGATGATAAGTGACTTCCAAGGCTTGGAACATTATTCAGGTAGAATGTGCATACTGGGATAGCCTGTCCAGCTTGTAATTTTGACTCCGACTCAGTGTGCCTTCCCTATAGTCGAAAGTGGTGCTTTATGGGTCATCAAAGGTTTCTCAATGATAAGTATAAGTTTAGATTGCAATGGAATTGCTTTAATGGTAAACCAGAAAAAGAAGACCTCCTTAGACTTTAACTGGTGCAGATATCTTATAACAGCTTCAGGATGTTGAATTTAAATTTAGAAAAGGCGACGGTGCAGCAAAATTAAGCTAAAAGACTACTAGGACTTCTGCTTCTATGCATCACCAATGATGGAAGACAAGCATTTTCTTTACTCTTCCACATTGAAAATCTAATTTATCTTGACACAGTCTTGATGTCATGCACATTGAAAAAAATGTATTCGATAATGTTCTATACATGCTGCTTTACGAAACCAGTAAGTAAAAAGATCATCTTTAAGTGAGGAAAGTTTTACGGGCCATGGGAATTCATAAAGATGCATGGCCAGGTGGGCATGACAAATTTCACCCAGCAAAATTACCCCTCACAAAACCAAACGAAGAAGTCTTCCCATCGAATTTGAAGAAAATTAATGTTCTTGAAGGGTATTCAAGCAACATTTCATAATATATTGACATGCAAGCTTGAAAGGTTGCAGGGCTGAAGAGTCATGACTCACATTTCTTATGCAATAGTTACTTCTGATAGCTGTAAAGATTACACCGCCTCCTGATATGTCCATTTTTTTGGTGGAGCTGTGTTCCTTCTTTTAGAAGTTGTATTCGAAGGTTTTGATCTTTGAGGAGCTCGATTAGCTACAGTCTAAAATCATTCTTATGCTTTGTCATTTGGAGATGATCTTTCCTCTATCTTTTTTTACTGTGATAGTCCACCTGACAGTCTACCTTATTCATCAAACAAAGCTCGCTAGCCTAATTCAATATCGATGGATTTATCCTATTGAGAGATACTCATTTTACATGTACGTCAACATTACTTTTTAAATTTTCTATTCGCCTATTTAAGCATATAGTATTATTCTTCCTTCTTGACTTTTTATGTTTATTAGGAAATTGAAATCTTATGTAAGGAATAAAACATGGCCGAAAGGTTCTATAACTGAAGGTAATATCGGAGATGAGGTCGTGTATTTCTCTTCAAGGTACTTTGATGACATTGAGATGGTTTTCAACCGACTGCGTTGTGTAGACAATTGTCCTAAACCTAAGCCATAATCAAGAGAGTTGTTAATCCCTCATGTTGGTAAAAAAGTTGGAGGAAGTGAGAACTTCAAACTAACGGCAGTTGAGAAGTTGCAAGCATATAGACATGTCTTGATTAGTTGCACTCAAGTTGAACCCTTCCTTCAGTGAGAATTGTACACTCATATATTTTTCTATATCTTTCCTAACATTTTGTATTTACATGTCATGATCGCCTTCCTATGATTGATTACAGGGAATTCAAAAGTCATGTGAAGAATTAACTTAGGATCTATACACAAACATCCTCTGAGGTTAGCAAAAAAGTCCACAGAAATTCCCAAGCTGGTTTGCACGCAGAATACTAAATGACCACAACCCACACTCACTAGATTTTAGATCTCTCGCAATTAGCCCTCCTGACCATACAAAAAGGTTTATAGCATATAATGTCAATGGTTTCAATTTTTGCACAGTTTCATGAAATCAAGGATTGCAAACTCAAAATTTGGGTATTTATTGCACCTTTGGGACAATGAGTTATATGAGCAATAGTGATGGCAACATGCAGTTCAGAGGCATCCCTTACTATGGAAAGCATATTAATGTTGTCGAACTAAATTACTAAGGCTATTTGCATATGACACTATTCAAGTGTTTGTGGTCAAATACGACAACTTCTCGAGGACTCACAATTGATAATTTAGGCATCACATCAGTCAATTTCTCCAGGCCAATTCACACTGGTCAATCTAAAGATGATGAGCCATATATTCTTACCTCCGAGGCATACTAGGTTTATTATGTTGAGGATGAGAGGCACAAGGATTGAAACATGGTAGTTTACTTAAAGCCTCAAGACCTTTATGGCATAGATGATAGTGATAACATCGCCTATGAGAGTGAGCCATTTTAGCCTATCAATTTCTAAAACATTTTGCCTTAAGGCTATGATAATTTACCTATAGTTTGGTACATTTTTATAAGTTCATATCTTCTAAATTTAATTTTTGTACAAAATAATACCATACTAACATTTTCTTCACACAATTTTTATTGGGATGGCAATAAAGAATGATTAAACAAATTATGCTTTTATTCTTGTAAACCCTAATGTATATTTTTTTAAGAAAAATTCAAAACAGTATTTGTTGCTGTTTTATAACCATTAAAAAATCAACCAAAACTGGTACAAATGTAAAAATTGCTATAAAGAACATCACAATAACCGCTACACACATCAATCGCTACAAAACTTGTTACATTAACTGTTATAAGTACTACACAGATCCCTATAAATACCCTCACCATATCTTATTTCAAACACTCCTCCATTTCTTTCAACCCTTCTTCTCTTTCATCTTCTCTCATTTGGAAATTTGTTTAAGAGCTGAGGAGCTAAACAAGGTGATCAAATATGGTAAAAAAATCTTTAATTCTTTTATTTCAAAATTTTTTCCCTCTCATAATAGTTATTCTCATTATTTTTCTTTTTTCTAGAAATTGAAGGACATTTCCTTATGGTCTTCAATATACCTTCCATAATGAAAACCTCATAATAGACAACATAATAACTTCTTATTACCTACATATCTTTGATAATATTACCTATATAAAGTTTATATTTATCCAAATTAATTTAATCATTCTTTTTAAATATTAACTACTATGAACTAAGCTACTTAAATAATAAACTATTCAATCTAATATTATAACAATAGAGCCAGATAATTGTGTAATTTTTTAAAAATTTCACAAAATTTTGTAGCAGTTACAATTTAAAAACAAAATGGGATTAAATTTTTGGCGTTGCTTTTAAAATTTCATATGATATTGTAGTAGTTTACAACCGCTACAAAGGTTTGGCACCATTTGTTTAAAATTACTATTTCAATTTAGTAATAGTTTTTGAACCGCTACAAAAATTGAGCCAAATTTTTATTTTTCATTTCCCAACACGTGAACTTGTGGCACCAACATTTGTAGTAGTTTTATAATCGCTACAATTTTGATAGATAATGTGTTATCAACATTACGATGTTATGGCGGTTGGAATGAACCGCTACAAAAATAGTAGTGGTTGTGTTACTTGAGTAGCGGTTATATTGAATCGCTACAAACCCATTTGCAATAGTGGATTTTGTAACAATTTTGGCAATAGCTAGTAATGTCATTTGTATCGGTTAAAACTGCTATAAATACACCTTATAACTGCTACTAAACCGTATTTTTTTTGTTATGATAAAACATTAAGAATATAATGTAATGAAGGACATGAAAAATTCAATGTCAAATACCCTTTAAGTGGAAGCTCTTGGAAAATGAATCTTCTAAGAGTGTGTATGCTCTATCTAAGTAGGAGCTCTTAGAAAACGAGCATTTTGAGAGTCATATTTGAGAATATTATTTGAGGTACTTGTATGAAATTCTTGATAGAAAATAGTGGCATAGTTGGAATATGTGTGATGGGAGATATAAACATATTCACTTGACATAGACCCAATGATGTTGTTATCTTTCTAGCCAAGAATAATACAAGTACATGACATTGTATACTTTGATGACCATGTATAAGTTCTTCAATTCAAATCAATTGTGAGTAATCCTATGTATGGGATGATTTTAGTAATAAAACCAAGAAAGACTTCTAAGAATGAAATTCATAAACTTAATAGGGACCCTTAATATATCTGGTATTGAAAGGTCTTATATAAAAGAGGAAGTTGTCAAGCTATTGACCAAGGGTCATGGTAGCGCTGAAGTTGAGATGTTAGCTTAGGATAGAATAGACTATAAGACCTATATGACTTGAAAAGGGAAACAATATAGCATGAATTACGTTACAAAATTCTATAGTTGACATTTAGACAAGTTGGTATATTCTTTGTGCTTTATTGCTTTACCATTCCTTCTAGTTTAAGTATTGACTAGAATATATGTCTTGCTAGTTAAACATATATAAATTGATTCTAGAAATAGCATAATGAAAGGTTTTTAGTGAGAAATTGGAGTTGAGTTTGCATTGCAATTACTCTATTTTGTTGTATATGGTCCTATAATTTTGAGGGTAAGACAAAAACTTGCTATCTTGCTATATTATTACCTTTGTTGATTTCTCATGATTGCGATTATTACTAGATTTTACACAAGTTTGAAGCTAAAGTGTTTTAGATTATATGTCAATGAAGGTCAAGAATCAACTAATCAAGATTATGGGTATCTATCTGATCATTTTTAGTGAGGTATGTGAAAAGGAGATAATTAAACAGTTAATTATCCATAACACTCCACCAAAAGGAGTTTATAATATAACACTGTTAGACATGATTAAATATATTATGATTTATGCTGACTCATCAAATGCGAGTAGAAGAGTATTATGTAGTCCACCTTTGATGGATTAGTACATATACACACATCCTTGGCTTCATCAAATGTATGTGGATTTGAGTTTAACCATGTGCCCTCTAAAGTGGTCACTTCTATACCCTATGAATGTTAGACTAAACAAAAATAAAATTTGGGCTTTTGTCGACCATAGATGTTTATTACACAATTCTATGTTGAAATAAGCATTTGTTTGTAGACCATAAGGGTCATTTATGAATTCCTATAGTGGTTGTAAGTTGGAGCTCATTAGGGCTACATTTTCATAAGGGAAAATGATGATAGAATTGTCACCGAAAAAAATTTAAAGGTGCCACATTTTTTGTGAATTAGTTTCAAAATAAGGGTGAAACTAATCACATTGAATCTCTTTGCAAGACACAGGGACAAGACAGTATAGAATAGGTCAACAATCCTCAATTCTTTTTGTCAGTAGGAGCTTAAAATGGTCAATAAAGAGACTTAAGCACAATAAAAATGAAATGCAAGAAACTCCAATAAAAATTAATAACTGAGAAAATTTTTTTTGGTTATTCTAGAGGAGAATGATGAGTTGTGTTCAGTACAAGAGGCTATGTTAAGGAAGAATGGAAGAAATCAATGAAAATGAAAATGGATTCCTTGGGATTGAATCAAGTTTGAGAGTTGATTAATCTACCACCAAGTCAAAAGAGTCTATTGGGAACTAGTGAGTTCTCAAGTTTAAGAGAAAAATTAGTGGATCAATTGGTATGTAGAAGACTCATTTGGTTAAAAAGGGGTATGCATAATAGAAAAGCATATTTCACACTTGTTGTAGTTTGAATTAAACTTAATTTGGAAATAATTAACCATTTGGATTTAGATTTACATCAAGTATATGTAAAACCTACACATTGAGTATTGATCTAGAAGAAGAAATCTATACACAGTGTCTATTTGATTTCATTAAAAGTGGTGTTTGTGTTTTCACATGGTGATGACTTCATATGTTTTTGCGGAAGTCCTTTTATGGATTGAAGCAATTGTCCAAACAACAGTAACCTAATATGGTTTTCAAATAGTTGAAAAGAACTATTGATATATGATTTGTGATGTTATTCCTTTAAGTGGATGATATACTATTTGCCATAAATAGTTTGAATTTCATAGTACCTATTTAGGAATGGTATTAATAAATTCTAGAAATAAGTGCATGGGCAAAGAAGTTGGATTTAAGATCTAACGAGATAGCTTAAGAAGAGTTCTCTCTTTTGTAAGAGAATTATATTAAGAAGATTCTTAAGTGGTTCAAAATGAGTTAGTGCAATCCCATGGATACCCCGGTGACCTTAGAAGTGAGTTTTGAGTATTGATAAGTTTCCCTAACTAAACCAACCAAGAAGATAATGGAAAAGAATGTCCATGCATATACTATTAACAGTGTAATGTATGCAGTGATGTATACAAGACTAGCTATATACTCATGATAGGACTTGTAATTTAGTACTAATCTAACCATTGTGAAAGCCATTAGATGGTTTCACATAAGGGTCCTGAGATACTTGTAAAGTAAAATAATTATGCATGTTCAAACTATGTAATGTGGTAGTACAAGAGGCTATTTGGCTAGTAATGTTCATAGAACATTTGAGATTTCAAATCTAGTGCTAAAGTATTGTTAGTACATATAGCCATTGCCTAAACAAAAGACCCCAAGTATAATAAATAGACTAAATGCAAATGTATAGCTATATGAGAAATGCTATAGCACATAAAGTCCTCTAACATGTTAATAACCAAGGGCATGTATGAGAAATATGTTAATTCTATTGGCATACATATAGTATGAAGTAATGATACTTTATTTTGGTTTTTAATGTGTGTGTAAGTATACAATGTCTAGTATATTGTATACTATTGATTACTTTACTAGTGAACAAAATTATGGCATCTTTACACACTCCTCATGAAAACCATATCCAAGTATAGGGGTAGTAAAAGCTTTGAACACTATTGATATAGTAGAGAAGACATACAAACTATATGTCACCTTGACTTAAAATACAGTAAGTCGAGATAAGGTCCATGATTGTAAATATAGATCAAATCATGGAAACAAATGCCAACGATGTTTGAGGTCAAACAGCAAATTCTTCAAAATTGACTCCATGTGAGTGGAGTTGAAGAATTTGGGTTTAGATATTATGGGTATCTAGACTTAAGTCTATACGGTGTTTGATGATAAAAACCATAGGACATACGCTCTTAATGTATAAGAGTAACATTGTAATGTACTATCCCAAATTTTGAGCCTAGAGACTTGACGATAAGCCTGTATCAAGCATATGACTAAGCCCAGTTCGGGAAAAGTCTTAAGAATGTTGAGAGATAGAAAGACTCTAGGGGACTATGTGATCCAGCCCCATTGGGCAGAGGGCCTAGTAAGCGTAGGTAATAGGATCAAAGCATCAGTGCAGATATGCATAGGACACATATACGGTGCCATTAGGTTAGTAGGAAGATGCCACCCAGTTATGTCATGAGGTAAGGGATAGATTAGTCGAGCCAAATAGGTTGGTGTAGGTGTGCACATGGCATTTTCAAGGAAGACATGTGTACCCTAGTTTTTGAAGTAGACAACAGTATATGGCGCCATATGAGGCCCACACACACACTCTGACCTAGTGTTATCTTTTATGCCTCGTTATGCATGCCAGGGTCCCAAGTAGAATCCTGAGTACGCACCGATAAAACAACTTTATTAAAGTAACTTCGATAAAGCAACTTTATTAAAGTAACTTTAATAAAGTAAGCAATGATGACTGATGATGGCATAACTTTTGTGTTGGGTAGTTAAGAGCTTAACATGTGTCCTTTAATGATGACAAAGTACAAGCCTCTTGGCCAAATGAGGAGGTGACAAGTGTCCCTCATCATTATACTTCTTTATGCCTTTTATGTTGGCATCTCTGGAGAAAGACTTAAATCCTGTGTTTGGGGAATCCATCGGTCCCCAGACCGATCTCGTACTAGACCTTCTCAAACATCGAGTAGGGAGTCTATGGAAATTGTATGGGTAGAAACAGGCTAGGTAGCCTATCAGGAGCCTAGGCCTGGCCTATTTAAAAAACAGGCCAAGCCCATGCCTTTTGAAAAGCCTATTTTTCTTAACAAGCCAGGCCCAGGCTCATTAAAAAGCCTTTTAACTTTGTCAGGTCGGCTTGGGCCTGTTAGTATTTTTTTAAACCTTTTTTTTGTGCATGGCCTATTTTTGGGCCCTGAATGCATAAGTCTTTTCTTTTGTTTTTGGACAGAGGCTTATTGGTTGGGGTTGGTTTATACATAGGTTTAGGTTTTTCTTTTATCCCTCATGAGTCAGGATTTACACGCCAACATTTACCGCCATCACTTGATCATGATCGCCATCTTCGTTCAGCCTCACCGGTCGCTACTCTTCTCTGTCCACCATTCCTAGTTCATGCTTGTTGGCCTCTGTTTTGTTTCATGTTTCCTTTTTCGCCTTATCCTTATTCTTATTTTTGTCATCTTGATCCTTCTATGGGTAGGGAATAGTCTCGCCTTTTAGTACTAATGCTATTAATGTGGAAGGATTCACCATTCTTCGTTCTTGTAAGTTCCCCTTACTCTCTCTCTTTCTCTTCCCCCTCGTTTCTTTTTTTTGGAAGTAGAGAAATTGATTTAGGGATTAGGGTTTGGTTTGAGCTTGGAGACATATTCTTGAAGCTTCTTGAGCTTGGGCATGTAGTCTTTTTGGAAAAAGATAAATTTGATTTGGTGATTAGGGTTTTGTTCTCTCGTCTATACATATTGATTTGGGGATTTAGGTTTCTTCCTTTTCAGTAAAGTTAGTAGTTTCTTTGTTTGGGTATCAACATTGATAGCATATTAGTATTTATTCATCATAACTGGTTTGAAAATTTCCTGACGCACATTTTAGAAGCATATATATAGAAATAGAACCATAGATAAGATGGCCAACTTTCTTTGCTAATAACGATACTTGATACGAGTTCAAATAATCATTGATATTCATATTCTTTGCTTGCTTCTTCACAAAGTGAACCTAATCAAAATCGTTTATCTTGTTTTCTATTTTAGTTTGATTTTTTCTATTTTAGATTGATTATTTTTTCTGCACTTAATCTGAAATTGTATTGCTTTCTAATTATATTCATTTGATTTATTTTTTTAAGGTCTTGGAATGAGAAGAAGAAATTATGTTGAAGATTTGATGTTTTGCGGAAGTGGCTAGTAATTGTAATTGAAATTGTTGTGATGTGGTGTTTGGTTTTATCTTGTTGTTTAATTAGATTATAATATATTTTATCATGTATGTTGGATAGTTTAAATTGTTTTCAGTCTGTTCAAATGTGGCTTGTTTCCAGCTTGGAATTTTTTCCAGAGAAAGGCTCAGGCATGTTAGCCTGTTTATACATTTTTTAAGATCCAGGCTTTATTAACAGGTCATAGGCCAGGCTTCTATACAAGCCAGGCTTAGGCCAGAAAAAAGGCCTGTAACAAGCCACAAGCCAGCATATTATAAAACAGGCCTGACCTGTTAAGGGTGAAGCCTGGCTTGGCCTGTTTCCACCCCTAAGAAATTATCAAGCTACTCCTTTCTCCTGACATAAAGTAACGCCAAGGATGAAAGAAAAAGAGGAAAGAAAAGCTTCAAGGACACTTGGCATCATGAGATTCAATCACCATCCCACATGTCAACACAAGACTTAATTACATGAGATTAAGGCTTATTTAGTCCTCTCCAAGCCCATTATTTCATTCAGCCATGGAAAGAGAAGGGAAAAATATGAAAATTCACACAAAAATGGTTAGAAGAAAGTGAAAAAGTAAATAGTAAAAGCTCCTGATCTCCAGAGCCAATTCCGACTGTGAATTGTCATTATCTTCTAGTAAGTTCTTCAAGAAAGTTGTTCTACTCATTGAGAGCTTCATTTCTATGGTGTCATTTTTCTGATTGGAGATGTTTTGTATCATCTAGCTAGTTGGCATGCCACCGGAATACCGAACCGGTCGTAGAAACGTGAAGGGGTAAGCCTCGCCTTTATTTTGAACCGATTGGTTTGTTGTTTAGATGAGTTTTCATAGGGGTGGGGTACTATTCATATTTCAGCCAAGGGATATTTTTGAGGTTTAATCATGTGTTTATGGTTAAATGATGATTTATGATGTTTTTGGAAGTTATGCTTAAGTGTACCTGAATTTGTTTTTTAGAGGAAGAGAAAATGCAACGTGTGTTTGATTAGTAAAACTTAGCCTAAATGCTATGAACTTTTAAAGAACTAAAGTAGACAACCTAGGCTTTAATTTGATAGGTAATATTACCTATTTGGACCAATAGATTGAAAGTTATGATTTTTTTAAAGTTTGACCTTGATTCTGGAATGAAATATGTAGTAGTCTGTGTTTGACAAATTTCTTGAACATTTATAGCTTTATTCAATGCTCTGTGATATTTGTAACTGAAAGAAGACTTAAAGATATTTTTATAGAACCTGGAACTAACTCCTTTGGATTTTGTAGAATTAATTATGAATTTCCAAAGTTTGGATTTTTGTGCAAGTGCTGCCAGATTTTGTTTTATGGAGGTAGTTAGTTTGTCATGAGTTTTTGAATGAACCAATCTTCTCCAATCCCCATGAAACCTTGTAGATTTTAAGTAGACATCCTAAACTTTAATTTGATATATAATATGTGCCATTTGGCTTTGGAGATTGTAAGATATGAATTTTTGAAGTTAGGTATTGAATTTGGAACTATTTTTGGACTAGTTGTGTTGTTTGATGATTCTGGGAAATTTAACCCTATAATTGGAAGTGGCTAATATTTTTCCATTAAAGTAGACTTAATGAGGGTCACATAGGACTTTGAACCACTGCAATTATATTTTTTTAGATTTAGTTATGAATTTTCAAATTTGAGTGAAAAATTTGGCAGATTAGCTGGACCCATGAAATTATGGCATTTAAGGTAATTTGAGTCAAGTCTTAGAGGCTAAAGTAGCCTGTTAGAAACTCAATTGTCATGTCTCTAATAATGTGGCTATATATCTAGGGCCATAAGGTGACAAAGAAGAAGCAACTTCAATTATGGGAAGAAAAGGTACCAAAAAGGGGAATCGAAGACAAAAATGTAGTGAACTTCCTTAGTTGCATGTATGTGATGTTTATGCTATGTATTGATTTGCTATATTGCTTACTTGATTATGTGAAGCATGTATGAATGAATGAAGCTCTGTTTCTATTTTTGCTGGGGCTGTAAGTATGTTGCATGAAACATTGAGCATGCAGAATATCATTATGTGAACATGAGCTTATATAGGACAAGCATATCATGCACTAGAATTCATCTTACATGTATTGTCTATAATGTTTGCTACTAAGATTTCCCTGAATCTCACCCTCCCACACCAACCATATAGGCAACTGAACACAGAAGAGGAGTGCATGATGTTGTACCAAGAGAGAAGTTGTAATGAAGATGAGAAGAATTATTCATGCACTAGTCCGTTATGTAAATTAATATATTTGCAATGGTTAACTGTATAACCCATATAACGAATGAATTAGTTATCCAAGCTTGATAATCGAATTACAAATGGGTAATTGTACAGTACAAACCCATTAGTTAAGATACCTTCCGCACATAAAAATGAGCAAAGAATCACTTTGATTAAGGTAATAAAGAGAATAAAGGAAAGATTAGTCATGAGTAAGGAACTATGGTGAATAATCTTTCGAAAAGTTTTAAGTTATTTAAAAAACCCCCTTCAAGTGTAGGTTTAAATCATGTATTGAAGTTGGGATTTGAAATTGTTTACCAAGAAATATCACTTAGTGGTTCAAATTCACTATGAAAGACTCATCAGAATGATAATATAACTACAGTGTTATATTTGTTGGTATCAGAGCAGAAATTATGGCATTAGGCTAGTGTTCTTTGCTGCTGAGAATAGGTATACCGATACCTTGTTAGTAATCTCGTGACTAGAATGAATTATATGTGAGAGATGAAGCCAGAAAAATAGAATTTTCCTTCGACCACTAGTTGGTAGGCTAGTGTAAAGGAAGGGGTAGAGCTGTATATAGAAAATAAAATGGAGCATTAGTGATGTATACCCAGTATAGAAGGGTATAACTCTGTAGAATATGATGTTAAGCCAATGTGTAACCTAGGTTCCAATGGAACTCCATGGATAAGCGTGCTTAGGCGAGAGTAATCCAGGGATGGGTAATCCCTTGGGAAGTATTTGATGAGTTTGAATCTTCTTGATTAAAGGTTTGAGTGCCTTGAGGTATAAAAAATAGTGATCCTTAGGGATGCCATAAGAATGTTAGAATGAATACGGTGAAGGTTAACGATAGGCTTGAATCATATCTAAGCTAAACTAGTGTTTAGGTCGAGATATGGTTCAGGTTGCACTATCTTGTGAACTTGGTATGTAATGCTGAACTACCAGTAATGCTTTAGGAATATTTGAGGATATTACCTAAATGTTAAGAGAATATAATAGATGGAATGAATTATAGTGATCTTAGCATGCTTATTGGGTATGGCTGAGGTCTTAGAATTAGGCTGATAAACTTAGAAGTTAGATAGACATCTAGAGGGTTTCTATCATTTGAATTGTAACCTAAGAATCAAACCAATAGTTGAAATGATTCTTTATGAATTGACTTGGATGGTCTGAGGTACTATAACATGGTACTAGAATGTATTGAAATGTGTATAGGGTTTCTCGAGATTGCTAGCTGTTAATCTAGCATAAGAAAAGATCTTGATTATAGAATATTCCCTTAGAAAGAATGAACAAATGAGAATTTGTTCCTTGATGGAACAAAGTGATGGATAGAATGAGGAAGGGAATTAAGAAAGAATAGGCTCAAAGGTATAAAGGAAAGCAACTCTTGCTCTAATATCTTATGTAATGATTCTGCATGTATGTGATGCCATCGAATATATTCATGTTATGAATATATGGTAAGCAGTAAGACCTGACATGCCTATAGCATAAGGTGATACCCTAGGTAGTCAAACTTGATGAGCATTTAGTATAGAAGCAGAGCTGGTTTAGTAGATTTCTACATGATCATGGGCTCTCACCTTGACATGGCCTTGTGCAACGGTGGAGGTTACACCGGCAAGTATTTGCCTTAAGCTAAGAGGCGGTGTGTAAAATCAATGTCTAAGAATAAGAATTACCTAGCACTATGGCAAGGGACGGTTGTCCTTGAATTTTCCCAAACTTTATGCTTACTACATATTGTGAATTGGTATCTTAACTTTATGCATTGTTGCATATCATGAATTGTGTATACCCATCGCTAGGAGGAAAGACCAGTGTGTCCTAGAATGGTGATTACCAAAAGGACTGTGCATCCAGTAACTGTTGAATGTTGATTGCTCATGGATGGATAGTTTGTTTTACATGCTTTGTGAACGTTACATAAGGGTATGAATGGCTTGAGTAGCAAGGGTTGGAACCTTGAATGTATGCAGAATGAATGACCTTCTAGAATAGTTGTCTAGTTCCTGAGTATCTGTGGAAATTGAATTTTGAACTAACCAATACACCTGCTATTTTCGTGAATTGTATGAACTAAATTCTAAACATAATTTTTTCAAGCAATAAATTTTTGAATTCAATTTTTGACCAATTTGTAGTAGTCATTTTTGAACTTTGTTGTCTCTAAAAATAAGGGATTCTCAAAGGAACCCAAAATAGTGGGAGCAGTACAGAGCTGAAGAAGCCAGAAACTATTTTAGAAATACTTAGTTTGCTAGGTCTTGCCAGATGAATTTAGAATTTTTCTTGAATCACTTTGCCACTCACTTGATAGGAAAAATTGAAAGAGAAAATTATAGAAAGAATTTCTTAAGTGGGATGATGTCTACTAGAGGATTTCATAGAGCTATAAGAGAGGTTAAAACTCACACCAGTATTGAATATTCCTAATCCTAGAACGTGACCTTGTTTTGTCTGCAAAGAAAGAATAAGGCAATATATGTGGTCTGCATAGAATTGTGACCCGTATGGTTTGACGTGAAACGACCAGTATGGTCTGCAATAGAATGAGAAAGAAAGAAAGGATTGGGATATGTCCTTGTAAAGCAGGACAGAATAGTGGAATGTGCCTCTCAATAGTTGAAACCTCACTAGACGAAATACCCTACCTGTGAATTGAGCTGGCGGTGATTATTTACTTTGAAAATATAACAACACTATTTTGTATGCTGTGGTTGTAAAAATGTACTGCAACCACAAAAATTTTGAATATTTGAAAAATGTAGAATATGACACAATATAGATGAAAAGAAAAGCAGTGATGTGATTCTTATTGCTAATGCTTTAAATTGAGAAGCGGTGCAGTTGATGGTGATGATGATATGGGAACGAAAACTGATAGAAGGGCTTAGAAGTCTGAACTTGAAATGTCAGATAGTACTTGCTAGCTATAGGTCTAGTAAAGAGAAAAGAAGTCTAAAAGCTTGAATTGAAGAGCTCAGACACAGGATAGATGGGAAAGGTCTATTAGAATAGATATAGAAATAGAATTTGAGGTGTTAATAGAATGTAAAAAGAAAGAAATGAAACCCTTATTACAGTGGTCCTTTTGAAGTATTATTAAGAATCAAACCGGTAGCAAATTTCTATAACAAAATTTATTGAACATAGGGAGAATTGTAATATTCTGAATTGTAGGCCAACAAACTTGAGGATAAGCTTGTGTCAAGAAGATGGCTAAGCCTAGTTCGAGAAGAGTCCCAAGAATGTTGAGAGATAGAAAGACTCTAGGGGACTAAGTGATCCAGCCTTATCGAGCAGAAGGCCTAGTACACTTAGGTAATAGGATCAAAGTGTCGGTGCAGATATGTATAGGGAATATATATGGTGCCATTGGGTTGGTAGCAAGACGCCACCCAGTTATGTCATAAGGTAAGGGACAGATTAGTCGAAAGAAATAGGTCGGTGTAGGTGGGAACATGACATTTTTAGGGTAGACATATATACCCTGCGTTTTTGAAGTAGACACCGGTATGTGGTGCCATGTGGGACCCACACACACATACTCCGACCTGGGGTCATCTTTTATGCCTTATTATGCATGCCATGCCCTAGTAGAATCTTGAGTATGCCAAATGAAAAGGTTACAAGTGTCCCTCATCATTACACTTGCTTTATGCCTTTTGTGTTGGGGAATCCATTGGTCCCCGATCCGGTCTCGTACTTGACCTTCTTGAACATCGAGCCTGGAGTTCAGGGAGATTGTCAGGCCTCTCATTTCCCCTCACATAAAGTGATGCCTAGGATGAAAGAAAAAGAGAAAAGAAAATCATCAAGGACACTTGGCATCATAAGATTTTACCACCTTGCCACATGTCAACACAATACTTAATTACAAAAGATGAAGGCTTATTTAGTCCTTTCCAAGCCCATTATTTCGTCCATCCATGGAAAGAGAAGGGAAAATTTTGAAAATTCACACAAAATGGTTAGAAGAAAGAGAAAGAGTGAATAGTAAAAGTTTCTAAGCTCTAGAGCCGATTCTGACACCGAATCGTGGTTATCGTCCAGTAATTTCTTTAGGAAATTTGTTCTACTCAATAAGAGCGTCATTTCTGTGGTCTCATTTTTCTTATTGTAAGTGTTTTGTATCGTCTAGCTAGGTGAAGTGCCACCAAAATATTGAATTGGTCATAGAAACGTGATGAGCTAAGCCTCAACTTCATTTTGAAATGATTGGTTTGTTGTTTGGATGAGTTTTCATAGGGATGAGGTACTCTTCATATTTCAGCCAAGGGATATTTTTGAGGTTTAATCATGGTTTTTTGGTTAAATGATGATTTATGATGATTTTGGAAGTTATGATCAAGTCTGCCTGAATTCATTTTCTGGAGGTATAGAACTTGCAACATGTTTTTGATCATCCAATCTTTGATTTCTAGAGGCAAAGAACTTGCAACATTTTTTCTAGAGGTAGAGAACTTGCAACATGATTAAAGTAGACATTCTGAGCTTTAATTTGATTGGTAATATGAGCCATTTGGACTAGTAGATTGAAAGTTATGATTTTTCAAAGTTTGACCTTGATTCTAGAATGAAATCCGTTGCAATCAGTGTTTGATGAATTTCAAGAACATTTGTGGTTATAATCAATGATTTGTGATATTTCTAACTGAAAGAGGACTTAAAGAGCTTTTGATAGAACCTATGACCAGCTCATTTGGATTTTTGTAGAATTAATTATGAATTTCCAAAAATTAAGATTTTTGTGTAAGTGCTGTCGGATTTCATTTTCTGGAGGTAGTCATTTTGTGATGAGTTTTTGAATGATCAAATATTGTCCAATGACCATGAAACTTTCTAGATCCAAAGTAGATATCCTGAGCTTTAATTTGATATATAATATGTATCATTTGTCTTTGTAAATTGTGAGATATGAATTTTTGAAGTTAGGCATTGAATCTAGAACGTTTTCTGAACCAGTTGTGTTGTTCGATGATTCTGGGAAATTTAAACCTATAAGTGGTAGTGGTTAATATTTTTGCATTAAAATAGACTTAATGAAGGTCACATAGGACTTTGAACCACTACAATTAGATTTTTCTAGATTTAGTTATGATTTTTGAAAGTTGAGTGACAAATCTGGCAGATTAGGTGGACCCACGAAATTATGGCATTTAAGGTAATTTGATCGAAGTATGGGTCCAAATAATTGAGTCAAATCCTAAAGGCTAAAATTGCCCATTAAACACTCAATTGTCATGGCTCTAATAATGTGGCTACATATCTAGGGCCGTGAGGTGACAAAGAAGAAGCAACTTTTCAATAGTTGGAAGAAAAGGTACCAAAACGGGGACTCAAAGTCAAAAGATAGTAAATTTACTTAGTTGCATGTATGTGATATTTATGTTGTGTATTGATTTGCTATATTTCTTACTTGATTATGTGAAGCATGTATGAATGAATGAAGCTCTGTTTTTATTTTTGATGTGGCCATAAGTGTGTTGCACGAAACATTGAGCATGCAGAATATCGTTATATGAACAGGAGCCTATGTAAAGCAAGCATATCACAAAGTAGCATTAATCTTACATGTATTGTCTATAATTTTTGCTATTGAGATTCCCTTGAATCTCACCCTCCTTCACTAACCATATAGGCAGCTGAGCACAGAAGATGAGTGTAGGATGCTGTACCAAGAGAGAAGTTGCAATGAAGAAGAGAAGAATTATTCATGTACTAATCCGTCATGTAAATTAATATATTTGCAATTGATCCGTACTTTATTGTTGTATGAGTCCTAGAAAGGTCAAAGCTTTCAATGATGTCCTTTGACTTTGACATTATCATAGAGATATGTTTCAATGTCTTCTACTTTAACATTTTATCCTATGATCATGGTTAATGCGATCTAAATGCATTATGTTAGAAAAGTGGTTGATTCACATCAAATTGATATATGGGTGAAAGGAAGATGGTCAGTTAGAATATACCTATGTTGGTATCTAAGGCTAGTCCCTTATGATATCATTTGTGTGATTTCATAAGTGGACACTATACATATAAGGAAGGCAACCTATGTTTTATACTAATTCAAGTGAGATTAGATTGGCTGTGAGAAAAGTGTATATTGGTAAATATAGGACCTCCGGGCATTATATCAATATCAAGCTGTACTACAGGGTTGTCTTGTCCAACAAGACATACAAAGCACC
Source organism: Inga oerstediana (assembly GCA_963210345.1). Taxonomy (NCBI): domain Eukaryota; kingdom Viridiplantae; phylum Streptophyta; class Magnoliopsida; order Fabales; family Fabaceae; genus Inga; species Inga oerstediana. The sequence continues at coordinate 25,427,677 of OY723400.1, read as the reverse complement.
CAAACGGAGACATCATGCCCATATAGTCACGATGAAGCATCTACATTGAAAGAAGTATGAGAATAAAGAGACATGCCACATAATATTTAATCCACTAAATATGAATGGGAGATGTTGGAATATAGTAGTCCATCTTTGATGGATTAGGGCCCAAGCCTAATTCAAGAGTAATTATCATGGAGAGACATGACTTCATAAAGACAAATATTCCTTTATGGTTTAATTGTTATGTCTATTATCATGTAAACGTAAGTATAAGAGTTACATCTATTTCTATGTGGCTATACATACACTATATATAGAACGTGGGATCGAGGGAGTAGACAATATGAATGACACACATAGAATACTGCTCTTCTCCTTTGGAAAGGTTCTCTCATAATAATGTTCTCTTATCTTCTTCTCTTTGGTGTATTTGCTATGTAACGTGATCAGGGGTTCGCATTAGTGCTCCAGTTTCATGTGGATATTTTAGTGAGTCAATCAAATTCTAGATACGCCCAAAATTCTTACGTTAAAAGATTGTATCTATTTTTGCATGCACCCTCCAATACTTAATTATGTCAAATGCTCATGGTGAAAAATTCAGTTGCTAAAATATGCACCTAGCTAACCCTTTAAATATTTGTGTTATGCAGACTAATCTATGCATAAATATTAGAAAGGAAGATCAAAAGCAAATTTAAACCATCAAATTTCTGAACTTTTAGTAATTGCATATGCTCGCAACAAAATTACACTCTTCAACAAATCTTAAGTAGTTGCTCAATCACAAGACTATCTCAAAACTAATTGACAAGTTCAATTTATAAATGTTCAAGTAATAGCATACCTGTAAATGAGTTAGCACCCAAATATAATTCCTTCAGAGATGTGCAGTTACTTATTGATTTTGGAATGCTTCCCTCTAATTGATTATAGCTGACATCGAAGATTTCAAGTAAAGGGAGTTGATGGCACATATCTTCTGACAATGTTCCCTTTAAATGATTGCTATCGACATTAACATATTGCAACGAAGGCATGTTCCAAATAAATGAAGGAATTTGACCTAAAAACAAATACAAAATTTTTGTAAATTAGTTGGTAGTAAGACTGCGAATTTTCTGAATTCACACACAACCATATAAATAAGACATGGAATATAATTTTGTTAATTAGAGACTTTAAATGAATATAAAGTATTTTAATTTTAATTTTTATGGCAAGAAATTTAAAAGGGACTCTTTTAATATAAATAATCAAATTGACATTAAAATTTCTTTTTAAGAAGAAATACAGAAGAGACATTAGGAATTTATTTCACATAATTAAAATGAACAAAAAAAATATTAATGTTTTGTAAACAAAATTATATTTTGATAACTTTTGTAACAAAATTATTTATCTTTAAAAGGGTCTAACTTTGGATTTATCATAGGAAAAAAACGCTAAAGTTTTAGTTTTTATTTAACAAATTAAAATACTTTCAGTTACACATTCTACAGAAATTAAAATTATTTATATTTTGTAACAAAGTTATACAAGGCTCAAACTTTGAAATCTGATGAGGAGTTCATCATAGCCAAACAAAAGCTAAAATTTAGTTTTCTCTTAAGAAAGTAAAATACTTTCAGTTAAATATTCTAGAGATAATGTAGTACTGGATTTTTAGAGAAGTCCTGCGTGCAACAACATAACTTTTCCAAACTTCAAAATCCACCATTACTGGCTAAGAAAAATGGATTGCATTGAACAGATCAAGCATGCTAGAATTTTTACTCTGAGAGCAATTTCAGTTAAAAATTTTGCAACAATATAGAATAAGCATACATAATAAATGAAAAGTTTTTTGAAAGGATAAAATTAAGAGATGGATAGATTGAGAATACTAGTAAAGGACTCTTGGAGTAGAAATGTTAAGGATTTGTGTGTGTGTGTGTGTGTAAGATTCCGTTTTTATATTATTTAGCACTATTTGTAATGTTGTATCGATTTACAATATTAGTAAATAATAATTTTCTAATATCTTGTGACAGTGGAAATGGTGGAGGTGGTGGCAGCAAGAGGTGACAACGATAGAGGAGGAAGACGTAGTGATATGGTTGTGGTGGTGGTTGTGGCATGGTGTGGCATGGCTTGACGAGTGAAATGAAACAAATGAGACTAATGGGTAAATTGGATTTTTTTGACCATGTAATATAATGGGGTGGTAATGAATATTAATAGGGGGAGGTATGAATAAGGATTACCAATTTTGTAGTAATAATCATTACCATGATAAACTCTATTACCATGCTAAAGAACAATCAAATACTCTTCTTTTGGTAATGCAATCACGATTAGCATTGCAGGTATGCAATGAGGTTAAATCAAATGGGGCTCTTAATATAATGCAAAAGATAATATAGAACTAAAATTATTTTAATAAAAGTCACGCTGACCACCCTTAAATTATAATATATATACACACACAGACACACACATTACTTCTTGTTCTTAATATAAGATCTATGGTAGTATAGTATTTTTCATTTTATTTTATTTTTGCATGAATGATTGACAATAAAATGAAAAATAAGACGCAAGAAAGAAACGCTAAAACCCAACTTTTCCTTCTTATAATCCTTATGAGCAATCGAGTTATCAAAGGGAATGCCACATACACCAGATAAAAAGTTACAAACATTGAATAATTTATTTTTTTTGGGCTCCCTATTTTTTAATGACTCAATATTTTATTTCAATTTTTGACTTTTGTGAGAAAATTATATATAAAAAAACGCATATTCACTTGAGGATTAAAAGAAAGCATCATGTTTCGTGTCTTTAAAAGCAATCTAACAAAATCTTTATTGTCTGAATTTGTAATGCATACTAGTGACTTGTAATTAAAACTCTTACCTTGCAAATTGGTGCTATCAAGATATAGGCGCCGCAGTTTGGTCAAGTTTCCAATGTCACTTGGTATGTTTCCTTCCTTGAATTTGTTAATACTCAATTGTAACTCTACTAATTCTTTGCATTGATGCCAAATGGAGGGCATTTCACCAGACAAATCATTTTCATCTGCATAAAATAATTCAAGTTTTGGAAGCCCAAAACACAAATTTGTTGGGAGACTCCCTGATAATTGATTTATCCCAAGTTCAATTTGTTGTAGCCCTGAATTATTAAATAATGAAGATGGTATAAAACCAGCAAGTTGATTCACTCCAAGATACAAAGACCTTAGCTGTGAAAGATCACCAATCTCATTTGGGATGCTTCCTTCAAATATACGGTGGAAAAAGAGAATAATGTCAGAAACAGTTTTTTACACACAATAAAAATTTACATGTACATGAAAAAGCTATTTTTTATAAACACAAATATTGACACTTGCACATTTTTAAAACAGCACAACTACACTTATTTTCAAAAGAAAATAACCTTTTTCATTTGGCCAGGGTAATAACCATAGAATAAATAATTTGGATACGTGACTAATTCGTTGAGAAACTTAGATGAAATAATGTTGAACATATTGGACTATCAAGTAAGCTGCGTTCGTCTCATTCAAAAAATAAGATTGATTTTAATTTGTTCAATTAATTGTAATTAAGGAAAAAGAATTAAGAGACACAGTGAGATTCAAATAGCAAAAATTTATTGGGAGGCAACAAGAAAAATTATTTGGGAAAGTTTTTGTCAGCCCCCACTACAGGAATTTTATTTTAATCAACCCCCAAAGAATTTTGAAACTTCATTACCCCCTCTTGACCAAAATGAAATTAAGTTTTGTGGGTGTAAAGACAATGATGCCCTTTATTATTTTTCTTAAAAAAAGATTCAATCATCTCCAAAGCTCTGGCAGTCGCAGCGGCCTACCATTGAAGCTTCAGCACCAAGCAGCCAGCCAAATCTAGCCACCAAAAATTACTTCATGACAAATAAGGAAATTTACAAGACAAATAAAGACATTTATAAGATAAATAAGGGGATTCAAAAGAACACTTTTGAAATCGACAAAGCAAACGAGGGAATTAACAATAACACTTTGACCACTCACAAGATAAGTAAGGAAATTTATAAGATAAATAAGGGCATTTATAAGACAAATAAGTGAATTTAGAATAACACTTTTGTAATTAACAAGACAAATGAGGGAGTAAAGAAGAATACTTTGGCTATTCTCAAGATAAATATGGAAATTTATAAGACACATAATAGGATTTAAAAGAACACTTTAAGAATTAACAAGACAAATGCTCTTATTTGTCATGTGATTTCCCTTATTTGTCATGTAAAAATAATTTTTGGTGGATAGAGCTTTAATTTGGCCGGCCGCCCGACGTTAGAGCTTCAATGACCAACTGCCAAAGGCCACTTTAGTCGAGCTACTACCAGTGATAGGCCGCTCGAGCTCTGAAAATGATTGAAGCTTTTGTTTTAAACAAAATAAAGTAAAGGCATCATTGTCTTTTTACTAAAAACTCAATTTCATTTTCATCTAAGGAGTGAAACGAAGTTTCAAATTTTTTTGGGGGTTCAGTGAAATTTGCCCAAATTATTTTAGTCAAATACAAACTTTTTTTTAAAAAATAATAATATAAATGCATAATTTATATTATCCAAATTAAAATTAAATGTTTCAAATATGTTGCCTCAGAAAATTTTTAATAACATAACAATAAAAATTTATATTTATAGGAGGATCGGACTAATATTATAATATTACTCTTTTTCCCCTGGTTTGACTTTAACCGTTTCAAAAATTGGGTAATGAATTTTTTTATTCTTAAAAAAAGAGCAAAAAAATGCTATAAAAAATAAGAACAAAATGCATACAATATTAAAAAAAAAATAAACACGACAAAGTCGATCTTCCTCTAAAACATACCTGATAAAGTATTACTAGGCAAGATTAATAACTCAAGTGAAGACAAGTTGGAAATTGTCCGAGGAATGATTCCTGAAAGCTTGTTACCAGAAAGTCGTAGCATCTTCAACTGCTCAAGTCTTCCCATCTCAAGTGGAATAGTTCCTTCAATTAAATTATAACTCCAATCCAACATCTCTAACCTTGACAGATTGGAAAGAGATAATGGAATAAATCCATCAAGATTGTTAATTCGAAAACTCAAGTACTCAAGCATAGATAAATCTCCTATCCATGTTGGAACTTGTCCTTTAAAGTCATTGTAGCTCAAATTGAATAGTCTCAATCGATGTAATTGAACTAACTCCTGAGGAATTTGACCATGAAAGTTGTTGTTACTAAGATCAAGTTCAACTAGGAAAGAGAGATTTCCTACTTGTGGAGATATGATGCCTTCAAGACCCATGCCACCAAGGTTCAAAGAATGGACCCTTCCATGGCGAGTGTTGCAGGCAACACCAACCCAATTGCATGGAGAAGAAGAGATAGACCAATCAGCTAAAGAATTGTATGGATCAGAAGTGATATAGGATCTAAGGGAAAGAAGTGCAGATACGTCAGTAGTGATGTTTCTCTTAATAAAAGCTGAGGCTATGAAGCATTGTAGGAATAAGAGAAAAGCAATGGAAAGTAGTTTTCCCATGTTTCGAATAGCAGGGTTACCAATTTTGCGAGTGTTGTGCATCCAAAAATTAATAAACATGTCTTTTTATATCTCTTCAATTCCAAATTAAAGTCAAGGCGTGCAAACTCAATTCGAAATTGAAAAGGACATCTATCATGATTACATTAAGAAATAATTAGCGTTTAGTATGTTATATTTGTTTTTAATATACAGATAGAAAAAATGATTCGGATTTAAAATTATCTCTAAATACAAGCAAACAGCTAATTCGAGCATATCAAGTCCAATTCGTAGAAACTTTCCCAAAGACGTTGACGTAGTATTTAAGTGGCAAAAGCTTCTACACCAGGACCAACACTTGTTTGTGCATAATTGCATGCTTTCAAATAATAAAAAAATTTCACTGTATTGACTTGTATTTTCAAAAAAAATTAATTTATTTTTTCTTCTGTTTGTCATATATGACTTTAATGCTGCAAAAAGATGCTGTAAAGTAAGTTGCATAACTAAAAAGGGTAATGGAGAGGACTACACATATATGGTTACAACTTACAACAAAGATAATGAATTTAGGAATTTTTAGAAACAAACCACGTCTCAATAGTAGCCCAAATGAGCCCTCACACACCCAAGAAGGACAAGAAACAAAAATTTATAAAATAATAGGAATATATATCAAGCTAGATGATGAACCCATGTCGTGTGAGTTCACAAAATAAAACTAGGTTTAAAAATGTAGCGTAGTAGCTCAACCTAGGTCGTTCTTGTGAGGAGATTAATTTCCAAGTTCCTAAGTAGTAAAGTGATAAAAAACCTTAAAGTTGTGAGAAATCATTTTGAGAATTTGAGTTTAAAACTATGAAGTAATCTAAGCTAAAACAATATTTTTGTATTTTTCAGTTTTTAAAACAAAGAAACAAATGGAATTGAATTTAACACTAATAACAAAGTAAATTTAATAAACTAGAATAATGATGAAATGAGATTCCCTTGAGTTGGGGTTTTAGTCTTCCTTGCTTACTAATGATATGAATTCCACAATATGAGTCAAGAGGATGGAACTAAGTTACCACTAGCTCCATACTTGCAATAATCATTTAATTCATTCTACCGAAGCAATTAAATGAATACCACCAAATAATTCAGACTCAAGGAGATGAATAATCAACTTCCAATTCTAAATTGTAATTACCATTACAACAATTCAAAACATTCAGTTTAATCATTTAAATCCACTTAACCAAGTTGGAATAAACAATTCAACCTACTCATAATATGAATCATACAAAGCTTAATTAATCAACTCCTAGCTCAACAACCAAGTTTATTCACTTGGCATAACAATCTAGATCACAATTACATACCTAACCAAGCTACATAATCATGAACTAAAAAGAGAGCTTAAAGGAATTCCATTGAAGTTGAGAAGCTCAAACCATTACCCAACTCAAAAAAATCACCAAGGCTTAGTTACACATGGAGGAAGAGAATGATTGATGAAAGGAGAAGGGATAAGCCATTGATAATGCAGAACCGAACAGCTCCCTCCAAGTGCACTCACGCCTTTCTTTTTCTTCACAGCTGCAGCCCATTCGGTCAGTCTCCTCCACGCACAAACATACTCCTCTCGCACAGCCGCCAAAATGGACTTTCCTCCTCTCTTCATTCACAGCCCCTCACACTCCTTCTATTCCATTCTTATTCCGTGTTTCCTCCCTCCTTTCCTCACGGTCACATCGCCATTTAATCCTCTCACCCCAGCCGCCACAATGGACTTTTCTTTTATTTCATCTGATGCTCCCTTTTTACACACCCACAAAGCCGCAATCCACCTTCTAATATCGCATGACTTCACACTCTTTAACCTTCATTTCGGGTTTCCCTTTATTTCCCTAGCCCACACTCTTTCACACACGGTCCAGTTATTCTTTCTTTTCCCTTGGTCCACAATGTCGGCTTGTCTCTTCTCATTCGGTCAACAGCCCTCAAACCTTTTTTTTTTCCTTCTTCTTTTTTCTTCCTTCAGCCCAGCTATGATCTACGCCCCTCCTTCCTCATCTTCCACGTGGTCCCCTCTTATCCTTTCTTCAATTCAGTCCAGCTCCCTTAATAAATTCTCATTCAAATGTTTCGGCCTACTTCACAAATTGGTCCAGCTGCTCCCTTAATTAACTTATCCCATCATCCTCTTCTTTCATTTCTATTCGATCCAAGGTCCTTTTCTTCACTCAATTCAGTTCGGCCCACTTGACTTCTCATTTCTCATTTCATGTGGTCCCCCTCCTTCCAATTTCTTCAATTGTCTTAAAATGAGTTGTATCTTTTCTTCACCTACAAAATTAGATTCACAAAGATAATATCTTTAGCTCACAATTAAAGAATAATGGGAATAACAAAAATTAATTAAAAATATAACAATTTAACCACTTTAATTCCCAAATTATTCTTCCATCAAAGTTTCACATTAACATTTGATTATGCCCAAAATATTCAATTAAGTCCCACAAAAGCCTAAGATTAATTAATAAAAATATATAAATATTGAGCTCTATCAATTCCCCCACACTTAAACTTTTGCACTCCTGAGCAAAACATTTAACTCACAATAGTAAGAGAGGGATGAAAGTTGAAAGGATTGGCAAGATCAAGCTTCAAGAATTACACTTAGTGAAATAACAAGGTATCCACCTATCCAAATTCAATGAACATACCAAAAATTGAAGTAGCTAAAGCAATGCAAAGTTTAATTACAATGAGCTTAATTAGAAACCTTAACTAGGACAAGTGTTTCCACTCTTCTCTCATATAAGGTAGTGTTTCACTCACATCCACTTTAACCACACTCTACCATAGGCTTGTAGTATTTCTAGGCTCTCCACTACTTGCAACAATGGCATAAATAAATCCAAAGGACTTTGTAGGGTTGTAATGTTGAATAGGCCAAATGATGGAAAATGTAACAAATACTATGCTTGCACCAAATAACTTGCTAGATCTTTTAGCACTATAAAACTAAACTTAATTCACATATTTCACCATTGGGACTTTATTTCTTTCTTTGATTTTTTTTTCTTTACACTTTTTCTCTTCTTTTTTCTTTTCTTTTCTATTTTCTTTCTTTTGACTATTCACATGACATTTTTTTTTCTTTTCTTTTCCTTTTCTAATATATAATAGTACTCTTTTTTTTCTTTTTTTTTTTCAATTGTGCTAGGAAGAACTTGATAAAGGATGCAAACATAGCATATGTATAATGAAATAGAAATGAAAATGAAGGATTCAAGAGTCTAAACAAAGGTAAATGGTAAATGGTTTGTATTTGGGTAAATGGGTGATGAAATGAATGCCAATGTCATCTATATCTATACCATTGCAAAATGTAGCCTCAAGCAAGAAATAAAACAAGTTCTAGAGAGCAATAATCTAAGTAGATGAATCACACAATGAAATGAACAATTAGGCCCAAAATACCTTCCAACTAGGTTTTTTGTTTCCTAACAAACTCATCAAAATTAAACCATGCATCATTAAAACACTTGAATTTTATGGCAATTCGCTAATTCAAAGCAAGTTTCAACCATGAATCCAACTAAGAGTAATCAAGATACTTGATCATGACTAAAGGCTTCAGCAAAGGTAAATGGTAAATGAAGGATGCAAACATAGCATTTGTATAATGAAATAGAAACGAAAATGAAGTATTCAAGGGGCTAAACAAAGGTAAATGGTAAATGGTTTGTGTTTGGGTAAATGGGTGATGAAATGAATGCCAATGTCATCTCTATCTATACCATTGCAAAATGTAGCCTCAAGTAAGAAATAAAATAAGTTCTAGAGAGCAATAATCTAAGTAGATGAATCACACAATAAAATGAACAATTAGGCCCAAAATACCTTCCAACTAGGCTTTTTGTTTCCTAACAAACTCATCAAAATTAAACCATACATCATTAAAACACTTGAATTTTATGGCAATTCACTAATTCAAAGCAAGTTTCAACCATGAATCCAACTAAGAGTAATCAAGATACTTGATCATGACTAAAGGCTTCAACAATCTCAGTGAATTGGACCAAAAACAACAAAGGACACAAGTAGGAGACAGAGGCATATGATATCACAGTGAATTCCATCATGAGAATAAACACACTCCCCCACACTCAATCCTTACATTGCCCTCAATGTAATGCACAAAAATAAAGAACTTAGACGCACTTATCTCTTGGGTGAAGTGAATGTTGTGAAGTCCAATTCAAGATTGAAGCACAACACATCATCATCACAAAGAGAGAGAGGACAAGACATAAGTGGAAATAGTTCTCTGAAATTAGGCATAAGGATAAGAGAAAAGGGTAGTGCAGGATAAGGTTAAGCACAAGGGTATGATTCACAATGGATTTTATTCAATTGAAAAATGCAAACAAACAAACTACCTTTTACTACTAGTAAGCCCCTCCCCCACGCTCGTTCAATAGCACATATCATCAAATAAAACAAGGAACAAGGTAAGGAAAGAGACTACCATGTGCATTATGGTGGTTGATGACTAGCATGGTAGTGCTTCAACAAGTGACCATTCACTTGAAACTTTACACCATTTGCAAGATCTTCGAGCTCTATTAACCCAAAGCTATGCACCTTGACCACTTTGTAGGGACCTTGCCATTTGGTTTTAAGCTTCCCATTTTTGAGCTTGAATCTTGCCTTGAACATAAGCACATGCTCTCCTTCATGAAACTGCTTCCGTAAGATGCCTTGATCATGAATCAATTTGGATTTTTCCTTGTAGATACGGGAGCTTTCATATGCATCCAATCTCAATTCTTCAAGCTCTTGTATCTCAAGCATACTTTCCTCAGCAGAACCTTGAAGATCCATATTACAAGTCTTCACAGCCCAGTAAGCTCTATGCTCTAACTCAACAGGTAGATGGCAACCCTTACCAAAGACTAACTGAAAAGGAGACATGCCAATGGGAGTTTTAAAAGCTGTAGGATATGCCCAAAGAGCATCATCCAACTGGAGACTCCAATCTTCCTACTTGGCTTGACAATTCGCTCCAAGATATACTTGATTTCCCTATTAGACACCTCAGCTTACCCATTTGTCTGTTGATGGTATGGGGTAAAAGTCTTGTGGAGAACACCATATTTGCATAGCAAGTTGTCCATCAATTTGTTGCAAAAATGTGAGCCACGATCACTCACAATTGCTCTTGGCACACCAAACCTACAAAAGATATGAGTACGTAGGAATTTTATAACAGTTGAGGCATCATCTTTCCTTGTAGGAATGGCCTCAATCCACCTTGAAAGGTAATCAACAGCCAACAAAATGTACAAATATCCATGAGATACAGGAAATGGACCCATAAAATCAATGCCGCAAACATAAAAAACTTGACAAAACAACATGGGTTGTTGCGGCATTTCATGTTTTCTAGATAAACCCCCAAAATGCTGGCATGCATCAAAAGTTTTACAAAAAGCATAACAATCCTTAAAGAGGCTAGGCCAATATATACCATAATCTAAGATTTTCCTAGCAAATCTCTTTGCCCCAAAGTGACCACCACACAATAAAGAATGACAAGATGTTATAACAGAAGAAATTTCATCATCCGGTACACATCTCCTAATGACTTGATCACTACAATGCCGCCACAAGTAAGGAGGATCCCACAAATAGTATTGAGATTCATGTTTCAACTTCTGTTTCTGAAAACGAGACAAAGACTCATGGAAAACCCCAGCAGCAAGATAATTCACAATATGAGCAAACCATGGGTCATAAAGTGTAATAGCAAGAAGATGGGCATCAGGAAAACCATCACAAGTAATTTCAGCATCAACTACTCCCTGTGTAGCAAGGGGCAAGAGGTTTAGATGGTCAGCAACAAGATTTTCTGCACCAGCCTTGTCCCTAAACTCTGTGTTAAATTCTTGAAGTAGTAGCATCCACCTTAGTAACCGAGGCTTAGTATGAGTCTTCCTATATAAGAACTTGACAGCAGAATGATCAGAATAGATAATTACTTCAGAATTCACTAGATAAGACCTAAACTTCTCAAGTGCAAAAACAATGGAAAAGAGCTCTTTCTCAGTGGTAGTATAATTGATTTGAGCCTTATCCAATATTTTTGAAGCATAAGCAATAACACAAGAGGTCTTACCAATTTTTTGACCTAGAACTGCACCAACAGCACTATTGGAAGCATCACAACAAAGCTCAAAATCAAGATCCTAATTAGGAGCAATGAGTATAGGTGGAGAAATGAGTCTAGACTTAATTTCATCAAAAGCCACTTTGCATGCATCATTGAAGATGAAATCCACATCCTTTTGGAGAAGCTTAGATAGGGGACAAGCTATTTTACTAAAATCCTTAATGAATCTTCTATAAAACCCAGCATGCCCCAAGAAAGATTCAAGTTCTCTTAAGTTAAAGGGATAAGGAAGAAATGAAATTACTTCAATTTTAGATTTGTCAACTTCTATACCCCTCTTACTTATCAAGTGACGTAAGACTATCCCTTGATCTACCATGAAGTGGCATTTCTCAAAATTTAGCACAAGGTTCTTTTGCACACATTTTTCTAATGCTCTCTCCAAATTCAGCAAACATTCTTCAAAAGAATTCCCATATATAGAAAAATCATCCATGAATACCTCAATACCTTGTTCAAGTAAGTCACTAAAAATGGAGAACATGCATCTTTGAAATATCCCAGGAGCATTGCATAACCCAAAAGGCATCCTTCGATATGCAAACGTCCCAAATGGACATGTAAATGTTGTCTTTTCCTAATCTTCCGGTGCAATAGGAACCTGAAAATAACCAGAAAAACCATCAAGGAAACAATAATGTGATTTACATGCCAATCTTTCTAGCATCTGATCTATAAAGGGGAGGGGAAAGTGGTCCTTTCTATTTGCTTCATTCAACTTTCTAAAATCTATACAAACTCTCCAAGAGTTTTGGACTCTTGTTGGAATAAGTTCGTTCTTCTCATTTCGTACAACAGTTATTCCACTCTTTTTTGGAACAACTTGGACTGGACTGACCCACTCACTATCTAAAATAGGATATATGATCCCTGCACTCAAGAGTTTGGTGACCTCCTTCTTAACTACATCTAAGATGAGAGGGTTGAGTCAAAGTTGGGGCTGTCTCTGGTTTAGAACCCTCATTCGAAAGTATTTTGTGGGTGCACACAGTTGGGTTAATACCTGGAATGTCACCTAAAGTCCACCCTATTGCCCTCTTGTGTTTTGTTCAACACATGGAGTAAACTCAACTCCTCATATGTACTTAAGGAACTAGAGATAATGACAAGTAATTGATCATGTTCAGCAAGAAAAGCATACTTCAAGTTAGGGGAAGGGGTTTCAAATCAAGTTCAGGGGGTTGCACAATTGAAGGTAAAAGTTCTTTCAACTCAAGTGCACCAATAAACTTCCCTTTCTTATGAGAATCCCTAATAATTGTTGGATTGGAAGTATGTCCCCCTTGTTCAGATGTGGATTGAGATTATGGCTCATTCACAAAGCAACCTGGACTACCACCTACATCATTCAAAGAGTGAAATATATGAGAAGTAGCATCATGAAATGGTATGCAACATTGTAATAATTGATTAGAACTGAGTTTCTCCCCTATTGCAGTCTTGACATGTGGTTGTCCATTATTTCCAAAATTTTCAGCAAAGAAATTTATGACTTTTGACTTGCTAAGTTCATCACCAAAAGGAGAATGTAAGTATTTCAATAATTGGAAAGAAGTGAGGTTACCCACACAATCATCCTTGAGGGTAGGAGAAGTCTGAAACTTGTAAGATGGAGGAATGTGAAGCTTAAACCCATAAATTGCAATCGTGCCATCAATAGCACATTGATTTCTTTCCTCATCTTCAACAATAACTCCACTTGTGTCCATAGGAGTAGATTCAGTGCTAATGGATGTTGCTTCACTTCCAAAAGTGGAATCCACTTGACTAACATTCTCAAATTTTGCAAAGCTATACAATAATTCTTTCCCAACACCATGATAACTATCAAATGAAGATATAGTACTACTAAGGTTAGAGAAATCAAAAATAAAAGGATTGGAAGTGGAAAGTGAGCTATCAATTGACATGCAATCAATACTACACACATCATCATCACAATCAATAGAGGGAGAAGAATTTGAACCAATGGTAGCATATACATCATCATAACAATCATTTTTCACACACAATGAGAAAGCAGACTCATCAATTGCCTCTTCCAAGGCCAAATCAATCTCATTCAAGCCAAGAAGAGAGTAGTCCTCAAATGGGTGATTCATAGCTTTATAAACATTGAACCGAATGACATGATCACCTACTTCCATAGTTATATACCCATCATTCATGCTAATTATAGTATTAGCTGTGCGCATGAAAGGCCTACCTAAAATCAATGGTTCCTCAACTGAGACCTCAATAGACATGTCTAGGACATAAAAATCAGAAGGAAACACTAAGTCTTTGACCTTGACTAAGATGTCTTCCAATAAGCCATGGGGTTTCCTAGTGGTACGATCAGCTAGTTGTAGGATGACACTAGTGGATTTGATGTTTGTGAGGCCAAGAGAGGTGTAAACAGAGTAGGGCATGACATTTGAAGATGACACATTGTTCATACACTTGAGAAGTTGAGAGATGTCATCTTTAGTAGCATGGGATTCAGGTGTAGCAACCACTGTTTATTGGGGATTAGATTGGTTTGAAGGTCCTTGAGTTGGAGCTTGATTTGAAGAACTCCCTTGAAATTGATTCTGGTTCCTCCAACCAAAGTTGAGATGGGACCTCAAACCCTCATTGTATGTATTAGAGTAGGGATTCCAAGGCCTTTGATTCTGTCCTTGTCTCCCTTGAAAAACAGCCGAGACCTCCCCAAGTTGGTGTGGGCAATTAGGAGCAATATGCATGTGAGAGCTACATATGTCACAGCTAGGAGCCACTAGAGCTTGAGAATGTGACCCATGAATGTTCACATTGTTTAGATGGGCCATGAGTTTATTGAGGTCAGTTCTCATATCTGTCATTTGGGATGACAAATTATCATACTCCCTTGAAGATCTTGAAGCATGTGAGACCTCATGGACTTGTCTAGCAGCCAACCCTTCAAATTGTTGATCATTACTAGCTATCTTCTCAATTAAAGCCCAAGCTTCTTCAGGTGTAAGCAATTGAATAATGCCTCCAGAAGATGAATCCAAACTCTTCCTATCTTGAGGAAGCAACCCACTATGAAAATATTGCACCAATCGAGCTTCTGGGATTTGGTGATATGGACACTTGGCTAGAAGTTCTTGAAAACGACACCAATACTCACAAAACGATTCATGGAGGCCTTGTTTAGCATCGAAGATTTCCTTAGTGAGAGATGTTATCTTTGAAGAAGGGAAGTATTTTTCCAGAAAGGCACTCTTCAAGTTGTCACAGGATGCTAAAGCATTAGGATTGTGGTGAGGTAACATCAAGAACCACTCCTTAGCTTTGTTTTCCAATGTAAAATGAAAGACTTTCCGGCAGATCTCATCTAGATCAACTCCCATTGGTTTCATGGAGGTGCACACAATGTACATATTCCTCAAGTGCCTGTTAGGGTCCTCTGCAGGTAAACCATGAAATTTTAGTAAGTGACTCAACAAAGGACCTTTCAACTCAAAATTACTATTAAATTCTAGACAAGAGAGGAAAGGATCAATAATATCAGTAGAAGATGTAAGATCTTTGATAGTTCTACGCTCCCCAATAGGTAGAGGCACGTCTTCTGGAGGAGGAACTGGATCCATGGTAAGATGGGGATCTACAATGAACGAAGAGCCAATATGATAAGGATTATCACAAGTATGTGCAACAACTTCAGTGCCAATGACTTGTCCAAGCCCTACACTAGATGATTCAGCTTTCTTACCTTTCTTAAGTAACCTAATTGTCTTGTCAATATCTTTATCTAAAGGCACAAGCTCAGTTTTCTGAGATCTAGTCATGCACAGGAAAAAGACTCATATAAACACACAAATTACAGTAAAGTAATTGGTCAAATGGTCAAATGAAGAAGGGTTGTATACAGCAAAAATTAGCAACTTGTAGGAAATCAAGATAACTAATCTTTGACAACCAAAAGAGTTAACCACAACCAACGAAATTCAAGTGTCTAAAGAGTAAGACCAGTTTCAGCAATAACAAGGCAAGTGCAACACAATGTGACAAGAGGCAAATAGGAGTTGCAAGGTAAGACTTCACCTTTTAGGGGAACAAGTTGGTATAGCAATGAAGTAGTACCTCAAACCGCAAGTATATATGTAGAGTCATTGGAAGCATAACTTACAGAATGTGATAGCTACCTGAAATCTCAAGTTGCAACCAAGAAATATCCAATGGTGAAGAATGCAAAGTTGCTCACCACAAAACAATAATGAACCGCATAATGGCCACTAAGAACATGATAGCAAAGCAACAAAATGCAAATTTCTTGTTGTTTCTTTTTTTTTAATTACAAATGGAATGCAAAACAACAATGAATATGAAAAATGACTAAACCACTATCAAACACTCCAACAATGAACAACTACCTAAAACAAACTAAAAAACACACTAACAACCAAGAAAAATCAAAGAAAACCCTAAGAACAAACTAAATCAAAAACTTAGAAAAATACCAAAAAAAGAAAGAAAAATCAGAAAAGTATAGCAAACCTTCGAATTTGGCTAAACTCTAGCAGACCTAATAGCTTTTGCTATTAGTCTTGCTCAGAATGCGGAAAAACTGTAACTTGTAAAATTTCAGAATTTTCTGGGCACAAATATTTCAGTTCTAGCAAGACAGTGCTAATCGAAAATCAGAATTTCGCCAAAATTCAAATGAGTGCTACACACTTCCTACCAAACAAAGACAAACTATGACAATAGAAAAAAACACCTAACTACTTAAAACCTTGGCAATCATCCTCCCCGGCAACGGCGCCAATTTTGATGAACCCATGTCGTGTGAGTTCACAAAATAAAACTAGGTTTAAAAATGTAGCGTAGTAGCTCAACCTAGGTCGTTCTTGTGAGGAGATTAATTTCCAAGTTCCTAAGTAGTAAAGTGATAAAAAACCTTAAAGTTGTGAGAAATCATTTTGAGAATTTGAGTTTAAAACTATGAAGTAATCTAAGCAAAAACAATATTTTTGTATTTTTCAGTTTTTAAAACAAAGAAGCAAATGGAATTGAATTTAACACTAATAACAAAGTAAATTTAATAAACTAGAATAATGATGAAATGAGATTCCCTTGAGTTGGGGTTTTAGTCTTCCTTGCTTACTAATGATATGAATTCCACAATATGAGTCAAGAGGATGGAACTAAGTTACCACTAGCTCCATACTTGCAATAATCATTTAATTCATTCTACCGAAGCAATTAAATGAATACCACCAAATAATTCAGACTCAAGGAGATGAATAATCAACTTCCAATTCTAAATTGTAATTACCATTACAACAATTCAAAACATTCAGTTTAATCATTTAAATCCACTTAACCAAGTTGGAATAAACAATTCAACCTACTCATAATATGAATCATACAAAGCTTAATTAATCAACTCCTAGCTCAACAACCAAGTTTATTCACTTGGCATAACAATCTAGATCACAATTACATACCTAACCAAGCTACATAATCATGAACTAAAAAGAGAGCTTAAAGGAATTCCATTGAAGTTGAGAAGCTCAAACCATTACCCAACTCAAAAAAATCACCAAGGCTTAGTTACACATGGAGGAAGAGAATGATTGATGAAAGGAGAAGGAATAAGCCATTGATAATGCAGAACCGAACAGCTCCCTCCAAGTGCACTCACGCCTTTCTTTTTCTTCACAGCTGCAGCCCATTCGGTCAGTCTCCTCCACGCACAAACATACTCCTCTCGCACCGCCGCCAAAATGGACTTTCCTCCTCTCTTCATTCACAGCCCCTCACACTCCTTCTATTCCATTCTTATTCCGTGTTTCCTCCCTCCTTTCCTCACGGTCACATCGCCATTTAATCCTCTCACCCCAGCCGCCACAATGGACTTTTCTTTTATTTCATCTGATGCTCCCTTTTTACACACCCACAAAGCCGCAATCCACCTTCTAATATCGCATGACTTCACACTCTTTAACCTTCATTTCGGGTTTCCCTTCATTTCCCTAGCCCACACTCTTTCACACACGGTCCAGTTATTCTTTCTTTTCCCTTGGTCCACAATGTCGGCTTGTCTCTTCTCATTCGGTCAACAGCCCTCAAACCTTTTTTTTTTCCTTCTTCTTTTTTCTTCCTTCAGCCCAGCTATGATCTACGCCCCTCCTTCCTCATCTTCCACGTGGTCCCCTCTTATCCTTTCTTCAATTCAGTCCAGCTCCCTTAATAAATTCTCATTCAAATGTTTCGGCCTACTTCACAAATTGGTCCAGCTGCTCCCTTAATTAATTTATCCCATCATCCTCTTCTTTCATTTCTATTCGATCCAAGGTCCTTTTCTTCACTCAATTCAGTTCGGCCCACTTGACTTCTCATTTCTCATTTCATGTGGTCCCCCTCCTTCCAATTTCTTCAATTGTCTTAAAATGAGTTGTGTCTTTTCTTCACCTACAAAATTAGATTCACAAAGGTAATATCTTTAGCTCACAATTAAAGAATAATGGGAATAACAAAAATTAATTAAAAATATAACAATTTAACCACTTTAATTCCCAAATTATTCTTCCGTCAAGGTCTCACATTAACATTTGATTATGCCCAAAATATTCAATTAAGTCCCACAAAAGCCTAAAATTAATTAATAAAAATATATAAATATTGAGCTCTATCAATTCCCCCACACTTAAGCTTTTGCACTCCTGAGCAAAACATTTAACTCACAATAGGAAGAGAGGGATGAAAGTTGAAAGGATAGGCAAGATCAAGCTTCAAGAATTACACTTAGTGAAATAACAAGGTATCCACCTATCCAAATTCAATGAACATACCAAAAATTGAAGTAGCTAAAGCAATGCAAAGTTTAATTACAATGAGCTTAATTAGAAACCTTAACTAGGACAAGTGTTTACACTCTTCTCTCATATAAGGTAGTGTTTCACTCACATCCACTTTAACCACACTCTACCATAGGCTTGTAGTATTTCTAGGCTCTCTACTACTTGCAACAATGGCATAAATAAATCTAAAGGACTTTGTAGGGTTGTAATGTTGAATAGGCCAAATGATGGAAAATGTAACAAATACTATGCTTGCACCAAATAACTTGCTAGATCTTTTAGCACTATAAAACTAAACTTAATTCACATATTTCACCATTGGGACTTTATTTCTTTCTTTGATTTTGTTTTCTTTACACTTTTTCTCTTCTTTTTTCTTTTCTTTTCTATTTTCTTTCTTTTGACTATTCACATGACATTTTTTTTTTCTTTTCCTTTTCTAATATATAATAGTACTCTTTTTTTTTTCTTTTTTCTTTTTCAATAGTGCTAGGAAGAACTTGATAAAGGATGCAAACATAGCATTTGTATAATGAAATAGATACGAAAATGAAGGATTCAAGGGGCTAAACAAAGGTAAATGGTAAATGGTTATGGTTTGTGTTTGGGTAAATGGGTGATGAAATGAATGCCAATGTCATCTCTATCTATACCATTGCAAAATGTAGCCTCAAGCAAGAAATAAAACAAGTTCTAGAGAGCAATAATCTAAGTAGATGAATCACACAATGAAATGAACAATTAGGCCCAAAATACCTTCCAACTAGGTTTTTTGTTTCCTAACAAACTCATCAAAATTAAACCATGCATCATTAAAACACTTGAATTTTATGGCAATTCGCTAATTCAAAGCAAGTTTCAACCATGAATCCAACTAAGAGTAATCAAGATACTTGATCATGACTAAAGGCTTCAGCAAAGGTAAATGGTAAATGAAGGATGCAAACATAGCATTTGTATAATGAAATAGAAACGAAAATGAAGTATTCAAGGGGCTAAATAAAGGTAAATGGTAAATGGTTTGTGTTTGGGTAAATGGGTGATGAAATGAATGCCAATGTCATCTCTATCTATACCATTGCAAAATGTAGCCTCAAGTAAGAAATAAAATAAGTTCTAGAGAGCAATAATCTAAGTAGATGAATCACACAATGAAATGAACAATTAGGCCCAAAATACCTTCCAATTAGGCTTTTTGTTTCCTAACAAACTCATCAAAATTAAACCACGCATCATTAAATTAAAACACTTGAATTTTATGGCAATTCACTAATTCAAAGCAAGTTTCAACCATGAATCCAACTAAGAGTAATCAAGATACTTGATCATGACTAAAGGCTTCAGCAAAGGTAAATGGTAAATGAAGGATGCAAACATAGCATTTGTATAATGAAATAGAAATGAAAATGAAGGATTCAAGGGGCTAAACAAAGGTAAATGGTAAATGGTTTGTGTTTGGGTAAATGGGTGATGAAATGAATGCCAATGTCATCTCTATTTATACCATTGCAAAATGTAGCCTCAAGCAAGAAATAAAACAAGTTCTAGAGAGCAATAATCTAAGTAGATGAATCACACAATGAAATGAACAATTAGGCCAAAAGTACCTTTCAACTAGGCTTTTTGTTTCCTAACAAACTCATCAAAATTAAACCATGCATCATTAAAACACTTGAATTTTATGGCAATTCACTAATTCAAAGCAAGTTTCAACCATGAATCCAACTAAGAGTAATCAAGATACTTGTTCATGACTAAATGCTTCAACAATCTCAGTGAATTGGACCAAAAACAACAAAGGACACAAGTAGGAGACAGAGGCATATGATATCACAGTGAATTCCATCATGAGAATAAACACACTCCCCCACACTCAATCCTTACATTGCCCTCAATGTAATGTACAAAAATAAAGAACTTAGACGCATTTATCTCTTGGGTGAAGTGAATGTTGTGAAGTCCAATTCAAGATTGAAGCACAACACATCATCGTCACAAAGAGAGAGAGGACAAGACATAAGTGGAAATAGTTCTCTGAAATTAGGCATAAGGATAAGAGAAAAGGATAGTGCAGGATAAGGTTAAGCACATGGGTATGATTCACAATGGATTTTATTCAATTGAAAAATGCAAACAAACAAACTACCTTTTACTACTGGTAAGCCCCTCCCCCACACTCGTTCAATAGCACATATCATCAAATAAAACAAGGAACAAGGTAAGGAAAGAGACTGCCATGTGCATTATGGTGGTTGATGACTAGCATGGTAGTGCTTCAACAAGTGACTATTCACTTGAAACTTTACACCATTTGCAAGATCTTCGAGCTCTATTAACCCAAAGCTATGCACCTTGACCACTTTGTAGGGACCTTGCCATTTAGTTTTAAGCTTCCCATTTTTGAGCTTGAATCTTGCCTTGAACATAAGCACATGCTCTCCTTCATGAAACTGCTTCCGTAAGATGCCTTGATCATGAATCAATTTGGATTTTTCCTTGTAGATACGGGAGCTTTCATATGCATCCAATCTCAATTCTTCAAGCTCTTGTATCTCAAGCATCCTTTCCTCAGCAGAACCTTGAAGATCCATATTACAAGTCTTCACAGCCCAGTAAACTCTATGCTCTAGCTCAACAGGTAGATGGCAACCCTTACCAAAGACTAACTGAAAAGGAGACATGCCAATGGGAGTTTTAAAAGCTGTAGGATATGCCCAAAGAGCATCATCCAACCGGAGACTCCAATCTTCCTACTTGGCTTGACAATTCGCTCCAAGATATACTTGATTTCCCTATTAGACACCTCAGCTTGCCCATTTGTCTGTGGATGGTATGGGGTAGAAGTCTTGTGGAGAACACCATATTTGGATAGCAAGTTGTCCATTAATTTTTTGCAAAAATGTGAGCCATGATCACTCACAATTGCTCTTGGCACACCAAACCTACAAAAGATATGAGTACGTAGGAATTTTATAACAGTAGAGCCATCATCTTTCCTTGTAGGAATGGCCTCAATCTACCTTGAAAGGTAATCAACAGCCAACAAAATGTACAAATATCCATGAGATATAGGAAATGGACCCATAAAATCAATGCCGCAAACATCAAAAACTTGACAAAACAACATGGGTTGTTGCGGCATTTCATGTTTTTTAGATAAACCCCCAAAACGCTGGCATGCATCACAAGTTTTACAAAAAGCATAACAATCCTTAAAGAGGCTAGGCCAATATAAACCACAATCTAAGATTTTCCTAGCAGTTCTCTTTGCCCCAAAGTGACCACCACACAACAAATAATGACAAGATGTTATAACAGAAGAAATTTCATCATCCGGTACACTCTCCTAATGACTTGATCACTACAATGCCGCCACAAGTAAGGAGGATCCCATAAATAGTATTGAGATTCATGTTTCAACTTCTGTTTCTGAAAACGAGACAAAGACTCATGGAAAACCCCAGCAGCAAGATAATTCACAATATGAGCAAACCATGGGTCATAAAGTGTAATAGCAAGAAGATGGGCATCAGGAAAACCATCACAAGTAACTTCAGCATCAACTACTCCCTGTGTAGCAAGGGGCAAGCGGCTTAGATGGTCAGCAACAAGATTTTCTACACCAGCCTTGTCCCTAAACTCTGTGTTAAATTCTTGAAGTAGTAGCATCCACCTTAGTAACCGAGGCTTAGTATGAGTCTTCCTAGATAAGAACTTGACAGCAGAATGATCAGAATAGATAATTACTTTAGAATTCACTAGATAAGACCTAAACTTCTCAAGTGCAAAAACAATAGAAAAGAGCTCTTTCTCAGTGGTAGTATAATTGATTTGAGCCTTATCCAATATTTTTGAAGCATAAGAAATAACACAAGAGGTCTTACCAATTTTTTGACCTAGAACTGCACCAACAGCACTATTGGAAGCATCACAACAAAGCTCAAAATCAAGATCCTAATTAGGAGCAATGAGTATAGGTGGAGAAATGAGTCTAGACTTAATTTCATCAAAAGCCACTTTGCATGCA
This sequence comes from Inga oerstediana, assembly GCA_963210345.1. NCBI lineage: Eukaryota > Viridiplantae > Streptophyta > Magnoliopsida > Fabales > Fabaceae > Inga > Inga oerstediana. The sequence continues at coordinate 25,405,087 of OY723400.1, read as the reverse complement.
TCATTGAAGATGAAATCCACATCCTTTTGGAGAAGCTTAGATAGGGGACAAGCTATTTTACTAAAATCCTTAATGAATCTTCTATAAAACCCAGCATGCCCCATGAAAGATCTAAGTTCTCTTAAGTTAGAGGGATAAGGAAGAGATGAAAATACTTCAATTTTAGATTTGTCAACTTTTATGCCCCTCTTACTTATCAAGTGACCTAAGACTATCCCTTGATCTACCAAGAAGTGGCATTTCTCAAAATTTAGCACAAGGTTCTTTTGCACACATTTTTCTAATGCTCTCTCCAAATTCATCAAACATTCTTCAAAAGAATTCCTATATATAGAAAAATCATCCATGAATACCTCAATACCTTGTTCAAGTAAGTCACTAAAAATGGAGAGCATGCATCTTTGAAATGTACCAAGAGCGTTGCATAACCCAAAAGGCATCCTTCGGTATGCAAACGTCCTAAATGGACATTTAAATGTTGTCTTTTCCTGATCTTCCGGTGCAATAGGAACCTCAAAATAATCAGAAAAACCATCAAGGAAGCAATAATGTGATTTACATGCCAATCTTTCTAGCATCTGATCTATAAAGGGGAGGGGAAAGTGGTCCTTTCTATTTGCTTCATTCAACTTTCTAAAATCTATATAAACTCTCCAAGAGTTTTGGACTCTTGTTTGAATGAGTTCGTTCTTCTCATTTCGTACAACAGTTATTCCACTCTTTTTTGGAACAACTTGGACCGGACTGACCCACTCACTATCTAAAATAGGATATATGATCCCTGCACTCAAGAGTTTGGTAACCTCCTTCTTAACTACATCTAAGATGAGAGGGTTGAGTCTATGTTAGGGCTGTCTCATAGGTTTAGAACCCTCATTCGAAAGTATTTTGTGGGTGCACACAGTTGGGTTAATACCTGGAATGTCACCTAAAGTCCACCCTATTGCCCTCTTGTGTTTCTTCAACACGTGGAGTAAACTCAACTCCTCAGATGTACTTAAGGAACTAGAGATAATGACAAGTAATTGATCATGTTCAGCAAGAAAAGCATACTTCAAGTTAGGGGGAAGGGGTTTCAAATCAAGTTCAGGGGGTTGCACAATTAAAGGTAAAAGTTCTTTCAACTCAAGTGCACCAAGAAACTTCCCTTTCTTATGAGAATCCCCAATAATTGTTGGATTGGAAGTATGTCCCCCTTGTTCAGATGTGGATTGAGATTATGGCTCATTCACAAAGCAACCTGGACTACCACCTACATCATTCAAAGAGTGAAATATATGAGAAGTAGCATCATGAAATGGTATGCAACATTATAGTAATTGATTAGAACTGAGTTTCTCCCCTGTTGCAGTCTTGACATGTGGTTGTCCATTATTTCCAAAATTTTCAGCAAAGAAATTTATGACTTTTGACTTGCTAAGTTCATCACCAAAAGGAGAATGTAAGTATTTCAATAATTGGAAAGAAGTGAGGTTACCCACACAATCATCCTTGAGGGTAGGAGAAGTCTGAAACTTGTAAGATGGAGGAATGTGAAGCTTAGACCCATAAATTGCAATCGTGCCATCAGTAGCGCATTGATTTCTTTTCTCATCTTCAATAATAACTCCACTTGTGTCCATAGGAGCAGATTCAGTGCTAATGGATGTTGCTTCACTTCCAAAAGTGGAATCCACTTCACTAACATTCTCAAATTCTGCAAAGCTACACAATAATTCTTTCCCAACACCATGATAACTATCAAATGAAGATATAGTACTACCAAGGTTAGAGAAATCAAAAATAAAAGGATTGGAAGTGGAAAGTGAGCTATCAATTGACATGCAATCAATACTACACACATCATCATCACAATCAATAGAGGGAGAAGAATTTGAACCAATGGTAGCACATACATCATCATAACAATCATTTTTCACACACAATGAGAAAGTAGACTCATCAATTGCCTCTTCCAAGGCCAAATCAATCTCATTCAAGCCAAGAAGAGAGGAGTCCTCAAATAGGTAATTCATAGCTTCATAAACATTGAACCGAATGACATGATCACCTACTTCCATAGTTATGTACCCATCCTTCATGCTAATGATAGTATTAGCTGTACGCATGAAAGGCCTACCCAAAATCAATGGTTCCTCAACTGAGACCTCAATAGACATGTCTAGGACATAAAAATCAGAAGGAAACACTAAGTCTTTGACCTTGACTAAGATGTCTTCCAATAAGCCATGGGGTTTCCTAGTGGTACGATCAGCTAGTTGTAGGATGATACTAGTGGATTTGATATTTGTGAGGCTAAGAGAGGTGTAAACAGAGTAGGGCATGACATTTATAGCGGCTCCTAGATCAAGAAGAGCATTACTAAAAGGCATGGTACCTATAGTGCATGGAACAGTGAATGAGCCAGGGTCTTTATACTTAACTGGGAGATGGGGTTTAAACATAGCAGACACACTAGGACTCAACTGAACACACTCATTGGGTTTACACCTACGCTTTTAGGTACACAAATCTTTCAAGAATTTACCACAAGCAGGCATTCCTTTCAACACATCAAGCAAAGGGAAATTAACTTCAATCTTACTGAAAATATCCATCATATCAAGAAATTTCTTTTCATTTGAAACATTTTTACTAAGCACATATAAATTAGGAAATGGAATTTCAGAGAGATTTACCTTTTTACCTTCCCCTTTACTTGAAGAAGAATAAGTTGAAGGGTCAAGTACCTTAGCATTTGTTGAAGTTGACACTCCTTGCTTGCTATCCATATTTGAATTTGGAGAAGAATGCCTTTGTAGAAGCCTCTGTTCAACCATACTCTCAGATTTTCCAATAGCAAGGTGAGTGCTTTGATCAGAATCATCACTACCATCAATATCTTCAACTTGTGGTTGCAATGGAACCTTAACCTCTTCATTGTGCCTATCACTAGAATGCATTCCAAATTTGAAACTCTCAATAGTTTCCTCAAATCGGACTTGTTTACCCACTTGTTTACCACTCCTCAAAGAGATAGCATGTACATCCTTAGGATTGATCACAGTGTTGGAAGGCAACCCTTGTCCAGTTATAGCTTGTTGCTCATTGAGGCTATCAGACATTTGAGTGACAAATGAAGTAAGGTTAGAATTCTTAGAATCCAACAACTCCAACTTGTTAAAGATTGTATCAAACTTAGTCCTAATGTCAGAAAATTTAGAATTGGTTTGAGCTCTCTCTTCATCAAATCTTGAGGCTAAGTTACCCATTGAAGATGACACATTGTTCATACACTTGAGAAGTTGAGAGATGTCATCTTTAGTAGCATGGGATTCAGGTGTAGCAACCACTGTTTATTGGGGATTAGATTGGTTTGAAGGTCCTTGAGTTGGAGCTTGATTTGAAGAACTCCCTTGAAATTGATTCTGGTTCCTCCAACCAAAGTTGGGATGGGACCTTAAACCCTCATTGTATGTATTAGAGTAGGGATTCCAAGGCCTTTGATTCTATCCTTGTCTCCCTTGAAAAACAGCCGAGACCTCCCCAAGTTGGTGTGGGCAATTAGGAGCAATATGCATGTGAGAGCTACATATGTCACAGCTAGGAGCCACTAGAGCTTGAGAATGTGACCCATGAATGTTCACATTGTTTAAATGGGCCATGAGCTTATTGAGTTCAGTTCTCATATCTGTCATTTGGGATGACAAATTATCATACTCCCTTAAAGATCTTGAAGCATGTGAGACCTCATGGACTTGTCTAGCAGCCAACCCTTCAAATTGTTGATCATTACTAGCTATCTTCTCAATTAAAGCCCAAGCTTCTTCAGGTGTAAGCAATTAAATAATGCCTCTAGAAGATGAATCCAAACTCTTCATATCTTGAGGAAGCAACCCACTATGAAAATATTGCACCAATCGAGCTTCTCGGATTTGGTGATGTGGACACTTGGCTAGAAGTTCATGAAAACAACACCAATACTCATAAAACGATTCATGGAGGCCTTGTTTAGCACCGAAGATTTCCTTAGTGAGAGATGTTATCTTTGAAGAAGGGAAGTATTTTTCCAGAAAGGCACTCTTCAAGTTGTCCCAGGATGCTAAAGCATTAAGATTGTGGTGAGGTAGCATCAAGAACCACTCCTTAGCTTTGTTTTCCAATGTAAAATGAAAGACTTTCCGGCACATCTCATCTAGATCAACTCCCATTGGTTTCATGGAGGTGCTCATAATGTACATATTCCTCAAGTGCCTGTTAGGGTCCTCTGCAGGTAAACCATGAAATTTTGGTAAGTGACTCAACAAAGGACCTTTCAACTCAAAATTAATATTAAATTCCGGACAAGAGAGGAAAAGATCAATAATATCAGTAGAAGAGGTAAGATCTTTGATAGTTCTACGCTCCCCAATGGGTAGAGGCACGTCTTCTAGAGGAGGAACTGGATCCATGGTAAGATGGGGATCTACAATGAACGAAGAGCCAATATGAGAAGGATTATCACAGGTATGTGCAACAACTTCAGTGTCAATGACTTGTCCAAGCCCTACACTAGATGATTCAGCTTTCTTTCCTTTCTTAAGTATCCTAATTGTCTTGTCAATATCTTTATCTAAAGGCACAAGTTCAGTTTTCTGAGATCTAGTCATGCACAGTAAAAAGACTCATATAGACACACAAATTACAGCAAAGTAATTGGTCAAATTGTCAAATGGTCAAATGAAGAAGGGTTGTATACAGCAAAAATTAGCAACTTATAGGAAATCAAGATAACTAATCTTTGACAACAAAAAGAGTTAACCACAACCAACGAAATTCAAGTGTCTAAAGAGTAAGACCAGTTTCAGCAATAACAAGGCAAGTGCAACACAATGTGACAAGAGGCAAATAGGAGTTGCAAGGTAAGACTTCACCTTTTAGGGGAACAAGTTGGTATAGCAATGAAGTAGTACCTCAAACCGCAAGTATATAAGTAGAGTCATTGGAAGCACAACTTACAGAATGTGATAGGTACCTGAAATCTCAAGTTGCAACCAAGAAATATCCAAGGGTGAAGAATGCAAAGTTGCTCACCACAAAACAATAATGAACCACATAATGGCCACTAAGAACATGATAGCAAAGCAACAAAATGCAAATTTCTTGTTGTTTCTTTTTTTTAATTGCAAATGGAATACAAAACTACTATGAATATGAAAAATGACTAAACCACTATCAAACACTCCAACAATGAACAACTACCTAAAACAAACTCAAAAACACATTAACAACCAAGAAAAGTCAAAGAAAACCCTAAGAACAAACTAAATCAAAAAATTAGAAAAATACCAAAAAAACAAAGAAAAATAAGAAAAGTATAGCAAACCTTCGAATTTGGCTACAATCCAGCAGACCTAATAGCATTTGCTATTAGTCTTGCTCAGAATGCGGAAAAACTTTAACTTGTAAAATTTCAGAATTTTCTGGGCACAAATATTTCAGTTCTAGCAAAACAGTGCTAATCGAAAATCAGAATTTCGCCAAAATTCAAATGAATGCTACACACTTCCTACCAAACAAAGACAAACTATGACAACAGAAAAGAACACCTAACTACTTAAAACCTTGGCAATCATCCTCCCCGGCAACGGCGCCAATTTTGATGAACCCATGTCGTGTGAGTTCACAAAATAAAACTAGGTTTAAAAATGTAGCGTAGTAGCTCAACCTAGGTCGTTCTTGTGAGGAGATTAATTTCCAAGTTCCTAAGTAGTAAAGTGATAAAAAACCTTAAAGTTGTGAGAAATCATTTTGAGAATTTGAGTTTAAAACTATGAAGTAATCTAAGCTAAAACAATATTTTTGTATTTTTCAGTTTTTAAAACAAAGAAGCAAATGGAATTGAATTTAACACTAATAACAAAGTAAATTTAATAAACTAGAATAATGATGAAATGAGATTCCCTTGAGTTGGGGTTTTAGTCTTCCTTGCTTACTAATGATATGAATTCCACAATATGAGTCAAGAGGATGGAACTAAGTTACCACTAGCTCCATACTTGCAATAATCATTTAATTCATTCTACCGAAGCAATTAAATGAATACCACCAAATAATTCAGACTCAAGGAGATGAATAATCAACTTCCAATTCTAAATTGTAATTACCATTACAACAATTCAAAACATTCAGTTTAATCATTTAAATCCACTTAACAAAGTTGGAATAAATAATTCAACCTACTCATAATATGAATCATACAAAGCTTAATTAATCAACTCCTAACTCAACAACCAAGTTTATTCACTCGGCATAACAATCTAGATCACAATTACATACCTAACCAAGCTATATAATCATGAACTAAAAAGAGAGCTTAAAGGAATTCCATTGAAGTTGAGAAGCTCAAACCATTACCCAACTCAAGGAAATCACCAAGGCTTAGTTACACATGGAAGAAGAGAATGATTGATGAAAGGAGAAGGAATAAGCCATTGATAATGCAGAACCGAACAGCTCCCTCCAAGTGCACTCACGCCTTTCTTTTTCTTCACAGCTGCAGCCCATTCGGTCAGTCTCCTCCACGCACAAACATACTCCTCTCACACAGCCGCCAAAATGGACTTTCCTCCTCTCTTCATTCACAGCCCCTCACACTCCTTCTATTCCATTCTTATTCTGTGTTGCCTCCCTCCTTTCCTCACGTTCACAGCGCCATTTAATCCTCTCACCCCAGCCGCCACAATGGACTTTTCATTTATTTCATCTGATGCCCCCTTTTTACACACCTACACAGCCGCAATCCACCTTCTAATATCGCATGACTCCACACTCTTTAACCTTCATTTCGGGTTTCCCTTTATTTCCCTAGCCCACACTCTTTCACACTCGGTCCAGTTATTCTTTCTTTTCCCTTGGTCCACAATGTCGGCTTGTCTCTTCTCATTCGGTCAACAGCCCTCAAACCTTTTTTTCTTCTTCTTCTTTTTCCTTCCTTCAGCCCAGCTATGATCTATGTCCCTCCTTCCTCATCTTCCACGTGGTCCCCTCTTATCCTTTCTTCAATTCACTCCAGCTCCCTTAATAAATTCTCATTCAAATGTTTCGGCCTCCTTAACAAATTGGTCCAGCTGCTCCCTTAATTAATTTATCCCATTATCCTCTTCTTTCATTTCTATTCAATCCAAGGTCCTTTTCTTCACTCAATTCAGTTCGGCCCACTTGACTTCTCATTTCTCATTTCATGTGGTCCCCCTCCTTCCAATTTCTTCAATTGTCTTAAAATGAGTTGTGTCTTTTCTTCACCTACAAAATTAGATTCACAAAGGTAATATCTTTAGCTCACAATTAAAGAATAATGGGAATAACAAAAATTAATTAAAAATATAACAATTTAACCACTTTAATTCCTAAATTATTCTTCCATCAAAGTCTAACATTAACATTTGATTATGCCCAAAATATTCAATTAAGTCCCACAAAAGCCTAAGATTAATTAATAAAAATATATAAATATTGAGCTCTATCTCTTGCTATAAGCGCATGTCATACATGAGCCATCATTCAATACGCCAGAAAACAAACATGCTAGTTCAATAAAGGGCACACGCCAAAAGAAGTTGATTGGTGCTCACCACGTGGCATGAAATGATCTTACTTGTACCCACATGCCACATGGCACCTTAATGAATATACCTAGAGGGAGAAAATCCTTAAAAGGGCCATGAGGAGAAGAATCCAAAGTAAGGTTGATTTGTAACATGAAGTGGAATAAGAGGGGTGCAACTACAAGAGAACTCAGAAGATGATTCCTGAGAGGAAGTTGAATTTCTTAAATCTTAAGAAAGTTAATTTTAAGATTCAAATCTAGAGAAACCTCAAGGAGATAAAAGTGAAAGATCATCTGATATAAGGAAGTAGTGTCGGATAAAAAGTGAAAAAAATATCAAATGGAGAGATTTTCTAACATCCAAACTCTAGATCATAGTGGAGTTCAGGGAAATATTGCTCCACAAGTTAAGAGTGAAAGCCCATCTTAGAGAAGAACAAAATCTTAAGCTTAGTCCAAACCCTAATACTTGAAATTATAAAAGGGTTGAGAGCAAATATTAAAATAGGAGACATAAATTTCTTGTAGATTTAGGAAATAATAGTTTTTAAGGACCTATCAGACTAGGGTTGAGAACTATAGAGACTTAAAATTTTAGAGGATTTGTATTTTTGGCTCAAAATTGTGTTGAATCACAAACTTAGAAAAACTGTTAAGTAGCCTCGACTCACAGATAAGAAGTTAACAAGACATTATGAATATAATACAATGAAATACGTAAAGTAGTACATGTCAAATCTTCGTTATGAGTGGGACCTCTTGGGAAATGAGTCTTCCAAGAGCGTCATATTCTCTATCTAAGTGGGAACTCTTAGAAAATGAGGGGTTTAAGCATCATAATTGAGCATGTTACTTAAGATACCTATATGAAATCTTGATAGATGATAGTGACATAGTTAGAATTTGGGTGATGGGAGGTACAAAAGTAATTCTCCTAATTGTGGATCTAATGATGTTGTTATTTTTTTTTGTCAATAATAATACAAGTACGTGACATTGTTTACTTTGATGTGCTATATAAGTTGTTGGTTTCAAATCAATTGTGAGTAACCACTTATAGAGCTCAATATTTATATATTTTTTATTAATTAATCTTAGGCTTTTGTGGGACTTAATTAAATATTTTGGGCATAATCAAGTGCTAATGTGAGATTTTAGTGAAAGAATAATTTGGGAATTAAAGTGGTTAAATTGATAGATTTTTAATTAATATTTGTTAATCCCATTATTTCTTAATTATGAGCAAAAGATACTACCTTTGTGAATACAATTTTGTAGGTGATGGCATGGCACAATACTTATTTAACCTAGAGAGAAATGATTAAAAGAAAGTGGGGACCATTTGTGTATTAAGTGGCTGCTGAATTGAAATGAGAAGGGAGCTAGTTTGGACCGAATTGAATTGAGTGAGAAGAGGATGAAACAAAGGGAAGAGCAGCGTTACAACAGCTGGGCCATAATGGGTGAATTGAGAGAAAAATAAGTGGGCTGAAATGAATGCTGAACCGAAGGGAAATGCAGCGAGATCGAATACAAAAATGCTGACCTTGGAAGGAGAGAATGGAAGAATAAAAACAAAAGAGGGCTGGTCCACAAAGGCGGCTGGACAAAAGTGATATTGAGAAGCAGGCATTAGACTGAAAGTAGGGAAATGGATCAATTGAAGAAAAGAATAGTAGAGAGAGGGCGGCTGTTGAAAAAACAAGAAAATCTACGTTGGAATAGGAGGGTTGCGGCTGTGAGATGAGAAAAGGGGGCCAGCAGCGGAAATGAAGAAAAAAAAGGGATGGCGGCTGGAATATAAGAGGGGAGAACCAAATGAAGTGAGAAAAAGAGGATACCACCGAATTGAAGGAATAACAGCTGAAACTTTTGACCGAATGCAGATTTGAAGATTGGAAGAGCAAGAACGAGCAACTGAACCGTGAAGGAATTGAGAGGCTGCTGCAATCCGATGGCTATTGTCTCTTTCATTCATCAATCTTCATCCTCTTCCTCCATGTGTAGCTAAGCTTTGGTGATTTCTTTGAGTTGGGTAATGGTTTGAGCTTCTAAACTTCAATGGAATTCCTTAAGCTCTCTTTCTATTTCATAATTGTATGGCTTGGTAAAGTATGTGATTATGATTTAGATTATTTTATGCCAAGTGAATAAACTTGGTGGTTGAGCTAGGAGTTGATTAATTAAGCTCTGTATGATTCAAATTTGGAGTAGGTTGAGTTGTTTATTCCATCTTGGTTAAGTGGATTGTAAATGACTAAACTGAATGTGTTGAACATTTGTAATGGTAATTACAAGCTAGAATTGGAAGTTGATTATTCATCTCCTTGAGTCTGAATTATTTGGTGGTATTCATTTAATTGCTTCGGTAGAATGAATTAAATGATTATTGCAAGTATGGAACTAGTGGTAACTTAGTTCCATCCTGTTAACTCATATTATGGAATTCATATCATTAGCAAGCAAGGAAGACTAAAATGGAGCTAGTGGTAACTTAGTTCCATCCTGTTAACTCATATTGTGGAATTCATATCATTAGCAAGCAAGGAAGACTAAAACCTCAACTCAAGGGAATCCCGTTTCATCATTATATTAGTTAATTGAATTTATCTTGTTGTTAGTGTTAATTTCATTTCCATTTGCTTCTTTGTTTTAAAAACCAAAAAAAATACAAAAATATTGTTTTAGCTTAGTTACTTCATTAGTTTAAAAATGCAATTTCTCAATTGATTTCTCACAAATTTAATGCTTTTTATCACTTTACTACTTAGGAACTTGAAAATTAATCTCCTCACAAGAACGACCTAGGTTGAGCTACTATGCTACATTTTCTAACCTAGTTTTATTTTGAGAGCTCACACGACATAGGTTCATCAAAATTGGCACCGTTGCCGGGGAGGATGATTGACAAGGTTTTAAGTAGTTAGGTGTTTTTTTTGTTGTCATAGTGTGTCTTAGTTTAGTAGGAAGTGTGTAACACTCATTTGAATTTTGACGAAATTCTGATTTTCGATTAGCACTGTCTTGCTGGAACTGAAATATTTGTACTCAGAAAATTCTGAAATTTGACAGGTTAAAGTTTTTCAGCATTCTAAGTAAGCTATTAGATCTGCTGGATTTTAGCGAAATTTGAAGGTTTTCTATACGTTTCTGAATTTTCTTTCTTTTTTGGTATTTTTCTAAGTTTTTGATTTAGTTTGTTCTTAGGGTTTTCTTTGATTTTTCTTGGTTGTTAGTGTGTTTTTGAGTTTGTTTTAGGTAGTTGTTCATTGTTGGAGTGTTTGATAGTGGTTTAGTCATTTTTCATATTCATAGTTGTTTTGCGTTCCATTTGCATTTAGAAACAAAAAACAAAAAAGAGATTTGCATTTTATTGCTTGGCTATAATGTTCTTAGTGGCCATTATGTGGTTCATTATTGTTTTGTGGTGAGCAACTTTGCATTCTTCATCCTTGGAAATTTGTTGGTTGCAACTTGAGATTTCAGGTAGTTATCACATTCTGTAAGTTGTGCTTCCACTGACTCTACTTATATACTTGCGGTTTGAGGTACTACTTCATTGATATACCAACTTGTTCTCCTAAAGGGTGAATTCTTACCTTGCAACTCATATTTGCCTCTTGTCACATTGTGTTGCACTTGTCTTGTTATTGTTGAAATTGGTCTTACTCTTTAGACACTTGAATTTTGTTGGTTGTGGTTAACTCTTTTGGTTGTCAAAGATTAGTTATCTTGGTTTCCTATAAGTTGCTAATTTTTACTGCATACAACCCTTCTTCAATTGACCATTTGACCAATTACTTTGCTGTAATTTGTGTGTCTATATAAGTCTTCTTACTGTGTATGACTAGATCTCAGAAAATTGAACTTGTGCCTTTAGATAAAGATATTAACAAGACAATTAGGTTACTTAAGAAAGGTAAGAAAGCTGAATCATCTAGTGTAGGGCTTGGACAAGTCATTGACACTGAAGTTATTGCACATATTTGTGATAATCCTTATCATATTGGCTCTTCGTTCATTGTAGATCCCCATCTTGCCATGGATCCAGTTCCTCCTCCAGAAGACGTACCTTTACCTATTGGGGAGCGTAGAACTATCAAAGATCTTACCTCTTCTACTGATATTATTGATCCTTTTCTCTCTTGTCCTGAATTTAATATTAATTTTGAGTTGAAAGGTCCTTTGTTGAGTCACTTACCAAAATTTCATGGTTTACCTGTAGAAGACCCTAACAGGTACTTGAGGAATATGTACATTGTGTGCACCTCCATAAAACCAATGGGAGTTGATCTAGATGAGATGTGCCGGAAAGTCTTTCCTTTTACATTGGAAAACAAAGCTAAGGAGTGGTTCTTGATGCTAGCTCACCACAATCCTAATGCTTTAGCATCCTGGGACAGCTTGAAGAGTGCCTTTTTGGAAAAATACTTCCCTTCTTCAAAGATAACATCTCTCACTAAGGAAATCTTTAGTGCTAAACAAGGCCTCCATGAATCTTTTTATGAGTATTGGTGTCATTTTCAAGAACTTCTAGCCAAGTGTCCACATCACCAAATCCCAGAAGCTCGATTGGTGCAATATTTTCATAGTGGGTTGCTTCCTCAAGATAGGAAGAGTTTGGATTCATATTCTGGAGGCATTATTCAATTGCTTACACCTGAAGAAGCTTGGGCTTTAATTGAGAAGATAGCTAGTAATGATCAACAATTTGAAGGGTTGGCTGCTAGACAAGTCCATGAGGTCTCACATGCTTCAAGATCTTCAAGGGAGTATGATAATTTGTCATCTTAAATGACAGATATGAGAACTGACCTCAATAAGCTTATGGCCCATCTAAACAATGTGAACATTTATGGGTCACATTCTCAAGCTCTAGTGGCTCCTAGCTACGACATATGTAGCTGTAACATGCATATTGCTCCTAATTGCCTAGACCAACTTAGGGAGGTCTCAGCTATTTTTCAAGGGAGACAAGGACATAATCAAAGGCCTTGGAATCCCTACTCTAATACATACAATGAGGGTTTGAGGTCCCATCCCAACTTTGGTTGGAGGAACCATAATCAATTTTAAGGGAGTTCTTCAAATCAAGCTCCAACTCAAGGACCTTCAAACCAATCTAATCCCCAATAAATAGTGGTTGCTACACCTAAATCCCATGCTACTAAAGATGACATCTCTCAACTTCTCAAGTGTATGAACAATGTGTCATCTTCAATGGGTAACTTAGCCTCGAGACTTGATGAAGAGAGAGCTCAAACCAATTCTAAATTTTCTGACATTGGGACTAAGTTTGATACAATCTTTAATAAGTTGGAGTTGTTTGATTCTAAGAATTCTAACCTTACTTCATTTGTCACTCAAATGTCTGATAGCCTTAATGAGTAACAAGCTAAAAGTGGACAAGGGTTGCCTTCCAACAATGTGATCAATCCTAAGGATGTACATGCTATCTCTTTGACGAGTGGTAAACAAGTAGGTAAACAAGTCTGATTTGAAGAAAATGTTGAGAGTTTCAAATCTGGAATGCATTCTAGTGATAGGCACAATGAAAAGGTTGAGGTTCCCTTGCAACCACAAGTGGAAGATATTGATGGTAGTGATGATTCTGATCAAAGCACTCACATTGCTATTAGAAAATCTGAGAGTATGGTTGAACAAAAGCTTTTATAAAGGCATTCTTCTCCAAATTCAAATATGGATAGCAAGCAAGGAGTGTCAACTTCAACAAATGCTAAGGTACTTGACCCTTCAACTTCTTCTTCTTCAAGCAAAGGGGAAGGAAAAAAGGTAAATCTCTCTGCAATTCCATTTCCTAATTCATATGTGCTTAGCAAAAAGGTTTCAAATAAAAAGAAATTTCTTGATATGGTGGATATTTTCAGTAAGATTGAAGTTAATTTGCCTTTGCTTGATGTATTGAAAGGAATGCCTGCTTGTGCTAAATTCTTGAAAGATTTGTGTACCCAAAAGCATAGGTGTAAATCCAATGAGTATGTTTAGTTGAGTCCTAGTGTGTCTGCTATGTTTAAACCCCATCTTCCAATTAAGTGTAAAGACCCTGGCTCATTCACTGTTCCATGCACTATAGGTACCATGCCTTTTAGTAATGCTCTTCTTGATCTAGTAGCCGCTATAAATGTCATGCCCTACTCTGTTTACACCTCTCTTGGCCTCACAAATATCAAATCCACTAGTGTCATCCTACAATTAGCTGATCGCACCACTAGGAAACCTCATGGCTTATTGGAAGACATCTTAGTCAAGGTCAAAGACTTAGTGTTTCCTGCTGATTTTTATGTCCTAGACATGTCTATTGAGGTCTCAGTTAAGGAACCATTGATTTTAGGTAGGCCTTTCATGAGCACAGCTAATACTATCATTAGCATGAAGGATGGGTACATAACTATGGAAGTAGGTGATCATGTCATTCGGTTCAATGTTTATGAAGCTGTGAATCACCCATTTGAGGACTGCTCCCTTCTTGGCTTGAATAAGATTGATTTGGCCTTGGAAGAGGCAATTGATAAGTCTACTTTCTCATTATGTGTGAAAAATGATTGTCATGATGATTATGTGCTACCATTGGTTTAAATTTTTCTCCCTCTATTGTTTGTGATGATGATGTGTGTAGTATTGATTGCATGTCAATTGATAGCTCACTTTCCACTTCCAATCCTTTTATTTTTGATTTTTCTAACCTTGGTAGTACTATATCTTCATTTGATAGTTATCATGGTGTTGGGAAAGAATTATTGTGTAGCTTTGCAGAATTTGAGAATGTTAGTGAAGTGGATTCCACTTTTGGAAGTGAAGCAACATCCATTAGCACTGAATCTGCTCCTATGGACACAAGTGGAGTCATTGTTGAAGATGAGGAACGAAATCAATGTGCTACTGATGGCACGACTGCAATTCATGGGTTTAAGCTTCACATTCCTCCTTCTTACAAGTTTCAGACTTCTCCTAACCTCAAGGATGATTGTGTGGGTAACCTCACTTCTTTCCAATTATTGAAATACTTATATTATCCTTTTGGTGATGAACTTAGCAGGTCAAAAGTCATAAATTTCTTTACTGACAAATTTGGAAATAATGGACAACCACATATCAAGACTGCAACAGGGGAGAAACTCAGTTATAATTAATTACTACACTGTCGTATACCATTTCATGATGCTACTTCTCATATATTTCAATCTTTGAATGATGTAGGTGGTAGTCAAGGTTGCTGTGTGAATGAGCCACAATCTTAATCCACATCTGAACAAAGAGGGCATACTTTCAATCCAACAATTATTGGGGATTCTCATAAGGAAGGGAAGTTTATTGGTGCACTTCAGTTGAAAGAACTTTTACCTTCAATTGTACAACCCCCTGAACTTGATTTAAAACCCCTTCCCTCTAACTTGAAGTATGCTTTTCTTGCTGAACATGATCAATTTCCTGTCATTATCTCTAGTTCCTTAAGTACATCTGAGGAGTTGAGTTTACTCTATGTGTTGAAGAAACACAAGAGAGCAATAGGGTGGACTTTATATGACATTCCAGGTATTAACCCAACTGTGTGCACCCACAAAATACTTTTGAATGAGGGTTCTAAACCTGTGAGACAGCCCCAATGTAGACTTAACCCTCTCATCTTATATGTAGTTAAGAAGGAGGTTACCAAATTCTTGAGTGCAGGGGTCATATATCTTATTTCAGATAGTAAGTAGGTCAGTCCGGTCCAGGTTGTTCCAAAAAAGAGTGGAATAACTGTTGTGCGAAATGAGAAGAACGAACTCATTCTAACAAGAGTCCAAAACTCTTGGAGAGTTTGTATAGACTTTAGAAAGTTGAATGAAGCAACTAGAAAGGACCACTTTCTCTTCCCCTTTATAGATCAGATGCTAGAAAGATTGGCATGCAAATCTCATTATTGTTTCCTTGATGGCTTTTCTGGTTATTTTCAGGTTCCTATTGCACCGGAGGATCAGGAAAAGATAACATTTACTTGCCCATTTAGGATGTTTGCATACCGAAGGATGCCTTTTGGGTTATGCAATGCTCTTAAGACATTTCAAAGATGCATGCTCTCCATTTTTAGTGACTTACTTGAACAAGGTTTTGGGGTATTCATGGATGATTTTTCTATATATGGGAATTCTTTTGAAGAATGTTTGCTGAATTTGGAGAGAGCATTAGTAAAATGTGTGCAAAAGAACCTTGTGCTAAATTTTGAGAAATGCCACTTCATGGTAGATCAAGGAATAGTCTTAGGCCACTTGATAAGTAAGAGGGGTATAGAAGTTGACAAATCTAAAATTGAAGTAATTTCATCTCTTCCTTATTACTCTAACTTAAGAGAACTTAGATCTTTCTTGGGGCATGCTGGGTTTTATAGAAGATTCATTAAGGATTTTAGTAAAATAGCTTGTCCCCTATCTAAGCTTCTCCAAAATGATGTGGATTTCATTTTTGATGATCCATGCAAATTGGCTTTTGATGAAATTAAGTCTAGACTCATTTCTCTACCTATACTTATTGCTCCTAATTGGGATCTTGATTTTGAGCTTTGTTGTAATGCTTCCAATAGTGCTGTTGGTGTAGTTCTAGGTCAGAAAATTGGTAAGACCTCTTGTGTTATTGCTTATGCTTCTAAAACATTGGATAAGGCTCAAATCAATTACACTACTACTGAGAAAGAGCTCTTTTCTATTGTTTTTGCACTTGAGAAGTTTAGGTCTTATTTAGTGAATTCTAAAGTGATTATCTATTCTGATCATTCTGCTGTCAAGTTCTTATCTAGGAAGACTCATACTAAGCCTCGGTTACTCAGTTGGATGCTACTACTTCAAGAATTTAACACAGAGTTTAGGGACAAGGCAGGTGCATAAAATATTGTTGCTGACCATCTAAGCCACATACCCCTTACTACACAGGGAGTAGTTGATGCTGAAGTTACTTGTGATGGTTTTCCTGATGCCCTTCTCCTTGCTATTTATGGGATCCTCCTTACTTGTGGCGACATTGTAGTGATCAAGTCCTTAAGAGATGTGTGCAATTATGAGTGATCGTGGCTCACATTTTTGCAACAAATTGATGGACAACTTGTTATCCAAATATGGTTTTCTCCACAAGACTTCTACCCCATACCATCCACAGACAAATGGGCAAGCTGAGGTGTCTAATAGGGAAATCAAGTATATCTTGGAGCTAATTGTCAAGCCAAGTAGGAAAGATTGGAGTCTCCTGTTGGATGATGCTCTTTAGGCATATCGTACAGCTTTTAAAACTCCCATTGGCATGTCTCCTTTCCGGTTAGTCTTTGGTAAGGGTTGCCATCTACCTGTTGAGCTAGAGCATAGAGCTAATGGGCTGTAAAGACTTGTAATATGGATCTTCAAGGTTCTGCTGAGGAAAGGATGCTTGAGATACAAGAGCTATAAGAGTTGAGGTTGGATGCATATGAAAGTTCTTGTATCTATAAGGAAAAATCCAAATTGATTCATGATCAAGGCATCTTACGGAAGCAGTTTCATGAAGGAGAGCATGTGCTTATGTTCAAGGCAAGATTCAAGCTAAAAAATAGGAAGCTTAAAACCAAATGGCAAGGTCCCTACAAAGTGGTCAAGGTGCATAGCTTTGGGTTAATAGAGCTCGAAGATCTTGCAAGTGGTGCAAAATTTCAAGTGAATAGTTACTTGTTGAAGCACTACTATGCTAGACATCAACCACCATAATGCACACGGTAGTCTCTTTCCTTACCTTGTTTCTTGTTTTATTTGATGATATATGCTATTGAACAAGTGTGGGGGAGGGACTTACCAGTAGTAAAAGGTAGTTTGTTTTTTTGCATTTTTCAATTGAATAAAATCCATTGTGAATCATACCCTTGTGCTTAACCTTATCCTACACTACCCTTTTCTCTTATCCTTATGCCTTATTTCTGAGAACTATTTCCACTTATGTCTTGTCCTCTCTCTCCTTGTGACGATGATGTGTTGTGCTTCAATCTTGGATTGGACTTCACAACATTCAATTCACCCAAGAGATAAGTGCGTCTAGGTTCTTTGATTTTGTGCATTACATTGAGGGCAATGTAAGGATTGAGTGTGGGGGAGTGTGTGTTATTCTCATGAGAATTCACTGTGATATCATATGCCTCTGTCTCTTGCTTGTGTTCTTTGTTGTTTCTGGTCCAATTCACTGAGATTTTTGAAGCCTTTAGTCATGATCAAGTATCTTGATTACTCTTAGTTGGATTCATGGTTGAAACTTGCTTTGAATTAGTGAATTGCCATAAAATTCAAGTGTTTTAATGATGCATGGTTTAATTTTGATGAGTTTGTTAGGAAACAAAAAGCCTAGTTGGAAGGTATTTTGGGCCTAATTGTTCATTTCATTGTGTGATTCATCTACTTAGATTATTGCTCTCTAGAACTTGTTTTGTTTCTTGCTTGAGGCTACATTTTGCAATGGTATGGATAGAGATGACATTGGCATTCATTTCATCACCCATTTACCCAAACACAAACCATTTACCATTTACCTTTGTGTAACCCCTTGAGCCTTTCATTATACAAATGCTATGTTTGCATCCTTTATCAAGTTCTTCATAGCACTATTACGAAAAAAAAGAGAAAGAAAAAAAATTTAGCCAAGAGAAAGTCAAAAGAAAGAAAAGCAAAAAGAAAATAGAAAAAAAAAAGAGAAAAAGTGTGAAGGAAAAAAAGAAAAATTCAATTCAAAGAAAGAAATAAAGTTACAATGGTAGAATATGTGAATTAAGTTAGTTCTATAGTGCTAAGTGATCTAGCAATTTATTTGGTGTAAGCATAGTGTTTGTTACATTTTCCATCATTTGGCCTATTCAACATTACAACCCTACAAAGTCCTTTGGATTTGTTTATGCCATTGTTGCAAGTAGTGGAGAGCCTAGAAATATTACAAGCCAATGGTAGAGTGTGGTTAAAGTGGATACGAGTGAAAAGCTACCTTATATGAGAGAAGAGTGTAAACACTTATCCTAGTTAAGGTTTCCAATTAAGCTCATTATAATTAAACATTACATTGCTTTAACTACTTTAATTTTTGGTATGTTCATTGAATTTGGATAAGAGGATACCTTGTTATTTGACCAAGTATGATTCTTGAAGCTCGATCTTGCCTATCCTTTCAACTTTCATCCCTCTCTTCCTATTGTGAGTTTAATGTTTTGCTCAGGAGTGCAAAAGCTTAAGTGTGGGGGAATTGATAGAGCTCAATATTTATATATTTTTTATTAATTAATCTTAGGCTTTTGTGGGACTTAATTAAATATTTTGGGCATAATCAAGTGCTAATGTGAGATTTTAGTGAAAGAATAATTTGGGAATTAAAGTGGTTAAATTGTTGGATTTTTAATTAATATTTGTTAATCCCATTATTTCTTAATTATGAGCAAAAGATAATACCTTTGTGAATACAATTTTGTAGGTGATGGCATGGCACAATACTTATTTAACCTAGAGAGAAATGAATAAAAGAAAGTAGGGACCATTTATGTATTAAGTGGCTGCTGAATTGAAATGAGAAGGGAGCTAGTTTGGACCGAATTGAATTGAGTGAGAACAGGACGAAACAAAGGGAAGAGCAGCGTTACAACAGCTGGGCCATAATGGGTGAATTGAGAGAAAAATAAGTGGGCTGAAATGAATGCTGAACTGAAGGGAAATTGAGAGGGACCGAATACAAAAATGATGACCGTGGAAGGAGAGAATGGAAGAATAAAAACAAAAGAGGGCTGGACCACAAAGGCGGCTGGACAAAAGTGATATTAAGAAGAAGGCTTTGGACCGGAAAGAGGGAAATGGATCAATTGAAGAAAAGAATAGTAGGGAGAGGGCGGCTGTTGGAAAAAAAAGAAAGTCCACGTTGGAATAGGAGTGTTGTGGCTGTGAGATGAGGAAAGGGGGCCAGCAACGAAAATGATGAGAAAAAAGGGATGTCGGCTGGAATATAAGAAAAATGAGGAGACCACCGAATTGAAGGAATAGCAGCCGAAACTTTTGACCGAATGCAGATTTGAAGATTGGAAGAGCAAGAACGAGCAACTGAACCGTGAAGGAATTGAGAGGCTGCTGCAATCCGATGGCTATTGTCTCTTTCATTCATCAATCTTCATCCTCTTCCTCTATGTGTAGCTAAGCTTTGGTGATTTCCTTGAGTTGGGTAATGGTTTGAGCTTCTAAACTTCAATGGAATTCCTTAAGCTCTCTTTCTATTTCATAATTGTATGGCTTGGTAAAGTATGTGATTATGATTTAGATTATTTTATGCCAAGTGAATAAACTTGGTGGTTGAGCTAGGAGTTGATTAATTAAGCTCTGTATGATTCAAATTTGGAGTAGGTTGAGTTGTTTATTGCAACTTGGTTAAGTGGATTGTAAATGACTAAACTGAATGTGTTGAACATTTGTAATGGTAATTACAAGCTAGAATTGGAAGTTGATTATTCATCTCCTTGAGTTTGAATTATTTGGTGGTATTCATTTAATTGCTTCGGTAGAATGAATTAAATGATTATTACAAGTATGGAGTTAGTGGTAACTTAGTTCCATCCTCTTGACTCATATTGTGGAATTCATATCATTAGCAAGCAAGGAAGACTAAAACCTCAACTCAAGGGAATTTCGTTTCATCATTATATTAGTTAATTGAATTTATCTTGTTGTTAGTGTTAATTTCAATTCCATTTGCTTCTTTGTTTTAAAAACCAAAAAAAATACAAAAATATTGTTTTAGCTTAGTTTACTTCATTAGTTTAAAAATGCAATTTCTCAATTGATTTCTCACAAATTTAATGCTTTTTATCACTTTACTCCTTAGGAACTTGGAAATTAATCTCCTCACAAGATTGAGCTACTATGCTACATTTTCAAACCTAGTTTTATTTTGAGAACTCACACGACATGGGTTCATCAACCACTACTATAGAAATCAGGATATATGACAATTTTTAATTGCCATCTATCATAGTTCTAAACCATCATATATGCGGGTGCTATAAAAGCTCGGTGCAGATACATTATGGTTCCATATTGTTGTTTATTCTGGACCTAGTATAACGGTTATAATATAACACCCATTATTTATTGAGGCTTGGTGAGGCCATAATATGCCCATTACTGTGACAATAATTAAAGGGCGCACATAAACAACCATCATAATATACAGTAATACTTGCATCATACATAACAGTTCCACTTTAACAACCATTATATATGCTAAACATATATAACAATTATTTTAACAACCGTTATATATAGTTGACATAAATAACTGTTATTAGATAACAACCATGATTTATTGAAGCAATGTTTTTTTTTCAAAAAAAGAAAATGGGAGGGGGGTTTCTACTTTTGATATTCCCCTGCATGCACATTTGTATAGAACGAATCACAATATATATTTACATTCATTCATATACAAAATAATATAATAAATCAAAATATATTTATAGTTATTCATGTACATATATACACTATTAAAACCAAAACTTTAAAACAAATAAATCATCAGTATCTAGAAATTTATTGTCATTCTATATGTATTTACTCGCCCTCTGATATTGAACAAATGTCGCCAACTCTTCAACAACTTCTTCCATTTGTGAGTTGCTAAACATCGTGTAGGAGGCATTAAAATATTTTTCTCAAAAAGAAATAATAGATGGAAATTAGATATTATAATATATAGCTGACCGAATGTATATATGAACAAATTGAGCATGTAATACACCTTATTTGTATCAATATTTTCAAGATCATGCGTGATTATGTCCTTCATGTACTGCATCATGCAGTACCCACAATCGTTGTTGTTGTCTGGTTGCTTTGGGTACTATAAAGAAATGAGGAGAAAAATTTGTTAGTCAATCATATATATATAAACTATATTGTGTACCCATCAATTTATTAATATTATAGTCATTGGTGAATAATATGTATACCTTCGAATGTAGCTACTGGAAGGCGCTCCTATAAGTGCCATCAGTGAGCTTGCTTTTAGTGCGCTCAAGACCATTTTGAGTAGGGTAATTGTAGACTGTTATGAGAAGATACAATATAAAATTATATATATAGAAACATGCAAGCTAAATTGAATTATAAGAGATTATGAATGAATAACTTACTGGTTGAATGTCTCCTACATGTATGGTCTCATATCTAGAACCTTACTCATAGAGTCATAGTACCAAATCCTTTTGCGGATTAGATTTAAGACTATGAGCATATAGTAGTTCCTAAGTACAATAATAGATCACAACATCCACTACTATAAATTATACATTCTACTACCATAAAGGACATCCCTTTTCAAGTTAGGGATGCCTAAAGTTCAATATTTTTCACCAACATTTCTCACTGGTTGAATTTGAAGTAAAAAAAATTCAGGACTTTAGGCATCCCCAGGGCCTTTAGGGACGCCTAATTCTCACTTTAGGCTTCCCCTGAAAAACTAGGGACCCTAAAGTGAGCTTTAGGAGTCCCCATTTTGACTGGAGACACAAAAAATCTACCCAATTGTCCCATCATGCAGCTACAGTTGCAGCTTTACCTTCCTTCTTCCCCTTGCATTATTGCGTCTTCCCTGTTTTCCCTTTCCTGTGAGCTTTCCCTGCACTCTTCCACTTTCTATTGATGCAAAGCTCATCGTCTCATCCCTCATACTCTCTTCTTTACTGAACAAATTGTGCTCCACCTCCGCTGAGCTAGTCTTCGACATTTGCATTTGCATTCTCAATCAGGTACGTCATTTCTGGTCTTCTTATTAATAATTTTTTTATCTTTTACTTTGCCTGAAATGAGTTTTAATCAGGTGCGTCATTTCTGAGCTAGTTTTAATTTCTTTTTTTACTCTTATTTTGGTGTCTGTACGATATTGTAGGATAAAGTCCATGGTTAAACTGGTCATCCTTCTATTAATATTTTAGAAAGTCTATAACATGCTAGCAAAGAAGCTTAAGGATTTGATTAACTGAGTGATGTATAGAGGTAGGTGATAGCTATGAGATGGGTGCATGTTAAATAGTAAAAGAACTTTTATTAAGTGCTCTGGCCATAATTGCAACATTATATTAAATTAGCTCCAAATGAATACATAACCAGAGTTAGCTACCAATGGACTTATGTGGTGTTTTTTTACTAAGATATAATATTCGAGTTATTTATAACATTGATGAGTTAATACTCTGCTCGTATTCTTTTTATTGTTCTCTTTTGAATTTTATTAACACAACCTTTTCTATTGTGAATAATATGGACATATTCGTTGATCTGTACCTAATATTATTTAAACATGACCCATTTAGTGTGATTATTATAAATAAATGATAATCAGATTAACTTTGTAGCTACGCATCACACACGTGTAGTTTCATTAAAATCTTGTTAAGAGAGTTTTGTTTCTTAGCATAGCCCTAATTAGACTTGGCTTGGATTGAATATGTGAAGTCTTTGAACTCTAGTGAAAGAAACGACAATGACTTTTACTTTGACAAAAATTGAAATGTGGATGGGATATTGATATGTATTGTAAGAACGAAGAGTTTTAGTGAAAAAGATATTATGGAAACTTTATATAAGTTACATCTAGAGTACTAATGTTTTTGTTTGAGACATATTAGGTAATTGGGAAGTGCGTATAACGGGAAGTCGATAAGTTGTTGTAACTTAATTCTCGATATGATTATTGTTTTTTGTTATTGAGCAATTTTGTTTTATATCTTGAAAATTAGTTTTATGCTGATATTGAAAATAATAATTATATGTTATAAATTGCGAATTCTAGTAGTGAAGTCTGTATCAACCAATATGATTTCAGACATATTTATTTCAAGTATTTTATACATTAAGGCATGATCCTTCCATTTTGAAAAACAAAATAGTAAAAGGCGATTCCAGTGTTGACAATTATTCTTAACTTGAGTGTTAATGGGAATGGCGTAGGTGGTAATAAAATGGATCATAGTTGGATGAATGCTTTGAGAATAAGTGAAGAATATGAGAATGGGGTTGAAGAGTTTATTGAATTTGCTAGAAGGAACGCTGTAGCAAAAAATGGGATGTATTTTTGTCCTTGTGTCAATTGTTTAAATGAGAGAAGACGTGATGTTGAAGTTATAAGGGACTACCTACTTTGTAATGGAATAAATCTTTGATATATAAGGTGGATATAGCATAGTGAGGAAGTAACTGATTGTCCATCGCACAAGAACGAAGCTGTGGATGTCATAGATGAAGATAGAATGGAGAGAATGATTCACGATGTTGAGGTAGAATCCTTTACGCAGTCGCATGAGTATGATAGCCTATGGAGTGATGCAGAGACACCGTTGTTCCCTAGGAGTAAGTACACACGGCTAACAGGAACATTACATTTGGTTAACTTAAAAGAAACTTGTGGGTGGACCAATAGTAGTTTCATATTGCTACTTGAACTGTTGTATGATATGTTTCCAAGTGATAATGTACTTCCAAATCATATGTAGGAGGCTAGGAAAATGCTATCTACGATGGGTATAGAGTATAAAAAGATACACGCTTGCCCTAATGATTGTGTACTGTACAGAAATAAGTATGAAGGTCTGAGTGAGTGCCCTAAGTATTAAACTGCATGATACAAAGTGAAGAAAGATGGTGGTTGTGACGATGGGACAACTAAAAGGCAACCTTTAAAGGTTTTGTGGCATCTTCCAATAATACCGTGCTTTAAGGGTTTGTTTGGTACTGCAAAGAAAAGTGAAGAAGTTGATATGGCATTCGGATGATAGAATATATGACGGAAAATATCTTTGGCACCCGGCTGACTCTCCACAATGGAAGAAAATAGATGAAATATTCCTTGAATTTGGAAGCGAGCCGAGAAACCTTTGGCTTGGGCTTTATAAAGATGGCATCAATCTCTATAGAACTCTTAATAGCACACACAGTGCATGGTCGGTACTCCTTGTAATATACAACTTGCCTCCTTGGCTTTGTATGAAACGCAAGTATGTGATGCTTTCTATGATGATTTCTGAACTAAAACAGCCAGGAAACAATATCGATGTCTACCTAGTGCCTTTGATTGAGGACTTGAAGAAGTTGTGGGAGGAAGGCGTAGATGCGTTTGATACATATAAGAATGAGTCCTTCAAGATACGTGCAATGATTTTCACCATGATAAATGACTTCCCTGCGTACGAAAACTTGTCAGGGTATAGTGTGAAGGGGCACAAAGCATGTCTGATCTGTGAAGCAGACACTTACTTCCACCAACTTAAACATGGAAGAAAAATGGTCTACCTTGGTCATAGGAGGTTCCTTCCTAGGTTCCACCTGTATCATAGGTTAAGAAAGCATTTTAACGACTTACCGGAGCATGGAATGGCTCCAAAGGCATTAACCAGAGAGGAAGTTTATAGTTGGGTCGAACGTATCAATGTCTTATTCGGTAAGAATCAAAAGACTACGGGTGAGAATAACATATGGAAGAAGAGATCAATTTTCTTTGATCTTCCATATTGGCGTAGTCTTGATGTGAGACACAGTATTGATATGATGCACGTGGAGAAAAAAGTTTGTGATAGGCTTGTCAGTGCAGGGAAGACTAAGGATGGGATTAGTACGAGACTAGACCTTGTTGATATGGGAATAAGATAATAGTTACACCCACAGCTAAGAGATGATGGTAGGAGGGCATACATGGAGCCAGCATTACATACACTATCAAAAGCGGAGAAAAGAAGTTTGTGTGGATGTTTGCATGAAATCAAGATGCCACAACAGTATTCTTCGAATGTGAGAAGGTGCGTGTCAATGGAGGATTTGAAGTTAGTGGGAATGAAGTCCCATGATTATCATGTGCTGATGCAACAACTATTACCAGTAGCTATTAGAGGCATTATGAAAGATGAAGTTCAAAGTATTGTGACAAGATTGTGTGTTTTCTTTAATGCTATCTATAACAAAGTCATTGACACTGAAAAGCTGGATGAACTGGAAGCTGATAGTTATATTATATTGTCCTAATTAGATATGCACTTTCCTCCTTGATTTTTTGATATAATGGTGCATTTGATAGTTCATTTGGTAAGAGAGGTCAGGCTCTGCAGTCCAGTTTACCTGAGGTGGATGTACCCTTTCGAGTGATACATGAAGATCTTAAAAGGGTATTCTAAAAATCCCTATCGACCAGAAGCCTCAATAGTTGAAAGATATGTAGTTGAAGAGGCTATGGACTTCTGCAGTGATTATCTATTAGGGAAGAAGGAATAATCTCGGCATGAAGAGGGGAGAAGCAAGGGAACATGAGGATTGAAAGTGAAGAATATGCCTCATGAAGAGGTGTTGCAAGCACACTTTTATATCCTGAATAACATGGCAGTGTTCAACCATACATGGATGAACACAGAAAGAGATTGAAGAACATGAATCCAAGGAAGAATGACATGTAGATTGCTATTGAACAAAAAAAGACATTCATTGAGTAGTTTCAAGAAAAGGTTTTGCATGAGACTAGTGTGTCAGAGACTATAGATTGGCTAGCCTGGGGGCTTTCGTTTCATATCATTACTTGGAGTTATGATATAAATGGGTATTCTTTCTACACAAAAGACCAAGATGACAGAAGTACCATGCAAAATAGTGGGGTGATAGTAGAAGCTGAACTTTTTCAGTTTGAAAGATAAAAACCCCATATTAGTATCCATGGCCTATTATGGAGTGATAGAAGAAATATGGGAAATCACTTACAACAAGTTCAAAGTTGCTTTATTCAAATATAAGTGGGTTAGCAATAATGCTGTGGTAATAGATCAACAATTTGGATTTGTCTCAGTTGATCTTGAAAAAGTAGGTTATAAGGATGAGCCCTTCATTCTACTAAGCCAGGTGAAACAAGTGTTTTATGTTACAGATCCTGCAAATAAAAAAATTTCCATTGTACTTCAAAGTAAAAAACAGAAGCATGGTGATCTAACCTTCAACTATGACGACACACCACCTTTCACAGTTAATCCACCTACAACAAGTGAAGTAGAATTGGTATATGATGAAGAATATGCTATAAGAAATGATATGGTGAAGGAATAAGGGAAACAATATAGAGTAAGAGCTTAACTTAGAAAATAGTAATGTGTGCTGTTTGTTTTATAACTAGTTAGTTTATTCTTTTACTTACAATTTATTCACCTATCTGACAATGATTTTTATGTTTACAGGAATATGAAGAATTCTAGTGACTCACAAAGTGATAGGGATAATGAAATGAATAGGCCTGAACCTACTGCGAGAAGAAGGGTTAGAGGCAGTACAAAAATACCCATATTGGTAGCATGTCATCACCATCAATAGGAAAGGTTGCATATTAACTTTGATGAAAATATGAAATCAATTGGTCCGGAGGAAGACCATTTCATTAGCTACTTAGGTTTTTTGGCTTGAAGTAAAGTTTGCATTACCTATAATAATTGGAAGTTGGTTCCACAAAAAACAAAAGACTTGATTTGGCAACAACTTTTGGTATATAAGTTTCGATAAATTTGCATATATATATTTATTCCAATTGCTTCAAATATAATTAACTTATACTTTTACCTTACAGCAAACCTATGATGTCCTTGACACTGCGGAGATGTACAAGGAGTGGATGACGGAGGTTCGTATACGATGGAAAGATTTCAAGAACAGGCTTACACGAGATTACATTTGAGGGGACCTAAGGGTAATGATCCATGTCAGGAATATACGCATTTGTCTCTAGAGGACTGGAGGTTGTTTATGGCATCACGAGAAGATCCAAACTTTTTGGTAAGATTTCTGTCATTAGTGTTTTATTTGAATATAGTTGACATTATTGATTTAGTGTTCATTGTTTTCCTTTCACAGGCATTAAGTGCAGCAAATGCAGAGAGGCAAGCAGCTAATAAGTATTAACATTGCATGTCTTATGGTGGTTATCAGAAGCTTGAGAAAAGGATGATGGCAGAAGAGTTGGAAAAATTGAAGGAAGTAGCCACATCAGATCCTAGCATTATCGTTCAAGCCCCACCACCTCCTCTACGTCACAAAAAATGGAAAGAAGGGAGGATTAAGGGAAGGAAGTACGTAAATCCAACTGTTTCTGAGGTTGCCGCAAGAATAGTAAGTAGTTAGAGCATAAGTATAAAGTTTTTTTTCATATTGGGAGTGCTTACTTTTCATTTATGATAACTTTTATGCTGTAGGATGAACTGGAAGATCATAGTAGCCAAGGTTCGTTCACTCCAAGTGGATGGATGGACATGTTGTCAACAGCGATTTGGAAGGCAGATCACCCCCCGTCATGTTCGAGGGAAGGCAGGGGGAGTTCGTGTCGTGAAGTATTTTGCTGAGCCTCACATTCTTATTCGTCACAAGCTGAACCCAGTAGGGAGCTTGTGGCCAAGATTCGCCAGGAAGTCTCACAAGAGCTCAAGGCCAACCTTCGCGACAAGCTTTAATAAGAGCTGTTGCAAGAGCTACGTCTTGAGTTGATGCTTGAGCTACGAGCAAAAATGATAAAGATGTTTGAATCACAGATGGCAACTTCTGAGCGTAGAACCCATTCATCTCCGGCCTTCCACAGCACCAAAGGAAGTTACAACCTGGTGGAAGAACCACTTGGCGATCCTTCTCCAACTCCAGTACTGGGAGAACCTAGCATCCTCTCTTTGGATGCCCTACTGCTGCGTGTAGTTGCAAATGCTCTCGTTCACACACAAGCTACCACCCACCATCATGAGTTAATTCCATATCATTTACATATGGTGACTGTGACATGTGTTTGAGAGGGGGAAGAAGGTACAACCATCCCTATTCCTAATGACGAGGTTGCCACGATAGCTCAGGTGAGAGTACTTTCATCCTTTGGCCTGTACATCTTATTGGCTCAGCAGCAACACCTCCAATGGTATGGAACTACCTCACTTTTACTTGAAATGTGTTAGCATCCTACTAACAATATGTTTTTTTATGTTCTAAAAGAACGAGCAAGAAGCAGGAAAATGGCCCTTCTTAGCACGATTGCAGCAGATCTATAAAGGCATTCACCAGATTGATTATGGGCCAGGAACTAGAGTATTCCTTCACAATTGATAAAGAAGATCTTAAACAGTTCATTAAGTTGGAGGAGCTAGATATAGGATGGGGCAAATTTGCAACCCTGTAAGTTTTTTATTTCCCATTTTTTCTTTTATTTAGTTAGGTTGATTTTAACTAGCTAGTACATTCATCATTTTAATTCTATTATAGCTTCTTCCGTCGTATATGCATTGACTTGCAAAGAGTTGATTTATATGGATTCTTGTCTCCTGCACATACTACAAGGAATAGGAATACAGTGCAAAAAAGGATGCACTATATGGGCTTCACAATGGGAGAGAACGACTATCGTTGTTATCTAGCACCGATTGTTCACGGGTACGCATTTTAATTTTGTGTATTTGAGATTTTTAATAAATAATTGCCTTGCCATCTAACTTCTTTTTAATCTTTATATGTTGTTATAGTTACCACTGGAGTTTGTGTGTTCTCTGTTTTCGGTCCCACGTAGTTTACTGGTTTGCTTCCTTGAGTAAAAGACCAGACAAAGAAACTAAAAGCATATTCAACACGTAAGTTATTTTTTTGTATTTCATTGCTTTCACTAATGGAAAAATGACTTTTTAGACCAGTTAAAAAAGATTTTTTAGACTGGTTGTGTATTAGGTCTTGTTACAACAGGTCTAAAATATGTTATTTGATAACTGGTCTAAAAAGTATAACTTTTAAGACCTGTTGGAAGAACAACCAATCTTAAAATTTAATTTAAGACCGGTTGTAGGCACAATTGGTCTTATATTAAATTTTAAGATCGGTTTCAGCTAGAACTGGTCTTAAAGGTTAGACCTTTAAGACTTGTTGTAGCTACAACCGGTCTTAAAAGTTCTTATTTTTTAAAAAAATGTCCCTTTTATATATAAGCTTCCTAGCAAACTATTTCTATCCTAGATTCCATAGAAGCAACGCAACACAGATTTCATAGAAGCAATGACAACAGCAAGCATAAATGAAGGTGTAAGATAGCTGACTTTAAATCAATTTCCAATAAATGTTAATAAGTGTAGAACACTTAATTTTAAACAACACAAATCAAATTGAGATAGCTAACACTTGGGGAAATGTTGCAAGATATCAATGTTGAAGATCAAATGTGGACAATTCAATCAACAAGCTTAAATCAGATTCTAGGAACTCCAAATGCACTCAACAACTGTCTAAACCTAAAACACAGCATATGAATCAATTTTAACATGCAATATGAAGGAATGTCCAAACAAACGAATTTGCTCAGAAATGGATGCAAAACTTTGAATGACAATGGTAGCAATAAAATTCAAGGATATATACAAGCAACAGCAGAAATTCCTCAGTTTTTCAAAATAAAAAGTGAAGAAAAAGTATAGAGGACAATCCCTTAAATCCCATGCCTCCTGTATCACCCATATCCCAGAAATTGTCCTATACAGATACATAAACCTAGTTAGAAATTCACACAGTAGGAACAATACGTATGAGAACAATGTACAATGTAATGTTGGATTAAAAAACTCACTATTTTTGTAATAGCTTATAGATGAATTCAGCACAACATGTGCGAATAAAATCAATATCTTCTTCAGAAAAGGGATCAGCAAGGTCAAACATTTGTAACACCAATCCCAGACAAAATATTAACTTAGTAACTTAAAAACAATAAAGTACATAATACAAAAGTTCTGAAATATAAATTTACCTCTTTAGAAAAATCAGTCGTGCCTAGAGTGATAATATTGTTGATGTGTCTCAAAACATAAAAACCACATAAGTTGGACCCCTGTGGTTGCCTCCGGCTCTAAAAAAAGATGATATCATTAAAATGAGTATAAAGGCATGGCTTATTACATTCTTTAAACAAATCAATATGTACTAACCTTTGGCATGATCCATGTAGGGTCCTTTAAGTCACGAACATGCTTACCACAAGCAGTGTGTAGGAATGTCCACATAGCCCTATCATCATCAAAATCACAAACATTAATTATTTTACACAAATTCCATAAACTTTACAAACAAAAGATAATAATGTAAGAAAACTTACGAGTTCATGATCTTTTTCAAATCATTCCCTGGTTTGAAGTGGAGGGAGCATAAGAGGATGACAGTATAACTGCTCTTGCATAGAAGAACCAACTGCCAATGATCACTTAAAAATAGAGAAGACTATTAAGCAAATATAAAACATTATATATATTTTAAAATATAAGTTTTTTCTTACCCATGAACATATAGAGCCAAGAAACACTCAGTTCTGGTTTTACTAACCCTCTCTGATAAGTATGTATGTCTGATATCTGTAGTGGTCCCTTTCTCTTGGATTTGATAGGGGCATAAGAATCCAAATTTTGTGCTTTTGCTAGAGGAGACCAACCTACGATACATATACCCACAATAACGCAAGCACATAAATCAAAGGTAAATGGTGAAATTTTTAAAATATTTACTTTGAATTGCAGAAGACATTTATATTAAGAACAGTTGGACAATCCAAATCATAAGATTTTGTCCAGGACCTACCAGGGACATCAAATTATCCTTCTCAAGATAGCATGTCGCCCCTGACTTGCCAACAACTGAATCTATAAGCCAATCTCTTGTTTTAAAGGATGTATCAAATGCTATCAGAATCACTTGTCCATGATATTCAATGGAGGCTATGAAACTTCTTGAGTGAAGGGAGCTAGACTTTGTGCGGCTTTAATCAAACTTTCCTCAGCTCGAACAAAAACAAGGTTCTTTGGCCACAAGATGAAAGTACCCAGGACATTGCTTACGATCTTGAATTCATCAGAAGGGATAGGGACAGGTGCATCTGCAATGATCACCTCGTCAACTGACACTCAGACTTGATTAGCTTCCATTTATTGGTAGTAGATAGCTGATCCGAGGTTATGCACACTATCCCGTGCAACTAACCGTCTCAGAGGATCCATGATAAAAATGTCATAAGGCTCAGTAATTTCTCTTGCATGACCCTCTGATGACTGCCCGATGTTGCAACAACTCCCTTTAGAGCTATACTTATTAAGATCAAACGATTGTTGCTGGGGAGCATTGGTATCTTGTCTTGAGCTCATAAATACTATCATTTCCTCTTTCATCTTGATCAACCAGGTTTTTAGCAGTACAACAAAGGATGCTTTAGCCTTGGCCCTTGCTTCTGCTCTTTTAGTGGCCAATATAGTCCCCAATTCCTCCCTAGCCACGATGTTTGAGGAATGGCATATGGGGGCTATAAAGTAATCTCGTATCCCAATCCTGTTATATCCCAAGTTTTGATGATAACAAAAAGACAATTGTATGCAAATCATGTTTTTATAAGATTAAGAAAAGATAACAAAGTTACCAAATGCATATGGGAATGTTTTCTGGTATCTGCTGTCAAATTGAACTAGAGTGCTCGAGCATAAGCTTTGCACTCGAGCATAGATTCCTTCTGTGCTCGAGCAGGTGTGAGTGAAAGCCAGAAGGTGTTCACCCGAGAGGCATGCCACTGTTATTTTCACTGATTCACTTGAGCACTGGAGTTTGCACTCAAGCAGAGAAGCGATTCTCACTCGGGCACATGCGAGTGAAGGTCTGCGAGTGCTTGGCCGAGAGCAAGTAATATCATGCTTCCTTGATTCACTCGAGCAGAGACATCAATGCTCGAGCATGAGCATTCTGTACTCAAGCAAGGTACTACGAGTGCTTGGCCGAGAGTCATGAAGTTCAAGGAAGTGCAAGTGTGCTCGAGCACAACCTCATATGCTCGAATGACACATCTGCACCTGCAAGTGAAAATTCTATCTCTCTCCAAATCTGATGCGAGTGCTTGTATAAAAGGCAAATTACTTGAGAATATTCTTCTCACTCGAGCAGGAGTCTGTGTGCTCGAGTGAAGGCCCACATCACCTGCGAGTGATAAGTTTATCCCTCTCCAAACATGATGCGAGTGTTAATATTGAGAGCATATTCCTTGAGAATATGCATCTCACTCGAGCAGGAGTATGTGTGCTCGAGTGAGGGACCACATCACCTGCGAGTACAAAATCTCACTCTTACTAAAATGATATGCGAGTGATGACCCGAGAAGACACTCCTAGTGGAAAATGCAAGATCACTCGAGCAGGAGGAATTGTGCTCGAGTGAGACCCCACATCACTCGCGAGTGAGAATTCTGTCTCTCTGAAATTCTATGCAAGCACAACCCGATAACTGAAGCACAAAGAGGAAAATAGGAAGATCACTCGAGTGAGCCATCCATGCTCGAGTAATGCTCTGCCAGATTACCAAAAATGCCAAGTCTCACAACGTTCAATCCGAATATGGTTTATTGTTATTTATTCATATCATCATTACTTAACATCATTTTGAATATATTATAAGTGTGATACATAGAGATCGACGTTTGAAATAAGATGACACGGAGAAAGTCAAATAACGACAGACAACATCATTACAAGCACGCTCACACCTACCGCATTCAGATTATTCAAACATGCGCGTGTCTTTCCACAGTTGCAAAGTTCCGCTCCTCAAACGATGATTACCCAAACGGGCAAAAACTAAAGCAACTATATATATATAGATATTCAGAGATAGAAAATAACAACGAAGCACAAGAATTCACAAGCTTATACACGAGTCTCTGCTATTCATCATTTTTCTCTGTATACACATTGATCTTTAGTGTTTATTCATTTGCTCTGTAAGAGAGTCTTAATACAATTCAAATTCTATGCTTATTTGATCTCAAGGTATTGGGACCTTGAGTGGGTAGATTTCCTTACGAGAGAAGCAGTTGAGAGAATTCCTTGTTAAGCCTTTCACTCATAAGCCTTATAAGATACAAGCAGAAGAGAACGTTGCTTCTCGTAAGACTTACAGTGGTGTAAGCAGGAGAGAACGTTGCTGCTCATAAGTCTTGTATACATAAGCAAGTGAGAAGGGTCATAGGTTGTTTTTCTACACGTAAGACTTGTCGTAAGGGGGAGAGAAATTTCTTAGTGAGAGAATATTTCTGCTCGTAGTCCTTTCAAGGACAATTGTTGTTTTGAGGCGTTCTGAGAGCCCATTGAATCTTGGAGGTATAGTGAAAATCTCAGTAGGTCTTGATCTCTGAGGACTGGACATAGGCCTGGTTGTTAGGCCAAACCAGTATAATTCTCTATGTTCAAATCTTCTCAACTCTACTCTATCTACTATATTTTTCATATCACCACATCAAGCGAAAAATTTATAACATCACCCAATTCACCTCTTCTTGGGTGAAGCTTGCCTCTTACATTTGGTATCAGAGCCTAGTCTTCTCTGAAGAGCCTAACAGCTTGAGAAGGATCCGACAAATGGCAACAATGGGTGAAAATATCCTTCCAGACGGAGCTTCAATCACTAGACCTCCTGGTTTTACTGGAGAACATTTTTCGTTCTGGAATACTAAATTTAGAGTGTTCGTGATGGCTAATGAGTACGGCTTGTGGAATGTAATACAAGATGGTGACTATATTCCAATGAAGAAAATCGAAGATAGAGCTGTTAAGAAGAGTCCAGAAGAGTTTGACGAGAATGATAAAAGGTTAGTAACATTAAATAGTAAAGCTATTTTAATGATACAGAGTGCTCTTAGTCAAAAAGAATACTTTCGTATATGTACTCTACCTACTGCCAAAGATATGTGGGATGCTCTTGAAATTGCTCACGAAGGTACATCTGGGATCAAAGAAAATAGAATTAATACTCTAATTACAGAATATGATTTATTTCGTATGAAACCTGGAGAAAGTATATCTGAATTTGAACTCAGGTATACTCATCTTGTTAATCAATTATCTGCCCTTGGAAAGTCGTTTGATCAAAACTCCCAGGTAAGAAAGATTCTTAATATTCTGACGAAAGAATGGGAAGCAAAAGTGACAGCTATCGAAGAAGCTAAAGGAGAATCTATGAGATCTGTAGCTGCTCTCTTTGGAAGTCTTTCCGAGTATGAAGGTAAGTTGAGATTCAAAAAGGAACTTGAAGAGTTCGATGATAAGAAGAAAAAGGTAGTTGCTCTTAAAGCTATCAAGGAGGAAGAAGAATCATCCGAGAATGAATATATCCCTAATGATGATGAAATGGGAATGATCGTAAGAAAATTCAAAAGATTCTACAGAAGAGGTCAAAAGAACTTCAAAAATTATCAAGGTGGACCAAGTAAGAGAGAAAATAAAGAACAACAGATAGTATGCTATGAATGTGGAAAACCTGGACACATCAAATCTGAATGCTTCAAGAACAAAGACAAAAAGAAGCAGAAAAAGAAAGCATATATATCATCTATATGGGGAGATAGTTCGTCAGACGAAGAAAGTGACAACGACGAAGTAGCAAATCTATGCTTGGTAGCCAAGGAAGAAGAATCAGACTCTGAGGTAAGTGATTCTGAACCTTCCTATGATGAATTGTTATGTGAATATAATGTATTGCATACAGACTACATCAAAGTAGCTAAAGAAGTGGTTAGTTATAAGAAGAAAGTAAAAGAATTAGAAAGTACTGTCATATCATCATATGAAATGTGTAAAGAGAAAGATAAGAAAATGGATGATTTAACAAAAATTGTTGAAAAGTTTACTAAAGGAAGTGAAACTCTTAAGGTTATTTTAAATTCTCAGAAAGTTTCATTTGATAAATCTGGAATTGGATATAATTCTGTTCATAATAAGAATAACGGATATAAGAAGAATAGTAGAACATATCTTAAATATTATAGGAATTCTGTGCATACATCAAATCCCTTTGCATCATGTAGTTATTGTAACAGGAAGGGACATTATACTTCATCATGTTATTTCAAAAAGGGACAAGTTATTGGAACATATAAATGGGTTCCGAAAGGGACACATAAATCATATATTAACCACAAAGGACCCAAGAAAGAGTGGGTACCTAAAACTTGATCACCTTATTCTAGGTATGTCTCAAAGCATCTCGAGCGAACAAATGGTATATTGATAGTGGTTGTTCAAGACACATGACTGGTGACAAAAATAAGTTCACCATGCTGGAAACCAAAGATGGAGGAAAGGTGACATTTGGAGGTAATCAATCTGGACGTATTGCTGGAATTGGTGAAATAGGAAAATCCGATGGTTTTCAAATCAATGGAGTATATTATGTTGAGGGATTATGCCACAACCTCCTGAGTGTAAGTCAAAGCACTGACAAAGATAACTGGGTAATTTTTGACTCAAAAGAATGCTTGATAGTAAGTAAGAAAGATCTGCCGCTGAACAAAGAATCTATCAAGGCAAAGATTCGAGCTCAAAGGGACGGTAATTGTTATACTATTGATTTAAATTCAAATTCTTCTGAAAATTGTTTTCTTAGTCGATCAGAGGAAAGTTGGTTATGGCATAAGCGTTTGGCTCATGTCAATATGAATCAACTTGACAAACTGATTAGAAAAGATTTAGTTGTTGGTCTACCCAAACTCAAATTCAAAGATAATATGATTTGTGAAGCATGTCAAAAAGGCAAACAAACTAAATCTTCTTTTAAAACAAAATATGAGATTTCTACTTCAAAACCTTTACAATTACTTCATATGGATTTGTTAGGACCTGCAAGAGTAAGAAGTTTTGGAGGAAATTTATATACTTTAGTAATTGTCGATGATTTTACAAGATTTGCATGGACTATATTTATTGCTTCAAAAGATGAAACTTTTGCTGAATTCATTATGTTTGCCAAAAAGGTTCAAAATGAGAAAGGTATTTCTATTGTTTCTATTAGGACAGACCATGGAGGAGAATTTGATAATCAACTATTTGAAAACTACTGCAACAACGAAGGAATAGATCATAACTTCTCTGCTCCTAGAACACCTCAACAAAATGGAGTAGTGGAAAGAAAGAACAGAGTTCTTATAGAAATGGCG
The DNA here is from genome assembly GCA_963210345.1 of Inga oerstediana. Classification (NCBI taxonomy): domain Eukaryota; kingdom Viridiplantae; phylum Streptophyta; class Magnoliopsida; order Fabales; family Fabaceae; genus Inga; species Inga oerstediana. The sequence continues at coordinate 25,368,513 of OY723400.1, read as the reverse complement.
AGAGCATTACTTAATGAAAAAGAAATGTCACAAGTGTTCTGGGCAGATGCAATGAGTACTGCATGCTATATTTCAAACCGAGCATATATTCGCAAATCACTTGGAAAGACGCCATATGAACTTTACAAAGGAAGAAAGCCAAATATTGCTCATCTACATATCTTCGGGTGTAAGTATTTCATTCACAACAATGGTAAAGAAAACTTAAGTAAATTTGATTCAAAGTCTGATGAAGGTATATTTCTAGGATATTCTAATAAAAGTAAGGCTTATAGAGTTTTCAATAAAAGAACATGTACTGTTGAAGAATCTATTCATGTTGTGTTTGATGAAATTGAATCTCAGATAAAACTTATTGATGAAGAAGAAATGGATTCAATCAAGAAAAAAAAATCTATTTCAAAACAAGATGATTTTGAAACAAATGATTTTCAAAATTTAGAAGATGATCATGCTCAACCAAAAGCATGGAGACATATGAAGGATCATCCAATTGATCAAGTTATAGGAGATATTCATGAAGGTGTCAAAACCAAAAATAGAATCCTAAATGAAGTAACATTTTCTGCTTTTATTTCTGAAATTGAACCTTCTAATATAGAATAAGCTTTATCTGACAATGATTGGGTGATTGCTATGCAAGAAGAACTAAATCAGTTTCAAAGAAATCAAGTTTGGGATTTGGTTCCTCGACCTAAAGATCATACGGTTATAGGGACCAAATGGGTTTTCAAAAACAAACTTGATGAATCAGCAATCATTGTGAGAAATAAAGCAAGATTGGTTGCCAAAGGCTATAATCAAGAAGAAGGTATTGATTATGAGGAAATATATGCTCCAGTGGCAAGATTGGAAGCAATACGAGTACTCCTAGCCTTTACTGGCATTAAAGGTTTTAAACTTTATCAAATGGATGTGAAAAGTGCTTTTCTAAATAGTTATATTATGGAGGAAGTATATGTAGAACAACCTCCTGGTTTTGAAGATGAAACAAAACCTGACCATGTCTTCAAACTTAAGAAAGCACTATATGGTTTGAAACAAGCACCTAGAGCTTGGTATGAAAGACTAAGCAAATTTCTTCTTGATCAAAGTTTTGTCAGAGGTAAAGTTGATACAACTCTATTCATCAAACATAACAAAAATGATATTCCAATTGTTCAAATTTATGTTGATGATATTATTTTTGGTGCTACTAATGAATCTATGTGTCAAGAATTTTCTAAGATTATGCAGGGAGAATTTGAAATGTCCATGATGGGAGAATTAAACTTCTTTCTTGGACTTCAAATCAAACAAAAGAAGAATGGTATATTTATATCTCAGACAAAGTATTTGAAAGAGTTGTTAAAGAAATATGGATTAGATAATGCTAACGGAGCTGATACTCCAATGAGTTCTACAACGCTATTGGATGCTGATATAAAGGGACCTAGCTTCAACATCACAAAGTATATAGGAATGATTGGCTCATTACTCTATCTCACAGCAAGCAGGCCAGATATTCAGTTTAGCGTAGGAATGTGTGCAAGGTATCAATCCGCTCCTAAGGTATCTCATGCAGAGACAGTAAAAAGAATCTTCAAATATCTAGGAGATACTTCAGAGCTTGGTCTTTGGTATCCGAAAAGAGGGAACGAGTATTTAATGTCATATTCAGATTCAGATCACGGAGGATACAAAACTGACAGAAAGAGTACCAGTGTTTAATGTCAATTTCTTGGAGGTTCTCTAGTATCATGGTTCAGCAAAAAGCAGAACACAGTTTCATTATCCTCGACTGAAGCTGAATATATAGCTGTTGCAAGTTGCTGTTCTCAAGTGTTATGGTTGAAACAACAACTTCAAGATTTAGGAATTTATTTAAAAGAAATTCCAATTTATTGTGATAACACTAGCACGATAAGCTTGGCCAAGAATCCTGTACAACACTCAAGGACCAAGCACATAGATATTCGACATCACTTCATTCGAGATCATGTTCAAAAGAAGGATGTCAAAGTGGAATTCATACCAACTCATCTTCAACTTGCGGATATCTTCACAAAGCCAATTGCAAAAGATCAATTCTTATATATTCGAAGAGAATTGGGAATGGTTAATCCCAATGAGTTGTAAGTTTTCTTGTTAAAAATTTGAATTAAATGTTCCTTTTGATGATAATCATACTGACTTTAGCATCGGAGTGTTAAAAACCTTTTTGCAGGTCTGTTACTCAAGCACTAGGAGTGCTGCTTGAGTGATAAGCGGTTCACTCAAGCACAAGCAGTTCTGCTCGAGCACAGCACTATTAAAAATGCTCTGCTTCTTGACATGTAAAACAGAGGTTAACAGAGGAAATAAGAATACCAAGAGACTGTATCAAAAGTAACAGTGAGAATCAAATTCACTCGCGAGTGAGGAACTCTCACTCGAGCATGATATGAACATGCTTGAAGTGAGGAGTGCCTGCTCGAGTGAAGAAGAAGAATTTCTTTTCAAAAGCTATCCAAATCATGGTTACTCAAATGATTTTGGAGGATTTGAGTACAAAGACACAAGATATGTCAAGAAATCCACAATCCAGGTACGTTTTACATATTTTATTAATTTTTCCAGAAAATCACTCGAGCACTGATAAAACACACTCGAGCACACTATGAACATCACTCGAGCACTAGGGTTCATGCTTGAGCACTGTCACTTATATCAGTTACGCGGGAGCTCAGAACGTCACACTTCCTGCTCTCACTTGAAGGGCGTAACTCTTCACCTTCAACCGTTTTCCCTTCAATCAATCGCGTCCATTTGCCTCAAATCACCGTTACATCTCTTCAATCCTCTATAAAAGGTGATTCTTATCCTTGGCATTTCTCAGTCGTGCCCTAATCTCAGTTTGTTTTTCTCTTCACTTTCAAAAACTGTGAGTTCTTGTATCTTTCTCACTTTCTCTACAATGGCAAGAACCAAACTACCCTCTATCCCTCAAAGATCTCACTCTCCATCTCCTACTCAGTCTGCTGCGAGTGCATCTGGTACCCCAGAACCTACACCTCCCTCTCCCAAAATCTCTTCCTCATCGTCACCTCCTCCTAAGCCCAAGACCAAAAAGAGGACTCCGGCTAAGAAACCTCACCCAAAGCCTCAAATTTCAAAGAAAGACCAACCTCCTTAGAAGAAACCAAAGGGTGTGGTGTTCAAGGAACCAATAGTTACCAGGTCTCAATCCAAGGAGGTTCAAGGAAAAGGGAAGAAAAAGGAAACAGAGCAACCTCAACAATCTTCTTCTTCCTCTGGTGAGTCATTCAACAAACAACTTTGGGAGGCATTGGAGAAGTCCAAACTTGAAAAGATAGTTGGAAAGATTGCTTCTTAAGCCGGTGTTTCAAGTTCACAACATATTGGCCAATCAAGTGCCTCTGCTTCAGGAGCACCTTCTGCCTCACAAGCACCAGTGGATGATCACATCACCAGTCCTCCTGAGGGATTCAATGTTGAAGAACTAAAAGCACTGCCTCAGAAGGTATTTGATGATGAATTTAGTCATAGACACTTCTGTCCTGTGGTGTATGTGGATTTGGATTACTTAAAGAAGAATTGTCATTTGGATTTATACCCTTATCTTCAATACTATGCTCCCTGGCTAAATATCCATATACCATATTCTCCGACAGTTGTGAAAACCTTTTATTGCAACATAAAGTCTCATAATATTAAGTCTAGATCTGGTGAATTGATTGAGGAAGCAGTATCTACAAATGTTAGAGGAAGATTTATTATGATATCTGCCAAGATCATAAATGACTTACTTGGTTATGTTGCACCTCCTCCTGATCCACCCTCTTTCTCTGCCAATGAAGCTTTCAAAATTTTGAGACCAAAAGACCCAATAGGCCCCCTCAATTTCAAACCTATTGATATGCCTGATATTCACAGAGTTCTTCATTATATATATTCCCGAAGCATAGTCAATAAATCCAAAAATTATACCCATTTTACTCAAAAGGATTATTATTTGTTGGCCTCTTTCATTACCGGGCAACAAAGGAATGTGGGGGAGATTATCTTTAACGAGATGAGAAGATTTCGATTTTCTTCATCAAGAAACACAACCATTCCATATCCTCAGCTTGTATCCTTCATTCTGATAAAAAATAAGATTTGGTATTTAGAAGGAACTGAAAGGGTACTTATTTCGCGATTTGGTAAGACTCAACTAACTCATATGGGTATTAATCTTCCTGTGAGTCGAACCAAAGCTACATCTAAGAGGGAAACCACTCCATCCAGAGGAGATGAAGCACAATCATCTGCTCAGAGTCCTATTCCTCCTCCTTCCTTCATTAATGCCTCTCTTTCCAACCATGTGACTGAGGCAATCAATCAAGCTATATCAAGTCTGAAGAAGGAGTTAGTGGCTGAGTATGAGAAACTTGTGGAAAAGATGGAGTCATAGGTCATCAAATTGGTAGACAAGGCCAATACCAATTTTGAGTTGATGTTCAAGACTCAGGATGAGATGTCTCAGAGGATAACAAATATGGAGACCTTCTTGCACTCACATTTCCCCTCTTCATCTTCAGAGGTGCCTCCTGAGACCACTCATACTTCTGTACCACAGACTCATGTACTCTTCACCGATCCAGATTCTAATGTTGATGTTACTTTTGATCGGTCACCTTCACTACCTCCCTCATCCTCTATACCACAGCCATCATCTCCACCAATTGACCCTCTCACTGCCATGGTTTCCTTTGTTCCACCTCCTGATATCACTTTTCCTCAGCCCCCTTCTGATGCTGACAAAACGGGGGAGAAGGATGTGTGATGATTTCTGAGCTTCTGTGGGATGTATTTGGGTAGATTTTCTGTATGGGGTAGGATTTGATGTTATTTGATGTTATTTTAGATTATGAGTTATTATGTTATTATTATGTTGTTGATCATTTGAATTCAAGGTTAATATTAATGAATTTTTTTTTCAAATTTCAAGTTATTCATGAGTTTGATTATCAAGTTTAAATGATGTTTCAAGTTATTAAAGTTGTTATTTATCTCATACTATGCTTATCTTGGTTGTTAAGCGTCCAGAGGAAGCATTGCAGGAAAACTTGAACTTGAAACTAAAACTTGATATGCATTTGGAAACATTGAAGAATTTCAATAATTTTCAATCTTAATCAATTTTTTTTAAACTTTCATCACAAAGGTTTTGTCATCATCAAAAAGGGGGAGAATGTTAGATCCCAAGTTTTGATGATAACAAAAAGACAATTGTATGCAAATCATTTTTTATAAGATTAAGAAAAGATTGCAAAGTTACCAAATGTATATGGGAATGTTTTCTGGTATCTGCTGTCAAATTGAACTGGAGTGCTCGAGCATAGATTCCTTCTATGCTCGAGCAGGTGCAAATGAAAGCCAGAAAGTGTTCACCCGAGAGGCATGCCACTGTTATTTTCACTGATTCACTCAAGCACTGGAGTTTGCACTCGAGCAGAGAAGCGATTCTCACTCGGGCACATGCGAGTGAAGGTCTGCGAGTGCTTGGCCGAGAGCAAGTAATATCATGCTTCCTTGATTCACTCGAGCAGAGACATCAATGCTTGAGCATGAGCATTCTGTACTCGAGCAAGGTACTGTGAGTGCTTGGCCGAGAGTCATGAAGTTCAAGGAAGTGCAAGTGTGCTCGAGCACAACCTCATATGCTCGAGTGACACATCTGCACATGCGAGTGAAAATTCTATCCCTCTCCAAATCTGATGCGAGTGCTTGTATAAAAGGCATATTACTTGAGAATATTCTTCTCACTCGAGCAGGAGTCTGTGTGCTCGAGTGAAGGCCCACATCACCTGCGAGTGATAAATTTATCCCTCTCCAAACATGATGCGAGTGTTGATATTGAGAGCATATTCCTTGAGAATATGCATCTCACTCGAGCAGGAGTATGTGTGCTCGAGTGAGGGACCACATCACCCGCGAGTACAAAATCTCACTCTTACTAAAATGATATGCGAGTGATGACCCGAGAAGACACTCCCAGTGGAAAATGCAAGATCACTCGAGCAGGCGGAATTGTGCTCGAGTGAGACCCCACATCACTCTCGAGTGAGAATTCTGTCTCTCTGAAATTCTATGCAAGCACAACCCGATAACTGAAGCACAAAGAGGAAAATAGGAAGATCACTCGAGTAAGCCATCCATGCTCGAGTGATGCTCTGCCAGATCACCAAAAATGCCAAGTCTCACAACGTTCAATCCGAATATGGTTTATTGTTATTTATTCATATCATCATTACTTATTATCATTGCTTAACATCATTTTGAATATATTATAAGTGTGATACATGGAGATCGACGTTTGAAATAAGATGACACGGAGAAAGTCAAATAACGGCAGACAACATCATTATAAGCACGCTTACACCTACCGTATTCATATTATTCAAACATGCGCGTGTCTTTCCACAGTTGCAAAGTTCCGCTCCTCAAACGATGATTACCCAAACGGGCAAAAACTAGAGCAACTATATATATACAGATATTCAGAGATAGAAAATAACAACAAAGCACAAGAATTCACAAGCTTATACACGAGTCTCTGCTATTCATCATTTTCTCTGCATACACATTGATCTTCAGTGTTTATTCATTTGCTCTGTAAGAGAGTCTTAATACAATTCAAATTCTATGCTTATTTGATCTCAAGGTATTGGGACCTTGAGTGGGTAGATTTCCTTACGAGAGAAGTAGTTGAGAGAATTCCTTGTTAAGCCTTTCACTCATAAGCCTTATAAGATACAAGCAGAAGAGAACGTTGCTTCTCGTAAGACTTGCAGTGGTGTAAGCAGGAGAGAACGCTGCTGCTCATAAGTCTTATATACATAAGCAAGTGAGAAAGGTCATAGGTTGTTTTTCTGCACGTAAGACTTGTCGTAAGGGGGAGAGAAATTTCTTAGTGAGAGAATATTTCTGCTCGTAGTCCTTTCAAGGACAATTGTTGTTTTGAGGCGTTCTGAGAGCCCATTGAATCTTAGAGGTATAGTGAAAATCTCAGTAGGTCTTGATCTCTGAGGACTGGACGTAGGTCTGGTTGTTAGGCCGAACCAGTATAATTCTCTGTGTTCAAATCTTCTCAACTCTACTCTATCTACTATATTTTTCATATCACCACATCAAGCGAAAAATTTATAACATCACCCAATTCACCCCCCTCTTGGGTGAAGCTTGCCTCTTACAAATCCTTCCTCCAACTCCCCTGGCATGGCCTGGATGCTCATGTATGCTAGTAGAAACAGTCAGATTATCCTTCCTGCCCTCCGACTTAAAAGATCCCTCAGCTTGTTTTTTTCTAAGTTTCACCTGTAAGATAATACAAATAACAAACACAAGTAATGAAGTATGTTTCGTATGTAATTAATAACAGCAATGAGATATACTTACAATTTTTTCACCTACTATACGAGATTTTTCACTCGTATAAGACCCAGTCCTCTTTTGGTGTGCAAACAACCATTTTTCTTCGCTATGAATTAGAGAAGGTGGAGAAAGAAGAACAGAAGGATTAGATTGAGATGCTTCTTCCAATCTCTTTCGTTTCGCTGCCAACAAGCACTACTGGAAAAATCACTTTTAAGACCGGTTAAAAAAGACATTTTTGACCGGTTCTGGATCCAGTCTTGATACAGTCGGTCTAAAAATGCTGCTACTTTTTAGACCAGTTATGGAACCGGTATTAAGAAAAAGTTTTAAGATCGATTATTGTAAAACCGGTCTAAAAATAAATATTTTTAGACTGGTTATCAGAGGAACCGGTCTAAAAGGTTAACATTTTAGATCGATTTTCTAAAAATCCGGTCTAAAAAGTTGAAATATTAAGATCGGTTTTCTGTAAAACCGATCTAAAAATTCAACTTTTTAGACCGGTTCTCTCTAAAACTAGTCTTAAATAAACTTTTCAGACCGGTTTTGGAGAGAACCGGTATTAAAAGTTGGGTTTTTTTAAAATTTTTGTTTAAAAGATATACCCAACAAGCCATTTCCCTTGTTAAAACATTTCACTCAGCAAGCAGCAGCTAGTTCAATGACATTCAAATAAATATTCTCTTATAGATTATATAACTAACATTTTAATGACAAGTGAGAGACTCAAAACTCATTTGAACATATTAAAACTCAACTCCCTTGTGCTTAAACAATGCTAGCCAAACAGAAGCAAGAAAAACAACCATGAACAATAAACTCACAATCATAGACAAATATAGTTCATAATTCAAATATAGTTCATGATAATTCTTTTAGCTAACTAATCTTCAATGTAGTTTTATAAAGGGATATTCTCCTATATCCCTTCATGATGTCATTTCTTGTGCCGTGTTCATTGTCTGCTTCATCTTCTCTTTCAATTCTGGTAAACCCCTTGAAAAAGAAGGAGTCTCAAGTAGATCATTCATTGAATGACTTTCCTGATTAATATCAATGACCATTTTCCTTGGAGAGCTACATACCACATTTTATTTGCCTGATCAGTAAAATAGAACACTTGTTTCGCTTGATATGCCATAATAAATGGTTCATTTCTAAAACTTCTACTATTCAAATCAACCAATGTAAATCCCAACTGAACAATCATCACACCATTGTTGACATCAACCCACTTGCATTTGAAAATGGGAAGTCTAACTTTAACATAATCAACCAACCAAATCTCTTCAATCACTCCATAATAAGGTATTGCTGCCAATCTAGGATTCTTATCTTTTGAACTAGAGAAGTGCATAGATTCAGCCATTAACATAACCCCACTGTTCTGGACGGTGCTGCTATCATCAAGGGACTTTATGTAAAACGTATAACCATTGATCACAAATGAAGTCCAACTTATGACATCAACCTCAGGACCACGTGCTAACCATTTAATTGTATCAAAAACACATTCTTCTCGTCAACCTTTTGTTTGAACCAATGTGCAAAAGTTTTGTTATGCTCCCTAATTAACCTTTGTTCAGTCATTCGACTATTTCCTTTCCGTACAATTTCTTTATGAGCATTAATGTAATATTGAACTTCATCAACATTATTCAAGATGTACAAGTGGACTTGTTGCAATTCATCAGGATCCATACTCTTTACTGAAGCCCTGTGTCTACTGCCTTCTTCGTTATGAAGTTCAGGAAGTCCAATATGTCCTAAATTTGACAAGTAATCTTGACAAAACTCCATGGCTTCTTCAGAAACATATTTCTAAACAATAGATATTTTAGGCTGGTTAGGGTTCTTCACATACCCTTATAGGATTTTCATAGTTCTTTCAATTGGGTACATCTATCGTAAATAGATAGGGCCACACAACTTGATCTCCCTGACTAGATGAACAATTAGATGTACCATGATGTCAAAAAAAGAAGGAAGAAAAAACTTCTCAAGCTGGCACAAGATCATATATCCTTAATTTTCCAGTTATCCAATTTTTCTGTCTCAATGACTTTACTATAAATAGAATTGAAAAAGAAATAAAGTCTAGTCAAAATATGTTGAAGATCATATTCGATAATGCCTCGAATAGCTACTGGGAGCAGTTGTTGCATTAAGACATGACAATCATGAGATTTTAGTCCCACTAACTTCAAGTTTTTCATCGACACAAGCTTCCTAACATTTGAAGAATACCCTGAAGGAATTTGATGCCCTGTAAACACTGACAAAAGCTTCTTTTCTTATTCTTAGACAAAGTATGAGTAGCTGGAGGACAAAAAGTTATCTTACCATATGGCTTTGGATGCAAGTCTGCTCGTATCCCCATTTCTTGCAAATCTAATATTGCCTTCATGCCATCCTTAGAACTACCTTGTATACAAAGCAGTATCCCAACAATACTATCACAAACATTTTTCTCCACATACATGAAATCAATGTAGTGTCTCACATCAAGCTTCAGCCAATATGGAAGATTGAAGAAGACAGACCTCTTTTTCCATTTACTTTTCTCATTACTATTCTTTGTAGTCTTACCAAAGATAACATTCATATTTTTCACCTTTTCATAAACTTGCTCCCCAGTTAATTCCTTCAGAGCATCTTCAAACTCTTGTCCACCAAAAAAAGCTTTCTTTAATTTGCGATACGGGTGGTCTCATCTAAGAAATATCCTATGGCCAAGATAAACGGTCTTTCTTCTATGTTGAAGTTGATGGTAGCATGTTCATTCTTCACAAATCGAACATGCTTTATAGCCTTTAACACTATAGGCTGACAGGTTTCCATATACAGGAAAGTCATTTATAGTACAAAAGATCATGGCTCGCATTTTAAAAACCTCCTTTTTGTTCGCTTCAAAAACATCAATACCTTCTTCCCACAACTCTTTCAAGTCTTTGATCAAGGGCTCTAGGTAAACATCTATATCATTTCCAGGTTTTTTGGTCCCGAAATCAATATAGATAACATGATATACTTTCGTTTCATGCATAACAGAGGAGATAAGTTGTAAATTACCAACAGAACAGGCCATAAACTATGTATACTGCTCAGGCTACCAAAAGGATTCATGCCATCCATGCTAAGCCCAAGCCTAAGGTTCCTAGGCTCTTTACCGAAGGTAGGAAATAATTGATCGATTTTCTTCAATTGAGAAGAATTAGCAGGATGTTGAAGCTTTCCATCGGATATCCTATCATCAACATGCCATATCAAATTTCTTGCATCGTTTCCATTAGCAAACAAGCGCTTGAACTTTGGTATGATTGGAAGGTACCATAACACTTTTGCAGGAGCGTTATTTGATTTGTACCTCAGGGCTTCACATATTGGACACTGTTGTTCCTCTTCATGCTCTTTTCTATACAATATACAATCATTAGGGGATACATGGATCTTTTTATACTTTATCCCTAGTGGACACAATATTTTCTTAGCATCATAGTATAGAGAAGGTAACACATTATCATCTGGAAGCATGTCCTTAAAAGCCTCAAGCATTTCTGAAAAACTCTTGTCGCTCTATCCATGCTGTGGTTTCAAGCTTACGAATTTCAATACTACTTTCAACAATTGGTACTTTTTACACCCCATGTACAACGGCGTCTCAGTATCTCTATATATATTACCATATGCATATGATTGCTCAAAAGTCTCTTCTCCTACATCATAAATAATATCCTCTATCCGATCATCCGTATCCGTGTCATTATCATCAAAGTTCACTCCCCTTGTTGAGATAAACTTGGCATTTCTAATTCTTCACCATGCCATACCCACACTGTATAACTCTTACAAAATCTTTCACAAATTAAATGTGTGTATATATATCTGCAGTACTTAGTCGCTTCTTATTCAAACATACTACACAAGGGCAATAAAACTTCTCACTACCATCATCAGCATTTCTACTAGGGAAGTCTAAAAAGCCCCTCACCCCATTATCATTTTCAACACTCGTTCGTTTAGCATTTATCCAGCTATGATACAATATATCTCAACACTTCTAGCACCTTATATCCAACAACAAAAGGATAGACAAAAAAAACAATAACAATAGAGTTTTAGATATTTCAACAAAATTAATAGGCACTATTTGAAATTAGTATTGTTTTAACAAACCAATAACACTAACAATAATCAAACAATCGCACTAAATTAAAATAGAACATAGAGTGGTATTAATCTAAGCCAAATATCACGGGGATGTAATCAAAAGTTAGAGCATATATCTAACAAGAATATGCAGATTTAATTTTTTCCAGATTACATTTAAGTGCTCAAAGCGACAACAAGAACCATTTTTTCATAAAACATTATTAATTATTGAACAATGTACAACTAAATAACAGATCAAACACTAACCTAATTGAAGACCAAGGAGTGAGCTTTAACCCAAAGTCATGGTGGCATCGACTAAGGTTAAAATGAAGTCCTCAAATTCACAATACTGACAAAGGGAAGTCAAGTTAGAGGAGAATGGTCACTGCGGAGATTAGAGGTGGCAGCGGAGAAGACTGACAATAATCAAAGAACAGCGATAATGAACACAGTAACGACAGCGGTAATGACGGAGGAGAGTTGAGCAAATAAGGGACAAGACGCCATGGATGAGTTAAGAACAAGCACGGACAAAGCTCACAAAGAAATGGCAAAAAGAGAAGAAAGGGTTCATAGAGCGTGCGATCTAGGCTTGGGAGTAAAAATAAGGGCAAAAAATCTTACCTTTAAAACTGGTGTTTATTAAAAATCGGTCTTAAAAGAGTGAAATTTCACATTTAAGACTGGTTTGTACAAAAAACCGGTCTTAAAATGTTAAAATTTTTATGAATTTAAAATGTTTTAACATTTAAGACCCGTTTACATATAAACCGGTCTTAAAAGTAAAATATTTAAGACCGGCTTTAAATCTTTAACATTTTAAAACTGGTATTAAATCTTTAACATTTAAGACCGGTTTATATGCAAACCAGTCTTAAATGTTAAAACATTTTAAATTCAAAAAATTTTAACATTTTAAGACCGGTTTTATTTATAACTGGTCTAAATAAATTTTTTAAGATCTGTTTCTTTAAGAACCAGTCTTAGAAGTTCAATATAATTACAAAACTGCCACTGTGCAAATTTTTAAGAACTTATCCGCCAAAACCTGTCTAAATGTGGCGGTCTAAAAAGGGTTTTTTCCAGTAGTGAAGTCTCTTTCAGCCTTTACATAACCCCCATGAGACATTGTATGAGGGCAATCATTCTTTCTACCACTATCTTGTGCTTTTTGCCTTTTTGCCTGTGAATAAGAAATTATACAAAAGGAAAGTGTTATAATCAATTAAGATAATTGCTATGTAAATAAAATGAAAAATAAGTCAACTAACCAAAGATTCTGGAGTAGTCCAAAGCCTAACAAATGCATCCCAAGTTCCTTGATCAAGAAATGTATATTGATCACACAGATTAAGACGAGGCTGACCATCTTTCACCTCGATATGAATGTAATTGTTGGTCAGATTTGTCTTAAACTTGCTCCAACGATCATAACAATAAGTCATTGTCTTATTGTACAACATCTCATTCTGAGGAATGTCGTAGGTGAGCTGGAATGTATGCATTGAAGGAGTAAGTGACAAATTTGTGACATATTTGATAATAATTACATACAGAATAGAAGAGAGAATTTTATACATGGATAGTGTCCCAAATATGTTGCCACACCTTTTCATCGACATTTCTCCACTCTTCTATCAAGATGCTCGGCTTGTTGCATGCAAAGAAGCTGACAAAACTCTTATACCGTTAGGCATTAGGCTCGATTGGTTTCCAATATCTATCAAACTCAATCGGTATCTTTTGCCCTACACTCCAACTACGGGAAATGTCTGTCAATTATGTGCCACGTCTACCCCTCCGTACAGACTGGCTACTAGGCTCACTATGATCTTGGCTCCAAGCATTACTAGGCTCACTCTGATTAACATAGATGGCTGACTCTGCTGAGCAATAGGTGGCTGACTATAAGGAGCACCAGCTGGATGACTCTACTAGGTAATAGGTGGCTGACTCTGAGGTGCAGTAGGTGGCTGATCCTTTACACTAGGATGCTGGGATCTGTCATTTTCCTGTAATGACAATAAAGAAAGATAAATTGTTAAGTTACAACATGAGAAGACTATATCTATAGAAAAACTATATACATTAAACGTCTATAAATCATAATCATAATTACTTTAGATCAAAGTAGTATCATAAAGTGATATCCTCTTATATTCCCTTATGATGATCATTTCTTGTGCCGTGTTCATTATCTGCTTCATCTTCTTCGTTCAATTCTGGTAGACCCCTGGAAAAATAAGGAGTCTCAAGAATATCATAATTTGAGCGACTTTTCTCATCAATATCAATGACCCTTTTCCTTGGAGAGCTACTGACCATATTTTATTTACTTGATCAGTAATATAGAACACTTGTTACGCTTGATCTGCCATAATGAAAGGTTCATCCCAAAAACTTCTATTACTCAGATCTACTAATGTAAATCCTAACCTTTCAACATTCACACCATTATTGACATCAACCCACTTGTATTTGAAAATGGGAAATCTAATTTTAACATAGTCAACAACCCATATCTCTTCAATAATCCCATAATAAGGTATGACAGCCAATTTAGGGTTTTTATCTTTTAAACTAGAGAAGTGTATAGATTCAGCTACTAATACAACACTACTATTCTGGACGGTGCTCTTATTATCTAGGAACTTCATGTAAAAAGTATAACCATTGATCACAAATGAATTCCAACTTATGACATCAACTTCAGGACCACGTGCTAACCAATTTATTGTATCAGAAACGCATTATTCTCCTTCAACCTTTTGTTTAAACCAATGCACAAAAGTTCTGTTATGCTCCCTAATTAACCTTTGTTCAGTCATTCGACAATTTTGTTTATGTACAATTTCTTTATGCGCATTCATGTAATATTGAACTTCATCAACATTATTTAAGATGTACAAGTGGACTTGTTGCAATTCATCAGCATCTACACTCTTTACTGTTGCCACGCTTCTAGCCCCTTCTTGATCTTGACGTTTAGGAATCCCAATATGTTAAACATTTTACAAATAATGTTGACAAAATTCCATAGCTTCTTCATAAATATATTTCTGAACAATAGATGCTTCAGGCTGGTTGGGGTTCTTCACATACCCTTTTAGGATTTTCATAGTTCTTTTGATTGGGTACATCCACTGAAAATAGATAGGGCCACACAACCTTTTCTCCCTTACTAGATGAACAATCAGGTGTACCATAATGTCAAAAAAAGAAGAAAAAAATTCTCAAGCTGGCACAAGATCATATATCCTTTATTTTCCAATTCCTTCAATCTTTCTGTGTCAATGACTTTACAACAAATGGCATTGAAGAAGAAACAAAGTCTAATCAATATGTGTTGAAGATCATATTCGACAATGCCTCGAATAGCTACTGGGAGTAGTTGTTGCATTAAGACATGACAATCATGAGACTTTAGCCCTATTAACTTCAAGTCTTTCATCGATACAAGCTTTTTAAAATTTGAAGAACACCCTGAGGGAACTTTGGCTCCATGTAAACACTCACAAAACTTTCTTTTCTCATCCTTAGACAAAGTATGAGTAGCTAGAGGATAAAAAGTTCTATTACCATATGGCCTTGGATGTAAATCTTCTCATATTCCCATTTCTTACAAATCTAATCTTGCCTTCACGTTGTCCTTAGAACTTCCTTGTATGTTGAGCAGTGTCCCAACAATACTATCACATACGTTCTTCTCCACATGCATGAAATCAATACAGTGTTTGACGTCAAGATTGCACAAATATGGAAGATCGAAGAAGACGAACCTTTTTTTCCATATATTTTTCTCATTTTTACTCTTTGATGACTTACCAAAGATAGTATTGATATTTTTCACCTTTTCATAAATTTTCTCCCTAGTCAATGCCTCTAGAGCATCTTGAAACTCTTGGCCAATGAAAAAAGCTTTTTATAATCTATGATAAGGGTGGCTTCGTCTAAGAAATCACCTATGGCCAAGGTAAACTGTCTTTCTTCCATGTTGAAGTTGATGGTAGCATGTGCCTTCTTCACAAATCGAACATGCTTTATGGTCTATAACACTATATCCTGACAAGTTCCCATATGCAAGGAAGTTATTCATAGTACAAAAGATCATTGCTCGCATATTAAAAGTCTTCTTCTTGTTCGTATAAAAAATATCAACACCTTTATCCCACAACTCTTTTAAGTCTTCTATCAAGGGTTCTATGTAACACCCCGATTTTCGATTAAGGGCTAATGGCATTGAGATTGATTATAAAATTGTGTAATTAAATATTTTGGGAGAAATATAATATGAATTTGGTGTAAATGTGTGTGGTATTAGAGATTAAGGGATGAGATGTTGCCAAGTGGCATTATGGTGGACCATAGGATGAGGCATATGAGACAAAAACCACTTTTTCTCTCTCCTCTCTCTCCTATGCGTTTTTGGAGGCATGTGAAGGGGGTGGGGCAGAATTTTTCTGCACTTCATCATCATCTCCACCTCTCTTCCTTCTCTCTCTCGTTCTCTCTCCCCTTCTCTCCATTTTCGCCATTGTTGCTCAAGAAAGAGGAAGTGAAAGCTGAATTTTGAGGTAAGCAAATGGCCTCAAATGCCAAAATGCTCTTCATTAACATTGTTCCTTGAGCTAAGAGCTTTCATCCTATGGTTGTAGTTTCTCCATTGGTGGTGATTTGAGGATCACGAAAATATGAAGTTTGGAGAATCAAAGAGTGCCTTTGAGAAAGTTGATAAGGTATGTGAAACCAATCCTTCTATCTATGTTTCATGCCAAATGATTATGTTTGGATTTTCTGGAATTATTGCCCTAATTTCGAAATTGAGGGCCATTGAGAGTTTGATATGTGTATGGTATGGAATCTGTATATTTGGAATGCATTGTGGATAGATAGAATGGTTTGGGTTGGAAATTGTTAAGTTGGAGAATTTGAGATTTTAGTGTTTAATGTTCCCAAAGCCAAAGCATGATAATGGAATAGGATTTTGGTGATTTTGACATTCCCATTGGATTCCTTGAGTGATTTTGTGTGGGAATGAGCTTGGTTATTGATTTTGGGTTCATTTGAATCACTTGGGAAAAGTTGAAAAGTGGTCTTGTTTAAGCTCTGTTTTTCGCTGTCAGTTTGGATGAGCGTTTTGAGTGACCAAATGGTTTCAGAAAATTGTGAAACTTTCCAGTCATAAAGTTCACATCCCAAGCTTCAAAATGGACATATATTTTGTGTCATTTCGTTGAGTATTCTGTGAGATATGGTTGTCCAAAGTTTGGTACAAAAACAGAACTCGGTTTTGGGGGCAGTGATGAGTGTTGTGTAATTCTGGAATTGTGTAGTGATTTCCAGTGAAGGGCTATATTTTTCCTTGAAAGAGGACTCATATACCTTTCATTTGGCTTTGGAATCACTCCGTTTCGATTTTTCTAGAATTAGTTATGGTTTTTCGAAGTTCAGCCCAGAGTCAGGAAACTTCTGGGCCGCGGCCCAAGCCTTTCTGACCTGTTTTGGGCCGCGGCCCAAGAGTGGTGGGCCGCAGCCCAAGACCTTCTAACCATCTTTGGGCCGCAGCCCAAGGAATGGTGGGCCGCGGCCCACCCCTGTTTTTCAGCACTTAGTGTTTTCGAAAAGTGACCTTCAACCTTTTGTTTCCCAACCTTTTAGGGGTTTTATTAGAGGCATTTGTGGCCTCTTAAGGGTCAATTATGATAACCATTTAAGTGATAAGAAGTCATTGAGATTTGGACAAAGAGAATGATCCTATGTCCTTGATTTGGTTATAGGGTTTGATATTCGCCTTGATCATGGTTTGACATCCGCTCGGATCGCGAGTAGCCGATGCTGGAGCATACGTGGAAAGAGTGTAGGGAACTTACCTCTCCTGCATGTATTGATAATTGTATTTGTGTATTGATGCATGTTATTGCTTTGCGTGATTATGTGAGACATGTATGAATGATTGTAGCTCTGTTTCTAGTTATGCTATGGCCATGAGTATGTTGTTGAAACATTGAGCATGCGGATATATCATGATGTGAACATGAGTTATTGTGATGCAAGCATGTCATGCATTAAATACTTATCTTGCATGCATATTGGTATGTGTTTCCTACTGAGATTCCCCAGAATCTCACCCTCCCCTATCAACATTTTAGACAGGGAAGGAAGATTGAGGATGAAGCAAGCATCCAAGGACGAAGAGGACTCGTTTCTGGGTGAGAGCTAAGTAGTTGGTTATCAATGCGTAATTGGGATTATGTATTTGTTTATATGGATCAATACTGGAGTATGTATTCGAGTAGGTTGTGTAATCCCTATTGGTTGAATTGTATGGGCTAATGTGCCCTATGATTATTGAGCGAAGATATGATTCCGGGATTGCCGGAAATTTATATTGCGTACTCTGATATTTGTATAAATGTAATTTATCTTCGCATAGTAATTATATTCGGAGTGTAAATATGAGACCGTGTTTTAGAATGATTTCGGAATGTATTTGTGAAAACCCCGTCTGGTTGATGGGTTTATAAATGTTGTTTTGACTTATTGGTCTCTATTTCACGTTAATCGCGTAATCCGGATATTAATTACGGCAGGGGGTTACATTTTGGTATCAGAGATACAGTTCCTGGCAAACATGGGAATTTGCTAGGATGGCTCTCTTAGATCTCTACCTTGGGGGTAGATGATGTTTTGTGATAGTGATTATGTATACACATGTGTGATTTGTTATTGTGGATATAAGAGATTAGTGGAGTATGTGTATACATTGTTGGTTATGCTAGAGTGGAGAATCATTGTGTAATCGAAAGATATAGTGATTCGTCCGAGAATTGGAGGTGTAAGCCCGGAGGTGGTTGTAATCAAACCCCTCATCTGATTTGAGAACCGAGGAAAATGGTTTCCGAGGTGCTTGATATTGATGTTCTAGGTATCAGGACTAACCTAGATGTTGGGTGAGAAACCCTAGGTGGTATGATGTTACATGTAGTAATGTCATACTGATCTTGTGTGTGTAAAAGCCTTAAGACCTAGGGGGCTGGTGTGCCTTAGGCTGGCGGAGATATCTGTATTTGTATAGGAGTTGTGATGCTCCGTGGAAATGAGGGAAGTAATTTCCCAGTTCAACTAAGGTTGAGGTTTGGATAGATAAGTTGTGATCCAAGGATTAGACTCAATAGCTGGGTTGATTCTTAGGAATTGGATTTGACCTCAATGGTCTGTGGTACCAGGGTATGGTACTAGAAGTGAATTGAAATGTGTATCAGTTATTCTGAGAGTGTTGGTTGTTAATCCAGCACAGGGAGAAAGTCATCTACGGAGGATTCGGATCGGAGAGCGCTATCTACGGGGACTTTTGATCGGAAAGGGCTACCTAAGGTGAGATCTGATTGGAAAGGGCTACCTATGGATAGTTCAGACCGGAGGGGCTGACCAGTTAGTGGACTGAGTAAAGCACCGAGTGCAGTATCATAGTGTGCAGCCACCATGATGATGAACCCTAGAGTGGAGCCACTGTGATGATGAACCCTAGAGTGCAGCCACCTTGATAATGAACCGTGGAGAGCAGTTACCGCGATGTTGAAACGTAGAGTAGAACTATGAGGACGTTAGGAGTATGGGCTCTTAACTCTGTGTTGAATATGGCTTTTATGATTCGAGTTGAATCAGGCCAAGATGTGGTACAAATTGTGAATGTTGTCAGTTGTAGTAGGAGATTCCTATAGGACTCCTGTTAAATCAACTTGACATTGTGAATGCACAAATGAGGAGGAAAACCTCAGAGTGTGCAGCGGAAGCGTGTGGATGTGATATGTTTGAAAACTGTGTTGAGCAAAGGCTCGAGGTTGATGTGAGAATGATATGATAACTATGGCTTCGGGAGGTAAAACTTCGGGGTCAAGTTGTGTTGTAAAAGGGGTCTTGAAGGATCTCAGTACGTGAAAAGAATTCGAGATGTCGAAAGTGAAGTTGTTGAGATGCCTGGTTCCAGCTTGTTACAATTGTGCACGGTGAGTCCATTTTCCTGGTTGGGCCGGATCTGTTTGGTCTGGTGGGTCGTGCCTGGTAGGCATAGGCTCAGGATGTGACTGATATTTGTGAGTCTTTCACCTGCGGCTGTGTAGGGTGATTCCTATGGCGGAGGACCGTTCCGTTGGGGCGGTAGTTACGGGGGATTGATTATATGTGAGCCGCGAGGCTGTGTAAGCACTGCCACGCCAATAGTCCCTGAGTAGCTAACAACAGTTCGGGTTAGACTGTGTGTCTTCTCGGCGGAGAAAGGGGATGAGGGTGGAGTGTGATGTGAAAGCCGAAAGGCTATGTGTGTGCACTGCCACGTCGATAGTCCCTGAGTAGCTAACAACGGTTCGGGTAAAGACTGTGTGTCTTCTCGGCGGAGAAAGGGGATGAGAGTGGAGTGTGATTGTGAATCTGTGACAATTGTGGATAAGCTGGGACTGAGGTATTGTTGTGTAGTAGAGCAAAGCTAATTCAGCTGATGGCTAATTCGACTACATGATCGGGGGTTCTCGTTTGTGAGGGCAATTACCCCGGCATGGCCAGCATGGCTAGCCACCACGTTGGTTGCACTGGTATTGACCCAAGGCCGAAAGGCGGTGCGTAAAATTAGAATCTGCGATGTACGTTTGATAAGAAATGGATTTTCTTGTGGGTCCTGGGTGAAATGTGAGTAACCCAGCCACCGTCGCGGGGCATCCCCAGTGGGGGGTAAAACCGGGGTGGGCACCACCGACATGGGGCATCCCTAGAGGGGGTAAAACCGGGGTAGGTGTGACAATAATTGAGTAACCCAGCCACCGTCGCGGGGCATCCCCAGTGGGGGGTAAAACCGGGGTGCGCACCACCGACATGAGGCTGTGTAAGCACTGCCACGCCAATAGTCCCTGAGTAGCTAACAACAGTTCGGGTTAGACTGTGTGTCTTCCCGGCGGAGAAAGGGGATGAGGGTGCAGTGTGATTTGTGGTGCTGCTGCTGTATGATGATTTGCTTACATGCTGTGTGCTTATGTGTGGTATAAATGTTTTGTTACTACTGGGATTCTCTTGAATCTCATTCTTTCCTTTAACTAACCTTTCAGACAGGGCGAGTGGCTCTAAGGAGAAGCGTACGACCCGGAGCGGTTAGAATCCTGTAGGGACATTTATTTTGGTTATGTTGGTTAAACCTGTTGGACAGGGTGTCTGTATGAGCTACTTACCCCCAGGTAGTGGCTTCGATTCCCACGGAGGCGAAAAATCTCGCTTGGGGAGCGAGGGACTCTTGTGAGTCCTGGGTCGACGTAGTGTACCCAGCCTCTCCGCACCCGGTTGGTGGGAGAGGGCACCAACCGTTGTGGCCCGGTGGGGTGAGACGGCGGTGGGGTGTGACATTCTAGGTAAACATCTATGTCATTTCCAGGTTGCTTTGGTCCCAAAATCAGCATAGACAACATAATGTACTTTTGTTTCATACATAACAAAGGAGATAAGTTGTAAATTACCAACAGAATAGGCCATGAACTATATATACTGCTTAGGCTACCATAAGGATACAATCATCTGTGCTAAGCCCAAGCCTGAGATTCCTAGGTTCTTCACTGAAGCTAGGAACCGTTGAGAAGAATCAGCTGGATATAGAAGTTTCCATAAAAAATCTGCTCATCCACATGCCATCTCAAATTTTTGGCATCAATTTCATTGAAAAACAAGCGCTTGAACCTTGGGATGATTGGAAGATACCACAATACTTTTGCAGGGACCTTGTTTGATTTATACCTCGGAGTTTCACACATCAGACATTGCTCCTTCTCTTCATGCTCTTTTCTATACAATATGCAATCGTTAGGGCATACATTGAGCTTTTTATAGTTTATCCCTAGTGGACACAATATTTTCTTAGCATCATAGTATCGAAAAGGAAGCACATTATCATCAGGAAGCATGTCTTTAAAGGCCTCAAGCGTTTCTAAAAAGAGTTGTGGGATAAAAGGGATGTGGAAAAGGTTTTCTCATCAGTTTAGACGTCCCCAGTCTGAAGTGGGGACGTCTAAAGTCCACGTCCCCTATTTTCCAGACGTTATTGACTTTTTTTTCTACGACCTTCAGATAGATGTCCCTCTATTTTCAGAAGTTAAAAGGCCAAAAAAAGGGACATTAAAACTATTTTTTCTAGTAGTGATCAGGATAATTACAAAATAAATAAAAACTTATTTAAGCAAAGTTAGTGATATTCCCACCCTTGAACATAAGGCATAAAGACGTAAGTGTCTCTTATGTCTGGCGCCTTCTTAATGAATTTATCCAACATAAATCTTATGTATTATTTCTTGACATCTTCCTTCATGTCTTCACCTTAGTTATTGAGATGGTTAGGGAGGATGAACTTGATCTTGTCTTGAAGGCTGCAGGGGATGAGATAATTATGGTACAGGTGCCAAAAATGTCAAAGCCAACATATCAAAATGTAATCAAAGTTCTAAGCAGCCAACTATTCAATCAATGTTGAAGAAATACCTCATAAAGAAGTTTGCCGAGCTTGAACTTGCCATGTCCTTATTGAGGACATAAAAAATAAGCTCTTTGCTTATAGCTTCCTTTAGGTTTGGTTAGTGGAAGATCTCTTTCTCAAATTTGATCATTGAAAACTAGACTAAAGCAAAGCACTTGTAAATGAACTCCTGGAGGGACTTTTGACCAAATTGACTAACTGTCTAATTTTGTGAGGAAGACTTCTTCTCAAATTGATGATTGGGGATGTGATGCTTCCTCTTCTTTGACTAAGTGGGGTCTTGGACTATAAAGTGGGGTCTTAGACCGATTGGGGGTCTTTAAAGTGGTTGGATTGGATTGATTGGGGAGCTTGGAATTAATGGGCGGCTTGGATTGATTGGGAACAGAACTTGGCGGGTAGCTTCTTTTGAGTGGGGGCTTCCATACTCTAAGTAGATAATGAGGCCATACAATGAAGCTGCCTATAGCCCCTCCCACTACATTTATGTCTTTGGTAGGCATAGGGACCAGATAGCTGGGGTCGATACTAGTGTTGATTTAGACCTTCACATGCTTAGGAGGGATAGGCTAGTTTTGAAACATGTTATCCTCTGAGAGGTTGAACATGCTACCTATTGCAACTATATAGTGTATAGGGCTATTGACAAAACACTTAACATCCCCCAAACCGTCAAGAAGATCATGAGGGGGAAATGTGCAACTACCTCTAGTACTTAGGCTATCAAGACCCCTTTGCTGCTTCTTAGAACACTTCTTCATCAACTCTTGTGTAAGAAATCATATTGGTTCATGTATTTTATCACACTATTTCTAGAGCATTTCATACTTTTTGTCCTAGTTATTTCTTCGAGGTTGCGCTGACTGTAATACCCCGAATTTTGAGACTTGGGGCTAGAAAATAAGCCTAAGATTAGTGGATTTCTAAGCCCCAGTTTAGCAAGATCCTAAATTATGATTAAGAGATAATGACTCCAAAAGTGGATGTGGTTAGTGATAAATAAACCCTTTTGGAGATTATGGTGTGATTTGGCACCCGATGTGATTCGTATGTGTTCTGAGCAGCGCCGAAACCCTGTATTTAAGTTCAATTATGGATTAACCTCTAAATTGACCTAAAATAGAGGGGAGGGCGCATTGTGAAAGAAAATGAATGAGAAAATGTATTTGATGGTGATTCAAGAGGAATTGCCATAATCAGGGGCAAAACGGTAAAGTTACCGACCGATTGGTCAGTTACCGAAGAGGAAACTCATTGGTAACTTCAAGATCAATGGTTGAGATTGAATTGTGTAATAGATCAAGGGGTGGAATCCCATGTGGTGTACTCATGTGAGCTCATGGGAGGTGTGTTGCGATGTTGACACTTGGCAAGTTTTGGGCCCTTGGATTGGTCAAAGTGTCAAAACACCTCTTCCCTCTCTCCTCTCCCTTTTAGGTCGGTTTTGGGCTCCAAAAACTGACCCTCCTTCTTCATCCTTTCATCTTTTTCTCTCTCTTATGCTCCCATGGTCATCCAAGGCAAGGGAAGAAAGAGAAATGCAAAGGTGAGTTTTTGGTTGGCTTAATGTCCTCTAATGCTTAAACACCTTTCTATAAAGTTGTTCATAGTGATGAGAGCTTCATCTCTATGGTTTTAGATTCTTGATTGGAGGTGTTTTGTTGCTTGAGCAAAAGTGGAAAGATGAAGAATCAAGAAATTGGTTTGGGAAAGAGGAAGAGGTGAGCATTTGCTTCCTTTTGATCTAAGTTTTGTGACTTTTGGTTAAGTATGGTGAATTGTGAATTTTGCCCTGATTTTGTGGTATTTTCGTGTGGAATGTGAATGGTGGAATTGGATGGTGTTTTATGTTGAAAATGGTGTCATGTTGTGGTATTTAATCATTGGAATTGATTTGAATTGGATTGGATACGTTGTGTGCAAAACTGGAAATTCTGTCCAGTGGGAATTCTGTTTGGGCAGTCTTGTTGTGTGGACGTTTTGATTGGGCAAATGAAGTCAGAAAATTATGAAACTTTCCAGTCTTAAATTCCACATCCCAAGCTTCAAAATGGACATATAATTTGTGCCATTTCGTTTTGGAAACTGGGAGTTATAGCTGTCCAAAGTTTGAGGTCGAAAATGGATTCTGTTTTGGGACAGTCTTGAATGTTTGGGAATTCTGTATTTATGTGGTGATTTCCAGTATTGGCCAATATTTTTCCTGTGTAGAAGACTTGAATAGCTTTCATTTGGCTATGGGATCACCTCATTTCGATTTTTGTGGAATTAGTTATAATTTTTGGAAGTTCAGCCAAGAAACTGGATTTTCTGGGCCACGGCCAGTGGATTCTGGGTCGCAGCCCAAATGTTTCTGCGCAGTTTTGGGGCGCAGCCAGTGGATTCTGGGCCACAGCCCAAATGTTTCTGAGTGTTTCTGGGCAGTTTTGGGGCGCAGCCAGTGGATTTTTGGGCCACGGCCCACCCTCAAAAATCAGTATTTTACACTTTTAAAGATGGTTCTTGGTATAGTCTTTCCCAAGACTTTAGGCATGTGTTTGGGCTTTAATTAGCCTCCTAAAGGTCATGAATGGTAACCAACCTTAAGTGATATGAAAGTAAGGTTTTGGAATAAAGAATAACCTTATGTCATTGCTTTGATTATAGGGATGATGTTCGCCCTAAACGTGGTTCGGTATTCGTTCTGGTCGTGAGTAAGATGGAGCTGGAGCATACGTGGAAAGAGTGTAGGGAACTTACCTCTTTTGCATGCTTTGATATTTGTATTTGTGTTTTGATGCATGTATTGTTTTGCTTGATTATGTGAAACATGTATGAATGATTGTAGCTCTGTCTCTAGTTATGCTATGGCCATGAGTATGTTGTTGAAACATTGAGCACGCAGATATGTCATTATGTGAGCATGAGATATGTATTGCAAGCATGTCATGCATTAAACACATATCATACATGCATATAGGTATCTGTTTCCTACTGAGATTCTCTAGAATCTCACCCTCCCCTATCAACCATTTCAGACAGGGTAGGTGGATCGAGGATGGAGCAAGCAGTTAAGGGCGGCTAGGGCTCCCATTGGAGTTTGGTTGTGATAGTTGGTTATCATAAATGGGATTATTTGTATTTGTATTTGGATAAAGGTTGTATATATATATTGTGGAACATATATTTGAATATATGTTTGGATGAGAATATTTGATTATGTATTCGGAATGAGTTCTTGGATATTTGCATATGTATTTAAGAGGATTTGTGTAATCCCTATATGAGGGCTTGTAATGGGCAAATGTGCCCTATAAAGCTTGATTTAATAAATGGAAACCAGGATTGCCAGGATTATTATATCGCGTACTCTGATATATTTAAATGTGATTTATCTTTGTGTAGTAATTGTATTCGAAATGTGAATGTGAGACCAAGTTATGAATAATTTTGAAAGGTATTTATGAAAACCCTATCGTGAAGATGGGATTTTAAATAAGTTTTGTTTCTTATTGGTCTCTATTTCACTTTAATTGCGTATTTCGGATATAATTACGGCAGGGGGTTACACTGACTATAATATTTTGTCTTAGTCAATCGAAAGCCAACACCCCTAAGAAGACCAAGATGGTTAGGCTCTAATGTCTTGGCCAATACGTCCTCACTGGTAGAAAGGCAATCCCCTTATGTTGTAACTTTCTAGGACATGGCTTGCTATGTATTTAACAATATTGTTAATATTGATAGTTAATTGAATACACTATGGACTAATATTAATACTTACCATTTTATGAACTACTTCCTTCACCTAAGGATCATTATCAAAGCCATTTTTACATTGCCTTACCACTAACCAAAGTTCATGATGGGGAGGTCTACTAATTCCCCACTCTCAGCAAACAACTTTTTAGCAATCCGAGTATGCTCGGTTCACCCTCCCTTATAGGGATACTTATCATTCTTACGAATTGTGAATAACAATTACCTAGAATACCCGATTGCAACATGAGATGACAAAATCGTTTGATAGTAGATTTAAGATCTATAGGAACTTCTGTCTCATCATCCTTTTCAGGATTATACAAATATGCCTTCATCAATACATGATAGAATGTACATAGTGATTGGCCAGCCTTCTTGATGACAAATTCCTTGATGAAATTTTCGTCTATATCATATGCAAACTACAAAGCACACAATTCAAGTTAACATTATTTACAAGTACATAGCAAGTAATTAGTAGGCACATATACCCTACCCAACATTATCCTAAATATCATCAATTTAATTTCCCTGTACCAAACGCCAGTTACCACCATGATAAGAACATTGGTCCTTGCCATTAAGCCAATATAGCTAATGAAGTGTGACGGTTGAAGTTGACCATCATTATTCCATGTCATGTGAAATTTTCTCCTCAAAGACTTTGCTTTATTCATAGAAGTCAAGGAACAGAGGCCCTTCCTTATAATATCATACACTTGTTCTAACTCCCATTCTAGAGTCTCATTTCTGGGTTGCCTAGGGACAACAAAAGTACCAGTGGGAATGCTAAAACAAGGAATACTACTAGAACTAGGGGAATTATCAGTACTGCAGGAAGTAGAACTGGCCATTTTAACTGAAAAACAAAACTCACTTAGTCAACCACAAAGAACAAAGCAATAGGTTTTCTAGAAAAATAAAATGCACGACTAAGGTCAAAACCTTCCTAGGAAAGACAAAGTGAAAAATAAGGAGAATGTAGAAAGAATAATGGAGAATGCAAAATGTAAAGAGAAATCATACCTTAAAATAAGGAGAACAGAGTACGCAAAGGAATGCATGTGACATAGCTACGGCTCTAAAACAAAAAAGTGAGTTAAGGCAATTGAAGTGACTAGCGTGGCTATCAGACCAAAGTTTAAAGGAAGTAGTGGAGACTATGGTTCGCCTGAAAGTGACTATCGACGGTCGAAAAGGTCAATCAGAGTTATGGGATTCCGAAGATGGTAGGTAACATTCATCTAAAGACAAGCAAGTTTAGTGTAATAACATGGGAAAGTGAATAGGCTTGAGATAGAGGGCACTTTAAAAGACTTTATGAAACTGGCTCATGGTTATAAGTTCAGAACCGTTATTAAAGGTGGCCTTTTTCTTATGGTTCTCAATTAACAATTTTAATGAACCTTTGAATTAAAGTTCTTGGTTTTAACATCAAAATCATTAGGTTTTGTAAATGGTGATAGGCTTTCTTAATGAACCTTTGAATGAAAGTTCACAGTTTTAACAACAACCGTTAGGTTTTGTAAATGGTGATGGGTTCTTTTAACACTACAACAGAATATAGATTCTACTACCCTAAAGGACATCCGTTTTTTAAAAAGGGAAATAAGAAACAAAGGTTGTGGCAATTTTATAATTATGGATGCGAACTGGGTAGCTTTAGGAATCCCAATTTGAATTTGGGACACCTAAATGCACCCTTTAGGTGTCCCTTTTTAAATTTTGGATGCCTAAAGTAAAAGAAATAAAAAAATAATTTACTTTAGACATCCCAAACTCAAATAGGGACGTCTAAAGTCACACTTTAGACTTCCCTATTTGAATTTGGGAAGTCTAAAGTAAAAAAAAATTACTTTAGGCATCCAAAATTCAAATAGGGACATCTAAAATCTTGAGACGTCTAAAGTAAAAAAAAAATTGTTTACTTTAGGCTCCCAAATTCAAAAAAGGACATCAAAAGTCACACTTTAGATGTTCCTGTTCGAAAATGCATGTCAGTCAAACTGACATCACTTCCTCTAAAGATATTCCTACCCCATCACTCATTCTCTCTTGAAGCTCCTCTTTCCACCATCACTCGCTTGAAGTTTCTTCTTCCACCACCGCCCTTTCTCACTCCCTCTCACTACCGTCACTCTCTTATGAAGGTCATCCTCCTCTCTCTCCACCACCATCCTCCATCATCCTCTTCTCTCCCTCTCTACTGTTGAAGCTCGTCGCCATCATCCCTTTTCTATCTTTACGTCGTTGGTTCCTCCTCTCTCTTCCACCATCACTAAAAGTTATGGTTAATTATTTTTTATTTTTATGAACTAAGTTTTGAACTAGGATTATTGTAGATACACTTTATTGGTGCTGGAATTTAGATTTATCATCCTTCACCAATATTAATCTTTTTCAAATTTTAAGTTTCCCTTCTAGTATTTTGTGATAAATTGGTGATAACTAATAAGTTTGTTTTTATTAGTTAGTAGTTATGTAGACAACGTTTTGACACTTTGTGGTAATTATTGGACATTGTATTAGTAGGAGTCAACCTGATAATTAGCTAGTGATGGATGCTCCCTTACTATTTGTGAGGGCATTTTCATTTATGAAGAATTGTTCAATCCTATTTCTGTAGGTTTTAAGTGCTGGGCAGTGAAAAATATAAACAATTTTAAAAAAAACTTTAGATGTCCCGTTTTTGAAAAAGGGAAATCTAAAGTGTCAGTGTAACAAACTTTAGATGTCCCTTTTAAAACTAATGACATCTTAAGTGTAGACTTTATATGTCCCTTTATTTAAAAAGGGAAAAAAAGGGACGTCTAAAGTCTATTACACTGATACTTTAGACTTTAGACGTCCCTTTATTTACGGTGGTCATTGCCATTATTTAATAGTCGCTCACATAGACGTCCCCCTATGTTTAGATATTAAAAGGACTAAAAAGGAACGTTAAAAGCGTTTTCTGTAGTAGTGTAATAATCATCAACTATTCAACATTATATTCTAAAAAGTGATGGGTTATCCAATAGATTGTGTCCTTTAGGATGGAAAGGGTTACGTTATAGAGACAAACATGTTAGTTAACATAAGTAACAATTATATACTAACAATTGTTAACATTCCTTGTAAAATGCCTAAATTAGTTACAGTTGTTTACTGCTAATCGTTAAGAGACAATTGTTTTTTTGAAAATAATGTTCGGCTACATTGCCCTAACGACTAATTATTTTTAATATTCAAAAAATAGAAAAGTAGTAGTGGCTTTCAATCAACACCACTACTGCTGTCCTCTTCCTCCTGCCCCTCCCCCTCCCTCAGCACATCATCGACGCCTAAGGAAGAAGATGAAGGGTTTGATTGGAAGTTATCGTATACAACCTAATTGTGATGAAGAATGGGGTCTCTAACTTCCTATTCAAATTGTGGGCATGTCTATTGAGATGCCTTATGGTACGGTTAAGGCTTACCAACATTTGTAGTAGAGCCTCCATTTGAGGATGACGCAAAAGTGGAAGAGGAGGAAGGGGAGCTTGTGGCGGTGGTGGTGGGTGTAGAGGCAATGGTGGAAGGAGGAGGAGGAGGTGAGGAGGTGAATGGAAAGAGCTCTCTAGCATCTGACCATGATGAGGGAGAGAAGGATGAGGTTATGAAAATGTGCTTTTTAAAAATGTGCTTCGAATAAAAGGAATTGGTCAGTATAAATAAAGTTGAAGGCTTCACTCTAAAGTATTGAACTTAGGAGAACCGGTATTTGGTATTAGACCAAACGAGGTTTTGAAAAGGTGCTTTTTAGATTTGTTCTTTATATGATAGCTATTTATTATTAAATGTCATTTTTTTTCATACTTTATGGTTAATAGATATAACCGTTATGTTTTTTTTTCACTAATATAAGGTTGGAAGACGAGTTGTTTATAAGTGTTACATGACGGTTGTTTTGAAAGAATAGTCACTTCATTCTCTAAATGAATTATGGTTATTAACTACAAACGTCATTTTTATATTTTCACGAATTCTGCCTCGCAATACATGACAATGCGCATAATTAATCTTTAATTGTAAGCATTATATATCCTTGTGTGATCTCCACCTTGACATACATAATGTTTACTAGCGGTCGCTATTATGCATTAAGCATTATAAATGCACAAATTTGCAGTAGTGAACCGTATGTGTGGGATGATTTTAGTAACTAAGCCAAGAAAGGGTACCAAGAATGAAATTTAAAAACTTAATGGGGACAATTCGTATATCTAGTATTCAAACGTCTCATATAGGAGATGTAGTTGTCAAGCCATTGACTAAGGGCCATGGCAACACTAAAGTTGAGATGTCATCTTAGGATAGAATAGACTATGATACCTATATGGCTTGCTAAGGGAAACAATATAGTATTAATTGCCCTAATGCACACCAAGGGTGGACTAGGTATATTCCAATAGTATGTTTGTAAAGTTAATTTGTCAATTTACTGCAAAGATAATTAATTAACAGGAAATCATTTCAAACATCTGAATTATCGTCCAACTCTTAATCTTATCTCCCTCTAGGATTACCTCACAATTCCACATAATAGAAATTCAATCAAAGCACAATCCTTAATCTAACAATGTAACGTCAATCAAAGCAAAATATCTCAATGAAACATGCATATATTTCTTTGATTTTGTAGACTTAACTCTTACTAGAAAGAAATGCGAGGAAAGAGAGAAGGAAAATTGTGCTATGCATAATTAATAATGTCTTCCGTTACCACATCAAGGACCAAATATTTCATGGCCTCCTCGCATGATCATTGTTTGTGGTCAAGTCTGGTTGGTTACATTATTGATAGATATATTTATATGATGATAATTAGTTATTATAACAAAATAAAAACATCGTACTAATGATTCCATGTCTTCTTGTTCAAGATTCTTTTCAAAATAATCCAAAATTCCTTCTACGTATTAGGAATCACTATTTTTTAAACTTTTCATACTTAAATACATATATTATTTATATAGTTGTATATATATTATAATATTAGTTATATTAATAATATAACATAAATTTATTACATTATTTGATGACCTCAATAAAAAATATGTCTAGTTTTCTAATAAATTAAATTCAGTATATTGCCCATAAATAGTTTTACTTTTATCATTTCCCGTAATGTCGTAATTTATTTTTTATAATTTGAGATCAAATAATTTTCTTCTATTATTTATTCTCAAATGTTATCTTTATATTCTGTAACTTTCCGAATTTAAAACACACACACATATCCAAACAAACTTTAGAAAAGTTACCATATAAACATGTGAGTTGTCATCTCTTATATATTTTCACTTGAAAATTAAATTTATAAATAAAAATATCGTGCATAATTATAATTTATTAGTATTTTAATTTGTTTCTCACTAGAATTTTTCTAATACCTAACTATTTAAAATTCAATTTTGAGAAGGTAAAAACAAAAGCGCTTTTCCTGATATCTTACTAAAAAAGGATTTCTGAAATAAAACAATGGTGAAAAGTAAAACTAAAAAAAAAAAACTTAGAATAATGGTGAATATTAAGAAAACTTGACTGCAAACAATAGTCATCCATTTACATGTATCGGCGCGTCACATGCTGGACTTGCCAGCTATGTTGATGAAACAAATTAAATAAAGAAGTTGGTGCAACAAAGAAAGAAGTACCATTTACCACGTCAAGGACCATATTTTCAATATCACTATACATTGTATGAGCCATATTTTCATAGTGACCCGAAAATATACGCAAACATATAATCAAAAGTCTACGAATTTCAAATGATATCAATTACCCAATTGACACGTGAGTAGACAAATTGTCCCTGCCCTTCACAAGCATACATCAAAAGTCTACATACGTTTTTTGATAAGAAAAAGTCTACATACTTTAATTGATTTGATTTATAATATCAACTATCCATTTGACTTGTGGGTAGTGTTGTAAATATTGTGTGTGAGTGTGTCAAAGGAAGAAGTCTCATATAACTCAAGATTGTGAAAGCCCTAGTATACAATTAAATATGAGCTTGTGTTCATAAAAAGGCTGATAAGAGGTGTCTTTGAGCTGACCATTGGAGATGACCATTGGAATTTTAATTGACCGGTTTTAATGACATTTAAAAGGTTTTATTACATTTAATTGTCATTAACACTTGTTTGGTAACTGTCATTTTAATTGTCATAAAACCATTGTTAATGGTCATTATAACTCCCCAACAGTCACATGTTTTTGCTTATAAAAGGGAATGTTCTGTTAACGGTTAGAATATGGAGGTCCCCGAGCTCCTCTCCTCTCTCCCTTTTTCTGAGTTACACTGATATCTTTCTGCAGTTCTGTCACCCTGCTTCCGCAGGAAGGGTTCGTTTTATCTTGGGAAGTAGCGCCGCTTCTTAATCTACTAGGGGGTTTGCAGAATATCTCCCAAGGACAGTGTCCTTGGATATGACTCAAACTATTTGTTTGTTATGTTTCAACATGTGCTACCGCTAACAATCAGTATGGTGTGAGGTGCTGACGTCAACAATCTTAGGAGATATTTCCTACTGCATCATGAGTTTTCTCCAACTCATTTGGTTTGGTTGGAAAGGAAATGAGATAATTTTTAATTCTAGTCTCTATCTTTCGTATTGATTTGTTGCTTCTAGAATTATAGAATAATTCATGAGATGCGTTTAAATTTTGATGGTGGAGTAAAACTCAAATATTGCATCGTAGAGATATTCTGGAATAAGATGTTTAAAATATAAAACATTATATGGATGAGAGAATATAGAGAGAGGAGTTCGTGTAAAGATTTTAAACAAATTTGGGTTTTTGGAGAGTAGAATTTATGTAGATTACCCTCTGTTTGTTAAAGAATACCAATGCCTTGAGTGTGAATGATGATCTGCTATGGTCAATTATCAATTATCAATTATCAAATGATGAGATTATTGTGGTGGCTTAACTGTGCAATATTTCAGGAATGAATTCAAAGGCTGTTGTTGAGTGTTGGTAGAATGACATGTCAACACTTGTAACCAATGTTATAAGCTGTTGAATGAAGTAGTGAATTTGTCATCTTTTGTGGGTTCTTCTTGGACAAATGAATCCTTCAATTTTGACCATTGCATCTTTGGCTATTTAGTTATCCATGTTCAATGCGGTAAGTTCAATTGTATAAAATTGATCTTGGGCGATGTTTCGTTATTTAGGGTAAGCTTTTAATCTACACCTTTAATCTTATTTAATTAACATGCGATGTGGTACATGATTCAAACCTCATAATACTCTTGACCGTGGTGCTCTTGGATACTCGTTCCTCTGAATAAGTCTTAATATCTGTTATTTCTCAAATGATTCGTAATTGAGTTTCATGGGTTTTTAAATGGGTTTATTGCCCTTACAAAGTGTTTGCGGAATCAGACTTGTCGCATGATTCTCTTAACTACCTTAATTGCCTTTTAGTGACAAGGCGTGGGTGATGGCTTTTTATTTCCATAATATATTTCAAATATCTAATTTCTATTCTTGTGGTTTGTGCTAATGAAGGGTTTTTGTCTCAGTAGGAGCAAAACTAAATATATGCATTGTAAGTATGATAAGAGACAAGGTCAAAATGTAGTGGAAGTTAAGTTGGGGGGGCAAGTCATTCCGCAAGTGACAAAATTTTGGTATTTGGGATCAATTATACAACAAGATGGTGAAATTGATGGAGATGTCAAACACAAAATTCAAGCTGGATGGTGTAAATGGAGAAAAGTTACTGGAGTTATTTGTGATCGGAAAGTACCTAATAAGGTAAAAGGGAAATTCTACCGCACTACTATAAGACCATCAATGCTTTATGGTAGTGAATGTTGGGCTTTAAAGAGATTACATGAGCATAAAATAGGGGTGGCCGAGATGAGGATGTTGAGATGGATGTGTGGTCATGCAAAAAAAGACAAGATTCGTAATAATCATATATGTGAACGAGTTGGAGTGGCCTCTATTGAAGGAAAAATGGTAGAAAGTCATTTGAGGTGGTTTGGACTTGTTCAATGAAGGCCGTTGAATGCACTGGTGAGGAGGGTGGATCAAGCCATATGGAGTCCTGTAAAACGAGGTCGTGGAAAGCCGAAGCGTACGTTTAATGAAGTCATAGAGAGAGACCTTTTGATTAATAATGTACCAAAAAATATGGTTTTTGATAGAGCACAATCGCATCATGCGATCCATGTAGCCGACCCTACCTAGTAGGATAAAGGCTTTGTTGTTGTGTGGTTTGTGCTAATGGGTAGCAGTTATTTCGAACCAGGCAATATGAATCATATTCTATTTAACTTATCTAAGTTATGAACCCTTGTTAATTTTAGAGGCCAGGGATAATCTGAGAATTGAGTTCTAACTCAAAGTGACACCCGAGCACAACCACCTAGTATGGTGATGTGAGTTAGTGATAGATGTGAACCTAATGAAAGGGTGTGTGTAACACTTCCATAATTAATATTCGGAATACACAATTAAAGTGAAATAGAGACCAATAACAATCAAATAACATTTATAAACCCATCTACCAGATGGGGTTTTCACAAATACCTTTCGAAACCATTTATAACCTGGTCTCATATTCACATTCCGAATATAATTACTACATAAAGATAAATCACATTTAATATATCAGAGTATGCAATATAATAATTCTGGCAATTTCAGATTCTATTTATTAACTCAAGCTTTATAAGGCACATTTGCCCATTACAAGCCCTCATATAGGGATTACATAAATCCATCTCAAATACATAACAAATCCTCATCCAAATCATATACAGTCATCCCAACTCATATTGATAACCAACTACCAACTCTCATCTCGAAGGAGTCCTAGCCGCTCCCTCCACGAGCTACTTACCTTGTCTAAATTGTTGGTAGGGGAGAGTGAGATTCGAGAGAATCTCAGTAGGAAAAAGATACCAATATGCATGCAAGATATGTGTTTAATGCATGACATGCTTGCATTACATAACTCATGCTCACACAATGACATATCTATAAACTCAATACTTCAACAATATACTTATGACCGTAGCATAATAGAAACAGAGCTTCAATAGTTCATACTTATATGAGGCTATATTAAAAATTTACTAAAATGCCTCCGAGGACCCGGCCCGGCCTCGCCGTACCCGGTCTGGCTGTACTTTTCCCAAAAATTTTACATGGGCTATTCTAACATATTTCCACCCAGGGAATCCATTTCCGAACTAGGAATTATCAAATTCAATGTAAATTACAAAATTACCCTTGGCAGCCCCACTTTAAGGGTTTCAGGGGTGTTTTCGTAATTATGCTTTTTCGGCGTTTTCCGAAAAAGTGACCAACTGTAACCCCACCTAATTTTCACTTCTGAACTCAATGGAATCATCAAATCATTGAAAATCTATATATAACCCCTCTAAACCAGCCTTGGCCGAAATTCTCAATTCCCTAGGAAAAATTAGGGTTTTTCGGTTTTGGCTCCGTACATGTGTTCCTTTTCACTCTTAATCACTCTATTGACTATTCCATTAAGTTACAACTACCATTTAGTATCAATTTGGGTAGCATAACAGCCCCACACACCCATTTTCCATTTTTTAAACCAATTACAATCTGGCGAAATTTCACCAATTAAATGGTCCACAACAGTCAGAATAGTCAATACATAAGAGTTTGGAAGTTACCTTAAGCTCCCACTAGCTTTTATCAAGAGTGGCTGAAACCCTAGCCCTAATTAACCATGAAAATTGAGCTTCCAACACCTTAAAGAATATGAAAGAGAAGCTTAGGAGCTAGATCGTCGGAGAAATTGGCTTACCTTGTGAGATTTCTCCTCTTTCTCTCTCTAAGAGCTTTCAACACTCTCTCTCTCCTTGCTAGCTTAAACTCACGACAGAAATGGGAAGAAGAAGAAGATGGGAAATATTTTAATTCCATGCTGATGTCATCTTTTATTTTGATGATGTCATATTCCTGTTTTCGTATTTTCTGGTAGATTTTCTTTCCAAACTTTGAAAAATCATAACTAATTCTAGAAAAATCAAAATGAGGTGATTCCAAAGCCAAATGAAAGGTATTTAAGTCCTCTTTATAGGAAAAATATGGGCCATTACCCAAAATCACCACAAAATTCTAGAATCACATAAAAATCATCACTGCCCCAAAACAGAGTTTAGTTTCCATCCCAAACTTTGGACAGTCATATCTCCTATCTCACAAAACGAAATGACACAATCTATTCCATTTTAAAGCTTGGGATGTGAAATTTAATACTGGAAAGTTTCATAATTTTATAACATCATTTGGCCATTCAAAACGCCAATACCAATAAACTGCCCAGAACAGAGTTTCAAAGGACAGCATTTCCAGTTTTACAACCAATGCGTCTAATCCAATTCAAACCAATTCCAATGATTAAAAACCACAACATGACACCATTTTCAACACAAAACACAACCCAATTCCACTAATTACATTCCACACAAAAATACCACAAAATCATGGCAAAATTCACAAATCATAACACTTAACCAAAAGTCATAAAACTTAGATCAAAAGGCATCAAATTCTCACCTCTTCCTCTTCCCCAAGCTAATTCTTTGATTCATCTACTTTTCAAATTCTTCAAGCTCTCAAAATCACTATGAACAACTTTATAGAAGGGTATTTGAGCATTAAAGGACACTAAACCAACCAAAAGCTCACCTTTGCATTTCTCTTTCTTCCCTTGCCTTGGACGACCATGGGAGCTTTGGGGGGGAGAAAGAGATCAGATTTTGAGCCAAAAATGGCCTCTTGGCTGACCTAAAGAAGAGAGGAGAGAGGGAAGAGTGCTTTGACACTTTGACCAAATCAAGGGTTCACATTGTGCCAAGTGTCACAACCTTGTTCCATCTTCCATTGGCTCACATACATACACATAAACTTGATTCCACCCTTTGATCTCTTGCACAAATCAATCTCAACCATTGATCTTGAAGTTACCCATGATTTTCCTCTTCGGTAACTGACCAATTGGTTGGTAACTTTACCATTTTTCCCCTGATTATGGTAATTCTTTTTGAATCCTCACCAAACACATTTTCTCATTTATTTACACCATACATATGCCCTCCCCCTTATTTTAAGTCAATTTAGAGGTTAATCCATAATTGAACTTAAATACAGGGTTTCGGCACTGCTCACAACACATACAAATCACGTTCGAATCTCAAATCATATTGGATTCTCCAAAAGGGTTATTTATCACTAACCACATATACTTTTGGAGTCATTAACCCTTAATCATAATTTGGGATCTTGCTAAACTGGGGCTTAGCAATCCACTTATTTCAGGCTTATTCTCTAACCTCAAGTTTCAAAATTTGGGGTATTATAGTGTGTAGAGGCAGTGAGTCTGGTGATTTATGAATGAAATTGGATAGTGAAACTCAGGAGGGCCATGTTGACTATGAGCACCAAAAAGCCAAATTAATCTCTTAAACTGGATTTACTATCTCAGAGGCACCGCATTGCCATAAATATGTGATGGTGATTATGGATCATTTTTTGTGGAGGATCATAAGAACTCTTGACTTCTTGACAAGTGTGACTTAGAGCGCATAGAATGTAGATGTGGTTTTGATATATGCTTCTTTCAAAATCATAGTAATACTTTCATGACTTGGCCTCCTGCACAGGTACGCATGGTTTTAGCTTTAAGTCTGGAAACAAAACATACGGTATATATCTTGTGATTATTTGTGGTGAAAATGAGGTATGATGCTTTGTCTGCATTAATATGTGGAAGTTTCTTTTTAATAGTCATTAGTATAGTATATATGTGCCAACCGGTGGAATTAGTTTTAAGTATCCTTTAATTTTTTTAATTAAATATTAAAGGTGGAACATGATTACATGTTGAATTGGGACAATTAACTTGCTGGAGATTCTGAAAGTTAGTTATTATTTTAAATTGTATTATTAATATCGGAGGTTTCATTGTTTTTGGTTAAATAGTATTCCGTTGGTGAAATAAAGCATTTATGTTGAATGTTTTAATGGATATGACTAATGACTATACTAATATGCCTTAAATACTTTTAAACCTCCATACTACAATTCCATGTTATCTTCCCTGAATTTATGGCAACTGTAATTTTGTGATAAGGCACCAACGGTCAGGCATGGGTGAAATTCTTAATAATAAGGAAATAAAGGATGTTATCAATTGTTTGATGTGATCGAGTGAGAAATTCTTATAAGCCTATTTGTGGTAAGTTGTATAATATATAAGGATTTGATGAATGCTCTAGAGATTTTGCCACGATCTCATAGGAGTGGCCCCACTCTTCATTCGTATATGTGACTTCATGAAATGTACCTGCAATGAGTACACCATCCCGTAGGATTATGAAATCATTAAAAGCTTTTGCTCAGCCTTACCAAAATGCATTATAACACTTTATCATGCTATAGGAAGGGACAAGTAATTTATTTTAGTGCTAGCAGGACTAACCAACAACTTGTTCTTACCCATTGAACCACCTTGATGGGATCACCAATCACAGAGGTTGGATTGCCATCATTGTTAATTTCAAATTGGCTATATTTATGATGAGTTGGTCTATTCTGTATTGACCTGCTAATATTTATGATAATGTCTTAGCTACGAATATTTAAATTTGGAAACATTCTGATTTAATTATAATGGAAGGGGATTATATATTATATAGTGAGATTTTAATTAAATTAGAATTTTTCTTTGTAAGGTGTGAAAACATTTTTCACATATAGTTGAGATATTTAAAAGTGTGGGGGTGCCAAACATGTGGGGGTACCTTGTAAATTTTTAAAGTTGCAGATTGTTTCAAACCTCATTTGATAAAGCAAGATTATGATTTAAAATTAATTATATGGAGGCTTTGTTAATTTGCTGTTAAGAGCAAATTTTATAAATCATCAAGGTTTTGTGTTGCTTGAAACAAACATTATGTGGTATGAAAATTTCATCATTTATCTATGGTAGACAAATATGATTTTCAAAATTTGAGGCTATGTAATTATTTTGGTGTAAGGATATAATATAATATTCGGTGTATAAGCACAAATTTGTGAGAATTTGATGCATTAATTAATAAATACTAATCCTTATGATATAGCTTATATGCTATATTGAGATTGAGTATATATTAATTATGTGGATACCATAAATGTTGGTATCATGTATAGTGGATTCCTATTATATTGAGATATACGGATGTTAATTGAATGTCAATTTTATGTGAGAAAATCCACTGACAGCCAAAATAAATTATTATGTGAATTAGAGTTTATTACTCTAGAATTGGCTAAATATTGGAAGCTAAGTAGTTAAAACTTCTTAGGAAAAATTTTGTGTGTAAAGCTGACATTTTTATGCTGATGAATTGTGATTGTTAAAATAGCAATAGCCATTGTAGAAAGAGCAATGGTTTAAGTTGAAATCGTTTGAGATATATTATGAATAAGCATGCTTAAATATTGTGGAGTTATCTCAATCGATTTTGTGAGATCAAAGAGTTAACCTATAGATCCGTTAACAAACCCCGGGAAGAATTTAATTAGCTGAGGGGAATGGGACTAAAGCCAATTTAAAATAAATAGCGATGGCAACCCAACCTCTATGATTGGTGATCCTATGAAGGAGGTTCAATGGATAAGAACAAGTCATTGGTTAGTTATGCTAGCACTAAAATAAATTACATGTCCCTTCCTATGGCATGAGAAAGTGTTATAATGCATTTTGGTGAAGTTGAGCAAAAGCTCTTAATGATTTCATAATCCTACAGGATGGTGTACTCATTGCAGGTGCATTTCATGAAGTTACCTATATGAATAAGGAGTGGGGCCGCTCCTATGAGATCGTGGTGAAATCTCTTGAGAATCCTTTAAATACCAGGACATGCGCGTGGCCGTTTTAATGTGCAAAAACGCGCTGATAGCAAAAAATGTAGGGGTATACTCTGACTCTTAATGCCTCTAGTATACGCCCAAGAGACGAGCAGTTTTAAGTTCATAGGACCACCGACATCATTGTGTACTAAGAGTTATCAGTCTAGGTCTAGTTTTAAGTTTAAAGGACCACCATATATAATGGTTATATCCACCATGTGTGTAACTTAGCTAATGAGGCTATGAGCTCCCTTTGACATATGTGGCGGATTGTTGTAAATATTGTGTGTGAGTGTGTCAAAGGAAGAAGTCTCATATAACTCAAGGTTGGGAACGCCCTAATATACAATTAAATAAGAGTTTGAGTTAATAAAGAGGCTGATAAGAAGAGTTTTTGAACTAATCGTTGGAGACGACCGTTGGAATTTTAATTGATCGTTTTTAATGACATTTAAAAGGTTTTATTACAATAAATTGTCATTAACATTTGTTTTTTATCTGTCATTTTAATTGTCATTAAATCGTTGTTAATGGTCATTATAACTCCCCAACGGTCACATGTTTCTGCCTATAAAAGGCAATGTTCTGTTCACGGTTAGAATACGGAGATCCCCGAGCTCCTCTCCTCTCTCCGTTCTTCTGAGTTACATTGATATTTTTTTTTGCAGTTATGTCACCCTGCTTCCTACAGGAAGGGCTCATTTTATCCTGGGGAGTGCCACTTCCTAATCTACTAGGGGGGTTGCGGAATATCTCTTAATGACAGCATCCTTAGATGTGACTCGAA